>CM070702.1:6887423-8210258 GCA_036346265.1 Melocanna baccifera
TTTTGCAAGTTTCCTTTGATCAACTTGCTCCAATGTTTTATAAAATGATTAGGTAGTTATTTTAAAGTTATTGCATGCTTATGTTATATCAAGTGATAATTTGATTTAGAAAATTTAGTTAAATACCCAATTTGCTATACCTTCCATTGAAACTTGTTTATCTTGTACCATTGTCAACTTAGGATATTCCTTTGACTCAATAATGAGTTAGTGTTACAATTGTTGAATGTTTAAATACTAGCAAATGCTTAGCGTAGCAAATAAATATAATAATGTTCAAATGAGTAGCATGGTTATCAAATGTTTTGATAAATGATTTGTTTGAACATTGGTAATGGATGTTACCATTGTTAAATGTTTTGTTTGAACATTGGTAATGGATGTTACCATTGTTAAATATTTTGTTTGAAAAGTGGTAATGTATGTTACCACTGTTAATTTGAAAATAAAAATGAAATTCAAAGGGAAAAGTTGACAAGGGTGGATGGAAGGTTTGGTCAGTGCGTTAGCACGAGAATTGTTGGGTTTGTGAATGAGCCACCCAGTCGATTAAGGATCGACGCTTGTGTTTGTCCAAAATCGAGCAAAACAAGTACAACCACAAGTCTATATGGGTGCGACCTAGCTAACTACCCTATAATAGTGTAGTTTAGATATCACCGTGGTGTATTGAGTGCCGTGGTGTCTTGGTTACTCATAGTGAGGGACAGGGTTTCATGTACTCATATGGCGCAGAGGGGCTCCAACTCGTGGATTCGAGTTGTGGTGAAACCTTAGCGGGTGGTATTTAAACTATATTGGAGTAGGCGAAAGGCTTTGTGATAATTTATCCGGTCTCATGCCAAAGGAAGCGTGTTGACTATTAAGGTAATTTATCTCTTGTGGGTAAAGTGTACAACCTCTGCAGAGTAAAACTATTCGAATAGCCGTGCCCACGGTCAAAGGCGGGCAAAGAATGCATTCACATGGTAGAAGTTTTGGTTTTGATTTCAAAACAAAATGAATTGGAGAAAAACTCTAAGTAGTATAACTCTTGTGATGTTCGTAGCGTGGGTGTAACTCGAGGTTTTGAAAATTGGTGTGATAGCCTGAGATATTAGTGTTGGTAGTTTAACCTTCACTAAAGCACGTATCCAATTTCGATTATTAAAAACAAGATGTTTTAAAAATGGCTTTTAAAGTAATTATGTAGATTTGAAATAAAATCTTGATTGTTGCAAATAAACCATATAGCCTTCCTTTGTGA
Source organism: Melocanna baccifera (assembly GCA_036346265.1). Taxonomy (NCBI): domain Eukaryota; kingdom Viridiplantae; phylum Streptophyta; class Magnoliopsida; order Poales; family Poaceae; genus Melocanna; species Melocanna baccifera. The sequence goes on from CM070702.1 coordinate 6,888,670, forward strand.
AACCTTACATCTATGCATTTTCCCAAGACTTGAGTACATTTTTGTACTCACCGTTGCTCTATAAATATAAAAGCAGAGAATGGAGAAGATCAAGTCGAGAGTATGACTTCGCGCGAATGTGGATGCGGTGGATTATTCCCGGATGCCTAGATTCGTCTCCCCACCAATTGCCCGTGGCGATTGATGGGTCGATCAAGTTATCTTTTGTTTCTGTGTTTATTTTTGCTTGAGGTTCTCGTGAACCTTAGTAAGGCTATGGCCTTTGTAAAACTTCGATTACTATTGTAATAAAGCGTTGTTGGCAATGTATCATCTTTTCTGCTTGTGTGTGTACTAGCATTGATCTGCGGGACTAGTACAAAGAATACACGTGGGTCTAGGAGTTTCTACTCCGGTCTCACAGGAATCAAGGTGTAGTCATTGTAATATTTTCACTCAATACCCTTGTTTTTATATAGAAAAAGTGGATAGAATTTATATTATCGCATTTAATAGAGATATGTATGATCCAATAATAATAATTTTTGTTAGATTTAGTACTTCATTGATCTATATGTATAGTGATCTTGGACTTATACTAAATTACTAATCAATCCGAGACAATGTAGCTTACATCAACGTATGTATTGTTATGAATATTGTGTGCATCTATTCATGAGGCCCAAGGGGCAATATATATAGAGGTACAAGGGGATGTACAAAAGGAATACAACACAGCATAATAGGAAACAGTATATAAGGAAACAAATAAGAGTCCTAATCTATTCTATCCTTAACACCCCTCAAACTCATGGTGGATCAACAACACCGAGTTTGGAGAGGTAAAGTCGTGGCTTGTGCTCGAGTCCAGGCCTTCGTGAAGAAATCCGCTATCCAAGCTCCAAGGCACATACGAAGAGTAATCACCGATCTTGCACACAAGACCTCATGAAAGAAGCATCAACACCAATATGCTTGGTGAGCTCATGCTTCACGGGATCACGAGCAATACCGGGATAGCACTGCATCTTATTCGATAAGAGAGGTCGGTGTAGTGTGAAACACCAAAATCCTCAAGTAACCACCGTAGCCAAGTAATCTCTGCTGTCAAGAGAGCCATAGCTGCAACTCACCTCTGCACTCGAGCACGACACTGCACTGCTTTCTTCGTCTTCCGGGCAATAAGAGAACCACCAAGAAAAACAAGAGGCGAGAGAGACCGGCGATCGAGGGATCGCGGCCCAAGTAGCATCCGAATAGGCACGAAGTCAGAATGAATCGAACGTGGAAAGAAGAGACGGCGAGAGATAGTCCCACGAAGGTATCGCAGAACTCAAGAAGGTGGTCGTAGTGGACCCGAGTGGGAGCCAAACAAACCGACTCGAGAATATGAACGGGATAAGTGATATCCGGACGAGTAATGCAAGATAAACAAGACTCCCAACAAGATGACGATGAAGAGCCGGATCGTAAAGAGGCTCGCCATCCGAGGGTCGGAGGTGGACATTGAGCTCCATGGGAGTCTCAACAAGACTGCCTGACCGATGAGAGAGCGCGATCAAGAAGATCTCGAATATATTTCTCTTGGGACATAAAGAAACCATCGGAGTGGAAGTAACCTCAATCCCAAGGAAATAAGCGAGAGGACCAAGATCCGACATAAGGAACCGCTCACTAAGACGAGCCTTGACAAAGGCAATGTACTCAGAATCATCTCCGTAATGATCATCATCAACATACGTAAGAAGAAGAGTCCACCACGAGGCGAAGTGTGGACAAAGAGCGCAGGATCATGATCACTAGCCGAAAAGCCGCAGCAGCGACCACAGAGGAGAAGCGCCAAACCAAGCACGAGGGGCTTGCTTAAGGCCATAGAGAGAGCGGCGACGGCGCATGCATCATGCCCTCGTGAATGAATACCCGGTGGCGGATGCATGTAGACCTCCTCACGCAACTCACCATTAAGAAAGGCATTCTTGACATCAAGTCGAGAAATGCACTGCATGGCACAGACGCCACAAGCGTAAGAGTGCGAACGGTGGTCATGTGGGCCACAGGAGCAAAAGTCTCGTCGTAGTCAACACCATGCTCTGCTGAAGCCACGAGCAACAAGACGCGCTTTGTAGCGCCAAGAGAGCCATCGAGCGAGTCTTAATTTTATAAACCCACTTACACGTGATGGGACGAGAATGAGATGGTAAAGGAACAAGATCCCAAGTACCAATGCGCTCGAGGCAGCAATCTCTCGGCCATGGCAAGCGCCACTCGGGGTGAGTAACAACATCCCGTAGGAGACACGAGCTCACGAGCAGTGCGCGCAAAGAAAGGCAAAGCGGCAGGAGGCCGAATCGACCGCGATCGCGAGAGCGTAGCGAGGAGAAGATGACCCATCGGGGACGATGGAGCATCGAAGAAGGTGGATCATCAGAGAAGATGACTCACTGGAAGAGCCTCAATACGAGGTCGACGAGTGTAAAAGAGAAGGGGAGGCATCAGAGTGAGAGGAGCACGGGAGTCGGAGGAGACGACGCAGCGGTGACAATGGCGGAGAGGCCACAGGGGAATATGTGGAGACTCGGTGGGACAAGTGGACGAGGGCAAAGCGGATATAGGTGTATCCGGAAAGGTCAAGAAAGACGAGAGACTCCGAGGGAGTCGAAGGAGAGGCGGGACGTGGGTAGAATGGACGAGACTCGTCGAAAGTCACATCCCGAGAAACCCGCATTCTTCGACCAACCGGATCCCAGACCGAGTAGCCCTTGTGCTCGGGATCAGTATCCCAAAAAGACACACTCAACAGATCGGCGGTCGGTTTGGTGCGCTCGCGAGGGGCGAGGAGAACGAGCAAGCGCAGCCAAACATATGAAGGCGAGTAGTCGGAAGAAGACCACGAGACGCTCAACGGGGATCGCACTCAAGAGCGTAAGAGGGCGGATGTTGATGAGATAGGTGGCGGTGAAACACCTCGGCCCAAAAGTGAGGTGGGTAGAGGCGGCGATCATCGAGTACGAGCCGTCTCAAGGAGGTGACGATGCTTGCGCCAGCGACACCATTCGAGCATGAGCACCGAGGACAAGAGAATCGGCGAGAGTCCTCGCGCAACAAGGAAATCGCGCAGTAACGAGAGAGGTACTCGCAGCGAGAATCGACCACGAAAGACACGGATAGGAGTGGAGAACGTGTGTGAATCATAGTGGCAAATTGTTTATAGATAGACAAGACCTCACTACGAGAAGACATGAAATATATCCAAGTGTGGCGAGAGAAATCATCTATAAATATGATATAATATCGATGACCCCTTTCAAACGAAGGAGCGGACCCCAAACATCCGAATGGACAAGATCAAAGGACAACGGGACACGGACTCACTATGAGGATAGGGAAGCTGAATTTGTTTACCCAACTTACGTACCCGACAATCTAAAGATACGCCTCCCGAGATGCACCCGAAGACCACGACGAACTAAGGATGACAAAGCGAGATCCACACGGATGACCAAGACGGTGATGCCACCGCTGGAAGGAGCCGATGGCGAAGCGTAAGCGGAGAGGCGCGCGCCGATGGTGGCAGCGGAAGGAAGGTGAAGCCGTCAAGCTCCCGAGAGACGCCGTGAATCACGGCGCGAGGGCCGAACCAACCGAGCTCCTGTGGCGGTCCCCAACACAACAAGAGTCGAGTCGAGAATGACCCGATAACCAAGGCCGGTGATCTCGCCGATGAGAAAGAAGCTGCATAGTAAGGCGAGGAACATGAGCAATGTAAGGAATATGAAAGGATGAGTTGCTAAGAAAACCTCGACAGAGACGAGAAAGAGATGTACCATCGCAGAGAAGAACACCGACAGTGAGAATCAAGAGGTGTAATAGAAGATGAGTAGAAGCATCGGGAGTCATGTGAAAAGATGCTCCGAATCAAGAATCCACGGGAGGTACCGATCGTAGAGGGTGGTTTCTCGATCGAAGAGTCGTGAGCGTAACTCGCAGAACTGCCGAGGAGAACTGGCGGCAAGCAAGCGCGGTCCGACTATCTCCGCTCGGTGAAAGAAGCTGCTGAAGAAGTCGGCGCAGGCGTCGTCAGAGAAGCACCGGTGCCAATAGAAGAACGGCGTGAAAGATGCCGCTTCTTCTTATAGCATCGACTCAATGTGGCCGCCTTGTCGCAGAGGAACAGTGAGGACGGCCACCTCAGACGGATGACGGCCACCACCACCGTGGCGGCGGCTGGAGGAGGCGATGTAGCGGTGAACAGGCGGCGAGCACAGCAGGGGAGTGGCATCGGAAAGACTACTCAAAGCGAGTCTCTCTGCGCGTATCTCGGTAGAAGAGCCTCCAAGAGAGTGACACGAGGGTGGCGTGCAAGAAGTCGAGCACGCCTTTGCTCGAACTCGGGGCGAAGGCGAGTAAGGAACTTGTAGACCCGCCGAAACTCTGTCGGCCACGACGCATACCAGCAAAGATGGGCGGGGAGCGGCCAAGAAGTCGCGGAGAGTGTCCAACCGACGCCAAAGCAGCAGAGCTCGAGCGTAGAAAGCGTCAACGGTAGCATCACCTGCTCAAGAGAGTGCTCTGGCGGACCACGGGCGCAGTGCGAGGCATCACCGGAGGGCTCGTGAGCGGCGGCGAAGATGAGTCCACATCCGAAAGCCGAAGGAGTCCCACAACCTCGTAAGAGAAGAGCGAGGCTGGATGCGGCGATGAAGACAAAGAAGGCTCGGCGTCGTCATCGCACCACCGAGTGTAGGTGGTCGAGCGATCCTTGTAGAAATCAGAGCCTCTGGTAGGCGAGGCGACTTCATCATCAACAATCGAGCAGCCTCGGTAGCAATCTTGTTTACCGTCGGGGCAATGCAACAGCGTGGGCTCCGTCGGAGAATAGGCAAGCGAGCGGTGACATCGCGGAGAGGACGCCCGAGGCGTAAGCCACGCATGTGAATGCGCATGTGAGACAAGTCGGTGTAATTAACACCATCAAAGACCACCGGCAGCGAGGAGAAAGCGGTGCCCATTGGTAGGCGCGGCCGACGCGCGGCGACCAATACAGCGAAGTCTAACAGCGGCGTGAGCGGCGCGGCGGTTAGATCGGCGTTTTTGGAACCAAGCCCTAGCTATTAACAGGCCCCGGCCCGTTAGCCCACACGCACGCACAGAGCGGCGCCCTTGGCGGCTGCAACGGCGGCAGCGCGCGCGCGCGGCGGCAGCGCGGCGGCGGCGGCGGCGCGCGGCGGCGTGCGGCGCGCGGCGCGGCGGAGCGCGATGCGAAGCGCGCGGAGCGCTGGCGGCGCGCGGAAGAAGGCCGGCCGCGGCGCGTGGAGGCGGTGCGAGAAGGGCGGCGAGGCGGAGCGAGGCGCAAGCGCCGGCGGCGTGGAATGCGTGGCGCGCAACGGAGATCGCGCAGAGGCGGCGCGTGGGAGAGGCGGCGGCGCCGCGCGGGAGGCGGCGGCACGCCCAAGATCGGAGGCGCGGCGCGCGAGGAGGCGGCAGACGCGGCCGGCGCGCCGGCCGCGCGAGGCGGCGAGCAGGCGGCGCGGAGGCCGAGGCGTCGACCACCGATGGGCGGAGCGAGGCGGCGCGCGGAGTCGGCGGCGGTGGTGCGAGTCGGCGACGGCGCCGCGGAATCTAGGCAAGCCAAAACCCTAATTTTGGCTCGATACCATGTTATGAATATTGTGCATCTATTCATGAGGCCCAAGGGCAATATATATAGAGTACAAGGGATGTACAAAAGGAATACAACACAAACATAATAGGAAACAGTATATAAGGAAACAAATAAGAGTCCTAATCTATTCTATCCTTAACATGTATTAACCAAAGCATATTACCTGTGCCGGCCTGCCGGCCCCGTGAGATCCTAGGCCCGTGAACAAACTGTTGTCTTGTTATAACTGACCAAGAAATTTGGAGATATGTAAATAGAGCACTTGCAAGGCATACACACACATTCTTGTCATGGCAAGAGTGGCAGACTTCTCTCCCTTCTTCTTTCTCCTGCTGTTGACATCGCCGGCGGTGGCGAGGAGAGCTGCCCTGGAGAATGGCCTTGGCCGAACTCCCCAAATGGGGTAATGGAGCTGTGACCTTTGCCAGTTTGGTGATAATTTTCATTTGCAAATTAATGTGACCTTTGGTAATTTGGTTTCTATAATTCTAACATCATCTTTTCCTTGTTTTATCTCCCTTTATTTGTTGGTAATTTGTTCCATTTTCACATGCCTGTAATTTCCACAATTGCCGGGTTGAGTAGGAATGATCGCTGCAGCCACTATCATGTATAATGTTTTCATAGGCAAACTTGCTTTTGGAGAAGCCGAACAAGTTGTTAGTTTTGAGTTTTTTCTATTGTTCCGCCCATTGCTAAAACTCATAAATTTCAGCAGGAACAAAGCTGCACTTAAAACATTTCTGAATCAGTACATCCACTAATTCGTATCCTCACGTTAGAACTGACCACTCGTCTTTGATGAGAAATTGGTTCATCCACTTTTCCACAAAGTATCTTGAAAATGAAATGTTGCTCAATTGGTTGCACGATATATTCAGGTGGAATAGCTGGAACCATTTCCATTGCAAAATAAACGAGGAGATAATTCGACAAATCGGTAATATTGACTCTCTTTTTTCTGCCTTAATAAGTTAACTTATATTCTTTGGACGAAAATTTTGGCTTACCAAACATCCCTTGCAAGTAGCAATCATGTAGTTCATCACCATAAAATGTGTTTCCTTAAGCCTTTCTTTGCTGCACACCATGATTTGTTTGTGCAGCTGATGCCATGGTGAACAGCGGTCTTGCAAAGCTCGGTTATGAGTATATCAACATAGGTAATCTCCTTGCATTTCTTACTCTTTACCCTTTTTATTGTTCAGTTTAAAAATGAGAACTGCAGTATCCACAATTGGCTTCTTTCTTTGAAACTGCAGATGATTGTTGGGCAGCTTATGATAGGGACTCTCATGTGAGTAAATGTTAATAGAATTACATATTCAGATTAGAAACTAGCAAAGTAAAATTTTAAAATTTAATTTCGTTGCTCAACCAAGTAAAACCAGCAAAACTTTGGTAGCTAAAACATGAGAAGTGAAATTGGCAGATGCTGTTCCACCAGTAACAAATTCAGCTTTTTGTACAGGAAATCTAGCTGCAAATTCATCAACATTTCCATCAGGAATAATGGCCTTGGCAGATTATGTCCATGGAAAAGGACTCAAGCTCGGTATCTATGGTGATGCAGGGTATGCATAATTGACAAAAACTCACAAAATCGCAGAAAAAATTCAGAGAAATGTTTCTTTCTGGTAGAATTAGAAACATGACATGTTCACTTCACTTGATTTCTTGATCTGGTTGTTGTTTTCTTGCTCAAATCACACCATCTCTATTGTTTTCTTGCTCAAATCACACAATCTCTATCTTTTTAGGATCCGAACTTGCAGCAATTTGATGCCCGGTTCGCTTGGATATGAAGAGCAAGATGCAAACACTTTGGCGTCTTGGGTAAACCTTTTTCAGTGTTATTACACATGTAAAAAAGTTAATCTTTTTTGTGGGCCTTTCAAACAGATTTTTGCAAATTGTTGACACTAGGGTGATTGACTACTCTTTTTTTTTTTTTTGAGACAAAAGGAGATTGACTACTTGAAGTATGACAACTGCAACAACCAAGGAATCAGCCCTCAACCAAGGTAACCTTTACATTTACAGAACTCATACAATTTATCATGGTTCATCTAAGTTTAGATATTCAGACGTATCACCATATCACGATGTAATGTAGATATAACAAGATGAGCGAAGCACTTCTGAATTCTGGAAGGAGTATTTTCTTCTCCCTTTGTGAATGGTAACTGATTCTTTTCTTTCAACTAGTCAACTGGAGGGTTTGAATTCAATTTTTTCTTTTTTTTTTAAATGTTGTGTAGGGGTGTGGATGACCCAGCAACATGGGCAGGTGGCATAGGAAACAGTTGGAGGACAACCGGGGACATCAAGGACACATGGGCAAGGTGAAGTTTACATCCTGACAAACTTGTACTGTCCTGACAAACTATGCCAAATTTTGGTGAAGTTTACATAAAACTTGTTCCTGTCCTGAAAAACTATGCCAAATTTGGCAGCCTCACCATGTCCTACTCGTTTCCCCTATCAATGTCTGATGCTTCTTGCTGTCCGGTAATGTCTCAGCATGACAGCTAACGCCGACAAGAACGACAAGTGGGCGTCATATGCAGGGCCTGGCGGATGGAATGGTTAGTCTTTCAGGCTGTAATAACTTTGATCGTGCCAATTTTGCAAGAGGATGAATGCATGATCCGGGATTGTTCCCAAGAAAGTTTGTAGTTTGTGATGACAATTCACAACGCTCACTATTGAATGAACTGATGTTGCTGTTTCAGACCCAGACATGTTGGAAGTAGGAAACGGGGGGATGACAACAGAAGAGTACCGCTCCCATTTCAGTATATGGGCTTTAGTGAAGGTAATGAAATCATTTGCATTGCATCAGAGATAAAAGTGAACCATCATAATAACAGTATTTAACAAACTGTATAAATTCCTTATTTTGAATGGTGCTGATCTGATGGTTAATATCATTCAGGCACCTCTGTTGATTGGTTGTGACATCCGCTCAATGAGCGACGAAGCCAAGGAAATCCTCAGCAACCAAAATGTCATTGCAGTTAACCAAGGTGCAGCCTCTAGAGACAATACTAATCACTCCTTCCTTTATCCAAATTGGTCATGGGAAAACTAGAGATCATACTAAGCCTTACTGATTCATGAACAGATGAACTTGGGGTACAAGGGCACAAAGTGCAACGAGATGGAGACCTAGAGGTAAGTACAATAAGAACAAAAGCTGTGATTGATTTGATAACATGTCATTTGTAACACTTAGTACCATACTCCATTAACTTGTGCCTAGGTTTGGGCTGGTCCGCTAAGTGGAGAGAGAGTTGCTCTTGTTCTATGGAACAGAGGGTCTACTGAAGCATCCATTAGTGCTAATTGGAGCAACATTGGTCTAAGTCCATCCACTGTTGTTGATGCCCATGATCTATGGACAGTAAGCATTTTGTCTAATCATATGAGTCTTATGGTTAAAATGTTCTTTGATTTGCATACTGATGATATTCTTGAACTCGTGCAATTTTTGTGTGCTTGAAGGATGAGGTTACATCATCAGTGCAAGGAGAATTGAAGGAAACAGTGGAATCTCATGCTTGCAAGATGTATGTGTTGACCCCGAAATAGAACAGGATTCTCACCATTGCATGTTCTTATGAAATAATAATCCAAAAGGTTTCAAATGACCACAGGGTATTCACCAAGATTGTCTTGTGTTTGACTTCAACATAAAATAGCAAGTAACCTTTTTCTGAAACTTGGTAATAGATCACTACAACATAGCATGTGCATGTGACCAATATTCATTGTGGATATTATTAATGTAACACAACAAGCTCTTGACTAACAGAAAAAAAGCACCTTTGTATTTCTAATATCTGGCAATTATTGTTCAACCTGACAGTACAGATTTCAGTAAAATATTTGCAAGTTACAACTTACACGTGCGCTAAGTTACACTTGGATGCTTTTGTGATGCGAGTTCAGCACCAAAACAATATACAAAAGCATCACCGAACGTACCTACATCTATTTTGGCATTCCTGGGTTGGGCTCTTCAACATGCCGCATGACCAACACGATATGTACCAACTCATTTTGCTCCCTCCCAAGTCCCAACACCACATAATTTATATAATTATAATACATAGGACCATCTTTATGTAATTCTTTTGGCATAGTATCATCGGATATCGGGTGTCCTCCTTGACAGTAGTAACTAGTAAATCAAAACCCAGTCCATCCAGCTGGTTGGTAGGATTCATCTTTCTTTGCTTCAGCCTTCAGAGCATTGAGAGACTGAGAAGCATTCCCCAAATTTGACATCTTGGAAGGTACGGTTCCAGAAGGAGCAGCCTTAAAGCTATCTTGACCAAAGGCAAATGGGTCAGCACCAGAGTTTGTGTTCGACTGTCCAAGCGAGCTGGCTTTGTTGCTGTTTGATGCCCGCAGAGTTCGGACCGACCTCGGGTGGGTACTCCTCACAGCTGCCTGAGCTTTCGGCTCTTCAGGAAAAGCTGACCCTGGCTTCGGATCAAGGTTCGGTGTCCCTGGGCTTGATGTAAATAGGCCTTGCCGGAGCTCTGGCGGGGTTCCTTCAATCTTCTCCCTTGGCTGTGAAAAGCAATACATTACTATACCAGCTTCCTGATATATATGAAACTAGAAGATGCTGGGTTAGGAACCTTTGCAGTAATGGGTGATTAGCAATGTCAAATGAGAAAAATGGACTAGATCATGATAGGTTAAACCATACAGATTTGGCCAGGCCGGACAGTTTCAATTCTGTATTTCTGTTACGAATTTTCACCTTTTGGTTAGTTAACCAGGCCAGGAAATACAAAGTTGAACCCTGGATGCTACTGACAAGAGTGAGAAGATTAGTTAGGCATGTAGGAGTAATCATACCGGAGTATCCAGGCTTGTGCTGGGTGAGGAGAGTTCAATCTTCGAATTTTCTTTGAACTCCTTAACCAGTGGCGTTGCAGAAGCTGTAGCTAGGCCTTGTTTAAGTTCTTGTATCTCTCGCCTCTGAGAAGAGCAAATGGCTGACAATTTATCAACCTTCAATGAAATTTCTTCCTTCTCCAAGTTTGCTATCTTCAATTGTTCCTTCAGTAAAGTCACTTCAGCTTCCAGCTGTTGTTCTTTCAATTTACTAGTTGTGTTTAAACTACTGCCATTGTTCTGCGGGTTCACATTAACATTATCGAAGTCTGCCACGAAGGAGTTAAAAGCAATAGCCTGTACACTGGTTTTATTGTCTGCTTTTGTCACTTTGGTTTTCTCTAGCCCATATTCTGAGCCATTAAGAGAAAACCTAATTTCAAAATCCCCAGGAGAACTATCAACAGAGGCAGAGAGAGATTGTCTGTATGTATTATGTGTAGGAATGTTCTGGTTGTTTGCCTGCGATTGCTTTGAGGTGACTTGGTGTATGGGCTCTTGATCAAAAGCTGACCCCTTGTCATCTGCAAAAGCCAGCTGTTGGGCATGCTGAGTCGACCAAAATGCACCCATAGAACCCTTACTCTCCACAGCTTTTGATGGACCTTGTGACCTCGAATTGGAAGAATCTTTGGAAGATGTACTCCCCACATTGTCCCTTGGTGGTGAAAGGGAGCTCCTCTGGGGTAGCCTCCTTTCTGCTGAAATAACAAGACACAGTAGATGAAATGATTTTCATGCCAACTAAAATCATTGAGACCTAGAGAAGAAAGATCCCAGTAACTACTAGAACAAATGGTTTCTTCCTTGCATTATCTAGGTGGATGAGATTTCTCACGGCAGCATTTCTTACATTTCCTAAACTTTCTCTAGATAAACCTCAAAGGTACACAAAAAAAAAGGTATACAGTAGTGTCTTCAATTCTTCAAAAAGATAAAAATTCATGGAAGTAACCTTTATCCTCGGTTGTATGCAATTCAAATGCTGATCCAGATGGGGATCCATCAGGTAAATCCTTTTGCAGCTCCAAAGGAAGTAATTCATTAACACGGAACCACACCTATAGCGGTACATGCATCAGAATTAGAGAAACAGAAGGCCTTTTACATTTCACTATCATGGAGCATGCACTAATTAAGACCAACCTAAATTCATGGAAGTGAATGGTCAATCAAGCAAAACCCTTACCTGTGTAATGTCCGGTCTGGCATCAGGAGAAGACTGAAGCATGTCTTTGATCAGACTTGTAATGGGAGAACCGTACTTTGGTAACTCTGGTATACGATAATTTCCATTAAGTATCTGGAGCTTTGATTCTCCATCAAATGCTGATTTTAAGTAGCAGATCCTATACAAGAGACATCCAAGAGCCTGAAAAGAACAACAACAATTATTATTAATTAATCAGACACAATGAAGTATAATAACTACTCAAGAATAAGATAGGTAATATGCAGAACTAAAATTTTGTTACCATCAGATGAATTTGCAGAAAAACATAATGTTGGAATACAATAAGTGCAGACATAGTTTACCCAAATATCTACTTTCTCACTGATTACATCCCTCCTGTACAAGTCCCACATCTGCAATCAGTAAATGAGCTTACAGTAAGTAAATATGTAGAAAGACCTGAGAAAGAGATGAAAATAGGTATGTCCAGTACAAACCTCAGGAGCTCTGTATGCAGGAGTGGTGTGCTTTCTAATGTTATCCTCTTCAAGGCCCATCTCCTCAGGTTTATCAAAACACTTATGGTTTGTGGATACGCTACCAAAATCACATAATTTCCAAGCCCCATCAGCACCAAGAAGCACATTTTCAGCCTTTAGGTCCCTGCATGCGAAATATCTTTGCTGTGATGGTTCCGAAATGAAAATTGACATAGTACTTTCTTGAGGGTTCAAATTGACAAGAACAGTACATTAATGCAACAGATAAAACACAATGGATTGTCTAATGCAAGCTACAATCAACTAGAGTTTATAATGCATTAGATGAAGCGAAGCAACCAATACCAAGTGGAATAGCTATTTGGAACAGCAGGAAAAATTGTAAATTTAAGCTGGCACACCATGGATGTGAGTGACAAGGTACTTGTGTCCCTATCTAGTTTGCAAGGCTGTAAAGCACGTAGCAGTATAGTATTATGATACAGATGCCATGCTATGCTTAAGATATGATAGAGCGACTTGCATATGATTTTTCCGCCATTTGTCAGGTGACTAGATTCATGGCATCTAACAAAGTACCAACAAAGTATGCAAGACAGAGAGCTGCTTGCTGTTAACATTTTGCATAGCAATGCCATAGGTCAGAATATGGAAGGCACACCTGTGAGCAATAGGCGGTGTTTGGCAGTGCATTGCAAAGACTGCATTGCAAACATCCCGGAAAATCAGAGCCACTTGCTTCTCATCAAAGTACCCTGCACCTCTACTCTCCAAGGCAGAAACCAACGACCTCTCACAAAACTCCATCACCAGCAGGGCCTCCTTCGCATGGCCCATATCCAGTATCGCGTGCGCGACGAGCATGACCACGTTCGGGTGCCCCTTAAGCGACCTCATCACTGTTATCTCCTTCTGGACCAGGTCCAGCGACTCCTTGTCCTGGACGATGACGTGTTTGAGCGCGTACTGCTTCGCCGGGTTCATGAGATCCCTGGCGAGGTACACGCATGAGAACCCACCCTCGGCAACAGCTTCCCGGACATGCACCTTGACATTGCCGACACCAATTGTTCGTCCCTCAAGCCCAGATTGCTCTTTGGGCATGAACTGCCTGAAAGGTCTCCACATGATTGAATTACTGATCCTCAAAAATCACAACAACCTGGTTCAGTCTTCAAAACCCCCTGTATGGGCTAACTGCAATTACCAAGGACTCTCTTGGTAAAGCTTAAACAGCTATGCATCCAAATGGTCCATCCGAGCAGGATCAAACAAGATACAGAAGAACAACCCAGAGAAACCTGCTGTTTCCTCAGGCCTCTCACAAGAACCGGGCCTAACCTTCAGATACCGCAACTATCAAAACGGCTTTCCGTTACTTTGATCAGAATCTATCAATCTAACTATCTATCAAGAAACCGAGCTAGCATGCTCAGCGCCCTCACTCCTCTCCAACCAAACACCAATAACCGTATCAGCAATGGCCAGCCGACGTAATGAAGCAACGATCAAAGAACAGATCCTGAGAGCCCCAATCAGCAGCAAGGCTTCTTCCTCTCCCGCAACCCCGCAACCAATCGGCTCAGCCCAAGAAGCAACCAATTCCGGCCGGCTCGAAGCAGTCCGGGATCAAGAATGGATCTTGGGTTGGGTGGCCGAGAACCAACACCGGCCGCCTCCCTCAAACCAGGAGGAACCTTCCGGTAGGATCGGGGAGATTCACCTTCGATTTTGAGGCTTTGGGGAGTTTTGTGGGATCGCTTACCGACGTAGAAGAGATTGGCGACGTAGAAGAGCTTGGCAACGCCGCAGGAATAGTCGGCGACGGGGAGAGGAAGAAAGGAGAAGAGAGAGGAAAGATTTGTTTGTTACGACGGCCACTTCCGTGGCAAGCGGTGGGCCCGGCGCGGCAGTGTCACGGGCCGCGATGAACAGAAGACTCGTGGGAGATTCGCACGTTCCAGTTTCCTCCCTACCCGTGGACCGTCGGCTGATTGCTTGATGGTAGAAGTGGCTTAAATTTTGACTTGGAATGATTAGGTTCAGCTGATCATCTGTACAAAACATCATCCTCTTATCTTTTTTACTTCAAAAAAAAGTTAATGATACGTATGTTCATTTTTCCGCTCTCCCTTTTTCACCGAATGATTTGTGTAACATTCTGACCCTTCGCAGGATCCAAGATACTACCACCATACTGTTACTATCTCACATAGGTACGTTACAAACAGAGTTAACGCACTAGAACTGTATTAACAATGAAAACCTATCTCAAAACGAAAATATGCTTTAACTAGAAAGTTTACATAAACTTCTAAACATAAGATTAAACATGATGCTTAGTGCAGGACTAAGCCGTTATTCCATAGGTGCAGTGAAAAAAGAACTACTTCTATATCTATGCATGCCGTCACTCCGGATCACCTTAAAAAAACAAAGTAAGAGTGAGTCCTAAGACTCAACAATCACACGATAAAGCAGTACATCAATGCATATCTGTAAACTGTAATCCAATTCTATGACTGTAAGCTGTAAAACACCTTTACTGTAGACTATAAAGCCAAACGACTGTAAAGTGTAAATCAAATCTACGGTGAACTGTGAAGCCAATCTACTGTAAACTGTATACCACATCTACTGTGAGCTGTAAATCACATCTACTATAAACTGTAAATCAATTTTGTGACTGTGAACTGTAAATCACATCTATTGTAGCTGTAAATTGTAAATCAAATCTCTTTGTAGTCATGGAATAAATCAAATCTCATCAGAGTCAGAATCAGTAAATCACGTCTCATCAGTAGTGTGTAAATCAGTAAATTAAATCTCATCAGAATCAGAATCAAATCACGCTTCATTGTTGTAAATCAGTAAACCAAATCTCATCAGAGTGTAAATCAAAATCCATTTACTATAAACTGTAAGCTGTAATTCAAATCTCTGTAACTGTATCACTGTATCTCTCTTCATGCAATGCAATGACATGCAATGCCTCTGTAATTGTAGCTTATACCGGTATAGCGGAGGGTACACTCGTCGATGTCACCCTCTTCCTCCATCCCGTGGAGGTGCCTATCTCTGTAGGACTTACTCAAGAGCACTCTAGACTAGTCATAAGATTTTCTCACCGACTTGGCTCTTATACACTTTGCGTGATGCAATGCTTTTCAAATGAGGCTGTTTACTCATACACTGTATTTCTCTAGATATGATTAACACATAATCATATACATCATCTCTTGCATGTTATAAACCATGGCATGGAAACACAAATAGCAATCGTTCAATATTATTTATTGTTTTAACATGCACTTGCTTATTAACCTAGCGGGCGGGGCGCAGACGGCACTAAACCCGAACCGCTACCTGAACAAGCGTTACCCATTTCAATTCATTTGCTAATGCAATACATACACATGTAGGCACATAACATCGCTATTACGCATAAACCCCGTACCGCCGACCTCCCTTTCAACGGACATCGACCCACTATCCTGGTTTTAGTCAGCATACTAATTTATGCGAGATTCAGAAAATAGCTGAAAAGGGTTTCAAACTGTTACCCAAACCTGACGACTGGATTAGGCCACGATTTGTTGTCCCTGGACCGGATCTGGTAGATCTGGCACGAGATCAGGCAATCCCCCTTCTTCTTCTTTTTCCTCTCTTCCTTTCTTCCCCTTTCTCTTTTTTTCCACCTGGCCGACCTCCTCTTTCCTTCCTTCTCTTTCTTTCTTCCTTTTTCCTTGTCCTCCTCCTGTTTTCTCATGCCAGCGCCTCTTCCCTCTCCTTTTTCTCACGCGTGGCTGGCCTCCTCCCCCTCCCCCTTTCTTCTCTTCCTCCCCTCCCCTCCCGCCTCGGCTCCCCTCTTGGCCACCTCCCCTTCTTCCTTCAAGGGCGGCGCACCAAGGGAGATGGTAGAGGGCAAGGCAGGGATGGCAGGTCGGGGGAGGAAGGCGAGGTGCGACCGGGGGCGACAGTGCGCAGGTGAGCACGAGGTTAGGAGAGCACGGGAAAGAGTCGAGAGAGCACAAGAGAGAAGCAAATTGTAATACTTTGAACGTCGTTTCGGCGTTGGTTTTTAAATTAATCGCGGAGTCATTCGGATTTTCGGTAAAGCGCAGGAAGGGAAATATAAAATTGGAGAATTGTCTAAACTTAAAAATAAATTAAATGATTAAATTTAAGAGTTGGTGGATTGTCTAGGGAGGGAGGCTAGGCTTTCCACCTCCCACCATGGGCCTAAAGTGTCCCTAACCTAGCCCAAGCCGCCTCCCCAAATCCTAGCCTATTTAACCCCTTGGGCGCCCTCCCCCTCCCTTTTTTCTCCCTTGGCTGCCACCCACAGCCCTCCCCTTGTGCCTCCACCTCCCCCCAAAGAGCTGCTATCCATTGGTGTAAGGAGAAGGCAAGGAGAAGAAGTAGAAGAAGAAGAAGAAGAAGAAGAAGAAGAGAAGGAAGGGAGGAAGAGGAAGAGGAGAAGAGAAGAAGAGAAGAAAAGAGATCCCAAGGGATCCCGTATGTATTTTCTCCCATCCCAAACCCTTTTGTTTTTGCTATAATTAGGGTTCTTAGCACGAGAATTGATGGGGATTAGCAATTTGATTATCTGATTAGGGAACTCCTGCTATCTGCTTGTAGTTCAATCTGTGCAGCGCAACTGTTTGCGCTGATTAGACCTATGAGACGATTTTTATTGCGGGTCTGGCCAAAAAAGAAAAATTGTAGAGGACATCGAGATCTATCTCCTGTATTTTTTTAGATTGTTTGGCCACGGGGTTTAGGCGCAGCAGGGTCGGGAAGACTACTGTCTAGCAGAGGTGGAATCCGAGACAGTTTGCTGTTCGGGTGTGGTTTAGGAGTAGTAGATGATTTTTATGTTTTTGGTCTCAATTGTGAAAAATATAGAAAATTCAGTAATCTAAATACTGTATAAAAATCATAATTTTTATAGATTTATACTATGGTTGGGGTGCGTTAGAAGCTGGCTGCCCAAATTGCTAGGACAAAGAACGTCCTCTGTTTTGCGCGTTAAGTTACACCTTGTTAGTAACAAAATAAAAATAAGTAATCTACTTGAAAGATGAATGTATTTAAGTGTAGATTTCAGAAATATATCTCTCTCTGTAAATGGTTTAATAGTTTTAACGATACAAAAAAATTAAGCAACGCTGCTGCAACGGGCAGAGTGTAGAACCGTTAAGCGGAGAGGGATGTTGTAGGGTTTTGGGGTTTAGCAACATCTTTACTTCTCAAGTCACATTTTCATTGCTATAGTATTGTGCTGAGAGGTATTTTTGGATAGGTGGTTTTGCTCCTAAACGCGCGTGATTCCTTCGCTTCAACGGTAGAGGTAAGTAAACGTAGCGGATGTACTACTGTTTAGCTCGTTAATCATTCTACATTCACACTAGTCAATTCTCTTAATTTGAGATGTTATGCCATGGTTACATGCTTCCTTAATGTGATTTATGTGGTAGCAATGTAGTAATCAATTGGTTATACCTTGATGAAATATTGGTGGTTATGTGGTATAATTCTTAATAAATGAAAGTAGTTGTGGGGTAGTATTCCTTACGAGGATATTGAGATCTGGGTGGTAGTACTCTTAATGATCATATTGTGGGCTAGTTGATGGTATTATTAATGAATAAATTATGGCCTATGTGGTAGTATTACCTTTGGATAGATTGATTTTGATCT
The DNA here is from genome assembly GCA_036346265.1 of Melocanna baccifera. NCBI lineage: Eukaryota > Viridiplantae > Streptophyta > Magnoliopsida > Poales > Poaceae > Melocanna > Melocanna baccifera. The sequence goes on from CM070702.1 coordinate 6,906,602, forward strand.
TGGGGAACCGAATGTGGATTATGTGGTAATGTCTTTATTGAATCATATGTGGATTATGAGGTGGTACTCATGTTGAATATGTTGTTGTCCTTTGTGGTTAAATTTATGATGAATAAGATGTTGTTCTTTGAGGTTAAATTCTTGTGGATTATGATTATCATATAATGATAACATGTCATGACATTTGCATTGTGGATGTCGCCACTTATAGCCGCAACCGTGCCGGTACAACATCATAAATTGCCGTAGTACGATGCACACTCTTACCTTATTGGGTAAGGGTGCAGTAGATCATATGTATTCATGTGCATTTTCATTGTGGATGTATCATTTGCATACTTATACAATATGTTGTACATGATTGATTTGCAAACAAATACAACTTCTTAACTTTATGTGGTATGGGCTCATGAGAGTCCTTTGTGGTATGAAGAACGTGGCTGTGGTCATGGAATGGGGGTTCACCCCCTTGTGGTATGGTAGGAGATGTGGTTGTGGCATGAGGTATTTTCTTTTGTGGTAACTGTTGTTAACGGTTGTGGTTGCGGTTATGAAGTAGGTAATCGAGACCTAATAGCTAATGTTTTGTAGTTGTTGGTAGTAATGGTGGTTAAGGTTATAATTGAGGTCAATGTGGAAATTAAATGTTGAAGATTAAACTATTGTAGTTTAATTAGCTTGTTAAACAATTTGCTTGCTGAGATTTTTATCTCACTCTTGCTTTCCCCCCTTTCAGGTGATCCTTAAGCATATATGGGAAGGGTAGAGCGACACATCATAATTGCACACCATCTTATGATTAATGATGTAATAATGGTGGAGTCCTAGTCACGATTTTAATTCCCTCATTGATGTTTACTTTAAATTAATAATGCTAGACAGTGGTTCGTTTTAATTGGTTAAAATTGGTAGTGGTAGTTCTTTAATAGTGTTCCATTACTTTTGTTTTAGTATGCTTCCGCTTAGCTTATCGTGCTTTAGAAAATTATTACCAGTTTATGGTATCTTGTAAATTGGCTAGTTTGTGGAGTGGTTTAGTGGTATCTCAGGGTAATGTGGATCCTGAGATGTTACACAAATGCCAACTTTGCTTCTTCTCCCTCTCGGCTCCCTCTTTTATAGCCCATGGATATGGGCTGGGCTGGCTGGATCTGTGCTAGACTGGGCCGAATTCGACCCAGGTATGACAGTTTATGTGGCACAAAAAAACCCTATTTTCTTTTGCTTCATCCCCCACCTCGCTCCGCTCTCACGATCTCATCCACCAGTCGCCTCTCCACCTCATTTGACGAGATAATTGGAAATTTGCCATCGCTAACAGTGGGTTTCACAAATTTGCCATTTTTATCGTAGACTTTGCAAAATTACCATTCAAGACATGTGTTTCTTGTATTCTGCCATTCTATCATTTTTATCTTTTTCTTTATTCTCTCTCAAATTAGCCATCAAATACCATTTTTGCCCATAAGCTAATTCTTTGTGACGTGACTCATTTTGACGTTGCTGGCGGCTGAGTCCAAACGTCGCCTCTGTGTACTACAAAGCCAGTTTCACTTTCACTGTATCGAGGTTAGCCTGAAATAAAATTGGTCATTCGGTTCATAACTCTATAAATTAAAATGAATGTAAAATTGTAAAGAGATTAAAGGATACCTCAGTACATTCATTTTATTTCAGGTTAGCCTCAGTACAGTGAAAGTGAAACTGGCTTTGTAGTACATAGAGGCGACATTTGGACTCAGTGGCGTGACGTCAAAATGAGTCACGTGACAGTTAATTAGCCCAGGCAAAAATGGTATTTCGGTGGCTAATTTGAGAGAGAATAAAGAAAAAGATAAAAAATGATAGAATGACAGGGAATACAAGAAACACATGTACTGAATGGCAATTTTGCGAAATCTACAATAAAAATAACAAATTTACGAAACCCACTATTAGCGATGACAAATTTCCAATTATCTCCTCATTTGACGCCACCTCCTCTCCTATCCTCACCGCCGGCCACAACTCCTCATGCTCCACCCTCAATCCTCCACTCCACCACCAACTTTCCTCTTCCATCTGCCCGCTGCCTCCTCTTCCACCCGCCTGCTGCCTCCCCACCTCATTTGCAGCCGCTTTCCCTCCCATCCGCTTACCGCTTCCTCTCCCATTCACCTGCCGCCTCCCTACCTCATCTGCCGCCTCCTCTCCCATCCGCCCGCTGCCTCCCCACCTCATCTACCCACTTCCTCGCCCTCGCCGCCGGCCATGACTCCTTGTGCTCCACGCTCAATCCTCCACCCCTCCGCCAACTTCTCCCAATCCTTCACCCCACCGCCAACTTCTCCCACCTCTCTCTCGCTCTCCCCCGCTGCCAGTGCCCCAAACACCGCTGGCTTCCCAATGTCGGTGAGCTCCTCCTCTACGACGCAGGCTACCTTGGTCACCTTCTTTTGGGTGCTCACCGCCGCCGTCGGGTTCGAGTTTGACTGGCGCAGTGGTGTCTTCGCCAAGGACTAGAGCACCGTTGCCAAGAAGGGCTAGGTCGATGTGAGTGTTCCTCCTTCTCCTCCTCCTCGATCCAACGCAAATCTTACTTGATTCCTTTGCGCAGTTAATTAACCCCATACCATATGATATTGTTGCATTGAAGAATTAGATACCTAGGATGCTAGGATTGCTTGCTTGCATGAGATGGGTAGAAAGATATGCCTTGTTTTCTAGCATTTGAAACTCATATTGTTAATCTCGCTAATTGTTAATTAATCTGTAGCTACTTACAGGTGCCGCTTGTCTTCTGGGATTTCATACTTTTGTTGGTGCTAATGATGAGCTACTGACAACAAAATGGTACAAAGACCATGGTAGAATTTGTTTAAGGTTTTCTATTGGGTTCTATTTTTCATCTTATGTTTTACATATTGGCAAATGAGATAGCTGATTGGATTTCTAAGTAAACATCAAATCTGGTAAAAACCTATGCAAATTATTAGATGGGTTTATGCATACAATTTTTTGTTCTTTGATTGAGTTATAAAGATGACTTTATCATCCAGTTACTGTTCTTGTGTTTTGTGTGTGTGCCTATGTGGGCATGATGTATTCTATCTACTAACTATGAATTTACTTAACTAGGTATATTGAACTTGTTCTTAGAACAAAAGTGATAACTGCTGATGTGAGGCGAAATACACATAGTTATTAAAGCCGAACTGGTCATTGAACTGGTCAACCTTCTGGTTCACCGGTTCATTGGTCCAACCGGTGGTTCAATATAATTTAACAATATAGTAAGTTTCTTATATATCATAACATCCAACTTGCTCACTTGGTCACCACAGCTAGCTCATGAGATGGGTCTTATAGGAGGTTGTAGGTTCGAGCCATGTTTCACGCATATTTTTCCAAAATTTTTCCCACTGAGCACACCTCCGGTCTAACCGTGCCGGTTTTTCTTCAATTTTGTGCAAAACTGGCTGGTTCAACCGGGTTTTTTTTCGGTTCAATCCGGTTCAACTGCACAGCTGGTCCAACAATAAAACCAAACCAGTCTAGGCTTCGGTTCTGGTTTTTTTCGATCGAACCGCCGGTCCGGTCCAATTTTAATAACTATGGAAATACATTGCTTACAGCCACTGGAGAAACTGTCCACTTAGGGCTCGACACCTCTGCTATTGTTTTCTCTAGGATCCCGCTAAGGCGCTAATAGTGTTGTGCAAGACCAAGTGAGGATAACATTCCAGTCTTTATGTGTTACCTTTGCTACTTATCCTTTTTTTTTGGAGAAGTAGATTTAGGCTTGTGCTTGATTGGAGAGTGAATTCACTGCATAGAGGATTGTAGTTCTTCAGTACATTTGGTTGTGTCAATTGATAAGAAAGGTCAGATATTTTCATAAAGCCATGTTTCTGATTTAGTGAATGGCATGATTTTTAGTTATTCTGAAAACAATTTGTGGAAATTTGGTCTTTTTTATGTGCACATAGTTGTCAATGTTGTATAAGTTTGATTTTCTTATTTTGCAGCTATTGCATGCTTCTAAAGTTCTATTCTGATACTAGTTCACATTGATAATCTATTATTAGTTCGATAGAATTGGGTTCACAAAAGTTTTACTGTGTATCTGCTTCCATAATCCTGTGAAGATTTATGGGCTCTTAATATCTGTCACTCTTTTCTAAATAGAATAAAAAGATATCTATATATGTGCCGCAGCAAAACATTCTATATGCATATTCTTGTGCTTGCAATACTGGGACTCTTTTTATTTGCAATTTTGCATGTCATTTTGTTGAGGTTAAAGATAGATATTTCATGGCTCAACTTATTGCTAGCAATTTAGCATGGTAGGTAATTCTTCCGTGCCCGAATGACTATTTTGTGCATAGTGTATGATTTTTTGTGCAAAGAAACAAAGCTACTACATTATTCATGGAATTGTCATGGAACAACAATAATACTATGCACTATTAGTGAAGATATCTATTTTGCTTCAGAGTATATCCAATGTTACTCAGTCTTTACATTCATTACAAACAGACAATACCTCAGATTGTAATTTATGACATTAATACTATGCTATGTAGTTGATGATTGTAGCATCCCATAATAGAACGAGTGGTGTAACTGCTGTTCAACATCAATATTATACCTTAATGTTATGTTCAACTTTCTACTCTACAATAGTACCTAGGATAGAAGGAAACTATTATTCCAACAAATTTGAGTCAATTTTCATTTTGGCTGAATATTAAATATAGAACACCAAAATATTGGTCTCTGCATTGCTGCATAATCTTATAAGACTGAAGATATGATTATATCTAATTGTGGAATATTTGTCTTGAATATATCGATATTTGCATTGCTGTTCAATCTTGTAAGCTTGGGGATTATATCTCAGTTTGCTATTATTGTCTTGAAGATGTTTCTCATTATTTGTTTCTTTTCTGTATATTTGATAGAGACTAACATCCTGTTATTGGACATGGTAGTGATTATCTTTTCAAGGTCTTTCTTGTTGGAGACTCATGTGTTGGCAAGTCATGCCTTCTCTTAAGATTTGCGGTAAGAATCTTTATCTTTTTGATAATTACTTGCGTAGATTTTGAATGATAAACCTAATGACCATCAAAAGGACCTACATCCATACCCCTTGCCCCTACTTGTGTGGTAAGTTCACACGCCAACTGTCAATGCTCTTATACTGCCACTTCGAATTTACATATTACTTACGAGCAACCAACATTTTGTTTCTTTACGTAATTCATGTGTTGACTCCAGTGTATGCTACCCTTCTTCCTGCTAGCAGTATTCTGGATTCTGTTTTGTTCAGTGCTGACCTATTTTATGCTCGCCATATTTAAGATACTTGTGGGATTGATACTGCATTGCCTCACAACTTGGTATGTAAATCTTTGTCTCAAAAGGAAACAACATGTTGACTAAGTGTTAGCACCGCAATTCCGATGTTAACATCCCAGACAAGACATTTGTTGTGGTACATGAAGTACAACAACCACTGCAGCTGCTGCGAGATCAGTTCACATAGTAGGTCGACTACCTTCTCAAGCAACTCCCTGTGTTTTGCTGCTTCTTGCAACTCCTTTTTGTGCCTAGCCCTAAGCTCCTTTACTTCTTCGTCAAGCTGTTTGGCCCATCCTTCTTGTATTGTGGCCTCCTCCTTAATTGCTAGGTACTCCTGTCTACTTTCAGATGCTCTCTGTCTCTCCTTTTTGAGGGATCGACTTAGCTGTGTCTGCTTTGTTCTAAGGATTGTAATCTGCATAAAACCCAATGTTCAAACTTATTCTTTAAATTTAATCAGTGTTCAAACTGCTTCCAAATACTAAATAGCAGCCATGCAAATGTTGTTGTGTTTTAAATGTAGCTATGACTTGTTGGATCCGTGACCAATGGACCAAAAAAAAGCTTGACTCAACAGTAAGCAGTCAGGTTTGTGGATTTTAGAATCCTTGCTCCCACAGGTAGATCATTCATTTTCTCATCCTTTTGTGTGTGCTTTTTTTGGTCCTAGGTTGTTTTCTTTGAAGGATGGATGGTTGGATTTAAACCTCTTCCGAATGAAGCTATGAAAGCAGTGGACCTTGAAGTGAGTTTATGAGATTATCACATTATCTGATTTGTTTTTACTTTTATATGACTTGAATTAATTTTTTCATCTTTAGCTTGAGGTGGTTAATAAGAACCTTGAGGCATACTATGACACATGGGACAGGTTCATTGAGTCATGGATTGTCATAAAATAAAGGAACCTAACTGTGTATACCAGTGGTGACTGTAGGTCATTAACTAATTCATCTGATTAGTGTTGTCACAATATGTGGAAGAAACCATGTATTACAATTTTCTGATCTTGTTCTTTGGGTTTGTAGGTAGAGATAGCTATGAGAGTAGACGGAAAACTAGGAATGTGTGATGAGAAGGTTTGTTTCTCACATAGCTATTCATTCATTATAATGACCTTATTTTCCTAATTAGATAATTTGTTAGTGCCTTAATGATTGTCAAGCAAAGTAGAGTACTTTTTAGTGGGCCTGCCACCTTGGGCCACCCGGCCCAAGGGGTGGCCGCCCCTAACCCTAAGCTGCCCCTACCCCCTATAAAAGGCCTTGTGCACCTCCCCCTCCCCTTTTTCCCCTGGTCGCCACCCCCATCCCCTCCCTGTGCCTCCACCATTTCTCCCATTGCTGCTGCCCCTGGGTGCTTGGAGAAAGCGAGAAGGAAGGAGGAAGAATAGAAGAAAGGGAAGAAGAGAAAAGAAGAGGGGTGATCCCAAGGGGATCCCCTAGGTAACTCTTCTTCATCCCAAACTCTTCTGGTTTTGTTGTATTTAGGGTTCTTAGCATTGGAATTGATGGGGTTTAGCAATTTGATTCTCCGATTAGGGAATTCCTGCTGTTTGCCTATAAATCAATCCGTGCAGCGTGACTGTTTATACAGTTTAGACCTACGAAACAATTTTTCCTACGGGTCTGGACAAAAGAAAAATTGTAGAGGACGACGATACCTATCTTCTATATTTGTTTTAGAATTTTTGGCCACGGGATTTGGGCGCGGGAGGTGGGAACCTTCTTTGTCTGTCGGGTGCTGATTAGAGCGGACATTGTTAGTGTGATTTAGGAGTAGTAGATGATTTTATGTTTTTGGTCAATCGAAAAATGTAGAGAATTCGATAATATAACTCTCTGTATAAAAATCAAAATTTTTGAGTCTTATCTTGTGGTTGGGTGCGTTATAAGTGGCTACCAGTTGCGAGCAGAGAACGTCCTCTGTTTTGCGCATTAAATTACACCTTGTTAGTAAGAAAATAAAAATAAGTGATCTATATGAAAAATGAAAGTATGTAAGTGAGGAATCCATAAATATATTTTTCTCTATAAACGGTTTAATAATCTTAAAGATACAAAAAAAAATTAAGCAGTGCTGCTGCAGCGGGTAGAGTGTAGAAGTTGTGGGTTTTTGGGGTTTAGCGACATCTTTACTTCTTAAGATGTGTTTTCATTGCTATTGTATTGTGCTAAGAGGTACTTTTGGACAGGTGGTTTTGCTCCTGAACACACGTGATTGCTTCGCTTCAACAGTAGAGGCAAGTAAACGTAGCGGTTGTGCTACTGTTTAACTCGTTAATCATTCTACATTCATATTAATTAATTCTTTTAATTTGAGGTGCTATGTCATTGTTACATGCTTCCTTGATGTGGTCCATGTGGTAGTAATTTAAGAATTCAACTATTTATGATCTTGATGGTTTATTTATGGGTATGTGAAATTATTCTGGATGAAACAAATATAGTTGTGGGGCAGTATTCTTTATGAACATATTGTGGTATAGGTAGTAGTATTCTTAGTGAATATTTGTGGTTGTGGTGGTAGCATTCTTGATAAATATATTATGGTCTATGTGATAGGATCCTCTATAGATCGACTGATTATGATATTGGTGAACCGAATGTGGGTTATGTGGTAATGATCTTATGAAACATTGGCATTATACTTAATGAGACATGTGAACTATGAGGGAGTATTCATGATGATTATGTAGTTGATCTTCGTGGTTAAATTCTTGTGGTTTATGATTATCATATCATTCATAACATGTCATGATATTTGCATTGTGGATGTCGCTGCTTATAGCCGTGACCGTACCAGTACATCATCGTACATTGTCGTAGTACGATGCACACTCTTACTTTATTGGGTAAGGGTGCAATGGATCATACGCATTCATATGCATTACATTGTGGAAAGATCATTTGCATACTTATGCAATGTATTGTTGTGGAGTTATTTTGCAAACAAATGCAATTTCTTAGTTATAATGTAGAATTGGCTCATGAGAGTCACTTGTGATATGAGGAATGAGGCTGTGGTCGTGGAATGGGGTTCATCCCTTCTGGTATGGTGGGAGTTGTGATTGTGGCATGAAATTCTTTTCTTTTGTGGTAACTATTGATAGCAGTTGTGGATGTGAGAAATAATAAAGATAGTGATGTAAAATATGTTAATGATTTACTTTGGTTGGTAGTGGTAGTGGTTGAGGATATGAAGTAGTCAATCACGATTTATTTGCTAATGTTTTATCATTATTGGTAGTAAAAGTGGTGAAGGCTATAATTGTGGTCATTGTGGAAAATAAATGTTAATGCTGAAATGATTGTAGTTCAATTAGCTTGTTAAACAGTTTACTTGTTGAGATTTTTATCTCACTCTTGCTTTTTCTCCCCTTCCAGGTGATTCTCGAGCATGTATGGGAATGGTAGAGCGGCATATCACTGTCATATATCATATCATGATTAATGTTGTAATAATTATGAAGTCTTAGTCATGGATTTATTTCTCTCATTGGTGTTTGTTTCAAAGTAATAATGCTAGATAGTAGTTTGTTTTAATTGATTGAATTTTTTAACAGTTGTTCTTTAATTAATAGTGTTCCATTACCTTTGTTTTAGTATGCTTCCGCTTAGCTTATCATGATTTAGAAATTATTGCCAGTTTATGTTATATTGTAAATTGGCTAGCTTGTAGAGTGGTTTAGTGGCATCTCAGGGTAATGTGGGTCCTGGAGTGTTACATTGCCAAATCAGAACTTGCCACCAAATTGGAGCAACTCTTTTTGAGTTGTCAACTATGAGTTGTGACCAAACTGGATAGTGCATCACTCAAATCAAGAGATTTAGGCAAAAAAATTTACAGGGTTGCAAAAGTACTTACTACTCAGTACCACCACTCTAGCCGAGAGTTGGACAAGAAGTTATCTGTCACTAAATCATATTGAATTAACTGGTGTAAGTTCTTCAGTAAACCATTTATGACATTCATTGAAGTTCCTTTGGATCATGTCTGCATTTTTTCCATTGATTAACTTGAATGTTCTTTCCAATGTTTTTGATTAACCATGGTAACATGGAATTTGGCCATTCTTGCAGGTTCTATATTTTGTATCACGCTATCTACTAGCATACCACACATATTTGTTGACGCTATATAAAGAGGGACCAAATGGTGCAAAGCAAGACCATCTACTGGTCATTGACATAGACAATGAGAGGAGTTGTCATGATCCCGGGGTAGAAGGGAGAGGGAGAGGGGCTAGAGGAGGAAGACTATAATATTTTCCTTCATTGATTTATTCCAATAGCATACGGTAGCCTCTTTATATAGATGGCTCTCCCTAACAGATAGATTCTAATCCCAATTATATCTCTAGCAAATATAGCAACTCATATCTTATCTCTAATTATATCTCTAACAAAAGGAATCTTATCTCTAACTTAAATAGAAACTGGGCCTTAGGCCCAAGGCCCACACCCCTAACACTACACCCCTCTCGGACAGGCAGCTCGTCCTCGAGCTGCTAGGCGGCGATCATGACCGGACCGCGGTAGAGACGAGCGAGCAGTGAGAATCTTGCAATGGATGGAGATAGCCGACTCGATCCAAACGGAACAGGGTTAAACGATACCTGCAAAATTTTGTTTTTATTTTGTTTTGTTTTTTCTGTTTCTTTGTCTTTTTTTTCTTTCTTTCTTTTTTTTCTTTTCTTTTTTTCTTTCTTTCTTTCTTTCTTTTTTTTTTTGCTCTCTTTCTTTTGCTCTCTCTCTTTTTACTAGCTTCTAAAGGAAGCTACCGTGTAACTCTAAAGGAAGCCACCATCGAACGAACGGATGGCCTTAAAGCGATCGTGCGTGCAAGCGCGGTCGGAGAGGCGGCGGCGGCAGCGAGCGGCCGTCAGCGAGGCGGGGCGGGCGGATGGCGGTGGGCTTAAGCGCGGAGATCTGCAGCAGCCGGCAGCATCGCGAGGCCGGCGGCGGCGCGGCCGGATAAGCGGCGGCCGGCGGCGGGGTCGCGGCCACGCGAGAGCGCCGGTCCGGAAGCGGCGGAGTCGGCTGGGCGCGGATCTCTCGAAAGCACGGACCGGCGGCGGCCGAAGCGGCGAGACGGCCGGCCGAATCCGGCGGCAGCGGCGCGGGAGAGGCGGTCTGGCCGCGGATGCAGCGGCAACCAGCGGAGAGGCCGGCCGAGGCGGATCTCGAGCGGCGCGGTCGGGCGTCTCGGCGTGGGCTCGAATCTTTGGCGGCGGCGGCTTCGGGCGGAGCACTGCGGGCGGCGGCGGCGAGCCCTCGCCGTGAGCGGCGGCCGACGGAGTCGTGGCGATGGAAGCGGCGGTCGACGCAGGCGCGCGCGGAATCCACGTGGCGCGGCGGATTCGGCGAGGCGGCCGGCGAGCGGCGGCACAGGCCCGAGTCGGCAGCGAAGCGGCAACGACGGACGAGGCGGTCCGGCAGCCGATGCGGCGACGGCGGCTCCGGACAGCCGGTGTAGCGGCGGCCGGGTCAGGCAACGGCCCGGTGGCGGCGACGCGCGGGCCGAGGTGTCCCGTGGGAGGGTGGCGGTGCCGACGGAGACAGCCTAGTCGATGAAGTGCCACGACGGGCGGCTTGCCGGCGGATCTGTCGAGGCTGCGACGAGTCACCGGTTGAAGGCTGCGGCGCGCGGGCAGACGGCGGCGGCACAGGTGTGGACCGCCCGTACGACTGAAGGTTGCCGGCGGCGGCGGTGTGCCACTGGACAGAGATGCCGGAGAAGATGCTGCGGCGATGTGGTCGGTGGCATCTGGCGGTGGCTGTTTTTCTTGATTTTGTTGCTGTTGGGGATCTGGTGTTGGATGACGACGAGTCTTCTCTGTCTCTTGTATCTTCTCCATGAATTTCTCAAGAGATTCATTTAATTTTTTGACTCGATTGCTCATATCGTCCATCATGGCTGCCACCTGATATAATTGCGCTTGGTCCATACCCATGGTAGCAGAAGTCGTGGGAAGGGATCGACTACTCTGATACCAAGTTGTCATGATCCCGGGGTAGAAGGGAGAGGGAGAGGGGCTAGAGGAGGAAGACTATAATATTTCCCTTCATTGATTTATTCCAATAGCATACGGTAGCCTCTTTATATAGATGGCTCTCCCTAACAGATAGATTCTAATCCCAATTATATCTCTAGCAAATATAGCAACTCATATCTTATCTCTAATTATATCTCTAACAAAAGGAATCTTATCTCTAACTTAAATAGAAACTGGGCCTTAGGCCCAAGGCCCACACCCCTAACAGAGTCCTATCTGGGTATATGAGTCCTGAATGTACATGTTGAAATGGAATTTTCTGACCCTGTGGTGGAGCTTGGGATCTCTGATCTTTCTGAGACCACTTATGTCAAGCAAGCACCATTGGCCTCTTGTTTTTTATGGCTCAAATAAATCCTAAATGTGTAAATGTAATGTATATCAATTTTTGCTATCTACTTAAGGAAATTGGCATTCCATTTTACGTCATGCATTACCCAATTCATTTTGCTAATTTTGTTTCTGATTGTATATTTTGCTAAATTGGCTACACATGTTCTGTGTGCATTCGAGGTACCTTTTTATGCATTTCCTATTTGTTGCATCCGATGAGATATTCATTTTTGAGGGCGAATTGGAGGTTAAGCTTTTGGGTCGGCTGCTACCTGGAATGGGACAACGGCAAAGTACCTGGTGAAAAAGTATTGTTTGTGCTAGGTTTGCGCGTAGGAATGATGTCATCTATATGTGTGCATGTATTACTACGATGTATTGAATCGGGTTAACTGCCTGTTCAGGTGGAGATTCGGGAATAGTACCATCTGCACATCACTTCGCTCCGCTTAGTTAGCAGGTAAGTGTATGATGGAACGGTTGATGGTAATTATTGTAAAATATGCGTTGTTTATGTTATACGATGCTGCATAGTACATGATGACAATGCTGATGGAGCAGGGTAAGCAATGAGGCTTATCTATTAATGATGATAATGATGAAGTTTGTTTATGGCAATGGACATATATATATTTGCATTATATGCACTCATGAGATGAGAAAGGAATCTACCGTGGGTGGATCCATAAGATCTATTTTGGTAGGCCTCCACGAGAGTGGACAACTTCCTGTGCTGACGAGGATGGGCCCATGATAAGGTGAATATCAATGGGTGTTCACTCAAACTATATCGGTATATGCAATGAGATGAGCAAATGAGCATGTAGAGTAATAATGCAAACACATGAGAATGAGGATATAATCATGATGAAGCATGTGGAGAACCACATATTTATGCTTTTCTTGGTGTGAACATTTACTATTCTATTATGTGCTTGCTGAGTTTCTGAACTCATACTTGTTTTGTTGTTTTTTTAGGTGAGCATTGAAGATAACATGCATGGGCGGGAGTAGCACATATAATTTGCACGTACAAGAATACCACCTTTTGTTAATATATTTAGACCCTATTGGTATGTTAGCATAGCTTGGGTTAAATTGGTATGATGCTTATCGGGCTGCTGAGATGTAAATATAATGGTTGTAAATGGTAATGTTATGTAATGGTGATAGCATTCCAGGCTTAGAGGATAGGCGGGATGCTGGTTTCTATCTACACAATGGAACTTCGGTCGGCAGTAATGTCAAGTATCCTTAGCTGATCAGAACTGGCAAGGTGTGTGTAATACCTGGGCTGAAGCCCAGCCCAGCTCGGCCCATGCCGCCCCCATAAAAGAGAAGCCAAGTGGAGGAGGCCAAATTGATTTACTTCTCCTCCCCATCCCAACCATGCCTTTGCTGCTTTGCCAACTCTGCTACACCCCTCCCGCCCGTTGCCACCATTGCCTCCCTCGCTGCTGCTGACGTTGTCCCCCTGCTAGCTACCATCGCCGACCAACAGCGCCGCCGCCCTGCTAGCTGCGCCTCGCCTACCCCACGTCGAGCTGTCGGCGTTGTTGCTTCTCCGCGTTGCAGCCGCCACAAGTGCTGACGCTGTTCCCCTGCTGGCTGTTGTCACCACCCAGTGCCGTCGCCCCTTACTTGGTCTGGCCGTACGCTATCACTGCTGTTGGCAAGCCGAGGGAAGGGAGGAACTTGGGATGGCCGTGGGGAAGGAGCTGAGCTTGGCTGGGAATCTGGGGAGACAGCCGAAGTGATGCGGATATGTACGTGTCTTGTACTTTTTCGTTAAATATCTTATTCAACTAGAAAGAATTATTGAGCCGCATGAAATATGGCCAGGTGAACTTATTTCAAACTATACTTAATGTTGTCATTCATAAGGGTGAAATACTACCTCATGTTATTACATGGTGTATTATTAGGTTTGTCAATGGCAAAATAATGGAGATGCAAAAGAAATCGGATAACCACATTAGGTGCCAAAGACATGAAGGAACAAAGCCCACGCGGATGGAGCCAACAAGAATGAAGCATATGTGGCTGGTTGGAGCCCATATGGAAGGGGGAAAGAAAGCCCATGTGGCGGGAGAGTATAAGGACGGAGCCCAAGAACTTAAAGCACAAATTTTTGATACTATTTTGAAGCCCAACTCAGACTCCCCACGTGCTCAATCTAATCCCAACTCGGATTCAACTCAGAATTTAATTCGGACTCGGTTCGGGACACCCTGTTAGGTAGTTACTGAAAAGGTCATAACTTTCACAAACAGAGTCCGATTCAAACGTTCTTGTACTCGTTGGAAATATAATTTCAAGGGCTACGCAATGGATCTGGCCTCAACATCAAAGTCATTACGGATCAAAAGTTATGATAGAAACAATATGACAGCTGTAAAATCTAGTTTCCTTTTTTAAGGGTTCGTACCTAAAACCATATAGGGTTGAGTTGTACTAGGTTTGGGGACTCTATGGATGTCTCAAGAGGCTATATAAGCCATGTATTGGCAGCCTTAGGAGAGGGACCAATTTTATGCATCAGATTGAAACATAGCTATTGCTTGTTCTTTCAACACCAGAGTTCATGCGAGGACTTTGAGAGAGAATTAGGCGATCAATTGTTTGTTCTGCAACTCAGGGTCAAACCGCCGTTTCATTGGGAATTGGGGACTTGGCGTTCGTCGTTTGTGGTCTCGCGGTGAACCATTATCCGATGTGTTTTGGATGTATTCTGAAGAGTTGAGGGTTCGTGCATGGGCACGAGTGTTCAGCTAGCGACATCATCTACTTCGCATTAACTATCCATGGTTCCTCACTGAGAAGATCGGGACCCTTCCCCGTATCATATGGTATCAGATTCTAGGTTTACTCGGTGAGAACTTTTTACCCGTAGTTAGATTTGTTTTTCTGTCCTATCTTCCATTAAACCAAAAATTGCAATACCAAAACCATAGTTTGATCTGTTTATTTCTTGTGCGTTTTGTTAAGTTTTCGCCCATTAGAGTTTTATTTTCGTGCTGATCCGTGTTTTTCCTTTTGCGTTGCTTGATCTTTGTGTCCACATAAACCCTACAAAATTGTTGATTGAATCCCTCAATTAGCAACTAAAAAGAGTAAATTGCATTTACTTTTGAATCCTAAATTTCTTAATGTCCAAATTGTTCTCAAGAGATCCATCCGAATTCTCTTTGGGGGTGAGTTTGAGATAGTATCCACTTCCTTCAAAACCGAGAGTTAGCTGCGGTTTGGCTTCAAAAAACAAATCACTACTTGTGCCATACCCTAGCTGATCGAAAAGAAAGAATTGCTACAGTTGAGTTTCACATATATCTTTTTATCAATTGAGACTAGCTTTTGATATTGCCGTTAGGGCTGTTCTTGAGTACTATTTACGCTTGCTGAATTTTTGAATTTGTGCAAAGGGAAGACAACACTAGTTCGGCTAAACAAAAAAAGGTGTAAGTTAAAAAGAAAAGAAAAGAAAAGAAAAAAGCCTCAAAGTTTCCTGCGATTTGATCAAGAAATAGTGAAAATAGAAAGTGTTGGCCGAAACTCTGTGAAAACAACCCTAGTTCATATTTTCAGCTTGTGCACTTATTCTCATAGAGTAATCTTGTGTCCTTACATTCGTAACTATTGCAATTGGCTAGCGTCTCTCCTTGTACTTAGTGGAAAACGAGCTAGTTATTCATCTCAATTTCAGATTGCCTCTTTCTAGCTCATTTCCTTTGTTTGTATTAAGTCCCATTTATCGTTGCGTGTGCGTTCATACATTTCGCTTTAACCAATTGAATTAGCACATAGGCAAATACTCTAGCTTGGATCATTACTTAGCTTTACAATACCTTGAATATCAGATTGCATAGGTTATCCACATACCTGTCCAAGCTCCACCTACACCTGTTTGTGTACTCCCTTGCTCTTAGTTACGCTCATACATTACCGGGTTGAGGTCGTTTGCTGTCACAAGTGTCGATTTGCCGTCCTTGATTCACTTTGGAACGGTAAGCTTGCCTTGTTTTTAGGACAGTAAGTTGCAAGCATAGAGAGAGCTTTTATTTTACTAACCCAGATGTAACCTTGCTTCTTGTTTAAGAGTTGTTTCCATGTCAGGTCACGAGGAGGATCCACCTAATCCGGAGGCGCCGGTTACGTGGACCGAGTACACTCGGTTGCGCGAGATGTTACAAAAACAACTTCCTGATGGTAACACTAGCGTGCGCGATGAGCTTAGGAAAGTTCACACAGGACTGAACAACCTCGGGGGGAGGTCCAACAATTGCGTACGACCATCAATAATAACTTTCTGGAGTTGTGTGCCATGTTCGCACACCACAATCTACGTGGGGGAGCACCCGCTAAGGACACAAGTGTGCACGGTCCTCCAAAACTACATATAGACTCCGAGATACACCACAACCCATGTGAGGAAGAGAACCACATAGCCAAATTGAGTGAGAGTGATAAAAAGAGTGAGTTGTGTGATTCCACTATATGTGAGGTTGAGAGCATCGGAATTGAGAGTGTTAGAAGAACACCAAAAGAAAAGCGAGAAGTAGAAGATAGACAAAGGGAGGATGAATCTGAAACTAATATATTAATATCTACTTCTAGTATTGTTTCTCATATTGTGCAGGTTGACATTAAAGATGAAGAATTGAACATTTAACAACCGGCACCTTTGAATGCAAATGAGGAGGAGATAACCACAGGATGGGATGTAGTGCCTGCTGTCCCATGGGTGCATCCTAATAATTTTAAACCCCCAGCATCTACATCATCTGAGTAGGATGATAAAGGTAACAACAGTGGTGCCGAATTTAATTGTGCAAAGGTGAATAATTGTGAGAACTCATATGATCAACAGAAAACTCCATGTTCCAAAATTTCAATACTTAATTTATATAATGTGGAATTGATTACTTACAAGGAAGTTCTTACTAGAATATCTCCTAATGATTCTTTATGCTATATCATGTTTGACACTCCTAGAGAGCTATCTAGTGTGATTGATAATGTTGCTGAAATTTTATGTTCAAAATCACTAATTCGTACCCATGCCTACACATATAAGTTTAATTTGATTAGAGATTATGGTGTAGATGACAAATTTTATGTTCATAGAATTTGCATTACATGTGATAAGCTTACTGACTTGAAATTACATATTGTGGATAAACAATCTTTTGCGCCATGTTCTGATCATGATGAGATGAATTTCAACAATAGTATGTACTGTTTAGAAAGATTTTAAAAATCTACTTGTTCGATTCTTGGTGTACAATCATGTAAAAATAATCAGAATAGCGCAGCTGAAGTATGGAAAGCACTTAACATTTTCTTTCCCATATCTGCACATTTAAATCTGATTTTGCCTATTAAGGATCTATCCATATCCTTAGAAAAGTCGAGGACGACTTTCTTTTGTGGGAGGGAGAATGATGTGAAAAACAATATTGCAATGCATACATCTTTTAGTCGCTGCTATATTCATCGATTTGTGCAAAAATAGTGAGAATACCACAACAATTGACTCTTACATATACCATGCATATGTGCTAATGCAAATATCTTTTAGTCGCTGTTATATTCATCGGTTTGGGCAAAATAGTGATAATGCCACAACAATTGACTCTTACATATAACAGGTATATGTCTTATTTTTTTTGTTTACTACACCTTCAAAAGTTTATGATGGGATAAGCCGAAGAAATATTGATGACGAATATATATACCATGCAAACACGTTGTATTCTTTGTTTAGGACAATTTGAGGCTATCAAAAGCCGATGACGGATTTTCTTGAAGAAGGGGAGGATGATGCGGATATACACGTGTCTTGTACTTTTTTGTTAAATATCTTATTCAACTGGAAAGAATTATTGAGTCGCATGAAATATGTCCATGTGAACTTATTTCAAACTATACTTAATGTTGTCATTCATAAGGATGAAATACTACCTCATGTTATTACATGATGTATTCTTAGGTTTATCAATGGCAAAACAATGAAGACGCAAAAGGAAACAGATAACCACATTAGGTGCCAAAGACATGAAGGAACAAAACCCACATGGATGGAGCCAACAAGAACGAAGCACGTGTGGCTGGTTGGAGCCCATGTGGAAGGGGGAAAGAAAGCCCATGTGGCGGGAGAGTATAAGGACGGAGCCCAAGAACTTAAAGCACAAGTTTTTGACACTATTTTAAAGTCCAACTCAGACTCCCCACGTGCTCAATCCAATTTCAACTCCGATTCAACTCAGAATTCAATTCGGACTCGGTTCGGGACAGCCTGTCAGGCAGTTACTAAAAAGGTCATAACTTTCACAAACGGAGTCCGATTCGGGAGTTCTTGTACTCGTTGGAAATATAATTTCAAGGGATACGCAATGGATCTGGCCTCAGCATCAAATTCATCACGTATCAAAAGTTATGATAGAAATAATATGATGACTATAAAATCTAGTTTTCCTTTTTTAAGAGTTCGTATCTAAAACCATATAGGGTTGAGTTGTAGTAGGTTTGGGGACTCTATGGACATCCCAAGAGGCTATATAGGCCATGTATTGGCAGCCTTAGGAGGGGGACCAATTTTATACATCAGATTGAAATATAGCTATTGCTTGTTTTTTCAGCACCAGAGTTCGTGCGATGACTTTGAGAGAGAATCAGGTGATCCATTGTTTGTTCTGCACACATAGTTAAAATCGCTGTACTACCGATTTCAGCACAGACGAC
Source organism: Melocanna baccifera (assembly GCA_036346265.1). Taxonomy (NCBI): domain Eukaryota; kingdom Viridiplantae; phylum Streptophyta; class Magnoliopsida; order Poales; family Poaceae; genus Melocanna; species Melocanna baccifera. The sequence goes on from CM070702.1 coordinate 6,925,083, forward strand.
ACTCGGAAAAGCGGTCATAACTTTTGACTCCGATGTCAGAATTGAGTGATGTTGGACTCTGTGGAAAGCTTATTTAGAGGGCTGCACAACTCATATATTTGCATGATCTCAAACAAATTAGATCAATACAAAAATCAGAAGAGATCCAAGGAGTCACTATCACGGTATAAGTCCAAGAAAAATAATAATACACAATTTTACAAAACATATTTGCAAACTTTGATCATACCACAATGAAAAGGTATATTGACTTCAACTATTTGTAAAACATATTTGTAAAGTATAGTCATATGTTGCAAGGATTAGATGCATGAACTTCAACTATTTGCAAAACACATTTGCAAATAATAGAATCATACCATGGAGAGCTAGAATAAGCAATATTGAGCTATCAACATATGATGAGACTCAAATTACTAGACAAGGCCCCTCTTAATAGTATATCAAATCTATACTAGCAATACAGCCTTCCAACCAAACACCAAGACCGGTAAAAGACTAAGAATATATTCTTAGCCCTAGCTAGTTATACCTTTGCCTTGAGCATCCCCTTGAAGCTTGATGATGCACATCTTCTCTTCAAATTTAGGTTATTGTCTTATCTTGACTTAATGATCAACTCACGATCATCTCTTTTTTGAGATCTTAATATGTATCAACACATGATGCATTCTCATTTTAATGGCCTTCAACTCATGAAGCCATTTTTCATTCTGAATCTTTACTTGATGATTTTCAACATATGAAGCCATCCAAAATCTTCATCATCTTCAAACATAACCTACTCATCCAACTCATGAAAAATGTTAGTCTCACAATGTGATTATCATTAATTACCAAAACATACCATTAACTCGTAATGGTGTGTCTAGATTTTTTAATCTTTCTTTTGGTAATTGATGATAACCACCACAATTGTAAATAATTGAATATAAAACTTTAAACTTAAAGTAAGATACTACCGCCGGTATAAGTCCAGTAGTTCCGCTCTCCGGTAGTATCGCTCAAGAGTTGTAGTCATACCGTTCTACGGTAGTTTCGCCATTCAAACTCTAGTACTACCGCTCAAGGGGTGCTCTCTGGAAAAAATATACCGCTCAGAATGCTGGTACTACCGAGTTTCGGTAGTTCCGCAGTTAACACATTGGTACTACCAGGTTCCGATAGTTCCGCCTACCATTCTGGTCATACCGCAGTGAGGTAGTACTGCTAAATGCACACCGGTACTACCGATTTTCATGTCAATGCACAGTTGGCTTTAAACTTTAAATTCAAATGCATGCTGACCTTTGTCTCGAGCCATATTGATATTCTTATCAATCTTTGCATGCATATTCAAATATTCAAACGAATTTTTGGGACAAACCTTTCAATTACTTGACATACATGTTAGTCTCTTTTTTCAAACACGAACAATTGAGTATAAAGCAATATGATTCAATGTGAGTATATATGAACTACACAAGTTTTATATATTCAAAGGATATGCACTACAACAAAATAGTCTCATAAGGACGTTTTTCTTTAGACACTTTTTTAGTGTCTATATATTAAGAATCATATAGCATATAAAGACGTTTCTGGAGACGTTTTAGAAGTTGTCACAGAACGCCCACGAGCGAGCCCAAAACCCAAATTCCACCCGCCTCCCACTCCCTCTGTCCGCCACACTCGCCCACTCCCCTAGTTCAACTTCCCCACTCCCGACCCTCGGTCTCTCCATCTGCCTCTCCTCTCCTCAGTCCCAGGCTTCCACCTGCCACCCCTCGCCCCCTCCTCTCCCCCGCCGCCGCTTCCTCGCCCCCGCCCCCCGTCCCTCCTCTCCCCTACCGCTTCCTCGCCCCCCCGCCGCCCCTCCTCGCCCCTGCGCCGCCGCCTCCCTCCCCGCCCCTCACCCCACCCCCGCCCTCCTCCCGCCCCTCCTCGCGCCCCGCCTCCTCACCCCACCCCCCCCCCCGCCCCTCCTCTCCCCCACCTCTTCCTCACCCCCGCCGCCGCCCCTCCTCATGGAAACACAGTATGGTTGACTTGTGAACTTCCTTTCCTTAATATCTCCTGCATATTGCCTTAGTTTTGCCGAGTAGAGGAAGTGAACTATGGTTTGTACTTTGTATTGATGCTTCATTTCTTTCTTCGCTATCAGTCTATCACAGCATGGTTGTTGTATGAATCTTCTATCTAGCAATGTATTAATTTTCTAATTGCCGATGGTTGATATTATGTCGATTGTTGATGGTCATTGCTGGTTTTATTGGCTTCTATACTCGGGCTTCTTTGGTTCTTTGTGTTGAGTCTTTGGTTGTTGCCTTGCTAGTTGCTTCATTCATTTGCAAGAGCATAAGGTGTTGATGCAACCTCGATTTATGTTAAGTGGACGGATATGTGATATGTGATTTGCTAGTTCTTTGGTTATCTAAGAGATTTTGTGGTTGTTCGAGAGGAACACCGTATGAGAATTTTGAGTAATTTTGGTTACTTGTCCTTGGAAAGTTATATATACCGATCGATGAACCCGATATAGCTTCTTGAACAGTTAGTCACTAGTTCAATGTGCATATCGCTATAGGCCTTGTGATAGTATGCTCAACAGCTCGAGAACTGAACCCAAATTCAACACTTCTTGGTTGGAACATTGATTAATTGGAAATGTAATTGTGTTACCACCGCTGCGCAAGCTCTAAGCATCCGTATTTCGTAATGACAATGATAGACATTCTCTTTGTTACATGGTTGTGGGGTATTGTTTTTCATGTGGATGTAGTATGGTGCAATCTATTCAAGCAAAACTTCACACATTGTTTTTTACTTGTTTAATCTGTCAAGTTTTATAGATATGCTAATGTTTTTGCCTTTCCCAATTTGCTTCTATGACACTGGTTATGCTATTGTCCTTAACAAATCACCTAGGAATTTATGACCTGTAGAAGCAATCTAAGATGTTGAAACTTTTCTTTGATGGTTGCCTATGACTTTTAGTACCTTTCTTGAGTCTTTGTTTTTATCGGTGGCTATTCAGTATAACTGTGTGTATCTAATCGATTTATCTATTTCTAACACCAGCGTCAAGCTTCGTGAAATGAATATTTTTATCAATGTAAGGACATCTTAAAGATCCGAAGTTTCGCGTATGGTGTCCTATCTTTGGATTCTCTACCGCTTCACTACCCTCATTACCTATGCTTACACAAGCAATACGTATGTCACCGCAGGATTACCCTTCTTTACATACTTGCAGAATCTTCTCACTTGTTCTTACCCGCCAATATTCTCTGCTCGAGCTTTTGCAGGACAAGAGCGGCATTTCGAGGGTTGATCAAGTATATGCCTCCTACCTGCTGTGATCGAGCTACTAATCGACATCGCAAAGGAATGGGCGAAAATATGTCATGATTAATCTATGACCACTTTTTTTAATCTTAACAAAGATGCGATGTAAAAAGGTGTCATTTTGTTTATTTCATGTCATTGCTCATTTGCTTGAGAGGTGATATCGATTTCATTTGGTTATGACCTCGAATTATTTGTTCTATTTGGTTATGAATTTTGGGGATTTCATCCTTGATTGTGCTATACCATCGCTTTGGTTAGTACTTAGCACATCGCTTTGTGTGTCTTTAAAGCACTAAGCATGCATGGTGCTCATAGTAACCATACTCTTATTATTTTAAAATGGTATTTTCTCGTTTTTATTTTCCCCTACGATCATTTACTTTGGTGTGATCATTAGACTAACACATTTCATAAATGCATGGTTTGCGTGATTATCTGACCAGCATATGTACAACTTCTTTTTTGGTATGGAGCAATTTAGAGAGACATGATCGTTTGTCTTACTATTCATGGAATTGTATTGTCCCCTAACCATCCTAGCTGATTTCAATGATATATCTGTTGATAGAACTACCTTCGATGATTTTTTTTTGCAGGATAATGAAAGAATGTAAAGAAAATCTACAGATGTAGTGAAGATGAGAAAGCTGATTAACTAGTATCTGCATATAGAAATCTTATAGATACCAACAATTTTAGGGGAAATTTGGAAAAATTTGTTTTTTTCATGTGTGTTTGTACTTGTTTATATTCATGTACGATTCGGTTGTAAACTCCACTTGCTATTAAATAATATAATTACTTTTTTCTACATTTGTATTGCTCTATTGTTGTGTGGTTTGTGATAGCGACAATGTGATTTTGCATATGAATCGGTTTGATTACAACGATGTGTAAAAACGTTATTTTTACGTAAAAAAAAGAACAAAGAGAAGACATTTTTATTTTTCTTAAAATGTAAGCATGCAATTTACCGTCTCTATAGTAATCAAGACGATGTGTAAGTGCATCTATCAAAATGCCTCTACAAGTGTAAACATGCAATTTACCGTTTCTATAGAGCGTCTCAAATATTATATACATGCTTACCAATGCGTCTCTACAGTTTTTGACACGGTCCATAAGGAGACGCTCCTAGGACGCTTTACAAAAACGACTCAACAACCCTCTAGTGATGACTTAAAACGTCTTTAACCTATAAATAAGATGTCTCTACAAGGCTTTTCTGTTGTAGTTATGTCTTAAAGTAGAGATCCCAATATATGTGGAAAAAGAAATATGGATCAATACTAATAAAACCATAAAACATAGAGCGAACTCTTCCTAAATGTGTGCATACAAGAATATATGATAAAAACATATGTACATATTCATCTTAGACTTTTGGTGGAGTTTAATCTATATTTTGGATCCAAATAATGCACCAAGATATAAATGAATGTAAGTGTCGAATGCATACCTCTTTGATTTTACCTTTTCATCCAAATGATACTAAACCATATTATAATCAATCAAGCACATTAGTCTTACAAATCATTTATCATTTATCACATCCAAAATAGACTAGACAATATTATTATTAATAAGCATATTAGTCTCATAATAATATTTATCATTATCACCAAAACCACTATAATGGAACTTGAACTTACAGCTATCCAAGAACAACAACACTAAGGGTGGCAATTTCCGTCGCAAGTTCACTGAAAAGATCATATCAGCTATTGAGCGTCTTGATTTGAGTGATGTAGAATATGAGAGTTGTGACGATGACGACTATGACGATGATGATTTCAAAGGTAAAAAGAAAAACAATGACTTCACGAGTATGTGCTTCATGGTAAGGAGTAACGACGACAGTGATCACGATGAGGTAAGACCGTCACATGATAAGCTTGAAGATGGTTTAATTAAACATGCTATTGAATTAAAAAACCAAAAAGAAATTGAAAGAAAATAATTTTTTTTGAAAACTTAAATTCTAAGATTAATAAACTTAGAGCTTCTGTTTCTAATGATGAATCATGTGAGTCTTGCCAAGTTTTACATTCTGAGTTGGAGACTGCTAGATCAATTAACGCATCAAACTTGGATCAACTTAGAGATATAACTGCTAAATTTAATGAATTAAGATTGGCGCATGACTCTTGTGATGATAAATTAAAATTTGCTAATGATGAAATTGAAAAGTTCAAATTTAGTCTTTTATATGTTTAGAGTCAAGTATTTCTGATATTCAATCTAAAGCATGCTCTAAATGTGAATTGTTAGAAGTTAGACCTAATTCATCTCAAGAAATAATTCAACATATGTTTTATCATGAGATATGTTCTTACTCTAACTGTCCAAAACTTAATACAAAAATACAAGCATTGACTAGACAACTTAATGATTTTGCTGAAAAAGAAAGATTGATTCAGTCTAGTGCTTCTAAAAATTTTGTGAATGAACCTATTAGGTGCACAACTTGTCTCACTTTGACCAAACAAATTGAGTATCTTAAGGATACTTTAGAGAGATGTTCTTTTGGCAAGAAAAATATGAATTTGATTCTAAATAAGTCAAAAATAAGTGTGAAGAATCATGGTTTAGGATTTAATTTTATTGAGCATACAAGAATAATTCTCCTAAAATCGTTAAGTTTCTTGAACCTGAAAAAATTGAAATAAAGACTAAATTAAAACAAACTACGTTTAAATCTACTGGTTTTGTACAAAGTTTAGTTGATAATGCTGTAGGTGCTAGCTCATTATCTAAAAAGAATTCTAATTTTGTTAGATTTTATTGCACCTGTTATGGAAGAGATGGACACTTACATGTTGCTTTAGATGTGTTAAAAAAGAAAAGAGAAAAAGACTAAATGTAATGAGACAAAAATGTGTAGCCTCTTTTATTCGTAGAATTAATGTGAAAGTTAGATGTTTAGAGAACTTTTATGATGATTTTAAATCTGTTTCACATGTTGGTCTGGGATTTAATTCAAATAATTCACATTTATTTTGGCATTTTGATTGCCCACATGCTCGTGATTTTGATTCTAGTTTTTTTATTGTTTCTCCACATCGTACTGGATTCTCAAATCTTATTTTACTAACGTCGGTACTGTAAGATCGATGTTTCCTATGATGTAAGAATAGCTGACGATCATAGAGTACATGACATTGATTGGGTTTCGGTCTTTTACATCATTGCTTGATTGGAACAATTAATGGTTTTTCGCTCTCTTTGATAGCTTCCTAGAGATTTTACTTTCTAAGAAACCATGTGAAAAAGGTAATGTTGTCCTACATCTTATTGATTTAGATTCTAAAATTGTTGATACTCTCATAAAACTGCTTGATTCTTCACGTTTTTCTTATTTGCGAAGTGAGTTGGGTGTGTTACATTCTATGTTATTATTCTGAAGGAGAGCTTGTTGTTTAAAAATTTTAGAAACTTTGTTTATTGTAATTATCAAATAATTCATTAAGTCCAAACCATTGAAAATAAATGAGTTGTAGAACTCTTTTTATCATATTTACTCATATGCTGTGTAGCTTTGATCATGACTGGTTATAAATAATTTATTGTACTTGAACTAAAATATGATATGGCAGAATACTTTGATTAGATTGATTATAGATAGTACTATGTGATGTTCATTAAAAAAGATTAGCTTAATTGTGAATCTTATTTTAAATTTTGGCTATAAGGTTCACATATTTCACGTTGCAATCTTTTTGTGATAACTCAATTTGGTATGTTATTAAAAATAAGAAAAAGACAATTGAAAAGACGTATGCTTCAAGCATGCCACCATCTAAAAGAAGTATGCTACAAGTATGCCATTATAAAAAGAATTATACTACATGCATCTCACATGCTTAAGAATTGAGTGTGGAGCAATAGGTTGTTACATGAGACTGCTAACTCGTCTAGATTTAAGATTTGCTTCACTTTTAGGCTTTTAATTTTCATTGAAATGTCTCATTGTGCTCTTTATAATTGGTTTGGTCATTGTTGATATGCCTGTCATCAATACAAATCACTTAATCATGTTGGAAAACTTTTTTTGACTTTGCTACATGATATATAAATTTATATGATCTAGATAGTTTTACTCAAAAAATATGGCTTAGTTGATTTATTAAATAAATGTATAGTGACTTTGATAATCTACAAGGTTTCTTGATTTTTAGTCTCACTGCTCCTTCTTAGAATTATTCTTTCTCTGAAGTTTCTGGATAATTACATTGCTAAAGGGGTGAAATTAGAGAGATATTGGTAAACTTTAGAGGAATTTGCTAAAATTACGCTAAAATTACTTCTCTTGTGTTGAGGGGGAGAGATTTGATATTTTTGGTTTAAAATATTTTTTCGGCTTCAGTTCTTCACTTAGATTTGTTGGAGTCATGCTATCTTAAGGTGTTGTCAATGTATTCATCAAGAGGGAGATTGTTAGATCATGTGGCTTGGTCTAGTATTTTTATGGTGATGAATAACTGACAACATTATTTATCGATGTTATTTGAGGTATGGTGTGTGTGAACTCATGTCGGTCAAGTTGGGAAGAACTTATGCTGAAAAAAAATGTTCTTTGGTCTTTGCATGTGCAGGTTGAGCATGAAGACGATCGTGGTCGATGACGAGGTGGACCGGGACTAAGATAGGGAGATCCGAGGTTTAGGCGGTCGAGGATGTCACAAGATGGTCGGGCTTATGCATGAGTACATGGAGATCAAAGATGGATGATGCGTGGAAAAGGTACAGGAGGTGTGATCCTAGAGGCTTCGATACATGACGAGTTGGAAAACCTGTGTTATAGAAGGGTTTTGAGTCCCTAAAAAAGTAGTGGGCTAAAAAGTCTGATTTAATCAGGTTGAATAAGTTGTATTAGGGTTAACTAGGGCTACTACTTTGAGTTGGAATTTATTTTGTTCTCGAGTATAAAAACATGCAGCTGTGAGACTGCCGTGAGATGATGGGAAAAAATATGTGCAGCGTGGATAGCTTATGGCAGCCGTGACTTTTGCTAGCATTTGGCCCTGCTCGTTTTGGTTTTTTTTCGGCTTCAACTTCTAGCTTCTGCTTTTTTTCACTATTCAGTATTTCGTCTTTTTCTGAATTTTTTTAGATATTTTAGGCTTTTTTGTATTTTATTTTTTCCGTGTTCCTTTGTATTGTCCCTAATGGGTTAACATATTTTTTTTACATTTTTTAAAATTAATTATGCCTAAAAAGCCAAATCGATTCATAAAAAAGTCACTTCTGATGAAATTTCATCAAAGTGTTTATTCTTGAAACGAAAGCGCCCCGAGGGTTTTTGGCCAAGAGTTGATGCTTCGTGCAGGTCATGGGATGCATGGCTTTGGTGTAGGTGTGACTTTTCATGACTAGTTGAAGCTTTTGGAGGCTACTGCATAAATGATCTTTTTGTTCATCTCTTGGATGCATGCAGTATTTTCTTCTTTTCCTGGTGAGTAAATAAAGATTAGTACGACTGCTATTTTGGAGTAAGATTAGATCGGAACAGCGATGTTTTTTGACTTTTGCTGAAAAAACACTGTAGCTGGTTGAAAAAATACTGTAGCTGAGTTGTATGTTAGGCATAATTAAATTTTAAAAAATGTAAAAATAAAAACGGCTCGCTGGTCTAGTGCGGACAACGCAAAGGAATATGAGAAAAAAAAACGGAATGCAAAAAAACCAATAAACAAAAAAAAAAATTCACTACGTGACAAAAGTGCTGCAGTGTTTTCGTCGCTACTACATAGTTTCCATCGCTAAACAGTGAAAAAAAACTCCAAACTGATCACCCCCAAAAGCCGGATGGATATTTTCTTTAGTATATTGCGGCTGCACATTGCGATGGATCTGTGAGGCTCTGTGGTGAGTAGTTAGTTAGATTGATTAATGTGTCATGGCCGGTCGTAGGTGAATAGATGAAGGGCTAATTATGCTTCTTAAAAAATAGAGGAGCTGCTGTTTAGGCTCTGAACGTTTTGGTTTTTTTCAGCTTTAGCTTCTAGTTTCAGCTCTTTTTTATTATTCACTACACTATCCACTAACTTAGCTACAGTGTTTTTTCAGCCAACTACAGTGTTTTTTCAGCCAAAAGCCATCGCTATTCCGATCACCCCCTTAGAGTCTAGGTGTGGTATCGGCTGGTTTTTATTTTTTTATTTTTTTTGGTGTGGTGCAATGCTTGGCCGGCCATAGGGCATTAGGGGAGGTCATTAGGTATGGATTAGGTGTGCTAATTAGGTTTTGGGGTTGAGTCTAGCTGCTGCTAGAAAAAGGCTAGTAGAGATGAGAGAAACATTAAATAGTAGACCAAATAATTCATTTGGAGGCCGAGACTTGGGATTTGTGTGCGTTTATTTATTTATTTTTTTGCTGTTTTCTCTTTGTTTTCATCCTGTGACAGGTTGGACAAGCAATTGTAGATTTGAAGAAAAAAATTTTGTTACAAAGTACAATCATTCATCTTCCTCTGATTGTCGTCGACAATCCTACAGTACAGATATTCACCTTTGGTTGCTCTCTTTTCTGCATCCTAATGAAAAGAGTTGTATTGCGTTCTATCTTGATAAAGCTAGTGTCTGCTCGTCATATTCGAAGCAAAGTTTGATTCATTAATCCGCATACATAATCCTGTTTGCTACTGCTAGACCTTGCCTAGTTGGTGTCCCTCCAACACAAATGTCCAAAATCCAGGAATCAGCACAAAAAAGGCACAGAAACTCCAAATTCCGTGGCCTCTTGCCTCTTGGGCCCCAACATCTCCTCCCTCTCCCCTCCACCGTGGATCCAACGTGGCACAACCCCATTGGCCCCTTGGATTTCCCTCTCCTCTTTGCAGCAAATCCATTGCTGTGCTTTCCAAAACCTTCCCAAAATCCCCCAAAGGATCCTCTCCAGGGGAACAAAAATCCGGAAAAAAAAATCAGCAAATAAAAATGGCAGTTCTTGGTCTATCTACTGCCTTGTCTCCTCCCAGGTGAGCAACGATTGCTTCACTCTTCCTTTTCTGTCCAATAATTTTGCTCTGGACAACTATCCGATATGTTTCAGAGGTCCATGGATAGCTGTAAGGATCAGGCAGAGTGCTAGGCCTGCAAGGAGCAACTTGTCCTTGAGGAGGAGAGCCTATGCTGCTGTCCGGGCCGAGGTCAACTTCGTCGACGGCGACGAGGCGAAGAGGCTCGTCGCCGATGAGGGCTACACGGTGCTGGACATCAGGGACCGGACGCAGTACGAGAGGGCGCACATCAAGTCCTCCACCCATGTGCCCCTCTACGTTGAGAACGAAGACAACGACATTGGTATGCAGAGTCACAGTATATCTCGCACTTCCTGCCCTTCTTGAAATAACTTTTTGCACTAGTAGTGCTGTTTCTGCGAGAGAGAATTGCACCGTAGGTTCTTAAACTTGTTGTGTCGTGCCGTGTCGCTGAGGTGTTTGAACCTCGGTTTTAGCTTGGCAGGTCCGTAAACTTGCAAGTGTTTTCTGTCAGGAACGATCGTGAAACGCCAGGTGCACAACAACTTTGCTGGTCTGTTCTTCGGGCTGTCGTTCACGAAGCTCAACCCTGACTTCGCCAAGACGGTGAAGGAGAAGTTCTCGCCGGAGAGCAAGTTGCTGGTTGTCTGCCAGGAAGGGCTCAGGTTGGTGAGCAATGCTGTTTTCAAGTCTCTATTTATCAGATGATGTTAACCTAGATGATTTCAGAACTAAAATGTTTGCTTTTTTCAGCTAATCTTTAATATCCTAGCATTAACAGAATGCAATTCCAAAATTTTAGTTGGATAGTTTAATGCCCTCAGCTTATTGGTCTTTGCCCTATTTAATTTGCTGAAGGTCCACAGCAGCTGCAGATGCATTGGAGAGAGAAGGCTTCCAAAACCTGGCATGCATTACATCAGGACTTCAGACATTAAAGCCAGGTATCAATAAGCTAAAATTCTCTCTGCTGTTTACAGAATTTGTTCATGCAAAGTATTTTGCAGTTTGCATTACGATACAATGTGCCATATTTCGCAGGAACATTTGAGTCTGTTGGCAAAAGTGAGCTGCAGAACGCGGGGAAAGCTGGTCTTATAACTGTCCAAGGGAAGATTTCAGCCGTTCTTGGGACTGTGTTGATATGTAAGATGACTGAATTATGATATGTCAGATTAATAAGTTCATCAGCTTATAATCTTTTCTTACGGGCATTCATGTTCAGGTGCCTACTTGTTTATAACATTGTTCCCGGACCAGGCTGAGAAGCTCTTTGAGTTGGCTGGTATCAGTTTGTGATCAGAATTGGTGGTCATTTCATGCATATTGATATTCCTCTTGGGAGTTCGCATATTCATTGTCAGGTATGAAATTCTTCACGATTTGAAGCTCCATATATTGCTACATTGCCTGTAATATCTATCATTCCGTTCATATAGAGATGCCTTTGTCACCAAAACAGAGAGGTTACAATGATTAGCTGCTGGAGTTAGTTGCAGCTTTGATTCTGAAGTTTCCTTATGTTATTTAATTCAACTATAGCATTTTCTACTGTAATTCAACTATTAAACTGAATGTTACACCCCGGGCAACATTTGATTTGACTAAAAAAAATGCAAATGCCTTTGCTCATTTTGTAATGGACCATGTTAAAACATTTGATTAAGAATTCATCTTCGTAGATACGATACATCCTGAGAAAAATTATTATTTTGATACTGGATGAACTGCTCTATGACTAGTAGGCCGGTATAGCTGTACAAGTTTTTACTTCCACCTAAAGAACTTGAGTCATTGTTCTTTCATCGGAAAATCCGAGTTAGTACTAGAATGCAATCCAATCTGATATATTTTACCCTTTTGCTGTAGGTTGACTGTATCAGTAGGTGGACTCAGTGAGATCTTTTCAGGCTGAAAAGAAAGTTAGGCTTTATGTGTAATATGTAGGGAATTGATGACAATTCCACGTGTATTTCTGCTTGGATACATTCTTTTTCTCCCATACATCCCCTCCTGTTTCAATTGTATGTTCGATTAATCAATTTTATGTTATTTCAAGTAAATGCTAGGCCTGCGGCAGATAATGGTCCAGGATCTGTCCATCTTGTTTCGATGTTATATTGAAAAAACACATGAATGCAACACATAAAAGGGAGGAAAACATAATGTAAGACCTCATTGCTAATTTTCCTCTAAAATCCTAGTCCATAGGAATTTCGGAAGCCATTCCTTTGTTCCAAACACATTCCAACCCCATTGGGTATGTGGGAATTTCATAGGATTCCTGAGGGGATTAAACAGTTTCATGCAAAGTTCCTGTTCACTGAATGTATTCGAACGAACGTTGAATCAAACCAACAAAACAACATTGCTGTCAAGTATAAGATGTAGAATTCAATTCAAATGAACCGAGATGGTGAACAATGAAATGGGAAACCATGCTTCCTTTGTGCAGCGATGGCTAAACATCAGCCTCTTCATATGAACAACGGCCTTGACAAGCAAAATTCTTCGCATATGATGCAAGGCTATTATAAAAATTGTTTCGTGCCAGAGTGAAATTACAATGAAGCCCTTCTTGAATGAAATTATATTGAAGGCCGTGTTCACTTTGTTATCAAAATCTAATCTCTCAAGGTTCTCCTCAGTCTACAGGTGTTCGCCAAGATATTCCCTCTGCATTCAATACTCCTGCAAATATCTGCTAGATGTCTATGCTCTATTCACACGAATGGGTTGTCCTTCCAATTCCTGAAATCACATTCAGATGTAGAACAATAAATACATCACCAACATGCTTTAACCTAAAGCTTTCAATTACGAGTCATATGAAACCATTTGAAGGTACAGTGTGGGCCTTATTTCAGTTTTCTAGTGCAAAGAAATGCTTACGTAGCATATAGTTTCTATACTGTATTCAGTTGGCATAATTCATGTCATGTAATACCAAAGTCCAAAATGGGCCACGACATCATAAATATAGTATTATTCACCCATGGCATGCATAGAAAATGATAACATTACTGAATGTGGGTAAGGCCGTGTTGTTCTAGTTCATCTGAGCACCCATAAATACACTCATGTTTTAAGGAAAGATAGATCATAGGTTTCAACACTGTATTTTGCATTCTGATTGCCGGTGATATAACGTAAGCAGCAAGCAAGTGGCAGATGGTATGCAAAAAAAGCTTACTGCATTGTCAAAAGTAGAAATCGCAGCTTCAACTTTTTCCAAGCTCACCTAAAAAAACAAACAAGGGTGAGTCCAAAGACTCAATAAGTACACAATAAAATAGTGACGTTAACATAGCAATCTAGTAAATTCTACATCTGTAGACTGTAAAAACAATCACTGTAACTGTCAGTAAATCTCAATTTAGGAACTCGACAACATAATATTTGTGACAGTATCACTGCTTCATATTTCTTTCATACAGTGCAATGCAATGTGATGCAACTATAACTGTAGCTTATACTGGTATGGCGGAGAATACACCCGTCAATCTCACCCTCTATCTCCATCCCGTGGAGATGCCTATCTCTGTAGGTCTACTTCAAGAGCACTCATGATTAGTCATATAGTTTTCTTACCGACCTGACTCATGCACTCCAGACTAGTTATATGACTTTCTCATCGTCCTGACTCATATGCATTTTACATGATGCAACATTTTTCCAACATTAACATTCAACCAAAAACATTACTCATCACGGTATGATCAACATGTAATCATGGTTACCATCTCATAAAATGCTGTAAAGATATGCTATGGAAGAACATGTACCAAGCATTTGTCACAATCCACTATTCTACTATGCATTTACCTGTTAATCTAGTGGGTGATGCATCGATGGCACCAAACCCAGACCGCCACCTGTACAAGCATCATCCCGTCTTAATATACCATAGCGATACACACAAAATTACAGACGACATTACTTTTATGCGCGAAACCGAAATAACCGATCCTCATCTCACCGAACACCTTCCTGCAGTCCCGGTGCTCAAACGACCATACTTTAAAAAGATCACGTCACCTATATTCGTGGATAAATCTTATTTGTATGCACTTAATCTTTTCCTCCTCTTTTCTTTTCTTTTCCCTTGTTCTCTTTTTCTTTTCTTTTTCTAACTCTACCAAATGGCCTGGCCATTCATTTCCCCTGGCTCTACTCTTCTTCTCCATTCTGAATCTCCCTTCACATAATTTTCTCAATTAATCTCTCTATTCAATTAGTTTTACTAACTAATCTTACATTAATGTAACCATATACACTAATTAATCACTTCACCTAATAAACCATGTATACTAATTAATTATTCTACGTAATCCCTTCACTAATAATGCAACACACAGCTCACAACAACACGCACAGATGGCCACTCTCCCACATCGACACTCCTACTTCTAGTACTACTAGTTACTACACTACTGCTACTAGTACTCTTCATACTACTGCTAACACTTCCATCTCTTTGGCTCTCTCTCTCTCTCCCCCCTAGGTGGTGCGTTGCACTTGTAGCTGCAGTCAGGCACACTGGTGCTGGCTTGCCAATGGCGACCAACTCGCCATTGGCGAGGTCCTCCGCCACCTCCCGCAAGCGCCACCTTCCTTTTCCTCCCGGTCTCCGCTCCTACACGAGCACATAGCAGGGAACTCGGTGCCACCTCTGGGTTTTGTCATCAGTCGTCGACGCAGCACTGGCGAGGTGCTTCGCCTCCTCGAGCTCACAACTCCCATTCGCCTCGGTATCCCTTTCCCATTCTACCTCTTTACTACTCTATTTGCATGGTTGTAATGCTTGGTGATGCTCTATGCGATGCTATTCGAGGGATGCCTACTGAGTACACGTGCTAGCGGTGTGGTCCTGTGAAGACTATAAAAATGGTTGGAATGTGATTGTGTGGCCTACCTTTATTGAATGATTGTCTGTTTGATTTGTGGTAGGGATGGAGGTGGTCGTGGCTGACAACTTCCCATGTCAGCGGTGTTTGAGGCTCTCTCCTATGCTCTTGCTTCCTTGCTCCTTGGTCTAGGCTAGCTCAGCCTTAGTTTTTGTTTTGTGGTGGCCAACAGTAGGTGGCTTTCTTGTGGTGGATCTGGAGGGGGATGGCAAAATAAGAACTAGCTGGGGAAGCTCAATGTGCCTTGCTTGTTTAGTTGAAGTGTTACCTCCCTTTCTCCTATGCTAGCTTTACTTAAGAGGAGGCTGGCTACGTGTGCCATTTTGCTTGTGGCTATGTTGTGCTTTCTCGATTGCCCTACTGTCCCCCCTGTGGCTGAGGCATCCAGAAGTGTTGTGCTGGCTTAACTGTTCCTTGTGGGTTGCTGAGGGCTATTTTGGTGATTTGGGGATAGTTGGCTAGGGTTATGATATTTTGCATATATCTCATGTTTGTGTATTTATTTCATTCTTTGCTATTCTTTTTCTTTCCTTTTCCGCAAGTACTACATTCTACCCCTTAATAGAATTCGACCCCAAACTCTGACGCAAGACAATGCACACAGAAAATACTACAACACAAGCTAAACGGAAGACAACTCATACCCGTAGAAAACAACTACGGGTATTCGTGCATGCGAGGTTCAAACTCCCAGTTGCCTTGTGCTCGGTCTGATTCGACCAACGCACGATAGCAACCCTTAGCATCTCATGCCTCAGCATAAGAAAATCTCCAATCTTCCAAGAAAATTGCTCTCATTGTTTGCACAAAAGAAATCACGCTACTTTTGTTCACAAATAAGAGAGCTCTTCTCTTATAAAAAAGAAGTATCACATAACACACATAAAACCGACTCACTTCTACAAAGCAAAGTCTTTCATAAAGGTAAATTCGATCATGGGATCAACCCATTCATCCACAAATAACCCTTCACCCAAAATAGCTTGGAGTTCATTTCCCCACAAAATATAACTTCATGACAACAAATCTTCTCAAGAGAAGAAAATCGGATAAGAAATCAATCCTCGTCTTAACAAACAACTCTATGCCGCATATAACATGCAAAAAATTTCTATTCCCGAAATCAACCTTTCTTTTCAAAGAAAAGGAAACACATTATTTTTAGTGAACAGATAACACCTTAGTGAAAAAAAACCATATAAATCACATAAGAAATGCAAAAACCTCGCAACTTTCCCACTTAAATCCACTTTCCCTCAAAGTGGACCCAAATGAATTCCCAAATCAAGGAAACCTAAAATAATTCATTAAACATCAATCAATCATCTCGGTTGATAACACAAATTATTTTACTTCGTGTCCCTTTAGAATCCACATCAATCACACATCCATGTGACTAAATTCGCAAATATAGTTCTCACTAACTCTCTTAGCAAGAATACTAGAATCCCACTGTTCAACATACCACAATATTCCAAAAGCTCATTAGATTGCCATTACGAAAATACATCCTTCCAACATTAATCTATGAGCTACAAAGCCAATTCAATCCTGGGGTAATGTCCACATGAATCTAGGGAAGCTTTAGTACACTCGCAAAGTACCCAAGCAAACCCCCTTTCACCGATGACACATTGTCGATAAATGACCTCACATGCCCCCATAAAATTCATATTAGATCCCATCAGTTCAATCCCTCTAGTACCCTTATTTCTAGAGTTTTAGTTCATACTCTATTGGCCTAATGATTAACTCCATCAATGGTTGACTTTAACTCATGGAACAAATTATTATTTTTGACTACTTCCTCAAATAATAATCACTGAACACGGTAGATATAACAAATCACATGTCAACTCTCAATTTCTCACATCCACAAGATGATGTAAGTTCATGGGGATTTCATCTAATATCAGATAACTAAATTCTCCCAATAACACTATTTCAACTTTACCCCAAATCTTTTAGCATCTACTAACTATCAACAAATCTGAGGCTCATATGCCAAAGTTCCCAATACTCCTCTAATGACTCCGATAATATTGACATCTTTACCCATATTATAGGAATCAAACAAACTAAAACATCATCAATACTCAGTGATGATACCCACCACGAGACACATAATTCAAGGAAACTATTTCAACAAAATTTCACACTTTCAACGCTGCCCCTGACTCACCATCTTAACATATCAGTAATCATCATTCTTCATAGATGCTACTGGTTACAACATCACAATTGGTTTTGCCCCTAAGGCCAGTTTTTCATTCTTAATCAATTTTCCACAAGGATTATGGCATACAATCAACTCATATGCTATTACCCACCCAAATCTTTGCAACCACCCCATTATTTATCATATCAACCATCTCTACTATACATTTTAAGCCTAATAGAGCTTCACATTACGAATTTAACACTTTATTCAAGAACAAGGGACTCTAACCCTTCAACAAACCTCAATAGTCAAGAAGTTTATAAATTTTGCATATCCAAGAATAGAAGAAAGTTCCAACAGTTTTTCTTTTTTTTTAAGAAAATAAGGCTCTGGAATGATTTCAGCACTCATTCCCACAAAACAAACTACGAAATTCCCACAACACAAAATCCACTCTTTCAATGATGCAATACATTAATAGGGGAACCATTCCCTATAGTCATAGCATCACATCACTGCAAATACATTAGATAATTAATACCAAGAAACAGGAAGTTGTAATAAAATCCATCTGATACACCACCCTAGTCCACGCGCCCGGCACACTCTAGACTCCAACTCAAGACAACCCAAATTACATATTTGGGAAATGCTTAGGGCTCATTCCTATGTATACCTAGGACTTCGTTCCTGGGTACACCAGAACTTACATGTTTAGGAGTGCCACGGACCACTCATCCGGGAAACCTCATATACAAAAGTAAGAAGGTCATGTAACACTCAAGACACGTGCACATAAATCAACTGTGAGTCATGCAGATCTCCTACCACAGCTCTAAGCATTCATCATTACTAGAATATGAATATGACCTCCAGGTCATGAACACCAAATGACCAAGCACATCAAAACACAAAGCATTTCTTCGGAATGCCAATCATGAAAATCAATCAAAGTTCTTTATCCCATAAGAATGCACCTCAAAAGACAAAGCAAGTACCTCTTGTACCGCTTACGCAAAATAGCAAACAACAATTTGCTAAAACAAGGATCATCAATTTTTAGTATCTCATCATGAACCTTCCCAAGGCTCACCGAACTCTGCCACCTTACTGAACACAATATCACAATCATTGCGACTATCTAGTGCGTAACCACAAGGAGCAAACAAAGCTCTTGGATCAAAAGATCCACTACCAACAAACAATCCCGTAGGCACCCATTTCCAAAGTGCTAACTAAACTCCACCAGCTCAATTATGTAAGGATGATCAATCACCCAAATTTTAACACACTTCATCTATATTCTAATGAACCGCATTTACTATTACTTCAAGTATGGGATCCGTCTGTACTACTTCCATAGGTGTGCACATAATTTCCTACAAATGTAACTTCACCAACTCATGCTTGGAGATTAGTACCCAATCCCACTAGAACCTTATTAACTTTATCCCTCAAAAATTAAATCTCACACGACTCTACAACAATTCTTCTTCATTCAATTTAGCTGGGATACTATCCGACATCATGATCCCCGTTCTAGTTTCCCATCTAATTCAAATAAAAATTTGAAATTGTAGCTATTATAGCCCTCCAAGGCATTGGCCATAATTGCAATAATCATTCGTAGTACGAGATTGGTAGACCTAATTTAATAATTGTTCACCAATTACCGCTGAAAGGGTACCTCCATGATGAATTTCCACCAAAGAAATGAATTAAAACAACTCTTAACATGTCTAGGTCGCATAGCTAGGTTCATCTATTGGGACCAAAATAAAACACATCATTCAACAGGGCTTAACAATCTAAACAATCCTGACAACCTGTTGGTTCATCAATATTCTAGGTCCCACTATTAAGTAGAAATGGATATGCCTTACACCGCTACTTCTCATGTAAATACTGGACCCCCATTGAATTCAAATTAACTTCGGTCCCAAAACATAACTAAAGTCAATTATTCTCCTAGGTTCTCACAACCTGGAATTCCATACACTACTAGCATGATACTTTAACCACAACCTCTCACTTGAGACTAACCAAACACTTCAACCACTATTGGATATTGTCCTCTTAGGACAAAAGTATTAGGCGTCGATACGCAAGTTACTCCAAACATCCATATAATCAAAATTCCCACCGAATACTAGACTTGCAAAGGGTTCTTCCTATTATCAGCTATATTTCAACAACTCAGGGAGTTATTAATCCAAGAGTACTCACTACCCAAAAATTAGGGCAAAATATCTTATGATCAACACATCTATGCCCCTATGCCTCAAATGGCCACATGACCTGGCCTCTCAAGCGGCCACAACCTCTGCCTCTTTTGCATCGCTATACGATACAATCATAATAAAGTCCACTTGGACATGCAAGTGATAAATTCAACCACTTGCTAACCACTCACAAGTATTTATCTTAAAACATATAATCAACAACATGACTAGCGAAAACGTAAATGCAATGCTTTGCCCAAACCCCATTGTATTGTGCACTAGAGTGTGTCAACTTTTAGGTATCAATTATCTTGGGTCGAGTTTTAGCACTTTACTTAACCTAAGCCAAATCTTAATTTAATAACCAATCTTAAGTTAAAATTTTGATTAAGACAACCTAGGTTACCAAATTATTCACCACGGACCTAACGCAAGCTCTAATACCAACTGTAACACTGTAACATCCCAAAAATTTTATCCCTTTATTAAATAATTATTGGATTTTCCTGGATTTTATTCCAAGCCTGATTTGAGAAAAATTAAAAGTTCTATTTTATAAAAGCCAAAAAGAATTTATTGCATTTCATGAAAGTCAAAATAAATGTATTTCATCTTCCTAAAGTCAAATATGTAATTATATTAATTTTCAGGATTTTATAAAGATTTAAAACTTCCCCTTTTAAGTCAAATTGTGCTTTTGCAAAATATAATTATCAAAATAGGTGAAAAATATTTTTATTAAGTCTCAAATAGTCCCAGAAGGTTCTCTGAATTTTTCTGGAATTTTTAAAATTTATTTGGTATTTTTCTGAGTATTTTAAAGCCTCCTAGCCTTTTCTGAAATTCAAAAAGAAAATAAAAACTCTAAAATCCCCTCGCGCTACCGCGTGTCAACCATCGGAGCCTCCTCCACCCCGCTGGATCTAATCTTGGCCACCCAACTTCACTTACCCCTTCACCCCGCCTTCCCTCTCTCCGCTCGCGACGCGTGCCGCACATCGAGCCGTCCTCTTCCCCGCCCGGTTTGATCTCAGCCGCCCGCGCCAACTTACCGCTTTGCCCACCTCCCTCTCCCCTCCCTCCGACGCGTGGTGTGATCCGTGCCATTCGTTGTTGCCGGATTCAATCCCACGCGTTCATAGTCACTTACCCCTTCGCCCGAAACCCCGACGGCTTGGATTCGATCCCGGTTGTCAGATCGAATCGTGACCGGCCCCGTTCACTTAACCCTTCGCGCAGCACCCGACGGCCCCGATCCTTTCCTCCTGCCACGCGTCGTTGATCCAACCACCGCCCGATTCCTTTCCCGTTTCTCTCTCTCGCTGACGCGCGAGCCCCGCCTGTCAGATCCTTCGTCCCCGATCGCTTGCTTTGTTCCTCGCGCAATCACCGCGCATTGCCGCCATTATTATTAAGAAACCGCTTTAAAAGCTTCGGTTTCTTGGCCAATTACTCCCCCGCACCACTGCACATTCAAATAGCCGCCTCCCCGCGTCCGTTTCTGGCATTTTGCCCCTCAATTACGCCCTTTTACTCCGTCGCATTCATCCTCTCCGGCCGTTCCCGCTCCGGCGATCTTTGCACAGCCGTTACAGCCTTCCCCGGCCTATATAAGCCCTCCCCGAGCTTCTCCTCGACACACTGCCCCTCCCTCGCCTCCCATAATCCTTTGACTATACCCAATTTTGAATCTCGAATCCATATACCTTGTCACCCTAGTTGAAAACTAGTTAGTGCCTTAGTATTGACTAGAAAATTTTATAGAAATGCTTAGCCTGGCTTAGAATAATTTTAGGTGGGAATAATCTTTCATGGTATGACAATTTGAAAATAAAATCTTGACTTTGGTGAGTCAAGGGTGGTTTATGACAATGGTTTTAAAAAAATAAAAATAGAAACTTATATTTTGGACTTAGGCTAATGGTTAGGTGGTGGGTGCTGGCATGCCTCGTGTTTGGTGACACCTGGTTGATTGTCGTGTACGTGGGTATGTGGTTGAGCCTAAATCAGCTTAAGGACCGTTTCTGTGAAATATTTTACGGTCACTGCACTACCACAAGTCCGGTATGGGACGGGCCTGGCTAAGTAACTTGTGAGGTTCCAAATATAATTCCGCTATAGGCTGAATGTGAGCGCGGCGTAGGCTGTGGGAAGTCTCACATGGTACCAGAGGGGGCTCCAACTCGTGGATTCGAGTTGTGGTGAAACCTTAGTGGCGGCGTAATTATTTTGGCTACGGATCATTGGAACAGCCTTGTCATGAACTCTCCGCCGCACACCAAAGGAAGTGTGTTTATCGCGTGGCTCAAGTGAGAGGGAATGTCTTGTGGGTAAAGTTGTACACCTCTCCAGAGTAAAAACCTATCCGGGATAGCCGTGTTCATAGTCATGAACATGCTGAGTAAAGTTGTCACAGATTAGACTTGGTTTTTACAAAACTTGGTTTTAAGCAAAGTGATGGTTTTGGTTATTGTCCAGGTGGATTCCATTGGTTAGGTTAGTGTAGGTCGGAGCCTACACTAACGATAATACTCGATAAAACCTTGTTTCATATACTGTATTAAAGTCCAGCTTTTCATACTTACTTTATTGTATTCAAATTCAAGTACTGCTTTTCGCGCAAATAAACTGTTAAGCTTTCTTTTGTTATCCCTATGCATGCATCTACTCTGTTAAAATCCCTGGTGTAACTTGCGTAAGCATTTACATGCTTATCTTGGGAGTACTTTTTGTACTCACCTTGCTAAATCTGTTGCCAGACTTCGACAACGACTACGATGGTGAGGACTACTTCAGCGAGTAGGACGCATCTTATAGTCATTCGCTTGTGGGAGGCTGGATGGGCTGTTCTGCTACTTTTACTATTTTCCGCTGTTTTATCTCTTTTGTTGGCCTTGTGCCCTTATTGTAAGACTTGGCCTTAAGGCCGTATTTTCGTTTAATAATATTTTGTGGTGATTTTTGCATGATATACATTGCTGTTAAACCCTGTGTGCACTAGCTTTTCCTGGGATAGTGCGATTTACACAGAGGGACTCGGAGTTGTTGTTCCGGGTTCCGACAAACACCTTGGCCCATCCTTTGAACCCAGAATGCTACCACTACTCTGTAATTGTATCATTTAAATTCATAGCTGCTAGAATTCTGCAGCAACTCCTCTATTTAAACCTCAAAACCAAATGGTAACCATCATGTGTTTAGTAATAAGTGTAGAAGCATAGATAGCAATTTGCCGACTATCGAAAGGAAACTCAAGGGTCACACAACTAAAAATTTCCATTAAGACCTGATATTAACTCTATATACCTAAGCATGGTATTAAAGTCCAAATATATCAACTAAAGGTGATATATGAATTACTGTTTGCATGTGAAAAAAATGTGCTACTCACACCCGTGCATGTCGTGTTCCAAGCTCACCTAAAAAAACAAACAAGCAAAGGTGAGTTCGAAGACTCAGCAAGTACACGATAAAATAATGACGTTAATACAGCAATCTAGTAAATTCCACATCTGTAGACTATAAGCACAATCATTGTAACTATTAGTAAATCTCAATCTGGGAATTGTACAACATAAAATCTATGACAGTATCACTGCCTCCTGTTTCTTTCATGCAAAGCAATGCACTTCAATGCAATGCAATGGGATGCAATGGTAGCTGTAACTTATACAGGTATAGTGGAGGGTACACCTGTTGATGTTACCCTCTATCTCCATCCCGTGGAGGTGTCTACCTCTGTAGGTCTTATTCAAGAGCACTCTGGATTAGTCATATAGATTTCTCACCGACCTGGCTTATGCACTCCGGATTAGCTATATGACTTTCTCACCATCCTAGCTCATATGCATTTTGCATGATATAACATTCTTTCAACATTAACATTCAACCATAAACATCACTCATCACAGTATGATCAACATGTAATCATGGTTATCATCTCATAAAATGTTGTAAAGATATTGCATGGAAGAACATGTACCAAGTATTTATCACAATCCACTATTCTACTATACACTTGTCTGTTAATCTAGCGGGCAATACGTGGATGGCACCAAACTCAGACCGCCACCTATACAAGCATCATCCCGTCTTAATATACCATAGCGATACACATGCAAAGTTAGGGACGGCATTAATTCTATGTGTGAAACCGACATAACCGATCCTCATCTCACAGGACACCTTCCCGCGGTCCCGGTGCTCAAATGACCATACTTTAAAGATCATGTCACCTATATCCACGGATAAATCTTATTCATATGCGCTTAATCTTTCCCTCCTCTTTTCTTTTCTTTTCCCTTCTCTTTTTTTTTCTTTTTCTAACTCTACTGAATGGCCTAGCCATTCATTTACCCTAGCTCTACTATTCTTCTCCATTTTGAATCACCCTTCACATAATTTTCTCAATTAAGCTCTCTCCATTCAATTAGTTTTACTAACTAATCTCACATTAATGTAACCATCTACATTGATTAATCACTTCACCTTATAAACCATGTATACTAATTAATTATTCTACCTAATCCCTTCACTAATAACACAACACACAACTCACAAGAACACACATGCACGGCTACTCACCTGCACCGACACTCATACTACTAGTACTACTAGTTACTACAATGCTGCTACTACTACTCTTCATACTACTGCTAACACTTCCATCTCTCTGGCTCTCTCTCTCTTTCCCAGGCAATGCACTGCGTTTGTGGCTGCACTTAGGCGCAACGATGTTGGCTTGCTGTTGGCCACCAGCTCGCTGCTAGTGAGGTCCTCCGTAATGTGACGATGCCCCGATCTTCCGAAAGGTACTGATAAGTCGATTGTGGAGAACACGACGTTGATGATCCAAAGGCTCCGACCAAAATAGATTGAACCCCTTGCAATCACTACACCACTACTTCGATGGTTATCAACTGTACCGAACGCGGTTGACCTCGCCAAGAAGGCTATCTCCTGCAAGCGAAATGAGAACACAACCAAGAGAGTAAAAGATGTAATCTGAAATTGTATTGCGAATAAAGATTAAGTTCACAAGTTGGGGTTCCTCAATCGGACGTACAGTGGAACTGCTAAGTAGAATAATCTCTTAAGAAAAACCCGAGTAAAACTAAAAGAGTGCGACCTCCTTAAATAGAGAAGTAGGAAGCCGCACTTATATAACAAAAAGAGGTGTGGTACTATTCATGGTTACTATTCACATGAATAGTATAGCCGCGGTATTGTTCACGTGAATAGTACCAGCCAAAAAAATCAAAGTGGTGATACAAGGCTTTCGGTCCAAAAAGTGTTGCAACACCATGGATAATAAACCTAAATTCGTCAGTCCGATAAAGTAGACTTGATGAATGTAGCTAAATTGGTGAAGTCCTTAATGTGTTCCTCTTGCCGTGAGTTGTCTCCTCCTTTTCATGATTCCTAATAACAAGAAAATTACAAGTCTTAGGAAGTATCGAATTCTCAGCAGAAATATTATTGACTCCTAAAAATGAGTGTACCTGATAGTTAAGTTGACGAGCACGTGCCCGAGTAATTGGGCCTTACCCATCATTCATGGAAGCAGTAAGAGGAATGTTCATATCAGTAGAACTCATGTCCTCATCATCCTCTCCTTCTTGAATTGGAGTCGTCCTCGACTCAAGCTCATCTTCCGCACCGAAGAATAGTCGTAGATCTACAATGTTAAAGGTGGGGCTAACCCCAAAATCTACAGACAATTCTAACTTATATGCATTATCATCAATATGTTCAAGCACTTTAAAAGCGCCATTTGCACGAGGCATGAGTTTAGACTTTCTCAATTTGGGGAATCGCTCTTTACGCAAGTGTAACCACACAAGATCACCAGGTTCAAAAGTAATATGCTTACGTCCCTGACTACCGGCAACCTTGTATTTAGCATTCATAAGCTCAATGTTCTCTTTAGTTGTCTTATGCATCTTAAATATCAAATCAGCACGTTGTTGAGCATCAAGATTTACCTTCTCTGAAGCGAAAAGAGGCAACAAGTCGATAGGTGCACGAGGGATGAAGCTATAAATAATCTCAAAATGGTATTTCTTTGTGGTAGAATGCAGCGAACGATTAGAAGCAAATTCCACATGAGGCAAACATTCCTCCCATATTTTTAAGTTCTTTTTAAGCACAACCCTAATCATAGTAGATAATGTTCTATTGACTACCTCAATTTGTCCATTGGTTTGGGGTTGACAAGTAGTGAAAAATAACAGCTTAGTTCCCAGCTTACCCCATAAGGTTCTCCAAAAATGACTAAGAAATTTAGCATCACGATCTGAAACTATCGTATTCGGAATACCATACAAGCGAACAATTTTCTTAAAGAACAAATCAGCCACATTTGTAGCATCATCACTTTTATGACATGGTATAAAACAAGCCATCTTAGAAAATCTATCCACGACAACAAAAATATTATCCCTCCCCTTCTTTGTCCTAGGCAGACCTAAAACAAAGTCCATAGAAATATCTTCCCAAGATGTGCTTGGCATAGGAAGAGGCATGTATAAACCATGAGAATTAAGTCGTGACTTAGCTTTGTGGTACGTGATGCAGTGGGCAATGAAGAGTTCGACGTCGTGCCTTATCTTTGGCCAATAAAAGTGGTGGGTCAAAATGTTCTCTGTCTTCTTCATGCCGAAGTGACCCATTAATCCTCCTCCATGCGCCTCTTGTAACAGCAAAAGACGAACGGAGCTAGCTGAAATTCATAGCTTGTTAGCACGGTATAAGAAACCATCATGCTCCACAAATTTATTCCAACACTTTCCCTTCTTACAATTGAGCAACACATCTTTAAAATCAGCATCAAACACATATTGCTCCTTTATTGTCTCTAATTCAAAGATTTTGAAGTCAAGTTGTGAAAGTATGGTATATGTCCTAGACAATACATCAGCTATTACATTTTCTTTGCCCTTTTTATGTTTAATGACATAAGGGAAGGACTCAATAAACTCAACCCACTTAGCATGTCTACGGTTCAGATTGGTTTTACTTCGAATATGCTTCAAAGATTCATGATCAGAATGTATTACGAACTCTTTGGACCATAAATAATGTTGCCATGCTTTCACTAAAATAAGCAACAGGTTTTCCATCTTGAATTAACACGCCACTAAGACCTATGCCACTAGCATCACATTCTAATTCAAAAGTCTTGCAAAAATCAGGGAGTTGAAGCAAAGGGGCGTGTGTCAACTTATCTTTGAAAGTGTCAAAAGCATGTTGTTGTATGGTGCCCCAAGTAAAAGGAACACCCTTCTTTATAAGCTTATTCAACGTGCAGCGATGGTGCTAAAATCCCGAACAAAACGTCGATAGAAGCCAGCGAGCCCGAGAAAACTCCGCACTTGTGTGACCGTTTTAGGAGGCGATCAACTCTAGATAGTGACGATCTTGGCCGGATCAACTTCAATGCCCTGTGGAGTAACAACATAGCTGAGAAATGATACTCGATCGGTGCAAAAGGTGCACTTCTCAAGGTTACCAAACAAACGTGCATCTCGCAAAGCATTAAAAACATCACGTAAGTGATTCAGGTGTTCTTCATATGACTTGCTATATATCAGAATATCATCAAAATAAACCACCACAATTTTTCCAGTGAAAGCACGTAATACCTCGTTCATCAAACGCATGAAAGTGCTAGGTGCATTAGTTAAACCAAAAGGCATCACCAACCACTCATATAGCCTGAATTTAGTTTTAAACGCCGTTTTCCATTCATCTCCTAATTTCATTCTAATCTGGTGGTACCCGCTACGCAAGTCCATCTTTGTGAAAATAATAGAACCACTCAACTCATCTAGCAGACGGTTAATGACACACATCCTCATATTCCTGCAAAAGGTTAATGATAGCAGACGGTAAAGAACTAGATACATCATCAAGTGAAAATAAAGCGTCTTTGCATATCAAAGTATAGCATAGCATATCATTGTCGACAATTTCAACAATATCATATTTGGTTGCAAGCATGACACAATCCTTTAATTTAATTCCCTCAGTCCTAGAACTAGGTGCCAACTTCTCTTTCTTGGGCGAAAAAATATTCTTCACTACTTGCTGATTTTCATATTCATGTTCATGTTCATGTTTTGTCCTCTTATTTGCAGCTATCTCTTTTTCACATTGCACAATTTCAACAGGGGTCAAAGCTAGCAAAATTAGTTTCTTTCCTTTGTGCATAAGAGAGTACTTATTACTTCTACCATGATGAGTTGCATCGGTATCAAATTCCCATGGACAACCTAAGAAAAGTGAGCAAACTTGCATAGGCACTACGTCGAAATCAACTACATCATGACAGAAACCAATGAAAAAATACACTCTCGCAGATTGTGTTACCTTTACCTTACCGCTGTTGTTGAATCACTTAATGTGGTATGGATGAGGATGTGCACGTGTGGTCAAGCCAAGCTTCTTAACCAAATCTAAACTCACCAAGTTATTACAACTTCCACCATCAATTATGACACGAACACAGTATTTCTTGACGATGAGGAACATCTGAAATAAATTATGGCGCTGTAGCTTCTCCGCTTGCTCCCTTTGAGTGCTCAACATTCGTTGCATAATTATGGTTCTATAATTCTTCGTAGCACCGGTACCTAAAATTTTCTCCCCTTCGCTATGTTCCTCTGGATCATCATCCTTACCTGCAAGGTTAGCTGCAAGAGCATATTCATCCTAAACATCAATAGCACTTACATATCCACTGTCTTCTGTCGCAATGTACACTCGCTGACTTAGACAATTTTTCATGACGTATTACATCCCTTTACAACGGTGGCATATAATCCCCGTCGTACGACCCGTGAAGGCAACCGATGAAGAGCTCTGTGCTGTTGCCTGCACACTAGTGGATTTGCTTATCTCATGTGTGCGTGACTGTGGTGGCGGTGCTGCTGAACGCGTCCTACTCACAGAGGGGACAGCAGATCGGGAAACAGGAGGTGGAGCTGTCTTGGATTGCACCGGTGTCGACCTCGATGCAGAAGTACTTCCATAGTTGCTCTTATTCTATTGTTGTCTTCCTTGCAATTCTTTTTCTGCTAAACAAGCAAGCTAGAACAAGCTACTGATATCATTATACTCTTTGTAATCAACTATGTCCTGAATTTCACGCCTTAAGCCCCCATAAAAACGAGCCATCTTATCCTCCTCATCCTCTACAACATTACAACGCAGCATTCCCATTTGTAGTTCTTGATAATATTCCTCGACAGATTTATTACCTTGGTCTAAGTGCTGCAATTTCTTATGCATATTACATTTAAAAGCAGGAGAACAAATCTAGTATGCATAGCTACCTTCAACCTATCCCATATATCAGGTGCTAAACCAGAATTAACTACTTGACTCCATCAAAGGATAGCAAAATCTTTAAAATCACTAGTAGCTTGTCTGACTCTATGCACTTCAGAAACTAGATGGACATTAAATTTTTGTTCAACTGTCATCTCCCAATCTAGATAAATTTCAGCATCATAAACACCCGCAAAAGATGGTATGTGTAACATCCCAAAATTTTATTCTCCTTTTAAATGATTTTCTAGAGTTTAATTGGATTTTATTTCAAACCTGGTTGTAAAAAATTAAATTATTTCATTTTATAAAAATCAAAATAAGTGCATTTCATTTTTCTAAGATATTTCTGTATTTTATAAATATTTTTCAGAATTTTCTAGAATTTAAAAACTCTCCATCTAAAGTTAAATTGTGTTTTGCAAAATTTAAATATCAAATCGGGTTGAAAATATTTTTATTAAGTCTAGTAAAGTTCCAGATGATTCTTTGAACTTTTCTAGAATTCTTAAATTTTATTTGGTATTTTTTTGAGTATTTTAAAGTCTCCTAAGTATTTCTGAAAATAAAAAAGGAAATTTAAATCCAAAACCTCCCATGGGCTGACAAGTGTCACTCATCGGGCCAATCTCCGCCGTCGGATCTAACCCCAGCCGTCCGATCTCTCTAAAACCCTCTTCCCCGCCTTCCTCTCCTCTCGGCCGACACTTGTCGCACATTGGACCGGCCACCTCCCTCCCCAATCTAATCCCCGCCGCTCCCCTTAACTTACCGCTTCACCCGCCTCTCCTCTCCCACTAGCCGACGCATGGCTTACATCAAAACTGTCCGCCGTTGTCGAATTAAATCTACACCCTCCGTTGTCACTTACCTCTTCGCCTGAAATCACATCGTCTCAGATTTAATCCCCGTTGCCGGATTGAATCTCAACCCTTCCTTCTCACTTACCGCTGCACTCGTAATCAAGCGGCCCCGATCGTCCTTCTGCAAGTTCAAGCTCCATTATGTTAGTTTTGGTGATAATGACAAATACAATTGTTAGACTAATGTGTATGATTGATTATGATATGGTTTAGTCTCATTTGGATGAAAAGTGAAATCAAAGAGGTATGCATTCGACACTTATACTAATTTACATTTTAGTGCATTCCTTGGATCCAAAATATAGATTAAACTCCACCAAAAGTCTAAGATGAATATGTGCATATGCTTTTATTATATATTCTTATATGCACATATTTAGGGGGAGTTCACTCTATGTTTTGTCATTTCATAGTATTGATCCATGTTTCATTTTTCACATACATTGGGATCTCTACTTTGAATTATATCATTTGAGTATATAAAACTTGTGTAGTTCATATATACTCACATTGAATCGTATTGCTTTACACTCAGTTATTTGTGTATGGGACTAATGTGATTATCAAGTGTTTGAAAGGTTTAGTCCCGGATGTTGATTGAATATTTGGAGATGCATGCAAAGATTGATAAGAAGATCAATATAGCTCAAGACAAAGGTCAGCATGCATTTGAATTTGAATTCTAAACTCATTGTGCTCTCTTAGGAAAATCGGTAGCACCGCACCCACCTGCGGTATTACCGTAGTGCGGTAGTACCGGCGTGTAGATAGCAGCATTACCGCAGTGTGGTAGTACCGATTTTTATGCGGTATGTTTTTTCCAGAGAGCACCCGTTTGGGGGACTTCAACTCACAGAAATCGGTAGTACCGAAATTTGAACGGCGGTACAACCGTAGTGCGGTAATACCGTATGGTACCGCGGTAATACCGATTTGCGGAATGTTTTTTCCAGAGAGTTCCCCGAGAAAAACTTAACTGGCTAGAAATCGGTAGTACCGATTTCAGTACGGCGGAAGAACCGCAGTGTGGTAATACCGCACCTACCTGTGGTAATACCACAGTGCGGTAGTACCGCACTTTGAGGTTAAAATTTTATATTCAATTATTTGTAATTGTGGCGGTTATCAGCAATTACCAAAGGGAAGATTGAAGAATCTAGACACACCATTATGAGTTAATGGTATATTTTAGTAATTAATGATAATCACATTATGAGACTAATATTTTTCATGAGTTGGATGAATAGGTTATGTTCCAAGAAGATGAAAACTTTGGATGACTTCGTATGTATAAGATCATCAAGGAAAGATTCGAGATGGAAATGGCTTCATGAGTTAAAGGCCATCAAAAGAGGATGCATCATATGTTGATGCATATCAAGACATCGAAAATGAGATGATCATGAGTTGATCATTAAGTCAAGAGAAGACAATGACCTAGACCTGAAGTGAAGATTTTCATCATCAAGCTTCAAGGAAATGCTCAAGGCAAAGGTATGACTAGTTAGGGCTTGGTCTTTTACCGGTCTTGGTGTTTGGTTGAAAGACCGGATTGCTAGTATAGATTTGCAGAACTATTAAGAGAGGTCTTGTCTAGTAGCTTGAGTTTCATCACGTGTTAATAGCTCAATCTTGCTTACGCTAGCTCTCCCTGGTATGATGCTATTATTTGCGAATTTATTTTGCGAATAGTTGAGGCTCATGTATCTAATTCTTGTAACATGTGACTATACTTTGCAAATATATTTTGCAAATGGTTGAAGTCCATGTACCTTTTCCTTGTGGTATGACCTAAGTTTGCAAATGTGTTTTGCAAATTGTTGGAGGTCATACAATATCCCTTGGCATGGTCTAATATTATTTTTCTCGGACTTAGACCGTGATAGTGATTACTTAGATCTCATGTGATTTCTGCATTGATCTAATTTGTTTGAGATCATGCAAATAGATGGGTTGTGTAGCCCTCCGAATAAGCTTTCCATAGAGTCTAAGATCACTCAATTCCGACATCGGAGTCAAAAGTTATGACCGTTTTCCCGAGGGCTGTCTGTGTTGAAACAGAGGTGCGGTAGTACCACATTGATGAGCGGTAGTACCGCACTTTATTTTCAAAAACGGCTAGTTCTGACGTTCTGACATAGCCGTTACTTTGTGTTACAGTAGAGTGCAGTAGTACCGCACTTTGTATGGCGGTACTACCGATTTCCCTGATTTTTTCAGGGATTTGGCTCCAACGGCTAATTTTTTGTGTGTGGGGTATAAATACCCACTTGTGGCCGATTGAGGAGCAATCTTTGGCACCTCTTTTCACTCT
This sequence comes from Melocanna baccifera, assembly GCA_036346265.1. Taxonomy (NCBI): domain Eukaryota; kingdom Viridiplantae; phylum Streptophyta; class Magnoliopsida; order Poales; family Poaceae; genus Melocanna; species Melocanna baccifera. Next base: position 6,957,192 of record CM070702.1, read on the forward strand.
CTTAAGATAGTGTACACCTCTCCACTCTATTGTGCATGTGTTGCATTTTGTGAGTAACGAGAGGTCTCTAGTTGCATGTGTTGCATCTAGAGGTGGATTTAGCATCCACTTGAGCTTGTGCATTCGTTGCACGTGGTGAGAGTCAAGCGAGGGGCTTGGCTTTTACTCTTGGAGTTTGCCGACTCCTAGACGGCGTTGGAGGTGTCGTGCGCGGTGATCTTCTCAAAGAAACTTGTGAGAAGACCCGGCGTGTTGTGAATGTTGGAGCTCACCTACCCGGAGCGGGGAAGAGCTACCACTAGTGGAATTGAGGTGTTTGGCTTAATTCGTGGAGCCGGTCCAATTCGTTTGGGCTTACCTCAACGTAGATTAGGGGAGACCGGCAAGTCTCCGAACACCACGGTAAAAAGTAATTGTGTCAATTGTGGTTTATTTACTTGTGCTCAATTTACATTCAAGCAATTTACATTCATATAATTAAATTGATTGCTTATCACCCTAGGATTGCAAACCTTTGACATAGGCATAGATTGTTGGTGCACTTAGGCGAACCTAGTTGTTTTAGGCCTTATTTGTGCTAAACCAATTTAAGTTAAACTTTAGCATTGTATACTTGGTTTAGACAAATAGATATTATTTTTAATTGAAAGAAAATTTTTAAGTCCGCCTATTCACCCCCCCTCTAGTCGGCCTCCTCGATCATACACCTTCCTTGCCACCCGTCGCAAATCCCGCCGCCGCCCTCGCCCTTTTCCCTTTTTCTCTCTCGCTGACCACTGGGCCCCCTTGTCGGACCCGTCGTCCCCGCCGTTTCTTCCTCCTCACACCCACCGCTGCCGCCATTGACTCCCGAAACTGAAGCTTTGAAAGCTTCGGTTTCCATCCACCTCTCCCACCCGCGCCGACACCTATTTACTCCCCCGTATTCATCGCATCCGTTTCAGGCCTAATTAACCCCAATTACCGCCCCTACGTCGTCGTGACCGTTTCGCTCCATTGATGGTGCACACCCGTTACCGCCCATCCCCCACCTATAAAAAAGCACTCCCCGAGCTCCTCCTTAACACACTGCCTCCCCCCAACTCAATTCGAGCATTCGAGCGTCGGAGCCCCTCCCTGTGCATTTTCCCCTCCGCCGGCCTCATCGACTCCGGCGAGCAATCGCTGCCGTCTCGAGCCTCCCCGTGCTGCCTCTCGAGTCTCATGTTTTTCCATTAGTAAAATAATTCATGCTGACATCATAAATACATTTCAGTTTAAAAATAATTTCAGAAAATGAGTATTTTCTTTTTAATTGTATTTACTCTTTAGAAGGCCATAACTTCTTCATTTTAACTCCAAATTGACCCGTTCAAATTTTTAAGTTTTTCTAAAATCATGAACTTTCCATTTCTGCAACTCTTTTGAATTTTTGAATTTTATTTTATTTTTTTGGAATTTCTTTTGTTTGGGTCTTCACGTGTAGATTTAGACGACTCCGGAGAGTTCGATTTCGACGACGTTTCACAGCAAGACTTCGAGCAAGGCAAGTTACACCTTTGACCATATTGATCCTAGTATTTCAAATTAATTATGTTATTTTACTGTATATGCATGCATATCTTTATTCAAATGTAATTTACCGATGTTTTAAAACTTTAGTTATGCCCACGATCCTTTGAATATAGCCAATTTGATCTCGAACTTACATGTCTTGTCACCATGGTACAGTAGTATTACTTAGCAAATTTTTAGAAAATTGCTTAGCCTGGGTTAGAATGATTTAGGTGGGATCAATTATTTCGCATGAAATGACGATATCTTTTAGTGAAGGTTTGACTTCGGTGAGTCAAGGAAATTTATGAAATGGTTTAAAATAAAAATAGAAAACTTGGTTTAGACTTAGGCTATTGGTTAGGTGGTGGGGTGCCGGCATACTTCGTGTTTGGTGGCACGTAGTTGATTGTCGAGCATGTGGTTATGTGGATTGAGTCTAAGTCAACTTAAGGACCGTTTCTGTGAATCATTTTACGAAGTCACTTCGTACTACCACAAGTCCGGTATGGGACGGACCTGGCTAAGTAATTTATGAAATTTCAAATATAGTTTCGCTATAGGTTGAATGTGAGCGTGACGTAGGTCGCAAGAAGTCTCACATAGCACAAGAGGGGGCTCCAACTCGTGGATTTGAGTTGTGGTGAAACCTTAGTGGCAGCGTGACTGTTTTGGCTATAGATCATTGTAACAGCCTTGTCGTGAATTCCCCGCCGCACACCTAAGGCAGTGTGTTAATCGCGTGGCTCAAGTGGGAAGACACGTCTTGTGGGTAAAGTTGTACACCTCTGCAGAGTATTTAATCTATCCTGGATAGCCGTGTCCACGGTCATGGACATGCTGAGTAGAGTTTTCACAAATTAGACTTGATTTTTTTATAAAACTTGGATTTTTGGATGAACACCAGGGGTTTTGACAATGGTCCGAGTGGGATACCCGTAGTTAGGTTAGTGTAGGTTGGAACCTACACTAGCGATATTACTTTGTTAAATATATTGTTTCATATGATGTATTAAAATTCAGCTTTTCATACTTACATTGTTGTATTTAAATTTTCGTATTGCTTTTCCGCACTTGTACCCTACTAAGCCTTCCTTTGAAATCCATTATGTATGCATCAATTCTGTTATATCTCATAGTATAACTTGTGGAGTACTTTAAAGTGCTCACCTTGCTTAAATCTATTGCCAGAGTACGACTACGGTAAGAACTTCGACGAATAGGATGCGTTTTATAGTCATTCGCCTGTGGGCAGGCAGGATGGGTTGATCTTCTACGCTTTATTATTTCAGTTGGCAAGGAGCCTCTTATTGTAAGGCCCGTACCTTTGTTTTAATAATATTTCTGGTGATTATGCATGATACCCATTACTGTTGGCCCTATGTGCACTATCTTTTCCTGGGATAGTGCGATTTACACAAAAGTTCTTGGAGTTGTTGTTCCGTGTCCCGACAGTATGGTAAATTTAACTTTAGCAAATGGGTCATCATCAGCACGAGCATTGTAGTGCTGAAAATCATTACCTCCCATACCGTGACGCTTGCGTTGTAAGCGGTGTCGTAGATGTGCATCTTGAGCGTCATGATTTCGCCTCTCATTATCATCTCCCACCTCAAGATCTTGGGCTGCATCATGTTCAAACTCGCGTCCGTTGTTTGGTGGCCGATTCACCATTCTTTCAAGGCATGTAGTGAGTGTTGCACTACTCTCGTTGATGGAGCGCTGTAATGTATCCGTCGTAGCTTGAAGCTTCCTATCAATGTCGTCCCTATCAACTACTAGGCGATGGTAGGTGGAATCACACACTCTCAAGCGTCTCTACGCACTCTTACAAGTGTTCTTACCAATTCAGCATGTGGTATAAGCGGTGGCTGGTTTGTGATACTGTGTCGAGCGTAGGTACGATTGCAAGAGGGAATCTGTTCTGATCAAGAGTAGGTGGAGCTTGGAAGACACAATATGGTAGCAAAAGGATCAGCAATAATCAGTTCAGTAAATGCAAGTTGAAAGATTGTTCAAAATACTTGTCAAAGGTTGCTGATCCTAGCCTAATCACAGCTAGTCAATCAAGCCCTATGCCAGGAAGTGTATGTACACACACGCAACGATCAATGCGACTCAATTCAAACAAAGGACTGAGCTAAAGGATATCGAAAAATATTAGCTCGTTTTGCACCAAGTACACAGAGAGACACTAGTCAATTGCAAAAATATGAATTGAAGGGCATCAGATTACTCAAAGAAATTAAATACTCCAACTGAATTTATATTATAAAACACGCACCCAAGTTTGGCCCCTTTTTTTAGTGACTGAAAATATTTAAATTCTTATTCTGGGTCTAATGTGGTATATGAGTCACAATCCCTTTTTTTTGTGTCAGTCAAATGAGTGATGTATGTCCCAAAAATAAATATTAAGTTGAAATAAATAATTTTGGAGCAGCCCAAATGCAATTATCAAAGACTAGTCTCAAAGGATCAAAAGATTTAAGTGAAGCTTTCAACAGACGTGCAAAAGTTTAAACCGACAAACTTTCGGATGGCCCGAACGTCACCACCCGCTTCAGACGGTTGATCGAAAACAAACGGCGCGGCTGGGGGCGAGCGCGTCGGACGTTCCAAATGGTTCGATCGGAATCAGACGGCACGATGGTGGGTGAGCGCATCAGACGATCCAAACATCTTGCGTGGCTTTGGACGATCTGATCGGAATCAAACGGCGCGGCTGTGGACGAGCGCGTCGGTCAGTCTGAACGTCTTGCGTGGCTTCGGACGGTCCAATCGGGATCGGTTAGCCCGAAAGTTTCCAAGATGGTTTTGAGCGGCCGAATTAAACAAGGTAAAGGAAGCCCAGAGGTGTTTGGATCTGATATATTTCCAAGATGCGCAAAAGATCTGTCATGGACAGCCAGAATAAGAGTTCAAATAGTAAATTGAATCTACTTTTTTGGATGCTAATTGAAAGATCAACTAGCGTATTTTCAAAGGTGTAAAATATCAACAATTAAGTAACGCATAAGAACATAAGATGCAACTAGACAATGTAACTAAAAATTCAACGCGCAATACTGAAAAGAAAAATTGCAAAGGCACAAGGGGTGTTGGGACAGCGGAAGAACACTACGAACAATTACTTTTTTGTGGGCTAATTTTCTAGAGTTTTTGGAATGATACGATGAACATAAACTAATCTAAATGGTACGAATTACCTCACGAGCAACCGTTGCTCTGATACCACCTAATGTCACGATGGCCCGATCTTCCGAAATGTACTGATAAGTTGTTTGTGGAGAATACGACATTGATGATCTAAAGGCTCCGACCAAAACAGATCGAACCCCTCGCAATCCCTATACCACTGCTCCGATGGTTATCAACCGTGCCGAACGCGGTTGACCTCGCCAAGAAGGCTATCTCCTGCAAGCGAATCGAGAACACAAGCAAGAGCGTAAAAGATGTAATCTGAAATTGTATTACGAATAAAGATTAAGTTCACAAGTTGGGGTTTCTCAACCGGACGTGCGGTGGAACAGCTAAGCAGAATAATCTCTTGAGAAAAACCCGAGAAAAACTTAAGCGGTGTGACCTCCTTAAATAGGGAAGGAGGAAGCCGCACTTATTTAATAAAACGGGTTACGATACTATTTATAGTTACTATTCACATGAACAGTATGGCCACGGTACTATTCACGTGAACAGTATCAGCCTATGAACAGTACCGACCCAAAAAAATCTAAGTGGTGATACAAGGTCCTCGGCCCAAAAGGTGTCGTAGCACCATAGATAATAAACCTAAATTCGTCAGTCTGACAAAGTAGACTTGATGAATGCAGCCAAATTGGTGGAAATGGATGAATTAGGTGAAGTCCTTAATGTGTTCCTTTTGCCGTGAGTTGTCTCCTCCTTTTCATGATTCCTAATAACAAGAAAATCACAAGTCTTAGGAAGTATCGAATTCTCAGCAGAAATATTATTGACTCCTAAAAACGAGTTTACTTGATAGTTGAGTTGACGAGCACATGCCCGAGTAATTGGGCTTTGCCCATCTTTCATGGAAGCAGTAAGAGGAATGTTCATATCAGTAGAAGTGATGTCCTCATCACTCCGCCTCCCGCAAGCGCCATCTTCATTTTCCTCTCGGTCATCGCTCCTACATGCGTGCACAATAGGGAACTTAGTGCCACCTCTGGGTTTTGCCATCGGTCGTTGGCATAGCATCGGCGAGCTGCTCGGCCGCCTCCTCGAGCTCACAGCTCTCATTCTCCTCAGTATCCCCTTCCCTTTCTACCTCTTTACTACTCTATTTGCATGGTTGTAATGCTTGGTGATGCTCTGTGTGATGCTATTCAAGGGATGCCTATGAGTACATGTGCTAGCGGTTTGGTCCTGTGAAGACAATGAAAATGGTTGGAATGTGACCGTGTGGCCTACCTTTATCGGACAATTGTTAGTTTGATTTGTGGTGGGGATGGAGGTGGTCGTGGTTGACACCTTCCCTTGTCGACAGTGGTTGAGGCCGTCTCCTATGCTCTTGCTTCCTTGCTCCTTGGTCTAGGCTAGCTCAGCTTGAGTTTTTGTTTTGTGGTGGCTGATAGTAGGTGGATTTCTTGTGGTAGATCTGGAGGGGATGGCGAAATAAGAACTAGCTGGGGAAGCTCTCTATGTCTTGCTTGTTTAGTTGAAGTGTTACACCCTCTCTCCTATGCTGGCTTTACTTAAGAGGAGGCAGGATGCTGGCTACGCATGCCATTTTGCTTGGGGCCATGCTATGCTTTCTCGATTGCCCTACTGTCCCCCTTGTGGCTAAGGCGTCCAGAAGTGTTGTGCTAGCTTCACTGTTCCCTGTGGGTTGCCGATGGCTATTTTGGTGATTTGGGGATAGTTGGCTGGGGTTATGATATTTTGCATATATCTCAGTTTTGTGTATTTATTTCATTCCTTACTATTCTTCACTATTCTCAGTTTTGGGGATAGGTGAGCTCCAACCTTCACAACCTTCTAGGAGTCAGCAAACTCCAAGAGCAATAAGTCAAACCCCTCGCTTGACTCTCACCATATGCAATGAATCCACCTCTAGATGCAACACATGCAAACCAGAGCCTTCGTCCTTACTCACATAGTGCAACATATACACAATTGAGAGAAGGACCTTAGACTAGCTCAAGAGAGTGAAAATAGAGTGGTAAAAGTCTTACACCAACCGGCCACAAAGGGGTATATATACCCACACTACAAAACCTAGCCGTTGGAACCAAAACTCCTGAAAAATCAGGATTTCTAGTAGTCCCGCTATTATAAAACCAGAATTACCGCTACCCTCGAAATGGTCCAAAAACTAGCCGTTATCAACAAAATCAATAATTCCGCCGTTCATTTTCTGGTAGTTCCGATCATCAGAAGTAACGTGCCACAAATGCAGAACTACCGCTCTCACGGAGAAGAGAAGACAACCACACAGGTGTCTTTCTAGAAAAAATGTATTGCTGGAGTTTTAGAACTTCCAAAGCTCGGTAATACAGTTCACATAGAGCTGGTACTTCTGACTTCTGGTAGTACCACTCACACAGAGCTGATTCTTTCGCACGTCGCTCAGACTGCTCACACAAAGTTGGTAGATCTGACAATCAGTCGTACCACACAACACATGCTAGTACTTCTAATTGTCAGTAGTACCGCGCAATACACGTTGGTAATTTTGATTTTCCTAACAAATGCAGATACTTCAACAGATTTTGCAAAACACATTTACAAACTATAGTATCATGCACACAAGGATCAAACATAATTTTCAACAAGTTGCAAAACACATTTGCACACCTTTGGAATCATGACACAAGAAACTGGTGTATAGCCTAACACATTTGTAAAATATATTCACAAACCTAAGTCACATGCTACAAGGATTATATATTAACTTCAACCATTTGCAAAACATATTTACAAATATAGGTATCATAACACAAGACATAGAAAACATAGACTTCAAACACTTACAAAACACATTCGCAATGTATAATCCTATGTTACAAGGATTCAACACATGATTTTCAACTATTTACAAAACATATTTGTAAATATAAGCGTCATGCTATAGAGAGTTAGATCAAAAGAGGTTGAGCTATCAATACATGATAAGACTTAACCTACTAGACATAACCCCTCTTAATAGTATGGCAACCTATACTACTAGTCTGATCTTCTAACCAAACTCCAAGACCGGTAAAAGATTAGGAATATATTCTTAACCCTATCTAGTCATACATTTGTCTTGAACATTTTCTAAAAAGCTTGATGACACACATCATTATTTCAAGTCTGAATCCTTATCTTTATGTGCATCAACCCATGATGCATCCTTCACTTGACCTTCATCAACACATGATAGGTCTTCACTTGACTTGATGATTAACACATGATCATCTTTTCTTGGACATACATCAACTTATGATGCATCTTCTTGAGCTTCATCAATGTATGATGGGTCTTATCTTTACTCGATGATCCACTCGTGATTATTTTCTCTTCTTGATAGCCTTCAACACATGAAGTCATCCTCCATCATTTTGACTTACTGATCTTCAACACATGAAGTTATCTCAAATTATCCTCACTTGTGGAATCTAACATATTCATCCAACTCATAGAAAATATTAGTCCATAAATCAATGGTAATCAATTATCAAAACTTCACTATTAACACATAATGGGGGGATTAGATTCCACAATCCTTCCTTTTTGATAATTCATAACAATCTCAATAAATAATGAGATATAAATTGATTTACGAGTATATACTATGTACACAACAATTGTATACTTTAGAATAAGCTGTCTTCAGCAATTAACTCATTTGAAAATGTGTGTTTATCTTTGAGATTAATTGCTAGCAAAGCTTACTCATCCGGTTGTCATTAATTATCTAACAATTAAGATATAATAGAAAAACTAGATGACAACCTAATTATAAGTATTTATAAATTACACAAACTATATATATACTTAAGAGATATATTTTAAAATAAAGTCATTAATATGTGAAAAGAGAAACATGGATCAATACTAATATAGTAGAAAATATATACACATATTCATCTTAGATTTTTTTTGTGAAATTTAATATATTTTTTGGATCCAAGGAATGCACTAAATTATAAGAATGAGATATCGAATGCATACCTCTGTAATTTCATGTTTTCATCCTAGTGAGATTTAAGATATCATAATCAATCAAACACGTTAATCTCACAATAGTACTTGTCATTCATTACATCCAAATGAAACTAAGAAATATCATAACTAATAAGCATATTAGTCTCACAATTGTATTTATCATTATATACAAAATAGTTTGTCATTAATTACATGTAAAATGAGAGTAGGCAATATTATAGTTGATAAGCAAGTTGGTCTCATAATTGTATTTGTCATTATCACTAAAACCAATTTAATGGAGTTTGAATTTACAATCTCTCCCTTTTTGGAGATGAATGATAAATCTATTAATAATAATAGCATTTGGATGAAAATGAACATATGACAGAAAATTAAACTAAGATGAAAGCATAGGCATAAAGAATATCCATTTTTAACATTTCTCGCCCTTTCGACATTATTGCTATTGACGAAACCGAAGTTGTTCACAATGCCGGCGAGCACGCCTCTGCATTTCGGCAACTCTGGTGAGCCTCTCCTCTTTCCAGCCACATCACAACATGTCTCATCATCCCTCTAAGCTCCATACTCACTTAATCACCTTGCCATGTAGTGATCACCCGAGCCAAGCTTTCTTCTTCATCTTCGTCCGAGAGCATCGCCACTAGCCGTTCTTCCTCCCCAGTAAGATCCTGGTCGATTCCTTGTTCTCCGAGCACCTCCACCTAGCAAGCAAGCTAATCTGATCATGCTTTTGGCCTATCTTTCACCACAGTGAGCCCTCGCCGTGCATGTCGCCACCACTATCACTGCTTCTCATTGTTCGGCTGCTCCAGTGCTTCTTCGACGTCGCCAACCCCCTCGGTAGACCCTTGTTAGTCCTTAGATGCTCCTGCACACATTTGATTTGGGAATACACCATCGTTGCCTAGCTTTTACCATAGTCATTCATAGGGTCCCGCATGAGCATGGTGTCGGCGAAGTCTCGGCGACCATAGGTACATGTGCTTGCCCTGTAGCATCCCCTAGCCTCCCTAGAGCTAATACAGTAACCCAAATACCCTCCCCTACATGTATTCACCCCACGACGATGATCGCCGAGACAACCCACCGCCGCTCGCTGTCACACTGCCACCACCATCCACCATTCTGGCCATTGTTGTGTCCCAGAGATGTGCGATGACACCTCCGTTCCATTTTACCCATGTCAAAGCCACTCCGCCTTCTCCCTTTCCATTGCCGAGCTCACCAGTAAGCTCGACCAAGCCAAGCGTCGACACTCACTCTTTTGCTCTTTTTGACAGTGGACCCTATCTGTCTGGAGGATCAACTTAGTGCTAATGACATGCTAAAAATTAATGTATGCATGATATGTGGGCCTCCGATAATTAGTTAAGTGGAATTATAATTAAAACCATGTTTAAAAATTATGAGTATGATATGTAGGACCCACATGCATGTGAAGTTATAAACTCCATGAGTATGACATGTAGGACCTACCTATAAGAGAGGAGATTAACTCTAGGGACATATTTGAAATTAAGGAGTCTATGACAAGTGGGCCCAACTAAAATCAATTAAGAAATTTTAATTAAACCAGAAACTAAAATATGAGTCACTAACACTTGGGACCCACACGGTAAATAAATAAGTAAAACTTGATTTAAACCACGTGAGGCTGATATGCATGGCCCACATGTCAGGAATTCCAAAAAAATGAACAAATTGGAAAAGTCGCCTTTAGTCATGTGAAAGTACGCCTTTTCTATTAGAAGCCATATTTATGAGAAGTATGTCTTCGGCGCCATCTCTTTTAACAATTTTAAGAACTTATAAACTAAATAAAATTGAAATGGTTTTAACTTTTGCATATGAACTTCAAATTAAGTAATTTTTATCTGTAAATGATGTGGGTGTTCCGATCTTCCGGTGAGAAGCATAACTTCGATTTGATATGATGTTAACGAATAGGCTACTTGACCGAGACGACTAAGTCCGATCTGCAATCGCTACACCACACCCTAGTCGATATCAACCGTGCCAAGAACGCGGTTGACCTGAACACGAGGTTCAATTCCTGCAAGCAATCGAAGAATAAGATAAAGAGCAATCTGAATATTGCAAATACGAATGAGGTACACAAAGGGTTGAGACCTGCAATCGCAGTTGTTGATCTAGTTGATACAAGAACACACGATGAAGTTTCACGGGGGAAAACTAATCTACACAAGCCTGAGTTATATGGCCAATTGAGCCTCTATTTATAGGGGCATGCAGACCCTTACTTATGAAAAGTGTTGAACACATGGAAAGAAATCAAATCATAGTTGATTCTATTTCTATTTCCAAAATCAAGAGATTGTTTTGGTGATTTCGTTGCGCACAGAAAGAATTTTGGGATGGGCCCGGATCCGTTGGAAAGATGATGAGATAAGCTTTCTATGCTGTACTCATATGTTCTAAATGGACTTTTGATGCAAAATCTATGAACATTTAAATTCGGCCCTGTCAGGATGAATCAGCGTTAGATTGTTTTGGTGATTTCGATGTGCACAGAAGGAATTTAGAGGTGGGGCCAAATCCATTGAAAAGTGGACGAGCTCTTCTTTTTATGCTGTACTTGCACACCTCAAACGGAGTTTGTATGCAAAAGTTATGTATATGTGAATTCGGACCTGTCAGGCTGACTATGAATTGATCTAGAGGCCGAATTGGTTCTAAAATGTGTCCCACTTGAACTTTTGCTTGAATTGATCCAAAAGTGACATGGTGACCTTAAGCAAGAGTTGACTTGGTCTTGATATATTGATCGGCTTCCCTTTAGGTGAACCCCAACCACGAGCGCGTAGTGTTGATGCAATCTTCCTTGTATAGCGGGACAAATATATATTTTTATCTTTAGATAGCATCATATTCTCATTTAAAACAAATTGAAACCAAATAAATGAATTCACCTTTTATTTATTCTTGGGAGCTATGGTCGTATGAGTATGTGGCGTGGTTACATCAGTAAAATTTCTAAAATCATGGTCTATCCAAATATGTAAAAATATTTAAATTTAGCTTTTGTTTGAATTTATTTGACTCTTATTTATATTTGTTGGATTTTACCGAATAGATATTGTCTTGCCAAACAACCGAGAACACTTGTAACCATTCTCACGAGCAACAAGGGCAAGGCAAGCACCTCTTGGGCCATGTTGATCCCACTATTTCAATTATTGTATATTATTTGTAAAATCTATTACACATGCATGTATGTTTTATTAAAATTACTATATTGTAGGTAACGATAGTTATATCCGCTTGTATGCATTGAACCTCCTTTCAAATTTGATATCTGTACTGTTGTAGCCTTTAGGACATGGTTAGACAATAGCTAATGTCAAATTTTGGGTATATTACATTGAGTATATGGTCTAGATGCTTAGCCACACAATAGTTTTCACTAAGTCTGATATTTCAAAAAACGTTGTGCAGGATATTGGTGATTTTGAAATGTTGGACCAGAGGTGGAACCTCTGTTAGTTTGGTATAAAATAAAATAGAAAAACCTAGATTTAGATGCAGACGAGTTATATTATGAACAGTTAAATGTGAGAAGGTATCTCACATATAGATAAGGGAGATTCTCGCCCAAGTCAATTAAGAATTGAACGCTATTGCCACACATCTAAGTCATACTGTACAACTATATGGGCTCTGTTTTTAGCTGATTAAGCTATCTAGGACCAGCCTTATATTTTGGTAGGCCAAAGTAGTGAGGGCATTACAAGAAGATTTGCTCGTAAGGGCTCCTTTCACCAAGGCGTTAGGACCAAAGTTTGCTAATACAATGGTGAATGCTCACTTGGGGGAGGACACGTCTAAGTAAGGGTTTTTCATTTATTGAGCTGGTGTAATGTTAGAACCAGATAATGTAAATGCTATATGATAATCAATTTCGTCAAATGCCTAATGAAGTATGAAGTTGCTGACAATATATTTGATCATCTCATATGGGTAAAGTTGTACAACCTCTCGAGAGTAATAAAAACTATTTAAATAGTTGTACTTGTGGTCATGAGCATATTTGGATGCAACTACAATGGGTATAGCATTTATTTTTTACAAAATTGTTTCGTTGGAAATTAGGATGGCATGTACGTGTCACGTGTGCCATGCCCGTGGTTAGGAGTTGTTCAATATTTGTAACTGAGGGCTGTGAACCACTGTGATTTACTATTATTAAATTTATATAAATATTATTTCATTACATGTCAACTGCTCTTTATAATTTCGTTGTAAATTACTACTTATCGATAATACAAATGAAACTTACTTCATGCTGAAAATAACTTATAGATAAGCCTTATTCATTGTTAGTCTTGCATACACACACACACACTATAGGTCTTACTGAGTACATAATGTACTCAATCATGTTTAAATTATTGTTCAGAGAATGAGGAAGACAACATGCTCGACAACGCGTATTTTGCCCTTGGCACTGCGAAATTTGTCGATGGGTCTTTCCAGAGCCTAACTCTAGTCGATTGCCTGTGGGCTATTGATCAGGCGACGGGGTCCCGATCTTCCGATAGGATGATAATTTCGATTTGGAGGAGAACGACTTTGACGATGCGGCTACTAACCGGTCACGACCAGAACGCCAAGCAATCGCTAAACCACACTCTGAATCGATATCAACCGTGCCAAGAACGCGGTTGACCTGACCACGAAAGTCTATTCCTGCATGCAACCGAAGAACACGCAAGAACAAGATAAAAAGCAATCTCAAATTGCAAATAGGATTGAAATACTTGAATTTGGTGGGATTCCGAATAAGGATCTTAACAGGTGGTCATCTGACACAACTGAAGATACAAGTTGCAACACAGGCAAACTAAAAATAAACGAAATCCAAGAAAACTAGAGGGGTGCGGCCTCCTTAAATAGGGGAGTGGAAACCACACAAAACTAAGAAAACAAGAGGTGGTATAATTTTACTGTTTACGTGAACAGTAGCACACCCATAAATTGTGGGGGTAGCACCTTTCTCTTTGGCCCATGCATTGCCAGGCCCGATTTGGCCCAAATAGGTAATATAGCAACTTCTTTTGATGATTGCGGGCAGTATAAAAGGAATTTGCTGGCAAGGATGGATTCGTTGGAAAGATGATGAGAAAAGCTTTCCATCAAGTACTCATAGACCTCAAACGGACTCCGTATGTGAAAGTTATGCTCGTTTGAAGTTAGACCTATCATGCTGAATCCGAACTGATCTGGAGGCCGAATTGGATTCCAAAACGTGTCCCACTTGAACTCTTCCTTTAATTGGTCCAAAAGTGACGTGGTAACCATAAGGAAGAGCTGGGGGAGACGTTGACTTGGTCTTGATATGTTCGTTGTATCCACTGGGGCCATGTCCTCATCATCCTCCCCTTCTTGAAAACAAAGCCGTCCTCGGCTTTTGATACGCTGAAAATCGGGTAACAAAGAAGCCAAGGCGTTTGCATGGTATATGTATATGTCATCCGTTTTAACAATTCGTCGTTGTTGCATAATTGATGTTATAAAACAGCAGTGATTATAAAAGCTCATTGTATTTGTAACCCGGAAGTTAATGAACAAATCAAAATTTTTCACATTTCTCACGTAGTAATTATTGCAACTTGTTTTGCAAATATAAGTGATGCACTTATGCAATTCAAATCTCTGAGATTGTAAACTTTCATCGGTAGCAAATATAGGCAAAGCTTCAACTTTTGGAATCAAACAAAGTTCGTCTATGTAATTAGATTTCAATCGAGCAATACATTCATCTAGCAAGGGTGAAAAGATTTGTAAGTTTTCCATCCATCAACTTCATTATTCAGATTGTCAATGCTAGATGAACACATAAGATTTGTATTGTCACTAATTTTTATTTTTCTCTCATATTGAACAAGATTCAGCACACCAGAATTGTTATTAAAAATAACAAGCTTCAATTCATCCATGTGATCACAAGTTATACATATTCGATATACATGAAATTGATTGTCTACACCATAATCTCCAATCAAATTGAATTTATATATGTAGGCATGAGTACTTGCTAATGATTTTAAATATGAAATTTCAGTAAGATTGTTAATCACACTAGATAGCTTTCTAGGATTATCGAATATGACATAGTATAAAGAATCTTTAGGAGATATTCTAGTAAGAACTTCCTTATGAGTAATCAATTCCACATTATGTAAATTAAATAAGAAAATTTCAGAACATGGAATTCTCAATTGAACACATGAATTGTCACAATTACTCATCTTTTCATATTTAAATTCAGCACCATAGTTATTACCTTTGTCAATCTCCTCAGTTGATGTAGGTGTTGTGGGTATCAAATCTTTATGATGAAGCAAGGAGACAGCAAGTACTTCATCTTCAACAGTGATTATCACATCATCTTTTGCTTTCAATAGCACCCGTTGTTGAACATTCAACTCCTTGTCTTCAATGTCAACTCTCTTTCTTTTCAGCATGGTTCTCAACTTCCTGCACATTGTTAGTCATAGGAAAAGGCACAAACAAGGGTTTGTTATCATGTTTCTTGTCATTAAGCATTCTCAATTTCTCCTCAATCTGACTTTCAACCTTACAAGCAAGTATAAACAAATGAGTAAAAGAATTATATTCTTTGTGAATAAGAATGTCCTGAATTTCTTTATTAAGCCCATTTAAAAATCTATTCTCTGTAGCTTCAGCATGTTCCTTTAAACCGCAACGCAACATATGAGTCTTTAATTCATGATAGTATTCCCTTATAGTTCTACGTCGTTGCTTTAAACGTTGCAATCTAGCTAGCAAATAATCAGCATGATATTTAGGAACAAAATCATCTCGCAAAAGTCCTTTCAATGCATTCCAAGTTCGTGGTACTTTTCCATGTCTACCAAGAGACTTCCACCAAAGTATTGCATCATCAATAAAAACACTAGATGCAGCTCTAATCTTTTGACTATCAGACTAATCATAATATTCAAATTCTTTGTCTAATGCTATCTCCCAGTCAATATAGGCATCAGGATTAAATTTACCAGCAAATGATGGAAGAGTATACTTGACATTAGTTACTGCATTATCATCACGTACCTCTCTTTGTAACCTACACATACCTCGTTGATTTTGCAAGAGTCGACGATGATCGGAGTAATCAACTTTAGTGTGGCTGATGTAGTTATTCTTTTCAATATCATCATCCTCATTCGATGAAAAGATTGAAAGAAATGGTGCACGTCGAGTAGAATGTGATCTTCAACCTGTCATGGTTAGTAGAAAACAAGGAAATACACAAGAATTATGTAAGTCCCTATAAACTACTAGGAGGTGAAGCTTGACAAATCACATATCTCTCAAACTGTTACCAAGCTCTTACAAGTTCTTACCAATACTAAGGGTCTGTTTGTTTCAGCTGTAGATTCTGAGAAGCAGCTGGTGAGTATCTAGCTAGTCGGGACTGGAGAAATTGGATAACCTTGACTTCCGGCTACTAGTTCATTTTCGGATTCGTAGCTTCGCTACTTAGAATCGGATGAAAATCTGGATATTTGGGGAGCCGCAGATTTTGGGAGAATCGCAATCGCTAGAAGCTAAAACAAACAGGCCCTAAACAGGTGGTATAACCGGTGGCTGGTTCGTGATAATTTGACTCAAGTGATGTGTATAGAGATTATAAGGGCCGGTTCGACATGATCTGTTCGGTTAGTAAAAGGTGTAGCTTGGAAGGCAAGATATGTAGCAATAGAGAACAATCAGTTAATTTCAGAAATTGCATAGAATTGAATTATAGTTCGTATCTAGCACTTAGCCTATGTTGCTGATCAAACAAGGATAGGAGATGGCCAAAATAAGTGTGTAGCAATGTATAGGAGTGATGACCACAAGATAATTCAATAGAATGCAATGTGGAATTGAAAAGCACAAGGATTGATCCAAATCTGAAAATGGCAGATTTCTGTCCACTAGACAAGATGTTGGTATTTTGGCCATAACTTTTTGTTAGTTGCCTCTTTTTTGATGATTCTTTTTTTCTAAGTTTCCTGATGGCTTTTCTACAACTTTTCTTTTGGGTCCATGTGCTAGAAACCGACAGATAAAATCGCACAAAAATCACAAGTGCAGACTATTACAGACTCAATCCGAAATTTTGGGTCCACTTGCACCGCAGATATCTTTTAACTGCCTTTATGGAATGAAGCACAATTTTAGAGACAGTTAGATACGGAAGTTACGGATCTAATGGCGGTGGTTTCACTCAAAAACGATATCGGAATCAAAAGTTATTACATTTTTGGTGGCGGCTGCACAAGAGGGAGTCTTCTGGCCGAAAATAGGAATTAGGGTTTGATGAGTTCTTGATGGTTTTGGACGTGGGGATTTTTTTTGGAGTTTTATGGGACTAAGAATATGATCAGCAATAGGACAAAGCTAAAACGGACACAAATTCAATTTAGCAAACCGAAACTAACAAATTGAAAGGTAGAACAGGGTTTGGAAAGCGGAAATAAACTATTTTTGTAGGACAATTTTTTCTGGACTATAGGACATGAAAAAAATCAATCTACTAACTAGGGATACAAGAAATCCTACCGATCAACTGAAGCTCTGATACCACTTGATGAGGCGACGGGGTCGCAATCTTCCGATAGAATGATAACTTCGATTTGGAGGAGAACGACTTTGACGATGCGGTTACTAACCGGTCACGACTAGAACGCCAAGCAATCGCTAAACCACACTCTGAGTCGATATCAACCGTGCCAAGAACGCGGTTGACGACCATTTAAGGTCTATTCTGCATGCAACCGAAGAACACGCAAGAACAAGATAAAAAGCAATCTCAAATTGCAAATAGGATTAAAATACTTGAATTTGGTGGGATTTCGATTAAGGATCTTAACAGGTGGTCGTCCGACACAACTGAAGATACAAGTTGCAACACAGGCAAACTAAAAATAAATGAAATCCAAGAAAACTAGAGGGGTGCGCCTTCTTAAATAGGGGAGTGCAAGCCATACAAAACTAAGAAAACAAGGGGTGCTACCATTTTACTGTTCACGTGAACAGTAGCACGCCCATAAATTGTGGGGGTAGCACCTTTCTCTTTGGCCCATGCATTGCAATGCCCGATTTGGCCCAAACAGGTGATATAGCAACTTCTTT
This sequence comes from Melocanna baccifera, assembly GCA_036346265.1. Lineage (NCBI taxonomy): Eukaryota > Viridiplantae > Streptophyta > Magnoliopsida > Poales > Poaceae > Melocanna > Melocanna baccifera. Next base: position 6,975,066 of record CM070702.1, read on the forward strand.
TGATGATTACGGGCAGTACAGAAGGAATTTGCTGGCAAGGCTGGATCCGTTGAAAATAGGATGAGAAAAGCTTTCCATCAAGTACTCATGGACCTCAAACGGACTCCGTATGTGAAAGTTATGCTCGTTTGAAGTTAGACCTGTCAGGCTGAATCCGAACTGATCTGGAGGCCGAATTGGATTCCAAAACGTGTCCCACTTGAACTCTTCCTTTAATTGGTCCAAAAGTGACGTGGTAACCATAAGGAAGAGCTGGGGGAGACGTTGACTTGGTCTTGATATGTTCGTTGTATCCACTGGGGCCATGTCCTCATCAGCTATGGTGGCACATCGTTGGACACTTTTGTTTATTTACTTGTCTTTCGTCACATATTACTGTTGATACTCATATTTATTTAGCCGATCGGCCTTACGTTGTAAACTCTATGTACGTCGCTTATGTACTTATCCATTTTGTTGTATATCTTTACTATTATAAAAGAACCAATTGGTGGTTGGTCCGTCGTCACTCCTCTCCTCTCAGCCCTCCGATCTGATTACGAGATAAAATCCTAACCGTAAAAATTACTCCGCTCCGCTTCCCTCCCCGCGCCCCGCTTTCGCCCGTCCGATCGTCCTAGGGGTAGATCCGGCCGTTCGCTCGCGCTCTCCAAGCCCTAGATCCTCTCCCGGTCCCCTCGCAGCGCAGAGCCCGCCCATCCTCTCGCCCGCCGCCCCTCGCCCTCACCCTCCGCCTCTCCCGCTCTCCTTCGCCTGGTTTCTTCCTCCGCGCGCGCGCCGCCTCCTCCCCTCGCCTCCCCACCGGCCTCCTCCTCCGCCTCCCCACCGGTCTCCTCCCTACTCCCAACCCCGCGCGCCGCTTTCTCCATCGCTCCTCCCGCCGCCGCGCCCCGCCTCCTCCCCCGCCTCCCCACCGGCCTCCTCCCTACTCCCCAACCCCGCGCGCCGCCCCTCTCCGTCCCCCGCACTGCCGCCTCCTACTCCCCACCCCTCCCTCCTCCTCCGCCGCATCCTCCTCCTCCTCGCCGCCACCTCCCCCTTCTCTCTCGCGCCACCTTCACCTCTCACGCCGCCGCCCCCCTTCCTCTCGCGCCGCCGCCTCCGCTGCCGCCCCCGTCGCCTCACCCGACGCCGCCAGGAAGGGCATCACCAAGACCACCCACTTTTGGGGCCCATCGCTAACTGGGGCTTCGTCCTTGTGGTACGCCCACAGTCATCTCTCGATTTGTGTATTTGTTCTATCGATATCATAGTATCATATCATGATTCATGAGCATTTGCACAGTATATCGCAGCTTTGATGCTGGTATAAAACATCGTAATTGTGCAAGTAGTCCAACCAAGCGGTTCTTGGGCTAAGAAGTGCTCATGGGTGATCTGCTCCAAAGTACTGAAAGAAATTTAAGAAATGTTGGTAATTTTCATGTTTAGTTTGTTAGATGGCAAACCTCTTATTTACAATAGCATAGAACTGCTTATTTTGGCATCATCCAGCTTGCAGACCATGTGGCTATGATTAGTAAAATATTTCAAAAGAAAGAAATGCATATTCTGGTAGTAACTTAAGAGTGTTGTCATTCGACAAACAAACATGCATTCTAGATAGACCAATTTTATATGCAGTTACTGGAACATGTATGAGTATAGTAGGTCACTACAACACTTGTATTTTAAAGTAATATAGGGCACTCTGTCTTTTTTTTCTTTTACGAGCAACATTCAATTGAAAAACTGAATTCTTCATAAGCATTTGTGATATTGTACAATGTACATTCTTGCTTGCAATGCAGTGGATACATATTCAGTTGTATTTGGAAAACTTGTTACTGATGAAATAATGTGGTACTGGTTTCAGTGGAGCGTATACTTCATTGCTTCTTACACATTAAAGTGTAATAAATTAACATTAATCTCTAGGAAAGATAACCATCTTGATCTACTCACTAATGGGTTGTTTCTAAGGATTTCTCACTAATGATCAACATGCATCAATGGAGTCGAAGTTATTTTGCCAAGCTGTTGAACCATGATAATCTGGCTTGACATTCATAAGGATCTTAAACATTTTCATAGGAAAATTAACATACGGATAAAAGGCGATGTTTTGCTCAAGATGGTGACTTGTTTTGACTTTCCCTTAACTTTGAAATGCGATATGGCAACTAAGTTTTTTTAGGGAACTGAACAGTAACTAAGTTACAATTATGTATCCTGGATGACTTTGTTAATTTGCTTAGAGCTTGTTTGCCAAGGGCTACTTTCCTTGAAATATTTAGATACAACATCATGGTGAGTTGAAGTTGCCTCCACATGGCTTAGGTTATGTAACTTTTGTTGCGAAGCTCAAGCACCAGTAAACACCCTTATTTAAATTGCTCATTGATTTCTTTCCATATATGCGGATAACGAGGACAAGCAGGTGTGCCTACTAGAATTGAGGATCTAGCGAAAAGCTTCCACAAAAGTTTTATTTGTAGGAACATCCTTCCCGAAATCTCGCTTTCTTTGCTTGTTAGATCATTGCATTATTTCGATATGCATTCCCTTTATTTAATGTGTTTCTATACTTTATACAATATTTTTCCTCTCGTTGTTCACTCTTTGGTTCCTTCAGTAGCAAATAGATAAGCTTAATGTCATTTTTAAAAATTCTTTTGAGCATATCTCATTTTAATCCTGCAGCTCCAGTTTTAGGACGAAAGTTATGGTGAAATTGGTCACTTTGGGAAAGATATGAAAGAAGCGCTACAAGAGAAAGTCTATGTCATCAATGTCTTAGGTCAGATCTCCTTTCATATGTTCTACAATTTCTGAAACTTTGTCCTGTATATTGAGTTGTCTATTTTATGCCCTTCAGGGAAATTGAAATCAAAGATTGGTTGTGTTTTTTTTGTTGAATTCAATATAAGGCTTTTAAATTCTCTGAATTTAACCATGCCATTGTCCTGTAGAAACTTAACTTATTTACATCATCCCTGAATATTGGACAAGAAGATTTCTTCTCTATAGAATACATGTAAATATAGTCAGAACAACTTATTATTGTTTCCATTCTTTTTTACTTCAGTTAAATTCAATAGGTTCAACTCTTTTTCTCTCATCTGATTTGGGATAACAATGTTACTTTGAATCCATAGGGTAAACAAGCCTATTGTATTAGTCACATCTTCAGTTTGCTACCCAAAATTATTGTACTTTGCACTAATTATCTAATATCCTAATGATAGTATGCATCACTTATTTGGTTTTCCGTTGCAACGCACGGGCACCTTACTAGTGAATTATATACATGTGTATGGATGCGATACTAATGTTGTGAATATATACTAGTTACTGATCATCAAACTAGTACAAAACACATGCAGTGATTTCGGGTGTTTGATGCCTGGGTCCCTACACTATTTGATTTGGATCTATTTAAAATCAGGAGCAAAATGGTCCCATATGATAAGACAACTTTGCTCGGTAATCATCACTACACCTCTTCACTACCTCAGTTTAGCAGGAATTTCATAAGGAATATCACCTATATTACACCTGAGGGAAGCGCCCCTAGGCAGTGCTGCCATGTCAGCGTCTTTGCGAAAAAGTCCTTCAAATTTTGCGAAATTGTGTACGGGCCTTTGATTTTTGCAAAAAGGCCCCTACCATCTCAGTTTTCACGAAAAAGCCTCTGCTTCTCCAAAATTACATATGAGTCCTTAGCATTTTCATGAAGGGCCCTTCTTTTGTTGGATAGCACCTCGTGATTTTTCTAAAATTACGTACGAGTTCTTGGTTTTATGTAAAAAACCGTTTGTTTTCTCTAGAAATACGTACGGGTCTTTGCTTTTTCGGAAAAATCCTCGTTTTTTCTACATGGTAGCTAACACAGCATGACATCACACTTATACTACTAATATTATATTTCTTGCGGGGTAAAATTCTGGTGTTCCAAAGTCCAAACTCCCTGATTTCTACAAAATTGAAGATTCTCGCGCCCCCATAAATCTGAAAGAAAAAAATAAAAGGAAATTCTCTCTCTCTCTCTCTCTCTCAGATTCGAGGAACAAGCCATGCGACGCGAGGCGGCCTCATCAGATTCAGATCTGATTCGGTAGCAGGTTGTTTGGCCACGTCAGTTCTGCACTCCAAGGGAGAGACGGGAAAGTAGAAGCAAATTACCAAGAACCAAGAATGGCGGGGGACGGCGACCGCGCGGGGCTTCCCCGGATCGCGGTGGTCGGCGCGGGCATCTTCGCGCGCACGCAGTACATCCCCAGGCTCCGCGAGATCGCCCACCTCGTCGTCCTCAAGGCCATCTGGAGCCGCACCCAGGTGACTCCCATTCCTGCTCAGTCTGTATCTCGTATCGCGTCTAGCTGCTTCTAGCTTCCATTGTCATCATCAGAGAAATCTCAAAAGTGTTTTTTTTATTCTGTGGTAATTAGATGAGAGGGAATCTTTGCAACGAGGTCAAATCTAGTTCGTAGAGCACATGCCAATTGCCCAAATAGGGTACTAATCTGCTGCTTGTTTAGGTTAACCTCCTTTGTTGCTGCACAAAGCCGTGGTTAAATTCACCTCATGTGCGTCACTAAGTACAGAGAAATGCACTCTTAATGTTCCCCGAAAACTAATTGAGAATAGAGATGCAAAAGGAATCCGTTATTAAGTGCATAATGTTTGTTGCTGAATGGGCTGGTGAAAATCATTGTTTTGTGAGATATCTCTTACTGTGTTTTGTGTGTCTGACCATTTCGGCACCATTGTTCAGGAATCCGCAGAGGCTGCTGCGGAGCTTGCTCGTGATTTTGCACCTGAGATCGAGTGCAAATGGGGTGATGCAGGGCTGGAGGAGATAATGGGAGACCATTCAATCATGGGCGTTGCCGTTGTTCTTGCTGGGCAAGTCCAGGTCTGAGCAATGGAAAATTCCTTTAATTGCCTTGTTAGGAGAGCTGTGTCCCGTGGATTCAATATTTCACCAAGATGTTCCCATACCTTATCTCCTTTACCAATAAATTACTTTGCAAATTTCATTGCTGACCACTTGTATAAAGAGATTATACAATGCTGGACTGCAAAAATAATCCAAAACCTAGTTAAATGTTTCATTTGTAGTTTTCCAAATATGCAGGTTGAGCTTTCCCTAAAGATGCTTAAGGCTGGGAAGCATGTGATTCAAGGTAAGTGGGAAAATAAAAAGCATCTTATTGACCTAATTTGAGGTAGGGATTGGTAGCCGCAATAAAGAGTTATTTCTCCTGGTTATCTTATTACCTAGTACTGTGGTGCCAAATGACTGAAAATCATGTTACATGAGATTTTCTAATGTTTTCCTCACTGTTTGCGTGGCATATTCTCTGGCGCTGTGAAGAGAAACCCGCATCTGGATGTAAGTACTTTTAGCTTTTCATTATTTCTTTCATGAGCATCATAATAGATATGATGAATATGTATGTGATCAGCTTTGTCAAAAACATTTCAGCGACGACAGAAGCAGAGGCTGCATTGTCAACCTACAACTCATTTCCAAACCAGTTGCCATATAAACCAATTTGGGCTCTTGCAGAAAACTACAGATTTGAACCTGCATTTGTGGAGGTAAACATTCACAATCTTATAATTTGGTTCTTTTTTGGTAATTTATGTGGGTAATCTCTAGACTCTTATCAACAGTCAAGCAAGTTGATGAATGATATTGGTGATATGATGAACATCCAAGTTATTATTGAAGGATCAATGAACAGTTCAAACCCATACTTCAATAGTTCTTGGAGACGAAATTTTGTGGTAAGGAATCAAGTACCAAACATCTTTTCTTTTTCTGTGTGGCATGCTTTATATGCAGTTTCTCTTGCCATACCTACCACTTCACTTCAAATTTCCAAGCAACAGCACAAATGTGTGAACTAGACAATTGTTAGGAATGATTCAGATTATGTAAGTGGCATAGGTGAGTAATGTGTAGTTGATTTGGTTGTACTAGTTAACTGCTAAGCTTACCTAATATCATACATTCAGATTCATACCAAAGGATTATTTTTTTATGCACATCTTGTCAGTTTTATACACTAGGGAAAGCAATACAATATTTGAATTTGTCAATATCAATTCAACTAGTTAGTTAACAATGTTTTATAACTCTGTTTGCTTACCTGTGCGAAAGTTTGTCTGGTTTTGTTACATATATAATTCAAATCCATAGAGGTGCTGGTGGCATACATTTGGTCACCATTAACTCAACTCTCTAGTTCTATCAATTTTATGTTTCTTATGTGTTGGTATCTTTCTGTTGGCATTGAATAATGTTAAAGATAGATTTGTGTATGCTTAGAGATAGAGTTAGTTTACAACTGTTCCCTGTAATCTCTCCCGTAATTCTCGCTATCTCTTTGTAATCTGGAAAGCTATCGGGCTGTTACGGCAAAACCGGCAACAGCCTGTTCTTCCCTGTAGCCGATACAGCACTGCTGTGAATATATATATTCAGCAGAGTACAGAATCCCGCTTTGACGGGTTCTTCCTGAAATCAATCTATTGCTTCCTCCCTTCTTTCATGGTATCAGAGCCTTGATACTCCACCACGATTTCGATGATGTTGGCCTCTGGCTTAGGTTCTAGCTCCGTCTCTGCACCCGTCACAGTAGGAATTGCTCCGGCGTCAGCCGGTCTCCTGGTGACTCCCTCAGCTCCCTCCTTTGGACATCTAATCAATGTGATGTTGAGCAGGGAGAACTACCTCCTATGGAAGGCATAATATCTACCATACCTCCGTAGCCAACAGCTCATGGGCTATGTAGATGGATCGGTGCGAGCCCCGGAGAAAACAATTGCACGCTCGACAGAGAATGGCGCAATTGTGGAGACCAATCCGGCATATGAGCGGTGGCTCCAACAAGATCAGATGGTCCTCAGTGCAATCCTCTCCTCACTCTCAGAGAATGTCCTTGCACAAGTTATTTTGCTAAATACTACCCATGAAGTTTGGTAGGCTTTGGATCGAATGTTTTCGTCCGGCAGTTCAAGGGCCCATGTGATGCAAATCCGTCGTCAACTCGCCTCCCTACAGAAGAAAGATTCCAGTGCTACGGAGTATTTCAACAAAGTGAAGAATTTGGCAGACCAACTGGCCACGCTCGGCCATCCTCTCAATGATGATGAAATTGTGACCTATCTTTTTACTAGTTTGGACAGTGACTATGATCCCTTAGTCACGTCTCTCACCACGCGTGTTGAGCCTGTTTCTCTCAATGAAGTATATGCTCACTTCATGGCTTTTGAAATGTGTCTTGAACAGAGCAACCTCCTTGTCCATAGGCAGAATCAGAGTGTTACGACAAATCAATTCTCAGTGAATTTGGCATCACACAGCAACAGAGGTGGATGCGGCAGAGGTCGTGGTGGTCGCCAACATCAATTTTCTCCAACAAGCACCGGTGGTCGTCAGAATCAGTTTTTTCAAGCAAATACTGGAGGACATGGACAGTAGCTGTATAATCCCAAAGGAAGCAATCGTCCCACCTATCAAGTTTGCGGCAAAGTTGGTCACACAACACTGAAATGCTATCATCGCTTTGACCACTCTTTGACCACTCGTATCAATCTGAAGAGACTCGTGTAGCTGCTGCAGCTGCCACTCAATCTTATGTTATTGATGCAAATTGGTACACCGACACAGGGGCGACATATCATATCACTAGTGATCTTGATCGACTCACGGTGAAGGAGAGGTATACTGGAAAGGATTAGGTACAAGTAGCCAATTGCTCAGGTATGTTCCTTGCTCACATTGGTCATTCGAAGTTTCATACCCCAAAACGTGATCTGCGCTTGAATAACATACTTCATGTACCTCAGGCTTCTAGATATCTCCTTTCAGTTCACAAATTCTCTTAAGATAATAATGTTTGTTTTGAGTTTCATCCTAATTATTTCCTTGTTAAGGATTGAGAGACATGAATATGGTCCTTCGAGATGTGAGGATGGTTTATACCCTTTGCTTCCAAGCCAAGCTTCAGTTTCAAAATCTGCCTTCTCCGGTGTCAAGCCAACTCAAGATCAATGGCATTGCCGCTTAGGGCATCTGTCTTCTTCAGTTATTCAACATGTTCTTTCACAGAATAATATGCTATGTTCTAGCAATTCTAGTTCAACATTAGTGTGTGATGCTTGTCAAAAAGGCAGAAGTCATCATTTGCCTTACTATTCATCAAACATTGTTTTTTCTTCTCCATTAGAGCTTGTTTACTCTGATGTTGGGGTCCTGCACCCATCTCCGTTGGTGGTTTTCAGTATTATGTCAGTTTTGTTGATGCACTTAGCAAATCCACATGGATCTATCTATTTAAGAATAGAAGTGAAGTGTTTTATGTTTTTATGCAATTCCAATCTTATGTTGAATGCCTTTTGAGTAAAAAGATAATTTGCATGCAAACTGATTGGGCCGGTGAATATCGAAAACTTCACACTTTAATCGTGTTGGCATCTCTCACCATGTCTCTTGTCCTTATGCACATCAACAAAATGGAGCCGCTAAGCGCAAACATAGACACATTGTCGATGTTGGACTGTCCCTATTAGCTCATGTGACTATGCCTATCAAATTTTGGGATGAGGCTTTAATTACCTCATGTTTTCTTATTAACCCGTACCCAGCTAAAGTTCTCAATTTTGATACCCCTCTTCATCGGTTGCTTGGCTTTCATTCAGATTATTCCTCGCTTAAACACAAGCTTGATTTTCACTCCTCTCAATGTGTTTCTTGGGTTACAGTCCCATTCATAAAGGATACAAGTGTCTACACATGCCATCCAATCGAGTTTACATCCCTCGAGATGTTATCTTTGATGAGAATGTGTTTCCTTTTTCTCGGTTTTCTTCCAACCCGCCTACTGTGCCTTCTGCAATATAAGAGATGGAAGATGTTATCTTCGATGGGACAGTGCCGTATGGCTGTGGTGTGTTTTCAGTTACAACAACTAAAACGACTACATATCAAGAGGCCATGCAAGATAAGAGATGGAAGATGGCAATGGATGAAGAATATAGAGCCTTGCTAAAAAATGAAACATGGCATCTTGTTCCCTTCTCTAACCATCAGAATATCATTGATTGTCGTTGGGTCTTCAAACTCAAAAGAAAAGCAAATGGATCAATAGATCGTTATAAGGCGCGGTTGATGGCCAAATGATTCAAACAACGTCAAGGAATTGATTACGATGACACCTTTAGTCTGGTGATAAAACTAACAACTATTAGCTTGTGTTGGCTCTAGCAGTGTCTAAAGGATGGAGTCATGCGTCAGCCTCCAGGATATATACAGGCTGATTTTCCTTAGCATCTTTGCAAAGTGAAAAAGGTGCTATACGGTTTAAAGTAGGCACCTAGGGCCTGGTTCTCTCGGTTGAGTTCAAAGCTTCAGGAACTAAACTTTGTTCCCTCAAAGGTTGATGCTTCGCTTTTCGTCTATAATCAGTTTGGAGACATCATTTATATATTAGTTTATGTTGATGATATCATAGTTGCCAAGTCTTCTACATGTCATCCAGAATATACTTAACCGGCTGCAAGAGGATTTCTCCATCATGGATCTTGGCGAGGTGCACTACTTCTTAGGTATTGAAGTGCAGAAGACATTCAATGGATTAATTCTCAGTCAGAAAATACATCAGTGACCTTCTTGACAAAGCTTATATGAGAAATTGTAGACTGATGAACACTCCTATAGCTGCATCTAAGAAGCTTTCCAAGACCGAGGGGGTAGTTCTGTCAGATTAGGAAGCCACGGTTTACAGGAGTATTGTTGGAGCACTCCAGTATTTGACACTTACATGGCCCGACATTTCTTACTCTGTAAACAAGGTTTGTCAATTCCTCAGCTCACCTACAACTCAGCATTGGGCAGCCGTGAAATGTATTCTTCGTTTTCTTAAGTACTCTTCGGTTGGGCTGAAAATCAGCAAATCACCCTCTACCTTGGTGAGCGCCTTTTCAGATGCTGATTGGGCAAGCTACCCAGATGATCGCCGTTCTACTGGAGGTTATACAGTGTTCTTTGGCTCAAATTTAATATGGTGGAGCTTGCGGAAACAAGCCATGGTATCATGGTCAAGTACCGAATCTGAGTACAAAGCTTTGGCTAATGCAACTGCAGAGGTTATTTGGATACAATCCCTATTAGGAGAGCTCGGCATTTTTCAGTTCAAGCCACCATGCTTGTGGTGTGACAATTTGGGTGCAACTTTCCTTTCAGCTAATCCTGTTTTTCCTGCAAGAACAAAACAAGTTGAGGTTGATTATCACTTCGTCAGAGAAAGAGTTGCACTTAAAGCCCTGGAGATACGGTTCATATCGTCTCAAGATCAAGTTGTCGATATATTTACTAAACCTCTCCCTGTTCGGCAGTTTTCAGGTTTTAGCCGCAATCTCAATCTCCTCGGTTGCGATTGAGGGAGGGTGTTAAAGATAGATTTGTGTATGCTTAGTGATAGAGTTTACAACTGTTCCCTGTAATCTCTCCTGTAATTTCTCGCTATATCTTTGTAATCTGGAAAGCTATCGGGCTGCTACGGCAAAACCGGCAACAGCCTGATCTTCCATGTAGCCGATACGGCACGGCTGTGTATATATATTCAGCAGAGTACAGAATCCTGCTTTGATGGGTTCTTCTTCCTGAAATCAATCTAGTGCTTCCTCCCATCTTTCAAATAACAGTTTCATGCATGACTGCAATGACTAGGTCATTCAGGTTCTTTGGTTTTGAAGTATCCAAACGCTTGTTGTTGTCCTTTTTAATAACTACATTTCTGCAAATTTTTTCTCTCGAGTTATGTGAAGGAAAAATCATTACAGATCAATTACTTAGTCTGTTGGCATTACTAAGTACAAACACTTCTGTGATGAACTCAGGATGTCTGCTCTCAGTCCTTACTATGATAACTTTAAATTGCAGGGTGGTTTCATACTGGACATGGGTGTGCACTTCGTTGCAGGACTAAGAATGGTAAATTTCCTGTGTTATTTTTTGAAAAGTGTTCACCAGCTTCTGGCTTTTGTGAATATCAGTAACATTAAGGAGTTATTGACTTATCATATTCTATTTGGTGGATTTGATCATTTGATACTCATATCGACACAGTAAATATAATCTTGAAAATACACAACACAACTGCTGCTATTAACTTCAGTTAAAGTAGGTCTGGTTTGCCACTTGCCTACTTTGGCATCTATGATATGTGGAGACTAGTAATCCTTTTTTTCTCGAACACGCAGGAGAACTGCGCATCATTATATTAAGAAGAAGACAAACAAGAACAACAATAATGAGTCTAGATAACTCGTATAACCCCTAAAAAGGGGGGGGGGGGGATAAAAACAACACAAGGCCCTCAATGCCAGATTTGACGGAGCCCTTTGGCTCCCGCCATACACCACAAACTAGCCTCATCTCTAATATCCCGCATGAGAGCGGTAAGATTAGGAGAAGCCCTCTCAAACACACAAATATTTCTATACTTCCAAATCCACCAAGCCACCAACACGACCAAAGAGTTGAAACCCTTGCGAATAGCCTTGGGAACCCACTGTAAAGCTTGAATCCTTGCATTGAAGTGGCTCGCCAAGGGTTTTATTTACTAAATCAGTGTGCTGTTTAAGATTATGAATGTACCCATCTGTTTTCCACTCCTACTTTGTTAAGATGATGAGTTCTTCTGTAACAGCTTGTTGGTTCGGAAATAGCAACTGTATCGTCTATCTCCCGTCATGTGGATATGGGTTTACCACCACCTGATAACATATGTTCTCTTTTGTAAGTATTCAAAATACAAAGTGAATTTTGTAAATGGTAAATTTTCAGATCTTACAGACATTTGATGGGTTGATGCAGCCAACTGGAAAATGGATGTGCTGGGGTCTTTGTATTTGCGGTCAATTCAAGATCACCAAAGGTTAACTTAAATCTTATTTCAAAAGCTTTATGGGAAGCACATAAATGTTATTATTTTTGCTTATTAGGTCATCTATCATTCATCACATTATTTTTCCTCCATTTTGCTGATATGCTAGAAATATGATATCTAGATATTGTGGCGGGTTGATGGAACTAAAGGAACAGTGCAAATTGAACGAGGAATCGATAGTGGGAAGCATGGCTACCAGGTAAAAACCACTTTCTCAGCTTCTCTACAAGTGTCAATGAAATGCCAGCTTGCTTCTGCAATGTTTATTCACTCTGATGGTCACACAGTATTCAGTATTTACCCCACAAGCTGGAACTTTTCTTATTTGTTTCGACCAAATTTGAAATGTCTTATGCACAACGCATGGTTACAAATAATTATTTTTGTTCAAGCAGGGTGCTTCTGAAGCAGTGTAAATTTCCCTTGTACCTATAAACCACGTTATGCATTTGCAGGTGCTATTCTCCAGCGAAAATGGGCAGTGCCAGAAGACATTTTATCCATTCTGCGGTGTTAATGAAGAACTGAAGGCGTTTGTCCAAGACATCTTGCAGGCTAGCAAAGTACTGTTATTAGTATCAATGAATTCCAATTTCTCTCTCAATACATGCACATATTATTGGTTCACTCTAGGTGTTTATGAGAAAACACTGTTTCAAAATAGCTCAGCTCAACAGTATACTGCTGTAGAACATCTGGTTAGCTTCTATGAGTTGGAATTTGATGTAAATCCTAGAACAGTTTATCTCATCAGTGCAGTAAATCCTAGAACAGTTTATGTCATCAGTGCATATATTCTTCAAACTCTCACTAACTTGCACTGAATGCTTGCCCATGCAGGACGGGGATCACAAGGCTGAAGCCCGCAGTTCTTATGTTGAAGGCGCCCGTGATGTCGCCGTTCTAGAAGCCATGCTCGAATCTAGCGCAAAGCAAGGAGCCCCGGTTCAAGTGAAGAAATTCTAACAGACCTAAAATAGCAAAAAGATCATTCCTCGGCGAGCGTGATTCAGCCAATAGGATTGGATAATTTGTAACATTAGTAATAAGGAACAGTGTTCCATCATCATACGATTAATGCAAATCATGGTGTTTCCCTAGAACCATCATTCTTTCACTCAAATCTACCATAGTTGCATACCTACAGCCAGTGGCGGAGCCAGGAATTTTGCAAAGCCTGGGCAAGCCGCAAGCTAAGTATCTAATTATGGTCTATTGAGATTTGAGAACTGCAATCATCGGATATTCATATACATAATTACACATAATGTAAATCCACAATAGTTTTGAAGTTAAAGAACGGATACAATACAGCACATATGTAAAGATTCTTATATGGAAATAAACATCACATATGTAAAGGTTCTTATATGGAAATAAACATTAGTACATCACATATCTACTTAACATAAGCTAGGCTTCTATTTGAGGAAGGAATTGTATTCAGGAAATGAATCAATTGGAACTTTGGAAGTGTTCGGCTTATCGGCTAGCTTTTATCCATTGTTCAAAACTCAATTTATTGATTTCATTCCCTAAATATGCCACCTAATGCTCTCTCATATGTACGCACATGACATGACAGACAACGTGCAGTGCCGGAATCACGCATACTCTTTCAGATTAATAACAACAATTATATACTACCTACAAATGCTCTCTCATATGTATAACACCTTAGATAAGATTAACTGCCTCTGTTTCAGATTAACAACAACAATATATACTACCTACAAATGCTTGTCTCATATGTATAACACCTTATGGAAGATTAAGCGCCTCTGCTTTGATTAAACAATAATACATACTACCTACAAATGCTTTCTCATATGTATAATAGCAACCAAAGATGTTTTTTCTCAATAAAAAGGGGGCAACTAACATGATCATCCATATATATGGAGCTACTGAGCTAGATTTTACCAACTTAAGTTCGAATGAAACTGTTTCACTCAGTAAATATCACAAGTTTGCAACATTACACAATATTCCCAAATCCCAATGAGTATGAAACTTAGCAGTTAGCAGCTCACAGCATCAAAACATATAGAAGGTAATCAAACATTCAAACACGATCTTTGCTGCTCGTGGGCCTCATGGCCTAGGCCTAATCTGCGCCATCGCCAGAGGCGAGCCACGACCGCCGGTCCCAAAATCGCCGCCCCAGACTCCCAATCCCGCCCCGCGAATCGCATTTGGAAGGCCCGAGTCACCATTGCTCGATTCGCCTCGCCCATTTCGCAGTATGCGTGTCGACCACGCCTAGGCCTAGCGCCGCCGCCGCAGCCGCTTGCGCTTGGGGACAGTGGGGATTGGCCGATTGGGGAATCAGAAGTTCGGGTTTGGTTGGGGCCTGGGGGAACGACCGAACGAGGAGAGCCCGTGTCTGCGTCAGCCACGCCTAGGCCCAGCGCCGCGCCGCCGTCGCCGCCGCTTGCGCTTGCGGATAGGCTCTGCGTCAGCCACGCCTAGGCCCAGCGCCGCCGCCGCCGCTTGCGCTTGGGGACAGTGGGGAACTGAACTGGCGATTGGGGAATCGGAAGTTGGGGTTTGGTTGGGGCCTGGGGGAACGACCGAACGAGGAGACTGAGCGACAGAGCGAGTGACGGAGTGAGCGAGGGTTGGGACTCGGCGTCTCGGCCACTTGGGTGTTCTCGCCTTCTCGGTTCAGGGGTTGGGTTGGGCCAGGAACTAGCAGGCAGCAGGCTGGACTGATGGATCATTGTCGGACCCCGGAGCAACGACTCCAGGATCCTCTGTGTAAATCGCACTAGTCCAGGATCAAGCTAGTGCACACAGTGGATACAAAGATTTATATCACGCACAATGACATTTATTCATTAACTAAATATGGGCCTGATGGCCAAATTTTACATCAATGGTTCATAAACCAAAAATACATATAAACAATGGAAGGAAACCAATGAAGCAAAGAGCCCATCCCGCCGCCCACAAGGCGAATGATCGTAAGACGGCCTAGTCGTCACCATCCTCACCGGGTTGTTGACGTCATCCTCTGCAACAGATTTTAGCAAGGTGAGCACATAAAGTACTTCAAGGTAAGCACATAAAGTACTTACGCAAGTTACACCAGGAGTTTTAACAGAGTGAATGCATGCATAGGGATAACAAAGGAAGGCTTATTAAGTTTATTTGTGCAAAAAGCAGTACTGAATTTAAATACAATAACATAAGTGCAAAAGCTGAATTTTATACAGTAGATAGAAATAATAATTTACAAAATAATATCGTTAGTGCAGGCTACGACCAAACACTAACCTAGTCACAGGTATCCCACCTGATCCATCTTTTCAAAATGTTTCACATGGATTCCATCTATCCATATGCTTTTCAAAATCTCTTATGGATTTATTTTGTTAGTGCAGGCTCCGACCAAACACCAACTTATTCACAGGTATCCCACCTGGTCATGAATTCTATCCATCCATCCATAAGCCTTTTTCAGAAACCATTTTTAAAAACCAAAGTCTAATCCATGAAAAACTTTACTCAGCTTGCCCATAACCGTGGGCACGGCTATCCAGGATAGGTTATACACTCTGCAGAGGTTGTACAGCTTTACCCACAAGATATGATTATCTCATATTGTCGGCCATTACACGCTTCCGTAGGCGTGCGACTGAGAAAACCATAACAAGGCCTTTACAATGCTAAGCCTTCAACTTGGTCACGCCGCCGCTAAGGTTTCACCACAACTTGAATCCACAAGTTGGAGCCCCCTCTTGTGCCGTGTGAGACTTCCCATGGCCTATGCCACGCTCACATTCAACCTATAGCGAGACCAAAGTTGGGACCTCACAAATTAGTCAGCCAGGACTGTCCCATACCAGCCTTGTGGTAGTACGATGTGGCTTTGCAACATGATAGCTCATGCACGGTCCTTAATTTGACTTAGGCTCAATCCACATACCCCTTGTGCTCGACAATCAACTGTGTCACCAAACACGAGGCATGCAAGACCCACCACCTAACCATTAGCCTAGGTCCAAACCAAGTTTTTATATTTTTCTTTGAAACATTCATATTCATTCTTGACTCACCGAAGTCAAAAATAGATTTTAGAAACTTATCATTTTCCAGTGAAACAAATATTCCCACTTAAATCATTCTAAGCATGGCTAAGCAATTCTACAAAATTTCTAGTCAATACTATTGTACTAACTAGGTTTTCATCTATGGTGACAAGGTATAAGGAAGTTCAATATCAAATTTGGCCATACACAAAGGATTTGGGTATAACTAGAATTTAAATCAATTTAAACTAGATTTGAATAAAAGTACGCATGCATAATAATTTAAAATCAACATAAATAATTTAAATTACTAGAGCAACATGATCAAAGGTGTAACTTACCTTGCTTCAAGTTTGTCATGTTCGTTGAAGTTATACTCTCCGAAATAGTCGTAGTCTACACGTGAAAAGCCATAACAGACTAAACTCAAATAAAATCCAAATAAAATCCAAATTTTATAAAATATTATCTAGGAGATTGAATTTGAATTTAGGAATTTGAATTGGTCCAAAGGAGTTAGGGCGAAGGAGGACGACTACGGAAGTTTGAATTCCAAAGAAATAAATAAAAGGAATTCTTTGAATTCTTTTCTTTGTGAAGAAAAAGTAGTCGGAGCTACAATATTTGTGTATGGTCGAAACCATGATCGAAGGCGTAGTCGAGTCGAAGATTAAGATTCGGTCGAAGACTTGGTCGAAAATCAGCATAAATGGTCGAGAACACTATAATGATCGAGAACAAATGGTAGTCTGAGTCGAGTGGTGGGACGACAATGAACACCGCGGTGGAAGGCGAAGGTACTGAGTCGGCTACAACTTCGACTACCGAGTATTCTTCCAACTACTCCTGCTGAAAAGCGAAGGTACTCGGAGACTTAGAGCGAAGAGTGACATGGTCGAAGCGATCGCGGTCGGAGGTAGATGGAGACGGCAGCGGTGGTTGGGAGCGATCGTGGTCGAGAGTGACCGTAGTCGAAAAAACAATTGTGGTCGAAAGGATTGGAGTTGAAGTCTCGAAGATCAAAGTCAAAATTGGAGTCTTCGAAGGTCGAAGTCGAAGGCTCCGGTGGTCGAGTCTAAAAAGCCTCCGAGTCAGTGGAGTCTAAGGAAGTCTTTGAACCGTCGGTGTCTAAGGAACCTCCGAACGGTTAGAGTCTAAAGAACCTCTGGACGTCGGAGTCTTAAGAGCCTTCGGATATCGGAGTCTTAGAATCGGATGGTTGGGAGAAGTCTGACGGCCGCGCGATAAGATCCAGTGATTCAATGGCAATGAAGACCGGTGAGATGTACAAAAGAGGGAAAAGAGTATGAGTCCGGTATTTCCTTTGTGCAAGGTTCGGGCTACACAGAGTTGGCTGGCGGCGAGGGTGTAGCGAAGGCAAGACACGATTATCGACGGCGGAGACTCTCCGACGACGCCTGTTTCGGAGAAGAGGCGTCGAAGGTTCGCGCGGCCCGAGGAAGGTTTTGGTGGCGGGGGTACTCCGGTCATATTTTGCTCGGAAAAAGGGTGAAGGAGGTGCGCGTGGTCCCATCAAGATTTGGTAGTGGTGGCGTCGGTGTCGGCGAAAGAGACACTCCGCGGGGAAATTGCTTAGCGGAGGGGTGGCGAGGTGAAGAAAAGAGAGGGGATTGCGAGGAGTGCATTGGTGCTCGTGCAATACTATAAGTGGTTGGAGGGTGGTCGGTGGCGAGTTGGAGCGATGGCGTAACTCGAGCAAGCGATGGCGCGAGATTCGGTGGTGAGAGACTCAACCAAGGGCGGTCGAGAAAATCCAAAAATTATGAAATATATACAAAAAAATAGATTATGAATTTAGATGAATTTAGAAACTTGAATCACCTGATTCGGAGTTCGGACGGAGGAGAACAAGCGATTGGAAGATTGTCGGATTAGAAAATCCTGAAAAAAGAAAAATCAGGAATATTCCAAAGGAATATTCCTGCGCAGAGAACAACCCTTCCACTGTTTTGGTCGCGGCGCCGGTGAGAAAAGGCACAGAGGTGAAGCCAACTAACAAAATGGTTTGCTAGGGACCCGAGGCACATGTAGGAGTTGGCGGCACGTCAAACGGAGCACGATGACGACGTCTACGGCGACAACGACATAGGGCGTGAAGAGAAGAATAATTTTCGGGTAAAGAATATGATGAAGTAAGGTAACCACGGCGTAGAACGCGGTAAGGTGAGTCTAGAAAAAAATATCGGCTAAGCCGAAACTCACCGGAGGCGATGCAATCGTCGTTTGAACGACGTCGGTATCGAAACACGAAAAATTCAATATCTTCGCGCTCGGTCAGGCGAATCCAAAACCGTCTGAAACGTAGCCTCCTGGGATGGTTTGGCACGTTTTGACGCGAACGGATTGCTGAAATTATTCCCGGACAGGCAGGGACACGAAGTGCAATTTGCGGCCATGGCAAGGTGTCGGGCGCAAATATTTGTGGAAGGTTTTTGGACGAACGGAGGGAAGCACGGCGTAGAACGTGTCGAGATGAACTCAACGCCGCAGACGGCTTGGCCAACGGACAAGCGAAACACGGTGGACAAGAATTTATACGGCCTACAGGCTGACATCGGTGTTCCGGGCAAACGGAAAGGAATTAACATGCGAGAGTTGCGGCGAATCGAAGATTAGAGCGTGGGGATCGTGATGCTCACCTTGGTTTTGGTCGGGCATGCACGGTCGGCCGGTGGCGACGCGAAGAACGGCGACCCGTTTTGGCCCACGGTGGCGATGGTGCTCCGACGAAGTTCCGGCGAAGGCGAGGTGAGCACCGCGTAGAACGCGGCGAGGCGAAGCCAACGGTGTGGTCAAACGCGGCGGCGCTTCACCGGACGAGGCG
The DNA here is from genome assembly GCA_036346265.1 of Melocanna baccifera. Classification (NCBI taxonomy): domain Eukaryota; kingdom Viridiplantae; phylum Streptophyta; class Magnoliopsida; order Poales; family Poaceae; genus Melocanna; species Melocanna baccifera. The sequence continues at coordinate 6,993,890 of CM070702.1, forward strand.
CAATAAGCCGAAGAACGGCGCTTGGAACACAAAACTAAAACTTCGATTGCGCCCAAAAGGAGAGGAGTGGGGACTTGAAATTTTCGGGGTTGAGTGAGGATGAGGAGAGGCTCACATGGCTCTCTTTTATAGGGGTGGAGGTGGACCGAGGAGGGAGATCAATGGGGCATGTCTTTGAATGGTATGGTTTAAATCCCGCGAAAATAGGCATCAATTGGAGGGGAATTGGTGGGGGAATGAAAGAGCTTGATGAGGGGAAGTAAATGCAATTGATTTCACTGAAAACCGTTGAGTAAATCACGAGATATCAAAGCTCCAAGAATGCTCTAATGGCTGCTCGCGTGCTGTCCGCGTGAACAGTAAATGGGAGGAGGAAGAAGAAGGAGAAAGGAAGAGAGAGAAAAGAGAAAAAGAAAAGAAAAGAAAATTTGGAAAATTCCAAAAAAATATTTTTAGAATCCTTGGAACCTGAAAAGAATAAAAAAAATATTTTCGGAATTTTTTGACGTTTATTTTAATTTTTAAAAATGTTTTCCTTTTTCTAGCTTTAAATAATACAATAAATAACAAATAAAGCTTAAAAATCTTAGAAAAATTCATGGAAGTTTCTTAGGCTATTTGGAACTTATAAAAAAAATTCCAACTCAAATTTGAATATTTTTCCTTATAAAATATTTTTTTGTTTAACAGAAAGGCTATTTTCTTTAGCAGAAAATCAGGTTAGCTAAAAATTTTAAAATTTCAAGAAATCAAATAACTTTGATTTTTATTTCAAACTAACTTATTTAATACCTTATTTATTTATTTATTGTTTTTATTTTTTTTTCTTAAATCACCTTTCTCACGTAAAACCTTTTTTAAAAGCAGAAAATCAGGCAAATAAACTTAAACAACCAAAAGTAAATATTTTTTTTAAAATTAAATTAAATGTGTTTTTTTTGGAATAAACAGCTGGGCTGTTACAATCATGGACTCAGTGACTAACGAAGCGCTCAGCCGCTCAGGCCAGCAAAGCCTGGGCAAGTGCCCGGGCTGGAGGGACACTATATTCGCCCCTGCCTACAGCCATCATGTAGACATGTACCCTTTCGCTATGGGATTCCATGTACTCTTGCTTGTTGTTTTCCAACTGCATAAAACCGGTTACATATCTTTGACATGTGAAAATCAAGCTAAAATCTTGTGAATTTACTGACTTATCTTTGTGGTTTACACGTCTGGCATTCTGTATTCATGAGGAATTGAGGACTGTTAATGCACAGGAAACATGTTGCAGCCCTGCATGTCCAAACGAGGGAAATAGCGAGGATGCGCTGAGCTTTGTAATCGGCTGCAGCACCAGTGCCGCTGGGCCCACCTGTCAGTGGCGTGTACAGGACTTCCTTGCCATTGGGCCCACCTGTCAATGACTTGAACGGACATTGTACCAGATAAACAATTTATTTATTTCTGCTCATCACCGTATGGTTTCGTCTTCCTAACTATCGGAGCTCACCTGGTTGTGCTAGGGCCTGGAGCAGCACTACCAAGCGGCAGATGCAGAGTAAAATCGACATAGGGCGATCTAGGCGATAACTAATATGCAACAGCGATCAAATGGAGGTGTTGGAACACGTCTTTTCCAATAGTTTTATGAGTTTAGCTCGTGCAACATGCACTATTCATCTTCTTCGACTTCAACAGTCCCTAGGGTGCATAAAGAACTCAAATGGCCAAGCTTGGCGACCGACGTCCTATCCTGCCATTCGGTACTGCCACTGCTTGCAAGCAACTTCTCTCTCCTCTCATGCATGCACCCCTTACCATTCAAGTACAATCCAATGTCCCGAACTACAAACTACGGTTTCACTCATAAATTCAATGTAAGCTACCAATTCGGCGCACAAGTGTAAGTGATAGGGCATCCAGTCAACATAAGGGTATAAAAAAAGATACTCCTTCGGTAAAAAAAACAAGTATCGTATTATAATATGTGCAATTAATCTTTTTTTTAACATTGATCAATAATATTCTTTTGACTATTTAGACCAGCCATATTAAAGTAACGTGTATACTTGTCTTGAAGAATACTTTCATTTTTTTTTGTAGGTTTTACAAATGTATTATAATAGATGTTGATGGTTAAGATTGTTTTACAAACTGTCAGACCCTGGGCGTTCAATACCTGTAATTCTCGTATGTGTATCGTACTGGTCTCATGATCAGTGGCTAATACACATATCCATAACATTGAAATCATATCCATACACACCGCATTCATACAACTTACAACATTAGGTTATACATACGTGATATATACCAAGTTTACAACAAAAGGCTAATCGGGCAAATAATTATAAGTACCAACAGAGTGCAATGGAGACAAGTAAATAAACCAAATAACATCCAATGGTATGCCATCCTTTACCTATAGGCAACCGACAAAGATTATACCTTAGAATGACCTGTTGTTGTACCCTCCGATACCAGTGCAAAGTATGCATCATCAGGTATTGTTTATCCCTCATTCTTTGAATAGCAATTTAAATAAGATTGAATACATTATGTACTCACAAGATTTGTAGTGTATCGCAACATATTATATAAATGCAAGGCTAACAGAGGATGAGGCTCTATGTTACAAGTTATTTTTAGCATGAAGTAAGTTTTTATTTGCAATATAGATAAGTAATAATTTGCAACGGAAATTTCATTAAAGGGAAACTTTTGCTCCTACCACTCAAAATGTAAGAAATATTTTTTTTGCTATCTGAAATATGCTCAGTTCATTTTTATCATCCTTTCGTCAGTGTGTATTTTATTTTTGCCATTTTGTCCAATTTTCTATCAAGTCAACATAATTTCACTGCTACAAAAAAAAAACTATAATGGACGCCTCATCACAGACAGTTCATGGAGAACCGTCTATGCTGTAATTATCATAGACGGTTTTATAAGTATAACCGTTTACCATCTGTAATATGCAACCATCACAGATGGTTATTACTAATAACCATCTGTAATAGTTCACATATGGTTATTGATATGAACCATCCGTGATAATGGCAAATGTCGCAGATGATTTTTAATTAGAACTGTATATGATAGTTCACATACGGTTATTAATACAAACCGTTTGTGATTGTTGAATATCACAGACAACTTGTGGTTGGAACCATCGATGATATGTCCGTCTCCCCGATGCATGCCTCTTCGATCGTTTTGGCTCCTCAATGCGTATCTTCGTCTCACGCGCTGAATGTATTCTTTGTTGTATAAAAATGATTATCCGCCATTGGAGATTAATCCTCACATAGCTAATCCTATTCGAGCACCTCACCGGTCGGCTATCTTCCATGTCTTAATTCCTTGTCTCTCAAGCACAAATAAATGGCTCTCTACACTTCCTTGTCGCTGGCATTGATGGCCAACCTGGCTATCCTAGATGAACAACTCGCCGCCTGTACACTGGCGGATGCTACAGAAGAATACTGTGCCAACAGTGTCCTCCCTCCTATATCTGAGGATTTGCTAAAGAAGTTGAAGGTCATCTTCCACCGTCTTGACATCCTCCTCTGTTGCATTTTTCAGTTTGTTTCCCGCTTCTGACGAGCTAATCTCACCATTGAATGGTCATTTATAACGACGTTGCATGTCTCTAGGAGGCTTACCATCGCTTGGAGTGCTTACTTAAGGTGGCGAGCGACCGATGCAACCTTATGGAGACCTCTCAAGAAAGAGAAGAGAGCCTATGAGCTCAATTCGACTTGATTGTTCAATTGGAGGGTATTCAGCAGACACTCGAACGAGCGCGTCAGCAGATGGATGTATTTCAGACTTCATTCGCTGATGATCCCGAACCATCCGATGCCGACCATGTCGCCTACGAAGCTTTGAAGATGGTGATAGCATGCTACCTACGCCACTAAAAAGACTTCAAAATAGAAAGGTTTCTACTTTTTTGTTATCTTTTGTAAGAAGCGACTGGCCACGCTGTTTGGCCATATGTAAAATTAAGTAGTTGAATTTGTATTTACTGTATTCTATATATGTAAACGGTCTCGGTATTACTGACCAGTAAAAAACAACTAAGTAATATATATTTACTTATGTGGCATTACTGAATTTTATTTATGTACATGAGAATGAATTTAGAACATTTGTAGTACTTATCATAGACGGTTCTACTTTAGAACCGTTTGTGATGTGTGTTCACAGACGGTTATTAAGTAGAACCGTCTGTAATAAGCAATTATCATAGACAATTATTAATGAGAATTATCTGTAATAATTATCTATCACAGATGGTTCGCGGTTGGACATGTCTGGGATATGCCGTGTTATTAAATGCCTAGCCAGCGGGGTCTCGATAGATCTGTCTTCATTACGCTGCATTGAAGGAGGCGGCCGGCTTTGGGAAAATTGGTGAAAGCATACCACTTGTAGATTGATTTATTCTTAGTAATTAGATGTTAGTATTTGCTTCTAATATATACCTTGGAATAGAGAGAGATGATAGCTAGGTTTAGATCTAGCTTACTTGGTAGTTTGCTCTAATTTAAGAATGGGTTACTACTCATAGTTTATTTTAATATATTCTTGCTTGATATATATATTACTTCATGAATAATACGTGGCTAGCTACTTAATTTAGATATGGACAATTTATTATAAGATGAACAACAATTATGTGTAAGTATTAGCCTGGTTAGCTATAGCAGCATTAATAATCCAATTTGACACTAATTTGTTATAGGATAGCGTAGATGGACTGAAACTGGATATACGTTGAGAACCGTGTGAGTGAAAGTATATTGATGATTTGTCTGCTTTTTGAAGAGTGACCGAGCAGGATATGTTGAAGAAGGAGATATAATATATGTATTGTTCATGCATTGATTGCGATAATCTGAAAATATTTATCAACTCAGTGCAGATCGAAGCTTACTTGATTTGAAAGGGTTTCAAAAAGGGCTATACATGTTGGACCAGTCACGGTGAAGAGAAGACTATGCAGAAAGATAGTTATAATATTGTCAAGGAAGATAACAATATGTTAGTTGTGGACTGTGTTTTTGATGAGGATAGGTCACATGATGACGATCTAGATCAGATGCTACGTAATGCAGAATGGAACTATACTAAGAGAGAGTTTGGTAAATTCGAGGGCCTGATAGAGAATTCGAAGAAACCTTTGTTCCTAGGCTACAATTCACAATACACAAGGTTGTCATCCATTCTTGAACTACTAAAATTGAAGACAAGTAATGGTTAGTCCGACAAGAGTAATGCAGAATGGAACTATACTAAGAGAGAGTTTGGTAAATTCGAGGGCTTGATAGAGAACTCGAAGAAACCTTTGTTCCTAGGCTGCAAATCACAATACACAAGGTTGTCATCCGTTCTTGAACTACAAAAATTGAAGGCAAGCAATGGTTAGTCCAACAAGAGTTTTACGTCGTTGTTAGGTTTCCTAGCGAATATCCTTCTAAAGGAAAATATATTGCCAAGAACCACCTACTAAGCCAAGAAGGTTCTTTGTTTATTGAGAATAGAAGTAAAAAAGAATATATGCATATCTAAATAATTGTATCTTCTACCGTAAAGAGTATGCAAACTTACATGTTTGTCCGATACGCAAAGCATCCTGATACAAGTGTAAAAATAACTCCAATGATAGGTAAGACATCGAGGTAAAGTAATGACCTGCTACTAAGATGCTGTGGTATCTACTTGTAATTCCCCATTTGAAGTGTTTATTTGCGAACCAAAAAGGATGCAAGATTGCTGCGTTAGTACTTAGAGGAGCGTAGGAAAGATAGAATGATAAGACACGCTACTGATTCTACCCAGTGGAGGAACTAAGGAATATAAGGTTTGGGTTAAGTATAGATGGAATGAATTCTTTCGGTAACATGAGCAGCTGATATAGAACCTAGCCTGTGAATGTATGCATGTACAATCTTCCTCCTTGGCTGTGTATGAAGCGAAAGTATATTTTGATGCCACTACTTATCCAAGGGCCGAAGCAACTTGAGAATGATATTGATGTGTGCCTAGCACCATTGGTAGAAGATCTTTTGACATTATGGAACGAAGGGGTATAGGTATGGGATGCAGACAAATGAGAGAACTTCACTCTATGTGCTATGTTATTCTGCACCATCAATAATTTTTCTGCCTTTGGTAACTTGTTGGGGTTGAGTACAAAAGGAGCCAATGCCTGTCTATACTACTTAGATTATACCGAGAGTGTGTGGTTGAACAACTCGCGTAAAACTGTGTACATGCATCATCATATTTTCCTTCCAAGGTATTATCTATACCGCAAGATAAAGAAATAATTTGACAAAAAAAGGATGATTCAGCACCAAGGCCTTTGAGTGGGAAAGAGGTCTACGATTTGGTCAAAGATAATGATGTTATGCTTGGAAAGGGACATAAATTGAGGACCCGTCAGAAGAACATGTGAAAGAGGATGTCAGTATTTTAGGACTTGCCATATTAGGAGCACTTAAAAGTTCACAATTGCATCGATATCATGCACGTAGAGAAGAATATATATGATAGCTTGATTAGTCTCTAACTGAACATTCATGACAAAACAAAGGATGATGTCAACACACGAAGTGACTTGGTCGCTATGAACATCAGGACTGAGTTAGCACCGATAGAAACCGATAAAGGCTGAATGTACCTTCCCCCAGCTTGGTACACTATCTAAATTTGAGAGAACTAAACTGTACCAGTGCTTTTATCGTGTGAAAGTTTCGTCCGATCACTCCGCCAGCATGAAGAAACTCGTTTTCATGGTAGATTTAAAATTAATTGACATGAAGTCTCATGACTGTCATGTGCTAATGACACAATTGCTTCCTACTGCAATTAGAAGTATTTTGCCAAATAAGATTCGAGTGATAATCATCAAGTTGTATTATTTCTTTAACGTAATTTCTCAGAAGTTCAGCGATCTCGATGGACTAGATGCTCTACAGACTGAGGTGGTGATGACTCTATGTCATCTTGAGATGTATTTTCCTCCATCATTTTGTAATATCATGGTCCATCTCATTGTCTATCTTGTGAAAGAAATAAAGATGTGCGGCCATGTATTTCTATATCATATGTACCTATTCGAGAGGTACATAAGAATTCTTAAGTTCTATGTACGCAATTGATCTCGGACGAAAGGTAGCATCATCAAAGGTTATGCAACCGAAGAGGTTATTGAGTTCTACATTGATTACATGCTTAGGTTGAATAGATATGTGTACCTCTATCTTATCATGAGGTGAAGCTAGATGTTATCAGGACTATCAGAAAGAAAGCAATAACTCTCAATCTGGATACATACACTTAAGCCCATTTTACGGTCTTGCGACACATGATTGAAGTATCCCCATATATTGAAGAGTACAAGGACATGCTATGATAAGAGAATCCAGGCTAATAAGAGGTTTCGATCCTGAGACAGTACAACCATCTGTTCAACAAATGGTTGAAGGTGCAATTCACTAGGAGGTCGTCAAGTGAAACACTGTAATAGTTAATAAAAGGGCTAAAATTTACAATTATGATATATCAAGGATACAACATTAATGTGTACATATTTTATACAACAGATCAGGATAGAAAGAGCATAGTCTAGAACTCAGTATCTGCATAGATGCATTTCATGCGCACTTCAGTACCACTAGCCCACACTCCTACTACGGGCTTGTAGAGGAGATTTGGGAGCTCGACTATGTAATTTTCAATATCCCTCTATTTTGGTGCCGTTGAGTCCAACTCCCATAGGGTGTAAAGGTCGACGAGCACAGCATCACTACTGTGAACCTCAAACGTGTAGGATTCAAAGATCAACTATTCATACTCGCGAGGCAAGTTGTTCAAGTTTTTTATGTAACTAACCCAACAAATAAGAAGTGCTATATAGTTTTTCATAGAAAAAGAAGGATTGTTGGAGTTGAGAATATCGTGGATGAGGAAGAGTACAATCGATTTGATGAGTTGCCTCTATTTAAAGACGGTATCAAGCTCGAGAAAGAACCAAGCGATGAAGCAATCTATATACGTGTCGATCATCGTGAAGGAAATAACCAAGTATAATAATTCCACATGGCTAACACATATTTGAAAATTATTGTAATATAATTATAAAAAACTCAGCATGTAATTAAGAAACTATTCTATTATAATTGATTTAGTAATTAAAAAATAATTGCATATGTGATTGTAGATACTTGCTTGTTTTCAGATGGCATGACTAGCATTTCCTAAGACTAGCTGAAAAAATATGATATGTTGTAGTTAAAGAAGGAATTACCACAGGCATTTTAGTGGCACAAACTGTCTGTGATATCACTTCACAGACGATTCCATAATAGAACTATCTATGATATGCTTCCACATCACAGATGGTTCCATAATAAAACCATCTGTGATATATGTGATAGTCATATCACAGACAATTCTTTAATAGAACCGTTTGTGAGAGTTTTTCTATAAATAGGGCCCCTACTAGGTTTTGTGCTCTTACTTCTTATTCGCGCACCCCTCCATCTCCTCGTCCCCACCTTCGACACCGTTGATGTAGCAGAACCCGACGTCTCCATCCTCTTCTTCCCTACCGCCTCTCCTTCGAACACCACCTCCCTGATGCCGCCTCTCCTCCCGACACCGTCTCTCATCCCTATCGCCTCTCCTCCAGAAGGCATGGATCCTAAATTCCACTTCTTTACCTCATGTGTGATAGATCTATCCATATCTGTTAATGTGTGTTGGAATCAAAGTTTAATGTGTTTATGAGTTCTCTCCTCCCTGTCGCCTCTCCTCCCGAGGGTATGGATCCTAAATCCTACTTTTTTTTTGTCTCATGTATGGTACAATTGTTTATATCTATTAATGTCTTATTGATGTGGGAAGGAAGGTGGGCCAACTTGTGTTGAGTTGGAAGTGATAAGGTTGTTGGGGGTGGTCTCGTTGTGGTCCTGACGTAGATAAAGCCATGGATGGTTGTCACTTGTCATTGCCAAAGATGTCACCTTGTGGTCCTCACGGCTAGCCTTCTGGGTCTCCAGTGGTCCACGCTCTCCTTTGGCTTCCACTAGTTCTCGTCTCCCCTATTGTGACTTTCCTCTCCTCTCCTCTCATTTCCTTAGTCAAGCCAAAGTGTACGGTGCTTTAATGTTCGTCTTATAGTTGCTGAGAAATATATGTCACATCACTCAAAATCCTAGTTGAGGGAGAAACAAATTGCGAGGGTATATAAGGATGGAAGTTGTGGTAAAAATATTAAAAAAATAGCTAGGTAATGAATTTAGAGATAAATTGTTGGAGCTATTGTTTCTAAGTGAGTTGGAGTTATTAGAGACAACATTAAGGGAGGGTTGTGTTGTTGCTATAAGATCTATTTGGAATGACATATTAGTATTCAAAGAGACCTTGTAGCAATAATATATGCCAAATAGATCTTCAAAGGGTATGAAGCAAATCACATACTTTAGTGTGTCAGATTCTTTGAAGTAAGTTATGGCAAGTATCTCTTTCTCCTCATCATTTTGTGTGTCGTGCTTCGTTGCTGTCTTAGGCGTAAAATAACCTTTGGGTTACAAAGAGACCCTGTAGCAATAGTATATATCACCGAATGTTCTTATTTCTTAACATCGGTCCTCTGTGATTCACTTTGTTTATATTCATAGCTCACTGTAATTAGTTTTTTCTTGTAAGAGAGATGACGTCTGCACAATCATCGTCGTCGCCGAATAGGTCTGACGTTTTGAAGACTGGGGTAACTAAGCATGGTGGAGGAGTATCAAAAAGGCCAGAGGGCCGAATGACCATCGCTGTCCTTCACCTCTACTCCCATCAGACTTTGCCTCCAGGTCTAGACAGAGCTTGCACTTGGGGAGGATGTTGAGAGCGTTCGAAGCTTGGGGAGCAATGCTGCACAGTGGTACAAGCTCACGCCTTGTAATGCCTCCACCTCCTCCTCACCCCCGTTATGGCACACAGTCCACACCACCTTTCTCAACTTCATCCACCCGTGCACGCACCAAGCTTCTGTCATTGAGGCTGAGCTCAGGCCGCGTCAAGAATGTGCGGGAGGTGCGGCGCATGGTTGAGGGACACAAGGAGGTGAAAGCAAAGGCGAAGGGGTGCATGGCGAAGGCGGAGGGTACAAGGAAGTGTAGGAGAACATAGAGGGCACGAGGAGGCGCTGCAAGGGATGAGTTGTGTGTGGGGGGGAGAGGAGGAAGATGGGGGAAGAAGAGGGAGCCTGGTGATTAGGCCCTACTGCCACATGTGAAGACTATTGCCACGTATGCACTATGTCAGTTGAAAACTAGCGTGGAATAGTCTTATGAGGGTAAGTTGCATAGCTTTTACAGTTGAGGGGGTTGGTTACCCGGTTTTATAGTTCAGATTGAATTTTAGACAAATACAATAATTAAAAAGTCAAATAAACTTATTCCTTCTGTTTTCTACTCTCTTACACGTTGGACCATTATATATGAGCTAGACCCACGTCGGGAGCACAGAACCCTGTCTGACTCTCCAAGTCTCTCCCGATTCAAATGAGCAGTCATCTCTTCTCCATCTGTTACATGCCCGTGCTCTGGGCCCACCTTGATTTGACACAATTAGCCCATACGGTGTGAGTAAAAAGAAAAAAAAAAGAGAATACATAATAACACGTGGGCGGCGCCGTATCTGTACGCGGAAATCTCGATGCAACGTGGGTGGGCAGATGGGGTAGGAGCATGTACTCATATGAGCAAAAAGGTTTTTCCTTGTCTCTATATACATGTTACGATAAAAATATGTTCGGTACACACGTGATGCTGTCAAATGGATACATAATAAATTTTGTATCTGTATCTGCAACTAAATTATTTGAGCCAAATTAAAGCTCCTCTATCTGTTAAAAAAACCCAATCTTTTGAGGATACGTTATAGCTCGTAATAATGTGTCATAAATAGAATACATATGTAACAATCGTAATGATACGGCAAGGGGCGCACAACGCCTGATGTAATGTATGAATTGGTGTATGTCTGTATACATGGTACTATTGTATGTATTGGAAATATAATTGTTAGGAAACCTGAGCCTGGGCTAGTAGCCCTGGCATATGGTGGGCACATCACCAGAGACTATAAATAGGGAGTCATACCGGCATATTTTGTACGTACACACATGCAATCAAAAATTAATAAAGAAAGATCAGGGGTTCTCTCTACCTCTCTGTGTGTTCAATCTATTATTCTGTCTTCTGTGATTGATCAATTTGTTCTAAGTAGTGGAATCGATCGGACTGGTCGCCAGCTACAGTTCCTCAACACGTTATCAGCACGAGATAGCTCCGGTGAATCGAAGGTAATCATTGAAGCCCCAATAAATTGAATTATCTAGATCGTTGTAAATTCGCAATTTTCGCGTTCTAGATTGATTTTCTACGGTGCAAATCCGCCCTAATCTACCATGAGCAGACCTGAAGTTGTCAGCACAACATCGATTGGTAGATTGCATCACGGGGTAGATGTTGATTGCACTGTAGATCGAAAATAGAAAAAAAAAGAAAATTAGCACAACGGCCACATACGACCACCACATGTGAAGATGGCGCCGCCGCCGACCAACGCCACCTCACAAGAACCGCTCGAGCCAACCGCCGCCCCGTGACGGGCGCCGCCCCGCATGGGCTATCGCTGCCGCCGCTGCGTTGCCGCTCAAGAAGCCCGACTAGAAGACGCCACACGCCGCCCTGGGCACCTCGGCATTGCCGCCAGCACGCACGCCACCCCCGGGCGCTTCGGCCTTGCCACCGCTCGTGGGCGCAGCCTCGGCCGTCGGCCGGAAGCCACACCACCTCGTCTCCCGTGCGTGCATGCCGCCCTGAGCCGCTCCGGTCCACGCCGCCCAAAGCCGGCGTCGCCCTACACGCTGCCGCGGCCTGCAGCCGCGCACCGTCGGTGTGTCGCTTCGTCGCATGCGCCCAACCCAAGCAGCGTTGCCCAAAGCCAGCCTCCTACGCCGCCCGAAGCCGGCCTCCCGTGCCATCGCTCGATGCCGGTCCCACGCGCTACCTCGCCCGGCCGCCGGCCGGCAGCTGCCCACGCCCGCGCTTGCACCCGCTCGGGCCAACCGAGCCGCCGTCGCAACCCCGTGTAAATAGGGGTAGGGGAAACCCTACCCCTGCCCGTTGAAGCCGAGTGGTGGGCCGCGTGGGCCGTTCGTGGGCCAAGGAATGGGCCAGACGGGAAAGGATGGAAGGAAAGGCCCGGTGGGGGGGTAGCAATTTTGCAAAAAACCCCTCGGTAAATCAAGAAATTACACCAAATCTTTCTCTGAACTAAAAAAAATTTTGCGTAGAAACCCTCGGAAATTGCAGAATTTGCTGAAAATTCATATTTTAACATAAAAGGGCCTCAGAAATCCAAAATTTGAATTATTTTTAGCATTTGAAATATATTTATTTCTGCCATTATTATTTTCTATATTTATTTATTGTTTTGGTTAACTGTAATTTTTTAAATTGCTTTTAATCACTGAAATCAGCAGTAAAATTTAAGGAAAATGTATAGAAAATTATGAAACATTGCGAGAACCTATTGTACCATTTATTTACCCGCAGTAAACTATTCCATACATGTTTACTAGCAGTAAACTTATTTATTCCGTTCATACACATTTAGATGACTGGCATCACGAACTAGGAGTTCGAGGAGCTGGCCTAGCATGGCCAAAACTGTCTGACATGGGCATCCGATGTCGAGATAGTGCTTGGAGTTAAGAAGCTCTGCGTGGCTATCGGGATTGGCGGACTGCATGATGCCCAATCCACGCCTGAGGAGAATGATCAAACACTTCATTTTCTCAGGCACCACCTCTGTCTCACTCTCAAGAATGAGTACAAGGTGGAGAAAAACGTGCTAGCACTCTGGACCGCACGCAAGAAATGGTTTGAGAGGCTAAAATACATCATTCTTCCTCAAACAGAGCAAGAGTGGATCAGACTAAGATTTGCCGATTTTAAGATGGTCGGGGAGTACAATTCTGCCTTGCATAGGATTTGTACCAATCTTCAACTCTGTGGCAAGCAGATCACAGACGAGCAGAAGATTGAGAAGACTCTATGCACCTTCCACCCCAATGCAGTACAATTTGCCCATAACTATCGTCAAGATGGCTACAAGAAGTACACCGAATTGATTGAATAATGTAGGTTGCGGAGGCTCAAGACGAACTTCTCTGCAAGAATTATGTCACTTAGCCACCAGGGAGCTCCACTGGCCGCGAGGTCAACGCCGGGAGCTACAAGGTGCGAAAGCCCTTAATGAAAAGAAGAGGGAAGAAGGGTAAGGCCGTTGCCCAGAAAAGCAAGTCAGATGCTTTGAGGGACAAAAAGGCTAAGGAGAGTGGTAAGACCTATAGCCAGCAGAACCAAGGTTGCTACAAGTGTGGCAAGTGGGGGATTGGTCGCGGATATACAAAGAGCCGCAACATACCATTGATGCCCACCAAGCCCAGAAGAAAAAAGATGGCAAAGCGCAGCCTGAAGCCCACTTTGCAGTAGTTGAGGGGGAGCATCCTGAGCAGCTACCTGAGTTGATGGAGGTTGAGCCCATCCCGGCAGCAGCATCCTCTTATGACCTAGAGGCAGCCACCGCCATGATTTCTCTCGAAGAGAATATCACCCCTGAGAAGATAGCTGAAGAAGTCTCTGATTTTCTAGTAGATTTAGTTTGATGTACAGAATGCATGAAACTTTAATTGTCATTTATTTTGTGTTAAAAAGGACAAGTTAGAACTTACATGGATGGTACTTTAGCATTTGTTTTCTCGTAATGGTTGGATAATTTTAAGTAATTCATTCATTTATTCAATTTATGATGACATGATATGTTCTGATATTGTAGTATTTTATTTATATGTTGAATGTCTTCTAATACATGTTAATAAAATACCTTATATTAGAACACGTGTGGTGCCCTATAGAGGAAATGTGTCTTACCGACAGTGGCACAACGAATACCATCTTAAGAGAGACTAAGTATTTTCAGTCGATTCGTAAGAGCATTGGCAGCCTTACGACAATCGTCGGAAGCGATGCATGTATAGTTGGTTCCGAAAGAGTCACAATTATACTCCCAATGGGCACAACTTTAGTTATTGAAGAAGCCTTATTGTACCCAGAATCAACTAGAATTCTCCTAAGCTTTAAGGATATTCGCGCCAACGGTTTTCACGTTGAGACTAAAGAAGAGTACGGTAAGGAATACCTGCTCATTACGAAGCGCGAAGAGAATGGCAAAAGGGTATTAGAAAAATTGCTTTCACTAGAAACTGGGCTATATTATACCAACATCAAGGCACCTATAGCCTACACTGTCCTGAAGATAGTATTTAGAAACTTTAAACTATTCTGTCTCTGACATGACAGATTAGGCCACCCAGATCTTAGAATGATGAGAAATATAATCAACAATTGCCATGGATATAATATCAATGTAAATAATTTTCCGAATCATAAAGATTTTGTATGCCCTGCATCTGCCATCGAAAAATTAATTATTAGATCCTCCACTCTGAAAGTGAAGGATAAAGTCCCTGCATCCCTGGAACGCATCCAAGGAGACATTTGCGGTCCCATTCAGCCCATCTCAGAGCCATTTAAGTATTTCATGGTACTCATTGACGCTTCCTCGAAGTGGTCATATGTGGGTTTATTATCCACAAGAAACCATGTTTTCGCAAAGCTGATCTCGCAGATCATTCGCATCAGAAATATATTCCCTGATCATCACATCAAGTCCATCAAAATGGACAATACCGAAGAATTTACTTTAAAGTCATTTGATGATTATTGCATGGCGACGGGGATTGCATTTGAGCATTCGGTACCGCATGTCTATACCCAGAATGGTCTGACAGAGGCATTGACGAAAAGAATTAAATTTATTGCCCGACCCCTTTTGCAGAATTGTAATTTGCCAGCTACATATTGGGGACACACAGTCCTACATGCAGCGAATCTCATCAACTTTAGACCATCGGCCTACAATATTCATTCACCTATGCAACTAGCGCAAGGGTACTGCAATGTCCATACCCAAAAAATTCTCATCTTAGGAGATTTAGATGCAAGATTTATGTACCTATACCCCCTCCACAGCATATTGCAATGGGCCCTCTCCGTAAGACTGGGATATACGTTGGTTATGAGACTGTATCCATAATCAGATATTTGGAACCTATGTAGGGAGATTTGCATACCGCCCGCTTTGCTGATTGCATTTTTGATGATGATAATTTCCCAACATTAGGGGGAGGAAATCAACCCCTTGATGAAAAATGTCAGAAAATTACGTAGGAAGCTACGGGAATTCATGCACATGACCCGCGCACTAGTGAAACAGAAAAAGAGGTCTAGAATATCATTGACTTGGAAGCATTAGCAAACCAACTGTCCGATCACTTTAGTGATTTGAAGAGCGTAACTAAATCGCATGTGCCTGCACACAATGCACTGGAGAGGGTTGAAATACCAAAGAAAGCAGAAGGTATCCCTAATCCCGTCCAGAGACCTCAGAATAAAAGGACGAGAACTCCGGCTCCTCGAATCCCAAATAACCGGGGACGCCGGGCGAAAAAGGATAAGAAGGACATGTCACAGCCGATCACTGAAGTCCCCCAGAATGAGAAGGGGAGCCAGTTGAGACCTGACACCAGTATGGAACCCTCAGGAAAGGGTATACTGGATTTAAACATTCCCCTGCAGGGAGAAACCAGCATGGATGTGTGTGCACACATCGGAGCTGAAAAACTAAAGGGACTTGCCATCGTAATTGGAAGAAGCGATGTGCAAGGAGAAGCTACAGAAGAAGCAACTCATGAAGAAATAGCTATAAATTATGTGCACACGGGAGAGTCCATGAATAGAACAATAGCCAATATCGATATCTACTTCGCAAGAAAATTGCCACAATCATCGATCTTGATCCTAAGCCTGCATCGCTCGCTGAATGTAAGAACAGATCAGATTGGGAAGATTGGAAGAAGGCAATAGCAACTGAATTGCTATCTCTGAACAAAAGAGAAGTATTTGAGCCCGTATGCCGCACACCTCCTCATGTGCATTCTGTAGAGTACAAGTGGGTATTTGTTCGAAAGAGAAATGAAAGAAATGAAGTAGTAAGATAAAAGGCAAGGCTGATAGTACAAGATTTCACTCAACATCTAAGAGTTAATTATAAAGAAACCTACTCCCCAGTCATGAGTAGAATTACCTTTAGATATTTGATCTCTATGACAGTGAACTTGAATTTAGAAATGAAATTGATGGATGTGGTAACTGCATACTTTTATGGAAACTTGGATTCGGAGATTTATATAAAAGTTCCCAAAGGAATCCCTCTCCCGAACTAAGACAGAGCAAATATAAATCTGTACAGTGTGAAGCTAAGAAAGTCCTTGTATGGACTAAAGCAATCTGGCAGAATGTATTTTAATCACTTAAGCGACTTTCTAAGCAAGAAAGGCTACACGAACAATGAAGACTGTCCCTGTGTGTTTATATGGCGATCCCAGAATGGATTTTGTATAATCTTAGTGTATGTAGATGATCTAAATATCATCGGGACAAAAGAAGACATAAAAGAAGCAAGCTCCTACTTGGAGTCGAAATTCGAAATAAAAGATTTGGGCAAGATCAAATTCTGCTTAGGCCTACAGCTCGAGCATGTCCCTGAAGGAATATTAGTACATCAGTCGGCCTACACCCAGAATGTGTTAGAAATATTTGGCTTTGAGAAGGCATACCCATCGAAAGTACCGATGATCGGGAGATCTTTACAGTAAGAAAAAAATCATTTCCAACCTAGGGAAGAGGGGGAGGAAGTCCTGGGACCGAAATTCCCATACTTGAGTGCAGTAGGACCACTCATGTACTTAGCAAAATGCACTAGACCGGATATTATATTTACCGTGAACCTATTAGCAAGGTACAGTGCAGAACCTACCGAAAGGTATTGGCAGGGCATAAAAAACATCTTCCGATCGATACCTCCAAGGAAGTAAGGACCTTAGATTGTTTTACAAAAAGAATCAAGACTTGAACTTGATTGGCTATGCAAATGCCGGATACTTGTCTGACCTGCATACCGCAATGTCACAAACAGGCTATATATTCCTATGTGGTGGAATTGCAATTTTTTGAAAATCATCCAAGCAAAATCTTGTAACAACTTCGACGAACCACTCAAAAATTATAGCACTGTATGAAGCTGCACGTGAATGCACTATGCTTCGACGAATGATTCACCACATTCAGCAGTCATATGGAATGAACATTATACAAACCCCCACAATTATCTATGAAGATAATGCAGCTTACGTTGCACAAGTGCAGACGGGCTATGTGAAGAGTCATCTTACAAAGTACATCAACCCCAAGGTCATCTTGCTCATGAATTACAAAAGATAAACGAGATTAAAGTACTGCATACTAAGTCATGTGAAAATCTGACAGATTTATTCACTAAGTCACTCTCTGCATCTAGCTTTGAAAGATATGTGCGAGGAATTGGGATGATTAGACTTAGAGAAGTGCAGAATTCAGAGGGAGAATTCTCTGAAGTCCGTTAGTAAATCTTGATCATGAAGATTAAGTACTCAAAGGAATAAAGTCTTGAAGACTAAATGAAATTGGGTGAATTGTACTCTTTTCCCCTTGACGAGTTTTCTGAAGTTTCTCGACCAATGTTTTAATGAGGCAATTCGTGCATCATAGCATAACATGTATCATGTACTCTTTCTTCAAAATTTTTCCACTAGGTTTTATGGAGTTTTAACGAGGCATGAACGTGTAGGGTGAGTGCTCAAGGGGGAGTGTTAAGAAACCTAGATCTGGGCCAATAGCCCTGGCCCATGATGGGCACCTTACCGGAGACTATAAATAGAGAGCCATATCGGCATATTTTGTACACACATACAATCAGAAATTAATAAAGAAAGATCAGGAGTTATTTCTATCACTCTGTGTGTTTAATCTATTATTCTGCCTTCTGTGATTGATCGATTTGTTCTAAGTAGTGGAATCGATCGGACTGGTCGCCAGCGACGGTTTCTCAACAGTAATTATCTAATACTATCTGCCATACTTTTGTGTAACTTTGTCTTTTATTATGTGTTGGTTAATCGAGGATTTATGTCAAGAACCATGCATCTGGGTTGCCTCGATATACATTTTACAATGAAATATATTCAGTAGGCACATAACGCTATGAAATGGATACACCATAACTTCTGTATCTATATTTGCAACAAAATTTTTTGGCTTAAATTAAAGTTCATACATAAGTTATGGGTCAACCTATCTTTTGAGCATACGACCCTTGCGCTTTGTGGCGTGAGTTGCAGATTTGGCACTCCTAACAAGGTGTGTAAGACACAAAAGTTGTAAAGGATCGAATTTCCATATTTTTGGTCTTGTTCAAGATTTATTGGAAATTAAGTTAGGTCCAGATAATCTTAGGGAATTTCAATTTGGGAAAATTTTAACCATAATCCAAGGAAATTCAACCCGATTCTCATGTATTTCATCTCGATTTTCGGAGGAAATTCAACTCGGTTTGAAAAAATATCGATGTCAAATAGTTTATTGGTTCGTTAGGGTTAGCACTACAAGAGAAAAGCCCCGTAGAGATATGTAATTTATGTGTTAAAAGACGCTTTAAATCGTCTCTAGCAGATTGTAGTCGCTTTTGTAAAACATCCTAAAAACATCTCCCCATAAACCTTATCAAAGATCGTAAAGACGTATTGTTAAGCATGTATACAAAATATAACACGCTTTCTAGAGACGGTAAATTACATATTCATGCCTGTAGAGACGTTTTGGTAGATATGCTTACACCTCATCTCTATTAACTAGAGTCAATTTGTTACGTGCTGAGAAACATAGACGTCTAATTTTTGTTACGTAAAAATGACTTTTTTTTCAAATAATTTGTAATCAAATCGGTCCATACTTAGAATCATATTGTCGCTATTACAAATCACAAAACAGTAGAACAATGTAGTGCATTGCATCAAAAAGTAATTATATAATTTAAGAACAATTGGAGTTTACAACTGAATCATACATCCATATAAAAAAGTGCAAACGTCAATAGAAAAATCCTACAAATTCCCAAATATTTTTTTAACTAGTTGGAATCTATCTATAAGCTTTGTACATGCAGACAATGGTACATCAGCTTCCCTATCTTCACTTCATTCTGTAGATTTTTCTTATGGTCTTTCATTATGCTGCAGGAAAAATCCTTGCAAAAATATCCTGCAGAAAAAGCCAATTGAAAATAAATAAACTCACTAGATACTAACACTAGAAAGCCTGCTCCATAGCACTCACAAAACTATATTACTCGAGAAGATACATCAACTACATACTGTAGCATTGTCTGCTATTGCTTTGAGTTCACTCGCACATACTAGCTATTTATGTAAGCCGAATCGCATCTATTGTATGTTAAAGCATTAAAGATTTACATGGGAAAAAACAGATGGATATATATTACTTGCAGATTCTCAATTAACAGCTATTCCCATCTTGCTCCATGTCTAGTGAATTAATAATTAAACATGTAAAGCTGCTAAAAAATTCTGCTTAGTCAGGCGTCACTTAGTTGAATGTTGAAACAATGAATTACACTACCTGTTATCTTTCCAAAATAATTGCAACCAACAACAACATCCTTTGATAATATGATGCCTCTTCATAATTTTGTCAAATAGGTTGTTAGCAATACAAATTGGAGCTTTTAGGCATTTCAATAGGAGCCTATCGATAAACAAAGGTGAGTGACGTGGATTGGAGACACGTTTAGAAAAATAAATTGTGTAGAGGTCTTAGCAGTGCTAATCATTACTATCACAGAGAAGTGAACAACAGAGCATGTAAACTGACTGGTAGGGGTGGACAATTGGCTTGAAGCTTGTGAGCCGGCTCGGCTCGTAACGAGCTTGAGCCGGCTCGGCTCGGGCTCGTAATAATTCAAGCCAAGCCGAGCCCAGTGTTCAGCTCGTGAGAAAAACGAGCCAAGCCCGAGCTGGCTCGCAAGCCGCTCGTTGGCTCATGCGAGCTCGGTCCAAGCCTCCCGCTCGCTTGCTCGCACGCACCCGCCCGCTCGCCCCGCTCGCTTTCTCTCCAACCCCGCTCGCTCTCGCTGTTTCGCCCCTCCCCGCCCGCCTCCCTCCCTCCCTTACCGCTCCCCCGCCGCCGCCGCCTCCCTCCCCGCCCCTTGCCGGAGGAGCCCTACCCCCCGCCTCCTCCCTCCCCTATAGGGCCTACTCCCCCAGCGGTGGCGGATCCGCGGCATGGCGACGAGGCGAGGCCGGATCCGGGCGGAGAAGGGCCGGATCTGGGCGGAGAAGGGCCGGATCCTGGCGGAGAAGGGCGGGATCCGGCGGTGGATTCGATCCGGCCGACGCCCAGAAGGGCAGATCCGCGGCGGATCTCGATCCCGCCCCGCCGCCTCCTCCTCCCTCCCCGCTCCCCCGCCGCCGCCTCCCTCCCTGCTCCCCCGCCGCCGCCGCCTCCCTCCCCACTCCCCGCCGCCGCCTCCTCGAGTAAGAGATTCTCCTTACTGAAAATATCAAATATTTTCATTTAGAAATATTTGTGTTGTGAATTGTATGTGTGTTGTGAATGTTTTGCTCTATTGTTCATTGGTTGTGTATGCTTATCTGAGAGTGAGAAGGAGGCGACGAAAGTGACAGCCCCATCTTTGGCTCGCGAGCCAACCGAGCCAGCTCGAGCCAAACTTCAAGCCGAGCCAAGCTGTCATTCTGGCTCGTTTCATAAACAAGCCGAGCGAGCTTGGCTGAGTCTAGCTCGAGCCGGCTTAGCTCGACTCGTTTCCACCTCTACTGACTGGCCTAATCGATTAACCTCTTCTCACAAAGGATGATACAACTAAGGAATTCTAAAGTAGCTTATAACCTCTAAACCCAATGCATTTTGTCACCTTCTTGCAAATACTGATGACAGTTGGTATTGGAGCAGAATATGAGAATAATACTTCAGTGGAAAGAATAATACTTCACATTTTCATCATAGGACATAAGTAATTATATAAAACCATCAGATTTTAGTTCCTATATATGCGTCTATGCCTACCCAAAATATGTTTACTGCATTTTTTTCATGCCACTTATCAGACAATCTAAATCCCATTCAGAAGGAGTTCAAGACAAAAGGGAATAGAATGTTAATTTACCAAGCAAGCATGGATGAAAAAACATTTACTAGTAAAGAAGTGTGACATTCTGATAGAATTGTATGGAAAAAAAGGATACCTTGTTTTCAAGTTCATTGGTGTAGACCTGTTGCAACTATAGTGTAAGTAATACTCAAAACAGTCAAACTAAAAGAAGCACAGGAGAAGAAACTAGGCAAGGCAGTGAAGGCACACGTTCTAATTTTTCCAACTCACAAATGACAGATCACATAAAAATTATATTCAAACAAGGTAATAAAACCTTCGTAGATCTAGATCTGTAGCTAGAGCACCACTGACAAAAAAATTAAAGTAAAAACAATAAACATATATTGCAACCTGCTTCATAGCCCTTAAACGACAGTCGATTCCCCATTCTAAAGTGTCATGTTATTCATGTGCTAGAGACGTTTTAGAGAGATTCCCCATTCTAAAGTGTCATGACTTTGGGATTAAAGCAGAGTAGGCACCATAGAAAGATAAGAAACTGCAGGTGGCACCAAAAAAGAACATACCACGCATTATAAGTCTCTAGGTACTAAAGACCTTATGTCAGTTCATAGGCGTAGATAGCTCCAGTACACCACCAGTAGCCTTCTAGCCTACATAAGAAACACTCGAAGACAAATTCAGCAAGCGCCTTCTAGCTGAGCTCTCCTGGATAACAAAAATGACATGCAGGATCTAAACCATAATCTGCAAGAGAAAAAGGTTCAACTATTAGTAACGTTACTCAATAATAGGGAATCTCGTATGCTCCTGTCTCTATCCTTCTAATCTTGGGGAAAATGCAGAATTAGCTAACATTAATCTAGTGTTTGACCAGTAACTTCTGAATTCTAAAGCAATAAAAAATCTTAAACTTTCTTATTCAAAGAAGATTTATCTAAGCTACATGAGAATGGCACAGCAGTTGGTGGCCAGTTCTGGCAACGTGCCTCAGGGAATAGCTGCTTCACCATCCTCTAACAAATCAAGTTTGGTACCTCCCCATCCTTTCGAGAAAAATGGTTTTCCTAATTTCGTGCAATGAAGGAGTCCCATATATGTGGTCCAATACATAATGTACTAACCCAAGATTCACTGATACCATATTCTATGGATGCCTGAATATTATTGATTTCTCAGACTATTACAAATTACAGTCATGGAGAATGAGAAATGCCTACAACACAAAGATTAACAATAGCCCAAGTCAGAATATTATAAGAAATTCAATGTATCAGGAACATTTAACAGCAAATGGTTTTCAGCGTATCGCGCACTGCATGCTCGCTGATTTGGGTAACTTAAAGCAAGAATATGGAAGCATTTGGCGGATATACAACATACTTAACTATAAAAGCACACTAAAAAATTTTGGGGCAACTGCCTAAGAGCATAGTGGAACTGTGGAAATGACCATGAACAGGTTTACAACTATAATGCTGTGAATCATGAAATTGGACATACTACCCCACATTTAAGAGCATGAAACCAACCATAGAACTATGCATTTAAATAATTTTTTAAAAAAGCATGGCATTCACATGTAAACTGCAATGACCAGATCATACAGTTATGGCAATTTAATCATGTAATATATTGTTTTTATTTCACAACATGCGCAATTGAGTTGATGTATCTTAAATACCAAATGCTTCCTGATGCATATAAGGCGCATAACGAATGGTAAGATTTATAGATTTGACAAAAAGTGTAACAAGACTGTATAACTAGGAATTTCGGGAGACAAGGATTCTAGCTTTCACCTGTGCCCTATGAGTAGAAACACAGAATGCTGGCATGCAACCAGATGCACGTAATGAGGCACCAACCCTGGTGCTCGTGCTCCACCTTGTCTCACACCAGGGCTCCCATCTTCTGTAGCCTGCAAAAACAAGAGCAAGTACAAGTGTCAGGCCAGGGCAGGCCCCCCATCTGGTCTCATCTCATCAAGAACCCCATGCGACCATGCATATATGGAACTGTGGTACTTTCCCAATTAATACAAACAAATCCAGCTTAGTTTGTATTGAAAAAGTAGGTAATATTTTAATTCCAAGTTTTAGTAGGAGACAAAAGCAGTATACTATTGATGCACAACTAATTAGTAACAGTAGGCTACTCATCATACTTCAGAATATACGCAAGAATAATATTGTATCAAAGTCGTACGAACACACGAACGACTTACTGTTGGGCTTGATGAAGATTAGGAAGCAGCGCAGACTTGATGCAGCGTAGGCTTTAAAGGAATACGCGTAGGCTACGGAAGCAGAAAACAAAACTTTTCTACCGCGCACCCAAGAACATCATGCTAAGGAAGGATCATGGATCGTTACCACTTAGACGCGCGCAGTGCAATGTGAAGAAGAATTGGAAACCGATCCAATCACGCTGCCGAGGTAGTAGTGGAAGTAGCCGATCGTCCCAACAGATCGCTCCTCCACGCACGCCGATCAAGATCGCAACGAGCAGCGCCTCCACCGGTATCCACACGCCCGGGGCCGAACGCCGATCGCGAGTGTACTAGCACTCGTGAGCAGCTAGGGTTTTGGCTCGGAGGTGGCGGCTAGGGTTTTGCTAGATGTTACAGAGACGAATCCTCACCCCTCACCTCCATATATATAGACCTCCTCACGTGGGCCTTGCGGACCAAGGCCCATTAGGAGTCTATTCGGATCTTTATCCGAATTGAGCTCATATCCAAATCATATTCAAATCGTTGTTCCAACCCGTTAAGCGTGCGACTCAGCAGGTTCACGTATACTTGGTCGTGACCGGAAACGCCTTTCCGGTCACCCCATAATAGCGCCTCTAGTAAGACATATTAACCCCAAAGTATATGTAAAGATCATATCGGCTGAACTGTAATGTTCTCTCATGTACGAATCCCTTTGCCTCACGATATAGATTGAGCTCAAGGCGAGACTGTGTCATCCTCTTAATAGCTCAATCACTCTCTCGATTCCGTGATGGATTATAAACTTGTGATTGACTCCTCAATCACCTTGGCATGGCCATGCACTTTCATAATCCATTACATCGAGGGGCCCAGAGATATCTCTTCCATAAGGAGGGCAAATTCTATCTTGATCATTCACATCCCACTACATGTTTCATGGCAAATCCAAAGACTACTTTTATGACTACTCGCCATTTAAGTAGTGTTTAGTAGTCCCAAAATAAGCTACTACTCATGTTGGGAACCATGATGATCTCAAGTCTAAGGATTCTACATAAACACTACTCGATACCAACCGATGACACATGGAATCTCTGCAGTTGTCTCATGGCGAGTCTATCCAACATATGTTCACTAACACATGTCCATATTATTGATTTGGTATCACCATACCATGATCCATGAGACATGATCATTAATCAATACATATGCTGATCTTTGTCTTTGAATCATATTTATTCCTCATATGATATACGATCAGGGATCATTTAGAAATAGCAACATTTTAGTATTTAAGAGTCTCATGAATAAGTCACATACTCATTGATCAATAATGATGATGTCTATTCCAAGGAACAAAGTAATGTATCATAAACATAGTATGTGATATATACAACATCTCCATGTTGCCTCTAGGGCATATCACTAACAGGCTTGACGCAGTGCAGGACGTAGATGAAGCAGAGCAGGAGCGGTCGCGCAGATGTGCGCTGCCTAGAAACCTTATTGCTGCCCCCGTAAAGGTCTTCACGACAGCAATGGCTCGGAGATACCGCTCACCCTCCTTCCAGGTGCACGCAGGGAAGAAAGGCCGGCGTAGTTCGAGTAGCACAGTATAACAGCACAATAGGAGATAAAAATGAAAAGTTCGCGTCTTTGAGCCTAGACATCTCCAAGTCTTTTATAGATGTGCAAATTACTCTCTAGTAACTGCCCTCATTGAACGAAAATAATTCATCGGTAATCGCTAATTATTCATCGTAATCGATCAATTATTCACCGTAATCGATCAATTATTCATCGTAATCGATAAAATTCAAAACCAAATAATGGTAATTAAGCAGTCTCATGACCAGTTTAAAAGGAGAGAGATGATGCGAGGTTCAGCAAAAATAAGGTGGACATGGTCTGCCAAGTGGCGCGCCACGTCACGACGCGGTCACGCGTCGCAAGTCACAAGTCACGCGATTTTCACGTGAAAATACGCGAATACGCGCGCGCGCGTGCGCGTGTGTGTATTTAGCCAAAGCCACCATCCACTTCCATAACTCAAGGAGTGGCATGGACTCCACCTTATAAATTGGTCTCCCCCACTTTGTCTAAGCAATATGGTACTAAACCTCACATGCTTCGGAATTTAAGAAAATAGGCCACAAATCATGGGCCAATTTTTAACAATCCCCCACCAATTCCAAAGCAAGAAGTAAAAGGATATTAAAGATATTGTGCTGACGTACTGTTTATATACTAGTCTTTTAGTGTAAGTCCCGTACAGGTTGAACTTACACCTAGAATAACAAGATTCATCTTCTCACAGCTAGTGAATGGACTATACCTTGAATTCACAGTTTTTTGTGATTAGATTTCACTTGAAATCTCAACTAGTACTAGGCTGCCAATGAACCACGCCTAAACGGAGCGTTATATGGTCATGCTCCCTTATCTGCTCATGAGCTTTCTAGAGAATGCCCTTTTCTCGTGAACTGCGACCAAACAGTTAAGCTCAGATAGGTGTATTCTTTCTAGGTATCCTGCAGGCTAATACCTTTTCCTCATTTGGACAACAGAATACATTAAGGCTTTATGCCAACCTTCCATACAGTTGAGAGTATTTTATTTATTAGGACATAGGTACAATCAATATATACTCTCTTGTTACAACATCAACTTGTTTTTCTCATCACCTAAGTCACGGGATCTCCGATCAAGAAGGTATGAGTTACCATTGCGATGTAACTTAAATGGGCCTCATTCCCATGTCCATAGAAGCAACGGAAATTACTTTTCGTGCTAATCCCTTTGTGAAAGGATCTGCCAGATTTTTCTCAGTGTTAATATAGTTCACAGCAATCACTCCGGAGTTTCTCAACTTTCTGACAGATTTAAGCCTACGCTTCACATGTCTAGAGGACTTCATATTATCCTTTGTACTTGTGACTTTGGCCAACACAGTTTGATTATCACAGTACATCAGGATTGCCGGTATTGGTTTCTCAACCAATGGTAAGTCCATCAGAAGCTCTCTTAGCCATTCAGCCTCAACAGTGGCTGTGTCAAGTGCTACAAGTTCCGCTTCCATGGTTGACCTCGTCAATATAGTCTGTTTACAAGACCTCCATGAAACTGCAGCACCAGCTAAAGTAAACACATAACCACTTGTAGCTTTGATCTCATCAGCATCAGAGATCCAATTGGAGTCACTATACCCTTCTAATACAGAAGGGTATCCAGTTTAATGTATTCCATAAGATGTTGTGCCCCTCAAGTAGCGTAACACTCTTTCAAGTGCCTCCCAGTGATCATCTCCTGGGTTAGAAGTAAACCGACTTAATTTGCTCACAGCAAATGAAATGTCAGGTCTTGTGGCACCAGCTAAATACATGAGTGACCCAATAATTTGTGAATATTTCAATTGATCTTTTCCTAACCCTTGATTCTTTCGAAGCTTAATACTCGCATCATAGGGTGTTGGAGAAACTTTACAATTTTCAAAGCCGAAACGGCTCAATATTTTCTCAGCATAATGAGATTGGCTCAAAGTAATCCCATTCTCATTCTTAATCAATTTAATATTCAAAATAACATCCGCCTCTCCTAAATCTTTCATATCAAAACAACGGGATAGAAAAGATTTGACCTCGTCAATTACGGCAGTGTTAGTTCCAAATATAAGTATGTCATCCACATACAAACACAAGGTCACTCCTTGACCCCCACCATAACGGTAATATACACATTTATCAGCTTCATTCACAATAAAGCCAGCGGTTGTCAAAGTCTTATCAAACTTTTCGTGCCATTGTTTGGGTGCTTGCTTTAAACCATACAAGGATTTTAATAATCTGCATACCTTATTTTCCTGTCCAGATATCACAAAACCATCCGGTTGATCCATATAAATTTCTTCCTCCAACTCTCCATTAAGGAAAGCTGTCTTTACGTCCATTTGATGAACATACAGACCATAGGAACATGCTAACGCGAGGAGTACTCTGATGGTGGTTAATCTGGCGACAGGAGAATAGGTATCGAAGAAATCTTCTCCCTCTTTCTGGGTGTAACCCTTAGCTACAAGTCTTGCTTTGTATTTCTCAATAGTACCATCGGGCCTCAGTTTCTTTTTAAAAACCCACTTACATCCTACAGGTTTGCACCTAATAGGAAGATTGGTGATCTCCCAAGTCTCATTAGCCATGATTGAATCCATCTCACACGGATCGCTCTTTCCAATACTCAAGATCGAAGATGCATAAGCTTCCAAAGAGTCTTTGGCACATCATCCACGAGGTATACAATAAAGTCATCACCAAAGGTTTCTCAACCCTTTGTCTCTTGCTTCTTCGAGGAGCTTCGCGACTAAATTGTTGTCCTCCTCGTGGATATCATAAAATGGTTCGTAAATGGTGGAAAGTTCGAAGTTTGATTGTTCTCATTTTCGATATTATCGATGTGAACATTCTCATCCGTGTTGAAGTATCGCCATCGTTCTCATAGGAAAGATATTCTCAAAAATGAAGCATCTCTAGACTCCATTATTGTATTAACAATAATCTCGGGAGTTCTGATTTAACTACTAAAATCTATAGGCCGTACTATTTTGAGCATATCCTAGAAAAATACAATCGATCGTTTTTGATCCAAGTTTTCTCTTTTCTCGCAATGGTATATTGACTTTTGCCAAACACCCCAAGTTCGCAGAAAATTAACATTAGGTTTCTCCCTTCCATCCCTCATATGGAGTAATTTCACTCCTTTTAGTGATTACTCTATTTAGGACTAAAGTTGTTGTCAATATAGCTTCCCCACCATGCCTTAGGCATACAGTAACTCTCTAACATGGCATTGACCAAGTCCGTTAGTGTCCGGTTTTTCCTCTCAGCTATCCCATTTGATTGGGGTGAGTATGGTGGTGTGAACTCATGGATTATTCCATGCTCAAAAGCACTGGGAGAACTCATGAGAGACATACTCTCCTCCACGATCGATCTCAATCTTTTATTTTCTTTTCTAGTTGGTTCTCAACCTCACCTTATAAGTTTTAAAGTAGTTTAAAGCTTCATCATTAGTTTTTAGCAAATACACATAGCGAAGAGCGTGTTGCATCATCAATAAAAGTTAGAAAATATCTTTTGCCTCCTTTTGTCAATAGTCCATTCATTTCACACAAATCAATGAATAAGATCTAATGGTGCAGATTCTTTTCATCCTCTAATCCCTTAAAAGGTTTTCGAGGCTGTTTTGCTTGCACACATGACTGGCATTTTGATCCTTTGACAATTTCACATTTTGGAATTAAATCTAATTTGGACATTCTCACAATACTATCAAAACCAATATGACAGAAACGGGAATGCCAAATATTTGCCTCACATTTATTTACATTTGTTGCAACATTCAGATTATAACAATACTCTAAAGTACTTAGGCGGAACAAGCCTCCGCTCTCATAGCCTTTACCAACAAAATTTCCGAACTTAGACAATACAATTTTATTCGACTCAAAAACTAGCTTATAGCCATCCCTACATAGAAGAGAACCACTAATGAGGTTCATGTTTATTGTAGGAGCATGCTGCACGTTCTTTAAGTGGACAATCTTCCCTGAAGTAAGCTTCAGATCCACCGTGCCAACACCAAGAACAGAAGCATGAGAGCCATTTCCCATTAGGACGGAGGAAGCCCCTGCTGCCTGGTAAGAAGAAAACAAGGAAATATCAGAACATACGTGAACATTAGCACCAGTATCCACCCACCAATCAGTGGATTGACATGTTGAAAAAATAACAGGTGGATTACCATACCCTCCCGGTTGAGGCCTCGCCTATGATCACGTTAATGACCTTCTTCTTTGGTGTTCACCATCTCTCGATTTTGCGGAAGCGACAATCCTTCGCAATATGACCATCTTTTCCGCACACAAAGCAGGTGATGTCCTTCAAATCTCTTTTCTCAGTTTTCTTCTTCTTAAAGCTAGTTGTCTTGTTCGGTTTGTTGGATTTGTACTTCTTTGCTACAGTCTTTTTCTCAATGAAGTTTGCATTATTTTGGCCAGAAGTGCTTGGTGCATCTTTTGCTCTTCCTTTTCCTCCACATCGAGCAAAGCAATGAGATCCTCAACGAAATCTCTTCCTCTTGTGTTTGTGCTAGTGGCAAAATCCCGCCAAGAAGGAGGGAGTTTAGCAACAATGCCCGCAGCCACAAACTTAGGAGGTAACACACAGCCCAAGTGCGCAATTTCACCGACTAGTAGCTGGAGGTCATGAGCTTGTCCAACTATAGACTTAGCCTCATCCATGCTAAAGTCGAAAAATTGCTCACACATGTAGAGCCAACGACCAGCCTCTGCCTCTGCATATTTGTGCTCTAGTGCATTCCACAACTCTGTGGCAGACTTATAGTCCATATACACATCGTATAGCTGATCCGCCAGAACAGTCAAGATGCAGCCAAGAGCAGTGTTGTTTGCACTATCAAATTGCATGTACTGCTCAATCGTAAATGGATACTGCGGGTGGACAACCCACCACAGCCCCAAAGACATGAGCCAAAACATGACTCTAGTCTGCCATCTACGAAAATTCTGACCACAAAACCTCTCAGGTTTCATCGCATCAGAAGCGCTAACCATTTCTGTATTGCAACAAATTCCACAATAAGGTTTCTGGACTGTTGAAAAAGTAGGCAATATTTTAATTCCAAGTTTTAATAGGAGACAAAAGCAATATACTATTGATGCACAACTAATTAGTAATGATGAGGCTACTCATCATACTTGAATATACGCAAGAATAATATTGTATCAAAGTCGTACGAACACACGAACGACTTACTGTTGGGCTTGATGAAGATTAGGAAGCAGCGCAGACTTGATGCAGCGTAGGCTTGACGCAGTGCAGGACGTAGATGAAGCAGAGCAGGAGCGGTCGCGCAGATGTGCGCTGCCCAGAAACCTTATTGCTGCCCTGCGCGGTCTTCACGACAAAGAATGGCTCGAGATACCGCTCACCCTCCTTCCAGGTGCATGCAGGGAAGAAAGGCCGGCGTAGTTCGAGTAGCACAGTATAACAGCACAATAGGAGATGAAAATGAAAAGTTCGCGTCTTTGAGCCTGGACGTCTCCAAGTCTTTTATAGACGTGCAAATTACTCTCTAGTAACTACCCTCATTGAACGAAAATAATTCATCGTAATCGCTAATTATTCACCGTAATCGATCAATTATTCATCGTAATCGATCAATTATTCATCGTAATCGATAAAATTCAAAACCAAATAATGGTAATTAAGCAGTCTCATGACCAGTTTAAAAGGAGAGAGATGATGCGAGGTTCAGCAAAAATAAGGTGGACATGGTCTGCCAAGTGGTGCGCCACGTCACGACGCGGTCGCGCGTCGCAAGTCACAAGTCACGCGATTTTCACGCGAAAATACGCGAATACGCGCGCGTGCGCGTGTGTGTGTTTAGCCAAAGCCACCATCCACTTCCATAACTCAAAGGAGTGGCATGGACTCCACCTTATAAATTGGTCTCCCCCACTTTGCCCAAGCAATATGGTACTAAACCTCACATGCTTTGGAATTTAAGAAAATGGGCCACAAATCATGGGCCAATTTTTAACAGTTTGTCCCACACTATATATGAATAATATGATTTATGGATGGGACAGAATGAGACTATTACTTTCCCACAAAAGAAAATGAAAAGATAATACTGCAAAAAAAGGGAAAATAAGTTGTGCGTAGAATGGCATAGTCTGCCTTCTGCAATGATTCATCCAAACAAGAATCTATTGCGATAAAGTATGGCTAAATCAAGATGTCAACTAACTTTGCAGAGAAGCAAAGCTAGCAACTAGTTAAATTTTCAGGAAAAAAATCCATATGTATCAGTATCACCGATGATTACTCCCAGATGAGCAAATCGAATCCAGAACCTGATCGAGGAAGCTAAGGCCAGTAAAGCTATTCGATCATTAAGCGCCTAATTCAAGCATTTTTTTAGAATGAAGCGCCCAATTGAAGCATAACGTTGTGTATCCATCCCTTACGATCCATTGCACCCTTCAACCCCATTCTATATATGCAGAAACTAGGCACGATCGTGAGTAGTGGCTAGCTTACCTGCCCGAATCCACGGGAAAACCCCTCCTTTGTGGTGGCGTGATCCAGACCACAAAGATCCACAAACTCCGTGAGGGAGTGGACGGCGAGAGAGACCAACGTGGCGCGTGATGAAAAGGAGGAGATCCACAGCAATGTGCCAAAAAAGATTACCTTGCTGAATCCGCGGCGTCAAGCGCTAGGCAGAGATAACCGGATCTGAGCGGCGACGCAGGGTTTGGGTAGAGGCTGCAATGGAATTAGAGTTTCACGAGCTATGGCTGTGCCGACAAGGGGTGGAGGAGGCGGTGGCCCGAGGAGCCGACAGAGGTGAGGAGGAGGAGCTGGTGTTGGTGGATGGGGGAGGAAGAGGCGTCGAAGAGGAGGGGAAGGTGGTGGCGCACGGGGGGCAGGGGAGGAGGCGGCATGTCGCGTGTGGGGTGCGGTGGGGATGGGACTAGGGAATTAGGGGACAGTGGATTGGAGAATTTTTTGCCACACGGTAGATAAGAATAGGGAACTACTGTATTAACGCGAGATGATTTATAAAAGGGAAAATTGATCATATACCCTCTTCATAGATGAAAATCTAGGATATACCATTCTATCCATCCAAATTGATAATATACCCTCCTCCAATCTATTTGCTTTACAAAATACCCTCTTTATACTAATCTGTACAGGATTTTGGTATAAACATGTATTATACCATATTTTAGGCCTAATGTACCCATTTTACCCCCATTCACCTATTACCCCATTCCCCGTTCACCCATCCTCCTTTCTGACCTTGCTGGGTTTCCGCACCCATCCTTGCCTGCGCCCGCAGCTGGTCTCCCTCCCAACCTCGCCAGGTCGCCGCTCTGTGCATTTAGACACGAAGAAACCCCACCGAAGTACCGAAGTAATTTCTATCATTTGTGAATGATTTCTGAAATTTGTGAACTTGTGCATCACGTTGTATGAAATTCCCGTGCTAATAGAGATGCTGTCAATGGTTCAATCAGCTACGACATTTGGTTGCAGCCATGAATTGAATTTTGTGAAGGAAGCAGCAGCACAACAGGTTGAAGGAGCCCATCCTTTTCTTGTTGTAATGAATCAAAACCTACGACAAATGCCAATTTTTCCTGCTCCATCTACCATGTACAATATCAGGTTTCCAAATAGTTGTTGTGTGCAACCTTCAGTGAGAATGCGAAATAGCTTCCAAATTGTTGTTGACTGAAAATAGCTCATTGCTACTTGAGGCTTGGGGTTCATCAGTTTAACCTCAACAGTAGGCCCTCAAACCGGCTTTCAAAGAGCTAATAGTTTGCTCCAATACAAAAGGCATTTCTAATACAAGGCATCAACAGTACAAGACCATACAAATTACAAAAGCAAAATAGCTCCAAGAGGTTTCAACAAGACATTAGCTAGCAGTTTTCAACCAATTTCAGTCTTTTCTTTTTAGGGGTCATCTTCTTCACAGGAGGTTTTGATTGTCCTGTTGTGGCAGGCGCCGGCATGTTTGTTGATGCCCCTTGTGAGGTGCTTTCAGCAACTATTGCTAAAGCTAGTTGCCTGTTAAGTTGACATTAAAAAAGGATGATTTAGCAACATAAACTAGTTGACTATTGCTAAAACACATATAACTAGCACAATTATTAAGTTATTTTTACCTTCTAGTGATAGGACCTAGACTGTTTTGTAGAGAAGATGGCAAAGTGATGGACTCCCTAGGTGGGGTGCCAACGGTATGATGTACTTCTCCTTGCTGCTTGCTACCCTTTTTTCTACAAGGCAAAGTACTAAGTTAAGCAATTATGGCACAAAAATGAGTAAAAAAACATGCCAATTACCTTTTCTTATTAGCATTCAAAGGACATCCATCTGATCTATGTCCAATCTCTCCACATCTCCTACATTTCACTTGTTTTTTGGATGTTGATGACTTGCTTTTCTCTAGGCCCCTTGAATCCTATTTTTAGGCCTTCCAGATGCTCTCTTATTTAATGGTGGAAGCAATTTAAAGTCTAGCACTACTTTGGGCCATTGACTCCTACCAGTTATGGGTTGCACCACCCCTTCATATGCTGCTCTAAATTTTGCAACTGAGTAAAAGTTGTGCACAAAGAACTCTATGTTTGGTCTTCTTTCTGTTGTGATGAATGCTAAAGCATGTAGACAAGGCTTTCCAGTTGACTGCCATTCACCACAAGTGCACTCATGTTTGTTGAGGTCCACAACATGTCTATCAACCTCATGGTTGTCATTTACTTCAGTTACCTCAGCAACATCTTGTGAAGATGCTCCAACTTTGAGATGATTCAAATCTCTAGTCTTCACATTCAACTTTTGTATAATGGCAGGGAGAATATGACCTTGTAACCGCTCCCCTATCTTTCTCCTCTTGAAGAATAATTCCCTAATCTTGCCTCTCAACTTGTCTGCAAGTTCAACAACTGGTAAGTCCTTAAGCCCCTTAATCCAACTGTTGAAACATTCAGCTAGATTATTGTTAATGTAGTCACACTTGATGTCATTTGAAAATCTACATCTCATCCAAAGAAATTTATGGTGTCTCTGCAAATAATTGCTGACTTCAGGGTATGCCTCAAGTATTATTCCCATGTGGTAGTTAAACTTATCTTCTCTATATGCTCTTGCAGCTGGCCACATGTGACCAAATACAGGACCATGGAAATTCTTCACAAAATTTTGCATAAGATGGCGGTGACACTCTCTTTGCTCACATGAAGGGAAGACCTTTTGCACTGCATTCTCAAGGCCTTTGCATGCATCAGAACAAATAGCAAGTGTGGGAGGAGTTCCAATTGCTTTCTTTAATTGGTCTAGAAACCATGTCCAATTGTTGGTTGTCTCAGATTCTATGAACCCAAATGCAACCGGAAACATCCAATTGTGGCCATCTAAGGCTGTGATGGCTGCTAAGTGACCTTTCCATTTCCCAGTCAAATGTGTAGAATCCACACTTAGGTATGGTCGACAACCATTAAGAAAACCATCTATGCATGGCTTCAAAGCCATGAAAAAGCTATGGAAATAAATCTCCCCATCTACTTTCTTAGTACAAATCTCTATAACACTGCCGGGTGACCTCAATTCAATCTCAGCTTTGAATCTATACAAGTCCTCAAAACTCTCCTCCCATGTCCCAAAAATTTTGTCAATTGCTCTTTGTCGACCAGCCCACACAGTATCATACTGCAAAGTGACTCTGGGCTCAATTTCTAGCCTTTCTTGGAGTTCTTTAGCACCTAGGTTTGGATTTCCCCTCAATGCTTTAACAACTTTGCTAGCAACCCAAGCCTATGACCCTATACTTGTTTTCACTCTTCTGGTCGACAAGCAATTGTGCTCAAATGGCTTCTTTGTCACCTGCACATACAACAAGAAAAGGTTAGTAACAAGAAAACAAGAAAATAAGTAACAATAAAACAAGCATTTTAAGTTCGTGTTAAATTTTTAGTACCCTGATAGCTCTCCCGTCCATAGTTCTATGCGCATTAATTTGCCATAAACACCCTTTGCCCTTACATTTTCCCTTGAACCTTGTCTGATCAGATTGGACAGTGTATATATCAAATTGACCCTTGATTGCAATCTGCCTCATTGCCATCCTAAAAGCCTCCATGGTTGGATATGTATCACCGACATTTATCGTTGGATTCTCTTCATCCATGTACTAAATGTCTTCAACAATATTGTCATCAACCTCCATTGATGCATCATTTATCTCCACCTCAAGTTCAGGAGGTAAAGGATTCACAATTGGTTCCTTAGACCTTGCCTCCCTCGTCTCGTCCTCAGACCTCAAACCAATAAACTCATACATCGCATCTTCTTCCAAAACAACATCTCTATCGTCATTTTCATCAACATTAGCATCGACCACAAGTTTAGACCAATCAATTAAACCTTGTGATTCACAAGCATTTATGGAGCAAATTAGTGGGTGACCAGCATCGCTAGGACCTTGATTACATGTGCTTAGCATAGCATTTGGTACATTTTCCTCTATGCAAGTCATAATAGATCCACTGGAATGATCAATGCTTTTCCCATGAACTTCCACATCCCCAGCCTTGTCCACAACTCTAGCGCGAACACTACTCGTGGTTTCCGAATCAATCCTACTGGAAGTTGAAAAGAAAAATCATAAATTTTAGTTAGCGCATCTACTGTCATTACAATCGTACTAGCAAGGACCAAGCTATACACACAAAAATACACATGAAGCTAGAAGCTTACTCCACATAAGCCTCCTTTGGATCCATCCTCCTCCTGCAAGCCCACATTGGAAGCTGAAAGTTCAGTACAAGAGAGAGGCGCTGCGTTGTGTTGCGGCGGATCTCACCAGTCTGGGTTAACCCTAGGTCGCAAGCTCCGCCGCGCCGCCGCCTTGAATCCGCCGCGCAGCCTCACCTGGAAGCCGCGGCGCCGTCGCCTCCAAGCCCACGCGCCGCCTCACCTCAAAGCCGACGGACTGCCTCGCCTCGATGCCGCCGCGCCGCCGCGACGCCGACGGCTAAGTTTAGAGGGCGGGAGGGGGAATGATATCGCGACCGGGAGGGGGAAAGAGGGCAGAACTAGAGGGAAGGCGGCCGCTGGGTGCGGATTAGACGGCAGCACCGAGAGGCGGGGAGGGGGAGAGCGGCGACCTGGCGAGGATGGGTGAACGGGGAATGGGGTAATGGGTGCATGGGGGTAAAATGGGTACATTAGGCCTAAAATACGGTATAATACATGTTTATACCTAAATCATGTACAGATTAGTATAAAGAGGGTATTTTGTAAAGCAAATAGATTGGAGGAGAGTATATTATCAATTTGGATGTGTAGGAGGGTATATCCTAGATTTTCATCTATGAAGAGGATATATGATCAATTTTCTAAAAGTATCAAAACAAAAATATCTTCTAAAGACCATCTAGTTGTTGTGTAGGGGTAGAGAATTCCCTACCTCCAGCACGATGGCAGTGACAAGCTCGGCCGCCCGAGTATGACTTAAGGAGCATCATGATATGCGTTCATCGGGTCTCATAGAGTCGGTGCATATGGAAGCAGTAGGGTGTGTACTTGAGGTGGAACTAGGGAGCGACGGCGACGTGGGCAAGGAGGGGTTTGGCGTGCATAGCGAGGAGTGTGGTTGCGGTGTTGGAATCGAGTCGAACGAGAGAATGGAGAGTGAGGGGAGAAAAGACTGAGAGGGATAGAGGCGAGTGGGACAAGAGACTGTCTACACGTCGCGATCTTACGTCTTGATTAGACAGAAACATGTCATGCCATAAGAACTGGTGCGGGACGACCATAAATTAAGAAATATGCTTTATTTACCCAGATGCCTACAGTCAGCATATAGTAGATTTACCTCTTCACAAACTTCCAATTAATATAGACTAGTGGGCTTCCAATTAATAGAGGCTAGTATTTGCCCAATCCTTGTCTCTCTTAAAAGTCTTCTCTCAAGTTCTTGGTCTTTCTTAAAAGTCTTCTCTCAAGTTCTTGGTCAAAAGATGAGGGGAGAATGGAGGAGATGTTAGGTGACATCTAAACGAAAAGCAGCAGCTCTTTCCTTATAGCTTTGGTGCCAAGTATAAAAGAAGGGGGAAAACAGAAGTCGGTTTTGGCTTTAATGACAGATTTTGTATCCTTTCGCTGGAGATGTGCATAGTGTGAATAGAGAGAGAGGGCCCAGGTGGAAGATGGTCAGAGCCTTCATAAGGGCTTCATGGGGGACTCCAGAGGGAAGATCACCACCACCACCACCATCACCAACCCCCCGAGCTCCCCCTCGGTTTCCGGAGCGCCTCACCGCCGACGATGATTGCTTCTTCCTCCATGTAAGTTATACAAGATATATGTTGCATATGTTAGCTATGTAACCATCGAGCTCCTTTTCTTTTCACTTTTTGAGAGCTCTTGTGTGTCCGTTGAGAAGAAAAACAGTTTTGCTTGTTTCTATAGAATAGGAATTTGCCAACTCCTTGCTGATCTTTTTCTCACCCTTTTGTCGCTTGTCGTAGAAGGAACTGAAATATGGAGTATCCTGTTGATTTGCTCTGGTACGGGAAAGAGATTGTTTCTTCTGTCATAGAGATTTTGCCATCAGTACCTTGCGTCGTATGGAATTTGGGATTTTAACTGCTTTCTGAAATTCAACCATGGGCATACAGGAGAGGAATTAGAGAAATACACAGTAATCTCTCGCAGGGAAAAATCTATCGGTTTGTAATTTTTTTCAGAGGGTAGCGATAGAAGCGGCAACAGCCAGTTACTTGATTTTTTCGATTTTTCTGACAAAAATTTTGAATCTATTGATAAAAATTACTTGGTTACTTGGTTTCTGGTAAAATTTCGGTGATATATTTTTTCCTGATCCCTCATCATGGAGCACCCTATCAAGTAGTTTACTGGTTAGTTAGGGATCATGCATGGAAATAGGTTAATTAGGGGCTGAGATAAGGGAAGATGACAGCAAATTACCAAATACTAGGATATAATTCTTTTCCTTGTATCTATCTTCAAGTAGCTGGATCAAAACTTTTTAATGGATTTCACACACCGACTCTTCTATCTGCTCCATTAAAGAAAAGTTGTGCTCCTACGTGCTTTCTAATGTATATAACTACTGATTCTTGCTGATTTCATCCTCCAACTTCCTTTCTAGGAGCAAGGAATCGACAAGCTACGACATGGCGGAATTCGATCAAGCATCAATTTTTCTGTACCTAGATGGCCACGACCAACCGTGGATTCAAGAACAACGACGTCGTACGTTATCGCAAAAACCTATTTCGCTTTTCCCCTCATAATACATCGATGATGTATCTGCGAGTAGTTTTTTTTCCTTTTTACACACCAAAGGTATATATGACCCCTTTTCCATGGATATGTGTTTGCCACATATATGCCGGCCAGTTCTTGTGTCTTGTTCTTTTTCTGTCCCATGCATGTGTTTTCTTTCTTCGGGTTTGGTATTTCTCCCTGTGTGAAGAGTGTGACATGTAACAGACTCCGACGACGACCCTCTCTGCAAGAACTTGATCTAAAAGAAGCTATAAATATTCCTTCTTCCCATTCCTTTCCATTTGCACCTTCTCGTGTACTCTATTGAATTGTAGCCCCAGAAGCATCCATGAGGTGTTGCTATACTAGTAGTACTGCCTCTGTCAATCCCCTCTCTCACCGTGCATCCGTGGGTGTGTCTGTGTGCGAAGCACATAGACATGTTAGGGTCTATTCTTTTTAGCTGTGGTTTATAGTTTTAAGCTGAAATTTTTGAATTTTAGCTGTTTGTGACAGAGATTATGGAGAGAGATACTCATTTGCGATTTTGGATAGTATAGATGTTGGGCTTTTAACGTATACTATAATTAATTTGTAAACTCTATCTTAAAAATACTCCATTTAAAAGTTAGATCTGTAGAAAAGCCAAAAGCCTTTTGAGAAGCTGAAAAGAACATGCTCTTATGAAGCACCTTTTCAAGAACGAATCAATGTGAATTCCATAAGCTAATTAATTTCGGGTACATATATATTTTCTCACTTAACCATCTCTCTCTCTCTACATGCGTGTAACTTCGATGTGCTGCACCCTTAGCCTGACATGACGGAACGCTTACCAACAGTGCTTGTTAACTGCATGCTTGCAGAGACTCTGAACATCTTCCCTTCCCAGCCCATGCATGTCGCAGAGCCAACTCCTGCTGCGAAGGTACGTACAACTATATGCATGGGCCATGCATGAAAACCAACCGAAAGCTTCGATTTCTGTCTTTAA
The DNA here is from genome assembly GCA_036346265.1 of Melocanna baccifera. Taxonomy (NCBI): domain Eukaryota; kingdom Viridiplantae; phylum Streptophyta; class Magnoliopsida; order Poales; family Poaceae; genus Melocanna; species Melocanna baccifera. The sequence goes on from CM070702.1 coordinate 7,033,209, forward strand.
TTACATGAAACTGATGATCGGTGCATTTGGTCTTCTGAGTTCTGATGTACTTGATGTTGTATGTAGAGCGGTGGCGTGGTCATGGCCAGGCTTCCTAATGGCAACCAGCAGGTGCCTGACCAGCAAGGTGGCCAAAAGATCACTGCTGCCACTCCTGGACCCACAGTACCTTTGCCTAACTCTGCCAAGGAGAACAAGAGTAGGCTCATTAAGGTATGCATCTCTCTCTCTCTGGATTTTCGTTCTGTAACCAGCAATTGAATATCGATCTCACTCTTCTAGCCTCTCTCTAGGGTCTAGATACATACATCTCTCTTCTCTCTCATCTTTTGAAGGAACCAAAAATATGTGGCTTGCAGAAGGAAGGAGCCAGCAGTGGGAAGGGTGCAACATCTAGTCCAGAGAGAGAAGGAAGGAAAACACTAGACCCTAAGGTGAGTGATTCTTAATAAGGTCTTGCAACAACGCAAAAGCAATTAAGGACGGTGAGCTTCACTGCCTACAGGCTACACATAACTTTTGAGTTGTGTGTATGTGTGCATGTGCATGTTGCAGACACTGAGGAGGCTTGCACAGAATAGAGAGGCGGCCAGGAAAAGTAGGCTTAGGAAGAAGGTGAGTCAACTAGAAACTGCACTACTTAAAGAAACAAATTATATATATAACTTTGTGTATATTTCCAGAAACATACAATTAATACCTGTGACAAAGTGCAAACATATCTCTAAACCATTTTCCCTGTATGTGTGTGTGTTGTTCATTTTTAGTCAACTATTATTTTGCTAAATGAAGTCCCAGTGTGGAAGTGTCTAGCAGGGTTTTGAAAATTGGTTTTAAAATTTTACCGAGGATTCAATTACACTGATAGGAAAATTTCGGAGAATTTTGGACCGAAATTTTCAAATCAAAATTAAAATTAAAAATGGATCAAAAATCAGCTGAAAATATCAGCTGAAATTTTTGAAAACTTCGGCAAAATTTCTTCTATATTTGATAAAAATTCATGAAAAATAAAATTTTTTATAACCAGTTTGAAATTTTATGGAGGGTCTAATATGGACAATAAAACCGATAATTGGTTGATTATCAGAAACCACCATGTCTAGTGGATTTTAAGAATTTCGTGATGTTGCAGATTTTGGCTCTTTCATTGGGACTTATGTGCTCAATGATATACTTTATTTTCCTTTCTCCTGAATTGGACAAACCATCTAAAGAATAATATCACTTTCCAAAAGTAAAATCTCATTTCTTTTCCTATATGAAATATGTGTTATGCTTAAGTACCCCGAAGAATTGGTTGGCATACCATCCATTTAATTGTTTCATTTCTGTATGAGTAGATATAAGAAATCTGGACCGATTAACTGGCAGGAAATCTTTATTTAATGTTAAGATCCTTGTTGTATCTAGTCAACTCTTTTATACGTGCGCTATTAAGAATATGCGCAAATCAGTAATGTCAGAAATTAAAATTAAATGTGCATTCATACCATATGCTTATAGTCAACTCTTTTACCATGTGTCTTCATGCATGCATTGTTCTCTTCGTTCTTCAGGCTTACATCCAACACTTGGAGTCAAGTAGGATTAAGCTAAGCCAGCTTGAACACCAGGTTCAAACAGCAACAGTGCAGGTAAAAGGGCATTTTTATTTTAACTCTCCAAGCATTATCTTGGAGGGAACTTACTGCGTTATTTTCTGCAAATATTTTTCATGTCCTGCATATGCAAGTCGTGACAAGTGACCAGTGACAACTACTATAATGTTCAGGGTGTCTTGTTGGGTACTGGAGATCAGCACCAACTGGGCCTTCCTTCTCCATCTTCAGCAGGTAATGAGACACACCAATTCATCCATCAGTTTTACAACAATTACTCAATTGCTTTAGTTCTTAATTTTGATCTTTCTCTAGTTTGACATTATTTTAGTAATGAATACCATCTTTAACTACTCCATATGATGAGCAGCTGGGATATTTGATCTGGAGTATGGGAGGTGGGTTGAAGAACACAGCAAGCTGACGTTCCAGCTTAGGGCTGCGTTGAATGAGCACATGCCGGACAACCAGCTGCAGTTGCTCGTCAATGGCGCGGTGGCGCAGCACAACGAGCTGCTGAGCCTCAAGGGTGCCATTGCCAGGGCTGACATCTTCCATCTCCTGTGCGGAGTGTGGGCGAGCCCCGCTGAACGTTGCTTCCTTTGGTTAGGTGGATTTCGCCCCTCGGAGGTTATCAAGGTATGTATATGATCACAAAATTCATCTGCAAAACCAATGGAAATTAATAGGCATATAGACATGTAGTATGCATCATATATATATTTAGTAGCAGATTCAGGTCCTGTCTGAGAGGGCATGCGGTTTACAGCGCAGTTGCCAAAAGCTCAAGCCATTTCAAACAGTTGAACAGTGTGTAGCTAAATTGACTTTCCAAAGAAGCTTATTTTCTTTTCCAGCGCTTCTATGAGAAGCACGGCTTATGAAAGGCTTGATTGGAAAGGTAAGCTTGATGTGCACCGGTTCTTGATGTGTGTTCCGAACTTCCGATTAGAAATACTAGCAGCGGAAGGGCAGTGTCATGCTACGCTAGCCACTACGTGGACCCAAAAAAAGAGTTGATGATTCATAGAGGGGCTTTCGTGGAAAAATTGGGAGCTCGCGTGTATTTACGGAAAGCGGAAGGCTTTTCTAAAAACAAAGGTCCCGTGCGTAATTATTAGAAAATCATGGGGCTTTATCTCATAAAGGAGGGCTGATGCCGTGCTAGCCACTACGAGGACCAAACAAAAAGAGTCGACAATTCGTAGGGGAGTTTTGTGGAAAAATCGAGAGCTCGCGCGTATTTACGGAAAAGCGGAGGGCTTTTCATAAAAAAACAAAGGACTCATGCGTAATTATAGAAAACCGTGGGGCTTTATCTTGTATAAAGGAGGACCTCTTTGAAAAATTGAGGACCCAAGAGTAATTCTGAAAGCAGAGGGCCTTATCGTGAAAATGGTAGGGCCTTTTTGTAAGAAATAAGGACCTATACATAAATTTAAAAGACTGAGGGCTTTTTTGCAAAAAAAAAAGTTGAGGTGGCATGCCTCCTAGGGTGAATCCCCCAGGGTATAATATAGGAACTATGTTGTGAAAATGTTGGTAGGTATAGCATCTTTGGAGGTACACATATACTACTTTTAGATAAGGATGTACTCATGCATATCAAGAAATTAAAATAAGCAATGAAATGAGACAACAGAAAGATACAGCGAGAAAATTATACTTTAGTTGGAATGGACGCTATGATGCTTAGAATTGTCGATGCATGATTGTGGGTTCATTTGGTTGGTCCTCATATTATCTCTCCATGAAAAAGCATCTCCCTTTTGCATACAAAATTAATCAATAATCCCCTCAAAGATTCTTGCTTTCTTATTAGTCATTGTTTAATGAAACCTAACCTAATGCACAACCATTTTTTTACTTATTCAAGAGCACAACTACTCGATCCTAGTCATGTCATCTACACAACCCTTGCAGGTCAGTGCAATACAAATACTGTCATTTGAGTTTTTTTATCTATAAGACCATAATGGTCATCTCCCTTGACCACTTCAGTCAAGAAACATGCCGATTCAAACCTACTACTATATATATTCAACCTTGGGTTGACCCTTCCTGCCTTTGTGTTATCTAGTTAATCTAGTTAATTATTGATTTCATGATGTTGCAAGATAATTCTAGATTTTTTAAGCAAAAGAGTTTTATATATCTAGTGAAGAATGCCAATTATAAGCCATCTGATTGCCCAGGACCAATTTAATTTTCACTATATACCTTCTATATATGACCTAATAACAGAAGCCTTGACTCCTCCAAGTCTCCGAAGGGATCCATGCATATGTGTTAGGTTAAGTGTCTAAGTAAAACTAATGTCAAGTGTTAGATTGAATGACTTCCACGTTTTTTCCATCGGAATGAACTTTCAAACCCCTTGTCTTATTTTGCTGTTGTAATCTGTACCAACTCCAAACTTTGAAAAGCTTATATGCTCCAAAGCAACTTTTCCCCAATTTACTTTACCAACAATTCCAAAGATCCCTTAATTGATTCCGGGATTTAAAAAGCTTTGCTAATGTGGTAGGAGGCTCAAGAACTTGATGGAATAGTTAAAAGTTAGAAAGAAAAAACATGGCTTTTGGATGCATGCATTGTCGAGACACAGAGAATTGATTGGGGAGTAGGTAATTGGACAGAAATAGGTATGGGAGAGGTTAGATTTGTGATGGGGATGGTTTCCTAAATAATGGATGATCCCCAGGGGGGTTTGGTCCCTCTTCCTTTCGTTTGTTCTACCAAGAATTCATTGTGTTGTCTTCTAGAAGGTATGTGTCCCATACTGAAAGAAATTAGGGATACACAAAAGGAATTGCACATCTTTTAATTAAGATAGAAGATGGGATTCAAACCGTGACCTCAACCACTGCGCTTTTGTGCCTTACCATCACGGTGCACAGTATTTCCCTGTTTGTCTGATGGACATTGATCTAAATAAAAAACTATTTGTATTTTCTTTCCTATGAATAAGGTCATTTTTCAAGACAAGGGAATTTGAGATGAAAATAATACATGCATATCTATTCTAATAATTAATATAATTTTTAAGATAATGAGTACAATAAGAATATACTCACACATGCACAAACGCAAACAACACCACACACTCACACATACCCATATGGATACGTCTAATGCACACGTTTAAGACAAAACGGAGACCGAATAGTCTTACGAAGCACGGGCATACGCTATAACCACTAAAAGCACTCATGTGCGCGCGTGTACTCAGAGGATAATGTTTACATAAATAATGTTGGAGGGGTACCATTCACGTGAACAGACAGTACTCCCACCCCAAAATATGGCATCACGGCTCAAAGCTAGGTAGGTAAGCTACCCACTGGTAGCATTGTCAACCGAGCAAGTGCTCAATCCGCTAATAATTAATATACTGATGAGTTTCTCAGTACTTCATCAAAGAAAATTTCACAAATATTACGCAGTTTATTTTGTTGGTTAGTGTAAATCAGCCCTTCATCTGTCTAATATTTTTTTTAAAAAAAAATTGATCAGGTTTCACAAATATTCGACCACGTGCATGCATGCATGTTAGATGAAAACGTCATATATGGTTTTATCGCATATATAATGGATGGTTCCAGGTTTCATATATGCCTTCCTTTTGCTTATTATAATAAAAAAACTAACAAACTGCCTTGACCTTCTAGAAGGTGTACGCATATAATCCTAGAAGCTTTCATAATTTGATGCGAGAAGATCACCTGCAGCAAGATTCTCAAAAAGGACACATCACGTGAATTTGCTTGTCTTGTCATGCGGACTTTTCCGCACATTTATGTTTTGAGCTTACTGAGTACAGATTTCTGATGGAATGTACAAATCATAGGGTGTACGTTTTAGCGTTGGTTTCTATTTGAAATTTTATTGTAGCTAATTTTTTTTACTGCAGTTGAGTTAGTTTATTGAGCATAATTAAATTTTAAAAAACATAAAAATAGAAAAAACATGTTAGTCTATCACGGACAATGCAAAGGATTACAGAAAAAAAAATACAAAAAATCTAAAAAATCTAAAAAATTAAAAAAAATGAATTACTAAATAGTAAAAAAGCTAAAACTAAAAATTTAAACTGAAAAAAAATCTGAAATGAGCGAACCTTAAATGTTCATTTTTTGCACACACTTCTCCGCCTTGACATATGTGCATGGACCATTTTCGTACGTACACAGACAATTTCTGGCAAACAAGCCAGCTAGCTAGTTTCTGAAAAATTAGCTTTCAAAAAATGTACAAATGTTTTAGGAAATCCACTTATTATGTGGATTCCCATTTTTCTTTTATGATATAAAAGGTATCTCCACTTTCTTATGATCTTCTCCTGGATATATGGCAGCAATAATTAATAATGCATGTCCAGTTCAAATTGTTCTCAAATGGGACTAGCATTATAGTAGTAGTTTACCAGATGGATGACTAATAATTTCCGTTTTGCTTTATGATTCTTCGCCTACTATTCAGGAGATAGCAGAAAACCGAAAGTGTAAACATATCAGCAATAAAATTTCTTTTGTATTAAAAAGTGCACAAATACCTGTTAGACATGCATGCATGGTTCGATCCCACTTTCTACCGGTTAGATATGTCTAGTTCACATACTTGTTGATCAATATGAAAGATATTTATTTAAAAGATAAAATAATATATTATTTAAAAGATTATAAATATAAAAGTAATATAATCACCTCCATAATTACCTCTAGGGTATATCACTTTATATATATATATATATACATATACATATATACATATATATATACATATATACATATATATATACATATATACATATATATATATATATATATAGGAAAAATACTTTCTACACCCGGGTGTAATTACACCCACCTCTAATATACCACCTAAACAAATTCGAAATACTCCTTTATCATCTTAGATATACTCATATACTAATTATAAGATACTTCAATGCGAACCACATGAAAAAATTGTAAGCGAGTCTATAGTTTTTAGCGTATTTTGTAAATACCTTTATATACGCACATAAAAAGGAGTATGTCGAATAAAATGTACATACTACCTCTGAAAAAGTATTCATACCGCCTAGATGGTCTTAAATACTGTGATACTACACGCATACTCTCAGTACGCGAGATACTTCCTATATTATGAGATACGACATAGGGTGTAATTACACCGGGTGTAGAAAAGAGGCTATCTATCTATCTCTCTCTCTCTCTCTCTCTCTCTATATATATATATATATATATATATATATATATATATATATATATATATAAACTGTGTGCGTATATTCATGTGACAATGGGATCGATCGATTGAGCATTTGCTTGGATGCTGCACGCATGCATGCAGGTAATGCTGAAGCATGTGGAGCCGCTGTCGGAGGGTCAGCTCCTGGGCATCTACAACCTTCAGCAGTCGTTGCAGGAGACGGAGGACGCGCTCAACCACGGCATGGAAACATTCCAGCAGTCCCTCTCCGACACCGTAGCTGCCCCCGAGGTCCCCGGCGGCAGCTTCATCGGAAACATGTCCCTCGCCATGAACAAGATCGACTCCATGGAGGGCATCGTCAGGCAGGTAATTTATTTGTTTGGCTAATTACTTTTGTCAATGGATGTATAATACCACTTCTGTGTGATCAAGGTTTGAACTGACGGCTATCAATTACTAGTCAGACTGGCAAGGCACTCCAGGAGTCTAGACATAGGTTATCCATCTATCTCTATCTCTTTTCTATCATACTAATGGGAGGCTCCTCCACATAATCCTAAGAGTAAAAAAGCTTAAAATTAATAAGAGAAAAAATATCCAGAAATTCTCATAATAATCAAAGAAAAGAAAACATCAAGACCATCTAATTTTCCATACCAATATAATATACGACCAAGATAAATATCTAGAAATTCTTACAATAATCAAAGAAAAGAAAACATCAAGACCATCTAATTTTCCATAGAGATATAATATACGGCCAAGACTTAGTATCAATATATGCCACACATAATGTCTTTTTAACATATGACATTTGTGTTTGTGTGGAACAACTATGCATGCACTTGTGACCAAACCGTAATCCCGGACAAAAAATATTACAGCCTCCCGGCCGGCCGGATACAACCATGCACTACTACAGAAACCATTATCACAGACGGTTAAAAAACGTCATCACAGACGGTTTTCTGAACTGTCTGATTTTATAGGTCAGTGATAATCAATGGTTATCACAGACGGTTTAAAAACCGTCTGTGGAGTATGTATCACAGACGGTTTGTAACTACAGACCATCTATGATAGCTAGCATCACAGACGGGTTGTAAGAAACAACCGTCTGTGATATAGGCATATCACAGATGGTTTTTAACAAAAAACCGTCTGTGATATATCAATATCATAGACGGTTTGTAACCACAAACTGTCTGTGATATGGATTTGTAACTACAGACTGTCTGTGATAGCTAGCATCACAGACGGGTTGTCAGAAACAACCATCTGTGATATAGACATATCACAGATGATTTTTAACAAAAAACCGTCTGTGATATTGATATATCAATATCACAGACGGTTTGTAAATCGCAAATCAGATCAGGTATTTGCGATTACAACCGCCTCGTGATATTGATATATCAATATCTGACGGTTTGTAATCGCAAATCAGTATCTGCAGACGGTTTGTAATCGCAAACCGTATCGCGAGCGGTTTTATGTTACAAACCGCTCGTGATATTGATATATCACGCGGTTTTTGTTAAAAATCATCTGTGATATGCCTATATCACAGACGGTTGTTTCTTACAACCCGTCTGTGATGCTAGCTATCACAGATGGTCTGTAGTTACAAACCGTTTGTGATATTCTTTCCTACCCCTAGATCTATTTCTGTTTATTGTCTAGCCTCAGGAAATGCTAGCCATGGCCTCTCAAACAAGCAGTATCAACATGTACACATACGCATAATTCACATCTCAATTCATTTCGAAACATATAACATCCAATTCATTTCACAAACATATAACATCCAATTCATATCTCAATTCATTTCACAAACATAAAACATCCATTTCGCAAATCAATTAATTGAAATGAAGTAAAATATCCATTAACAATACACAATTGCAAAAGATCTACATTGCATTTGCACTCAGATGGTAACATTGTATTTTTATTGCTTTATCACTCTGGAATGAGGTCTCGCGAAGAAACAGATTCATAATCATCACTTGTCAGTCAAGCATAAGCATTACTTGATGGTGCATGATTGCCATCCAAGTATTGCTTGTGCAAATTTGACAAGTCGCTGATTATGGATCTATTTCTTTCGCGAGACCTCGATTCCGGAGTGATAAGAGCAATAAAAAAATCATTATGGGTTGTGGAACTCTCCCTTTTGAGCTAGGACTTTAGCCACCAAAAAGTACGCGGATTCTCCTAGAATTCGTTCAAGGTTGAGCTGTTGCAATGCAGTTTTCGGTATGGACGCACCCTGTCGATAGGAATATCAATATGCGTATATATATAATTTGATAAGTATGAAGTAATTATGAGAATATTGACAAACCTTAGTATTGGCATTGGTGATCCTCGAGGAATCGTGGAGTAGTTTCATATGGTGGCAAACGTAAAATCCACACGTGTTGCTCGGCTGCTACTGGTGGCACTGCAAAAAATAGAATGTGTTAATTCAAGAGGCATTAATACTACCAACTGTTGCATATGATTAATTAATATGTACTAACGAATACCTTAAAGTTTCGGTCGTGTGTTAGGGGTTTGGCCCCTTGCGTCGAGAACTTTGCCTTTTTAACGTACGTCGCGAACACTCTACGTGATTCGAAAAAGTTGACCTTAGTCATTCGGAAGGAAAGAAAGAGTACAATATAGTTATGATAGAAAAATGTACTTACCTATCGATTAATTGGTGATAATCGTAGTCGGTTTTATTCTTACTTAGGAATCAAGGTATATTACCTGCTCCACTTTGGTACAATTACTATTAAAATCCAATGAAACTCCGATTGTAGGGCATCGTATATATTCCTTATCGCGTAAGCCAGCAGTGATGTTGCAATGTACCTCTCGACGACACCAGCATCCTCGTTGATGGTATAACTGGCGACCAAGTGTGGGTCCAAGAAACCAACCGATGATTTGGATGCTCTAGCTTGAGTCACCATGTGTCTACATATATATACACGAAAGCAACAAATTATATATGACATTTATCGGTATGACATGAACAGAGACTGTGATTGTACACACTTACAGCGTCCAGCATCAAACGAGTGAGGCATCGAGAGCGTTGAGCGTGTAAAGATCAAATAAATCATCGAAGGTCACCACGAAGACACCATCTTGAAATTCGTGCTAGAAATGATGATGCATGAATTTGACAGTGAGACCTGTGCACTGTTCATCCTTTGGCTTATTGGATTGTTCCATATACCAATTGTGTAATGTCCTGCAACTTATTGATAGGAATGGGAGGCGCATCACGGGTTGACCATCGCTCGCCAAGCACGCAATTTGCGGGCCAATGGCGTACGGATATCATCATCGGTCTTCTTTGCTTTGCCCTTGCTGCCTCGACTGTCCTTGCTACCTCGGCTATAGGTCGACTGTAAAGGTAGCACCGGTGGAAGTTGTTGCACTGGGAATAGCTCCCGTGGACTCATCACCGGTGTAGGTAGCGGTGGTGGAGGTAGACCTTGTGGAGATGGCACTAGTGCAAGTTGCTCTGGTTTGTCTTGCCCTTGTGAACCTACCACCGGTGAAGAAGCCTCCAGGCAGATGTCACTTTTGGGCCACTGGATGAAGGTTCCAATGGCTTGCCCTAGAGTCACGATCTCGTCGTTGGAGGGTTTCGGTAGCGGGACAACATCGAAATTGGTATGCATACCATCCACAGACACTTTTCCGAAGCCTGGAGCTAAAGGTGCATGGTGCACCATAGCTCCTTCACCGGACGGATATGCTAGGCCCCAAGCAGCGCACAAGGCAACGGAGGCATATCTCACTTGGAGTTTGCACTTCGTAGCTTGCAAGTTGTCGTCCACAGGAAATCTGCCCTCGCATTCCGTCGTAGGATTGGACGCGCAGCTACTCCAACGGTTGGGGGGCTGGCTAGCACAGGAGCGGCGGCGGCCTGCTGATTTTCTTCTGCTTGTCTTCGCACCTCATCTCTGACGTAATCAGCAAGCTCATCTCTAAGAGATGCCTTGATCTCCTCTCGTAGCCATGCGTCACGCTCGGCTTTGTTTCTCTTCCTACTCCGATACAATTCGGGGTTATCTCGAGAAACCTTGATTCCAAGGAACATAAAACCCAAGGCCTCGTATGACCCGGTGCTCCTTGTTTCCCAAAGGTCATGGAAAGTATATCTTTCTCCTAATTGACCGGAATGATCCCTGGAAGATTCGACACTCAGTGCATCCGCAAGAGCCCGACATGTCATTTAGTTTTCCGAAGTAGTGGAGTAATTACAAGCTACGAGTTCGATATCTTACCAAGCGGTGGGACACTTCCTAGTTTGCAGGGTTCCGGAAGGAGATGTCCCCCGACGACGTGGTAGATGACCTCACTCTAATCCAATTTCGAGCGCGCTCATCCGGGATTGTGGCAAATGGTGGGGCGGTGTTCCGCAGATTGCCTGCTCGCCCTCCCGCCTCCATCGGGATTTTACCCGCATACCACCGTGGCCGAGTCTCCGGGATGTGTGTTTTTTGCCTAGAGGGCATTGTGCGCCGCGCTTGCACTTCTGAAAGCTTCGGTCGTCTTCATCGCCTTAAACTCGTCCCATTGTGGTTCCAGGAATGGATACCTGTCAAAGGGCGTTAGATTCTTCTGCATATAGTCCTTGACAAGCACGCTCTTGAAGTTCTTCTATGCTTTGCACGCCGTTGCCAACGCATGTCGTTGCACGGAGTCGTGGTGTTTTTCTCGATCTCGAACGATGCAAAAATCTCACAACACTCACGCTTTCGAGTCTCACTCACGCCTTCCACGAATCGAATGTGATCTCAATTCATTCTCGTGCAACTATTCTGATCGTTCTTCGAAATGCCCTTGCTGCTTTGTCAGGAAGGAGAGGGGTCCCAGATCTATCAACTTGTGTGATGGTAAATCGACCCTCGGGCTTTTTCGATGGTCCTCTTGCTTTGCGTGTTGATTTTGGAGCGGACGCTTCCGGCGATGATGTTGAAGAATGCGCGGATGACATGTTGACCTTCTCATATATACGTAAATAGTGCGGTATAAGCACATACTTAAATTTAATTCCAATATATGTATACATATATTCAAGTATACATATACATATCTAAGTTCATTAGCAACATATATATACATATACATATGCATATGCATAACTGTAAGATTTAACAACAATAAGATTTATGAAATAACAAGAATGTATGTTCAAGTAAGTGCCTATTCTTTCCTATATATACAACATGCATGATACCAGAGGCAAAAAAAATGACTTAATCAACATATACACATATAAACATTTTAAGTTATTCAAGTAGAAATTTATGCCCAACATAAATATCATGTATCTAAAATCAGCATAATGCTATGCAACAGTTATATGACAATTATATATTAGATCTTAAGCTTAAATCAACATTTTCTATTAAAAGAAACTAACAGACTCGGGGGGACGGAGGCGGCCGGTGACGGGCTCGGGGACGGCGACGGGCTCGGGGCTCGACGAGGCGGCCGCGGCGACAGCTCGAGGATCGCGGCGGCCTCGGGGACGGAGGCGGCCGTGACGGCTCGAGATCGGAGGAGGCCGCGACGGCTCCGGGACGGCGGCGGCGACGGCCCGGGGCTCGACGGAGGCGGCGGCGACAGCTCGAGGACGGCGATGGCCTCGGGGACGGAGGCGGCGGTGACGGGCTCGGAGACCGAGGAGGCCGCGGCAGCTCGGGACGGCGGCGGCGACGGGCTCGGGGATCGGAGAGCGACTAAGTCTAGGTTGGTATTGCTAAATAATCGGCAGATTACGCGCAAAACCCAAGCTTGGGGTTTTATATGAAGGCTTATTACAGACGGTTGTAAGATCGGAACTGCTCGTGATAATAAATATCACAGACGGTTTGGAGATAAGAACCGTATGTGATAATCAACTATCACTGCATTTGTTCTAAACTAAGAACCGCTCGTGATATCTATGATATCACGCATTTGTTACGAGATAAGAACCGCTCAGGTAGTTATTCTCGCGAAGGTTCTTATCTCGAACTGCAGTGATAATAATCACGCACGGTTTTAAACTTACAACCGTCTGTAATAAGGCTTTGCCCTACAGAGTTAATATAATCGCACTAACCAAAGATTCAATAAGCCTTTGCCCACTGTAGTTATTTCTTTACAACAACCCGGTATATTTCTTTACAAATACCAATGAACATAGAGATACATTTGTATGACTCATTCTCAAAATTCACCTACATATCACACACATGCATGTATTAATTGTTATATACATAAATGCCAATTCACATGCATATACATCCCATACATACATATATGTCGCCATTCTCATTCCACTTGCTTATTTCCTTTAAAAATTAACCCTTCATGATGATCAATGCGTACGTAACTAGTTTCGTCACATTGTTCGTCGTTGACACTTATGCCATTTCCAAAAGGAGGTAACTCGTCAAATTGATTGTATTCTTCCTCGTCCACTACATTCTCTACTCCGACAATTCTCCTTTTTCCATAAAGAACTACATGGCGCTTCTTATTTGTCAGGTCGGTTACATAGAAAACTTGAACAACTTGGTTGACGAGTACGAATGGTTCGTCTTTGTACCCGACACGTTGGAGGTCCACGGTAGTAACACCGCATTTGTCAACCTTCACTTGTGGAGATGCACCAACGCAAATGAAATAAGGGGATCTTGAAAACCACGTAGTCGAGCTCCCAAATCTCTTCTATGAACCCATAGTACGGTTTTTCACCCCATCGATCGAACGCATCTATGCGGACACTCACTGCTCAGGTAGTGCTCTTTACATCCCGAGCTGTGTGTAGAATGTGTACCCATTTATGTCGTATTCTTGCCATGTCACAATCAGTAAATGTTGGCCTTTGCCAACCATGTCAAGATCTCACTTGACGAGCTCCTAGCGATTTGCTCCTTCAACCATTGGTTGAACCGATCGTTGTGTTGTCTTATGATCCAAACATCCGTCGCCCGGATTCGCATTGTAGAAGCATATCCTTGTCTTGAGTCGACATAAGGGCCACTTGAGTCATGTGTTGCAAGACCGTGAAATGGGCTTATGATACGCTGCTCATATCTAGAGTGATTGCTTTCCTTCCTATAGTTCCGATACCCTTGAGCCTCCCTCATGACGAGATTGAGGCACACCTATCGTTGAATCGAGCCATATAATCGACGCAAAACTCAATGACCTCTTCGCTTGCATAAACTTCGACGATGTCGCCTCCCACGAGACCGATTCCGTACATATGACTTGAGAATTCCCATGAACCTCTCAAACGGGTACATGCTACGTAGGAATACAGGCCCGCATATTTTTATCTCCCACACAACGTGAACAATGAGATGGACCATGATTTCAAAAAATGAAGGAGGAAAATACATCTCAAGATGACATAGAGTCATCACCACCTCGTCCTGCAGAGCATCTAGTCCTTCGGGATCGATGACCTTCTGAGCAATTGTGTTAAAGAAATAACATAACCTCATGATTGTCTCTCAAACTTTGATCGGCAAAATATTCTGAATTGCAATAGGAGCATCTGTGTCATCAAAGACATGACAATCATGAGACTTCATTCCATTTAACTTCAAATCTTGCATCGAAACAAATTTCTTCACATTGCCGGAGTAACTGTGACGGAACTTTGACACCATGCAAGCACGCACGCTCTGTTTTTCGGCCTTGGATAGAGTGTAACACGCAGGGGAAGGTATGTTCGCCCATTATCTGTTGTTCTCGTGCTAACTCACGCCGATGTCCATATCACCAAGTCAAGCCGCGCGTTGACGCCGCCCTTTGTTTTATCACGAATGTTCAAGAAGATACCAATCAAGTCGCACACACATTCTTTTCTACGTGCATGACGCCGATGCAAAGGTCGAACATCTAGGTACTCCCAATAAGGTAAGTTCTAAAATATTGATCTCTTCTTCCGGATGTTCGCCTCACGACCCTCAATTTACGCCCTTTCCGAGGACAACATTTAAATCCTTAACCATATTATAAGCCTCTTTCCGCTTAAATGCCTTGGAGCTGAACCGTCCTCTTTCTCTCACAAATTGTTTCTTCATCTTGCGGTATGGGTGAGCCCTCCAGAAGAAATCGGCGTGACGCATGTACACGATTTTGCGTGAGTGTTTCACCACATACTCGGTACTATCTAAGCAAAGTGAGTACAAGCTTTGGCACCTTTTGTACTCTAGCCCGACAAAGTTAGCAAGTGCAGGATAATCATTTATGGTGCAGAACAATAAGGAGCAAAGTGAAGTTCTTTCGCTTGTATGCATCCCATACCAGAACCCTTCGTACTCACAAAGACTTTTAGATCTTCCACCAACGGCGCTAGGTACACATCAATATTATTCCCTGTGTTGCTTTGGCCCTTGGATAAGTATCGACAACAAAATATACTTTCGCTTCATATACAACCAAGGAGGAATGTTACAGATGCAAAGAGTCACATGCCAAGTGCTATGTCGGCTACTCATGCTACTGAAAGGATTCATTCCATCTGTACTCAATCCAAACCTTATATTCCTCGATTGCAGACCGAAATCGCAAAACACCTATTGATGTTTCTCTCTCGGGTGGAATCAAGCAAGGTGTCTCAAAGATTCCATCCTTCTTGCGCTCCTCCGAGTGCCATCGCAGCAGCTTTTGCCTCCTTTGGATTCGCAAAAAACTGCTTCAAACGGGGAATTATAGGAAGATACCATGCCACCTTTCCAGGAGGTCCTCTCTTCACCTCTGTTTCCTCGCCATCATCATATGATTGATTGTTACGTTTGTAGCGGGATGCGTTGCACACCGGACAGACATGCATGTTTGCATACTCTTTACGGTAGCGGATACAGTCGTTCGGACATGCATGTATTCTTTCTACTTCCATTCCCAATGGACAAAGAACCTTCTTGGCTTTATACGTGGTTTTAGGCAACTCATTGCCCTCCGGAAGCATGTCCGCTAAAAGATATAGCAGCGCTGTGAAACTCTTGTCGGACGAACCGTTGCTTGCCTTCAATTTCAACAGTTCAAGCACAGCTGACAACTTCGTGTACTTTGACCTGCAACACGTGAACAAAGATTTCTCTGAGTCCTCCATCAAGCCTCGGAATTTAATATACTTTCTCTCATCATAGTTCTCTTCTACATCACGAAGCATCTGATCCAGATTGTCATCGCAACCTATCCGAATCGAACCACAATCATCATCCGCAACATATCATTGATTTCACCGCGATGTCATCCAACGTATATTATTGACTTCGCGGCGATGTCATCCGCGGTATATCATTGACTTCGCCATGATCGGTCCAACACGTATACCCCTTTTTGAAACCCTCCGAATCAAGTGCTTCAATCGCTCTCGATTCTTAAACATCTTCAAATTCTCACGATCGATGTATGGACAATACATATATTCCACCCCCTTATTCAACATATCCTCCTCGTGACTCTTGTAAAAGCGAGCACACGCCATTAATGTACTCTTCACTCACACGGTTTGCGGTATACATCCAGTCGGTCCTATATAATGTACATATATAACAACTTAGTATTAAAATTAATTTAATTAATTATTACTACATATATACCACATGCATTGAGGCTAGCTAAATCTAACATATTAGCTAGATCTTCAAAGTATATATATATATATATATATATATATATATATATATATATATATATATATATATATATATATATGATTCATAGAAAATTAATTAGCTAGATCAAACAAATTTCATTACTAACCATATCTAGGGCAACCAAGATCTTAATGAATCTTCAAAGCTCTCCCGACAAATAAGCCTCCTTCCATAAAAAAAAATTGGTCTGAAAGCCTTGCCGCCTCCGGTTGGCAAAGCACTGGCAAGATCTAGATCGAAATGAAGACAGATGCGATGCAGCGGCGCAATAAATACATAGCAGCATTATCACAGACGGTTTTTTAAACAAACCCGCTTGTGATACTTACTACAGACGGTTCATTGGTAAGAACTGTCTGTGATGTTTGACTATCACAGATGGTTCGTTAGTAAGAACCGTATGTGATACTCATCACAGACGGTCTCCAAAATAAAACCGTCTGTGATAGCTCCATCGGGACTCGGTAGCACTATCGCTACACGGCGTCTCGGCATACGAACCGCCTCGATCATTAATTTGGTATGCGAACCGTCTCGCTAAAGGTTAAATATGCGCCGCCTAATTCTCAACGCCAGTACATGCAATATGGCCCGTGATCATCTCCTTCCTCTCATTTGTTCATCAAGAGTTGTTCGGCGGAACCTTTGCACAGCGCCACAATTTACGTCTGAGCAGCTTCTCCGCACACGCCCGCTCTCCTTCCCCAACTTTCTTGTATCCGCTCGGCTTGACTTGATCATCCGCCGTTGTGAGGCGTCTCGCCGCCGCTCAAGAAAGGGAATTCGCCACCCTAGTTCTTCTCAACAATGTGCACAAAGCGGAAGAAGCTCTTGTGGCATTGCACAGACTAATGGATAGCATTGCCGATCAAGCAGAAACGGCAGAGTCTGACGAAGCTTACAATGCAATCCTCTTCGAGATTATGGACTATGCTACTAATCATTTGCCTAGGCTGAAGGAGGAAGTGCTGAGAGTAAGGTCAATCTTAACGGCGTTCGAGAACTCAGCGGCTCATCTAACGGACAAAGTCGAAGAAGAAGCGTACGAAACCCTGAAGATTAGAATCTGGGAATCTCTTTATGTGCGACTTTTGTAATAAATTTTCCTTTAATTTATGATCTTGTCTCAGTAGTTCTGTACATAGGTTATTATAAGTTATTAGAAGCAACTTGTAATACAAACCGTTCGATCTGTAGTTATATATATATATTAACATCGGACAGACAACATCACAGACGGGTTTGTATTACAAACCGTCTGTGATAATTCTAATATTATCACAGACGGTTTGTAATACAAACCGTCGGTAATAAGCAGCTTATCACAGACGGTTTTAAATAAAAAGCCGTATGTGATAATGCCAGATTATCACAGACGGTTTGTAATAGAAACCGTCTATGATACGAAAATATCACAGACGGTTTATTGGTAAGAACGGTCTGTAATACTCGTTTTCTCCGATGCCATCAACACAGACGGTGTCCAAATTAAAACCGTTTGTGTAAAGACAATGCTTCATGACGGTTTGACAAAACCGTCTGTGATTTCGCGTCTAGTATTAGGCTTTCTGTATTAGTGATGATATATTCATGCATGCAACTCCGATTCATTAAAAATGATGGTTACTTGAGCTAGCACGTACAAATCGTTTGCAAGTGCATGGTTTGAGCATTAAACTGGAGGTCTTGGAAAACCCATATATTAATCATACAAGAAAGAGATGGAAATTTCAGCATTATTGTCACGGAAAATAAAATAATTTGTCAATCAAACCATTATATATATCCTCCTATTAGAGCATATACAATGCAAGATGCTTTTACATAGGTCAAGCACCTCTTTGCAGGTAAGTAAATGGTTGTATTATCTATTAATTACAAGTAGTTATATGCATAAGCACCGGTGCCTCTTCAAGCATCCATGCTAAAAAAAAATAGCACCTTATTTGTCCTATGTTTGCTAAACACCTTTCTAAGCATCTGCATTGTACATGTCCTTATAATGGCATGAATTAGATCTAACCTAAGAGTCCATATGTCATTGTTATGTACATACTTGAATTGCAATCTGAATATACTAAAATTGTAAAGATAAATAAAATTATAAAATATATCCAAATATATAAGTTTAGAATTAAAAAATTCCAAAAAATATGATACATGAATATAGTAATTTTAGTATTAAAAGTTGCAAAAATAATCTATGGTATATAGAGAGATATATATTATTAAATAGTAGATATATAGTATTAAAATTTTAAAGTAAAACTATATGTTATATATTCCAAATTAAATTATGCATTTTTATATTTAAAATTTCCAAATTTGGAACTATTTCCCCCAATTTTATTAGAATTAAGTTACAACAATCCAAATTCAACATTAACATTGTGCTATCCCAAATTATGTAGTTTGAAAATAAATATACAAAAAATTATTATTAAAAGTCATGTAGCCTGTGCTGGTGCACTGGTTGATAAAGAGTTATCCTAAATCGTAAATGGAAATGCTATAAACACTGCTAAAAATTTTGGGATTTCAGTCGAATTTCTTATCCTTGGATGGGTTTAAAGATTCATGCACCACCACCTTCATCTTCACCTCTGGCAATCCTTTGGCGAGCATTTTATGGTCGGGGTTCACCGAGTTAGGGTTAGGGTTCACCTACGCAAGGAAGAGGGTGGTGGTTGGCGGCAACAATTAGGGTGGCACATTCTGAAGTGGCGAGTTAGGTTGGGTGGTGAGAGGCAGTGTGCGGCAGTGGATCTAATGGCGGTGCGCCACTAGAGACTGGGAATTGAAGGAGGAATGGCGATGAGAGGTGGTGGCACAACGGTGGATAAGGAGGAGGAAGGTGCCAGTAGTGGTGGGGGGCGATGATTGGTGGTAGGATATCACCAGCGCTAGATTGGCATATGCGAGGCAACATGTGGTGGTGCACGGTGGCGGCGAGGTGGGGTGCTGTGTGGCATGGGTGAGGGATAGAGGGTTGGGGAGAGGGTTAGGGGCGAGTGAGGATTTGAGGGCTAAGGGGTGAGATGTGAGCTATCCAATTTGAATTCAACAGTTCAAAAACTTTTGACTGAAATGTGTGCTTTTTTTGTTGAGTGATATATAGTAACTCCCTTCGTAAACTTTAGCACATTGTAACATCTATTGGAGAGTAAAAACTAGAACAACACGGTTGCCAACTGGTTTAATCTATTGGCATATGGTGTAGGCCGCGCATGTTTGCGTATCTGTGGCGGTGCTTCAGTCCTTCCTTGTAGTCAAACTTGTGAAACACTTGCTCACCTTGTCTAAATGGAACCTGGTATATATATAGTAAGTTTGGGTTAACCCTGTAGGTAACAAATTAAACTCCAAGTGAATTATTATATGACCATCATTTACCCCAATTTACCTCAAGTGGGGTATATGTATAAGCCGGAGGCGTTATACAACCAAGAAAGATTTTGACTTTGGCCATTCTGGTCATGATCATATGTACCCCAATCGGGTTGCATATTTGGGACCCATTAACAGTCCATAGGATCCAACATGAACGGCCAGCATCATCCAAGGGTCATCACCTCATCATCATGGTTGTTGAGAGTACGTTCAAGGGCAGAATAGTCCATGTTGAGAAACCCTCGCTGGCGACCAGTCCGAGCGATTCCTCTGCTTAGAATAAGAACGAATCAATCACAAAGCAACAAAATAATAGATTGAACACAGAGAGAGGTAGAGAAAACTCCTGGTCTTTCTTTATTGCTTCAATTCAATGGGGTACAAAATCAGCCATATGGCTCTCTATTTATAGGAGAGGGTGAGGTGCCCAATATGGATAGAGATTCGTTTAAACGGAAAGAATCCGTTTAAACGGAAACCCTTATCCCTGGTTTCCTAATACTCCCCCTTGGGCACTCATCCGACATACTCATGCCTCATTAAAACTCCATAAAAACCCAGTGGGAAAAATTTGGAGAAAGAGTACATGATGCATGTTATGCTGCGATTGCACGAATTGCCTCATTAAAAACCTTGGTCGAGAAACTTCGGAAAACTCGTCAAGGGAAAAGAGTACAATTCACCCAGTTTCATTTAGCCTTGAGACTTTTATCCTCCGGGTACTTGATCTTGAGGATCAAGATTCGCTAACGAGCTTGAGATAATTCTCCCCAGATTCTGCACTTCTCTAAGTCTCATCATACCAATCCCTCGCACGCACCTTTCAAAACTAGATGCGGGAGGGACTTTGTGAATAAATCGCTAGATTTTCACAAGACTTAGTGTGCATTACTTTAATCTCATCCATCTTTTGCAATTCATGAGTATAGAAGAACTTGGGGTTGATATGCTTTGTGAGATTACTCTTCACATAGCCTGTTTGTACTTGTGTAACGCAAGCGGCATTATCTTTATAGATAATAGTGGGGTTTGCACAATGTTCATCCCACATGACTGCTGGATGTGGTGAACCATTCGGCGTAAGAGCTGCGCATTCACGTGCGGCTTCATACAGGCGCTATTATTTACGAGTGGTTCGCCGAGGTAGCTACAAGGCTTTGCTTAGATGATTTCCAGAAATTGCGGTTCCACCACACAGAATACATAGCCTGTTTGTGACTTTGCGGTATGCGGGTCGACAGTACCCAAAGATCGGATAGCCAATCAAGTTCAGATCTTGATTCTTTCAGAGAACAATCCAAGGTCCTTGCTTCCTTGGAGATATCGGAAGATGTCCTTTATGCCCCGCCAATGCCTTTTGGTGGGCTCTGCACTATACCTTGCTAATAGGTTCACAGCAAAGGTAATATCCGGTCTAGTGCAGTTCGCTAAGTACATGAGTGCTCCAACTGCACTCAAGTATGGGAATTCCGATCCCAGGACTTCCTCCCCCTCTTCCCTAGGTCAGAAAGGATCTTTTTCTTACTGTAAAGATCTCCCGATTATCGGTACTTTTGATGGGAATGCTTTCTCAAAGCCGAATCTTTCTAGCACCTTCTGGGTGTAGGTCGACGATGTATCAAGACTCCTCCAGGACATGCTCAAGTGCAGGCCTCAAGCGTAACTTGGTCTTGCCCAAATCTTTCATTTCAAACTCGACTCCAAGTAGGAGCTTGCTTCTTTTATATCATCCACTGTCCCGATGATATTCAGATCATCTACATACACTGAGATTATACAGAATCCATTCTGGGATCGCCATATAAATACACAAGGACAGTCTTCATTGTTCTGTAGCCTTTCTTGCAGAGAAAGTCGCTTAAGCGATTATACCACATTCTGCCAGATTGCTTCAGTCCATACAGAGACTTTCTAAGCTTCACACTGTACAGATTTCTATTTGCTCTGTCTTGGTTCGGGAGAGGAATTCCTTGAGGGACTTTTATATAAATCTCCGAATCCAAGTTACCATAAAGGTATGCAGTCACAACATCCATCAATTTCATTTCTAAATTCAAGTTCACTGCCATTGAGATCAAGTATCTAAAGGTAATTTCACTCATGACCGGGGAGTAGGTTTCTTCATAATCAACTCCAGAACGTTGAGTGAAACCTTGTGCTACCAAACCTTGCTTTATATCTAACTACTTCGTTTTTTCTGTTTCTCTTTCGAACAAATACCCACTTGTGCTCTACAGGTGCACATGGGGAGGAGTCTGCATACGGGCCCAAACACTTATCTTTTGTTCAGAGATAGCAATTCGGTTGCTATTGCCTTCTTCCAATCATCCCAATCTGATCTTTTCTTACATTCGATGAGCGATGCGTGCTCGGGATTAAGATCAATGATTGTGGCAATATTCTTTACGAAGTAGATATCGACATTGGCTGTTGTCCTGTTCAGGGACTTTCCCGTGTGCACATAATTTATAGCTATTTCTTCATGAGTTGCTTCTTCTGGAGCTTCATCTTGCGCATCGCTTCTTTCAATTGCGGTGGCAAGTCCTTTAGTTGTTCGGCTCCGATGTGTGCGCACACATCCATGCCGATGGGGATATTCAGATCCGGTATGTCCTTTTCAACAGGTGTCATACTTGTGCCAGGTCTCAACTGGCTCCCCTTCTCATTCTGGGGGACTTCGGTGATCGGCTGTAATAAGTCCTTCTTATCCTTTTACAAAGCGCCCCTGTTACTTAGGATTCGAGGAGCCGAGTTCTCGCCCTTTTTTTCGAGGCCTTTGGACGAGATTAGGGATACCTTCTCGCTTTCTTTGGTATTTCAACCTCTCCGTGCAAAGGCGTGCGAGCACATGCGGCTTAGTCACGCTCTTCAAATCACTAAAGTGATTAGGCGGTGATTCGCTAATGCTTACAAATCATTTGTCTTCGGACTTCTATTGTCTTCGGACTTCTCTTGTCTTCGGACTTTTATTGTCTTCTGACTTCTCTATTTGATTTACTAGCGTGGGTCATGTGCAGGAATTCCCGTGGCTTCCCACGTAATTTCCGGCATTTTTCATGAAAGGGTTGATTTCTCCCTAATGTCGGAAATTATCCTCATCAAAAATGCGATCAATGGCTGGCAAGATGCAAATCTCCGACATGGGTTCCAAATACCGATTATGGATGCGGTCTCATAACCAACGATATCCCATCTTACGGAGAGGACCCATTGCAGTTCATTTGTGGAGGGGTATAGGTATATAAACCTTGCATCCAAACCTCCCGAGATGAGAAATTTTGGTGGTGACCCTTGCGCTAGTTGCATAGGTGAATGGATGTTGTAGGTCAAGGTCGAAAGTTGATGAGATTCGCTGCATGTAGGGCTGTCATGTCCCCAACATGTAGTGGCAAATTACAATTCTCCAAAAGGGGTCGGGCAATAAATTTAATTATCTTGATTAAAGCCTCGCTAAACCGCTTCGGTATGGACATGCGTAATCAATGCTCAACCGCAATCCCCATCGCCATGCAATAATCATCAAATGCGCTTGAAGTAAATTCTCCGCATTGTCCATTCTCGATGGACTTGATGCGATGATCGTGGAACACATTCGATGCGAATGATCGGGAGATCAATTTGGCGAAAGCATGGTTTCTTGTGGATAATAAACCCACATATGACCACTTTGAGGAAGCATCAATGAGCACCATAAAATACCTAAATGGCCCTGAGATGGGCTGAATAGGACCGCAAATGTCTCTCTGGATGCGTTCCAGAGATGCAAGGACTTCATCCTTCACTTTCAGAGTGGAAGGCCTAATAATTAATTTCCCGGTGGCACATGCAGGGCACACAAAATCTTCATGATTCGGAAAATTCTTCACATTAATATTATGCCCGTGGGAATTGTTAATTATATTTCTCATCATTCTAAGACCTGGGTGGCCTAATCTGTCATGCCAGAGACAGAATAGTTCAGAGCTTCTAAATACTGTCTTCAGAACAGTGTACGCTGCAGGCGCCTTAATGTTGGTATAATATAGCCACACGTGTTCATGCCATTATAAACTGAATAAATGATGAATTATTTCAAAATCATCCAACCATTACGAGAAGACAAAAATAGAGTACCATCCATGCAAGATTTAACTTGTCCATTTAATGCAAAATAAATGACAATTAATCTCTCATGCATTCTGTGCATCAGACGGAATCAACTAGAAAGTCATTGACTTCTTCGGCTATCTTTTCAGGAGTGATGTTCTCTTCGAGAGAAATCATGGAGGTAGCTGCCTCTAGGTCGTAAGGGGGTGCTGCTGCCGGGATGGACTCAACCTCCATCATTTCAGGCAACGGCTCATGATGCTCCCCCTCAACAGCTGCAAAGTGAACTTCAGGCTGCACTTTGCCATTGTTCTTCTGGGCTTGGTGGGCATAAATGACATGTTGCGGTGCTTTACATATCCGCGACCAATGCCCCCACTTGCCACACTTGTAGCAACCTTGGTTCTGCTGACCATAGGTTTTGCCACTCTCCTTAGCCTTTTTGTTATTTAGAGCATCTGACTTGCCTTTCTGGGCAACGGTCTTACCCTTCTTCCCCCTTCTTTTCATCAAGGGCTTACGCACCTTGTAGCTCCCAGCATTGGCTTCACGGCCAGCGGAGCTCCCCAATGGCTGAGTGACGTAATTCTTACGGAGAAGTTCGTCCTGAGCCTCCGCTACCTGCATCATATCAATCAATTCGGCGTATTCCTTGTAGCCGCCTTGACGATAGTTGCGGGTGGACTGCATAAAGATTGGGGTGAAGGGTGGGCAGTGGTCTTCTCAATCTTCTGCTCATCGTGATCTCGCTTGCCACGAGTTGAAGATTGATACAAATTGTGCAAGGCGCATTGTACTCCCGACCGCCTTGAAACCGCAAACCTTAGTCCGATCCACTCGCTCGCTTGAGGAAGAATGGTGTACTTTAGCCTCTCAAACCGCTTCTTGAGTGCGGTCCAGAGTGCTAGCGTGTTTTTCTCCGCCATATACTCATTCTTGAGAGTAATGCAGAGGTGGTGCCTGAGGAAATGAAGTGCCTGATCATTTTCCTCAGATGTAGATTTGGCGTCATACCGTCCGCCAATCCCAATAGCTACGCGGAGCTTCCTGGCTCCAAGTACTATCTCGACATCGGATGCTCACGTCAGATAGTTCTTGCCATGCTGGGCAAGATCCTCGAACTCCCGGTTCGTGATGCCAGTCATCTACATGTGATGAATGGAACATATAAGTTTACTTCAGGTAAACATGCATGAAATTATTTACTGCAGGTAAATAAATGGTACAATAAATTCTCGTAATGTCTCATAATTTTCTATGTATTTTTTTTTCATAATTTACTGCTAATTTTCAGTGATTAAAAGCAATTAAATAATTACAATTAATCAAAACAGTAAATAAATGCAGAAAATATATAAAAAATAATGGCATAAAGTGCGGGGTGGCGGCCGTGCGTGGGCGGTCGCGGCGCGTTATGCGGAGCCGCATGGGAGGAGGCCAGACGAGGTCGCAGCCGTCGCGGGGCGGCGCGGGCGCGTTATGCGGCCGGCGGGCGGCCGTGGCGTATGGGCCGACGCGGGGCGGTGGCCCGAGCTGCGATGCAGCGCGAGCGCCCGTCGCCTGTGGAGCGGCGCGCCGGCTGTTCGGGCGCGGAGGTTGGCTGCGGTGGCGGCGCCGAGGTTAGCGGCAGCGCCATGCGGGCACGTGGCGCCGGCCGGGCGGCGGCGCCATGCGTGGCGCAGCGCCGGGAGGCCGGTGGCAGCGCAGCGCAGCGCGCGACGCTGGGAGCCGAGGCCGGCGAGGCGAGCGCCGCTCGGGCGCGGGCGTGGCGACGATGGCGGCGCTCATGCGGGAGGCGGTTGGTATGTGGCGCACGTGAGGCCAAGGCCAACCAAACGAAAAGGCAATGCAAAAGAAATTTTGTTTCTTATCTACGATGCAATCAACATCTACCCCGCTTCATAATCTACCGATCGACATTGTGTCGGGCGACTTCGTGTCTGTCGCGGTAGATTAGGGCGATTTGCATCGCTTTCTCAAATGCAATCAACATCTACCCGTTTCGCAATCCACCGATCGACATTGTGCCGGCGACTTCGTGTGCGCCGCGGTAGATTAGGGGATTTGCACGTAGAAAAAACCAATCTAGAACGCCAAGAAAAGCAAATTCAAAGCGATCTAGAAAACCAATCTATTAAGTGCTTGATGATTACCTTCGTTCAACGAGCGATTCGTCTTGATAACGTGTTGAGAAACCCTCATTGGCGACCAGTCCGAGCGATTCCTCTGCTTAGAATAAGAACGAATCAATCACAAAGCAACAGAATAATAGATTGAACACAGAGAGAGGTAGAGAGAACTCCTGGTCTTTCTTTATTGCTTCAATTCAATGGGGTACAAAATCAGCCATATGGCTCTCTATTTATAGGAGAGGGTGAGGTGCCCAATATGGATAGAGATTCGTTTAAATGGAAAGAATCCGTTTAAACGGAAACCCTTATCCCTGGTTTCCTAATAGTCCATACCTTGGCACAACAACGTAGCCGAGGCAACGCTGCCGTGTCAAGTCAAACACTCTATAAATGCATGATTAATTAGGAAGAAGCCCATCCACACGTGTGTACTTCTATATATATTTTAATAAAAAATATCAGTTATAATTAAAAATCATCAGTTTAGTCAATATGAACAGACCAAGCTAGGGCATCACGGTCATGATGTACAATTAATGTGCGGAGAAAAGATTAGCAATTGAAATGAATCCTACATAACTTATTTGCCACATCATGATCAACATACTATAGTTGATTGCTTATTTTTGAGATGCAAGCATGTTTCCAATTAATGGGCCTAGATTAATTGTTGTTCACGAAGTCTTTATTGCACTGGGTTTGCACCCCAAATAGGGAATTAACACAAATTGAATTGCCCTCATTCATTTTCTTTTCATTTGATAAACAGAAGTGTTCTCTGCACGAGCAATTACAAGTCCACTTTGCAAAATTGTTATGAGCAGCCACTGAAAATGGGCCCGATTGAATTGCACCTTCTAATGCTCATTAGTAGCAGACATCCCTAAAATTACTAAAAAATTCGTAAATGGATTTGTTCGTACAAATAGCACCTTTCTAGCTTTAATAAAATTGACAAATGCCTTTGATTAAGAATGGAAGAGTTAGTAACGATCCGTACATTCACTAATTAAGAGCTGGTGCAACTGCCCCTTCTGCCATGTGTACATATAGATGTTAGTTCACCTTATTCAACAATACCTGTGTACCATCTATGCTAAGTTTTGGTTGCTGCGTGCACTTGATATGATTAAGTACAAATTGATGCATATATATCACAGACGCATCAGGTTGTGAAGCTAACTACTAAGTTTCTGACAAAGTTGACAATTTTTTTTGTCAAATACACATGACTGTGCAAATGTCTCTTTGCTTCTACTACTGCAGGCTGATGGCCTGAGGCAGCAGACCCTGCACAAGCTGCACCACATGCTGACCACCAGACAGGCCGCCCTGTGCTTCGTGGCGATCGCCGACTACTTCCACCGCCTCCGTGCGCTCAGCACGCTGTGGGTTGCAAGGCCGAGGCAGGAGGAGGGGCCGGCGATGTAGAATTGTTTCGAAGAAAAAAAAAGAAGAGGAACAACAACAGTGCTTGCAAGGTTTAACCTAATTAAGAATTCGTTGGTGTGCTTTGAACTGGGGAACACACCCGAAGAGAGGTGTATGTGGGAGTGAGCTCTCTTCAGATGTGTTACTCTTGCAACATTTTAAGGTGTACATACAGTGCTAGGTGCTAGAGAAGAATAGAAGTAGGGTACAGTGGAGACTTAATTTGAACTTTCTTTTTGTTCCTAACTTATTTTCACCGATTGTTTGATTTAAGTTCACCTGGAGCATCATTCATATTGATAGTCTTTCTAATGTTTGCTGGTAGCAAAATCTTAACATAATATGAGTTGATTGATTAGCTTGTTGAATGGTTAATTAATTTTTTTATGAAAAGGAAAATCTCAAATTGAACGATTTTTATATAAAAACAAATTGCTAGGCTACACTCTAAACTCGCATTGCTGAGTCAACGGGTTAGTCGTGGCATGGTGCTGGCGAAGACCTAAAAACCTAATTGATTTTTCATTCATATGTATTGATCGTGCGAGGATCAACTTAGATACTCTGGAACACTAACACTTCCTTTAGAACCTTTTCATCCGTAGGCATCAATTGCAAATTTGCATTACAAATTCATGAGACTCAAAAGAACTATCTGTGTGCTCTGTGAATACACAATTTTGTTGGAGGAGGCTTAGACACTTGTTTTGAAAAAACTATGTATAGTACATTGTAAAACAACTATTCTCTGGATACCTACAGTCTACTGGAACTGCGATCACACTAGAGCACAACTTTACTAGAAAGAGCATTTCAGAAATTAGCAAAAATATTTTGAGGAGTGTTACAAATTAATTTCATTAAACATAGTTTTCATAAAAATGATCCAATTACACCACAATTGTAAAAAGACCCTTGGGCTAACATTTTTGCAAAAGAGCCCTTAAATATTATGAAATTGCACATAGGCCGAAATTGATAAGTAAGAATCTCTATAGTAAATCTCAGATTTCATCGAAGTAGAATTACTCATTCAACCTCTCCTTAATGCATGCCTAACACCATTGGAAAAATTACAAACCATGCCATCCATTGTGAAATGACCAAAATAGCCACAATGACAAGTACCCAATGATGTGTCAAGCCTCCACAAAATTCTGAAATTTCTAATAAAAATGCAAATCATTTTCACCAACCAACCTTGAAGAAATTAACATTCATGCCATGAATTAGGAAAATCTAAATTGCCCTTTTTGCCAAGTCATGCTGTGAGGTGTCAAGCATCATAAATTGCATGAATTCCCAATGCAAGCATAAACATTTTCTATTGATGCATCCAATGTACCAAGCCATCTATAAATAGCACTCTAGGGCATCAAGCCATTGGTTAGGAACCCTGACCTTTTGAGCTTATCCTCTACTTCTTTCCTTCCATTCTTCTTTCTTGCTAGCCCTAATGCCATGGGATCAATGTAGGTTCGGCCAAGGCAAGGGTGGAGCAAGCGGAGTTAAGGATCAAGGAAGAGGAAGAAAGGGAGCTCCCCCAACCATCATCTAGGCATCAACTTATTAGGAAACTCAAGGTTTATGATACCCTCTATTCCCATCCTACTCCATTCCTATTGTAGTTTATCACTTGATAATATTATTGCAGTTTGGAAGAGTTGATTGAGAACAATATTGAGAAGCAAGGAAACCCAAGTTTCATCTTTGCCATTCGACCAAGCTCAAAGTTTGCATCACGTGCATGTCCACATTGATTACTAATGCATTTTCTTACCTATGTGAGTGCCATGACATATATGAATGATTGATATGTGCATGAGTGTGATGCTACATTTTCATAGTTGATCTAATTTAATAAAATGCCATGTGGTGATTCAATTAGTATTCCTTTGCTAATAAAAAGCAAGTAAAAATAGAATATTTGACATGCATAGAGAATACAACTTGAAAAATGAAATGATACATGAATGTTACTACTTTGTCATGAACTAGATGTAACACTCCAGCCCAACATTGAGCCCAGAATACTACCACTACTCATTATCACTCTAAATTTATAGCCATCACTACTAAATTTTCATAGCATTTCCCTAGTTATACTACTAAGAAAAGCTTAACAACATATGTTTAACGACCCACATTAAAAACACCTATTTCTATGATTAAGAATAGACATCACACTAAAGCTCAGGACCTTGGCCCGAGAACGCTCGGGACCATGCATTTAGGAGCATACTTAAACATGCAAATAGAACAACAAACAATATACAATATGAAGCATGCATAAGTAATAACAACTACCCAAAGTAATGATCTCAATATTCGCAACAGCATTTCATTGTCTACTTTATGCAAAAGGGACCAACCTTGTCCTACACATAACTTTAACAACTCCAAAGCGAACATGATCAAAGGTCACAACTTTCCTTGGTTTTGCTTAGTTATCACTTCTTGAACTTTAGATCCTACTTCTGCTCCTTCGCAGACATTATCTTATGAGAGAGAAAGCGAACAAAAAAATATTAAAAAACTATAACTAAAAAATATAGCTCGATTTTAGATAAATTTATAAAGAAGAATTGGGTCAATCGGAGCTCGTATGAAGGAGAATAGACTCTCGGAAGATTTGCCTGAAAAATAAATTCCTGAAAATTAAGAGAGAAATGAGAATATTCTCTAGAATATTTCCTTCAAAATTTATTTTAATAACGACTAAAGACTGATAGGTGGGACCTACTAATATTTGGATTTTCCAAAATAAAGAAAATTCTAAAAAAGGTTTATTTGGCTGACAAGTTGGGCCATGGCTCATGGACTGTGTGCATAGACTGATCTTAGTCTACAGTAGACTCAGTCTATGGAACAGTACTATGTGCAAGGGTACTGTGTGATGTATTGAATACGCGTTAGGCTACGGAAGCAGAAAACAAAACTTTTCTACCGCGCACCCAAGAACATCATGCTAAGGAAGGATCATGGATCGTTACCACTTAGACGCCAGCAGCGCAATGAAGAAGATTTGGAAACCGATCCAATCTCGCGCCGAGGTAGTAGTGGAAGTAGCCGATCGTCCCAACAGATCGCTCTCCACGCACGCCGATCAAGATCGCAACGAGCAGCGCCTCCACCGGTATCCACACGCCCGGGCCGAACGCCGATCGCGAGTGTACTAGCAC
Organism: Melocanna baccifera; assembly: GCA_036346265.1. NCBI lineage: Eukaryota > Viridiplantae > Streptophyta > Magnoliopsida > Poales > Poaceae > Melocanna > Melocanna baccifera. The sequence continues at coordinate 7,063,928 of CM070702.1, forward strand.
TCGTGAGCGCCTAGGGTTTGGCTCGGAGGTGGCGGCTAGGGTTTTGCTAGATGTTAATCGGGACGAATCCTCCGCCCCGCTCCATATATATAGACCTCCTCACGTGGGCCTCGTGGACCGAGGCCCAATAGGAGTCTATTCGGATCTCTATCCGAATTGAGCCCATATCCGAATTATATTCGAATTAGTGTTCCAACCCGTTAAGCGTGCGACCAGAGGTTCACGATACTTGGTCGTGACCGAAACGCCTTTCCAGCTACCATGTTAATAGCGCCTCTAGTAAGACATATTAACCCCAAAGTATATGTAAAGATCATATCGGCTGAACTCGTAATGTTCTCTCATGTACGAATCCCTTTGCTCACGATATAGATTGAGCTCAAGGCGAGACTCGTGTCATCCTCTTAATAGCTCAATCACTCTCGATTCCGTGATGGATTATAAACTCGTGATTGACTCCTCAATCACCTTGGCATGGCCATGCACTTTCATAATCCATTACATCGAGGCCCAGAGATATCTCTCCCATAAGGAGGGGCAAATTCTATCTTGATCATTCACATCCCACTACATGTTTCATGGCAAACCCAAGACTACTTTTATGACTACCCAGCCATTTGAGTAGTGTTTAGTAGTCCCAAAATAAGCTACTACTCATGTTGGGAACCATGATGATCTCAAGTCTAAGGACTCTACATAAACACTACTTGAGACCAACTGATGACACATGGAATCTCTGCAGTTGTCTCATGGCAGTCTATCCAACATATGTTCACTAACACATGTCCATATTATTGATTTGGTATCACCATACCATGATCCATGAGACATGATCATCAATCAATACATATGCTGATCTTTGTCTTTGAATCATATTTGTTCCTCATATGATATACGATTAGGATCATTTAGAAATAGCAACATCTTAGTATTTAAGAGTCTCATGAATAAGTCACATACTCATTGATCAATAATGATGATGTCTATTCCAAGGAACAAAGTAATGTATCATAAACATAGTATGTGATATATACAACATCTCCATGTTGCCTCTATGGCATATCACTAACAGTTCTCCCACTTGCACTAGAGTCAACCATGTAGGTATCTAATACCCATTGCCCTAGTGTGAGCCTCATGCTTTGGCTGGGGAAGCGGCTTTGTCAACGGATCTGCAATGTTCAAATCTGTTTGTACTTTGCATATCTTCACATCGCCTCTCTCCACTATCTCGCGGATGAGATGAAATCGCCAGAAATGTGCTTGGACTTCTAGTGCGATCTAGGCTCTTTGGCTTGCGCAATGGCCCCACTATTGTCACAGTAGAGGTCCATTGGGCTGGAGGCACTAGCCATCACACCAAGCTCAGAAATAAATTTCTTGATCCAAACAGCCTCTTTGGCAGCTTCAGAAGCTGCTATGTACTCGACTTCTATTGTAGAATCAGAACCGTCACCTGCTTGGAACTCTTCCACTACCGCACCGCCATTCAGGCAGAACACAAATCCAGATTGCGATCTAAAATCATCTTTGTCAGTTTGGAAGCTAGCATCGGTGTAACCATTTACAACGAGCTCTTCCTCACCTCCATAGACAAGGAACACATCTTTAGTTCTTCTCAAGTACTTCAAGATGTTCTTTACGGCAATCCAGTGACTTTCACCTGGATCTCGACTGGTATCTACTCGTAGCACTTAAAGCATACGAAACATCTGGACGTGTACAAAGCATGGCATACATAATGGACCCAATAGCCGAAGCATATGGAATCGCATTCATTTTATCCCGCTCATCAGGTGTACTAGGACACTGATTCTTGCTAAGATTTATACCATGTGACATAGGTAGAAAACCTTTCTTGGAATCATGCATATTGAACCTTTTCAACACCTTGTCAATGTACGTATCTTGGCTTAATCCAATTAGCCTTTTGATCTATCTCTATAGATCTTGATGCCCTGAATATATGCTGCCTCTCCTAAGTCTTTCATAGAGAAACTATTTTTAATGAAGACTTAATGATTCGAGCAAAGGAATGTCATTTCCGATCAAGAATATGTCATCCACATATAAGACCGTAAATACGAAAGTGCGCTCCCACTAGCCTTTTGTAAACACAAGGCTCTTCTTCGCTCTTGATGAAACCAAACCCTTTGATTACTTTATCAAAACGAATGTTCCAACTCCGAGATGCTCGCTTTAATCCATAAATGGATCTTTGGAGCTTGCATATCTTTCCAATCGATTGCGGATCGACAAAACTCGTGGGCTGTGTCATGTACACATCCTCACTCGATTTCCATTAAGGAAAGCTATTTTGACATCCATTTGCCATATTTCATAGTCGAAATATGCAGCAATCGCTAGAATGATCCGAATAGACTTTAGCATTGCGACGCGTAAAAGTTTCATCATAATCAATACCTTGAATTTGTTTGAAACCTTTGGCCACTAATCGCGCTTTATAGATGTGAACATTTCCATCTATGTCTATCTTTTCTTGAAAACCCATTTGCATTCAATGGTTTTAACACCATCAGTGGATCAACCAAGTTCCAAACTTGATTATCGTGCATGGATTCAATTTCGATCTCATGGCTTCAAGCCATTTCGAGTCCGTCCCACCATTGCTTCTTCATAGGTCTTAGGCTCATCGTTGTCTAACAACAATATGTCCCGTTGTTGAGTAGTCAAGAACATGTACCTCTCAGTGCACGACGTGACCTTTCGACCTACGTGGTGCTGGTGTGTCCACAACAGTTCTTCAACAGCTTGTTCATCCCGTTGTGGTTCTCAGGAGCTGAAACGTTATCGTGTGTTTCTTGAATTTCTTCAAGTTGCACTGTGCTCCCACTATCCCTTCTTGAGAGAAACTCTTTCTAAGAAGACACCATGCCAAGCGACAAACACTTTGCCTTCTCCTCGATTATAAAAGTAATATCCTTTGTTTCCTTAGGATACCCGATAAAGAAGCATTTATCGATTTAGGAGTGAGCTTATCGATTGTAAACGCTTTACATAAGCCTCACATCCCCAAATCTTAAGAAAAGACAAGCTAGGACGTTGTCCCGTCCACATCTCATATGGTGTCTTTTCTATCGATTTTGATGGAACCTGCTTAGTGTGAACGCGTCTGTTTCAAGAGCGCACTTCAAAAAGACAACTAAGATCACTTTGGCTCATCATGGAGCGCACCATATCTAATAAGGTGCGATTTCTCGCTCGATACCCCATTCCATTGAGGTGTTCTCATGGAGTCAATTGTGGAACAATTCCACAATCCTTTAGATGATTGCCAAACTCATGGCTCAAATACTCGCCTCCACGATCGATCGTAGAAACTTGATTGTCTTGCCTAAATGATTTTGCACTTCATTTTGGAATTCTTTGAACTTTTCAAAGGATTCGACTTATGCTTCATCGTAGATATACCCATATCTACTAAAGTCATGAAAAGTTATGAAGTACTCAAAACCACCTCTGGTCGTTAAGCTCATTGGTCCACATACATCGCATGTACAAGTGCCAATAAGTCATTTGCCCATTCACCTTGACCGTGAAAGGTGCCTTTGTCATCTTGCCAAGTAAACAAGATTCGCATGTCTCTAATGATTCAAAATCAAATGAGTGCGAATACCATCTCTATGGAGCTTCGCATGCGTTTCTCATTTATGTGACCTAAGCGATAAAGTGCAAATAAACGTGGGATTCAAATCATTCTGACGCTGCCTCTTTGCATTAATGTTATAGACCGTGACCCTTCAAGAGTAAGAACGTATAACCCATTCACCAATGGAGTATGACAATAGAACATATCTTTGAAATAAAGAGAACAACCATTGTCCATAGATTTAAAGTCATAACCTTTGCTTGCAAACATGAAGCGTAAATAATGTTCTTTGAAAGAGATGGAACACAATAACAATTATTCAATTCCAAAACTAATCCTCGAAGGTAAAGACAATGGCATGGTGCCAACAGCTACCGCAGCAACTTTTGCTCCATTGCCAACGCCAAGATCCACTTCGCTCCTCCTCAAACTTCTACTTCTTATTAGCCCCCGCAACGATTTGTAAATGTGAGCAACCGATCCGTATCAAATACCCAAGAATCAGTTGATGAAGTAGCAAGATTGATCTCTATAACATTTATACCGAGTGGAAGTCGATTTTCCTTCTTCTTCTCAAGATCCTCCAAGTACTTTGGGCGTTCCTTTTCCAATGTCCCGATTGCTTACATGAGTAACAATCGCATCAGATGAGCATCGCCTTCTTGTCTTTCTTGGCCTTAGAACCGCCGCGATCGCATCAGAGCTTTCTTTCTTTTGACCGCGATTCTCTTGACATAGGGCTTGCTCTTGCCTTCTCGCATCATCATCACATGATTGCTCGCTTTTCTTAATGCTTTCTCGGCAGATTTTAGCATCCCATGCAACTCACCCGTGGTCTTGTCCAGTTGTTCATGTGAAAGTTCATTATGAATGGCTCAAAGCTCGGGAAGCGATCGAGAATCACATCAGAGCCAACTTGGCTAAGGGGAAACCAAGCTTTTCCGCACTCTCAATGTAGCCAATCATCTTAATCACATGAGGGTCGACGGATTCCTTCGCAAGCCTCGCACGCAAATAAGGACTTTGAAGTATTGAACCTCTCACCCTTGCTTGGTTCTCAAACATACCACGAACCCCACAATGATATTGTAGGCATCTGTGTTCTCATATTGCTTCAAGCTTAGAGGACATTGTGGCAAGCATGAGACAGCTCACATCAAGGCAATCATTCGCTTGCTTCTCATAAGCTCTCCGTGCAGCCACACAGAGCATTATCGTGCAAGTTCTGGGTAAGGAGACTCAAGGACATACTCCTTGCGCCTTGCTTGAGAACAATTCTCAAGTTGCGATACCAATCCAAAAGTTTGTTCCATTGAGTTTTTCTTTCTCAAGAACAGATCGCAAATTAAAAGTACTGGATGCGCAAGAATGACATGATCTACAACACAAGAATATGCAAAGTTTAGCACTATGTTTATGTTCATCTTTTATTAAACTATTTAGCAAAAGACTCCCACTATGAGTTTTGCAACAAAAACTCCCTCTAAGTTACATAGTGGGTAAAGATCCTCATTTCACTAATTCCTAGTGAGCTTTGGCATCACGGCTAGAAAACTAGTGACATGGGTAAGCAACACTTTGCTAATCACATCCCTATGTGACTCTACTTTGGGTGACATTAGTATGCCTCGGCCCCAATCTATGCCCCAAGGTCCAAAACTATTTTGATAACCTTGTTAAGTAAACCAAATGCTTCCGCATGTAGATGTCCGACATCTACCCCAAATGATGATGATAACCGATGACACTCTACTTTGGTAGACCTACCATGCGATGATCATTATCTTTTGGTGCAGCATATGGAAGGGCATTAACACCTAATTTTAAGAGGGATTCTATCCTACCAAAGCAACATATCACATATATCATTGCATAAGAATAAGATAGATAACATCATAGATAAACACATTTAATCGTGAAGTAGTATGGCCCAAAAATGGTGATATCCATCTCCAAGTAGGTGTAGACGATCTCCATCCTCCACATCACTCCTTTAGGCCACCATGCTTAAAAGCTTGTAACCTCAAAACTAGGCTACTACCTATAATAGCTAGAAATCAAGATTACAAAGATAGATTCAAGCATTAAGGTCGACACGCGCAGTCGTTAAATACAATATATACAGCTAACAATAGCTGAAATAATCATGACACGCAGGCCATGAACGAATGTTACATGCATCACATACATCTCATACATTCAAATAAGCTATAGGGCCATACTATTCACATCATTCCTGCAAAAACAAGTTAGACGAGAATCGCATTCTACCTAACGATGTGAACCCAAGAATTACATAGATCGCATCTATGAAATCGCTATGAAAATCTTATCGAGCCGATCAAATCAACTCCAAACCGAGCCATTCAAAATGTCTCAATTTTCATTAGATCAATCATATTGATCATCGCGATCGGTATACTTGAGGAGACCACAACACAAGACCTCGATCTGTTGGCTCGACCATCGACAGCGCGCAGCTAGCCCCGATGGTGATTCCAGCGGTAGGGGCAAGTCGTGCGTACATCAAAGAAGGAGCATGAACTAATCTTTTGGCCTTGTGATGCTATCAACTCATACCAATTTCAACCCCTTATGACCGATTGATCTCATCAACCCGTGCTACCTTATTTAGATCGTAATAGATCCAATCTACTACTATCGCATATCAACATATATGCGCTGATCCAGATTGCAAACTAAGCAAGATGGCTCGATACCACTATTGGAATACGCAGAGGCTACGGAAGCGTAAAACAAAACTTTTCTACCGCGCACTCCAAGAACATCATGCTAAGGAAGGATCATGGATCGTTACCACTTAGACGCCGCAGCGCAGCGAAGAAGAATTGGAAACCGATCCAATCGCGCCGAGGTAGTAGTGGAAGTAGCCGATCGTCCCGAACAGATCGCTCTCCACGCACGCCGATCAAGATCGCAACGAGCAGCGCTCCACCGTATCCACACGCCCGGGCCGAACGCCGATCGCGAGTGTACTAGCACTCGTGAGCGCTAGGGTTTGGCTCGGGAGGTGGCGGCTAGGGTTTTGCTAGATGTTAATCGGGACGAATCCTCCGCTCGCCTCCATATATATAGACCTCCTCACGTGGGCCTCGTGGACCGAGGCCCAATAGGAGTCTATTCGGATCTCTATCCGAATTGAGCCCATATCCGAATCATATTCGAATTAGTGTTCCAACCCGTTAAGCGTGCGACACAGAGGTTCACGATACTTGGTCGTGACCGGAAACGCCTTTTGTTACCATGTTAATAGCGGCCTCTAGTAAGACATATTAACCCCAAAGTATATGTAAAGATCATATCGGCTGAACTCGTAATGTTCTCTCATGTACGAATCCCTTTGCCTCACGATATAGATTGAGCTCAAGGCGAGACTCGTGTCATCCTCTTAATAGCTCAATCACTCTCTCGATTCCGTGATGGATTATAAACTCGTGATTGACTCCTCAATCACCTTGGCATGGCCATGCACTTTCATAATCCATTACATCGAGGCCCAGAGATATCTCTCCCATAAGGAGGGGCAAATTCTATCTTGATCATTCACATCCCACTACATGTTTCATGGCAAACCCGAAGACTACTTTTATGACTACCCGCCACGGAGTAGTGTTTAGTAGTCCCAAAATAAGCTACTACTCATGTTGGGAACCATGATGATCTCAAGTCTAAGGACTCTACATAAACACTACTTGAGACCAACCGATGACACATGGAATCTCTGCAGTTGTCTCATGGCAGTCTATCCAACATATGTTCACTAACACATGTCCATATTATTGATTTGGTATCACCATACCATGATCCATGAGACATGATCATCAATCAATACATATGCTGATCTTTGTCTTTGAATCATATTTGTTCCTCATATGATATACGATCAGGGATCATTTAGAAATAGCAACATCTTAGTATTTAAGAGTCTCATGAATAAGTCACATACTCATTGATCAATAATGATGATGTCTATTCCAAGGAACAAAGTAATGTATCATAAACATAGTATGTGATATATACAACATCTCCATGTTGCCTCTAGGGCATATCACTAACAGTCTCCCACTTGCACTAGAGTCAACCATGTAGGTATCTAATACCCATTGCCCTAGTGTGAGCCTCATGCTTTGGCTGGGGAAGCGGCTTTGTCAACGGATCTGCAATGTTCAAATCTGTTTGTACTTTGCATATCTTCACATCGCCTCTCTCCACTATCTCGCGGATGAGATGAAATCGCCGTAAAATGTGCTTGGACTTCTGGTGCGATCTAGGCTCTTTGGCTTGCGCAATGGCCCCACTATTGTCACAGTAGAGGTCCATTGGGCTGGAGGCACTAGCCATCACACCAAGCTCAGAAATAAATTTCTTGATCCAAACAGCCTCTTTGGCAGCTTCGTAAGTCGCTATGTACTCGGCTTCATTGTAGAATCAAGAACCGTCACGCTTGGAACTCTTCCACTTACCACACCGCCATTCGTGCAGTAACACAAATCCAGATTGCGATCTAAAATCATCTTTGTCAGTTTGGAAGCTAGCATCGGTGTAACCATTTACAACGAGCTCTTCCTCACCTCCATAGACAAGGAACACATCTTTAGTTCTTCTCAAGTACTTCAAGATGTTCTTACGGCAATCCAGTGACTTTCACCGATCTCGATCGTATCTACTCGTAGCACTTAAAGCATACGAAACATCCGACGTGTACAAAGCATGGCATACATAATGGACCCAATAGCCAAGCATATGGAATCGCATTCATTTTATCCCGCTCATCGGTGTACTAGGACACCGATTCTTGCTAAGATTTATACCATGTGACATAGGTAGAAAACCTTTCTTGGAATCATGCATATTGAACCTTTTCAACACCTTGTCAATGTACGATCTTGGCTTAATCCAATTAGCCTTTTGATCTATCTCTATAGATCTTGATGCCCAGAATATATGCTGCCTCTCCTAAGTCTTTCATAGAGAAACTATTTTTAATGAAGACTTAATGATTCGAGCAAAGGAATGTCATTTCCGATCGAATATGTCATCCACATATAAGACCGTAAATACGAGTGCGCTCCCACTAGCCTTTTGTAAACACAAGGCTCTTCTTCGTTCTTGATGAAACCAAACCCTTTGATTACTTCATCAAAACGAATGTTCCAACTCCGAGATGCTCGCTTAATCCATAAATGGATCTTTGGAGCTTGCATATCTTTCCAATCGACATGGATCGACAAAACCCGTGGGCTGTGTCATGTACACATCCTCACTCGATTTCCATTAAGGAAAGCTGTTTTGACATCCATTTGCCATATTTCATAGTCGAAATATGCAGCAATCGCTAGAATGATCCGAATAGACTTTAGCATTGCGACGGGCTAAAAGTTTCATCATAATCAATACCTTGAATTTGTTTGAAACCTTTGGCCACCAATCGCGCTTTATAGATGTGAACATTTCCATCTATGTCTATCTTTTCTTGAAAACCCATTTGCATTCAATGGTTTTAACACCATCAGTGGATCAACCAAGTTCCAAACTTGATTATCGTGCATGGATTCAATTTCGATCTCATGGCTTCAAGCCATTTCTCGTAGTCCGTCCCACCATTGCTTCTTCATAGGTCTTAGGCTCATCGTTGTCTAACAACAATATGTCCCGTTGTTGAGTAGTCAAGAACATGTACCTCTCAGTGCACGACGTGACCTTTCGACCTCACGTGGTGCTGGTGTGTCCACAACAAAGTTCTTCAACAGTTTGTTCATCCCTGTTGTGGTTTCAGAGGAGCTGAAACGTTATCGTGTTTCTTGAATTTCTTCAAGTTGCACTGTGCTCCCACTATCCCTTCTTGAGAGAAACTCTTTCTCTAAGAAGACACCATGCCAAGCGACAAACACTTTGCCTTCTCCTCGATTATAAAAGTAATATCCTTTTGTTTCCTTAGGATACCCGATAAAGAAGCATTTATCGATTTAGGAGTGAGCTTATCGATTGTAAACGCTTTACATAAGCCTCACATCCCCAAATCTTAAGAAAAGACAAGCTAGGACGTTGTCCTGTCCACATCTCATATGGTGTCTTTTCTATCGATTTTGATGGAACCTGCTTAGTGTGAACGCGGCTGTTTCAAGAGCGCACTTCAAAAAGACAACGGAAGATCACTTTGGCTCATCATGGAGCGCACCATATCTAATAAGGTGCGATTTCTCCGCTCGATACCCCATTCCATTGAGGTGTTCTGGCGGAGTCAATTGTGGAACAATTCCACAATCCTTTAGATGATTGCCAAACTCATGGCTCAAATACTCGCCTCCACGATCGATCGTAGAAACTTGATTGTCTTGCCTAAATGATTTTGCACTTCATTTTGGAATTCTTTGAACTTTTCAAAGGATTCGACTTATGCTTCATCGTAGATATACCCATATCTACTAAAGTCATCGATAAAAGTTATGAAGTAATCGAAAACCACCTCGTCGTTAAGCTCATTGGTCCACATACATCGCATGTACAAGTGCCAATAAGTCATTTGCCCATTCACCTTGACCGTGAAAGGTGCCTTTGTCATCTTGCCAAGTAAACAAGATTCGCATGTCTCTAATGATTCAAAATCAAATGAGTGCGAATACCATCTCTATGGAGCTTCGCATGCGTTTCTCATTTATGTGACCTAAGCGACAAAGCCAAATAAACGTGGATTCAAATCATTCTGACGCTGCCTCTTTGCATTAATGTTATAGACCGTGACCCTTCAAGAGTAAGAACGTATAACCCATTCACCAATGGAGTATGACAATAGAACATATCTTTGAAATAAAGAGAACAACCATTGTCCATAGATTTAAAGTCATAACCTTCGCTTGCAAACATGAAGCGTAAATAATGTTCTTTGAAAGAGATGGAACACAATAACAATTATTCAATTCCAAAACTAATCCTCGAAGGTAAAGACAATGGCATGGTGCCAACAGCTACCGCAGCAACTTTTGCTCCATTGCCAACGCCAAGATCCACTTCGCTCCTCCTCAAACTTCTACTTCTTATTAGCCCCGCAACGATTTGCAAATGTGAGCAACCGATCCGTATCAAATACCCAAGAATCAGTTGATGAAGTAGCAAGATTGATCTCTATAACATTTATACCGTGTGGAAGTCGTACTTCCTTCTTCTTCTCAAGATCCTCCAAGTACTTTGGGCGCCTTTTCCAATGTCCCGATTGCTTACAGAGTAATAATCGTGCATCGAGATGAGCATCGCCTTCTTGTCTTTCTTGGCCTTAGAACCGCTCGCGATCGCATCGAGCTTTCTTTCTTTTGACCGCGATTCTCTTGACATAGGGCTTGCCCTTGCCTTCTCGCATCATCATCACATGATTGCCGCTTTTCTTAATGCTTTTCTCGCAGATTTTAGCATCCCATGCAACTCACCAGGTCTTGTCCAGTTGTTCATGTGAAAGTTCATTATGAATGGCTCAAAGCTCGGGGAAGCGATCGGAGAATCACATCGTAGCCAACTCTGGCTAAGGGAAAACCAAGCTTTTCCGGACTCTCAATGTAGCCAATCATCTTAATCACATGAGGGTGACGGATTCCTTCGCAAGCCGCACGCAAATAAGGACTTTGAAGTATTGAACCTCTCACCCTTGCTTGGTTCTCAAACATACCACGAACCCCACAATGATATTGTAGGCATCTGTGTTCTCATATTGCTTCAAGCTTAGAGGACATTGTGGCAAGCATGAGACACTCACATCAAGGCAATCATTCGCTTGCTTCTCATAAGCCTCCGCAGCCACAAAGAGCATTATCAGCAAGTCTTCGGGTAAGGAGACTCAAGGACATACTCCTTGCGCTCTTGCTTGAGAACAATTCTCAAGTTGCGATACCAATCCAAAAGTTTGTTCCATTGAGTTTTTCTTTCTCAAGAACAGATCGCAAATTAAAAGTCTTTGGATGCGCGTTAATGACATGATCTACAACACAAGAATATGCAAAGTTTAGCACTATGTTTATGTTCATCTTTATTAAACTATTTAGCAAAAGACTCCCACTATGAGTTTTGCAACAAAAACTCCTCTAAGTTACATAGTGGGTAAAGATCCTCATTTCACTAATTCCTAGTGAGCTTTGGCATCACGGCTAGAAAACTAGTGACATGGGTAAGCAACACTTTGCTAATCACATCCCTATGTGACTCTACTTTGGGTGACATTAGTATGCCTGCCCCAATCTATGCCCCAAGGTCCAAAACTATTTTGATAACCTTGTTAAGTAAACCAAATGCTTCCGCATGTAGATGTCCGACATCTACCCCAAATGATGATGATAACCGATGGCACTCTACTTTGGTAGACCTACCATGCGGTGATCATTATCTTTGGTGCAGCATATGGAAGGGCATTAACACCTAATTTTAAGAGGGATTCTATCCTACCAAAGCAACATATCACATATATCATTGCATAAGAATAAGATAGATAACATCATAGATAAACACATTTAATCGTGAAGTAGTATGGCCCAAAAATGGTGATATCCATCTCCAAGTAGGTGTAGACGATCTCCATCCTCCACATCACTCCTTTAGGCCACCATGTTTAAAAGCTTGTAACCTCAAAACTAGGCTACTACCTATAATAGCTAGAAATCAAGATTACAAAGATAGATTCAAGCATTAAGGTCGACACGCAGTGTCGTTAAATACAATATATACAGCTAACAATAGCTGAAATAATCATGACACGCAGCCATGAACGAATGTTACATGCATCACATACATCTCATACATTCAAATAAGCTATAGGGCCATACTATTCACATCATTCCTGCAAAAACAAGTTAGACGAGAATCGCATTCTACCTAACGATGTGAACCCAAGAATTACATAGATCGCATCTATGAAATCGCTATGAAAATCTTATCGAGCCGATCAAATCAACTCCAAATCCGAGCCATTCAAAATGTCTCAATTTTCATTAGATCAATCATATTGATCATCGCGATCGGTATACTTGAGGAGACCACAACACAAGACCTCGATCCGTTGGCTCGATCTCATCGATTGTGCGCGCAGCTAGCCCCGATGGTGATTCCAGCGGTAGGGGCAAGTCGCATGCACATCAAAGAAGGAGCACGAACTAATCTTTTTGGCCTTGTGATGCTATCAACTCATACCAATTTCAACCCCTTATGACCGATTGATCTCATCAACCCGTGCTACCTTATTTAGACCGTAATAGATCCAATCTACTACTATCGCATATCAACATATATGCGCTGATCCAGATTGCAAACTAAGCAAGATGGCTCGATACCACTATTGGAATACGCGTGAGGCTACGGAAGCGTAAAACAAAACTTTTCTACCGCGCACCCAAGAACATCATGCTAAGGAAGGATCATGGATCGTTACCACTTAGACGCAGCAGCGCAATGAAGAAGAATTGGAAACCGATCCAATCTCGCGCCGAGGTAGTAGTGGAAGTAGCCGATCGCCCGAACAGATCGCTCTCCACGCACGCCGATCAAGATCGCAACGAGCAGCGCCCACCGTATCCACACGCCCGGGGCCGAACGCCGATCGCGAGTGTACTAGCACTCGTGAGCAGCTAGGGTTTGGCTCGGGAGGTGGCGGCTAGGGTTTTGCTAGATGTTAATCGGGACGAATCCTCCACCCTCGCTCCATATATATACCCTTCACGTGGGCCTCGTGGACCGAGGCCCAATAGGAGTCTATTCGATCTCTATCCGAATTGAGCCCATATCCGAATCATATTCGAATTAGTGTTCCAACCCGTTAAGCGTGCGACTCAGAGGTTCACGATACTTGGTCGTGACCCGAAACGCCTTTCCGCTACCATGTTAATAGCGCCTCTAGTAAGACATATTAACCCCAAAGTATATGTAAAGATCATATCGGCTGAACTTGTAATGTTCTCTCATGTACGAATCCTTTGCCTCACGATATAGATTGAGCTCAAGGCGAGACTCGTGTCATCCTCTTAATAGCTCAATCACTCTCTCGATTCCGTGATGGATTATAAACTCGTGATTGACTCTCAATCACTTTGGCATGGCCATGCACTTTCATAATCCATTACATCGAGGCCCAGAGATATCTCTCCCATAAGGAGGGGCAAATTCTATCTTGATCATTCACATCCCACTACATGTTTCATGGCAAACCCAAGACTACTTTTATGACTACCCGCCACGGAGTAGTGTTTAGTAGTCCCAAAATAAGCTACTACTCATGTTGGGAACCATGATGATCTCAAGTCTAAGGACTCTACATAAACACTACTTGAGACCAATCGATGACACATGGAATCTCTGCAGTTGTCTCATGGCAGTCTATCCAACATATGTTCACTAACACATGTCCATATTATTGATTTGGTATCACCATACCATGATCCATGAGACATGATCATCAATCAATACATATGCTGATCTTTGTCTTTGAATCATATTTGTTCCTCATATGATATACGATCGTGGATCATTTAGAAATAGCAACATCTTAGTATTTAAGAGTCTCATGAATAAGTCACATACTCATTGATCAATAATGATGATGTCTATTCCAAGGAACAAAGTAATGTATCATAAACATAGTATGTGATATATACAACATCTCCATGTTGCCTCTAGGCATATCACTAACATGATGATGTGGCGACACATAGGATGACACATGGGTAAAAATGTTGACATGGCGCTTGCATGATCGGCACATGGTCGGCGATGTGGCGGTGCATCTCAATGGGGTGAGCTAGCAATGAGGCTTGCATGGCGCTTGCATGGTTTTCAGGTGGACTCTAGCACTGATGTGGCAGGACAAATGGGCACTGAGTGGGATGCATCGACGGTGATGGTGATTTGGCACTAATGTCAGCGAATGGCAATGAACAACAAGTTGGCATGAGCACTAAAATTTTCCCCGAGCTACAGCCGGCTTAGTGACAACTTGGATCTAGAAGAGATGGCCGACGAGGTGGTCGGCGATGAGGGGGCTGCGATGCTAGCTCAAGCAGTGGTGGTTTCGGCGAGGTAAGCCGATGTAGAGCTAGGCATTGCGCTCTACACAATCCTGGGATGGTGGCGATCGTTGGAGCTTGGCACAAAACCCTAGGGTCAACAAAATTGACTGGTGGCGAGGTTTGGGCGCGAGCACTCGGGCGCATGGCGATAGTGAGCCATGGCGGTGCACCGACTCTGTGAGGTCTAGGAAAGAAAGAGGGAAGCTCAACAAACTTTTGGAGAAGATGGTGAGGCTAAAGACTCAATGGTAGCGGCGGAATTCTCTCGTCTGAGTAATGCAGATGGTGGGGATGCAATCTTTAATTTCATGTGTGGCGACAAAATTGAGGATGACAAGGCATAGGCAAGGTAGGGGTGGCTAGGTGTGATTGATTTTTGGGGGGTCACAACACTCATAAATAGTCGAGGAGGTAGGAGTCTCGAGCAGAGATGGTGCTTCCGGCATGGCACGGTCAGACTCAAAAACGAGTCCCACTCGAGGATGATACATCCGATAGGCGGGCCCTACTAGTAGAGACAACAGGACGGAGAAGGAAGGCTGGGGTGACATGTGGCACATGCAGCTGGGCTGGGGCAAGTAGGCTGCGCGGGTGAGTTGGTGGGCTAGACTGGGCTACACACAGAAAGAAAATGATCGGGCCAAAAAGGAGAAGGGAGATGGGTCTAGAGAAAGAATTCAGCAAACTGAGGCTTTCGGATTTTCCCAGGGATTTCAAAATTTTGAAAATTTGGATAATTCAAATTGAGCTCCAATAAATAGTAAATAAACTCTAAAAAAATTCAAGAAAATACAAAAAAAATTTCTTGCAACACAAGGAACCCAACTAAAACTAGTTTTAAATTAATTAAGGCTTCCTTTATGATATTAAATCTTTTTAATTTTTAAAAATTAAAAGTAAGCTTTAATTAATTCAAGTAAAATGCAAATGATTATTTTTATTTTAAAAGCTTCAAAAAAAGCTCTGAAAACTAGGATGTCATAGTCATCAAAACCTAAACAACAAGCACAAGACACTTAGTCCAAATCACCATCCTCTACTCCCCAAAGGTCTCTAGGCCAAGAATGAACTCAAGCTAAGGAGCGAATCAACAACATTGGATATCCACACAACTTGATTCTAGTGACTGAAGAAGCAATCTTAACCTAGATAGGATATAAGATTCTAGAAGACCTAAAGGATAAGGGACACTCCTAAAAAAAGACATGACTCAAAGAGACCAACCTATCCAAGATCAGATCCTAAAAATGAAAATTGAGAATCTAAGAAAGCTCAAGCAACTACACCGCAGTTAATGAAGAGGAAGCCAACGCATAGTGCAGCCTCAAAAGTGATAGACAACACCAGAAGTCCATGTGAGAAAGATGCAAAATAGAATCAAAGATATCTATGATCTTCTCATCACTTGAAAATTCTATCTCAAGGTGACAAGAGCCATCGGTGCCTTATTACTAGGATTAGTGACAAAAGAGTTGGGAATCAAGTATTGGGACACATGACATGCAGGAACAATAGTATATGAACCATAGGAGTGATTAGCATGAAAAATATCTGAATGCAAACGTGCACTACCTAGACCTCTCTTGAACACCCTCCTAGGTCCAATAGCAAAGACTTACGCTCCCCTATCTAGTAGACATTTGTGATCAATAATGCTAGAAGGGTTTGTGTAAATCCAGTTGACTTGAAAATTGTCTTGTTTGGCTCAGGTGGTTTTACCTCAAACTTACCACTATCCAAGGCTTAAAATTTTGAGTAGGGTGATTCTTGAAATGCTCCATAAAGTTGAACCCTAGATCTCTATGTTTGACACTCACCTAGGATTGGTCTACGATCATGTTCAGGTTCTTCTTGCCACTAGAAAATGTTTTCATGGTTTTCTTGAGGTAGTCTTTTTTTTTTGCTAGGTTGGCACATGTGGTACACTCAATGTTCTTGGTTGCCCTAGCATACCTCTCTTCATGGATGGCTACCATTACTTTTTAAAGCCTCACAAGACACACAAGAAGCATATTTAATCCTACCTAGCTACTTCTCAAATTTGACTCCAAAAATCTCATGCATCTCATCTAAATCATTTCCAAGTTTAGTACAAAATGCACAAGCAATAGTATCAATGGATTTCTTAGATGCAGTCATGGATAAGAGTTTTTATTTTTACACTTATCTTCAAGTGTCTTATTAAGAGCTTCAATATTATTAGTGATCTTGGGGTAATTTTCACATGATTCACTTTTAGAATGAAGAAGCATTTAAATCAGTTCTTTTAATTTTTGCTCTCTAAACTTTCAATGTGAGCACGAATATTTAGGACAAGCTAAGCACAATTATGACATGAAGAAGCTCTAGTATGTCGTGAATGCTTAAAATGGATGATAATCCACCTTTCAATAAGAAAAACTCTTTTGTTTGTAAAAAAGGAATGAGAGAGACATGGATTAGAAAGAAATTTCCCCCTTTCTCTTTATCCTTTATTTCTATGGATCAGACATTTTTATGGAAGAAAAACATGGATTTAGTTCATCTAAGGCACTAGCAGTAATATCCCATAGCTAAACCCTCATAAGGACTTAATTGCGAATACAAAAGAGGATGTATGAAAAACTGAAGGGAGGGGAAAAAGGGGGAAGTTTAGCTTATCCTTTCCCCCTAACCGAGTTGTGTGGTGTTTATGGGCTTTGGGCTAGGGTTTTTAAGGAGAGGAAGGAGTGGGCAAAGGAGAGAAAACCCTAGACATCCCCTCTACTTGTCTGCCCTAGCTGCCACCTTGTAACATCTTGGTTTTTAGAGTCTTTTTGAAACTTTTAAAATAAAATTAACTATTTTGATTTCTTGAATTAATTAAAGCTTAAATTGAATTTTTTAGAAATTAAAAATATTTAATGTAAATAAAATAAAACTTTAATTAAATTAAAACCTATTTTATTTGAGTTTCTTATGTTACAAGGAATTTTTCTATATTTTCTTGGATTTTTCTAGATTTATTTGGTATTTTTTGGAGCCCAAATTTCTTTTTTCTATTTTCTTAATTTCAAAAAATACTGGAAATCCTAAAGCCTCTTGGGCCAAAATCTTTTTTTTGCCTGACCCACTCCTATTCCTCTCAGTCCAATCTCTCTTTTAGCCCAACCCAATTTCCACGCGCAATCCAGTGGCTTGGCCCACGACACTACACCTTGGCCAATCTTCATTCCACTGCCACGCGTCATGGCCGCAGCCATCCCGCCTTACCTCACTCATCGCTAGATGGAACCTCCTTGTCAGGTCTTTCATCCTCACAATGGACTCTTCCCCATCTCCGACCGGGATTCTTCACTGCACCGCCATATGAGTCCATCGCCAATATGTTTCCCCATGTTATAAAACCCTTGACTGATCCCCAGGATCCACACCCCAAGTTGGCCTCTTCTATCTACCCTAGTCACTGCCTCAGTTTGCCCTCATAGTGGGCGGAAGTTCAAGATCAAGCCACTGCATGGTGAGGAATTTCTTCGTTGCCGGTAAGCCAACAACCTCACCATTTTCTCCCTCAGCCTTGCCATGCTATGTTCTCTCTCTTCAGCAACTTGCAGACATCAGTGTGCCACTGGAGTTAGTTTTCACCATGTCCCGTATTTGCTCCATCGCTCTCAACACCGATGACCACCGTGCAACACCCCACAGCAAATCTGAGCCGGTAGGAAGGATCACCTTAGCACACACGAACTCTAGATGACCTTGCCGTCACTCCACACACCACCACTCACCACTGCCATCTTTGAGAGCCCTTACCATCGATTCATCCTAGTCAACAATCTTGGTCAGTAGCCACATCAACACAACCGCCCATGTGTCTACCACATTTGAACCACCTCGGTACCACCTTAGCCTTTTCGCCACTTCATCTCACCACACAGTTTTTTCCACAGCACCTTCCACATGTCAGCTGAGTCATCACCACATCATCATCCAAGCACACATTTCTACCACCTCACTACCACGTCAGCTGTCGGACCAGGATTCATATTCCAAAATCCTCTGTGATTCCACTATGCTATTTTCTTAATCAGTAGATAGTGCTTACAGATATATCACTAAATATCAAAGTACATATCATACGAAAATGTAAACATAATAATGGACTTATGGGCCGATCAGGCCGAAATCACTAAATCGTGGTAACAAAAATGGAACACACATGTGGGACCATTAGGATGTGCCCACAAGCAGCCAACTAGGGTTCGCGACTTAGTTCTTAACCTCTTCATCTTCTTTACCATCATGACCAAGTGTATTGCTGAAGTATAACAATATGACTTTCCTAATTCTGGATTAATTGAGTGAGCGAGGATGAGCACAAACTACCATGCTCCATGAGCTAACACATAATATGCAACTAAGCAGATGCAAGGCTTATCAAAGGATAGTTTGGGCTATTTTTATTTGCCAAATGCCTTAGAATTTTACAATAATTAGAAATTCCTAAGACTTAGTAGTTTAACTAAAATAGATTTTCTAAATTTGAGAAAGAATGCAATAATAATAACGACATAGTGATGTGACCACGCCACATACGCATATGACTATAGTTCCCAAGAATAAACAAAAGGTGAACTCATTTCTTCAGTTTTAATTTGTTTTAAATGAGAATATGATGCTATTTCAAGTTCAAAATACAAGGAGGATTACAACAACGCTACGTGCTCGTGGTTGAGGTCCACCTAAAGGGAAGCCGACCAATATATTAAGACCAAGTCAACACCTTCCCCAACTCTTGCTCAAGGTCACCACGTCACTTTTGGACCAATTCAAGTAAGAGTTCATGTGGGACACATTTTAGAATCCAATTCGGCCTCTAGATCAATTCGGAGTCAGCCTGACAGGTCCAACTTCAAATGTGCATAACTTTTGCATACGAACTCCGTTTGAGGTGTGCAAGTACAGCATAGAAAGAAGAATTTGTCTACTTTCTAATGGATTCAGCTTCACCTCCAAATTTCTTCTGTGCGTACCACAATTACTAAAACAATTTGACGTTGGTTCAACCTGTTTGTATCAAGAGCCATTTTGGAATGTGTGAGTACAGCATGGAAAGCTTATCTTGCTCTTTCCAACAGATCTGACCTCATCTGAAAATTCCTTCCGTGTGCATCGGAATCATCAAAACAATCTTTCGGTTTTGGAAACAGAGACAGAATTAGATATGATTTGACTACTTTCCATGTGTTGAAAACTTTTCATATGCAAGGGCGTGCGTGCCCCTATAAATAGAGGCTCAATTGGCTATGTAACACAGGCTTGTGTAGATTAGTTTTCTACCGTGAAACTTCATCGTGTGTTCTTGTGTCAACTAGACCATTAACTGCGATTGTAGGCCTCAACCCTTTGCGTTTCTTATTCATATTTGCAATATTCAGATTGCTCTTTATCTTGTTCTTACTTGTTCTTCAACTGCTCGTAGGAATTGAACATCGTATTCAGGTCAACCGCGTTCTTGGTATGATTGATATCGACTAGAGTGTGGTGTAGCGATTGCAGGACAGACTTGGTCGTCTCGGTCAAGTAGCCTCATCATCAACGTCATATCAATTAATCGAAATTATCATTCTCATCGTAAGATCGGGCCAAGACCCCCTCATCAGTTGGTATCAGAGCACAGATTGTCCGAAGAGATTTTAGTTTTAGATTTGTTTTTCATACCTATAACTAGAAAATTGCCCTACAAAAAGAGTTAATTTTCGCTGTCCAAATCCTATTGTGCATTTCAATTTGTTAGTTTTAGTTTGCTAGATTGAATTTATGTCTGTTTTAGCTTTGCCTTGTTGATGGTCATATTTTTAGTCTCATAAAACTCTAAAAAAATCCCCACATCCAAAACCATCAAGAACACACCAAACCCTAATTTTCAATTTCGGCCAAAAGATTCCCTCTTGTGCACCACCATCAAAAACACCATAACTTTACATTCTTTGATCCTTTTTGAGTGAGACCACATCCATTAGACTCCTAACTCTGTTATCCATCTTATTGCAAAATTTTGCTTCATTCCAGTATAGCAAGTAAAAGATATCAGTAGTGAAAGTTGACCCAAATTGCTGTTTTGAATCTGCAATAGTCAGCACTTGTGATTTTTGTGTGAATGTTTCTGTCGGTTTTCAGAAGTTGGCCCCAAAAGAAAAACTATAGAAAAATCCGTAAGTAAACAACGAAAAAAGAATCATTGAAAAAGAGGCATCGGACAAAAAGTTACAGCTAAAATACCGACATTTTGTCCAGTAGACAGGAATATGCCATTCTCATATTTGGGTCAATACTTGTGCTTCCCACTTACAATTGCGTTCAATTGAATTATCTTGTGTCTACCACTCCTATACTTTGATATACACTTGTTTTAGCCTTCATCTATTCTTCTTTGATCAGCAACATAAGGCTAAGTGCTAGATACGAACTATAATTCAATTCCATGTAATTTTTGAAATTAACCGAATGTTCTCCATTGCTACAAATACATAACCTATCAAAGTTCTACTTTTCAACTAACCGAACAGGTCTTGTTGTATCGACAATCGTTATACTCATCACCCAAGTCAGGATTATCACGAACCAGCCACCGTTGCACCACCTGTTTGCTTTGATAAAAAAACTTGTAAGAATTTGGTAAGAGCTTGAGAGATGTGTTCCTTGTCAACCTCCTTCTCCTAGTAATTGATAGGGAGTTACATAATTCTTGTGTATTGTCTTGTTTTCTACTAACCATGGCAGATTCAAGATCACATAGGAGGAAGATTCGTGAGTTTGACAACACCATTAATTAATTTCGTATGCCTGAACGAGGTAAATTTAAGTATGCACTTCCATTATTTGCTGGTAAATTTGATTCTGATGCCTATATTGATTGACAGATAGGATTAGACAAAGAATTCAAATATTATGATTGGTCTGATAGGCAAAAGATTAGAACTTCCACTAGTGTTTTTATTGATGATGCAATACTTTGGTGGAAGTATCTTGGTAGATATGGGAAAGTACCACAAACTTGGAATGCATTAAAAAAAACTTTTGCGAGATGAATTTGTTCCTAAATATCATGCTGATTATTTGTTAGCTAGATTACAACGTTTAAAATAACAAAGTAGAACTGTAAGGGAATAGTATCATGAATTAAAGACTCGTTTGTTGCGTAGTGGGTTAAAGGAACATGCTGAAGCTACAGAGAATAGTTTCTTACGTAGGTTTAATAAAGAAATTCAAGACATTTGTATTCACAAAGAATATAATTCTCTGCCTCATTTATTTATACTTGCTTGTTAGGTTGAAAGTCAGATTGAGAATAAATTGAGAATGCTTGATGATAAGAAACATGAGAACAAGCCTGTGTTTGTGCCTTTTTTGTGACTAACAACTTGCAGAAAGTTGAGAACCATGTTGAAGAGAAGAATGAGCTGATTGAGCCACTGACTCCATTGCCTGAGAAGGAAGATGAGGTGATGGATGCCCTTACATCATCCAAGGAGAGCCAAGGTAAAGATAGTGGCGCTATCATCACTAAAGGTGAGTATGCTGATAAAGAACTACAATTATCCAATGTTCATGCTACGTTAGAGATGAAATTAGTGGAAAACAATTCTGATATGCACATATTTCAAGTAGAGAATTCAGACTGTATCGATTTAAGTATTGAGAATGAGTTGTGTGCTAATTCCTTGCATAAATCTTTGGCACAACCAAAAGTTAAATCTGATTTATTTGTTTTAATTCCAAATTCATATGCTGACATAAATTCATTTGATTCTATCTATGTACAATTGATATATGCTAGAGATGAGCCAAATGAAATTTCTTCTTCAAACAATTTATGTTATATTGAGATTGCTCATCCTTGTGATCCGAGTTGTTTAGAGAAAAATATTTAAGATTCCCAATTCGCTTTCATTATTTCGTTATAAATTTTATCTAAAAGGTGAATATAATGAAAGGAAAATTACATGGTTCATAAAATTTACATAACTTCTGAACTAAAAAGTTTAACTTTTGAGAAGAAACCCTATCACATAGAGGAAACAACTAATGGCACTAACCTTATTATTTCTAGTCCTCTAGTGATATTTGTGTGCTACAGGAAAGCTTTCAAGAAGGGGAGCGTTGTGGTCGCTTCCATACACCGCCAACATTATTCCATTTGCAATAAAAATGAAATTGTATATCATTGAGATTAACAATATCAGGTCACAATCAAATACCGTATTTTCTAAAGAAGGGGAGCCAGACGAGATACATACATACAAAGTTTTAACACCATACAGTGAGAATACTACCAATCAGGTACGATTGTTTCAAAGAAGTTTTACTTTGTTTGATAAAGAACTTATGATATTACATAATAAGACTTTGTTGTGTTCTTTGTCATGTACCGAGATTTATGATCAAAATCATGCAATACGTGAGACCACACATCTATTAAAATCGAGAACGGTTTTCTGTCAAGAAGGGGAGAATGATGTGACCATGCCACATACGCATATGTCCATAGTTCCCAAGAATAAATAAAAGGTGAACTCGTTTCTTCAGTTTTAATTTATTTTAAATGAGAATATGTTGCTATCTAAAGATAAAAATATATATTTGTGCAGCTATACAAGGAGAATTGCATCAATGCTACACGCTCGTGGTTGAGGTCCACCTAAAGGGAAACCGACCAATATATCAAGACCAAATCAACGTCTTCCTCAACTCTTGCTTAAGGTCACTATGTTACTTTTGGATTAATTCAAGCAAGAGTTCAAGTGGGACATATTTTGGAATCTAATTCGGAGTCAGCTTGATAGGTCCAATTTCAAATGTGCATAACTTTTACATACGAACTCTGTTTGAGGTATGCGAGTATAGCATAGAAAGAAGAATTTGTGCACTTTCCAATGGATCAAGCTCCACCTCTAAATTCCTTCTGCGCACACCACAATTACTAAAACAATCCAACGCTGGCTCAGCCTGATAGGACCGACTTTAAATACTCATATAATTTGCATCAAGAGTCCGTTTAGAATGTGTGAGTACAACATGAAAAACTTATATTGCCCTCTTTCTAACGGATTTAGCCTCATCCAAAAATTTATTTTGTGCGACGTAATTGTAATGCGCCGTAAGTGATTTGAGTTATAATCGTTTTCTTTTGAGGAAAGGATCTTTTAGAAAAATGTTAATAAGGGATTTCTTTTAGCGAGGGGTTTTTCAAAGATTTCGACAACTGGGCTGGGCTGGGCCAAGTGGGGGCCGGCAAAGGGGGAGGCACTCCTCCCAAACCCTAGCTCCCTTCCCCTCCCCGCCTTGTAGCTGCCCCTCCCCTTCCCCATGCCTTGCACCGCCTCCCCTTCCCCTATCTTGCGCCGCCTCCCCCTCCCCTGCCTTGCGCCGCCTTCCAGCAGCCTTCTCCTCCTCCCCATTGAAGCCTTCTTCATCGGTTTGTCAAGGGTAACCCCTGCTGTTCCTCAATTGGATGCATTTTTATTAGTTGTTACTTTATCGATATTCGACGGCCAGACAGAATGGGTTAGGCGGTGGTTTTGGGGTAGTTTCGTGGGGATTCAGATCTGGACTTCTCCTAGAGAGTTGTAGAGGACATCGTTATCTTTCCATGAAATGCTAGAACGCGTCGATCGGACCTTTGTAGCAGAAGTTATAATTTTTCTTGTAAAGGTCATTTCTGCAGATCGGAGTTTTCTCGCCGATTTTGGTAGATTGGTTTGGGCGATTAGAAAACGGAGAAACAGAGGATCTCTGTCGAGACCCGAATATGCAAATTCGGTCTCTCTGTAAACCGCACTAGTCCAGATCACGCTAGTGCACACAAATAAACATAGATGCCATCATAGTCATACACACGACAATAATAGGGGAAAACTAGAATATCGATAAAATATCAAAGGTACGACCTTATGGCCAAGCTTACAATATCTCTAGCCGGAAGGGCTTAACAAAATAGCAATGAAATCCAAAATAAAGCGTAGCGACCAATCGACAAGCCACAAAGCTATCGAGTGGAGAACGGCCTAATCCGTGAAGTCGTCGTAGTACTCCCTTCCGCACCTCCGCTGAAAGTACTCCTCTCCCTCAATCGAGCAACATAGGCGTAAAGCCGTGAGTACATTGGTACTCAAAGAAGTCGCTTGTAACAATAAATGCAATATAATATGCAAGGCTTACCAAGGGAAGGCTGAAAGGTTAATTTGCATAAAGGCATTTATTGATGAAATATATTAAATAACTTGAAAGCGAAAGTTAACTGAAAACAGTAATAATAGATAATCAAAGGGATAATCAAGAACCACTTGTGAACACCAATTCACAAGTTTAAACCAACAGTGAACTACCTGTCCACTCCCAACATAAACCACCAAGTTATAAATAAAACACTAACCCTCGTGTGAAATCCCCGAGCACTATCCATGACCGAGGACGCGGCTATTCGAATAGTTTTACACTCGCAGAGGTTGCACAATCTGTACCCACACGATGTGATTAGCCTAGGCCTAAGGAAATCACAACAAGGCCTTTACAATGCTCTACCTCAACCCAATCCCGCCCGCTAGGGTTTCGTGATCACACCCCCTTGCGCCACATGGAAATCAAGAACCATGTTCATCACAATGGCGTAATCGAATTGAAATATTACAAATTAATCAGCCAGTCCATCCCATAATAGACATGTGGTTTGCACGATTAAGCTCGGATCAATGGCGCACAAAGTTAAGTCCTTAGCATTACCCGGCGAGACTACCACATCCCCAAAGTACAATTGTATTTCCCTTTATCGCACGATCACTCGCCGAGTGCAAAACCAATTTGTATCACCAAACCAACGTCACACCAATGACGTGGCACAAATTTTAATACACGTGGCACCAACCACAGTTCCATATGTCATTAAGTCAAATTAATAGTTTATCAGGTGTGAGGAGACCAATCGTAAATATAAACTGGCTAAGCAATCTAATCGTACCAACCCATGTGATAAATAAACTAGCGTCACTAATAAATTTCCCAACCTAAGGTGACAAAGGCATCATGGTATTTCAAACTGTCAAGGAGGTGTAATTGCAATTGGGACAATAACTACCTGTGCAACGGTTTCAATAAAAATAGCAATGCAATGTAATTTAAAGCAAAATAATTAAATAATAGTTTGTAAAATTGGGTTCAACATGATCAAGGGACACAACTTGCCTTCGTTATGCTCAGCGGGGTACTCCTGGTCTTCTGGCGCGAAACCTGCTCCTCCGGAATCCGAATCTAACGAGAGAGAAAACGACCGGAAACAAAGAAACACATAAAATGACAAGCAAAAGAACTCAAAAATTCACAAAAATAGAACCAACAGCTAGAGCTCGATTTTAGATGAATTTAGAAAAAAGAACGGGGTCAATCGGAGCTAGGACGGAGGAGAACGGGCTCCCGGAAAATTAATTCAAAATTAATTCGGGAAAATTGAAAAGGCTATCTTGTCTTTGTGAACCCGGTCCACCGAATACCGGTTCACGGTGAACCCAGCGCACGGAGCAAAGTGCACGGGAGAGAGAGCCGACGCGGCGGGCGTACGACGTGGCGGAAGATATGCCGCCACGTGGCACGCCGACGTGGCGGTACCGACGTGGCTGCCACGTGGCTCGGGAGGCGCTAGGGCCGACGTGGCGCCGACGTGGCATGCCACGTGTCGTGCCACGTGGTTTAGGCCGACGTGGCACGCGTTGGTGCTGCCACGTGGCTAGGCCGAGCCGGGCGGCGGCGCGCGGCGCGGCGCGGATCCGACGGCGGGGAGGCGGACACGCGCCGATTCGAGCCTCGGCCGATTCGAAGCGGGCGGCGTGGATCGCGCGGCGCGGACGCGGCGACGGCGGATCGGCGACGCGTGGCGGCTCGCGCCGCGCGGCGCATGCGCGGCGCGGCGCTGGGCGGCGGCGGCGCGGATCGCAGCGGCGGGCGACGCGTGGTCGGGCGCGAGGGCGGATCGGCGACGCGTGGCGGGCGCGCGCGAGGCGACGGGTCGCGGCGCGCTGGCGCAGCCGCGCGAGGCGAGGCGAGGCGAGGTGAAGGCGACGGCGAGGCGACGCGGCGACGCGCGGCGAATCGGGCGCGGAGCTCACGGCGGCGACGCGGCGGCGGCTATCGCCCGGCGACCTCGCGACGGCGGCGGGCGCGGGCGGCGGCGAACGGCCCGGCGACGGCGCGGCGCGAGGGCGGGCGGAGGCGGCGGCGACGAGTTCGTAACGCACACGAACCGAGGCGAGGCGGCGGTTTTAACACGCGAACCGAGGCAATCCCGACGGTTACGCGCGGGCGACGCGCGATTAGGTTTGGACGGCTAGGATTCAACGCGGAGGATCGGACGGCGGGCGACGCTAGGGTTAGGGTTCGCGCGGCGCGGCGGACGGCTGCGATCGCGCTGGCGCGCGACGGCGGCCGAGGCGACGCGGGCGGGCGTTGTTGGTGCCGCTTGCTGCCCGGGGATGATGCGACGCGTGGCGCGGCGGATCGGCGCGGAGAGCGCGCGCGGGAAAAGGTACGGCGGCGCGCGGCGCGGGATGGGCGACGCGTGGCGGAGAGAGGAGATCGGGCGCGGGAATAATTCCTTTCTTTTCTTTTTCCGTAAATTCAAATAAACTTCTAAAAGCTCTAGAAAAAGCAAATAAATCCGAAAATTCACCAAAAATAGCAGAAAATTCCTTGTGACACAAGGAACTCAAATAAAATATTTTCCACTTATGTTAATGTTTATTTTAATCACATTAAATCCTTTAAAACTTTGGAAATTCATTTGAAGCTTCAATTAATTTCAGAAAATTCGAGAAAATTCATTTTTGAAATCCAGCTTTAAAAATCTCGAGAAAAACAGGATGTTACAAACCTTACCCTTAAACGAGATCTCGACCCGAGATCCGGGCCAACTAAGAGAATAGGTTGGAAATTCGCTCTCGAGATCCTCCTCGCGCCTCAGTGGCTTCCTCCCGGAATGGTTGCTCCACATGAACTTTGCAAAAACGGACCGCTTTATTCCGGTGACTCGCTCGACACTTCCAAGATTTTGACTGGTGCTCTTTGTACGATGATCCTCCCGCAGTCAACGGCCTCAACGGCACAACCTCTGCAGTGCGCGCAGCACTTCTTGGTGGGACACATGGAAGACGCCATGTACCCCATCGAAAAGACGCAGTAGCTCCAAGCGATAAGCAACCTCTCCCTGCGTTTGTAATCTCGAACGGACCAACATATCTCGGTGCAAGCTTTCCTTTTAGCTGAAATCTCTTCACACCTTTGAATGGTGTGATCTCGAGGTACACAAAATCATCGGCTCAAAACTCGCCTCTCGGCCTGCATATCTGCATAGCTTTTCTGCTCTGCCAGGCAGCTTTCAACCTTTCCTGAATCAAGCGGACCTTATCCTCGGCTTCTTTCAAACAATCGGGCCAAAACTCGTCCCTCCCCGTCTCTTTCCAATTGAGAGGGGTCTCGCATTTCTCGCCATACAATGCCTCAAACGGTGACATCTCGCAACCGGCACGATAATCGTTGTTGTATGAGAACTCGCAAAAGGTAGACAATCGTCCCACTTAGACCCATGATCAAGCACACAGCCCTCAACATGTCCTCCGTAACTGATTAACTCGCTCTGTCGACCATGCGTCTGGGGTGATATGTCAGATCTTGAAATTCGTGTGAGTTCCCATAGCCTTATGGAAACTACCCCAAACCGAGAGGTGAATCTGCGATCCACGATCGACACAATCTTCTTGGGCACACCATGCAAACCGACAATCTCGACATATATAGCTCGCCCATTTGTCACCACTGTAAGTTGTCTTAACTGGAATGAAATGAGCAACCTTGGTCAAACGGTCCACAATGACCCAAATCGAATCATGACCCTCTTTGGTTTTAGGCAAACTGACTATAAAGTCCATACCAATTTCTTCCCACTTCCACTCAGGGACTTTTAATGGTCAGAGCAAACCTCGCAGTCTCTCGGTGCTCGCCTTTACTCTCTGACAAACATCACAAAGGGCTACATACTCAGCGATCTCACGCTTCATGCTTGGCCACCAATATTTATCCTTAATGTCCTGGTACATCTTGGTACTGCCTGGATGAATCGAATACAGTGACTCATGAGCCTCTTTTAATAACACATCCTTTAGTTCTTGCTTGTTGGGCACACACAAACGCTGCTTGAACCACAAGGTTCCCTGGTCATCCACTGAAAATCCTGACTCTTTACCTTCACTTAAATTCTTTCTGATCCGCTGAAATGCCTCATCATCTGACTGAGCCTGGCGAATCTGACCATCCAAAGTAGGCTGCATCTCCATAGCTGCCAAAAATCCTGGCTCAACCAACTCAAGGCTAAGCTTCTGAAATTCCTCATGCAAAGTCGGGTGACTCTCTCGAACCATCACCGAATTGCAAGATACCTTCTCGCTCAAGGCATCTGCAACAACATTAGCTTTTCCGGGATGATAATGTATGCCCACATTATAATCCTTTATCAGCTCTAACCACCTCCTCTCGCTCGAGGTTAAGCTCTGATGGGTAAAGATGTATTTGGACTCTTATGATCCGTAAACCTCACATCCGTTACCCATCGATAATGACGCCAAATCTTTAAAGCATGCACTACGGCCGCCAATTCCAAATCATGGGTAGGGTAGTTCTCCTCATGCGGTCTCAATCGGCGTGAGGCATAGGCTACCACTCTCTTGTCTTGCATCAAGACACAACCCAAACCTTTGCGCGAGGCATCGCAAAATATCTCAAAATCCTTGTTAATATCAGCAACACAAGCACCGGGCTGTGGTCAAACTATCCTTAAGTTTCAAAACTTTTCTCGCATCTGGCGCCCAAGTGAATTTCTTTTCCTTTTGAGCAAGCTCGCGTGAGGGGTCCGCCACACCGAAAATCCTCAATAAAGCGACGGTAGTATCTCGCCATACCCGTAAAACTCGACTGGTAATCAAGTGGGTGATCGCCAATCCAAAACATCACTTACTTTTCCCGGTCGATCGCAACTCCTTCGCTGTCAACACATGCCCTAGAAAGGCGACTTTCTTCATCCAAAACTCACATTTGCTGAACTTTGCATACAATCGATTATCCTCAATTTCTGCAATGCCAACCTCGTGTGCTCCTGATGTTCCTCCTCGCCTTGGAATATATCAAAATATCGTCAATGAACACAACGACAAACTTGTCCAAATATTCCATAAACACCTTATTCATCAAATACATGAAATATGCTTTGGAGCATTAGTCAAACCAAATGACATCACTGTGAACTCGTATAGACCATAACGAGTCGAGAAGGTCGTCTTGGGTATGTCCTCCTTACGTATCCTCATCCGATGATATCCCGATCTCAAATCAATCTTGGAGAACACTCTGCTCCTTAAGCTGGTCAAACAGTCATCAATCCCGGCAGAGGGTACTTATTTTTGATGGTGACCTCATTAAGTGCTCAGTAGTCCACACACATGCGCCGACTACCATCCTTCTTCTTGACGAACAAGATCGGCGCTTCCCACGGGACGAACTGGTCCGATGTAACCCTTATCCAAAAGCTCCTGAATTTGCTTCTTCAACTCGCTAAATCATTGGTGGCATCCGGTAGGGTCTCTTGGAAATCGGAGCGTACCGCACAAGCTCAATCGAAACTCAACCTCCCTCTCGTGGCATACCGGAAGATCATTCGAAACACGCGGGTACTCTCCGACAACCGTACACCCTCCAACTGGATTACCTTACTCGCAAATCATGGTAGCTCGTGGCACTCATCGGCCGCGAATCGCACCTTAACTCCGCCTCAATTGGTTAAGGTCATCGCTCGCTCCCACGCCTAACATCGCTCGCCGCTTCAAGCCAATCCATTCCCAAAATTACATCTAGGGATCGTGATATCCAACAAAATCGTCGCCCCGAACTCGACTTCAATGGTTATCCTAACTCTCGACAACCTAGGTTGGACCTCAACTCGGATCCGGGATTGGATTAAAAGAACAGATCCAAGAGCAACAGTTTTCAATTGTTGCTTTAAAGCAAAACTCCAGAAACAAACGAATGCGAAGCTCCGTAATCAAATAAAACGGTGGCAGGAATCGAATGTACGAAACGCATCGATCACAACGTCTCGCGCTGCTCGGGCATCCTCTACGGTGACGTGGTTCACCCGACCTCTCACCACCGGCGCCCCGCTGGCCTCGCCCGAGGCCGGGGTGCTCTCGCCCCGCTCCCGGGTAGGGGTACGACCGGTGTGGCTCCCAAGTCAAAGCGAATCGTGTCGGGCTCGCCTCGAGGGCACTTGCTAGCATAGTGTCCCACTTCATGACACTTGAAGCAAGTGATGGATGCTTTGGATTATTACTCTTTCTGCCGCCGCTGCCCATCTGGAACTACTAGGACGCCGACTGATCAAATCGCGCGTGTCCGAGCCGGGTCCAAACCTCAAGATCGCCGCTGCTGCTGTGGCACTCGTGCAGCCGGTAGGTACCAAAACGAGGCCCTCGAGATGGTGTGACCGTGATCCTCGCTGATCAACCTCCTCTTGCGAGACTCTCGAGCTCACGCGACTCTCCTCGATGAGAATAGCCTTATCTACCAATCGCTGAAACCGCATAGTCGTTGCCTCACGACTTGCACCTTCAAAGCTGGGTTCAAGCCTTTCTTGAACCTCTTCTCGCGAGCTGCATCTGCCGCTACATCCTTCGCGCCA
The DNA here is from genome assembly GCA_036346265.1 of Melocanna baccifera. Taxonomy (NCBI): domain Eukaryota; kingdom Viridiplantae; phylum Streptophyta; class Magnoliopsida; order Poales; family Poaceae; genus Melocanna; species Melocanna baccifera. Next base: position 7,095,324 of record CM070702.1, read on the forward strand.
GCGAAGCCAACCGAGTGAATTTATTGAGATATTCACTCACCGACGGAGTTCCTCTCACTGGAACTCCCGAAACTCATCCTTCTTCATCTCAACCACTCCCTCCATGACATGAGCGGTGTGGAAAGCCTTTGCAATTCCTTCCAGTGATATTATGTCGATCCTCATGGGCGGCACAGAGTTCTCCCACCACTCTGCTGCTGGTCCTCAAGCCGATGTGCTGCATACAAAGACCTTCTCCTCGTCGGTGACCGAGCCAAGTTCGTTTCTTCTCAATCGAACGGACCCGATCGTCGGCCTTCAAAGGTTCTCGATGAACTGGAGAAAACAGCGGTCTTGTCCTCATAAACTCAGCATAGCCTGGTCTGCGCGACGATGCGTTGGCGGTGGTATCGCTCCCGTGCTGTCATTTGCATCATAGTCGTGCATACCTCGCATCATAGTTCGCATCATCTCGTGTTCGAGCCATCAAGAATCGATCGAGCGCAGGATCCAAGACAGTGGCACCGCTGCGCGCATCGTTTCTCTGGGTCTGGTTCCCCAGTTGCGGTGGAGGAGTTCCCGTGTCAACCATCTTGCTCAAAAGAAAACAATCACGATGACCAAAGGTAAAAGACGAGAGGAAAAGCATAGAAAAGAGGTAAATGCGTCTAAGGGGGGGGGTTTTGCTTAATGGAGACCTAACTAAACAAACACTTAGCCAAGAGGCTAACTAAGAAACTGAACAAAAATAAACTCCAATAAAAGATTTGACATGATCGCAATATAATGCTTTTAAGGCAATATTTGCAGCTCACATCACACTCAACCGCAAATAAACTCCAACGTGTCTACCGCACTATCTACTCAAGGCTCCCACCGGTCCTCGACAAATAGGGTACATCGCTATCGCCCTCGAATCGCGTAGACAACCCACGAGTTGCGGATCGGCGCGATCGCTTCTCGATCGGGCTGGGGTGAATCGACCGAGGTAGGCGCGACGATCTCCGGTGATACGACGTCTCTCCTCCGACTCGGCGGTGTAGGCGCGGTAGAAGAGGGCATCGCGATCGCGTCGGGCTCCTCCTGCATCGGTTCTCGTAGTCTCGGGTGGCTCCGTCGCTCCTTGAACTTCCGGACGAGTCTCGCCATGTTGATCTTGTATAGCTTGCAAAGTCGACGGATGGCTTTGTGCGCAACTCCCTGTGCTGACATCTCCCCACTGGCACCGGTGTTCTTGAAACTGTGATGTAGCACCGCTGCCGACTCGGGTGGTGAAGTATAGCCTGGAGATGCTCCCGATGCGTTGACCTTTTGCTTCTCATCCTTAGTGAGGTAGACGGGCAGTCTCTTAAATCCGAGGCACCGCAACAAAACGCGTAGAAGTGACCTCCATCCTCCTATCGGGCTGTAAGAAGTTTGGGACATCTAATGCATTTATAAAGGAAAGATCAGTTTATAACTTTAGGAAAAAATGAATTTTGCAAGAGTTGGGGCGAGAGACAAGAATCCTTAAGAATGAGGTAAGAAGATAGAGATATTACTAAATATCAAGTTTAGTTGGTTTGATTTAGAAAATAAATTCTTGGGCTATCGACCAATTTAACTAGGGCTTGTCCTCTGATCGATATGGCTCGATACTATCTCTATCGAGACCCGAATATGCAAATTCGGTCTCTCTCGTAAACCGCACTAGTCCAGATCACGCTAGTGCACACAAATAAACATAGATGCCATCATAGTCATACACACGACAATAATAGGGAAAACTAGAATATCGATAAAATATCAAAGGTACGACCTTATGGCCAAGCTTACAATATCTCTAGCCGGAAGGGCTTAACAAAATAGCAATGAAATCCAAAATAAAGCGTAGCGACCAATCGACAAGCCACAAAGCTATCGAGTGGAGAACGGCCTAATCCGTGAAGTCGTCGTAGTACTCCCTTCCGCACCTCCCGCGAAAGTACTCTCTCCTCAATCGAGCAACATAGGCGTAAAGCCGTGAGTACATTGGTACTCAAGCAAGTCGCTTGTAACAATAAATGCAATATAATATGCAAGGCTTACCAAAGGAAGGTGAAAGGTTAATTTGCATAAAGGCATTTATTGATGAAATATATTAAATAACTTGAAAGCGAAAGTTAACTGAAAACAGTAATAATAGATAATCAAAGGGATAATCAAGAACCACTTGTGAACACCAATTCACAAGTTTAAACCAACAGTGAACTACCTGTCCACTCCCAACATAAACCACCAAGTTATAAATAAAACACTAACCCTCGTGTGAAATCCCCGAGCACTGTCCATGACCGAGGACGCGGCTATTCGAATAGTTTTACACTCTGCAGAGGTTGCACAACTGTACCCACACGATGTGATTAGCCTAGGCCTAAGGAAATCACAACAAGGCCTTTACAATGCTCTACCTCAACCCAATCTCGCCCGCTAGGTTCATCACACCCCCTTGCGCCACATGGAAATCAAAGAACCATGTTCATCACAATGGCGTAATCGAATTGAAATATTACAAATTAATCACCAGTCCATCCCATAATAGACATGTGGTTTGCACGATTAAGCTCGGATCAATGGCGCACAAAGTTAAGTCCTTAGCATTACCCGGCGAGACTACCACATCCCCAAAGTACAATCAGATTTCCCTTTATCGCACGATCACTGCCGAGTGCAAAACCAATTTGTATCACCAAACCAACGTCACACCAATGACGTGGCACAAATTTTAATACACGTGGCACCAACCACAGTTCCATATGTCATTAAGTCAAATTAATAGTTTATCAGGTGTGAGGAGACCAATCGTAAATATAAACTGGCTAAGCAATCTAATCGTACCAACCCATGTGATAAATAAACTAGCGTCACTAATAAATTTCCTAACCTAAGGTGACAAAGGCATCATGGTATTTCAAAGTGTCAAGGAGGTGTAATTGCAATTGGGACAATAACTACCTGTGCAACGGTTTGAATAAAAATAGCAATGCAATGTAATTTAAAGCAAAATAATTAAATAATAGTTTGTAAAATTGGGTTCAACATGATCAAGGGACACGACTTGCCTTCGTTATGCTCAGCGGGGTACTCCTGGTCTTCTGGCGCGAAACCTGCTCCTCCGGAATCCGAATCTAACGAGAGAGAAAACGACCGGAAACAAAGAAACACATAAAATGACAAGCAAAGAACTCAAAATTCACAAAAATAGAACCAACAGCTAGAGCTCGATTTTAGATGAATTTAGAAAAAAGAACGGGGTCAATCGGAGCTAGGACGGAGGAGAACGGGCTCCCGGAAAATTAATTCAAAATTAATTCGGAAAAATTGAAAAGGCTCTTCGGCTTGTGAACCCGGTCCACCGAATACCTGGTTCACGGTGAACCCGCGCACGGAATAAGTGCACGGAGAGAGAGAGCCGACGCGCGGGGCGTGGCCGACGCGGCAAAGAATATATGCCGCCACGTGGCACGGGCCGACGTGGCACCGACGCGGCCGCCACGTGGCTCGGGAGGCGGCTAGGGCTGATGTGGCGCCGACGTGGCATGCCACGTGTCGTGCCACGTGGCCTAGGGCTGACGTGGCACGCGCCGTGCCGCCACGTGGCTAGGCTGAGCCGGGCGTCGGCGCGGCGCGCGCGGCGGATCCGACGGCGGGAGGCGACACGCGGCGATCCGAGCCTCGGCCGATCGAAGCAGCGGGCGGATCGCGCGGCGCGACGCGGCGACGGCGGATCGGCGACGCGTGGCGCTCGCGCGCGTGGCGTCGGCGGCCTTGGCGCGGCGCGCGGCGAAGCGCGGATCGCAGCGGCGGGCGGCGCGTGGCCGGGCGCGGAGGGCGGATCGGGCGACGCGTGGCGGCGCGCGCGCGCGAGGCGACGGGTCGCGGCTTGGCGGCGCAGCCGCGCGAGGCGAGGCGAGCGCGCGGCGGCGGCGCGGCGAGGCGACGCGGCGACGCGGCGAATCGGGCGCGGAGCTCACGGCGGCGACGCGGGCGGCGCATCGCCCGGCGCCTCGGCGACGGCGGCGGCGCGGGCGGCGGCGAACGGCTCGGCGACGGCGGCGGCGCGAGGCGGCGAGGCGGCGGCGACGAGTTCTCGCGACAGGCACACGAACCGAGGCGAGGCGGCGGGTTTTAACACGCGAACCGAGGCAATCCCGACGGTTACGCGCGGGCGAACGCGGATTAGGTTTGGACGGCTAGGATTCAACGCGGAGGGATCGGACGGCGGGCGACGCTAGGGTTAGGGTTCGCGCGGCGCGGGCGGACGGCTACGACGCGCGGCGCGCGACGGGCGCCGAGGCGACGCGGGCGGGCGTTAGTGCCCGCTGCCGGGCCATGATGCGCGACGCGTGGCGCGCGCGGATCGGGCGGGCGCGCGCGCACGGAAAAGGTACGGCGGCGCGGCGGCGCGGATGGGCGACGCGTGGCGGAGAGAGGAGATCGGCATGGGAATAATTCCTTTCTTTTCTTTTTCGAGAAATTCAAATAAACTTCTAAAAGCTCTAGAAAAAGCAAATAAATCCGGAAAATTCACCAAAATACAGAAAATTCCTTGTGACACAAGGAACTCAAATAAAATATTTTCCACTTATGTTAATGTTTATTTTAATCACATTAAATCCTTTAAAACTTTGGAAATTCATTTGAAGCTTCAGTTAATTTCAGAAAATTCCAGAAAATTCATTTTTGAAATCCAGGCTTTAAAAATCTCAGAAAAACAGGATGTTACATCTCCATATTATGAAAGTTGTAGATAATTGTCATAGCTTTCCAAGAAGGTCAATAAATTATGATTCGGACACTCGGGCTGGAAGTTATGGCATTTTTAGTGCTTTGTCCAGAGAACCCGATGTGAACATTGATGTTTTAGAAAATTGGATGGTACGGGTAGAATATGGCCGAATCAGGGAGGCTCACTAGCTAGGTTTAGTTAGATAATTTAATTATATTTCCAGAAAGTCAAAGAACACCCTATTCGGACTCCTGCATGAATAGTTATGAATTTTTGAAGTTGACTGTCCACAGAGGTAGGCGGGATGACTGTGAGGATTTGGGAATTGGAACCGAGATAGACGAATTTACTAGTTCGTGTTTGTTATTATTTGGGCAAAGGTCCTCTACTGGTATGTTAGTGAATATTATAATTATTATTCAGGTGGAGGACGGATCCAGAGGCGGCACATTCTACACGCTCCCGCTTTCTCGCGGTCAAGGCAAGTATAATGATGGTTTAAAATTGATAGTGTGGAAGGTCGATGTTTGATTTATAGTATGAATATATGTGTATTCATGGTTGTGGTAAGAATGTATTGGTGCTGTTTATGGGTGTTTACAACTTATAGTGTTCATGAGTTTTCTGGTGGATAGATAATGTGAATGCAAGATTTATTTTATTGAGATATTCACGTATATGCATCATGTTGATCTATTGAAGTATTAGTCATGAGTTGACTAAGCGCTGAGGTCCCCGTCATGTTGATGACATAACGGGCTAAAGGTCCCCATACTTGTGGAGTATGGGCAATTGGTCCCTGTACCAGGTGGTACAGGCATGGGTGTGCGTCGGCGGATGTACACTCTGCATTACCGGTAAAATGCAAAAGAGAAAGAGATAAAGAGCTTTTGGTTATCTTGCATAGCATGGCTTGACTATATTGATGGATGGATTTGTGAAGTGTTGTTTATAAATGTACTTGTTACTATCCATTATATTTGCTGAGTCGTTGGACTCACTCTTGTTGATGTTGTTTTTTTATGTACCTTTATGAGATCGGCATGCTTGGGGAAAGGGAAGGAATAAACTAGTTGCACTGGCACGTTCCACTTATAATGGAAACAAAGGAAAAGAAATAAATATAGGACACAAGAAACCTTTAAGTATAATTTGATTATTACCCTTGGATGTTATTTGTAATTAGAGTTTAGAATATTCATGATGCTCATGCTCTTTCTCTAAGTATTCTATCCATGAATAGTTTAGTACTCTTTAATCTAATTGCTTAGCATTGAACTTATTACTTGAGAATTGTCTATTATAACTGCTATTACTTGTGAAATCTCTCTGATTTGGATAGATAAACAAAGGAGGATTTGCCAAAATTTTGTAAAATGTAATTAGATAACATTGTTTTACTTCTAGTTGGGTAGTATTCCGGGTCATTATTTGGCCGGGGTGTTATAAGAATCATCAAAACAATCTTTCAGTTTTGGAAACAGAGATAGAATCAGATATAATTTGATTACTTTTCACGTGTTGAAATCTTTCCATATGCAAGGGTGTGCGTGCCCCTTTAAACAGAGGCTCAATTGGCAATGTAACACAAAGCTTGTGTAGATTAGTTTTCCAACGTGAAACTTCATGTGTTCTTGTGTCGACTAGACTAATAATCGCGATTGCAGGCCTCAACCCTTTGTGTTCCTCATTTATCTTTGCAATATTCAGATTGCTCTTTATCTTGTTCTTTAATTGCTTACAGGAATTGAACCTCGTGTTTAGGTCAACCGCGTTCTTGGCACGTTTGATATCGACTAGGTGTGGTGTAGCGATTACGGGACAGACTTGGTCATCTTGGTCAAGTGGCTTCATCGTCAACGTCATATCAATCAATCGAAGTTATCATTCTCATCGGAAGATCGGGCTAAAACCCCCTGATCACACATAATCTGTAACATCCCATTTTTGCTTTATGTTATTTTCTTTATTTTGTGTTTAATTTGGAGTCTTCAGTTGAGAAAATTTTGAGATCTTCGGAATTTTATTTGGAAATTTATGGATTCTGAGTTTTCCTAAAATTTTGTTTCCTTCTCTTTGCAAAAATCCCATAAGAAAAGGAAAGAAAAGAAAAAGAAAGAAAAAGGAAAATTCCTCCTTTCCCCCCTTCGAGCAGGCCCAGCCAGGCCCATCGGCCCTGTCGGCCGGCCCGCTCGCCTCGCCTCCTCCTTCTTCCTCCTCCCCCTCTTCGCCCTCTCTCTCTGTCGACCAAAACCGCTGCACCGCGCCCCCTGTTTTCCCCTTCGCGCGTGTTCGCTGACCTCCACCTCTGTCACCCCTTCGGCCCCTCCTCTACTACTCTGGCGCGAGCTCTCCTGTGTGGCGCTGCCACCGCGATCCCGTGCCCTCTCGCCGAGCTACCCCTCCCCTCTCCCTCTAGCTCCACCGCCCAGAGTGCCTCCGTTGTACCGTTGTCTTCGTCGCCGCTTGGCTTCCCAATGGTCACCGTCGCATCCTCATTACCATCGCACCTCGGGTCCCATCCGCCTTTGCAGCACCCTCGCCGGCCTCACACCCCCTCTCCGTTGTAGCATCTCCCCGTGGCGTTGCCGCCGCCCCGCCGTACCCGTGCACGTTGCCTCCGCGCCGCTGCTTCATCAGGCCGCATTGTGGGCATTGAAGCCTCAGATCATGCGCGCGCCACCGCCTCTTCTCCCCTCCCCGCCTTGCCGCCATAGGCGCACTCGAGCACCACCGCCCTCGCACCCTCGCCTTAACATCGAGCCAACGCTCTCTACCTCCCGTCCCATAATAAATTCGTGGCAAAATCCCCTAGCTCAGCTCGTTTCATGCTCACTCCCTCCCCTAGCACGCGAACTCCCCATTTCTCACCTCCGCTCGAAGCTTCTTCGCCGCCATTGATTGAAAACCGAAGCTTTGAAAGCTTCGGTTTCTTGCCAATTCATTCCCCCACATCACCGCAGATTCAAATTAACCCCTCCCCCGATCCGTTGCAGGCATAAAGTCCCCCAATTACGCCCCCCTTCACCGGCGCATTCATCCTCCTCGGCCGTTTCAAAACCGGTGGGTCGTGCGCGGCCGTTACCCCCTCCCCGGCCTATAAAACCCGCACCCCGAGGTTCCTCTGCCCACACCGCCACCCCACGTGCCTCCAATTCGTGAAATTGAGCTTCGGAGCCCCCCTGCGCTTGTTTCTCCCGCCGCCACCAAGAACTCCGGTGAGCAATCGCGCCGCTCGAGCTTCCCGCCTCGCCGGTGCCTCCCGACCTTGCCGGTGCCCAGCGATCTCGCGACCACTTCCCGAGCCGCGTCACACGGAGCTGCTCCGCCGCCGTGAACCCTCCTCCGGCCGCCGCCCTTCTCCGCCGATCTTCCGCTCCGATCATCCCCGAGCGTCGCAGAAGGTACCCGAGTGCTCCCCGCGTCCCCCTCTTCATTTTGGTACCACCGGCCAGCGCCGCCGCTCACGGAGCGCCGCGACCATCGTCCTCGCGGCGCCACCGCCGGCCGCCGTCTGGCCGCCGGCCGAGGTGGCGCAGCGTGGCCGCCGGCCGGCGCCACGCGAGCGCCACCTGGCGCCTCGCCACTCGCGCGCGCGCGCCGCCACGTCGGTGATAAAGCCGTGACGTGGCAGCCACGCGGCGACCATGCGGCAGCCCCGTGGCGCCACGCCGCCGCCACCGCGCGCCCGCCGCCACTCACCTTCCTCGGGTCCATGGACTCGGTCCATGACACCGGGCCCCACTGTCGATCACCGCCCGATTATATTAATCCTAGGGCTGACGTCATAATCTCTAATTTCCTTTAAAAAATAATAATTCATGCTGACGTCATAAAATCCTTTTCGGTTTAAAAATAAATCCAGAAAATACCCTTTTTCTTTTATTTTGAATTCAAACTTTGGAAGGCTATAACTTTTGCATTTTAACTCCAAATTGACCCATTCAAATTTTTAAATTTTTCTAAAATCATGATCTATCCATTTCTGGAATAATTTTGAAAGTTTCAAATTTATTTAAATTTTGTTTGAATATATTTTGTAATTCCAAGGTTTGAATTTAAATTAAAACTTCCAATTTCTTTTAAAAGCCTCAATTCCTTTCCAAGAATTGTTGGTCCACATCCAAAATTCAAAATTCTGTCTCCCAGTTTATTTTATAATTTTTGGAAGTTATTTGGATTTCATTTGAAGTTTTGTTTTGAATTTGCTTTGAATTGATTCTTTCGTTAGATATTGATGATTAGGAGAGTTTGAATTCGACTTAATCGCAGCAGACTTCGATCAAGGCAAGTTACACCTTTGACCATGTTGAACCTAATATTTTAAATTATTTATATTGTTTTACTGTATATGCATGCGTATCTTTATTCAAATGTAATTCAAATTTGATTTGAATTTTAGATATACCCTTGATCTTTTGTATATGGCCAATTTGAATCTTGAATTCATATACCTTGTCACCCTAGCTGAAAACTAGTTAGTACTATAGTATTGGCTAGAAATTTTTATAGCAATGCTTAGCCTGGCTTAGTATAATTTTAGGTGGGATCAATCTTTCACATGAAATGACGGACTTTGAAAATTGATATCTTGACTTGGTGAGTCAAGGGTGGTTTACTGAAATTATTTAAAAATGAAAATAGAAAACATGTTTTGGACTTAGGCTAATGGTTAGGTGGTGGGTGCCAGATGCCTCGTGTTTGGTGACACTGGTTGATTATCGTGCACGGGGTATGTGGTTGAGCCTAAATCAACTTAAGGACCGTTTCGTGAATTATTTTACGGTCACTTAGTACTACCACAAGTCCGGTATGGGACGGACTGGCTAAGTAATTTGTGAAGTTCCAACTATAGTCTCGCTATAGGTGAATGTGAGCGCAGCGTAGGTCGTGGGAAGTCTCACATGGCACCAGAGGGGCTCCAACTCGTGGATTCGAGTTGTGGTGAAACCTTAGTGGCGGCGTGATTATGTTGGCTATGAATCATCGAACAGCCTTGTCATGAACTCTCCGCCGCACACCTAAGGCGGTGTGTTGATCGCGTGGCTCAAGTGAGAGGGAATGTCTTGTGGGTAAAGCTGTACACCTCTGCAGAGTAACAAACTATCTGGATAGCCGTGTCCACGGTCATGGACATGCTGAGTAGAGTCTTCACAGATTAGACTTGAACTTTCATAAAACTTGGTTTTGGCAAACAAACGTTGGATTTGGTAATGGTCCGGGTGGATTCCTGTGGATAGGTTAGTGTGGGTTGGAGCCTACACTAACGGTATTACTTGTTAAAAACAATATTTCATATACTGTATTAAAATTCAGCTTTTCGTATTTACGTTATTGTATTTAAATTCAAGTATTGCTTTCGCACATTACCCTATTGCTTCCTTTGAAATCCCTTATGCATGCATCAACTCATTATATTTCCTGGTGTAACTTGCGTAAGCATTTACTTGCTTACGTTGGGAGTACTTCTGTACTCACCTTGCTAAATCTGTTGCCAGACTTCGAGGGCGACTACGACGGTGAGGACTACTTCAGCGAGTAGGATGCGTCTTACAGTCATTCGCCTGTGGGAGGTGGAATGGGCTGTGCTGCCACCTTTACTTTCTTTCCGCTGTTTTTGTTTATTTTGTTGGCCTGGTGCCTTATTGTAAGACTTGGCCTTAAGGCCGTATTTTCGTTTAATAATATCTCGTGGTTATTTTTGCATGATATACATTGCTGTTAAACCTGTGTGCACTAGCTTTTCCTGGGATAGTGCGATTTACACAGAGGGGCTCGGAGTTGTTGTTCCGAGTCCCGACAGAGCCCCATGAGCCTCTCCTCATCCTCACTCAACCCCAAAAATCTCAAGTCCCCTCTCCCATTCGTTTGGCGCAATCGGAGTTTTACTTTTGTAGTTCAAGCGGCGTTCTTCGGCCTTTTGTGCCTCGTCCGGTGGAGCCCCGCCGTGTTTGACCACACCGTTGGCTTCACTCGTCGCGTTCTACGCGGTGCTCACCTCCCCTTCGTCGGAACTTCGCCGGAGCACCGTCGCCACCGTGGGCCAAATCGGGTCGCCGTTCCTCGCGTCGCCACCAGCCGACCGTGCATGCCCGACCAAATTTTCTGATCCGACAATCTTCCAATCGCTCGTTCTCCTCCGTCTGAACTCCGAATATGGTGATTCAAGTTTCTAAATTCATAATCTATTTTTCAGTATATATTTCATAATTTTTGGATTTTCTCGACCGCCATTGGTTGAGTCTCCTCATCGCTGGAACGCCGTCACCACCGTCGCCCGAGTTGCGCCACCACTTCACCTCGCCGCTAATCACCTTCCAACCACTTCCGGTATTGCACAAGAGCACCAATGCACTCCTCGCAATCCCCTCTCTCTTTTGCACCCCTCGCTAACCCCCGCCGTGCCGCACACCGTCAGCAAGTCCACGGGCTTCGTGCGCCGCACCGCCGTTTGTGGGCTCAGCTCCACTGTTCCCCTCACCAAATTGCTCTAGTTTCGCTTGTAAACCTGTCGCACCGAGCGACTTCTACCTCCTTCGTCTGAGGAGCTCCGGCGAGGAGTTGCCGGTGCCTCAGACCTCCTTGCACCTCGTCGACGCCACCGATAATCATACCCCGCCTCCGCTACACCCTCACCACCAGCCAACTCTGTGTAGGCCAAACCATGCATCAAGGTAAAATCAGACTCATACTCTTCTCCCTCTTTTGTACATCTCACCGGTCTTCGCCGCCGTTGGATCGCTCGGATCTTGTCACGTGAAGCCATCCGACGTCTCCCAGCCATCCGATTCTTAGACTCCGACATTCGGAGGCTCATAAGACTCTGATGTCCAGAGGCTCTTTAGACTTCGCCGTCCAAAGGTTCTTTAGACTTCGACCGTTTGAAGGTTTCTTAGACTCCGACTGCTCGGAGCCTTCGACTTTGACCTTTGGAGACTCCGACTTTGACTTTGACCTTTGGAGACTTCGACTCTAGCCTTTGACCTTCGACCTCGAAGACTTCGACTTCGATCTTCAATCTCGGAGCCTTCGACTTCGACCTCCGTCTTCGAACCGACTATGGTTGTTTGACCATTTTAACCTCCGTACCCTCTAAACCCTTCGATCTCTCCGCCCACTCGAAGCCGTCCGACCTCTCCAAGCTATCCAATTCTTTCACTTTGCATAAATCCAATTCTTTCGACCATTGTACAGTTTCGACCAGGTCTTCGACCGAATCTTCGACTTCGACTGCACCCGTACTTGGAGTCTTTGTCTTCGACTTAGACCTCCGCATTTTCAACCGTTGATTCGACTATGGTTTTGACCATGTCTTCAACTACGCCTTCGATCATGGTTTCAACCACACAAAAATATTGTAGCTTCCGACCACTTTTCCTTCACAAAGAAAAGAATTTCAATAATCACTTTATTCATTTCTTTGGAATTCAAACTACCAGAAGTCATTCTCCTTCGCCCTAACTCCGATTGGACCCATCCAAATTCCTAAATTCATCTAAATTCATATTCTATCTCCCAGTATATATTTTATAAATTTTGGATTTTATTTGGATTTTATTTGAGTTTAGTTTATTCTGGCTTTTCGCGTGTAGACTACGACTAATCCGGAGAGTATAACTTCAACGAACCTCAGCAAACTTCGAAGCAAGGCAAATTACACCTTTGACCATGTTGAACCTAATATTTCAAATTTAGTTATGTTGTTTTACTGTATATGCATGCGTACTTCTATTCAAATTTAATTTAAATTCAGTTTAAACTTTAGCTATGCCCATGATCCTTTGATTATAGCCTATTTGAATCTCAAATTCATATACCTTGTCATCCTAGCTAAAAACTAGTTAGTACCATAGTATTGACTATATATTTTATAGAAATGCTTAGCCTGGCATAGTGTGATTTTAGGTGGGGTCAACTATTTCACATGGAATGACAGTTCCTTTTGAAATCTTGACTTCGGTGAGTCAAGGATGGTTTATGAAAATGGTTTAAAAATGAGAAGGGAAACTTATGATTTGGACTTAGGCTATTGGTTAGATGGTGGGGTGCCGGCATGCCTCGTGTTTGGTGACACCTGGTTGATTGTCGTGCATGTGGGTATGTGGTTGAGCCTAAATCGGATTAAGGATCGTTTCTGTGATTTATTTTACGAAGTCACTTCGTACTACCACAAGTCCGGTATGGGACAGACCTGGCTAAGTAATTTGTGAAATTTCAAATATGGTTTCGCTATAGGCTGAATGTGAGCGTGGCGTAGGCCGCAAGAAGTCTCACATGGCACAAAAGGGGGCTCCAACTCGTGGATTCGAGTTGTGGTGAAACCTTAGTGGCGGCGTGACTATTTTAACTATGGATCATTGTAACAGGTTAGTCATAATCTCCTCGCCGCACACCAAAGGAAGTGTGTAAATCTAGTGGTAATATGGGATGATCGTGTCTTGTGGGTAAAGTTGTACACCTCTGCAGAGTAACAAACTATCTGGATAGCCGTGTCCACGGTCATGGACATGCTGAGTAGAGTTTTCACATATTACACTTGGTTTTTAGAAAACTTGATTTTCGGACAAACAACAGTAGTTTTGATAATAGTCCGGGTGGGATGCCCGTGGTTAGGTTAGTGTAGGTCGGAGCCTACACTAACGATAATACTTTGGTTAAAATATTGTTTCATATGATGTATTAAAAACTCAGCTTTTGCACTTATGTTACTGTAATTAAATTCAGTACTGCTTTTCGCACAAATAAACTTAATAAGCCTTCCTTTGTTATCCCTATGCATGCATTCACTCTGCTAAAACTCCTAGTGTAACTTGTGTAAGTACTTTATGTGCTTACCTTGGGAGTACTTTATGTGCTCACCTTGCTAAAATCTGTTGCTAGAGGATGACGTCAACAACTTCGGTGAGGATGGTGACGACTAGGCCGTGTCTTATAGTCATTCGCCTGTGGGCAGGCAGGATGGGCTGCTGCTTCATTGATTTTCTTCCGCTGTTTATATTTATTTATGGTTTATGAACCATTGATGTAAAATTTGGCCATCAGGCCCATATTTAGTTAATGAATAAATCTCATTATGCATGATATGAATCTTTGTTATCCACTATGTGCACTAGCTTGATCCTGGACTAGTGCGATTTACACAGAGGATCCAGGAGTCGTTGCTCCGGGGTCCGACACCATGACTCATCTCTAACACCTCCCTTCCTTCCTAATGAGAACTTACTATGACCTCGAACCAACCTACCATGGTCTGAAACAAGGAAACAAAGTATAGGACATTATACCTACAACCCAAAGACTCGCCAAAACAAGGGAAATTAGCGTGTACACGGAATTCTCCTTCCATCCTCCTCTTTCATTTCTTCTCCATCCCTGGTAGGCTCCCCTCTTCTTCCACCTCCTTCTTTCCTCAACTTCCCTTCTCCTCCTATGGCCGACATGCAGTAGTAGCCGACGGTGGCGGGCGTGCGAGCTTTAGCGGCATGCGAGAGGGGTGGCACGATAGAGCTTCAAGCGGTGAAGGCTAGGGTTTCTCTTCCTCTACCTCCTCTCATTAGAAGGATCAGCCCAAACCCCAACTCTCCATACACAACTTGGTCCAACCGAACAGAACTCCTCCCCCTTTTCTCCCCTCTATTCCGTTTTCCTTAGATCCTTTTGCAGATTCATGAATGTGTCCTTAGGAGGGTCGGTTTTAGAATATTACAAGTGGATTCCATGATGTTAATTGGAACCAATAGGTTAATCCTTGGTTCTTGCAATTATTGTTGCTTTTGTATTCTTTAAGTTAGAATATAATCTAGAATATTATTGTTATGTACAATAGGTGACATATAGATCAAGAGATTGGCCCTCCACCTAATATTACTACAGTTCAAGGAATCCTATATTTGATCAATCCATAGCTCAGGACATAGACCAAAACCTTTTTTAAACTAGTTTGACAATAAGAAATCTAATGATATAATACGCACATGTGCATAATTGTAACATCCCAAAATGGGAAATTAGTGTACTTTCAAAAATAATAGAATCTTTTCCTTGTTTTCTTGGTATATTTCAAAATTTTGCATTCTTGAATTAAAGTTCCTACGGTAGAATTCAACAAAGGAAAATAAAATCTTGAAATCAAGGACCAAGATTGAAAATCAAATCGGGGAATTCCCAATTTCCTATGCAAGTCCTAATATAAATTAAAAGTTTAAAAATGGAAATTTAAGATTAATCTCTGAGTTTGAGGTCAAAGTTAAATATTAATGTTTTCCCCCATCTAATTAATTTAACCAAGAAATCAAATTACGAAATTCCCAAAAACCTCAAAAATTCCTTTTTCGGCCCGTGTCAATTTCTCCTGGCTTTCGGCCCACCAGGCCCAACCGGCCTTCTCCCTTTTCTTCCCTTTTCTATCCCCTTCCGTATCTCCTCCTCCTTTTGTTTGGCTCTAGGCCACCTCGGCTCCAACCCAGCGCCTCCTCTCTTCTTCCTCCTCCCTCCGGCCTAGGCACTTGCACACCGTGCGTGTAATACCCCAGAACCCACATTACCTAGGGATGTTACTAAACCACTCCACAACAAGCCAGATTACAAAGAAGAGTAAATCGGCAACATCTCCTAAATCATGACAAAACTAAGCGGAAGCATAACAAAACAAGAGGTAATTAAAAATTATTAAATAGGAACAACCACTAACAATTTTGGCCAATTAAAGCGAACCACAGTCTAACATTATTAATTAAAAGTGATCAACAATGAGGGAAAAGGATAAATGACTAGAGACTTCTCATATTTATTACAGCATAAATCAAGAAATGGTGGTGTGTAATAGTGTTGTGCCACTCTACTCTTCCCATTCATGCTGACGGATCACCTGGAAGGCGGCGGAAAACAAGAGTGAGATAAAAATCTCAAGAAGCAAACTATTTAACATGCTAGTTAAACTACCACAGTTTAACCATCAATATTTATTTCCCACAATGACCACATTTATATCCTCAACCACAAATTTCTACCAACAACAGTAAAACATTAGCAAATAAATCTCATTTGCCTACTTCATAACCTCAACCACCACCACTACTACCAACATCAGTAAAGCATTAACATATTTTTCTCCCTAGCTTTATTATTTCCCACAACCACATCCGCTAACAATAGTCACCACAAGATAAAAACCTCATGCCTCAACCACAACCCTTACCATACCCCAAGGGGGTGAACCCTATTTTACGATCACAGCCACATTCCTCGTACCATAAGTGACCCTCAATGGTCAATTCCACATAAAAAGCTAAGAAGCTGCATATGTATATAAATAAATCATTCACAACATATTGCATAAGCATGCAAATGATCCATCCACAATGAAAATACATATGAATGCATATGATCCACTGCACCCTTACCCAACAAGGTAAGTGTGTGCATCGTATTACCACAATGTACGATACTGTACCGGTACGGTCGCGGCTACCTCGTAATCCACATATGATTCAATAAGGACAATACCACATAATCCTCATTCTATTCGCCAAGATCATAATCAATCGATTCATAGGGAATACTACCACATAGACCACCATATATTCATTAAGAATACCACCACTAAGACCACAATATATTCACTAAGAATACTACTACATAGACCACAATATTCTTGTAAAGAATACTACCCCACAACCATATTGGTTTCATCCAGAACAATACCACATAACCACAATTAATCCTTCAAGAGCATAAACAATTGATTCTTAAAATGCTACCACATAGACTACATTAAAGAAGCATGTAACCACGGCATAGCATCTCAGATTAAGAGAATTATCTAATATGAATGTAGTATGATTAACGAGTTAAACGGTAGCACATCCGCTACGTTTACTTGTCTCTACCGATGAAGCAAAGCGCTCATGTATGGCAGGAGCGAAGCCACCATGGTGATCCCTCAAGATCACCCCTTCTTTCCCCTTCCTCTTCCTCTTTTCTCCCCTCCTTCTTCTCTCTTCTCTTCCTTCTCTTCTCCCTTCTCTTCTTTGGTCTCTCCTTTGCAGCAAACAGCAGGGCAGTAGACCATGGAGGGAGTGGAGGCACAAGGGGGGAGAGGGGGTGGCAGCCAAGAGGGAAAAGGGGGAGGGTGTGCCAAGGGCTTTTTAGGCTAGTATTTGGGGGGTGCAACACCCTTTGGGCTGGCTGGCCCAAAGTGACTGGCCCACCCCTCCGGACAGCCCAAAACCATCAATTTTAATTATTTAATTTATTTTTTAATTTTGGATAATTTCATAATTTTATTCTCGTCTCCCGCGATTTACTAAAAAATCGAGAATCTCGGTGATTCCGCTAAACATTCTTAGGTATGCCGTAAAGACGTTTAGGGCATTACATTCTGCACTCCTAAAAACCATTCGTCCTCGAATCTAACTCCTCAACTCGCGAGACGAAAGAACAACCAAGGAAAGAGCAACCAAGGAAACAAGAATTACGAGTACTCTCCTTCCTCGAAGAGCTCGGGTTCTTCTTCCGCATCTGATCTTCAAGCTCTCATGTCACCTCCTGCTCGAATTGATTCATCCAAAGAACCTTCACATACTTGATGGCCCTCTTCCTCATGACCAGCTCTGACGAGTCCATGATACTTACTGGTCGACGCTGAACATCCGCATAAATCTTCTGCCAGCTCTGAGCGGCCAACAGATTCTGCCATTTGTTTTGCAAAATTTCCCCGCGATAACTATTAAACCACTTTCTAAAACCATCCTTCTTCTTAAAACACTTTCCTCTATTAAATATAATCAAGATAATACGTTATACCCCTTTAAAAGAATTTGACCGCAGATTCCACTCACGCCGTTCTACTCAGAGAAGGACTAAAAAATCTTTTACAAACAGAACCCAACTGAAAATAAAGGATTCTCAAGCAACCCACTCGCAACCAACTTCCCTCCGAAGTACCACGATTCAAAATGAAAGGATTCATCATAGAACCTTTTCCACTCTACAATTACGCAATTGAAGAGAAAATACCATATAAGCCAAGAGTGAAAATCACTCAAAAGATCAAAACAATCATTTTCTTTTCCCAACTAGAAAAGACTACACCTCAACATAAAATAACTCAATGTGCAGATGACCTCTGCCATAAACACACAGCTTAAACAAGAATCAAGAGAGCATTTTACTACTCATGATAACAATAATTTCTCAATCTCCCGTTCAGAATTTAACTTCCTTGAACCAAGGATTTCCAAATCATCACTCAATACAGCAACTCATTTATCTTAAGTTGACATCCTTAACAATAAGCTCAAACTGAGTACATCATCTACACCCTTGTAGAGAGACTCTACTGCCCCCACAAAACATACTCTAGCCAAGACCTCGACCAATGAAATTACCTTGACAGATAATTCCTAATGCACTTCAATCCCTTAAGGATAACAACTCCAAAAAAAAAATCACATCACACCCGCACATACTCATTTACTGCACCTCAAGGATGTTATCCACGATCAACACACTATTTGGAATCCACTTTGTTCCACTATTCCTACACAGAAATACTGGGCCTCCAAGGTTCTAGCATAACAAATGCAAAGCCCAGACTCAACCTTCAAGACTCCTACAACAAACTTCTCGTATAAAGATAGAGAAATCCTTAGATGAAATCCCTATAATTCCCACAATTCCAACATACTCAATCCTTAACATCAATAAATCATTTAGCTCCAAATCAAACATTCTATTTAAATCAAATCCTCTCTAAGGATTATTCCACGAAAGTAATATACCACTTAATGTACCTCAAACATCGGGACATTTAAGGTTTCCACAAAATTATCTACTAGACCACCACTATCCAGTTGCCATCACATGACATAAAAGACTTCGCAACCCACGTCGGTTATCCTTTTCTTAGAAGAAGAGGTAAGAAGAAATAAATTTCAGCACACAGAAAATCACTATCATTCACTATAGTCACAAGACCAAGGGAAAAAAATAAATAGCAATGAGGTTGGAAAACACAAGATGAGATCACCTATACCTCAAATACTTCTAGTACACTCTTTCTTTTAACAAGAAACAATTTTTTTATTACCACATCTCACCAATTCCAAAAAAAATAGGTTTGAAGACCACAACACATGATTTAGTTAAAACCAATAAAATTATTCGGCACGTCGCTTTACTCAAAGCAACCTCGGCTATCACATAAGTCATAAGGTCAAAAAGATCCCAACCGCAAATCTCAAATCCTTTAATTCAATTAGTATCATGGAACTAACAAATTACTTTATTTATAGAACATTCAACACAATAATCACAACCACGTACTGTCAATTGTATTAACAACAAGATAAAATATTCTTTGCAAGAATCATCATATCCTCTTACCCCTTCATATTTTTTCCCAAAAGAAACACCATATCCTCTTACCCCTTCATATTTTTTTTCCCAAAAGAAACACCATAAATCACTTCATCATATTCTTATTATCTAAATAAGATTCAAACTACTTAATCTAGGAAAA
This sequence comes from Melocanna baccifera, assembly GCA_036346265.1. Classification (NCBI taxonomy): domain Eukaryota; kingdom Viridiplantae; phylum Streptophyta; class Magnoliopsida; order Poales; family Poaceae; genus Melocanna; species Melocanna baccifera. The sequence goes on from CM070702.1 coordinate 7,114,571, forward strand.
GCCCAGTGCACAAGCCACAATATTGAAACAAAACTCTTTAACAAGATGATACTATTACATGACAACCTCAAAAAATATGCTAGTATAAATCTCTTATTAGATTTTGTACATTCAATTATTATTGATGCTCAACTCTAATTTAGCATAAATTGATTGCACTCTAGTCATTACTAGAAATAATTGATTATTATTTTTATCATATTATCATTCATGATCCTATCTCTATTTTGTAATCACAAAAACAATTATAAGCATAGATTCAATATTCCACTTTACGTTCAGAAATTAGAAAGGAATAACTTTAAACTTCAATAATACCAGCTTTATAAGATAAGATTCCACAAGTCAATACATCAACCTTCATCTATTTCTTTATACATGTGCCAACAATTTAGCATGGCAAAAGTTAAATGAATCTAGTTGTTGCACATGCTTATCAAGTATGTAAAGAGAGGACATATTAAATGTTAATATTACTAAGGCAATATTACAACACCTGCTTACTTAACCATCCTGAATGGTCAGACTAATTACTTAAGATCAATCAATCCAATCTACCCAACAAGTTGAGAATTTAAACAATTATAATAATCAAACTAATTTTTTATATTCCTCAATAACTGCATGAATTATAAACATGTATCGACAAATTCTTAGCCACAATTCTTCAAAAAGAACTACAACAGGACAACATCATATTAATCAACTTCACTTCTAAGGATGTTATTAGAAATTAATTATGCACCACGCTAACATCTCAACTTGATAATTCATATCTTATTGATTATTTATATAATTGCCACCTCCTACTTAAACACAACAAATGCCACAAAAAGGTTTTAACACTTCCTTTTAGAAAAGAGAGGAATTAAAGTTCAACACTCGAAATAACCCAAAAGAAATGCATAGAGCCATGGATTCACAAGTTATCGAACTTGCAACAAAAACATTGATTTTTCAAAATATCAAATGAATAAATGAGTCATATTTTCCGGTAAGAAAGATAGTACAACCGTTGAAATATCCATCTCACCAATTAACACTGCTCACGAGCAAAGCAACTCAACAAACAGAAAAAACAACAATTGTCTCAAGAACAACTAGAGGCCTATTAGCACCCATCAATTGCAATGGACCACTGACCCGAGAGAAATTCATTAACCGCAATAGGCCAAGAATTGGCCAAAATGAACTCGAGAAAGATAACAACTTTTCTAAAGAAACTCACCCACAACATCCGCAACTAAGTTACCTGAGGTAACTACGTCACTATCCCTTTACCACGATCGGTGGTATAACCTGGCAATGCCCAAGGCAACAACTACGACATTTACATCTTATCATTGACTATCCTCACTTATGACAATCGTAGAAGCAAATCATAGCTATACAACATCATCTCATAACAGAAATCATCAATTCAACATATTGAAAGCATAAATGCAATGCTTGACCCATCCCATCATACTGTGCACCAGTGTGTCAATTTTAATAATTTAATTACCACGGACCTAAAGCTCGCTCTGATACCAACTGTAACACCCCAGGATCCACATTACCCTGGGATGCCAGTAAACCACTCCGCAACTAGCCAGATTACAAAGAAAAGTAAACTGGCAAAATCTCTTAAATCATGATAAAACTAAGCAGAAGCATAACAAAACAAGAGGTAATGAAAAATTATTAAATAGGAACAACCACTAACAATTTTGGCCAATTAAAGCGAACCACAGTCTAACATTATTAATTAAAAGTAATCAACAACAAGGGAAAATGATAAATGACTAGAGACTCCTCATATTTATTATAGCGTAAATCAAGAAATGGTGGTGTGTAATAGTGTTGTGCCGCTCTACCCTTTCCATGCATGCTCACGGATCACCTGGAAGGGGGGAAAACAAGAGTGAGATAAAAATCTCAGCAAGTAAATTGTTTAACATGCTAATTAAACTACCATAGTTTAAGCATCAATATTTATTTCCCACAATGACCATATTTATATCATCAACCACAAATTTCTACTAACAACAGTAAAACATTAGCAAATAAATCTCGTTTGCCTGCTTCATAACCTCAACCACCACTACTACTACCAGCATCAGTAAAGCATTAACATATTTTCCTCCCTAACTTTATTATTTCCCACAACCACATCCACTAACAATAGTCACCACAAGAGAAAAACCTTATGCCTCAACCACAACCCCTACCATACCCCAAGGGAGTGAACCCTATTCCATGACCACAGCCACATTCCTTGTATCACAAGTGACCCTCAAGGTTCAATTCCACATAAAAAGCTAAGAAGCTGCATATGTATACAAATAAATCATCCACAATACATTTCATAAGCATGCAAATGATCCATCCACAATGAAAACGCATATGAATGCGTATGATCCATTGTACCCTTACCCAACAAGGTAAGAGTGTGCATCGTACTACAACAATGTACGATACTATACCGGTACGATCGTGACTATGTGCGGCGACATCCACGATGCAAATGACAAGTTATGATATATATGATATGATATACATGATTCATAAGAATTTAACTACAAAGATCAGTAATATATTCATCAAGAATACTATCTCATAATCCACATATGATTTAATAAGGACAATACCTCATAATTCACATTCGATTCACCAAGATCATAATCAATCGATTCATAGGGAATACTACCACATGGACCACCATATATTCATTAAGAATACCACCACTACGACCACAATATATTCACTAAGAATACTACCATACAGACCACAATATCCTCATAAAGAATACTACCCCACAACCATATTAGTTTCATCCAGAACAATACGACATAACCACAATTAATCCATCAAGAGTGTAAACAATTGATTTTTAAAATGCTACCACATAGACCACATTAAAGAAGCATGTAACCACGACATAGCATCTTAGATTAAGAGAACTATCTAATGTGAATGTAGTATGATTAACGAGTTAAACGGTAGCACATCCGCTACGTTTACTTGCCTCTACCGATGAAGCAAAGCGCTCACATACGGTCAGGAGCGAAGCCACCTTGGTGATCCCTCAAGATCACCCCTTCTTTCCCCTTCCCTTTTCTCTTTTCTCCCTTCCTTCTCCCTTCTCTTCCTTCTCTTCTCCCTTCTCTTCTTTAATCTCTCCTTTGTAGCAAACATCAGGGCAGTAGGCCATGGAGGGAGTGGGGGTGCAAGGGGGGAGAGGGGGTGGCGGCCAAGAGGGAAAAGGGGGGAGGGGTGCGGCCAAGGGGTTTTTAGGCTAGGGTTTGGGGGGTACGGCCCCCTTTGGGCTGGCTAGCCCAAAGTGGCTGGCCCATCTTTTTGGACAACCCAAAATTCTCAATTTTAATTATTTAATTTATTTTTTAATTTTGTAGAATTCCATAATTTTATTCCCGCCTCCCGCGATTCACCGAAAAACCAAGAATCTCGGCGATTCCGCTAAACATTCCTAGGGACACCGTCAAGATGTTCAGGGCATTACAGCGCGCCTAACTGCCGCCCTCCCTACCACCGGCCTAACCCCGCCCCATCCATCCACTCCTATGCCTAGCACCACCCTCACACCGACCTCGCCCTGGCTTCACTACCGTGCGCCACCCCGCCGAAGCTAGCCGCTTCACTTCACTAGCCCTCCCACCACACTCATTACTGCTGACCAGCATTACTTCTCTACTTGCTGCTATAAGAAGGCCCAGACCGCCCCCATACTACCCCATGCCCTCCTCTTCTCCCAGACCAAGATCAACTCGAGCTGCGTTCGTGCACACCAATGGCCACCACTCCATCCCAGCTGCTCTGGAGAAGCTCCTCACAAGCCGCCCGCATCAAAACACGCCCCCTTACCCCTTCTGCCTACCCTCCCTTAATCAAAGTTTCGTTATTGAAATCTGCCGCAACATCCATCTTCCTTAAATCCGGCCGAACGCTGCCATTTCCTTCGCCAAGTCCTCCTCGATCAATTTCCTTCCAATTCCTCACAGTGGGAGCAACTCCTTGCACCCCAAAGCTTCACCAACAGCCAGCCGATGCTCTCCCCCATTGGTGTGACCTCTCCACGTGATCCACCCGTCGCCGCCCTGGGCTCCTGTCGCCGGCTCGCCTCGGCACCTCTCCGACCAAGACGTCACTACAGGTGATACCCCTTTGCCTCACTCTTGCTCATGCTAGTCTTATTTTGCCCTTCCTTCTCCCCGGTCATTGTCACCTTTGTGGCCTCCTCTCCTCGGCCACCAAGAGCCACCCCTATACCACCTTCACTCCGCAATGAGCCGTGCTGCCACCATCCCTTGATCCCTTGGCCTCCTGGGGTTCTGTTTTGGCCGCCGCCAATGCCTCTCCGGCCACCCCACGCCGGTGAGCCTTGCCACCCCGAGCGCCACCGGTAACCTCTGCTTCACTCTGTTTTCCCCCAACCGAGCGTGCCTGCTCCTGCCTTTCCTCCCTCTCTGTTCTTCCCCTCTCTCGGTAAGGATCAATGACAAGTGGGCCATGCCCTGGATATTGGCCCACATGGCAGTGTCAATCTAATTTCCTCACTAGAAAATAGCTCCAAGAAATAAATTAATTAATCAAAAGTTAAATAAGCTGTGGTTCAAATTTTAAAACGAATAAATAGAGGTTATACATAGTGGGTAGTAATCAAAATTTTAAACATTGGCTGTTTGCATGCCAATAAGGATTATCAAATTGATCCTCAAGTAAAAAAATTTATTAATATAGTGATTTAAATTTGCAAGATACCAAGAAATAAAACTCTAAAGCTTGTAGAAATAATCTTAGTACTCTCAATACTTGGTCTACAATTTAGTTACTAATTGCAAATCCTCTCAGAACCCGAGTGGTCTAAATCCTATCTTTCATCTTCTTGTCCTCAAATCTAAATCGATCTATGCAAAAATAAGATTAATTAATATAATAAAGTCTCGCCATATAAAATAATAGCCCTTACTCTATTCACCTTCGAAAGTCAGGAGGCTTCTCTTTTAATCAATGCTTAAATAAATGTTGGTAAACTATTTAAATTAAGTCTCCAAAATTACTTGTAAAATGCCTAGGACTAAATCAAGGATCACCTATTCAGTGTTTAAAACCTTATGAGGCATCAACAATCCTTACCTTGGAACCTATCACTAATCAAATAGTTCTTAAAATTAAATTGTAACCCACCAATGATTATCCTAAACCTGACTCTTGCACCAAGATGCATAAAATAACAACTTCTCTTGTGCAAAGTTGAATCAACTAATAATCATCCCGCCTTATCTCAGGATTTAAGGTTTAGCAAACACACTTAAGAATATATAATAGACCAATAAATCAGTGCAATCCTAAAAGAGAACTCGGCTTAAATATTAAACTTCTCCTCCAATGAAGCGTGGACTGCTAATCATCCCATATCTTAAATTAAATCATTTTAAATTAGTGGTTTAATTAATCCGGTAGTTGCAGATCTTAGATAATATCGCATCTCGAATATACAGCTAATTCAACAAATTAAATAACGCCTAGTGTCCCAGAATACGCTCTCCCATCCGTCCATTAGTCTTGCCGAACTCATGGAACTTCCTTGATAAATATAAATCAACAAAAAAAGAAGGTTATCAAGTAAAAGATCGAGCCTTCACATCCCCCCCAATCGGCTATGTCTTGCCACCTTCTCCCTGTAGGTATTCCTTTACCTTTAATCCTTGTCCTAAAATTTTCCCTCACGGAAAAGCTACCCAGTCACCTCCTTCTTTGACCAGTCCCTTTGATTCAGTACCTACTTCGCACTAGCTTCAAACCTCTCTTTACTCTCGAAGTATAACAAATATAAATAGGCTCAATTAAATTGAACTAATTTTTGTTGTTATTTGGGTTTATTTGTTCTCTCTCTCTCTCGTATGCGGCATAACTAGAATCTGAAGGCTCAAAGAAGTGACCAGTTCAATCGGGATCAAGATTTGGGTGAAAATAAAGGCTCAGGATTCAACATCACTGATTGAGACGGCTTTGAGTTAAATTGAGGCCGTGGTAAACCAAGCAAGACAAGTCATCACTTTGATCATATTAATCCTACATTTCACGCAAAATTATATTCCCTTAAATTATCAAAAAATACATGCTTAAATTTGTTATGCAAATGTATGTCAAAGCTTAAGGTAGTTACATACCTACTTGATGTTGTAATTATTATTATGCCACTCCTTGACACTTGAATTAATTGATCCTTGTCACCCCAGATGTCAATAATAATTCTACTAGCTATACGTCAAATTTAATGCTATGCTAATCTTCATAAGTTTAGGGCATTAAAAATGTCTTGCTCATTATTCATCAAACATGAAAACTTATTTCGGGACAGTCATGGGATGTAAGTAACTGATAATTTATGACAACTCGGTTTATACTCCTCAAAGCGCTAAAAACTTGCTTTACATGCGAGCGGATGGTAAGAGAGGATGGTGTGGATGTAACATGGGAAATTATGGTTTGTAGTAAGCACCGCTCGGATGAGTTAAGGACTTAATCTTGTGATGGCCTCCTCGTGTAAAACAATACTACCACAAGGCGGCAAAGTGTAGGCTTGGCTGGATAATTTACTAGATCCCTGAAGTCATCTCACAGGTAGGGGAAAAAAGGGAACTTGCAGGAGGACAGTGAAGGTCCGGCCTGAATGGGACACTAAGTGGAGGGTGATGTTTTTTAGATAGGGTGGCGTTCTGGAAAGTGGAGTCCAAACTGCGCCAGCTGCTATGATGGAACATCCCGCATAACCTATGGGACCTACACATGTAGGAGCAGCCCTTAGGGGTGAGATGCTAGGGGACGAGGTATTGTAAAGGCCTCGTGACAATCTCTCGATCTGCGTGACTAAGGAATCATGTAGGCCTATCAGGCTGATTGTCTCTTGAGGGTAAAGATGTACAAACTTTGCAAAGTATAAATAATTCGAATAGCTGTGCCCACGGTCAAGGGCGGACATGGGAACTTCCTCGAGTTAGTTTTATTTCAAAAACCTTTGCGGGTGTGATAAAAATCTATCAGAGTGAAGTACTCTGACTTTAACTTTTCCTGAGGGATGTACTCTGGTGATGATAAAAAATTAGCATTGGTGGGGGTAACCATGCACTGTAAAAGGTGCATATAACCTATGCTACTATTACATTCTCACAATCAACTTTAGAAATTTTCATTTAGTTAAAATTACTCGAAGTCTTAGGGCTGCGAATCGTCGAATCATACTCTCTGGAATTAACATAGTCTATGCCAAGTGGCTACCATATGGCCGCCACGTCGCCTTGTCCCACTGACGTGCCATGAGCCGACCGGAGACAGCACGCGGGACCCAGGGGCCACCGGAGCTTCGGCGCTCGGTGGTTTGGGCATTCGCAAGAGGAGGAGACAGGGACCTTGGCGCACCATGGTGTGGGGCATCGCGGTGAACCGAGGCGGCCATCATAAGAAACTAGATTGATTAAAAGAACCTTAAGTCTTCCTTCCACAGCCTTACATGTATTAATATTGTATCCTGTGTGGTGGCTTGCTAAGTACGGTCGTACTAACTCTTACTTAATTACCATCATTCAATTAGTCATGAAAAGAAGATCAAGTCTTGCGATGCTTCCAAACGGGTCGACAAAGCTGGAATTCGATGATGCCAACAACTAGGTCGTGAACCTCAGTTGGCTACCTATGGACAAGTCCTGAGAGTCCCACCAGTGTGAAGTTTTCACTGCTACCTTCTTTGTTTTCGGCCTAATTGGCCCATGTGTAAATTATTACTGTATGAACTAAGCTTCTACATAATATGTTTTTTTGTATATAGTAATATATCTGTGAGCACTATCTACTGATCCAAGGAACTGTGCAGTGGAATCACAGAGGATCTGGGTTGCTAACCGAGTGTCCGACAATAATGTTCAATTTAGTTCTTTGCCCTAGGCCCCTATCTTGCATATTTCAGTTGAAGTTAAACATTTTAAACAATAGTTAACTAAGAGGTTCATAGATTTCTAAAAAAACCCTGACCAGAATCTACCTACCTGTGCACTGCATTTTTGGTTTTTTACGAAATTCTCTACTTTTCCGTGTACACATCATTTCCCATGATTTTCAAAAAAAAATTCTTTGTTTTCTCTCTTTTCTCCTGTCTGTCTTCGCACACAAGCCCATCCATCTCCTTTCACATCGCTCGCTCCTCCAGGTCTCCCCCCACCCCCATTTTTTCCCCCGCCATCACTGTCTGTGCTCCCCGTCGTCCTCTGTTTGTCACTCATGTCGCTTTCTCTGTAGTCCCTCTCCTTGCCCCCATCATAAGAAACTAGATTGACCATAGTGTTATCAATCTTTGTCATCGATGTCTTTGGAATTTGTCAACCACATCCAGTGTCCTACAGGCAACCTTGAGGCTTTTCAAGCGTAACGAGTTCAGGAAATTAAAACTAGGCTGGCCTTCACAAGATGTGGGAGGCAAAGATGAGTGATAACATGTTTAGCTGTTACTACTATTATTAATTTGTTATCACTATTAAAATAAGTACGTTGATAGGCACCATGTTTACATTGAAATCTGGAAACTCCCACTTTCTTTGGGATAAAAAGGACGAGAACTTCCACAACAATTGTTATTTGGTAGGTCCAGATTACAGTGGTACAAGTACAACTAATCTCGGTGAGATTAGATCAGTGCACTACACTTGCTCTATACCGCTTGTTTGGTGTTTGGTGTCTCCGAAATACTACTATCAACATTAGTTAGATTAATGTTCATACTACGCTATAGGGGATGTAAATCTTAAATATTTTACGAAAATAACTGAAGTGTTGTTTTATAGGTATATCGGTATATGTTTAGTTACACATGTTTTTTTATTGTCCAATGAAGAATGATGAAACAATGGAAATGATGAACCAAGGTATATCAGTGTCGGGTCTTGGAACAATAACTCCAGAACCCTCTGTGTAAATCACACTAATATAGAAAAAGCTAGTGCACACAGGGTTAATAGAGATATATATTATGCATAAAAACCAAACTTTATTATAAGACAAATATGTGGACATTATGGCCAAGTTTACTATAACATGGCTCATGGCCAAACATAAAGGTTAATCAGCGAAAAGTAGATAATAAAGGAGCAGCACGTCATGTCTGCCCATAGGCGAATGACCGTAAGACGTGGCCTACTCAGCGCATTCCTCACCGTAGTTGATGAAGTCATCCTCTGGCAACATAAAGTATTCCACAAATTACACTAGGAGAATTAACAGATATGATGCATGTACGGGTATTGACAACGAGGGGCATAATAAGGATATTTGTGCGAAAAGCAGAATTGAAGTAAATACTATAAAGTAGGTGCAAAAGCTAAATGTAATACAATATACGAAGTAACATTTATATTAAGATAATATCGTTAGTGTAGTCATCGACCTAACACTAACCTAACCACGGGTATTCCACCCAGACAACTTTTCAAAAGGATTTCTCAAGTTTCAACAAAGTAGGTTTTGTAAAACCAAAGTCGAATATGTGAAAAACCATACTCAACATATCCTTGACCGTGGACACAGCTTTTTAGGATAGTTTATTGCTCTGCAGAGGTATACAACTTTACCCACAAGACGTGTTCTCTCGTTGTGCCACGCGATTAGCACACTGCATTAGGGGTGCGGCTGAGAGTTCATGACAAGGCTGTTATAATGTTTCGTTGCCAAATTAGTTACACCGCCACTATAGTTTCACTACAAAATAAATCCACCAGTTCAGGCCCCATCTTGTGCCACGTGAGACTTCTCGCGGCCTACGTCGCGCTCACATTCAGCCTATAGCAAAACAAAGTTTGGAACTTCACAAATTACTTAGCCAGGTTTGTCCCATACCAGACTTGTGGTAGTACGATGTGAATTTGTATAGTAGCTCACAGTCCGGTCGTTGATTTCACTTAGGCTCAACCCGCCAACCCCTTGTGCTAGGTATTCACATTGCATCACCAAACATCAATGAGAACTAGCAAGCACCCACCACCATACCAAGCACCCACTCACCGAAATCAAGAATAGATTTTAAAAATCATCTTTTCATGTGAAACAATTAATCCCACCTAAATCATTCAAAATATGGCTAAGCAATTCTATAAAATTTCTAGTTAATAATAAGGTACTAATCAGGTTTTTATCAAGGGTGACAAGGCATGTTCGTGTTCAATGTCAAATTTGGCTATATACAAAGGAATGGGGTGCAACAAGATTTAAGAGAATTTAAATTAGGTTTGAATAAAAGTGCGCATGCGCAATTATTTTAAAATAACATAAATAGTATAAATTACTAGGAGCAACATAATCAAAGGTGTAATTTGCCTTGCTCGAAGTTTTAGTGCTGCGAATCGTCAAAATCATACTCTTTGGATTTAACATAGTCTATGCGACGAACCAAGTAAATAAATTCAAATAAAATTCAAAATTTCAAAAAAAAATTAGAATTTTGAACGGATCCAATCGGAGTTAGGACGAAGAAATACGGGCTTCCGGAAGTTTGAAACAAAAGAAAGAGGAAAAGGAAGAGTGTTTAGAAATATTTTTGTATTGAAAATTTGATTTATGATGTCCGCATCGATTTTTTGGATTTTGGTTGACTTATTTTTGTAAAGAAAAAGGCTAAGAAATGCTGACATGGCGGGATCAGCTGACATATGGCCGCCACTCGCCTTGTCCCACTGATGTGCCATGGGCCGACCGGAGACAGCACGCGGGACCCAGGGCCCGCCGGAGCTTCGGCGCCCGGTGGTTTGGGCATTCGCAAGAGGAGGAGATGGGGACCTTGGCGCACCATGGTGTGGGGCATCGCGGTGAACCGAGGCGGCCATCATAAGAAACTAGATTAATTAAAAGAACCCTAAATCTTCCTTCCACAGCCTTACATGTATTAATATTGCATCTTGTGTGGTGGCTTGCTGAGTATGGTCGTACTAACTCTTACTTAATTACCATCATTCAGTTAGTCAGAAAAAGAAGATCAATTACTGCGATGCTTCTAAACGGGTCGACAGAGCTGGAATTCGATGAGGCCAACAACTAGGTCGCGAACCCCAGTTGGCTACCTATGGACAAGTCCTGAGACTCCTAGCAGTGTGAAGTTTTCACTGCTACCTTCTTTGTTTTCGGCCTAATCGGCTCATGTGTAAATTATTACTGTATGAACTAAGCTTCTACATAATATGTTTTTTTGTATATAGTAATATATCTGTGAGCACTATCTACTGATCCAGGGAACAGTGCAGTGGAATCACAGAGGATCTCGGTTGCTAACCCAGTGTCCGACAATAATGTTCAATTTAATTATTTGCCCTAGGCCCCTATCATGCATATTTCAGTTGAAGTTAAACATTTTAAACAACAGTTAACTAAGAGGTTCATAGATTTTAAAAAAAAACCCTGACCAGAATCTACCTACCTATGCACTGCATTTTTGGTTTTTTTTTTTACGAAATTCTCTACTTTTCCGTGTACACATCATTTCCCATGATTTTCAAAAAAAAATTCTTTGTTTTCTCTCTTTTCTCCTGTCTGTCTTCGCACACAAGCCCATCCATCTCCTTTCACATCGCTCGCTCCTCCAGGTCTCCCCCCACCCCTATTTTTTCCCCTGCCATCACTGACTGTGCTCCCCGTCGTCCTCTATTTGTCACTCATGTCGCTTTCTCTGCAGTCCCTCTCCTTGCCCCCGTCATAAGAAACTAGATTGACCATAGTGTTATCAATCTTTGTCATCGATGTCTTTGGAATTTGTCAACCACATCCAGTGTCCTACAGGCAACCTTGAGGCTTTTCAAGCGTAACGAGTTCAGGAAATTAAAACTAGGCTGGCCTTCACAAGATGTGGGAGGCAAAGATGAGTGATAACATGTTTAGCTGTTACTACTATTATTAATTTGTTATCACTATTAAAATAAGTACGTTGATAGGCACCATGTTTACATTGAAATCTGGAGACTCCCACTTTCTTTGGGATAAAAGGATCAGAACTTCCACAACAATTGTTATTTGGTAGGTCCAGATTACAGTGGTACAAGTACAACTAATCTCGGTGAGATTAGATCAGTGCACTACACTTGCTCTAACATATGGAAATTATTACAATAATTAGTAGAGAAAGGGTCTATACCGCTTGTTTGGTGTTTGGTGTCTCCGAAATACTACTATGAACATTAGTTAGATTAATGTTCATACTACGCTATAGGGGATGAAAATCTTAAATATTTTACGAAAATAACTGAAGTGTTGTTTTATAGGTATATCGGTATATGTTTAGTTACCCATGTTTTTTTTATTGTCCAATGAAGAAGGATGAAACAATGGAAATGATGAACCAAGGTATATCAGTGTCGGATCCTGGAACAATAACTCCAGAAGTCTCTGTGTAAATCACACTAATATAGAAAAAGCTAGTGCACACAGGGTTAATAGAGATATATATTATGCATAAAAACCAAACTTTATTATAAGACAAATATGTGAACATTATGGCCAAGTTTACAATAACAAGGCTCATGGCCAAACATAAAGGTAAATCAGCGAAAAGTAGATAATAAAGGAGCAGCACGTCATGTCTGCCCATAGGCTAATGACCGTAAGACGTGGTCTACTCAGCGCATTCCTCACCGTAGTTGATGAAGTCATCCTCTGGCAACATAAAGTATTTCATAAATTACACTAGGAGAATTAACCGATATGATGCATGTACGGGTATTGACAACGAGGGGCATAATAAGGATATTTGTGCGAAAAGCAGAATTGAAGTAAATACTATAAAGTAGGTGCAAAAGCTAAATGTAATACAATATACGAAATAACATTTATATTAAGATAATATCGTTAGTGTAGTCATCGACCTAACACTAACCTAACCACGGGTATTCCACCCAGACAACTTTTCAAAAGGATTTCTCAAGTTTCAACAAAGTAGGTTTTGTAAAACCAAAGTCGAATATGTGAAAAACCATACTCAACATATCCTTGACCGTGGACACAGCTTTTTAGGATAGTTTATTGCTCTGCAGAGGTATACAACTTTACCCATAAGACGTGTTCTCTCGTTGTGCCACGCGATTAGCACACTGCATTAGGGGTGCGGCTGAGAGTTCATGACAAGGCTGTTATAATGTTTCGTTGCCAAATTAGTTACACCGCCACTATAGTTTCACTACAAAATAAATCCACCAGTTGAGGCCCCATCTTGTGCCACGTGAGACTTCTCGCGGCCTACGTCGCGCTCACATTCAGCATATAATAAAACAAAGTTTGGAACTTCACAAATTTCTTAGCCAGATTTGTCCCATATCAGACTTGTGGTAGTACGATGTGAATTTGTATAATAGCTCACAGCCCGGTCGTTGATTTCACTTAGGCTCTACCCCGCCAACCCCTTGTGCTAGGTATTCACATTGCATGACCAAACATCAATGAGAACTAGCAAGCACCCACCACCATACCAAGCACCCACTCACCGAAGTCAAGAATAGATTTTAGAAATCATCTTTTCATGTGAAACAATTAATCCCACCTAAATCATTCTAAGTATGGCTAAGCAATTCTATAAAATTTCTAGTTAATACTAAGGTACTAATCAGGTTTTTATCAAGGGTGACAAGGCATGTTCGTGTTCAATGTCAAATTTGGCTATATACAAAGGAATGGGGTGCAACAAGATTTCAGAGAATTTAAATTAGGTTTGAATAAAAGTGCGCATGCACAATTATTTTAAAATAACATAAATAGTATAAATTACTAGGAGCAACATAATCAAAGGTGTAATTTGCCTTGCTCGAAGTTTTAGTGCTACGAATCGTCATAATCATACACTCTGGATTTAACATCGTCTATGCGACGTACCAAAGTAAATAAATTCAAATAAAATTCAAAATTTCAAAAAAAATTAGAATTTTGAACGGATCCAATCGGAGTTAGGACGAAGAAATACGGGCTTCCGGAAGTTTGAAACAAAAGAAAGAGGAAAAGGAAGAGTGTTTAGAAATATTTTTGTATTGAAAATTTGATTTATGACGTCCGCATCAATTTTTTGGATTTTTGGTTGACTTATTTTTGTAAAGAAAAAGGCTAAGAAATGCTGACATGGCGGGATCAGCTGACATATGGCCGCCACTCGCCTTGTCCCATTGATGTGCCATGGGCCGACCGGAGACAGTACGCGGGACCCAGGGCCCGCCGGAGCTTCGGCGCCCGGTGGTTTGGGCATTCGCAAGAGGAGGAGATGGGGACCTTGGCGCACCATGGTGTGGGGCATCGCGGTGAACCGAGGCGGCCATCATAAGAAACTAGATTGATTAAAAGAACCTTAAATCTTCCTTCCACAGCCTTGCATGTATTACTATTGCATCCGGTGTGGTGGCTTGCTGAGTACGGTCGTACTAACTCTTACTTAATTACCATCATTCAGTTAGTCAGGAAAAGAAGATCAAGTCCTGCGATGCTTCTAAACGGGTCGACAGAGCTGGAATTCGATGAGGCCAACAACTAGGTCGTGAACCACAGTTGGCTACCTATGGACAAGTCCTGAGAATCCTACCAGTGTGAAGTTTTCACTGCTACCTTCTTTGTTTTCGACCTAATCGGCTCATGTGTAAATTATTACTGTATGAACTAAGCTTCTACATAATATGTTTTTTTTGTATATAGTAATATATTTGTAAGCACTATCTACTGATCCAGGGAACAGTGCAGTGGAATCACATAGGATCTCGGTTGCTAACCCAGTGTCCGACAATAATGTTCAATTTAGTTATTTGCCCTAGGCCCCTATCATGCATATTTCTGTTGAAGTTAAACATTTTAAACAACAGTTAACTAAGAGGTTCATAGATTTTTTTTAAAAAAACCCTGACCAGAATCTACCTACCTATGCATAGCATTTTTGGTTTTTTAGGAAATTCTCTACTTTTCCATGTACACATCATTTCCCATGATTTTCAAAAAAAAATTCTTTGTTTTCTCTCTTTTCTCCTGTCTGTCTTCGCACACAAGCCCATCCATCTCCTTTCACATCGCTCGCTCCTCCAGGTCTCCCCCCACCCCCACCCCCATTTTTTCCCCTGCCATCACTGTCTGTGCTCCCCGTCGTCCTCTATTTGTCACTCATGTCGCTTTCTCTGCAGTCCCTCTCCTTGCCCCCATCATAAGAAACTAGATTGACCATAGTGTTATCAATCTTTGTCATCGATGTCTTTGGAATTTGTCAACCACATCCAGTGTCCTACAGGCAACCTTGAGGCTTTTCAAGCGTAACGAGTTCAGGAAATTAAAATTAGGCTGGCCTTCACAAGATGTGGGAGGCAAAGATGAGTGATAACATGTTTAGCTCTTACTACTATTATTAATTTGTTATCACTATTAAAATAAGTACGTTGATAGGCACCATGTTTACATTGAAATCTGGAAACTCCCACTTTCTTTGGGATAAAAAGGATGAGAACTTCCACAACAATTGTTATTTGGTTGGTCCAGATTACAGTGGTACAAGTACAACTAATCTCGGTGAGATTAGATCAGTACACTACACTTGCTCTAACATATGGAAATTATTACAATAATTAGTAGAGAAAGGGTCTATACCGCTTGTTTGGTGTTTGGTGTTTGGTGTCTCCGAAATACTACTATGAACATTAGTTAGATTAATGTTCATACTACGCTATAGGGGATGTAAATCTTAAATATTTTACGAAAATAACTGAAGTGATGTTTTATAGGTATATCGGTATATGTTTAGTTACACATATTTTTTTATTGTCCAATGAAGAATGATGAAACAATGGAAATGATGAACCAAGGTATATCAGTGTCGGATCCTGGAACAATAACTCCAGAACCCTCTGTGTAAATCACACTAATATAGAAAAAGCTAGTGCACACAGGGTTAATAGAGATATATATTAAGCATAAAAACCAAACTTTATTATAAGACACATATGTGGATATTATGGCCAAGTTTACAATAACAAGGCTCATGGCCAAACATAAAGGTAAATCAGCGAAAAGTAGATAATAAAGGAGCAGCACATCATGTCTGCCCATAGGCTAATGACCGTAAGACGTGGTCTACTCAGCGCATTCCTCACCGTAGTTGATGAAGTCATCCTCTGGCAACATAAAGTATTCCATAAATTACACTAGGAGAATTGCGGATATGATGCATGTGCGGGTATTGACAACGAGGGCATAATAAGGATATTTGTGCGAAAAGCAGAATTGAAGTAAATACTATAAAGTAGGTGCAAAAGCTAAATGTAATACAATATACGAAATAACATTTATATTAAGATAATACCGTTAGTGTAGTCATCGACCTAACAGTAACCTAACCACGGGTATTCCACCCAGACAACTTTTCAAAAGGATTTCTTAGGTTTCTACAAACTAGGTTTTGTAAAACCAAAGTCGAATATGTGAAAAACCATACTCAACATGTACTTGACCGTGGACACAGCTATTTAGGATAGTTTATTGCTCTGCAGAGGTGTACAATTTTACCCACAAGACATGTTCTCTCATTGTGCCACGCGATTAGTACACTGCATTAGGTGTGCGGCTGAGAGTTCATGATAAGGCTGTTATAATGTTCCGTTGCCAAATTAGTTACACCGTCACTATAGTTTCACTACAAAATATATCCACCAGTTGAGACCCCATCTTGTGCCACGTGAGACTTCTCGCGGCCTATGTCACACTCACATTCAGCCTATAGCAAAACAAAGTTTGGAACTTCACAAATTACTTAGCCAGGTTTGTCCCCTACCAGACTTGTGGTAGTACGATGTGAATTTTATAGTAGCTCACAGTCTGGTCCTTGATTTCACTTAGGCTCTACCCCGCCAACCCCTTATGCTAGGTATTCACATTGCATCACTAAACATCAATGAGAACTAGCAAGCACCCGCCACCATACCAAGCACCCACTCAGCGAAGTCAAGAATTGATTTTAGAAAACATCTTTTCATGTGAAACAATTAATCCCACCTAAATCATTCTAAATATGACTAAGCAATTCTATAAAATTTCTAGTTAATACTAATGTACTAACTCGGTTTTTATCTATGGTGACAAGGCATGTTCGTGTTCAATGTGAAATTTGGCCATATATAAAGGAATGGAGTGTAACTAGATTTAAGCGAATTTAAATTAGGTTTGAATAAAAGGGCGCATGCATAATAATGTTAAAATAACATAAATAATATAAATTACTAGGAGCAACAGAATCAAAGGTGTAGTTTTCCTTGCTCGAAGTCTTGGTGCTACAAATCGTCAAAATCATACTATCTAGATTTAATATAGTCTATGAGAAGAACCAAAGCAAATAAATTCAAATAAAATTCAAAAAGAATTTATAAATTTGAATGGGTCCAATTGGAGTTAGGACCAAAAAATACGGGCTTTCGGAAGTTTGAAGCTAAAGAAAGAGGAAAAGGAAGAGCGTTTAGAAATATTTTTTGTATTGAAAATTTGATTTATGACGTCTGCATCAATTTTTTAGGTTTTTGGCTAACTTATTTTTGTAAAGAAAAAGGCTGAGAAATGCTGACATGGCGGGATCAGCTGACATATGGCCGCCACGTTGCCTTGTCCCGCTGACATGCCATGGCTGACCGGAGACGGCTCTCGGGACCCCAAGGGACGCTGGAACTTCGACGCTCGGTGGTTTGGGCATTCGCAAGAGGGGGAGATGGGGAACTTGGGGCACCTTGGCGTGGGGTGTGGCGGTGAACCGAGGCGGCCATCATAAGAAACTAGATTGATTAAAAGAACCTTAAGTCTTCCTTCCACACCTTGCATGTATTAATTTGCATCTGTGTGGTGGCTTCTTGAATACGGTCGTAATCACTCTTTCTTAATTACCCTTCTATGCTTCTAAAAGGGTCGTGAGCTGGAATTCGATGAGGCCAAGAACTAGGTTATGAACCCAAGCTAGCTACCTTTGGGTAAGTCCTGTGGGTCCCACTAGTGTAAAGTTTTCTCCGCTGCCTTATTTGTTTTCAGCCTAATCGGCCCATGTGTAAATTATTACTGTATAAACTAAGCTTTCAAATAATATATTTTTTTGATATATAGTAATATATCTGTAAGCACTATCTACTGATCTAGGAATAGTGCGATAGAATCACTGAGGATCAGGTTGCTAACTTGATGTCGACAATAATGTTCAATTTACTTATCTACCCTTGGCCCCTATCTTGCATATTTCAGTTGAAGTTAAACATTTGAAACAATAGTTAACTAAGAGGTTCGTAAATGTTTTTTAAAAAAACCCTGACCAGAAGCTACCTATGCACTGCATTTTTGGTTTTTTACGAAATTCTCTACTTTTCCGTTTACACATCATTTCCCATGATTTTGAAAAAAAAATATTTGTTTTCTCTCTTTTCTCCTTTGTATCTTCGCACACAAGCCCATCCATCTCCTTTCTCATCGCTCCCTCCTCTAGGTCCCCCCTTTTTTCCCCTCCATCACTGTCTGCGCTCCCTATCTTCCTCTATTTGTCACTCATGTCACTTTCTCTGTAGTCCCTCTCCTTGCCCCATCATAAAATACTAGGAGCAACATAATCAAAGGTGTAATTTGCCATGCTCGAAGTTTTGGTGCTGCATATCATCGAAATCATACTCTCTGGATTTAACATACTCTATGCGAAGAACCAAAACAAATAAATTCAAATAAAATTCCAAATTTTCAAAAGAATTTAGAAATTTTAACGGGTCCAATCAGAGTTAGGATGAAGAAATACAGGCTCCCGAAAGTTTGAAACTAAAGAAAGAGGAAAAGGAAGAGTGTTTAGAAATATTTTTGTATTGAAAATTTGATTTATGATGTCCGTATCAATTTTTTTATTTTTGGCTGACTTATTTTTGTAAAGAAAGAGGCTGAGAAATGCTGACATGGCAGGATCGGTTGACGGGGCAATCATGCCATGCATTGTGGCTGCCATATGGTCGCCACATCACCTTATCCTACTGACATGCCATGGCCGACCAGAGATGGCACTCGGAACCCAAGGGTCGCCAGAGCTTCGGCTCTCGGTGGTTTGGGCATTCGCAAGAGGGGGAGATGGGGACGTGGCAGTGAACCAAGGCGACTAGCGACGAGCATGTAGTGGCAGTGGGGTAAGGGTGTTAGTGGCAAGCACTTTACCAGCGGTGGCTTGCCCGGCGGAGGAACGGTGGACGTGCGCATGGGGCTGGCGATGGTGAGGCGCAAGGAGGAACATTGCAGCGACGATTTCTCAGCGGAGGCCCACCGGCGCTCGACGAATAGGGAGGGCAGCGTTAAGGCGTCTTGGCTCAGAGAGAGAGAGAGGGAAATGGAGGAGGGCGAGGTGCGGGTTAAGAAGGGAGAATCGTGGGGGTTTTATAGGGGTGTGTGGGGTGCGGCACTCGGGTGCTTGCCGAGATTTAAGGTCGGCGGTCATGGGGCATAAAATGGAGGTTTAACGAGGTTTAAGTGGGGGAAACGGCGGGATACTTAATGGGTGATTTAGGGCTATTAATGGCCACCAATGCCCGAACCAACTTAGTGTCAAGACCCAAATATGAATTTTTCTTGAGTATATTAAAAGCTATGGGCTCTCTAAGTTTGTTGTTGGTGAGCCATCGTGATTGGGCAGTACTATGTTAGTTAATAGATTAAAATTATCAAATGACCAACTTAGTGTCGACATTCGAATATGCAAATCCGGACTCTATGTGTACACTACACTAGTCTAGGATCACACTAGTGCCCACAATGTAAATATAGATAAAATATTGACTATATGCACAATTAAATAAAGAAAAGACTCAAGTATTAATAACTATCATAGTACAACTTTATGGCCAAACTTACAATTAATAGCCTGAGGGGCTTAAGAAATTAGCAGCGAAAAACAAAAATAAGCATAGTAACCATTCGATATGCCCATAGGCAATCGACTGAGAAGCAAAGTCCTAATTTGCGGAGTCATCATAGTATCCACCATTTGCTACCTCCTGCTGATATGGCTCTTTTTCTTTCACTGACCAACAGTAGGCATAAAGTCGTTAGTACATTAGTACTCAGCAAGTCGTTTGTAACAAATATGTAAGGCTTACCAATGGATAGCTGAAAGGTTATTTTGTAAAAAGTAATAATTTAAAGTAATACAATAAATAGATTGAAAGTAAACCTTAAAAAAATCAACAACAAATAAATAACCAAAGGAATTAAACAAACTATAAGTGAACTAACCATCCACTTAATAAACCATCAGTGAACTTCCTGTTCACTTCTCAAAGTTATCTAACTCAAGTTTTATGAAATAACTACCCCTCGTGTGAAATCACCGAGCATTGTCCATAACTGGGGACATGACTATTCGAATAGTTTTACACTCTGCAGAGGTTGCACAACTGTACTCACATGATGTACTCATCCCTGTACTAAAGAAAATCATAACAAAACCTTTACAATATTCCACCTCACCCTAATTCCGCCCACTAAGGTTTCACCGTTGAGTAGATTAACTACCTAGTCGATAATTTCCCCTCTTACACCTTATGGAAATCAGCAACCATGTCAACTCAATGGCGAAATTGGAATTAAAATATCATAAATTAATCTGCTAGATCTATCCCATACTACACATGTGGTTTGCACAGTAAAGTTCAGATCAATAGTACACAAAATTAAGTCCTTAGACATTACCCAGATAAGACTTCCACATCCGTCGAAGTGAATCCACACTTCCCCCTTTACTCATGATAACTCGTCCAAGTGAAAATCAATTTTATATAACCAATATCAGTGACACACCAATGTCGTAGCACATAAATTTTATAATTGTGGCACCAACCATGATCCAATATCTTATTAAGTCAAATTAAATATTGCATGTGATGATAAAACTATCTATAACATGTGATGATAAAACTATCTATAACATGGCTAAGCATATAAAAGGTACAACCCATGTGACATCTAATATTGCACCACTAAATAAATACCCATCCTGTGGTGACAATGGTATCATGGCATTCAAATTATCAAGGTGGGATTAATCAAGTTGGACAATAACTACCAAGTACAAGGGTTTGTAATAAAATAGCAATACATGATAATTTAAAATAAAATAAATAAGTAATAGATTTAAAAAATAGGTTCATCATGGTCAAAGAACATGACTTTTCCTTGCTCTTGCTCAGTTATGAATTCTTGATCTTCTGATTGTACTTCCGCTCCCTCGAAGATGCGATCTAATGAGAGAAAAAGTGTCTGAGGCATAAAAGAAAGTCAAATAAAATTTAAATTAACTCCAAAAACTTCAAAATTGGATCCAAAAGATAGAGCTCAATTTTTTTTGAATTTAGAAAAAAGAATGGGGTCAATCGGAGCTAGGACGAAGGAGAACAGGCTCTAGAAAAATTAAATCTAAAGGAAAATGCTAAAAAAATTAAAAAAAGTCACTATGTTATGGATTTGGTGCACGGAATAGCTAGTCTACGGTGGATTTGGCTCACGGAACAATGCACGGGCGACTGGGCTTACTGACGTGGTGGCTAGGGCTAACGTGACAGCTACTGGACTAACATGTGGCTAACAGGTGACACTAGGGCTGACATGGTTGATGACGTGACAGGGTGACATGGACGAACATGTAGCAAGCTGACGTAGCATCTAACGTGGCATCTGGGACGGCTTTGGTGCTGACATGGCACACATGTGTCATGACACTTGGCGACACATGGCTTGTGGAATGCGTGGCTGCTGACTTGGCTTGGCTGGCTCATGAGTCTATGGAATAGTGCATCTGACAAGTGGGCTCGGCTTGTCAGCGACTCGACGTATGGTGGACTCAGTCCATGGAGAATACGAATTGTCGGCCGGGCGTGGGTGCGGATGGCGTCGCTACTAACGTCAGTCGAGCGCACGAACGGAGTTCGGCCAGAGCAAGGCAACGGCTGCAGCGAGGAAGGGATAGCGGCAGCTGGCCGAGCGGAGAGCGAGCACTCACCGGTGATGAAAACGATGGAGTAGTGAACGGTGGCTTGACGAACATGCTTCGATGGCGGCGGCTGAAGATGAGCACCGGGACGGCGGCAATGTCGACGGAGGACGACGGCGACGTTGCAAGGGCGATGGAGGATGGGCGAGCTCGGCGGTGGTGCTAGACACGAGAGGTGGTGACACTTAAATAGGCACGGATGTCGAGGAATCCCGAACGGAGACGACGATGGAGGACATCGGCTCGAGCATGCGACCGAGAAGCGGTGGCGAGTCTGTCTTGGAGCGGCGATGAGCGGTAACCGGTCTCGCAAATGGATGACACATGGCGAGGCTTCGGATTGGACGATGATGGGAAAAAACATAGATGAATAGTGCATGACCTCCTGGATGGCTGACACAAGTCCCCGACGTGATCCCACGGCCGGTGTAGCGCACGGCTCGGATGACTAACATGTGACGGAAGGAAATTGGACAACTGAGGCTAATTGGGTCAGAATGAAAAGTAATGAGCCAACCCATTACTGTTTAAAGGTTTTTTAGGATTTTCTATTTTAAAATTTTCACATAAGTCCTTTTGAACTCTAGAAAATAGCAAATAAATCTGAAAAATTCACAGAAAATTCCAAACAATTCCGTGAGACACACCAAATAAAATATTTTCAACACATGTTAATGTTTATTTTATTCATATTAAATCCATTTAATTAATAAAAATTTATTTTAAGCTTGTATTAAATTTAGAAAAATTCAAATGGTGAATTTTATTTTAAAAGGTTTCAGATAACACTGAAAATTAGGTTGTTCCACTTATGGATTTTACATATCATGGAAGTTGTAGAGAGCTACTGAATGTTTCCATAGAGTTGTATATTATCTAATTTGGTTGCTAGATTGAGAGCTATGGTTCTGGGTAGTTGTCTATCAGAAATCTGTTATCAGTGGCAGCAGCTGTCTTGTGTCACGTTTTAAGCACTCTTAACAACCGAGTTAAATTATGTTGATAACTAGAGACAAGTAGGGGATTTTCTATAGTTTTCAAAAGTTGTATGGTTCACTGTGGTTGCTGTTGTATAATAAAAGATATTAAATTGCTAAGTCTACTGTCCAGAAATTTATAATACTATCTTTGGGGTAGAAAATGGGGGGCTTAGATGAAATGATCAGAATTTCTAGCCAACTAAGAAGTTGTAGGAAATTTTATATAGTTTCTAGAAAATATATGGTTTACTGTATTTGGATCCTCGAGTTGATAGTTTTGACATTTCGAACATCGGGACAACAAAGGGGAATGTCCGATAGAGAGGGGAATAGTTGGACCAGGAACATATTGTATCATTCTATTTTATTTGTTATTTGTACTACCATGGCATACTTTTAGATGAGTTATTTGCTATAGGCAAAGTTGCTATGGGTTTAGTATCTTCTACCCATTGTTCCACTTCAAGAGGTTGAAAAGCAAGTGCATGGCATAATGGTATACGAGTAGTTTGATCCTATTGTTATGTTAAATAAATATTTGTCATGATGGTTCACATGATTATACTTGTTTATTATAATGCTATCATACTTATGGTAAAATAATGATGATGCTTATTTTCTCGAGCTATATTTTCTCAAAATATAGGGACGTGAGGTATATATAAAACATTTAACATCTAACAAACTCACGCCCAAATCAAATAAATGCATCTTTGTGGGGTATTCTCAGGAAACTGAAGGATATTACTTTTATAAAAAGAATAAGAACAAAGTGTTTGTTGGCTGAAATGATGTCTTTTTAGAGAAAGGGTTTCTTTCAAAATGAGTTAATGGGAGAATGGTGCAACTCAAAGAAATTCATGAAGCATAAAAAAATTTTCAGCCCCTATTGAAACTATAAATGATGTACAAGATATTGTAGAGCATGTGGAAGAGGCACTAGCCCTACATAGGTCTGAAAGGCTACGAGAATTGCCGATAAGGTATCGACATGATATTTTATTGTTAAGCAATGATGAGCCTAAGATTTATGAGAAAACGATAATGGGCTTAAACTCTGAGATCCAAAATATAATCCATGTATGACAACCAAGTTTGGAACTTTGTTTATCCAGCTGATGGTGTTAAAACCATTAAGTGCAAGTAGATTTTTAAGAAAAAGAAGGATATAGATGGAAATGTTCATATCCATATGATATGATTAGTGGCAAAAGGTTTCAAACAAACTCAAGGTGTTGAATGTGATAAAACTTTTTTGTCCTTCACTATGCTAAATTCTGTCCATATCATTCTAGCTATTGTAGCATATTTCAATTATAAGATATGGCAGATGGATATTAAAACCATTTTTCTAAATAAAAACCTAAGTGAGGATATGTACATGACGTAACTTGAGGGTTTTGTCAATCCACAAAATGCTATAAGGTATGCAAGCTTTAGAGATCTATCTATGGATTGAAGCAAGCATCTCGGAATTGGAACATTCATTTTTATAAGGTAGTTAAAGAGTTTGGCTTTATCAAGAGTGAAGAAGAGTCTTGTATTTACAAAAAGTCTAGTGAGAGGGCACTTGTTTTTTTGGTCTTACATGTAGATGATATATTACTGATCGAAAATGATATTTTTTTTATGCTTGAATCTATAAGTCTTCCTTAAAAAATAGTTTCTCTATGAAATACTTAGAAAAGGCAACATATATTTTAGGCATAAAGATTATAGAGATAAAACTAAAAGGCTATTTTGATTAAGCCAATATATGCACATTGATAAAGTGTTGAAGTGATTCAATATGCAGGATTCCAAAAAAGGTTTCTTGCCTATGTCACATGGCATTAGCCTTAGTAAGACTTAGTGTCCATCGACACCTGATGCGCGAGACTGGATGAGTAAAATTTCATATATTTCTACCATTAGGTCTATCATATATGCCATACTTTCTACACAACCAGATGTGTTATATGCTATAAGTGTTACGAGCACATATCAGTTGGATCTAGAAGAAGGTCACTGGATAGCTATAATGAACATCTTAAAATACTTGAGAAGGTCTAGAGATGTGTTTCTTATTTAGAGAGGTGAGGAAGAGCTGGTCATAAATGGTTACACTGATACTAGCTTCCAAACCGATAAAGATGATTTTTGATCATAGTTTGGGTTTGTATTATGTCTTAATAGAGGTGTAATCAGCTAGAAAAGTTCCAAACAAGATATAGTTGCTTATTATATGATAGAGGCTGAGTATATTGTGGCTTCTGAAGTTGCAAAGAAGATTGTTTGGATAAAAGTTCATCTCGAGTGTGTGTGGTCTCTACTGCTTTTAGTCCAATGGATCTCTATTATTATAATACTAGAGCCATTACACAAACTAAGGAGCCTAGATTGCATCAAAAGTCTAAACACATTCACCTTATTCACGAGATTTTTGATAGAGATGATGTAAATATATGCAAATTGCACACGGATTTAAATATTACTGATCTCACGGCCAACACATGAGGCACACATAAAAGTTATGGATATTAGATATTTGTATGATTGACTCTAATGCAAGTAGAAGATTATTAGTGATATGCCCTAGAGGTAATTATAGAGATGATTGTATCGTTTCTATGCTTACAATCTTTTGAATAAATATTATTATGCTCCTTGAATGGATTATCATTTATAAAGATTTGTAAGGATATGACGTGTTCATGAAGATCTTTATTTGTTGTATGATATTATTCTAAAAGATCTCTAGTCGAGACACTAGAAACTTATAGACTAGCACATGCATTGATTAATGACCACATTTCACCGATCATAGATATAAGGATATCAAATCAATAATGTGGAACATGTTAGAGAACATAGTGTTGCATTGACCCACCTTAAGACACTATTGAGATTGTTATATTTTATATAGCGTTAGGTAGTCTCAAGCAATGATGATGTATAATCCTTGCACCTGAGATCATCATAGTTTACCACATAGTAATAGTGCATTTAGGGGTTACTATACGCTACTCTGTAACTAGGTAGTTATAAATATAGTTTTCGGTATGCTATGAAATATGCTGAGGAATGCGACTGGTTAGATATAAGACTTGCCCCTCCTACATAGCATGAGAGATATATCTGAGCCCTTCAATGTGGTAGAATAAAGAAAGCACATGGTCAAGCCACAAGTGGTCAAACAGTCGACCATATGAAGTTATCCATCACTAGATCGGAAAAAGATTGAATAGTTCGTAGATGACATATTTTTTACTTGTAGTTCGATTAGGTATTGTGAGGCAAAAGGAGCATACACAAATAGGTCATTTAGTCCGATCAGATATGAACTGGTAGTATGAGTATACGACTGATCGTGAGCTGGTCATACACATCACAAACTGGTCTATAAACTACTCGTATGGGAATATAGACTGGTTGTAACCAGATAACTAGTCGTAAGGAGTTATGAATTTATCGTGAGTGACTAAAACCTAGTTGTATATCACATTTCATAAGGTTTATTCATATGGATCTTTATATATATTTGGGGTCAATATGTATTGCTAGGGACTGCTACCAACCAGTGATCAGAAATGTGTTTTAGGGTTACAACCAAGTATACATAAACCTACATGGTCACAAACATAATGAGTTGGAATAGTAAGAGTCTAGATGATAGACTCCGAATAGGATACAATTTCTACTGGTGCTGAATAAGAATTTGGTTGGAGACTCTATGTAAAGGGGAGCATTGGGCTTTAGGTTCATGATAGATAACACACACCCATGAAGGCCTAGCAACCTCATTCCGAAGGCATTGCTATGCGTGTTGGTGAAAGCAAATTGGTGCACCGCATTTCATTATCGGACGTGTGGACTTCAGTAGAGACGCTGTTGCAACTGTGGTGCTAATCAAAATGATCCATTGAGAAAATACAATTGGCTCACAGAGATCGATTACCGCTTGAGGACAATCACCTTCTGAAGGCACTAATCGGGACGCTAGACGATCGACTACTTCACTACATAGACACACGCTACGTTGAATTGGGTTGCTTCAACTCTTCTTCCGCTGCACTGCATATCTACTGGTAATAATCTATAATCTCTTACTCGTATAACTTCTTAATTTATATGGTAAAAGTTTTAATTTATGCTAGTGTAGCGTTATACAACCAAAGCTTGTGCAAGCATTGCACTGCTTGGAGAAATCGGAAGCTGATTTGAACACCTCAGTTTCCAAAAGCCGCTTCTCCAAACCATTTTTTAAAAGCGGCTTCTTTAAGCCATTTTCAAAAGCCACCGACTGGCCTCCGTCACCTCCTCCATGTCCGCGTCTACTGAAAGCTGTTTTCCAATTTTTATTCCAAAAGGCTATTCTTCCAGCCGTTACTATTCTATTTCAGCCAAAAACTCTAGCTATTAAAATACCCCCTATGTCAATGCATATTTGGGTTTATGCATACTTTGGTTGTCGTGCATATGCCTTTTTTTAAGATGAACATATGCCTTATTACAACTTATAGTAGGCATCAACTAAGTAAAAATTAAGCTATTCGGGCCATAATAGATCGTCGTTTAGTAGTAAGTACCACGTAATGTTCATGAATCATTAATGTTAATTTTTAGCACGGATCACGGATATTAATTATAGTGTAAACAGTGTAAAGAATACGATGTATTTGAAAGTTTATGAAAACAACAATAAGCAGCATCATTCACTCAAGAAGTGGGTTCCTTATTATTTGGGAAATGCTAGCACCTAGATGTCCGATCCGGACGCTAGCTCCAAACGCTTGGCTACAACATTTTTTGGCTATATTTGCAATATTTTTCGTCCATATTTACAACATTTTTCATCCGTATTTTTCTTGCAATATTTTTTATTTCGTATATGCAATATCGGCTTTTGTATCACATATTTTTGTTGCAATGGAGATTAAAATTATTACACATATTATCTAAGAATATTGCATTGAAGCGTATGATGCGAACACTCACATCATTCTTTCTTTTTTTGTTGTATATATGGCCGATAAATATTACAGATATGGATAAGAAATGTTGCGATATGAATACTCACATCATTCTTCGTTTTTTGTTGCAAATATAGGCGAAAAATATTTTAAATATGACTGAAAAATATTGCAGTCGAATGTCCGAAGCTGGACATCCGGATTAGACGTCCGGGCCATAGTATTACCCTCATTATTTTATCTAACTGGGGCAGGAGATCTGCCTCCCTAAAATTAACACACCCAGCAGCTCAATTAGTAGATTATACCAAATTGAATTTCAGATAGATGCCCGTACCCTACTCATTTTTACTTCATTTCCGAATTAATTTAATTTTGTAAATTGTTTTGAATTTTTAAATAGTTTCAAACGACTTGAAAATTTCTGAAAAAAATATCTAAACTACTTTGGGATGTACTGAGGCTAGCTAAAATATTTCCATTCCCTTTTGCAATTTTTTTTTGCATATATGATTTGAACTTGTACTCAGCTCTTTTTATCGAAAATTAGAATGGTATCGTTGAAGTTACAAATCTGGGAAGGACGCCCTAATGAACAAGCATAGACGCCGAGTTGAACCACGTCCAACTCTGGACGCCGTGCTGAAGTTCGTGCACGCGTCGACGTAGGATCCCTGCTCGATTAACACTCCTCACAAGCCACAAGCACGCCAGAACAAGAAACTGGGGAACAATACCCTGGAAACAATATAATGCAGTCCTGAAGGCATGCTCTCTTTTTTCTTGTTGTAGATACGGTTTATGACTTTTAGCTGTTCGTAAGGAAAAATACAAAGAGAAAAATTTATGTGCGATTTTGACTAATATAAATGAAATCGTTGCAGTATCTATTATCGACTTGTTGACTCCGTCTTAAAAAAAACTTCCTTTGAAAGTTTGTTAATATAGAAATACTAATTATAATAGAAAAATAGATTTCGAAAGCTGAATAAAAAGATGTACCATCGTCTTGATACAAGAGGTCAGCCCTGCAACAGATGATGCTCCTTTTTATGTTCCAAATACTAAGTGAGGTGAATGCTTTTGCGTGCTTAGCGCTTAGCACTCTAGCAGAATCACATTTGCCTCATTGGTTTAACGGAGCAGTGCACATGCTCTTGTGAACTACTCCAGGTATATTATTTAAATATTATTTAATAAAATTAGATTATATTCGTCTCTAATAGAAATAGTAGTACTGTATCTACCTAATAGGAGTAACTATCGTCCAATTCTATTAAATATTATTTAAATAATATGCTTCTTAGATATACGTATATGACTTATATTGCGGGAGAGATAGAGTAATATAAAGTGGTCATTGAATGTGTACTTATACAACTCATTTTGTAAACTTAAATGATACATATTGCATTAAGAGAAAAAATTGACATGTATATGGAATCTGGGGTACAAACTATAAGCACATTGACTGGCATTTTCTCATACTCTGGAAACTGGCATCAATAACACATAATTTTAGCCTGTAGGGCGTGGGTGTAGATCATGCCCAGGATGAACTGAAGCCCAGTTCCAATTCTAATTCCTAGGTGCATCGAAACACTTCAAATCGCTCAACACCAATTACAATTCCCCAAGTCCCAGCTCAATTCATAGAACCATCTCTTAGCATTAAGTAGGATAAATTCTACCTTGTAGACACATCTTTGAGAAAAACCTTTTGTTGTGCAATTCGAAATCAGCCGCTTGCTTCAGAAATTTCTTCCATTGCCAAAGTGGAGCAAGCTCTTAACAATCAGAATTAGTGGAGCTAATGTTATCGATAACATCCGAAATTTTACTTAGGGCGGAGGCAACGTCCGGTGAGCCTGGGCGGCTGCCCAGGCTCGCCGGCGGTAAGCAATGGGGGCGGTCAGTCACTACTACAAAAGAGACTATACTAGACACATATATCACAGACAGTTCATGGGGAACCATCTGTGCTGTAATTGTCACAAATGGTTTTACAAGCGTGACCATATACCGTCTGTGATACACAACTATTACAGATAGTTCATATGAATAACCATCTATGATATTTTCACATATGATTATTCATACGAACCATTTGTGATAATGCAAAACATCACAGATGGTTCTTACTAATAACCGTCTATGATAATTCACAGACGGTTATTAATATAAACCGTTCTATGCTAATGGCATACATCACGAACGGTTATTATGAATAACCATCTATGATAGTTCACATACGATTATTAATATGAACTATCTTTTATAGTTTCGTATCACAAATGATTTGTGGTTGGAACCGTATGTGATATGTATCTGTAGCATGTATATATATTGGCACTTCATCTCCCCAATGCGCGCGCGCCTCTTCGATCATTTCGGCTCCCCGATGCGTCTAGATCTTTGTCTCGTGCGCAATGTATTCTTTGTATAAAGATGGCCATCTACCACTGGAGATTAATCCCCACATCACACCTCATCGGCTGGCTGCTATCTTCCTTGTCTATCAAACAAAAATAAATATATGGCTCCCTACTCTTCCTTATCACTGGCATTGATGGCCAACCTGGCCATCCTGAACGAGCACTTCATCAGCTGTACACTGGCAGATGCTATGGAAGGACGCTGTGCCAACAGTGTCATCCCTCCTATATTTGAGGATTTTTTTAAAGAAATTGAAGGCCACCCTCCGCCATCTTGACATCCTCAGCCGCATCTTCCAATTTGTCTCCCACTTCTGATAAGCTAATCTCGCCATCGATGTGGTCCTCCATAACGATATTGTATGTCTCTAGGAGACTTGCCGTCGCTTAGAGTGCTTACTCAAGGAGGCGAGTAACCGAGTCAATCTTGCCGAGACCTCTCAAGAAAGGAAAGAGAGCCTATGGGCTCAATTTGACTTGATTGTTCAGTCGGAGGGTGTTCGGGAGACACTCAAACAAGCGCATCAGCAGGTGGACGTATTTCAGGCGTTGTTCACTGATGATCCCGAACCGTCTGATGCTGGCCACGTCGCCTACGAAGCTTTGAAGGTGGAAATTGCATGCTACCTCCGCTAATAGAAAAAATAGTTTCTACTTTTTGTTATCTTTTGTAAGAAGCGATTGGTCATGTTGTTTGACCATATGTAAAATAAAGCAATTGAATTCGTATTAACTATCTTCTATATACATAACTGGTCTCGGTATAACGAAATAACGACATTACTGACCGGTACAAAACAACTAAGTAATACATATTTACTCCTAAGGCACTACTAAATTGTATTTATATTTATGAGAAATAATTTAGAACCATTATCATAGACGATTCTATTTTAGAACCATCTGTGATATATTTTCACAGACGGTTATTAATTAGAACCGTCTGTGATAACTATATATCACAAATGGTTCGTGATTGGACATGTCTGCGATATGTCGTGTTATTAAATGCCTAGCCGACGGGTTCTCGATAGATCTGTCTTCACTGTGCTGCATTGAAGGAGGCAGCCGGCTTTGGGAAGTTTGGTAAAAGCATACCGCTTGTAGATCTAACTTGTATATCGATTTGTTCTTGGTGATTAGAGGTTAGTACACTACTAGAAAAAGGGTTATCACAGACAGTTGAAACTATTATCACAAACGGTTTTTTGAACCATCTGAATTTATGAGTCAATAATATTCGGAGGTTATCACATACGGTTTATGAGCCGTCTGTGATAAACACAACACAGACGGTTTGTAACTAGAACCGTTTGTGATACTCAAACATCACATACGGCTTAAACAAAAAACCATCTATGATGAGCAACTATCAGAGATGGCTCGAACTAAAAACTGTCTGTGATACTCACACATCACATACGGTTTTATCTACCAACTGTTTGTGGTACCCATCACAGACGGTTGATAGATAGAACCGTCTATGATATGTGAGTATCATAGACGGTTAGTAGATATAACTATATGTGATGTGTGAGTATCACAGACGATTTTTTGCTTGAGCCGTCTGTGATAGTCCTTCACAGACAGTTTATTGTATTCTATACCACAAATATTTTCTATTTTTCGGTTAGCCTGACGAAATGTTAGCTATGCACTTCAAAAACAAGCAAATATAACAGTAAACACATCAGTACATTTCATTTTTATTAAGATTAGAATTCTGTATTACAACATCACAATATCACAAGATCACAAGATATGACAAAAACATAGAAGAAACAGAAATCCTAGCAGACAGTGGAAGCTCAACCACGCTGATGAGGCCTCTATGCCTAGGCCCTCTCGCCCCTGATGCAGCTTGGTAACCAGTTGGATGTCGTAGGCGCCGACTTGAGCACTGGTAACCAGCTGCTTTTGCGGTGTCTTACTGCCCGTAGACTTGCGTGATGTCTACTTTGTAAGGGCCATCAGGGTTGGGATCAAGGAGGAGGACGGTAAGGAGGCTGAAGAAATTTTGAGTGCATGCAGTAGGTAGGGGGTGGGTTTGGATGAGTATTTATAGGGGAGGAAGAGAAGGAGTTGGAAAATTTTTGGCGTGGGGATGGAGAAGTAGAGCTACGATCTGTGGGGTGGGAGTTAGTGGGTTTCTATTAGCTAGGATTGGATTGGGGAAGATCGACGGGCCTAGTGGTTAGGGATCAAATTATCACAGACGGTTTGAACCATAAACCATCTATGAAATATAATTATCATAGACTGTTTGAATCATAAACCATCTGTGAAACATAATTATCACAGATAGTTTGAACCACAAACTATCTGTGATACATAAACAGCTATATATATCGATGCAACATAAACAGCTAGCCTCAAAATACGAAATAGCAAAGTTCTATATGGCTTATATATACTCATCTAAGAGGTTTCGACGAGATCTACAACTTTGCAGTTGATGCGAACTCCAAATTCTAAAGGGAAGATAAAAAATTTTGGCAAAAAACAGAAACTAAAAAGTATTGGGGCTTTGCAGATTTTAAACCTTGAGGACAAGGTTCTATTAAGGAGGGGGTATTGTCAGTCCATTGTAAAGTATTGGAGCTTTGCTGTTTTCTTAAGTTTTTGAAACCAATGAAACCGGCAGAGAAGACAACATTTCAACGACTTCACTCAACCAGCTCCAATAGCGTAGATTTCATTTGTGACTGCATGAGTAGGACGAACCAGTCCAAACTCGCTCTCGGACAAGTCCAAACTTGTTTTCGAGAAATATATCATAGACGGTTTTTAATACAAACCGTCCATGATAACTTCATAACCATAGATAGTTTGTAATACAAACCGTCTATGAAGTATCACAGATGGTTATTAGTACAAACTATCTATGATGGCTGCCATTATCACAGACGATTTGTATCAATAACTAGCTATGATACATCATAGAAGGTTATTACTAATAACTATCTGTGATATCTTGCATTATCACGGACTGTTTGTATAAATAACCGTCTGTGAAAATACCACAGACGGTTATTCGTATGAACCGTCTATGATAATTACATCGCAGACGGTTCATAGGAACCATCTATGATGTAAGCGTCCAGTATAACCTATTTTGTAATAGCGGTATTTGCTTCTAATTATATGCTTTGTAGCAAAGAGGGATGATAGCTAAGTTTTTAGATCTAGCTAGGTTTAGATAGAGATGTAGTTTGCTCCAATTTAAGAATGAGTCTCCTAGTTTAATTTAATATATTCTTGCTCATATATATATTGCTTCATGAATACATGACTAGCTACTTAATTTAGATATGGAAGACTTATTATAAGGTAAATGACAATAATTATGTGTAAGTAGTATTAATAATGCAATTTGACACTAATTTGTTACATGTGTAGCGTAGATGGACCGAAACTGGTTGTATGTTGAGAACTGTGTGAGTGAAGAGTACATTAATAGCGTGTCTGCTTTTAGAAGAGCAGCCGAGCAAGATATATTGAAGATTGAGATAGAATATATATATTATCCATACATTGATTGCGATAATATGAAAATGTTTACTAACTCAGAGTAGATCGAAGTTCACTTGATTTGAAGGGGTTTCAAAAATGGGTATACATGTTTCACCAGTCACGGTGAAGAGAAGATTATACAGGAAGGTAGTTATAATATCATCAAGGAGACAATGATATGCTGGTTGTTGAATGTTCTTTCGATGAAGATAGGTCGCATAATAACAATCTGGATAAGATGTTATGCGATGCAGAAGGAAACTATAGTGAGAGAGAGTTTGGTAAATTAAAGGGCTTGATGGAGGACTCAAAGAAACCTTTGTTCCCGAGCTGCAAGCCGCAATACACAATGTTATCATCCGTTCCTGAACCGCTAAAATTGAAGGCAAGTAATGATTGGTCTGATAAGAGTTTCACGACATTGTTAGGTCTCCTAGCGAACATCCTTTCAGAGAGAACTGATTGCCGAGAACCACCTACCAAGCTAAGAAGGTTCTTTGTCCATTGAAAATAAAAGTAGAAAGAATACATGCATGTTCGAATGATTATATCATCTACCGTAATGAGTATGCAACTTGCATGTTTGTCTGATGTGCAAAGTATCCCAATACAAGTATAAAAATGACTCCAATGATAAGGAGGGCATCGAGGTGAAGCAAGAACCCCCTACTAAGATATTGTGGTATCTGCCTGTAATTCCCCATTTAAAGCATTTATTTGCAACCGAAAGGATGCAGGATTGCTACGTTAGCACTCAGAGCAGTGTAAAAAAGATGGAATTATAAGACATGTTACTAATTCTGCTCAATGGAGGAATATCGATAGGTTTGTGTTGAGTACAGATTGAATGAATCCTTTCGGTAATGTGAGCAGCCAACATAGCACCTAACCTGTGAATGTATGCATGTACAACCTTCCTCCTTGGCTGTGTCTAAAGCTAAAGTACAATTTAATGTCAGTACTTATCCGTGGGCCAAAGCAACCAGAGAACGATTTTGAGGTATACCTAGCACCACTGGTGGAAGATCCTGTGATACTACGGAACGAAGGGGTATATGTATAGGATGTGAACAAATGAGAGAACTTCACTCTGCGCGCCATATTGTTTTACACCATCAATGATTTTTCTACCCTTGGTAACCTGTCGCGGTTAAATACAAAAGGAGCCAAAGCCTGTCTGCACTACTTAGATTATATCGAGAGTATGTGGTTAAACAACTCGCATAAAACTATGTACATATGTCACCGTAGGTTCCTTCTAAGGTATCAGCTATACCGTAAGATGAAAAAATAATTTAACGGAAAAAAAGATGACTTAGCAACAAGGTATTTTAGCAAGAAAAAGGTCTATGATATGGTCAAGAATATTGATGTTGTGATTGAAAAGAGACGTAAGTTAAGGACCCGTCAGAAGAACATGTGGAAGAAGATGTCAATATTTTTGAACTTGCCTTGTTGAGAGCACTTAGAAGTTCGCAATTGCATCGATATCATACACATAGAGAAAATTATATGTGATAGCATGATTAGTCTCTTACTGAACATTCGTGTCAAAACAATGGATGGTGTCAACACACAACATGACTTGGTCACTACGAACATCAGGACCGAGTTAGCACCGATAGAGACCGATAAAGGCCGAACGTACCTTCTCCAAACTTGCTACACTCTATCTAAGTCTGGGAAACTAAACTGTGCCAACACTTGCATGGTGTGAAAGTTCTGTCCGGTCACTCCGCTAATATGAAGAAACTTGTTTCCATGTAAGATTTGAAATTAATTGGCATGAGGTCTCATGACTATCAAGCGCTAATGACACAATTACTTCCTGTTGCAATTAGAAGTATTTTGTCGAACAAAGTTCAAGTGACAATCATAAGGATGTGTTATTTCTTTAACGCAATTGCTCAGAATGTTATCGATCCCGATGGACTAGATGTTCTACAGACCGAGGTGTATGGGAATTCTCAAGTCCTATGTATGCAATCAATCTCAATCGAAGGGTAGCATCATCGAAAGTTATGCAACCGAAGAAGTCATTAAGTTCTGCATCGATTACATGGCTCAGATAGAACTGATAGATGTACCTCTATCTCGTCACGAGGGGAGGCTAGAGGGTATCGGGACCATCGAAAGGAAAGCAATAACTCTGAATCTTGATACATATGCTCAAGTCCACTTCATAGTCTTGCAATATATGACCGAAGTGTCCCTGTATATTAAAGAGCATAAGGACATGCTACACCAAGAGAATCTAGGCTAGTCAGAGGTTTGAATCATAAAAGAACACAACCATCAGTTCAACGAATGATTGAAGGTAGGATTCACCGAGTGGTCATTAAGTGAAACGCTGCAATGGTTGGCAAAAGGGCCAAAATTTACAATTGTGACATGGCAAGGATATGACATTAACGGGTATACATTTTATACAACATATCAGGGTAGAAAGAGCCAAGTGCAGAACTCAGGTGTCTGCATAGATGCATTTCATATGCACTTTAGTACCGTTGGCCCAAACTCGTACTACGGGCTTATAGAGGACATTTGAGAGCATGAATACGTAATTTTTAAGATCCCTCTATTTTGGTGCTGTTAGGTCCAACTCCCACGGGGTGTAAAGGTTGACAAGTACAGCATCACTACTGTAGACCTCAAACGTGTAGGATAGAAAGATGAACCATTCGTACTCGTGAGGCAAGTTGTTCAAATTTTTTACGTAACCGACCTAATAAATAAGAAGTGCCACATAGTTCTTCATAGAAAAAGAAGAATCATCAGAGTTGAAAATGTTGTGGATGAGAAAGAGTACAATCAATTTGACAAGTTGCCTTCGTTCGAAGATGGCATCAGGCTTGAGAAAGAATAAGGCGTTGAAGCAAGCTATATGTGTGTCGATCATTATGAAGGGATTTATGTAAAAGAAAATAGCCAAGTGCAATGAATGATCCCATACGGTGAACACCTATTTGAAAATTATTACAATGCAATCATAAGAAACTCGGTATGTAATTATAGAACTATTCCATTGTAATTGATTCAGTAATTAAGAAATAATTACATTTGTGATTATGCTTACTTTTTTCATAGGGCATGGCTACCATTTTCTCAGGCTAGCTGAAACACAGGATTTGTTGTAGATAGAGAAGAAACTATCACAAGCGATTTAGTGGAACAAACTATCTGTGATATAACTATCACAGACGGTTACATAATAGAACCGTCTGTAATATGGGACATATCACATATGGTTCCATAATAAAACCATCTGTGATGGCATATCACATATGGTTCCATTATAGAATCGTCTGTGATAGTTCCTCTATAAATAGGCCTTCCTAGGTTTTGCACGCTTACTCCTCACTCTCGCACTTCTTCGTCTCCGCTGCCCCTGCTAGGTTTTTCTCTCACTCCTCACTCGTGCACCCGACGCCACCTCTCCTTCCCAATGCCGCCTCTCCTCCCGACGCCACCTCTCCCTCCCAACGCCACTGCCTCTCCCTCCCGACGCCGTCTCTCAACTCAAAGGTATAGATCCCAAATCCCACTTCTTTTAGGAGGTAGATCATGGTGAGTTTGAACATTCCTCTCCTCCCTACCTGCTGCTACAACATCAAATGATATGCATTAGATTTTGCTGTAAATATTTGTGGGCATGGTTTAATACCCAATGATGATACTTGTCTATTACTAAAATTAAGATGATAAACTAGTTTAGATTTGGGCTGTTTCAAGTGGTGCTTCTTGTTGTCATTTGCTAGCAGTGTTATCAGCTGTATTGGTTCCTTTCAGTTGTATGGTTTGTAATAGATTCAGTATTATCTAATTTGTTCTTAGCATATTCATAGAAGATATTGTTGTCTTTAAGGTCTTGTGATCTTTTTTATTATATGTTGATCAAGTTTCCATGGTTGATACAAGTACTGTTAATTTGATAATCAGTCTTTTGGTGCTTCCTGTTAATTCATAGTAAATTGATTCCTTGAGTGTTGGTAGATTTCTGTGAATTTTCACTAAAGCATAATTTTAAAAGTTCAAATTCTAAACTTTAGTTTCCATTTCTTAATCCATGAAGAGTATAGATAAAGTATCAAGAAGGTCAAGAATTAATCTTGAGCAACTCTACCTCTGAGAGCAATAACAATCATTACAATATAAGCTTTTTGCTGGTTTTAATTATTTATTTGCTCTATACCTTGAGTACATTATTTTGTCTAAATGTCCTGGAGGATTTACATGAAATCATGTTAATTTTGACATTTATATGCTACTAGAAATATACTTCAATTATCTTTTATTATGCTATAATCAAATATTAAATTATGCTAAAACCGCATTATTTCCTATATTGGCCGAATACAAGGCTGATTACTGTATACTCGCTACAAGAGGAACATTACCACACTGAATATTTGAGCTTCAATTCTTTCGAAGCTCAAGTGTATGGTATTTTAATGTTCATCTTGTAGTTGTTGAGAAATATATGTTATGGTGAGAATATTAAAAAATAGCTAGAAATGAATTTAGAGATAAATTATTCGAGTTACTGTTTCTAAGTGAGTTGGAGTTTTTAAAGACAACATGAAGAGAGGGTCGTCTTATTACTACAAGATCTATTTGGAATGGCATATATGTTACTGTTCCAAAGGGACCTTGTAGCAATAATATATGCCACATAGACCTTCAAAGGGCATGAAACAAATCACACACTTTAGTGTGTTAGATTCTATGAAGTAAGTTATGGCCACTATTTCTTCCTCATTATCATGTTGCGTGTTGCGTTTGGTTGCCGTTTTATGCTTAAAAGAACCTTTGGGCTACCGACAGCCCAAATGTTATTTTACGCATAAGACAGCAACCTAAGCCCAACGTAAAGCATGATGAGGACAAAAAGAGACTACAGCCATAACCAACTTCATAGAACTTGAGACACTAGTGTGTATCATATAACTTTGCTTACGCTCATAGCTCACTGTAGTTAGAATTTTCTTGTAAGAGAGATTACATTCGCACAGTCATTGTCGTCACCATCAACGTTGCCGAATGGGTCTAACACTCTGAATACTGAGGTAACTAGGCATGGCAGAGGAGTATCGAAAAGTCTAGAGGGCCAAATGACCATCACGATGGTCTCTTCGGATGGGGTCCCTTTGCAACCGAAGAAAGCAGCGGCAGTATTCTGGACTACCTGTGGGATAATTGGAACGTAATGGATCCCCATTACCATAGCAAGATGAAAAGATTTGATAAAGATTTAGTAAAATCAGCTGTGGGTGGAAATAATAGAGTCATTCAAGATCCTAACAGAAGTCCAAGGACTTGTGCAACGGCAGGTGCTCCTCGTGATGGGAAAAGCGTGGAATAACTTTAGGAGCATACTTGTCACGCAGTACGTGACCAAGGATCACACGCCCTTCACGAGATATCCTTTCGTGTCACCAGAAATATGGGAGGCCTTTGTGTAGATGAAGATGAAGACTGAATTTCAATAGCAAAGTGTAGCGCACAAGGCTCTCCAAGCACAAAACACTCACCCCTACAGACTCGACACCACTGGGTACGCGGGTAAAATCCCGCAATGGGGAATGCAGGATGAGGTCACAATCCGATCGGAGGCTTCTCCACCATTTGCCGGGATCACAAATGAGCGCACCCAAAACTGGTTAAGAGCGAGGTCATCAACCACAACTCCAAGTGTCTCCTCTTTCAAAAACTCCGTATTTGAGGAAGTGTCCTAACACTTGGTAAGATATGTTAAACTACCTAGTTGTTAATAGATCCATAACTTCATGATGTCTAAATTAACATGATTGTCTAAATTAACTTTGGCGGAACCGTCTGCATTATGATTACCACAAATGGCTTTACAAGCATGACCGTCTATGTTACTAGCGATGGCTAGAACCATCTGTGATACATAATTATTACATACTATTTTTGTTAACAACTATTTGTGAATTATCATATATGATTCAGATTAAAAACTATCTATGATGTATGTAATTATCACAAACAATTTTTAATAAGAATCGTCTGTGATAATTCATAAACGGTTATTAACAAGAACCATCTGTAATGTCTATAATTATCATAGATGATTTTTGTTAAGAACCTTCTGTGAATTATAATTAAACAGACCAATTAAAAAATGATAGATGATGCATGGCTCAACAAAAAATAATAAGGTGAACTTGGACTACCAAGTGGTGTGCCACATCACGTCTAGTTAAAAGGAGAAAGAGATGATGTATAGTTCAGCAAAAATAATAATAAGGTGAACTTGGTCTGCTAAGTGGTATGCCACATCACATCTAGTTAAAAGTAGAGAGATGATGCAGGAAAAATAAGAATAAAGGTGGACTTGATCTGCCACGTCATGGTCTAAGTCCACCTTTATTGTTATTTTTGTTGAGCCATGCAACACGCGGCCTTGACGTAGCACGCCACTTGACAAACCATAATTCACAAATGGTTCTCAACAAGAACAGTCTATGATGCCTGCATGTCATAGACAGTTTTTAAAAAGAATCATCTATGATAAATCACAAACAGTTTTTAATCCGAACCGTCTCTGATAATGCCCTGTCATGTCATCAATCCACAGCATCTCCCCTAGGATCTCGATCTCACCCGTCCATTCTCTCTGTATCGAATGGCAAGCACCAGGTCTCCTCCCACCTCTCACCCCTTATTAATCCCCCACCCTTTCCCCCATTTTCACTCCAAGAACCAACACAACAGTTACCTGATCCTCCACCAGGGCCACAAAGTCCCCAATGAACGCGGCCTCATCGTCTCCTCCCTGGTACGAATCCGTCCATCCTAGGTAGTTATCTTTATTTAATTTTCCTATCCCAATAATTGCAAATCTAATTCAGAGTTTTGATTGATGCAACCTTTCTGGTACTAGTAGGAAAACGGCATGAAGCTAGAGTTCAGGCTGGCACTGCAGGGCATCAAGCAAGCGCGCTCCATCAGCAAATCGCTTGAGAAGGTATCAAAATTGAATTGGTGTATGTGTTTTCACTGTTGTGTCAGTGCCGTGGCTTTTTGGTTGGGACGTGTAGTAGTGACTTAGGGAATTGATTTTGTGTGTGCAGGAGCTAAAGTAAAGAGGTGTACTAGTGGAGCTAGCAAATGCATAGAGCTTGGCAGAACTAATCAGACAAAAAATCGCTCCTCTTTATGGATGTCTCCAATTTCCCACTAATCAGACAATAAATTGTATATCAACCATAGATCAAACTTGGTAAAACAAAACAAATAAATAATTAAACAGCAACCAAAAATATAACAAAAGGTGTATTGAGCTGTGATTGAATTGAAAAGCAAATGCTTATCACATACAATTCTTTTTATTAACTGTCTATGATATGTTTATCACAGATGGTTGATATATAGAACCATCTATGATGGCCACATATCACAGATGGTTCTTGTTAAGAACTGTTTGTGGTAATTACAGACATCACAAACAGTTTTTGGTAGAAATCATCTGTGATAGTAGGTCTTTATAGACAATTCTTTATACAAACTGTCTGTATTGTGACTTATCATAGACGGCTAAAAAACCGTCTGTGATAAACGTTTATTATCACAGATACATAAATTCAGATGGTGTAGAAAATCGTATGTGATGATGATTTAGAATCATATGATCTTTTTTTTTGTAGTAGTGAGTAGTGCTTCATTTATGAACGAACATTGGAAGGTGAGGTTGGAATATATAGCGAATCAAAAGATATTTTTTCTGGTTTCGACACTACGGATATGCTTTGCCTGTACATGTGTTGCATCATATACATGCACGGCGAATTAATGACGTGGTAAGTAGTAGCATATGCTTAATTTTCCACAAGGCAAAAAGGCAGTGGTCCAACTTTATTCATAAGTAGACACGTACTAATACACATGGGATTTCACATATGCAGGCATATATTACTCGCCCGTACAAGCCCCTCGCCGGCGATCACCGTAGACGAGTCGACGTTGCAGTTGTACGTACTAGCTACTAGCTAGTATCACTTTTATTTTATTGTAGGCAGGCACTGCACTGCACACGACGATCGAAACGCAGGATATCTACTGTGCCGACGCCTTGATGGCCCCGTCGAAGGGACCCTGGTAGTCGCAGTCGAGGTTTGGCCCGTAGCTGACGCCGAGGATGTCGCAGTAGCGCTTGTAGAACCTGACCCGGCCACAGTCGGTGCTGCCGCGGGCGCACTGGAGACCGCCGGTGAGTATGTTCGTGGTGAGCCCGTAGCCGGCCGGCTCGCGGCCGGCCGCCCTGTCCAAGGCCATCGGGGTCCACCACCTGGCCATTCTTTTCGTATCGAATGGCAAGCACCAGATCTCCTTCTGTCTCTCGTCCTTATTAATCTCCCACCTTTTTCCTATTTTCACTCTAAGAACCAACACAACAGGTACCTCATCCTCTATCATGCCCATAGAGTCCCCAACGAGTGCGGCCTCATCATCTCCTCCTTGGTACAAATCCGTCCGTCCTAAATAGATATCTTTATTTTATTTTCTTGACCCAAGAATTGCAAAATTCAGAGTTTTGATTGATGCAACCTTTTTGGTGCTGGTAAGAGAACAGCATGAAGCCGAAGTTCAGGCTGGCATTGCAGGGTGTCAAGCATGTGCACTCCATCGGCAAATTGCTTGAGAAGGTATCGAAATCGAATTGGTGTATGTGTTTTCGTTGTTGTGTTAGTGTCATGGCTTTTTGGTTGGGACGTGCAGTAGTGACTTGGGGAAGTTTTTTTTGTGTGCAGGAGCTAAAGGAAATGTGTGTACTAGTGGAGCTAGGAAATGCATAGAGCTTGGCAGAACTAATCACACAACAAATCGCTCCTCTTTATGAATGCATTCAGTTTCCCACTAATCAGATAATAAATTGGATATCAACCACATACCGAACTTGGTAGAAGAAAACAAATAAATAATTACACGACAACCAAAAATATAACAAAAGGCATATTGAGCTGTGATTGAATTGAAAAGCAAATGCTTATCGCATACGGTTCTTTTTATTAACTATGTGTGATATGCCCATTACAGATGGTTGGTATATAGAATCGTCTGTGATAATTGTAGACATCACAAATGATTTTTTTGTAGAAGTCGTCTGTGATAGTAGGCCTTTACAGACGGTTCTTTGTACAGACAGTCTGTGTTGTGACTTATTACAGACGGCTCACAAACCATCTGTGATAAACGTCTATTATCACAGACGCATAAATTCATATAATTTAAAAAATTATATGTGATGATGATTTAGAACCGTCTATATTTTTTTTGTAGTAGTGAGTATTGCATCATTCATGAACGAACATTGGAAGGTGAGGTTGGAATATATGGCAAATCAAAAGATTTTTTTTCTGGTTTCGGCACTACGGACACTACTACAGAAATCATCATCACAGACGGTTCTAAAACGTCATCACAGACGGTTTTTTGAACCGTCTGAATTTATGGGTCGGTGATAATCGAAAGTTATCACAGACTGTTTGTGAGCCGTTTGTGATAAATACAATACAGATGATTTATAATTAGAACCATCTGTGAAAAATACTATCACAGACGGTTCTATTTTAGAA
Organism: Melocanna baccifera; assembly: GCA_036346265.1. NCBI lineage: Eukaryota > Viridiplantae > Streptophyta > Magnoliopsida > Poales > Poaceae > Melocanna > Melocanna baccifera. Next base: position 7,158,071 of record CM070702.1, read on the forward strand.
CCGTCTGTAATACTCACATATCACAGATAGTTCTAAACTTAAAACCGTCTATGATGTGTGATCACAGATGGTTTATACTATAAAACTGTCTGTGATAGTTCATTTTATACCTAAAATTTTTTCTATTTTTCAGTTAGCCTTAGGAAATGTTAGCTATACTTTATGAAAACAAGCGAAAACAAGTAAATACGATATCAAACATAGTAGAGAATATTTTATTTCCATTACAATCCACCATCACAAGATTACAATCCACCATTACAACATCATAAGATTACAATCCACCATTACAATATCACAAGATTACAGTCCACCATTACAATAGCAGGGAATATAGCAGAAAACAATGGAAGTAACAATAGAGGCTACGATGAAGATAACAATGAAAGCAACATAGCAGAGAACAATCCACCATCACAAGCTCGGGTGGCCTTTTTAGCAGCTGCCTCACTGTAAGCTCCCAAGCAACAATGGAGGCTAATATGGAGACCTAAACCACATAAAATCAAATACTTGAAGAAACAATAGAGGGAGGAAGCGGAAAACAATGAAAACCTAAACCCTACAGACACATTTGAAGGGAGGGGGTAGATGGGTTCGGGTGAGTATTTATAGAGGAGTCTTACTCGAACTCAGGCGGAAAATTATCAAATTTTAGATATGCGCGAAGCGGGAAACATATCACAGATGATTCTTAATTAAGAGCCGTCTGTTATATCCAATATCACAGACGGTTCTTAATTAAGAACCGTCTGTGATATTGGCTATATATATACTGATATAATATAAATAATTAGTCTCAAAGTATGAAATAGCAAAATTCTGTATGGCATATATATACTCATTTGAAAGGTTTCGACGAGATCTACAACTTTGCAGTTGAGATAAACCCCAAATTTCGACGGGAAGATCGAAAATTTTGGCAAAAACAGAATTCAAAAACTTTCAATTCGAATTTAAGGCTACAAATGGCCGATTTTGAGGGTCTTCGAGGGAGACTAGTGCAAGCGGGTCATTTTTTTGGATCGGGCTCGTCGTTAGCTTTCCAACGAGTACAAAACGCGGACACTGTATGCAAAAGTTATGCCTGTTTTATTAAAGATGTGTCAAAACAGAATTCTACTCGAACTCAAGTGGGAAATCATGAAATTTTAGAGGTGTGTGGGCGGGAAACATATCACAGATGGTTTTAAAGAACCGTCTGTGATATTTTCATATCACAGACGGTTCTTAATTACGGAATATCACAGATAATTCTTAAGTAAAAATCGTCTGTGATATGACACTACCATAGATGGTTCTTATTTAAGAACCGTCTGTGATATTGGCAATATCACAGACGGTTTTTATCAAGAATCGCCTGTGATTGTATTTAATACAGACGGTTTTTATAAACCGTCTGTGATGAGACGTCTAATATAAATCTTTTTGTAGTAATGGGATATGCTTTGCGCGTACATGTGTTGCATCAGGTACGTCTGTGGTAAGTAGTAGCATTCGCTTAATTTTCAACAAGACAAAAGGGCAGTGGCCCAACTTTATTCATAAGTAGACACGTACTAATACATGACATGGGCTTTCGCATATGCAGGCATATATTACTCGCCCGTACAAGCTCCTCGCCGGCGATCACCGTAGACGAGTCGACGTTGCAGTACGTAGTACGTACTAGCTACTAGCTAGTATCATTTTTATTTTATTGTAGGCAGGCACTGCACTGCACACGACGATCGAAACGCTGGATATCTACTGTGCCGACGCCTTGATGGCCCCGTCGAAGGGACCCTGGTAGTCGCAGTCGAGGTTTGGCCCGTAGCTGACGCCGAGGATGTCGCAGTAGCGCTTGTAGAACCTGACCCGGCCACAGTCGGTGCTGCCGCGGGCGCACTGGAGCCCGCCGGTGAGTATGTTCGTGGTGAGCCCGTAGCCCGGCACGCGGCCGGCCGCCCTATCCAAGGCCGTCGGGGTCCACCGCCCGGTGACGACGTCGTGGCATGACGGCTGCTCCGACGACCGCGGGGTCATCCAGAGCCACAGCGCTGTCTTGAAAGCGACGGCCGGATCGGTCGCCACCAGGTCCGGGTTGGCCAGCAGATCCGCGCCGATCGCCCGCCCGACCGGGCCGTAGTTGTAGTTGCTGAAAGTACAGTACGCTTATATCGTATGTATGTGATTTCTTTCAAAATATAAGTCATAAATTACTTAATCTTGTTCTCTAGACATAAGGTGTGCATGCAAATTTAGCTATTTCATTTTGCTCTTATGTCCTCGTTTATTTCCATCTCACTTCAGCTAACTAAGAGACATAGGGAGTCTATTCATTAATGAACGTAATGTTCATGCATGAGGGATAACATCGTAGCATTTCAGTTCCTTCTCATAGTAGGCTTTCCAAGGGCTGTGCTCTTGCTGGCTAGCTTGCTTTCACATCATATATGTTCCAGTCCTGCAGGCAACGAGATTAGTACGTACTATGTATTAAGATGGCTTATGCATGCTTACTAGGTGATTTGCATCGGTCCACGAGCATGGTACTTCTTGCCCGGAGCACACGGCCACTGCGCGGTCGGCACGCAGTGATCCGAAGTGGCGCCCTTCACCTCCTTGTAGCAGTAGCCAAACGAGTACGCACCACCTGCATGCAGTTATACGACGTTGTACAACCGAGTAATTTCTTCGTACAAAACCGATTAGTAGTAGAGTACCAGCGGTGTCGTGGGAAGTCTGTGCCAGGAAAGCGGCGACCTCCCGCTTCCGCGCGTCATCGTCGCCGGTCGTGCCAAAGGCGGGGAAAGCGCCGGCCGCGGCGACGAAGGCATCGTATGTGTAGAACCCACGCGCCGGGCATGCCAGGTCATCACGATGGGGCAGCATCTTGTCGAACAGGTCCCGGGTGACCACGGCCACCAGGCCGGCGCTGTCCGTGCCGCTGTTGCACGGGCCGCTCTGGCAGCCGTTGCCGCAGTAGTCACCGCCGAGGCCGCAGTACCCCCACTGGCTGCAGCAGAGGTTGTTGGGGCACTTGGCGCCGCCAGCCTGCTTGCCGCACTGCTCGGCGCCGAGTGTGGCACCGAAGCACGGGCCGCTCTGGCACCCCGCGCCGCAGTAGTCGCCGCCGAGGCCACAGAACCCCCACTGGCTGCAACAGAAGTTGTTGGGGCACTGGGCGCCGCCGGCCTGCTTGCCGCACTGCTCGGCGCCGAGTGTGGCACCGTAGCACGGGCCGCTCTGGCAACCCGCGCCGCAGTAGTCGTCGCTGAGGCCACAGAACCCCCACTGGCTGCAGCAGAGGCTGTTGGGGCACTGGGCGCCGCCGGCCTGCTTGCCGCACTGCTGGGCGTGCGTGGTGATCACCGCAGCACAGGCAAGGGCTACCAAGCCCAGCGCTATGGCCTTCATGGCCACGTTTGCAACTTCAAATATTTGTTCTTATTTTTGTTTGGCCTCCTACTTGTTTATGAAGAAACTTGAAAGGCTTGTTTTTTCTCTTTGCGCATATAGTAAGTGTGCTGCATGAGTGGAGAGGAACCGGTGATAAGGTATGCACCTGCAAGGACCCTTTATATAGGGGGAGAGAGGCAGGGTACTACCACTACTATAAAAAAATTTACATTAAACGTCTTATCACAAACGATTTATAAAAACCGTCAGTATTAAATGCAATCACAGATGGTTCTTAATAAGAACCATCTGTGATATATTTCCCACCTAACATATCTCTAATATTTCATAATTTTCCGCCTGAGTTCGAGTAGGATTCCGTTTTGACACACCTTCAGTAAAACGGATATAACTTTTGCATACGGTATTCGTTTCCGACGTTCTTATACTCATTGAAAAGCTAACGATGAGCCCGATCTAACAACAAACCCATTTGTGCCAGTCACTGTCGAATACCCCTAAAATCGGTCATCTTTAGCCTCAAATTTGCATCGCAAGTTTTTGATTTCTGTTTTTGGCAAAATTTTTGATCTTCCCTTTGAAATTTGGGGTTCGTCTCAACTGCAAACTTGTAGATTTTGTCGAAACATTTCAAATGAGTATATATAGGCCATATAGAACTTTGTTATTTCATATTTTGAGATTAGTTATTTATATTGTATCGGTATATATATAACTAATATATATCACAGACGATTCTAGTTTAAAATCGTTTGTGATAAATTGGTCTCTGACTGCTGGGCCTGTCAATCCTCTCCAACCCAATTCTAGCCAATAGAAACCGACCAACCCACACCCCACAGATCGTCCCACCTCTCTCTTCCCTATAAATACTCACCTAAACCCATCTCCTACCCTTTATGCGCTTAAAATCTCTCCAGGCTCCTCACTGTCCTCCTCCTCGATCGACCTGATGGAAGCGAGTGCAGACAATTTGAAGGTCGCATACCAGGTCAGCCAGCCAGCACCTCCCTCCATTGTTTCTTCTAGTATTTGATTCTATAACTACGATGATTCTGTTGCTACTTTGTGGTGTTTAGGGCTGCCCAGGAGTTTACAATGAGGCAGCTGCCAAGAAGGTCTACTCGAGCTACTTTGTAGGGTTAGAGCTGCTCGGTTTGTAATGTAAATAGAAAGTAAATGGAATGTTCTCTGCTATATTTTCTTATGATATCGTAATGATGTATTTTAATCTTGTGATGCTGTAATGGTAGATTATAATAGAAATAAAATATTCTCTGCTATATTTGATATCGTATTTGCTTGTGTTAGCTTATTTTCAAAAGGCATAGCTAACATTTCCTGATATTAACTGAAAAATAGAAAAAATTTAGGTATAAAATGAACTATCGTAGATAGTTTTATAGTATAAACCGTCTGTGATTCACTATCACAGACGATTCTAGTTTAGAATCGTCTGTATTGTATTTATCACAGACGGCTCACAAACCGTCTGTGATAACTTTTGATTATCACTGACCTATAAATTCAGACAGTTCAGAAAACCGTCTGTGATGACGTTTTTGAACCGTTTGTGATGATGATTTCTGTAGTAGTGTACCTGTTACGAAACCTATTCCAGTGTGGGCAAATATCAGAATTGTCTCTGGTGGACTTAGACTATAAATAGAGATGCATTGTACCATATAAATAGATCTGAGATCAAAAATCAATAAAGATTACATATGGTGTTATCTCTCAATTGGTGTCTCTGTGATTGATCTATTGTGTTTTTGGTGATTGATTGATTGCGTAGATTGTGTTACCATTTATCTACTTTCCATCATTTTTTTAACACATTATCAGCACGAAGCTCTACATGGTGTACGGTATGCAAATCACGAACCGATCTATTATGCATTGTTGTTCATATTTTTTAATCTAGATTGATTTTGTATTCCCTAGCAATGCCATATTTAGATCAATCTCGCGTTAATTATTTCTAGCAATAGATTGATCTGATATCTACATATTAGATCTAGATTTCAGTAGATCATCATCTAGTTTCTAGATCGGTTTTTCGTAGATGCATGCAGGCTCGTTGGATGGCTACGCGCCCTATGTGGGTGTCACGATAGGCGCCCTAGCCCAACCATCCACCGATCGATTGTGTTGCAGGTTGTGCGCTACCCGCCTTGGCACGACGACCAGTGCGCACGGGGGGTTCATTTCCGCGTGGCGCGGTGCGTGCCAATATGCCATACATGATAAATTAACAAACCCTTGCTGAAAACTGAAAATAACTATAAAATTTGACCCTGAAGTTTGTCATAATTGCAATCAAGTCCAGTAGACCGTATTTCTTCCTTATGTCTTATTTACTAGATTATTTAAAGCTCTATTATGATCTAGTTAACATGTGACATTATTGTTTTATTTTTTGGAATAATGTTTATTCAGCATATCATTTCTGCTCATTTAGTAATTCTAAAAAGTGCTTATTAATTAGCAGAAAATTATTAAAAATTCTAGAAAATCCTAGAAACATAGTTTCTAGGTATATGAGCTTCCATAAATTTGTGAAACCTTAGACTTAGTACACCTTGGAAGCATCATATTTTTTTATGGTTTATTTCCTGGCATTATGTGTTTGGGATTTATTTAATAGGTTAATAATTCTAAAAATTGCTTAAATACCCTAATAATTATCAGAGAATCACAAAAGATTGCTAGAAAAATCTGAAAAATGATACTTTATCTATTGAATAGATAAAAGTAAATCTTTACTGTTTGCACTCATTCCATGCACCTAAGATTACTTACCAGAAGTAAGTATGTAGCAAATTGCATGAGTATTGTTGGATTTTGAGCATCACTAAGTGAATATTCGCTTGCCTTGAATAGCTGCAATTATATCACCTAGGCATATTTTATTAGCATACAGTCATACCGCTGTCAAGCCTAATGTTGACAAAACTGTAACCCTTTTTACCACTAAGGTAAAAACTTTGTAGTTGGTGAGGTATCGCCTCTACTCTACTCTGAAGTGTTATTGATGGCCCTGTAGGCACTTTGTCTGGACCAATTGCTATCTCTTGGACTAGAAGTCTACACGCGAGTATTACTCTGCCTTACATCACATTGTCTCTGGACAAAGTTTATGTAACCCATATGTTACCAATAAACAGGTGCATTCATAAGCAAGACTATACCTACAAGGAACAATATGGAGACCAGCAGCATTCTCCTAGTTATCCCTTAGACTTATTTGGATGTCATTTTTCTACATAAGTAGCATCAATTGTATAGATACAGCTCCTGTCGAGCTTGATCTTGCTCATGAAGAGTACCTCCTATCTTTTGCTGAAATTATGCATTAGAAAATTATTCTCCCAGATACCATAAATATTTGGTCTAAATTGTTCTGTTAAAACCTTACCCCTGCTGAATAGTTGCTTAATAGAACACATTGCCAGCAGCATATCTTACCTGAACTAAGATTAATTAATAATGCATGGAATAACATTTGTAAATATTATGCCTGATATTTGAAAAGAATAACATACCCAATTTATTATTGCCCAGATGGCAATACGAAAAGTGTCCTTGAAGGCACAAGAAATCTAGTCAAATGTTAAATATCAGAAGGATCACCTCAACTAGAAAATGCTATGAATCCCAAAGACTGGAAATATATATACAACCCCCATATTTCATATCACTAAGTGTATGACGGTTTCACGCCAATAAAATTTTACTCTTGAAGTAGTATAATAGCAATTTATTGCTAAAACTTTGACTTAATTCAAAACAAATGTTAGAAGCAAGCGCTCTCACTTGAAGTTTTATGACGGGCGTGAAAAGAGGGAGGAATTTGGGGTATATGAGGAATATTAGAACCTTCAAGGTACGAGTACAAGAGTAATGACAAGCATTGTGGCATATCCTAGGTCAAATCCAGAAGCAAATAAGCCTGAAGCTATAAATTTGAGAGATAATTGAATCTACTATCCACTATTGGCAAATCATTGCAACCCTCGAAGGGTAATTGATTTGTCCCCAGTAATAAATTAGTCACTAGCATGCGACCACACACATGTGTATTACACGGTAACATGAAGGTACCGCGCATATGCCAGAATGGTACATATTGGAGTATACCATACTCATATGATATTACACATGTATTTTGGCAAATGCAGTCTGCAAATGTAATGCCACTAGAAGCTATAACAATTTGCCTAAAACAAATATAATTCTCAAAATAATAGATGACCTATTGGATTTTAATGATCCCAAATGATTTAAATCTGTCATACTTATTTGACATCATAAATTATAATAGACATATAAATTACCTCCCAAATTAATCACATATATTTCAGAAGAATAATTATTCCATCTGGAAGGTTCAACTAGAAGTATATTCCAACAGAATATATATTCCATGCAGATTAATTGATGGTCATGTTTTATATGACAGCGTTATGCACTTGTAAACATCTTGAAAATGGATATTATACTGTCAAAACATAATACTTCGGACCAGGTCAAAACATGTTGCACTAACACAAAACCTGAAGTTTGTGTAATCCAAATTTTAAGTCAGAAGTACGATTAATTGGATCATAACATTGGGCAATATATAAGAAGCTAGAATATTTCGGTTGTATCAGATTAATAACCCACTAGATATTTGGAAAAATCTATCACAAGTAGAGATATGCAGTTTTTCATGCCACTGCATTAATAAGTATCTAGCTCATTGCATTAAGAAAAAGAATTCCAATCAAGGATTAGTGCGTATTATGTGAATCAATCATTTCTCATATGATATAACCATCGTACCATACTGAGGGAATTTTAAAATATGCTATTAAGTAAGATCACATCTGTCGGGACCCGGAACAACAACTCCGAGCCCCTCTGTGTAAATCGCACTATCCCAGGAAAAGCTAGTGCACACAGGTTTAACAGCAATGTATATCATGCAAAAATAACTACGAGATATTATTAAACGAAAATACGGCCTTAAGGCCAAGTCTTACAATAAGGCACAAGGCCAACAAAATAAACAAAAACAGCGGAAAGAAGGTAAAGGTGGCAGCACAGCCCATCCAGCCTCCCACAGGCGAATGACTGTAAGACGCGCCCTACTCGCTGAAGTAGTCCTCACCGTCGTAGTCGCCTCAAGTCCGGCAACAGATTTAGCAAGGTGAGTACTGTATACTCCCAAGGTAAGCAAGTAAATGCTTACGCAAGTTACACCAGAAATATAACAGAGTTGATGCATGCATAAGGAATTTCAAAGGAAGCTTAATAGGTAATGTGCGGAAAGCAATACTTGAATTTAAATACAATAACGTAAATACTAAAAGCTGAATTTTAATACAAGATATGAAACATTGTTTTTAACAGTAATACCGTTAGTGTAGGCTCCAACCCACACTAACCTATCCACGGAATCCACCCGGACCATTACCAAATCCAACGCTTGTTTTGCCAAAACCAAGTTTTATGAAAGTTCAAGTCTAATCTGTGAAGACTCTACTCAAGATGTCCATGACCGTGGACACGGCTATCTAGATAGTTTGTTACTCTGCAGAGGTGTACGACTTTACCCACAAGACATTCCCTCTCACTTGAGCCACGCGATCAACACACCGCCGTAGGTGTGCGCGGAGAGTTCATGACAAGGTCGTTCGATGATTCATAGCCAACATAATCACGCCGCCACTAAGGTTTCACCACAACTCGAATCCACGAGTTGGAGCCCCATCTGGTGCCATGTGAGACTTCCCACACCTCACGCGCGCTCACATTCACCTATAGCGAGACTATTATTGGAACTTCACAAATTACTTAGCCAGTCCGTCCCATACCGGACTTGTGGTAGTCTGAAGTGACTTCGTAAAATAATTCACGAAACGGTCCTTAAGTTGATTTAGGCTCAACCACATACCCCGCACGATAATCAACTGTGTCACCAAACACGAGGCATCTGGCACCCACCACCTAACCATTAGCCTAAGTCCAAAACATGTTTGCTATTTTTATTTTTAAATAATTTCAGAAACCACCCTTGACTCATCAAGTCAAGATATCAATTTTCAAAGTCCGTCATTTCATGTGAAAGATTGATCCCACCTAAAATTATACTAAGCCAGGCTAAGCATTGCTATAAAAATTTCTAGCCAATACTATAGTACTAACTAGTTTTCAGCTAGGGTGACAAGGTATATGAATTCAAGATTCAAATTGGCCATATACAAAGGATCATGGGTATATCTAAAATTCAAATCAAATTTGAATTACATTTGAATAAAGATACGCATGCATATACAGTAAAACAATATAAATAATTTAAAATATTAGGTTCAACATGGTCAAAGGTGTCACTTGCCTCGATCGAAGTCCTGCTGCGATTCGTCGAATTCAAACTCTCCGGAATCGTCAATATCTAACGAAATAATCAATTCAAAGCAAATTCAAAACAAAAATTCAAATGAAATCCAAATAACTTCCAAAAATTATAAAATAAACTGGGAGACAGAATTTTGAATTTTGGATGTGGGTCAACAATTTTTAAAAGGAATTGAAGCTTTTAAAAGAAGTTGGAAGTTTTAATTTAAATTTAAACGTTGGAATTACAAAATATATTCAAATCAAATTTAAAGAAATTTCAAAATTATTCCAGAAATGGATAGATCATGATTTTAGAAAAATTTAGAAATTTGAATGGGTCAATTTGGAGTTAAAATGCAAAAGTTATAGCCTTCCAAAGTTTGAATTCAAAATAAAAGAAAAAGGGTATTTTCTGGATTTATTTTTAAACCGAAAAGGATTTATGACGTCAGCGCGAATTATTTCTCTAAAGGAAATTATAGATTATGACGTCAGCCCTAGGATTAATATATTCCTGCAGAGGCTGACAGGTGGGGCCCGGGTGTCATGGACCGAGTCCATGGACCCGAGGGAAGGGTGAGGTGGCAGGCGGGCGCGCGGGGGAACGGGATGGCGCTGACGTGGCGCCACGGGGCTGCCGCGTGGTCGCCGCGTGGCTGCCACGCCACGCTTTATGCCGACGGCGTGGCACGCGCGAGGTGGCGAGGGGCGTGCGGGTGGCGCCGGCGTGGCGCCGACCGACCGCCACCGGCTGCCACGCCGCGCCAACTCGCCCGACGGCCGACGTGGCTCGCCGGCGGTGGCGGCGCTTCGGGCCGATGGTCGCCGAGCTCCGGTGAGCGCGGCGCCGCCGAGGGCACCAAAATGAAGAGGAGGGTGCGGGATCGCGACGGTACCTTGCGCGAGGCCGAGGATGACCGAGAGGGAAATCGGCGGAGAGGCGGCGGTCGGAGAAGGCTTCACGGCGCGGAGTAGCTCCGGTGGTGCACGTGTTCGGGAGGTGGTCGCCGGTGTTCGCCGGGCACTAGCAAGGTCGGGAGGCTTCGCGAGGGGCGAGGGGCTTGAGCGGCGGAATCGCCGCCGGAGTAGCCGGAGCCGCGGAGGGAAATCGGGCGCAGGGGGCTCGGGGCTCAATGTTGTGAATTGGAGGCACGGGGAGCGGCGGTGTGGGTGGATGAACCTCGGGGAGGTCCTTTTATAGGCGGGGAGAGGCGGTAACCATCGCACGCAACTCACCGGATTTGGGGAATTAACGCGACGGTGAAGGAGGGCGTCGGGAATTAATGCCTGCAACGGACGCGGTGGAGGATCAATTGCGATCGGCAGTTGGCGCGGGGCATCAATTCGGAAGGAAACCGAAGCTTTAAAAGCTTCGGTTTGCGGCAGCAATGGCGGCAGCGGGCGGAGATCGCGCGAGGAAGAAAGGAAAGGGGGCGGGGGAGACGGAGCTGACGAGTGGGGCCCGCACGTCAGCGAGAGAGAAAGAAAAGGAAGGAGCGAGGGGGACGGTCGGATGCTTGACGGGTGGCACGGGGAGATCGGGACCGCTGGCGCGTTGCGAAGGGGTAAGTGAAGGGGGACGGCTGAGATTCGATCCGACAACGAAGATCAGATCGGGGCCGGTCGGTGCTTAAGTGGGAAGGGGCGGCCACGATGAGGTACGGCAATAGGGGACGGCTCGGATGAAACCACGTGCCGATCGGAGGGGGGAATGAAGCGGCGAAGCGGTAAGTCGCGGGAAGCGGCGGGGATTGAACCGGGCGGGAGAGCGGACGGCTAGATACGCGACACGCGTCGCACGCGGAGAGAGCGGAGGCGGGGGAGAGGGTTTAAGTTAGATCGGACGGCTGAGGGGGAATCCGGCGGTGGAGGGGACGCCGATGCTTGACACCTGGCGGCCGGGAGGGGTTTTTTGGGATTTTCTTTCTTTTTTGATTTTCCAGAAATGCTATTAAGCTTTAGAAAACTTAGAAAAATACCAAATAAATTTTGAAAAATTCAGAGAACTATCTGGAGCTATTCTAGACTTAATAAAAATATGTCCCACTCATTTTAACAAGTATAATTTGCAAAGGTACAATTTGATTTTGAAGGGAAGGTTTTAATTCCTTCTAAAATCTAGAAAAATTAAGATAATCTCATATTTGACTTAAGGAAGCTGAAATACATTTGTTTTAACTTTTAGTAATGCAATAAATTTATTTTTGACTGTTATAAATTAAAGTTTATAATTTTTCTCGAATCAGGACTTTAACATAACTCCAGAAAATCCAATAAACTCCTGATTTAATTTTCAATAAAGGAACAAAATTTTGGGATGTTACAACATCCCAGCATTAGGGAGAGAGAAATGCCCAAAAATTTTTTGAATGCCATGATATTTTCCTTAAGAAAGATCTTTACTATATGGTTCATGCACTAAGCTAAATATAAGTTTAGTTGATGCTCCTATACGCCAAAAACGGGGAGACTACCAGATTTCTTTTTGCATTGCAAGGCGGAGTTACAGAGTATTTACTTGAAGTAAATATGTCGCTAAGTTTGGAATACCCTTAGTTGAATAGTATATCCATCTTTACGAAAATTGACTATCGGTTAGTGACCTAAACTCTACGGGGATGCATGTGGATCTAAGGTCTAGTGACACTAGCCAAAATAATCATTGAACACTCCTTGAGCATTCTAAAAGAGAACTTACCCTAAAGGTGAAATACCTCATGAAGAGGCTCATCATGAAGATAAAACCCCAGTAATAAGACGCACGCATATTACAATACTAGGGAACACGGAACAACCAAAAAGCCTTCGTTTTGGGAAATGACGAGTTTTGGTTAACACTGAAAGACACTCAATTATGAGGATATTTGAAAAAAGTTGTCGACAACTAGTTTGCCTCTAAAATTGCTAAAGCTTCCCGTATGAGAAAATAAAATCGGAACCAAAGTCCATAGCCGAGCACATGAGGTGTTCATATCGGATAAAAATGAAAGAAAGCAATTGAGTCTGAACCATAATCGTAGATGAAAGTCTTGGAACCTGTTCGGTTAGACCTGATGGGTATTCTCCTTTATGAAGAAAATGATGTTCCGTTATATAATAACTCTGGCATATAACATGAATAAAATATGTAGTTATCGGATTCTGAAAATCCTTAATGGGATCTCTGAAGGAACCCAAAGTTCAATCCCTGAAGGATTTGGTGTTTTTACAAGAAAATAAATTTATATATGTATATAAAACTCATGCCTGATAAACTCTTACTTGAAGAAAGAGTATCTCTTAAAAGAGAGAGTACTTCTCTGAAGAGAAATTAAATAACCAGTTGATCAAAAATACACCAACAATTATGCAATATCTAGAAGTGGATAAAGACCCATCTAAGACCCAAGGGAATAAAATGAGGAAACTAAGAACCAGAAATTCGTCATATAAGCACATATGAAGTGCATCTTCTACCAGAAGCTAATGGAGTGGCAGTATCCTCTATTACCATGAAGGTACCATATATATTGGTGTTAATGAAAAATTTATTAATCCCCTAAGTGCCAAAATTAAGACTGGTTATATTAATTCTATGATAGTATGACTATGCTTTTAGTTCTGCTGAATAGACTTTTGGTCATATGGTACTACTCAGATATAGTTGCTAAATATTAAGAATTTGAAATGTTTTTGATAAGTCACATCCTGAAGAAATGTGGCATCGTAATTGATTACCCCTATATCCTAATTAGAATAAATATACTAGCTTGTATTCATTTTTTAAAATGTATTAAAGGTATTGGAATAATAAGACTTTACCGAAGTGATCTTCAGGGGGAACATATGCTAAACCTTTATAGTTATGCATGAGATTCAGAGAATCTCGACTTTAGTCAAATCTAGAAGGTATTGACTTGATGATCACGACCTTGAAGGTTTACCACCTATCAATATAAGTCCAATCGATGGACATGATATAGTCTTGAAGATCATAATATATCCTGAAGATAGTTTATAAATTCTGAAGATAAGTGTTGCAAATCCTGAAGATAAGCGTTGCACTCTTTTTTTCTTAGTAAGATTTTCCTATTGGGTTTTCTTGCTTGAAGGGTTTTAATGAGGTAACAACTGCAATACAATTTAACGTGTGCTATATACTCTTTTCTCTATTCCTTTTTTTTCCACTGAGTTTTTGGAAGGAGTTTTTAATAAGACATATGCATATCATGGTATGAAGCATCACCAGAATGTGTTGACTTATGTGAATGATTAGCCATATCCAGAAATTATATGACACAAACATCGTTGATGACCCCACTATTTTCTATGAAGATAATGCAATTTATATGGCACAGATGTAAATGGGCTATATTAAAAGTAATATCACGAAGCATATTGCTCCTAAATTCTTTTATCCTCACAAGCTCCAAAAGAACGAAGAGGAAAGATACTAAAGCTAAGTCTTGTGATAATTCGGCAGATTTATTCATAAAATCTCTCTCAGCTTCTAGCTTCCAGAAGTGTGTTTGAGGCATAGAGATGAGATAGCTTAGAGAGTTACAAGTTCAGTGAAGTAAGTTCCTGAACCATAGCCCTGATGTAAAGCCAGAAAACTTACATGATCCTGAAGATCTAAATGTTGCACTCTTTTTCTCTTGTGAGTTTTTCCTGAAGTTTTTCTCACATAAAGAATTTTAATGAGGCAACATGTACGTCACAAGAGATGAATGAGATGTACTTCTTTTCTCCATCCTTTTTTTCCTACTGGATTTTTGAGAGGACTTTTTAATGAGACATGTGCATATATACCGTAGTATTCATCCAAGGGAGAGTGTTGTGGCTACAGACCAAACAAAGAGAGTATGGTGGTGGAGAGTTAGGTAAACAAATGACCTCTTGGGTCTTTTCCAAGACTCGATATCATATATATACATGTACCCTCGTAGGGAGTGTCTTTACCACCGTGGCTTTGCACCGAAGCCTTCCTTATTACATAGTTCTCAACAGGCTAGCTGGGTTTAGGTGGGGCCACCCTACAACAGGAGCCTCTCATGGTGAAGGGCTTCACAGGCCGAAGCCATGCAGCCGAGCCCTTTGGCCCCCTCCGTCCCTACGGCCTGTGACTTGTATGATATTGGGTGCAGGTGACTTCTCATGTGGCGCGCATTGTGGCTCTGCGAGGGCACGGGTGGATGCCAGGAGTCGTTCGGGGTCGAAAACCTTGCCGAGGGCGGAGCTGAACCGCTCCGAGGGTGCGGAGACCCCACCGAAGACGGGGCTGAGCTGCTTCACGAAGGCGAGGATCTTGCCGTTACGGGAGAGATATGCGGGGGTGGCAAGCTGAAATAGCGCGCGCACGCGCGATGATTGCGCCGGTTCGACTCCCGTCGGTTGCGCTTCCCGATGGGAAAGCTGGTGTATATAGATGGCCATGGTGAAGCACTGTGCTTCCCAGACCTGCGCGCCGTGCTTCCATGCTCTGCGACGATCTTGTTCTCGTAAATAGGGCTTCTTTGTCGATTCTAGCGCCTATTTACGAGAACAAGATCGCCTCCGAGCTTGGAGCAATATCTTTGTGGGGGCGTGGTACCCGTGCATGTTGGGGCGGTCGTGCTTCTTCAGCCCACGGACGTGCGGTGGCAGCACGGGGGGTCGACTCCGACGTTGTTGTCCCGCATCCTGGTGAGTGCGCCGCGTGCGCGTTTTTTCCACGTCACCTCGTCGGCCGCCGGTTGGCCATGCCATGACGGCGCGTGCTTCGACCAAGTGACTTGCCGCGTCGGTGCTCTTTACAACCTGGCGTCCGTGGAAAGGCGTGGGACACATTAGAATAGCAAAACGGTTGTAGTAAGATCGAAGAGGTATAGTGTGCAGGAAGCTCCGGGGTTGTCCCAAGCCATTGTGGAGGCGTGGCTGCGCTGTGGCGACGAAAATGGTGTCGAGGGCGGAGTTGGAGTCGTTCCGCTGAGACGAAGGCTTCACGAAAGGCGGGTTGGCGGGCCATTGTCGGTGTCGCATGTGGCCTGCGTGGGTGGAGACCTGGCCGGCGCAGCCATGCGCGCATGTGCAGCCCGGTGGGGGTGCCGTATGCATGTGAGCGGCCGGGCTGCGTCGGCTTCCTCCGGGTGCGCCTCCGGACGCGTGGGCGACGCGTCGACCGCTGGCGGTTGCGCTTCTGGACGTGCGGGAGTTCTCACGTGGGTGCGTGTCGGTGCCGGGGGCAGAGCCGAGACTGCACCGCGAAGGCAGAGATGCCGCTGGTTATACTGCCTAAACTGACGAGCAGACACGCGGCGAGGCGCGATTGGCGCGCCGTGCCCTGCTGGGGCCCTTGGTGTGACCGCCGCTTGTCTGGGCTCCGTGCACACAGGTGGGTGTGCTGGTACGGCAGCGATCGTGGGGATGTGGGTGGTTCGCCTCTCAGCAGTTATGCTTATCAATGGCGTGGGGGGCAGAGGGGTATTAAGTACCCCTTGCATTAGGCCACTTGCCTTTTCATCACCTTGTGCTCTATCTCCCAACCGCGTGTCCCCATCCTATCTCTTGACGTCCTTGCTTCCTTTGTCATCCCGGAGTTCCAGAAGAATGGCGGCACACCGCAGCGCGCACGCGGGCGGCTGACGACGCGCCGTCTTCCAGCGGGCATCGCCGCTCGAGGTGAGGTACACCCTCGAGGGGCGCTGCCCCGCAGCGGTGAACGAGTGGTGGACGGCGCTAGAGAGAGGAGGGGGCGGCACTCCCACGTCCTGGGCTCAACGCTGGTGACGGAAGAGATGATCCGCGGCCTTATTCGAGAGGGGAAGTTGTCGGACCGCCGGGATGTGCGGCTGCCTGCGGGTGACGAGATCGAACCGCACCCCGGCACTTCGGAGGCGATCGTGTTCGCCGCCACCGAGGGCGGGTTGCGCATCCCGCCGCCGCTTGTCGTGGACGTCCTGCGGGCCTTTGGACTTGAGCTGGCGCAGGTAACGCCGAATGTGATTGCCCCGCTTGCCGTGTATAGTTGGGTTGCGCGTACGGAGGCGTGCTGGCCGACCGCGTCACTGCTCACGTTTCTTCATGATATCCGATGCGCGGCAGAGGATCGGGGAGACGGGGCGCTGCCCGCCTTTGGTAACGTCGATCTCGCGCGCCCGCAGTGCCAGAAGATATTTCCCGCAGAGTCGGGTCGGGCCGAGTGGGGGTCAGATTGAACACAGCGGTGGTTTTATCACCACGTGGCGAGCGGTAGCGGCCTTGAGTGCTCGGGGCGACCGGTGGCGGTTAGGACCATGCCCAGTAGGCATCTAGATGCTGATGACGAGTGGGTAGCACGGAGACTTGTCGGAATCACCGCCCGCTTCAACATGCGCGACCTCGCTGAGGAGTACGTCATGTATGGCGTAACGCCGCTTGCTGTGGAGTGGCGCCTGGCTCCTGGGGTGCTTCGACGTGACAACATCCGTCCCTCCGTGTCTTCGCTGCCGGGGCCCTCCGATCCGCGTAAGTTGTGTTGAAGCTTGATTTCGTATGGTGCTCGTCGAGGCTGTTGTTTTTACAATGTGCCCCAGTGCCCTTCGCAGGTATTTCGCTGGGGGACGCAGAGCGTGCGGTGAGTGAGAGAGACCATGTGGAGTTAACCCCAGTTGTGTGATGAGTAATTGACGCGTGTCCTAAAAAGTCTGAGTTTGTTCCGGGCATTTTTGTGCTAATTACCGATGCAAATTTTTGATTATATCATTTTGTGCGGTGCTATGTAATGTGTTTTCTTGTCGGTGATGACTGCAGGACTTACACGGGTGACCGGACTAGGCATAGGCGGTGCTGAGGTCAGAGCGGTCGGGATGTGTCGAAGACGACGAGGACTCGAAGTGGCTGCGAGGCGTGCGCGGCAAGACACGAGGAAGCTTCCAGGAAGGTGCAGGAGGGGCATTTTGGTAAATGCGCAAGGTTGCACAAAAGGAAGCGGATTTTATTTGAAAATGATCCATTAGTGGAAAAGTGTTGTGACCTAATGGGTAAAATGGTGTGTAAACCCATTAGTGGAGAGGTGTTGTGACCTAATGGGTAAAATGTGTGTAAACCCATTAGTGGAGAGTTGGTGTGACCTAATGGGTAAAGTAGACTTGTAAACCCATTAGTGGAGGCTGTAAATAGAGGTGCTCTCTAGGTGGAGAAGTGCACTTGAGAGAGAGAGAAATAGAAATGGGTATGAGTATTAGGGTTTCCTAATGCTTGTGCTCTTGGGAGAGAATTTTTTTATGCAAGATTTAGAGTTCATTCTCTCCTTGTGGGTGTTCTTGAGTGAGACATGGAAGAGTTGGTGTAAACATTTATGTGTTATAATCATTCATCACTCTTCGTCTCAATATGAATATCCTTGTTTTATATCTTGTGCTATTTACTTGCTTTCCTTCTAATTAATGTTCTTGTTCTATTGCTACTATATATATATATATATTTATATATATTTGCTTTGAACGGGGATTCATCTCAAAGCGCTTTGGCTAGTTCATCCCGAAAGCAAAATATCGATTTCGCTTTTCATTGCTCTGTGATGGGAGATTGTCTCAAGGTTCATTGACTGGTTCTTTCCCTAGAGCAATATCAGAATTTTTGGACTGGTCTTTCCTCTTGTTTAGTTCTCGATTAAGTTCATTTCTAGTTGCTAGGATCAGTTCAGAATCTATTTATTTTTCTGTTCAGTCAATCTTTTTATTGCCTGCTATCCTATTATTTCGGTAGATGCAAGTAAAGTCTTATCTGTTTGCCGTTTAAGTTCTCTGCAGTTTGCTTTTTCGGTTCGGGCCAAAGGTGCGACAAGAACTTCTTGTAATGTTCTTCTCGGTCTGCTTTGCAGTTTTATCTCCCTGTGCTTGCTCTCGGTTCTGCAGCAAATGATGTGTCTTCTCTGCTTCTGCAAGTGCTGATGTTGTCTCTTGTTTCGGCCAACAATCTACAGCAGCTGCAGTCTGCCTTTTTCTTGTTCGGATGCAGCAAACAGCAAAGTGTTTTTTGTTGGTTTCGGCTTCTAGGGTGTGTCGTTCTGCACCCCCTTGTTTGATTGATCTTTGTGCTATTTAGTGATGCTAGTCGGACTGCAGTTGTGATTCAGTTCTTAGTTTGTAACAGCAGTTTGCACTTTCGGTTTTGTGCTATTACTAACTGTTTTTGGTTCTGCAGTCTGCCCATTATTTTGCTGCTTTTCGGGTGGAGGAGGTTTGCTGTCTACTGGTTCTTGGGCTGCTTTTTGTGTTGCTTTTCTTCTTGCGGTTAGGAGAGGAACAATAGTCCCCTGTTCTCCAAAGGTTCGGTTCGATGTAGCCTGCTTGGCAAGAGATTTCTCAGCGATACCTTTCTTTGTTCGCTTGGTTGGGTTGCATGTGCTGATTTTCTTTCGAGAGTGATCCAGCAGCTGTGTTGGTGTTAATTGCTGCATGTGCTGGGATTTTCAGCAGCAGTAGCTTTCCAGTGTGACAGGACCAGCTTTCCGCTTTTCCTCTGTGGTGTTCTGCTAAGTACTGATTTTGGGTTGGTGGTGATCCTGATTTTCAGTGCTCAGTTTTACCTTCTCCAGGTTGTTTCAGTTTAGTATGGCTGCTACTTTTGGATCTTTTGCAGCACACTGAGCTCAGGTCTTATTAATAGCTTTTCTTGTGTAGTAGAGCTCACTGCATTTTGCTTTCTTGTTAAAGTTTTCCCTTCAGGATTATTTCTTTCTAGTAGTCAAGTCCTTTAGCTTTTGGGTCTGCATTTTTCTCTTCTTTTTATTTTTAGGCAAGCTGAATTTCGTGTTTTCTTTTAGCAAGTTTGAGTTCTCTTTTTTTTTTGCTTTCTTTAGTTTCTAAATCCTGCTTCTCTCAGCTTTGTTTTTAGCTCTCTTCTTCATAGCTTCTAATAGCTTTAGGAGAGGGTGTGTTTTAAGTAAGATTTGTGAACAATCTCTTGGAACCAGTTTTTCTTTTTATATATATATCTTGTAGGTTCTTACTTCATAGTATTTATTGCTATCGGAGGAAAGATTAGAAGTGAATACTTGGGGGTAATTTTTAAAGGCACCATTCACCCCCCCTCTGTTGCCGTTTCCGATCCTTCAATTGGTATCAGAGCCGGTTAATTCTCGTCCATAGATCTTAACCGTCTCATGAGCCATGGCAATGAGCATGTATTCCACCAAGCCACCTATCTTCGATGGGGTTGACTATCCCTTTTGGAAGAGTAGGATGGAGTCTTACATACAGGCTCAGGGCTATACAATTTGGCAAAAAGTCAAAACCCGATTTGTTATTCCTGCCAATGAACACATCACTGCGAATAACATGCCAGATGTGGAGGCAAATGCTAAGGCAAGGAACATCATAATCCAGGGTCTGAGCAGGAGTGAATTTGATCGTATTTCTCATCTTTCGTCGGCCTATGATATCTGGGTGACTCTCGATGCATACCATGAGGGTACCACCCAGATTAAGACCGTACGACAGGACCAGTTCAAGCGAGAGTACAACAAGTTTGAAATGCTCGCTGGCGAGTCCCTGGATAAGTGTTTTTCAAGATTTCACAAGATTCTGAGCAACCTCCGAGCCGTCGGTCTCACATACTCCGACTCGGACAATGCTTGTCAGATGCTCACTGCTCTTAATTTGCATGTTTGGGAGATGAAGGTGACCACGATTAAAAACACGACCGACCTCTCGACTCTCACTCTTGACGTGTTGTACTCACGCCTCAAGACGCACGAGATTGACATAGTCTCTCGAAAGTCGAAGTCACAGTTGATGGCCCTAGTCACCGATCCCGGTTCGGCTTCTGGTCTTTCTTCTGATTTGCCGTGTGGATTCTCCCTTGCTGCTCTCTGTGACATAACTGATGATCAGTTAGAGCAGCTCGAGGATGAGCAACTGGCCCTCCTAGCTCGGAAGTTTTCCCATACTTACAAGAGGAGGAGGGACAGAAATAGGGGAGGACCTGTCATTTGTTTCGAGTGTGGTGGCCCCAACCACATTCGGGCAAATTGCCCCAAACTGGTGAAGGGCAAGAACGACTACGGCGGTGTGAGCAAGAACGACTACATCGACAAGAACCGCAACAAGAAGCCTCCAGTTTACGCTCAAGGCAAGAAGAAGTTCTGCAACTTTGGCAAAGCCAAGAAGCTCTTCTACCGCATCCTCACCGCCTTTGATGACATCGACTTCAGCGACATGGAGGGGTGGAGCGACGACGACGACAAAGATGATCAAGATCCCAAGGACGACGACGATTTCATCAGCATGTGCTTCATGGCCAACGACAACGACGTCAGCGACAGCGAGCTCTACAACGACTCCGATGAGGTTCGCCGGGCAGGGAAGGGAAAGGTTTGGCTCGTAGACTCCGGGTGTTCACGACACATGACCGGAGATTCCCGTTGATTTTCTTCCCTTGCCCGTACTCCCGGTGATGAGACGATCACCTTCGGAGATGCTTCATCTGGGCATGTGATCGCCAAAGGTACTGTGCGCATTAATGACTCTTTTGTTTTAAAAGATATTGCCTTGGTTAGTAAGCTGCAGTATAATTTGCTTTCCGTTTCTCAGCTTACCGATGACGACTTTGAGGTGAGCTTTAAGAAAAACAATTGCAAAATTCTTGATTCTTCGGGTAGTATGGTTTGCGGGATTTCTCGTTTTGGGAGGATCTTTCGTGCTGATTTTTCTGAGTCTTCTGGTGATCCTCTCAGGTGTTTAGTTGCTTCTGAGTCCCGCGACCTTTCCTTCTGGCATAGGAGACTTGGTCATATTGGATTTGACCATTTGAGCCGAGTTAGCGGCCACATCTCATTCGTGGCTTGCCGAAACTCAAGATGGTCAAAGATATTGTTTGCGCTCCTTGCCGGCACGGCAAGATGGTCGCTGCTTCCCATCCTCCGGTCACAGTCACGATGACCGATGCACCAGGACAGCTGCTCCACATGGACATAGTTGGACCAGCTAGAGTGCAGTCAGCAGGAGGGAAGTGGTATGTTCTTGTTGTAGTCAATGACTTCTCGAGGTACTCTTGGGTGTTTTTCTTAGCCTCGAAGGATGAGACGTTTACACATTTTCGAGGTCTTTTTAGTAGGCTTTCGGTTGAGCTCCCGGGTGCCTTACGAGCGATCCGCAGTGACAATGGCATGGAGTTCAAGAATTTCTACTTTGAGAGGTTTTGCGATGAGTCAGGTGTGGAGCACCAGTTCTCTTCTCCATACGTCCCCCAGCAAAATGGCGTAGTGGAGAGGAAAAACCGTACCTTGGTCAAGATGGCCAGGACGATGCTTAATGAGTATTCTACACCTAGGAAGTTTTGGGCTGAGGCAATAGCCACCGCGTGCCATGTTTCAAACAGAGTTTTTCTGAGGGCACACTTGCATCGCACTTCTTTTGAGTTGAGATACGGGCGAAAGCCCAGCGTATCTCATTTTCATGTTTTTGGTTGCAAGTGTTTTATTCTGAAGTCCGGGAACCTAGATAAGTTCGAGTCACGTTCCTGTGATGGGATTTTTCTGGGTTACTCGACTTCTTTGCGGGCGTATAGGGTTTGGAACTGCGAGTCTAACAAAATGGTAGAGACCTGCGAGGTGACTTTCGATGAGGCCAGTCCGGGGACTAGGCCCGATATCTCAGGTTCAGTAGAGTAGTCCAAGCCCATCTTTGTGGATGAGGAGGAGGACGAAGATGAGGGTTGTCTACCAGATCCAGTTTCTCCTCCCCTTGAGGTGCCTACTTCTTCCACCGCACCTCAAGGAGATCAGCCCATTCCTTCCGCATCCTCAGGAGCCAGTGGCTCTGTTCCTACCTCATCAGCTCATGAGGTAGAGGCCACTACTTCTTCTCATCCAGGACCTCCCCATCATATCCAGAAAGCTCATCCTTCAGAGCAGATAATTGGAGATCTCTTTGAGCGCGTTACACGCTCAAAGTCTGGCACGTCTCACTTCTGTCTTCACTCTGCCTTTGTTGCCTTATTTGAGCCCAAGGATGTTTGTCATGCTCTTTCTGATGAGTCTTGGGTCAATACCATGCATGAGGAGTTGGAAAATTTCGAGAGGAATAAGGTCTGGTCGCTTGTCGAGCCCCCGCGAGGTCACAATATTATTGGGACTAAGTGGGTGTTCAAGAACAAGCAGAGCGAGGATGGAGTGGTTATTCGGAACAAGGCTAGACTGGTAGCTCAGGGGTTCTCCCAGGTTGAGGGTCTAGATTTGAGAGACCTTTGCCTCAGAGCGGACTTGAAGCCATTAGAATCCTACTTGCCTTTGCAGCTTCTAAGGGTTTCAAGCTTTACCAGATGGACGTCAGGAGTGCCTTTCTCAATGGCTTTATTGAGGAAGAGGTCTACATCCGACAGCCTCCTGGTTTCGAAAACCCCAAATACCCTAACCATGTCTACAAGCTTTCCAAAGCGTTGTATGGACTTAAGCAGGCCCCTAGGGCTTGGTATGAGAGGCTTAAGTCCTACTTATTAAGTCATGGTTTTGAGATGGGTAAAGTAGACAAGACCTTGTTCATTCGCCGGCATGGCACTGATCTTCTGCTTGTCCAGATTTATGTGGATGACATCATCTTTGGCGGCTCCTCACATGCTCTTGTTTCTCGGTTTTCGATATCATGAGCTCGGAGTTTGAGATGAGCATGATGGGCGAGTTGAGTTTCTTTCTTGGCTTCCAGATCAAGCAGACTCGGGAGGGTACTTTCTTGCATCAGGGTAAGTACACTTGAGACCTTCTGAAGCGCTTTGACATGAGTGATGGCAAGCCAGTATCTACTCCGATGGCGACAACGACTTCCCTTGATCCAGATGAGGATGGAGAGCCAGTTGATCAGAAGGAGTTCAGAAGCATGATCGGATCCCTCTTGTACTTCACTGCCTCGAGACCGGACATACACTTCTGTGTGTCTGTGTGCTCAATTTCAGGCTTCACCTCGCATATCTCACCGCCAGGCGGTGAAACGCATTTTCTGATACCTTCAAGCTACCATAGACTATGGTATCTGGTACTCCTCCTCTTCTTATCTTTCCCTTAGAGCCTACTCCGATGCAGACTTTGCTGGCTGTAGGATAGACAGGAAGAGCACTTCTGGAACCTGCCAATTCATTGGCACTTCTCTTATTTCTTGGTCTTCTAGGAAGCGATCGGTATTGCACATCCATCGCAGAGGTCGAGCACGTTCTCGCCGCCGATTCTTTGCGGCCGGTACTGGATGGCTTCGACCCTGCGGGACTTTGGGTTAGTTATAGACAGTGTTCCACTCTTTTGTGATAACACTTCTGCTATTAACATTGCTAAGAACCCAGTGCAACACTCTCGGACCAAGCACATCGATATCAGATATCATTTTCTTAGAGACCATGTGGAGAAGAGTGATATAGTGCTCTAGTTTGTGGAGAGTGACCACCAATTGGCTGATATCTTTACCAAGCCATTGGATAGCTCTAGGTTTTCAGCTCTGCGAGGAGAGCTTGGGGTGGTTTGTCCTTATGGTCTGTTGTGAGGGGGAGCTTTATGCTTTACTGCTTTTATTATATTGATTATGCTCTTACTCCTTTCTGTTGCATAGCATTCGGGGTGCATTGGGGTTAGTCCTTCTAGCATAGGTTAGAGTGGTCTTCTTGTCTAGTTGCTTAGACTTCTGCACTTATCTTGTGATTCTAGGATGCTGCTTATTAGTTGTTTCTTATCTCACTAGGTTGAACTCACTCACGGCTTGTAGGTTCTAGCGAGGGTTAGGCCATCCTCGGGTAGACAGGGTACGTGTTTGCTCTCTAGTGTGTGCGCTAGACAGTCAGCTGATAGTCCTGGAGTCATATGGGGTAGACGAGAGTCTATCTAAGCCAAAGTATCATCTACATCTTATCTATGCTTTAAGGACTACCCGTTTGGATTTACTTTGCCAGCTTCTCGTTTTTATTTGCTTTGGTTCAGGGGGAGTTCATTTGGGAGCTTCTAGATATTAATTTTGACATAACTCAACTTGAACTACAAGTGCATCTCATGTTGAGGGGGAGCTGGATTTTATTGCATTTCAGTTTGCATTATAATATAACTACATGGAGCCTTGATTATTATCCAATTATGATCTGTTTACAATGCATTACATCTTGCCATGATCTGTGCTTAATTGCTAGATTTATCATGACTTTATATGTGTAGTCTAGTCCTTGCCATGATAAGTTGATTAAAAACTGCACAACTTGAATTAATTCATGTCATGGTAGCTTTTGAGACTAGTCTGTCTTTAGTTCTCCATTTATGATTCATGCCATGTCAAATAGGCTGCGTTGAGTCTTCAATCTCTATTGAGCTTTAGATTGAGCTATGTTCTTTTATGAAGCATGAATTATCATTACCTCCTTGGTCTAAGAACTAAATGCAACAAAAGCAAAGTGATCTCTTTTTGTGTTAAAAACTGATCTCACCAATTCACTCTCATGAGACGGCTTGCCATTGCACTAGGCATGAACTCAGGGGGAGTTTTGGTTGACCAAGATCATCTTCTTAAGCTTCTCGCTTGGAGTGATCGCATAAGGCTTGAGATCTAGCATATGGCTAAGAAATTAAATTTTGTAAAAATGGTTGAAGCTTAGGAGGCAGTTGTGGATGACTCCTAGTCCAGGACTTGCTTTGCTAAGATAAAACCAAATATGATTTTCAGCGAAAGTCATTTGTGCTAAATTTGCTTATTCACAAAAAGACCAAGTACTTAAAAAAATGAACTTGTAGCTCGCTAAACCGGCTCAATATTAGCTTCTTGATTTCACTTAGATTATTTGACATGGCTTGCATCATCCTTGGATACCTTTAGCTAGACTAAAATCATATTTGACTTGACATGCTAAGAAATTGGATAAATTTTTCAGATTATGATTTATTTGGTTTAGCTAGTCTATACATGAATCGTCATGATCTTAATAGAATTTTTATGAATTATGGTTTGGTGTAATATTAAAAAAAATCATTATGGATAATCTTCATGGCTCCGAATGCTTAAAATAAAGAACACACAAGTCATTTCATTCTCTCGTGCATTTTAATGAATTTATTGCCAAAAGGGGGAGAAGTTTGGAGAAAAAGACTTCTGGAGTGTTGCAGAAAAATTTGCTCTTTCTTTTTCTGCTCCAGTTTTCTCTTTTGTCGACATGGTCTTAGTTTCTTTGATTTTCTTTTAGACCATATTTGACTTTCAAACTCAACTTTATATGCTTTTTCTGTGTTTGTCAATATACTCATCAAGGGGGAGATTGAGAGACCATGTGGAGTTAACACCAGTTGTGTGATAAGTAATTGACGCGTGTCCTAAAAAGTCTGAGTTTGTTCCGGGCATTTTTGTGCTAATTACCGATGCAAATTTTTGATTATATCATTTTGTGCGGTGATATGTAATGTGTTTTCTTGTCGGTGATGACTGCAGGACTTACACGGGTGACCGGACTAGGCACAGGCGGTGCTGAGGTCAGAGCGGTCGGGATGTGTCGAAGACGACGAGGACTCGAAGTGGCTGCGAGGCGTGCGCGGCAAGACACGAGGAAGCTTCTAGGAAGGTGCAGGAGGGGCATTTTGGTAAATGCGCAAGGCTGCACAAAAGGAAGCGGATTTTATTTGAAAATGATCCATTAGTGGAAAAGTGTTGTGACCTAATGGGTAAAATGGTGTGTAAACCCATTAGTGGAGAGGTGTTGTGACCTAATGGGTAAAATGTGTGTAAACCCATTAGTGGAGAGTTGGTGTGACCTAATGGGTAAAGTAGACTTGTAAACCCATTAGTGGAGGCTGTAAATAGAGGTGCTCTCTAGGTGGAGAAGTGCACTTGAGAGAGAGAGAAATAGAAATGGGTATGAGTATTAGGGTTTCCTAATGCTTGTGCTCTTGGGAGAGAATTTTTTTATGCAAGATTTAGAGTTCATTCTCTCCTTGTGGGTGTTCTTGAGTGAGACATGGAAGAGTTGGTGTAAACATTTATGTGTTATAATCATTCATCACTCTTCGTCTCAATATGAATATCCTTGTTTTATATCTTGTGCTATTTACTTGCTTTCCTTCTAATTAATGTTCTTGTTCTATTGCTACTATATATATATATATATATATATTTATATATATTTGCTTTGAACGGGGATTCATCTCAAAGCGCTTTGGCTAGTTCATCCCGAAAGCAAAATATCGATTTCGCTTTTCATTGCTCTGTGATGGGAGATTGTCTCAAGGTTCATTGACTGGTTCTTTCCCTAGAGCAATATCAGAATTTTTGGACTGGTCTTTCCTCTTGTTTAGTTCTCGATTAAGTTCATTTCTAGTTGCTAGGATCAGTTCAGAATCTATTTATTTTTCTGTTCAGTCAATCTTTTTATTGCCTGCTATCCTATTATTTCGGTAGATGCAAGTAAAGTCTTATCTGTTTGCCGTTTAAGTTCTCTGCAGTTTGCTTTTTCGGTTCAGTTTCAAAGGTGCAGCAATCTGTTCTTGTAATGTTCTTCTCGGTCTGCTTTGCAGTTTTATCTCCCTGTGCTTGCTCTCGGTTCTGCAGCAAATGATGTGTCTTCTCTGCTTCTGCAAGTGCTGATGTTGTCTCTTGTTTCGCCAAGAATCTCTCAGCACTGCGATCGCCTTTTTCTTGTTCGGATGCAGCAAACAGCAAAGTGTTTTTTGTTGGTTTCGGCTGCTAGGGTGTGTCGTTCTGCACCCCCTTGTTTGATTGATCTTTGTGCTATTTAGTGATGCTAGTCGGACTGCAGTTGTGATTCAGTTCTTAGTTTGTAACAGCAGTTTGCACTTTCGGTTTTGTGCTATTACTAACTGTTTTTGGTTCTGCAGTCTGCCCATTATTTTGCTGCTTTTCGGGTGGAGGAGGTTTGCTGTTCGGCTGGTTCTTGGGCTGCTTTTTGTGTTGCTTTTCTTCTTGCGGTTAGGAGAGGAACAATAGTCCCTGTTCTCCAGTGCTCGGTTCAGTGTAGCCTGTTCGGCAGCAGTACTTCTCAGCAGTACCTTTGCTGTTTTGCTGTTTGGTTGGGCTGTTGCATGTGCTGATTTTCTTTCAGTAGCAGTCACAGTTTCCAGGTTGGTGTTCGGCTGCTGCATGTGCTGGGATTTTCAGCAGCAGTAGCTTTCCAGTGTGACAGGACCAGCTTTCCGCTTTTCCTCTATGGTGTTCTGCTAAGTACTGATTTTGGGTTGGTGGTGATCCTGATTTTCAGTGCTCAGTTTTACCTTCTCCAGGTTGTTTCAGTTTAGTATGGCTGCTACTTTTGGATCTTTTGCAGCACTCTGAGCTCAGGTCTTATTAATAGCTTTTCTTGTGTAGTAGAGCTCGGCTGCATTTCTGTTTCTTGTTAAAGTTTTCCCTTCAGGATTATTTCTTTCTAGTAGTCAAGTCCTTTAGCTTTTGGGTCTGCATTTTTCTCTTCTTTTTATTTTTAGGCAAGCTGAATTTCGTGTTTTCTTTTAGCAAGTTTGAGTTCTCTTTTTTTTTTGCTTTCTTTAGTTTCTAAATCCTGCTTCTCTCAGCTTTGTTTTTAGCTCTCTTCTTCATAGCTTCTAATAGCTTTAGGAGAGGGTGTGTTATAAGTAAGATTTGTGAACAATCTCTTGGAACCAGTTTTTCTTTTTATATATATATCTTGTAGGTTCTTACTTCATAGTATTTATTGCTATCGGAGGAAAGATTAGAAGTGAATACTTGGGGGTAATTTTTAAAGGCACCATTCACCCCCCCTCTGTTGCCGTTTCCGATCCTTCAGAGTGCGTTCCTTGGACCGTACACGGGCAGGGAGCCTGCACGTGGCCGTGACCGCGGAGGCGGGTCTAGGGCGGTTGAACCGCGTGTGCGAGGCCTTGGGTATTAGGGTGCCAGCGCGCGTTGTTCCAGCCCCTAGCCCACCTCGACGGAATGCCGCGGGGGAGGGGGTTGTAGCGGAGGCGGGTTCCCGTTCGGTGGAGCATGCAGAGTTGGAGGTAAGAGTGAGTGCCGCCACCAGCCAGTGTTGGGACGGAACCAGTACTCCCGGAGGATGTTGGGGCGGAGCCATTGCTCGTGGAGGATGCTGGGGCGGAGCCATTGCTCACGGAGGATGCTGGGGCGGAGCCATTGCTCGCGGCCGTGGGACCTCCGTCTGCGGCGGTTTCCGATGCGGGACCGTCTTCCTGCTCCCCGAAGGCGCAGCGACCCCGCACACGGTCGCTGCTTCGGTCGGGTGGGGGTTTTGTTGTAGCGAGCTGGGTCGGAGCCCTATGGGACTCGACCAGACCGAAAAGCGTCGGTGCCCTCGCGGCCCCGACCGAGTCTGCGGCTGCCAGCGGCGAGGGCTTGATGGAGCTGAGCTCCGACACCGAAGCTCCCCCAGTTGGCAAGGCGGGCGAGGACGCGAAGGTCCTCGTGGATTCGGGGCGGGGCTGAAGGTAGAATTTCCTTGACTGTGACTTGGTAGATATTCACAGAGCTGACCCTCATGTGCCTTGACAGCAACGTCGTTTCTCGAGCACGGGCGCCCTGCGGAGCCCGAAGGTGGCTTGTTGGGAGGGGCGTCTAGCGCCAGCGAGGCTGTTGCTGCAGAAGCCGCCGATGTCTAGCAGACTTTGTTCCTCGAGCAGGGGTGTTGGCGGCATGGCGGGGGGCCGTCGATGATGCGGTCGCGAGGTTAGATCGCGACGCTTTGCAGATCGGCGGGCCTGATTTGCTTGAAGGGGTGCTCGAGGTCTCTCAACTGAGGGTAAGTGCCTAACCCCGAGCAGCCCGTGGCCTTCTTGGAGGTGTACTGATTGCTTCCTTGTGTAGACTTTCACCCTCAGCCGGGCGCTACAGGCGGCCTATGCGCGGGAATGGGAGGCCTTGGAAGGCCGGCTGCGCGCTGCCGAAGGGGCGCTTCGTGCATCTGAGGAGGCACACTCCGCTAAGGATGACCGCGTGCGGCTGCTGGAAGCGGAACGCGCGGCGGCTGTCTCATATGCCGCGGAGCGTGTGGCATCGACGCGGCAGGCGGCGGTGGTGGAGCGTGACGGGCTGCTCCAGCAGATTGCCTCCCTGGTGGAAGAGAACGGCCGTCTCGCTGCAGCCCTGAGGGAGCGGGATGAGGCGCTAAGTACCGCTCCCTAACGTCCGGCCGGTGTCGTCAAGGTGACTCGTCGCGCCAATGGCGGGTTGGGGTGCAACGGGTGGGTTGGGGCCGATCGTCACGTCAATGGTGGCGGGGTGGATGGTGTCGGTGGTGGCGGGGTCGATGGCGTCGGAGGTGGCGGGGTCGATGACGTCGATGGTCGGCGATGAGCGTCGTCATTTTCTTCCCCGCCCGCCGATGCCGAAGCCTCGTGCCGTCGCGGGCCTCGCCGCGCCCGCTTCCTTCTTCCTCGCCGCCGATGACGAAGCTTTTTTCGGTGCCATCCTCCTTCTTGCAGTCTTGAGGCTTGCTTCCGTCGTCCCCACGGACGGCGCCAACTGTTGTGGCTATAGACCAAACAGAGAGAGTATGGTGGTGGAGAGTTAGGTAAACAAATGACCTCTTGGGTCTTTCCCAAAACTCGATATCATATATATACATGTACCCTTGTAGGGAGTGTCTTTACCACCGTGGCTTCGCACCGAAGCCTTCCTTATTACATAGTTCTCAACAGGCTAGCTGGGTTTAGGTGGGGGCCACCCCTACAACAGAGAGTATTGTGAAACGTAGAATATTTCAGTGTAGGCAAATACCAGAATTGCTCCTGGTGGGCTTAGACTATAAATAGAGAGGCATTGTATTATGTAAATATATCTGAGATCATAAATCAATAAAGACTACATATGGTGTTTTCTCTCAATTGATGTCTCTATGATTGATCTATTCTGTCTCTTGGTGATTGATTGATTGATTGCGTGAATTGTGTTACCGTTCATCTACTCTTCATCGTTTTCTTAACACAGCCCATTCTTCATGTGCTACCAATTACTATTTCCCCAACGGACGTGGCAATTCGCCGTGGTGAAATAGAGTCAAGCCCACGGAATGTGGTACTAAATTGTGCCCATTTGCGAGACGTGGCAAGTCCCCACAGCTCGTTGGCAAGGCCGTGCGTGATGCGTCATCGGTAGAAGGACGACGGCCACTCGAGCGTTCCTCATGACGTGCATGGCGGTGCACACTCTGAGGCCAGGCTTTTTAGCTGCTTGCGAGGGGAAGTTTATTAAAATCAATTTAGTACCACGTGGTCCTAGTATGCTTTCTACAGAAAAAGGTGCTTTTGGAAGCAATTGCATCTATCCATCATGAGTTATTTGGGTGCAACCTTACACAGGCAACTAACAACTTACGTCTGGAGCAGCTCCTCTAGTCACGTCCTGCTCTCCTTTCTCGACTCACTTCCATCTGTTAGCTGGACCTCATCATCTGCCGTTGATGGAGGTGTCTTGTTTCTGCTCAGGAAAGGGAAACCACCCTTAGCCTCATTCTTCTCTTCAATATGCGCAAAGCAGAAGAAACTCTTGCGGTAGTGAAGAGACACATAAATAACCTTGCCGATCAAGCAGAAGCGGTCGATTCTGAGGAAGCTTATCATGGCATCCTTTTTGATATTATGGGCCATACTAATGATTTGACCAAGCTAGAGGAGGAAGTGGTGCAGGTAAGGACAATCTTCACGGCATTTGAGAACACAGCCGCCGATCCTCTAACTCCAAAAGTAGAAGAGGAAGCATATGAAGCCTAGAAGATCAAAATCTGGGAATCTCTTTTTTTAAGGATTTTTATAATAAATTTGACTTAAATTTATCTTTTATAAAAGTGATTAGTCACACTAGCACACTTATGTGTTCTAATTTAGTAGCTTTTGTAATTTATTTGACAAAGGATAAAACACATATGGTTGTAAATAAAAATTGTATGTGATAGTTTTATAGACGGTTCTAACTAAAAGTCATCTGTAGTAATGGACAAAACACAGACGGTTGTAAATAAAAACCGTTTGTGATATTTTATAAACGGTTCTAATTAACAACCGTCTATGATAATAGGAAATATCACATATAGTTTTTAAATCTAATCGTATATGATAATTTCAGAGACGATTTTCATAATAAACTGTCTGTGATAAGACGTCCAGTATAACTTTTTTTAATAGTAATACCGCTAGGCTTGGCAAGAGCTGCTGAGTGCAATACTGCGGTAGGGCGCTAGGGACTGCTGGCCTGCCGCACGAGCCGAAGAGCTGCTACGCTCTGGGTTTCTCCCACACTAGTGCTCTCCTGTTGAGCTATGATATTACGTAGGAGACACGTGTCACCGGTACGTATACTAGATTTTATACAGGTCATCTATAGCAGGGGCTGCCTTAGGGCTGGAAAAAAGCTCGTTAGTAAGGCTCATTGGCTCGATTTAAAATTGCTTCAATTACACTCGATAATTAGTTAAACATTGAAAGAGTCGATTTCGGATGAAATTAAATTTTTCTTTGGCTCGGCTCGGCTTGTTAGCTCGATTATAAAAAAATTGCAAACTATCAATAAAATGATATTAAATCAAACTATAACAATTTTAGAAAAAGCTCGATAAGACAATGAGCTGGCTCGATATCCACCCATAGGCCGCCTAGTGTGGGTTTTTCTATAGCCACCTATTGTGGGTTAGCAAGAATGCGTCAATTCAGTACAACGTGATGTACGTTTTCTAAGGAAAAACGCTTAGGAAAGACACGTATCCCATCTATAGCTGAGGCTAGGGCTAAAAAAAAAAAGCTCGTTAGTAAGGCTCATTGGTTTGATTTAAAATTGCTTTAATTACACTTGATAATTAGTTAAACATTGAAAGAGTCGATTTCAGATGAAATTAAATTTTTCTTTGACTCGGCTAACTCGTTAGCTCGATTCTAAAAAAATTGTAAACTATCACTAAAATGTGAGGCCACCTAGTGAGGTTTCGCAAAAATGTGTCAATTCAGTGCCACGTGGCCGTACGTTTTCTATAGAAAAAGTCCCATCAGAAGGGGTAGTGCGGCAGATATGTAGAGAGAGTAACCGGTGATGACAGGCTATGCGCCTGCGAGGCTCCTTTCTATAGGGCCATAGGCAGGGGGCACTACCAGCCATGTGCTACCAATTTCTGTATCCCCGACGGACGTGGCAATTCGCCGTGGCGGAATATGTTGCCGGAGCAGAGTCGGTCGCGAGACGTGGCAAGGCCGCGGGGACGTGTCATCGGTGGAAGGACGACGGCACTCGAGCGTTCCTCGTAACGTACATGGCGGCGCATACTTTGAGGCTAGGCTATTTGGCTGCTTGCGAGGAGAAATTTCTTAAAATCAATTCAGTACCACGTGGCCTAGTACGTTTTCTACGTAAAAAGGTTATTCGAAAGCACGTACATGGCGGCGCACGCTTTGAGGCCAGGCTCTTTGGCTGCTTGCGAGGGGAAATTTATTAAAATCAATTCAGTACCACGTGGCCTAGTACGTTTTCTACCTAAAATAATGCTTCGGAAGCAATCGCATCTTTCACTGTAGATAACTTTTTTACTCTAACTAAATTAGCTTATTAAGTATAATTAAATTTAAAAATATATAAAAATTAAAAAATATGTTAATCTATCACGAACAATATAAAGAAATATGAAAACAAAGAAAATACAAAAAAGTCTAAAATATCTAAAAAAATAAAAAAAGATAAATTACTGAATAGTGAAAAAAGCTGAAGCTGAAAAAAGCTCTTTTGAGCAGGGTAAAATGCTTTTTTAAAATGATATCTATAAATTAATTATTATATATGCTATATCAACTTTATTTATATCATTTAAAATTATATGTGAATATCTTTTTCTCCGTACTTTTTATTGCAAACAGATAGAATTAAAAAATTTAAACTAAAACCCATAATCCAAGAACACGCTAATATAGAGTAGGGACCGCCAGCGTGGGTTGGCAAGAATGCGAGTGCGTGTAAACATCCAAAACTCTAAAAATAATTTGTCTAGTGTAAGGTCTATATAAAATTTAAAAATTGCTTTTTTATGAAAGAAGTCCCTTGATATTTGAATTTTTCTAAAATTTCTTGATTTTTTTTCATATTTTGCTGAATTCCCATAGCTTTTCTTGACTATCTGTGATTCAGTTTCATGAAGAAAAGTCGATCAAGTCTATGTATGTATTAGCTTCTAAAAGTTATTTTTTACAGTAAATTGCTTTTTTTACAATGCATAGTTTTCAAATGGAGTGCATTTTTAAGACGGGGTCTACTAGTTAATTGAAGTACACACTGTAGTGACTTCATTTGTATCGGTCAAAATCGCATATGAGTGTCTCTCTATAAACTTCTCTGTTATTCATCAGCCAAAGCCAAAAACTATAAAAAGCCAATATAAACACCCCGAAACTCAATGGATTTAAAGGTGTACCATCCGATGCATTGCTTCAGATCAAATAGGAATATCTATATATTTCAACTATATACGTAAAGGAATCTCGCAAGTACAAGAAACTTTTTATTTCCACTTTTTAAACCATCATGTTTAAGTAACATATGCATTAGTAGCACCTATGTATTCGATACAAGTAGGGTGCAAATTAAGTGGATACGGAATTACCAGTATTATCTGTTTACCGTATTCGATAGGATACAAATATGATATAGATTGTTTTTCACCTGATTAACAATTTCTATCCATTCGTATTTGAATTTGCACATGAATTCATGTTTCTTTAGATGAAAGTAAATGAATTAGAATGATTAAGCGTGATTGTACTAGAATAAAATGTTATTAATGTCTTCATACTATATAAGTTATGATGATATATGGATCCTACCGAATTGAGTAGATGTTTGATTCGTATTCGTATTCGTTATAATATTCGATTCGTATTCGTATTCGAGAATATTCAAATTCATATTCATATTCGTTTACAAATACGAATACGAATATGGTTTGAGCACTATCTGATCTGTATTTGATCTGTTTTCAACCCTAGATACAAGTGTAAAGAACCGCTACAGCCAGCTAATATTAAATAGGATAGCTTATTCATCTGTGATATCCAACCATGTAATTAGGTTGAACAATTTTCGAATACTGATTTTGTCAAGTCAAATATTTGTCAGATAGTATCAGATCAAAAATGAGTGGCACACCATATAGGCGAATGACCTCCTTGAAAATAAATCAGCAACATGTGTGTAACATCCTGATTTTCATAATTCTTTTGAAGCTTTTAAAACAAAATTGATCATTTAGATTTTTCTACAATTAATTAAAGCTTGAATTAAATTTTTTATTATTAAAAAGGATTTAATATGACTAAGTAAAACTTCAATTGTTACAGAAAGTATTTTATTTGGGTTTCTTGTGCTTCAAGGATTTTGTTTCTGAATTTTCTAGAATTTTTTTGGTTTATTCGCTATTTTCTATTACGCATTTGAATTTCTAGCAATTTTTGCAAATATAATATTCATTAAGAAATTCTAAACGCCTTTGGGCTGAAGCCCAATTTCCCTCCGGCCCAACCCCGTCGCTTGGCCCAATCCTCATGGCCCCGCCAACCAATCCGCCGCCCACCTTGTGTTGGCCATCGCTGCATTGCTTCGCAGCTGTCTGGTTGCCACGCATCAGCCATCGGGAGCCCTCGCATTGTTCATCGTCTTCTTCATCGTGTCCCAAGCGGACTCTCACCGCCGCAAGCCATCTTCACACCAGAGACTGTGTCGTCACTGCCTTGGACTTCATCCCGTGCCCGTCTCGGAGACCTCAATTTCTACATCTCCGAGCGGCCTCGCCACCATCGCGTGCGCCATCGCAATCGCTGTTGTTTATGTTGAGTTCGCCATTTGGTCGATGCCATCCATCTTCACCATTAGTTAGCTGTCCACTGCCTCGATCCGCTATTTCGCCTTGTCGCTACCCCTTGGCTGTTCTGCCCCATCGCCACATACCACGTGCACGCCGCACCCGCTCGGCAGCCTGAAGAGCCATCGATGCTTCACCACCGTCCACCAACCTCAGAGTGCCACACATCACCACCTTGCCCGTCCAATCGTCATTGCGACCGTCTGATCAGATCTGTGCTAACAACCCAATCTGACGGCGGGGTTCGGCCACGTGGCCCTTTGGCCGCCGTTGGATCTCTGTGACATCATCCAGTACCACACCGACTGACTGTTCATCTCTCATGAACTAAGTCCACTGTGCACCGAGAGACTGACATGTGAGTCCTGCTTGTCAGATCTACTGTGCCATGAGCCGAGCCGAGTCAGTCGTCCATGATTTCATTGTCACTATAGGTTGGAAAATTATTCTAGTGATGCAATACTAGTTGTCACATAAGTTGTACGATTAATATACTTAGCCATGCTTATAGTCTCGTTGGGCTCATCATCATATATGATCAATTAATTACTTTTGACTTAATGAGATATTGAATTGTGGTTGTAGCCACAGTTATAAAATTGGTGTGCCATTGGTGTTGGTTATACAAAATTGGTTTTCACTTGGGCGAGTGATCATGTAGTAAAGGGAGAAGTGTGGATTCACTTCGAGGGATATGGAAGTCTCACCTGGGTAATGTTTAAGGATTTAACTTTATGCACCGTTGATCTGAACCTTACTATACAATCACATGTGTAGTATGGGGTAGAACTAGCTGATTAATTTGTAATATTTCAATTTCGATTTTGCCATTGTGATGAATGTGGGTGTTGGTTAGACATTTTCACAAGGCGCAAGAGGGGGTAATTATCGATTATGTGATTAACCTACTCGTCGACGAAACCTTAGCGAACGAACTTAAGTTGAGGTTGAGTATTGCAAAGACCTTATTGTGATTTTCTTTTACGTAGAGATGATCACATCGTGTGGGTAAAGTTGTACAACCTCTGCAGAGTGTAAAACTATTCAAATAATCGTATCCCCGATCATGGACAATACTCGGTGATTTCACACGAATTGTAGAATTTTCATAAAAAACTTAGTTGGGATAAGTTGGGAGTGAATGGTTAGTTCACTGGTACTTCATTACGAAAATGATTAGTTCATGAGTGGTTCACTTGGTGAATGGTCAATTCACTTGTGATTTATTCAATTCCTTTGATTATTTATTTATAATCATTTTCTTAAAGTTTGATTTTAATCTATTTACTGTATTTACTTTAAATTATTACTTTATATAAAATAACCATTTAGCCATCATTTGGTAAGCCATGCATATTATATTACATTTTTGTTATAAATGACTTGCTAAGGACTCTATGTACTCACGGCTATATCCACATTTGCTCAATTAACGAAGAGGAACCATACCAATTGGAGGTATTTGAAGGAGGATACTTTGATGACTTCTCAAATTAGGGCCTCGCTTACCAGACGATTGCTTGTGGGTATGTCAAATGGCCACTTCGTTTTGTTGGTTTCCGCTGCTAGTTCTATTAAACCCTTTCAGCTGTTAAATTGTAAACTTGGCTATAAGGTCGCAACTTTGATAATTAATAATATTTAGAGTTTTTTCTTGGTTAATCATGATATGGTCAATATTCCATCTATGTTTCTACTGTGTGCACCAATGTGATCCTGGACTGGTGCAATATATATAAAGAGTCCAGATTTGCATATTCGAATCCCAATAATGCGTAGCATCATCATTCTTATGACAATAAATAGAATATTTCATCTTAGAAAATCTATCCACAACAATAAAAATACTATCTCTCCTCTTCTTTGTCCTAGGCAATTCTAAAATAAAATATATAGAAATATCCTCCCAAGAAATACTAGGAATAGGAAGAGCCATGTGTAAGACATGTGGATTCAGTCATGACTTAGCTTTTTGACATGTAGCGCATCGCAAAATGTAGCACTCGACGTCGCACCTCATCCTTGGCCAGTAGAAGTATTCAGCAAGGATGTCCTCTATCTTTTGTACACCAAAGTGTCCCATTAATCCTTCTCTATGCGCCTCCTGTAACAATAAAATATGAACGGAGCTAGCTAGATGCATAACTTGTTAGCTCTAAACAAAGATCCATCATTGAAAATAAAATTTATTCTAGCTTCTACCACCTTTACAATTATATATAGCATCTTTAAACTTATCATCAGAACCATATGGTTCCTTTATTATTTCTAGTCAAAAATTCTACAATTAAGTTGAGACAATATTGTATAGCGTCTAGACAAAACATCAACAATCACATTTTCTTTTCCTTTCTTGTGTTTAATGACATAAGAAAAGATTTAATAAATTCAACCCAACATGCATGTTTATGGTTCAGTTTAGCTTGACTTCAAATATGCTTCAAAGATTCATGATCAGAATGTACAACAAATTCTTTAGGCCATAAATAATGCTACCATATTTCTAAAGTTCAAACTAGAGCATACAATTCTTTATCATAAGTTAAATAGTTCAAACTAGGTCTACTCAATTTCTCACTAAAATAAGTAATAGGTTTATTTTCTTATATTAACACACCACTAATCCCAATTCCATCAGCATCACACTTAAGTTCAAAAGTCTTAGCAAAGTTAGGAAGTTGAAGAATGGTGCATTTGTGAACTTTTCTTTGAGAAGGTTAAATGCATCTTCTTGTGTTTGTCCCCATCTGAAGGAAACTTCTTTCTTTATTAATTCATTTAGCAGTGCGGCGATGGTGCTAAAATTCTTCACAAAGTGATAATAGAATCTAGCAAATCCATGGAAACTCTATACTTATGTGACCATTTGCAACATGGTAAAATGAAAATGGAAATTGCAAAGGTACAACTAGGCTTCAATTTTGGGTTATAGGTATGAAAAACAAATCTCAAACTAAAATATCACTGGCAACCGGTGCTCTAATACCACTTGATGTGAGATTGGTCCCATCTTCCTGTTGATGGAAATTTGATTTGTAGAGAGTGACTTTGACGATGTGGTTACTTGTTCGAAACTTGATCAAACCGTTCAACAATCGCTAAACCACGCTCTTTTTGTTATCAATCTCCCCAAGAATGACTGTTGAGCTGATCACGAAGATTAAATCCTACAAGAAATCAAGAACAAGCAAGAATTTAAGTAAAGAACAATCTAAAAATTGCTAGATATAAAAGTCGCATAAGGATAGTTGAGGTTCTGTAACACGAATATGTTGGTTTAATCGATACAAGAGATAATATGAAGTTTACACACATGGGATAAACTGATCTCAACAAAACCTAACCCTAATCTAATGGTGGTACCTATAATATAAGAGGGAAGAGGTAGCCGGCTAAGGTGTGTCCCACCCTAGGGTGCATGACCAGGAAGTGGGAGCAATCCTCTACAACTCTCTAATTAGACTCAAACTAATACAAGGCTTAGGGCTCAGGGCTCAGGTTTAAAAGTGGTGCAACACTTTGGATCAAAATTAGCTCAAATTGGACCATGCAGGCTTTGGATTTGGTGCTAGTGGTGCCATGATGGAGAGAGGGTGCTGGTTAGCCATGTGGACCCCACTTGGCTTAGTTGCACTTGGGCTGGATCTTATGCATGCTTTTCTCCTCGAAATGAACCTTCATATGCAGAATTAGCTTCTAAGTTCTTGAGTACAAGAATATCACTTGCATAAGGTAGCAATCCATCCCGTGACATTAAATTATGCATCCTAAGAATGAGCTCACCTAATAGTTAAGTTGATGTGCATGAGCCTTTATAATGGGTCCTTGTATTGCATCAGGCTGAATAGCATTTGTTGGAGTAGTATCTGTAGCAGTAGCTGGAGAGGTGGGTGTATATGTAGAAGTGATGTTCTCATCATAGTTGTTGTAGGGGTGGCCCCACCTAACCCAACCAGCCTGTTAAATGTGTAAGAACGTAAAGGCCCCGAAGGGCATCCTTGTAAAGACGCTCCTCGTAAGGAGACATATATGTGACGCTAGCCACGGTGAGAGGGACATCTCACCTAACTCCCCACTACACTTCTCTCTGTTTGATCTGTAACCACAACAATTGGCGCCGTCCGTGGGGACGACAAGATCGAGCCTCAAGAACTAGGAAGGATGGCACCGACATCATCGGTGGCGAGGAGGAGAAGAGGGGTCGCAGCAAGGTCCCGTGCCGACAATAGGGCTCCGACATCGGCGGTCTCGGACGCAATAGTCGACTCCAGCCCCGCCAATGCCGATGCAGCGGTCGACTTCAACCCCGCCGACGCCGACGCAGCGGTCGACTCCAGCCCCACCAATGCCGATGCAGCGGTCGACTCCAACCCTGCCGAGCCGATGCACGCACCGGTCGGTCGACTCCAGCCCCGCCGAGGACGATGCAGTGGTTGACTCCAGCCCCGCCGACGTCGACGTAGCGGTCGACTCCAGCCCCGCCCTCGCCCTCGCCGACATAGCGATCGACTCTAGCCCCGCCGACGACGATGCAATGTCGACTCAGGCCGACGACGACGACGAAGTTAGCCGACTCGGCCCTGCCGATGCCGATGCGTGGTCGACTCACCCGCTTAACGCCGACGTAGCGGTCGACTCCAGCCCCGCCGACGATGACGCAGCAGTCGACTCCAGCCCCGCCGACGCCGATGCAGCGGTCGACTCCAGCCCCGCCAACGCCGACGTAGCGGTCAACTCCAGCCCCGCCCTCGCCCTCGCCGACATAGCGATCGACTCCGCCAACCACCACAGCACTGGCCGGGCGGCGCAGCGAGGTAGCGTCGGCACCCATGGAGGCATGGCCACCATCCTCACTCCCGGTACAGGAGCGCCGAGCAGCCCCGGCAGCAACGCGGACCGAGTCAGCGACGCAGGAATCCACCACACCGACGTAGCGAGTAGCTTGGTGGTGCAAGCAGTGGTCGCGGCTGTCAAACCAGCGCGATCGGGTGTGCCGCTCGCTTTGACTACACCGGTAGTGGAGAGCTCCTCACCGTGGCCCTCCGCACGCCTAGCGGTGAGCCGGGCGGATCTCGCAGATCGTGCGGGCCATGCAAGAGGCTTGGAGCCCGCAGGCCCTGACGGCCGTCGCACCGAAGACCCGTCCGCAGCAGCCGCAGTGAACACCCCGCAGGTTCAGGTTATCAACGTCATCTCTGGAGGTTCCTCGTCGGGAGCCCCATAGCAACCAAGACCGGAAGTAGCCCAGGGCGAAGTCACCTTCGCGCCTGCCGACGCCCGGGGCATGGACTTTCCCCACCAAGACCCTCTCCTCATCTGAGCTGACATTGCAGCATGTGACGTCAGGCGCGTCCTTGTTGATGGAGGTAGTTCAGCGAACGTGCTTTTTGCGGAGGCCCTCGACCGCATAGGAATTCCTCGATGTCGATTGTAGCCGTCGAGGACCCCGCTGCACGGTTTTGGGGGCCAATCGCTAAGTACATTGGGCCAGATATGTCTCCAAGTCTCCTTTTGTCAGGACGATAACGTCTGGAGCGAGGACGTCATCTTCGATGTCGCGGACACCCCAAGCCCATACAACGCCATTCTGGGCCGCCCCGTCCTTGTCTCCTTTGGGGCGGTCTCGCATCATGACTTCTTGTGTATGAAGCTCCCGGGCCCGTGGGGTTTCATCACTATCTTCGGCAACCAGGACCTCGCCCGACGCGTGGAGCTTAGGAGCCCCCACCGCAGGGTGCACGCCCTCACAGGCAAGCTCAAGGCGGACACACCATCCGCCCCGGGGTGGACTCCCAAGCACCGACCGGAGGGCGAGGTCAAGAGGGTACCTCTCCGGGCCGACGGCCAAGTCGTCTCCGTCGGCGAAGGCTTTCCCCGAAGGTGGAGCAAGATCTACTCCAGGTTCTCCGGAACAACGCAAACGTCTTCGCATGGTCCCCGGAGGACATCAAGGGTGTGGACTGCTCCCTCATCGAGCACAACCTAACGGTCCGCCAGGATGCTAAGCCGGTCAGGCAAAGGCTTCGCCGATGTCTGTTGACCGGCAGCAAGTAGCCAAGGTGGAAGTAGCAAAGCTGCTGCAGGCTGGAGTCATCCGCGAGGTCCAACACCCAGATTGGTTGGCCAACCCGGTGCTGGTGAAGAAAGCTAATGGTGCCTGGCGTATGTGCATCGACTTCACTGCCCTCAACAAGGTATGCCCGAAGGATGACTACCCTCTACCACGCGTAAACCAACTAGTCGACGCCACCGCCGGCTGCGAACTCATGAGCTTCTTGGACTCTTACTCCGGCTACCACCAGATCTACATGGCCAAGGATGACGAAGACAAGACCAGCTTTATCACTCCGATAGGGACATACTGCTTTGTCAGAATGCCCTTCGGTCTGAAGAATGCCGGCGTAACC
Source organism: Melocanna baccifera (assembly GCA_036346265.1). NCBI lineage: Eukaryota > Viridiplantae > Streptophyta > Magnoliopsida > Poales > Poaceae > Melocanna > Melocanna baccifera. Next base: position 7,200,028 of record CM070702.1, read on the forward strand.
TTCACCTGCCTCATCGCGCTAGCGCTGACCTCCCAACTAGGGAGGAATGTGGAGGCTTATGTTGACGACGTGGTCGTCAAAACCAGACAGTTGGCCGCCCACAGTTAGGATCTTCAAGAGACCTTTGACAACCTTAGGAAGGCGGGCATCAAGCTTAACACGGACAAGTGTGTCTTCAGTGTGCGGGCGGGCAAGCTCTTGGGCTTCCTGGTGTCGGGGCGTGGCATCCAAGCCAACCCCGGCAAGGTCGATGCGATCCTCACTATGGAGCCGCCCAAAACGATAAGAGAAATCCAAAGACTTGCCGGCCGCATAGCTGCGCTGAGTCGCTTTTTGTCCAGGGCCGCGGAGCGGGGCCTGCCCTTCTTCAAGACCCTTCACGGTTGTGATAGGTTTCGTTGGGATGACGATTGTGCCAGCGCTTTCGACGACCTTAAGAGGCACCTCGCAAGCCTACCCACGCTGGTTGCCCTGGCACCAGAGGCTCCCCTCTTGCTCTACTCGCCTCGGCCGACGCCGTCGGGCCGCCGCCTCGTTCGAGGAGGGCGCCGCCGCCCGGTCTACTTTGTCTCCGAAGTCCTCCAAGGTGCCAAGATGCGGTACACGGAGCTTGAGAAGTTGGCTTACGCGCTGGTCATGGCCTCGAGAAAGCTCCGACACTACTTCCTGGCCCATCCAATAACCGTGCCGTCCTCATTCCCTTTGGCGGAGATGTTGCACAATAAAGAGGCCACCGAACGCATTGGTAAGTGGGCAGCCGAGCTCGCCCCTTCAGCGCACCTAGGGGGCCGCGCCTCCTTCATGGCGCCGACGGACCTCCTCTAGCCACTGAAGGAAGTTACCTTCGCGGCGTAGTGTTCGTCGCAGCAGGATTTTCGCCGCATCTTCCCCAAGGTCGCCCCAGATCCGCTCGTAGAAACTCTAGACGGCGGGCAGCGAACTGCGGGCGGCGCTGGACAATACTCCGGCTTCGGTCGGCACACCCAGATGAGGATCGATCAGCTCGTCTACATGCTCACACCCCCGGGCGTGGAGCAGGGCAAAGGCAAGACAGGCGCTGGCGAAGCCACAATGATCACCAAAGGCTTTGGCACCGCGGAGTGCCAGGCTCGAGCCCTCCTCGATCCGTGCCAACGATTGTGTCACATCCATAGGTTGTGCACACGGTCCGGCACATCGACGCAGAGGTCCCCGAGGGCCCCCTCAAGCGACTCCATGGCCCTTCACACCGCCGCGGATGCGTCGCCCAAAGTCTGATTCCTCCCTTCCAAGGCGGTGACGAGCTGGGCCTTCTCCTCCTCTAGCGCGCAGATTTGTCCGAGCAAACCGACGCGCTCCTCCATGGCGGCGCGCTGGGCCTCTTCGGCGGCACGTTGCGCGCCGCCGCCACACGGATCTCCGCCTCCAATAGGCAGATGTGTTCGTCCTTCATGGCATTCGTCCTCCGCTGCTCGATCCTTGGCCGCGCCCGGGAGACCTCTCCTCCCCTGATGTCGACGACGGTATGAGCGAGCAAATTGGAGAGAGCATCGCGAAGTCGTGGGGAGAAAAGGAGTTACGCCTACCTTCGTCACCTTCCACTAAGGCATGGGAGGTGTCGGCTCAGCCTCTGCCTGGGGAGCGATGACTCCCTCCCCGATCGGAGTGGCTTCCCAGTCGGACCCTAGGCCCCTGCCCACCACGCCCGCCACATGGAATTGCCCGCACGCCGGCGCGCACTCGTTGACGCCGCCTTGGCGAAGTCGCGACGCACCGACCGCTCGGCCGCCAATAGCTGCATGGACCGTAGCGGGCGTCAAATCCGTGATGGCTGCAGCAGGCGACGGCGACGAGCCCTCCGCCACTCCAGTTGTCATAGGAGCGGGAGCATACGGAAGGTCCGCGGCAACCGCCATGGGCGACGGGGGACCAGGAGACAGGTCCTCGCCAACCGGTACAGGCGACACAACCTCGTCCTCGATGACATCGCTACCAAGGCCCACCCTACCACTGCCTAAGTCCTCGCTGGGGGCAGTGTGACCCCCCAAGCTCGCATGCTCAGACCCGCCACCTGACACGTCGCCCGGACCAACAGCGTGTGTCGCTAAGCCGGTGGGCGGGTTAGCGACAGCTGCTCCGGACCGAGCCCTACGCCGCTGGGGCAACACCCCCGCCTCGCCGGCGCCATCGCGGCGATGGGATGGACTCGCACCGGCACCATGCGTTCCGGTGTGACGAGGTCGAGGACCTCGCACACTGGATTTGTCCGCCCTAGCTTCGTAGGCTCGGTCGCGGTTTTGCGCAGGGAGTGCTCCTTCGCCGTGTACGGCCCCAGGAAGACCTCGACGGCACGCTCCGCATCTTCCAATGAGAGCACTGCACGCGAAGCGTTGCTCCGGTCAAAAAACAGTTACATATACATACGCAGTACACGGTCGAAGTACCTACCAGGACCGGGGGGTTGCTGCAGCGAAGACACTAACGGGTGGATGCCATCCTGCCGAGTGTGATCCCGTTCATACTTCCACAGGCCGGAGAGAGGCGACACCCCGTACATCGTGAACTCCTCGGCGAGATCGCGCATATTGAACCGGAGGGCGACGCCGGTGAGTCTCCGTGCCTGCCATCGATCGCCGCTCCTCGGCTCCAACCTCGGACAGCAGTTGAAAGCTATTGGCTGACCCCGGCACCGAAGCTTGCTGGTAGGCGTCACGCGGTAGTAGAACCACTGCCGCATCCAGCCAGGCTCCCACTTCTCCCGCTTCGCCAAAGCGGGGACCAGCTTCGCGCAGCCCGACCTCACCACGAAGTGGACGCTGCCAAAGTTGGACAGTGCCCCTCCTTCAACCTTCTTCGGCTGACAGCGCGCATCATGAAAAAGGGCGAACAAACTCGCACGAGGATGAGCACCTTCCACCCGAACTGCCCAGGCAAACACCGCCAAGTGAACTATCGCCTTCGGGGTCAGCTGAGCCAACTCCAATCCGTAAGCTTCCAAGACCTGACCAACGAAAGTGTCGAGGGCATTCGCAACCCAGCCTCAAAAAAGGCGGCGAAGACAATTGCCTCCGACTCCTCTGGGTGAGGCTCTACTTCGTCGTGCGCAGGCAGGTGAGCTCCTCCGCGCTCCTCTATCTTCTTCTCCCGCAGGAGGGCCTCGACTGTCTCCTCTGTAGCATCGCTCCGCCCTAGCACCCCGGAGCAATGCCCTTGCGAGCTCTGCATGGTGTCGTACCGCTTGCGGGCCTGCGACGGCTTGCGAGCCGCCAGGGGAACCTCCGCCGGTGGTGGCGTCACACCGCGCTGACTCGACGAAGCGCTGCTACTAAGTCAGCGACCAGAATCCCCATGGCTCGCCATCCTTCTTCCCAAGCGACGGGTTGATGGAGCAGGAGACATGTGGATTTCGCGCAACAGGAGAAAGCAACCGGATGAACGTGCATGAGCCAAAGATGCGTCCGCACGTCGGCAAATAACCCTTTATGAAGACCCTCCACATCCCCACGATCGGGAGCGCAACCGGCGGGAGCCCGTCGATTCGCCTCCCCACGATTGAGGACGGTAACCGTCCACAGGATGACTCCCCACGTGTCCCGACTTTCTTGGATATGGATGCGGTCTCGCGGTCTCGCGACCGCTGACCGCTGACATCCCACGACGCACCAACCAGGCGGCGCCGCGTACTCCTCCTCCGGGACCGGCGCGACGACGCGCAGATCGCCTCGATCTTTTCAGACTCGCGCGCTTCACGCCAACAATTCAGACATCATCTCCCAAGTGCATTGATGTCGGGGCGTGACGACTCCGGACCGAGTGAGGACTCACCTCACCAACATAGTGTTGCGCGGGAAGGCCTGGTCCGCCCCGCGCCAAGTGGAGTCTCGACGCCACTCCTTGCACGTTCGACATATTCGGCTCCGCGGCACGGCCCCGCCGACAACTATGGCACCGCGAAGGTTGGCTCCGAGGCCACAGACGGCTTCAACGTCTCACCGACGCGTGTTTGTATCACCCAACTACCCCTTTTATTTATCTACGGTAGGGCACAGGCCGTAGGGACAGAGGGGGCCAAAGGGCTCGGCGACATGGCTTCGGCCTGTGAAGCCCTTCACCATGAGAGGCTCCTGTTGTAGGGGTGGCCCCCACCTAATCCAACCAGCTTGTTAGATGTGTAAGGACGTAAAGGCCCTGAAGGGCATCCTTGTAAAGACGCTCCTCGTAAGGAGACATATATGTGACGCTAGCCACGGTGAGAGGGACATCTCACCTAACTCTCCACTACACTTTTCTCTATTTGGTCTGTAACCACAACAATAGTCTTTCACCAAACACCAAGATTGGCAAAAGACTAGAAACATATTCTTAGTCTATACTAGTTGTACCTTTTGCCTTGAGCATCCTCTTGAAGTTTGATGACGTCCATCTTCACTTCAAGTCTGAGACCTTGAATTTAACCATCAACATATGATTCGTTTTCTCTTGACTTGATGAACAACTTATGATCATGGACGGGTTCGGGAGGACTTCCACTTGTGGCTTATGCCATTTGCTATAGTAACTTGTTTTTAAACAGTGCATTTTTTAAGGCGGGGTCTATAGGTAAATTATAGCATAAACTATATCGAGTTTAGCTATACCGGCTAAAATCACATGCGACTATTTTCCTCTGTGTACTACTTCTCGTGAACAACACATAATTCAAAAAGTTCAATCATAAGCCATAAGCCACAGTTTAAAATAACCTACCCCATCTCCTCTTTAGTATCTTGATTTGATGCTCATCAACACATAATGTCATACTTCATCCCGAACCTTGACTTGATGACGATCAACTCATGATGCCATCCTAAGTCATTTTTATCACTGGACTTGACTTGTTTCACTAAACTCATGGAAAATATTAGCCTCACAATATGATTGTCATTAATTACCAAAATATATCACTAACTTATAATGACGGGTGGAGATTCTTCAACGACAGGAGAGGGAAAATGGTGTTGGCATAGGAGAGGGCACCATTAGGGGAAATGAACCTCATAGAAGGATCCTAGGGAGTCCAAGAACCTATCCTTGCGGTTGACAAGGATGGAGGTTAGTAGTGGTGGTAGGACAACGGTAAGCAGAGGCGGCGGCAAACTACTTCACGACAGTGGCGAGCTACAGGGAAGGGGAGGCTACAAGAAGGTGTAGGTTAGACTCCTTGCTATCGGGGATGGTGCAAATGCGACAAATCAAACAGGGGCTCACCGGACTACAAGGGAGAGCAGAATGGCGAAGGCAGCTAAAAAGGAAAGCGATGGCTTGAACTCGAGAATCCACTACAATAAACATGTAATAAGTTGAGGGGTTTGCACAAGTGGGGGGTCGCAAAGGTGACACGAAAGGTGGAAAGAGCTCACCAAAACAGGGAAGATGTGGTGGCCTACAATGGGTGCATCCAATGGAGACGAAGAAGACAAGGACAACCCAACTCCACATGCCTTCATCTGTGGAATTGAGTAGGGGAAAGGAGTCAGTGAGGCTTTAGACAAAGAGTAATACGCATGTTGAGAAGAGAATGAAACAACCCAGATTTTAATTTGGATTTGAATTGTCCTAAATTTTGATCCTATCCGAAACCTTAACCAATCCCTCACCTTTTCCATCCCTTGGCATCTTCTCTCACTGATCCTTCCACCTTTTTAGTCCATTTGTTAGTCCACTTGTGCCAAGCCCCGACTACCATTATTGTTCGTTGTCCAACAAAACTGGAAAACGACATAGCCACTGCACTTTTAGTGAAACGTCACCTCGAGTAAGCCAACCGTATCTTGTTTGCATCACTCCTGACATATCCTTAATTAGCCATTGAGCAAACATCAAACACGACAAACCTCAATGATGCAAACAAGAAAACAAGCATCAATGTCATATCAACCACTGATGGGAGAATACTCCACCCTAAGAAAGCTAGCATGGAAAGGGTAAAATGTCTACTCTAAAGAATGATATGAAGAGAAGTAGCAAAGAAGATAATAAGAAAAGCATCACACATCACAACCAGTCAGGAATAAGAGCAAGAAATAGAGTAGAAACTACCTTATAACCCATTTGTGTAAGCAAGTCTAGTAGGGTTAGATGGTTTGCTTGTGAACTAAGGTGAGTTATCTGTACAAATATATAAGGAATAAAGGAGTTTGTGCCATATTAACATCAAATCACATTGGACTTGATTTTCAACCTCAAAGTACAAGAGAAGAATAACTATGTGTAGGATCATATGGCGCAATCAGAGGGTGGGTGAATGATTGCCTTTGCTTAAAAGACCTGAAAGACAAATCTCAAACCAAAAGAAAACAATCTTGATTACCATATGTCGATTACGACTAAAAGATACAGGTTTGCTCACACATGCTCAATGAATGCTTTGATCATCCGACGGCTCCCTTCATTCGCTTGCTACGACCGCTCGCTACGACCACCGATGCATGTTGTTGTAGTCTTCGTCCACTTGAAGACTTCAGCCACTCGAACGCTTTGATCGCTCGAACAAGTATTCACCGTAGATAGAAGAAAAAAATGCTCAAAGACACATCACCGATGCAAGAAAACTTTCTTGAAATAGATCTGATCTATTATTTCGGTATCATAGATATGATTACAAAGTGTCCTCATGGCACCCCTAAAAGCTTTCACGATGAAAACCCTCAAAAATCCACACATTAGCACTTAGCATCTCCCTGCTTTTATAGGCTGATGTCTATACTGTGTCCGCCTCAAACACGAACACACGAATCTATCTCTTCTTCAAATCAAGGGACCCGAAACCCTTCCTAACACGGGTTTTACCAAATCTCCGAATCTTCCCAGTTATGGACTACATCCGCAACTTCCTTATTCACCACGTGATGAATCCTCTAGGAATCCACCTCCCGTATTTTCATCATGTCTTATCAACTTCTGTGTCGAAACCTCCAGGACCACACCGCCGTAGTTTCTCCACGCATCATCACCTTTGATCTTCATGTGCTCCAGTGTTAGCCTGACTATCTCGCATGACCTCCTCAACCGTCTGGATCTTAGATCTCCCCATCCTAATCCCGGCCCTCCTCATCACCGACTATGATCATCTCCACGCTCACCTGCATATGCAAAGACCAAAGAACCAATTCCTTGGCATAAGTTTTTCGTAACTCAACTGTCATCAGCACACACACAGATACTCGCATAACCCTTGTCCATCCATAGACAAGAACAAAATCATCTAAGACCATCAACCAGGTTGACCACAATCATCAATCAGGTCATCCACAACAACACATCCTTTCGCTTCATAGAAAGCAACTTCAGATGACTCACTACTGCCACTTATTCCATCACTATAAAAAACTCAGCCTTAGACCACTCGACATGACCGCTAGCTCAACGAGTACTCGAAAACCCAAGTACTCAGGAAATTCCATCACTTTGTTCAACACACTCGAGAAAACCATCGCTACTGACTAATGAGAACCATCAAGTACCAAGTCATTCCGACTACCAAGTACAACGACCACTTGTCCACCGAGTACTTCCATCTTTCGAGTACCAAATCCATCGAGTATTGTTCATCGATCACCAATCATCATGTACCAACTAATCCTACCGCTAGCATAACACGAGTACTCAAAAGTACTCAAAAATCATAAGAAATGAAGCACTTGTACTGACCATGAAGTCCACGAGTACCGATTACAAAGTCTATGACCATCAACCAAAAAAGTCTATGAATATCGAGTACGAGTATCGACCAATAAAAGCTACGACTATCGAGTACCAAGTCTACGACCATTGACCGCAAAGTATTGTAGGTACAACCATGAAAAGTACCATAGCTATGACCATGAAAAAGTACTACAGCTACGACCATGAAAAGGACTGTAACTACGACTATGAAAAGTACTATAGCTATGACCATGAAAAGGACTGCAGCTATGACTATAGAAAAGTACTATAGCTATGACTATGAAAAGTACTTTACCTACATGATCGAAGTCAGACGTGGTCGAAGCCGGTCGTGGTCGAAGTCGAACATATTCCGGTCATGGTCGAAGACGGATGTGGTCGAAGCCGAACATAGTTGAAGTAGAACATGGTCAAAGCCAAACATGGTTGAAGATGAGCGTGGTCGAAGTCATTGGATCCCCCAATGCCATTCAAAAGCCGTTCGATGCTTTGATGTTACTCAAAAGCCGTCCGATGTCACTTAGCCGATCGGACTGGTCTGAACATCCTTGAAGCTAAGCATCATCCAATGTCCATTGCTATTCATCATCCGTCTGATGCCACTTACGGATCGGACTAGTCCAAACATCCTTGAAGCAGAGCGTCATCCGATGCCCATTGCTATTTGTCAATTGTTCGATGCCACTTACTGATCAAACTGGTCCAAACATCCTTGAAGCAGAGTATCATCCGATGTCCGTCGCTACACGACAACCGTCCGATGCCACTTACTCGATCGAATTGGTCTGAAAGTACTCAACCAACCAAAAACTGCTTAGATCCAAAACCACTCACAGCAGAACAAAAAACACTTAGAGAAGACAAAGACCACTCGATCTTGAAACCTTTGACTGCAATTGACCGAAACTTTCACAAACACAAAATCCAAAGCAATCTAAATATCAATTATTCATCATCACTTTATGCATGACCATCCATATGGTCTAACAATCTCCCCCTTGATGAATACATTGACAACACCTCAAAATCTCTCGAATGAAATGCGTTTTGAAAGAAAAGAAACTTAGCAAACATTCGGCAAGACTCATGAAATTTTGCTCAACACAAGAGAATCAAATTTCTAAAATTTCTCTCCCCCTTTCTCTAATTTCTCCTCCTTTGGTAATAAAATCATCAAGGGTTTGAAAGAAAGGATAAGTCTAAAAATGATCAAAGAGAATAAACATCCAGAAGTTTTGAGGATTATCCAAGTCATTTTGTATTAATTTAAGAGTGTACACAATCCTTCATTTTGAGTAGAGCTCTCTAGATCATATAAAATCATATATTATATAACAATGTCAAAACTAGTCTTTAACATGATTAAGCAATTTATAACAATGACAGGCATCTCAACAATGACTAAACCAATTATAAAGCGCACAATGAGATATCATAATGAAAAGAGCAAGCCTAAAAGTGAAGCAGACTTTAAGTCTAGGCAAGCTAGCCGTCTCATACAACACCCTATTGCTCCACACTCAAATCTGTAAGCATGTGGTATGCTTGAAGCATACTTCTTTTCATGATGATAAGTGTTGTCGGACCCCGGAGCAACGACTCCTGGATCCTCTGTGTAAATCGCACTAGTCCAGGATCAAGCTAGTGCACACAGTGGATAACAAAGATTCATATCATGCACAATGACATTTATTCATTACTAAATATGGGCCTGATGGCCAAAGTTTACATCAATGGTTCATAAACCAAAATTAAATATAAGCAGCGGAAGAAAACCAATGAAGCGGAGCCCATCCCGCCGCCACAAAGCGAATGATCAGAAGACGCGCCTAGTCGCCACCATCCTCACCGAAGTTGTTGACGTCATCCTTTGGCAACAGATTTTAGCAAGGTGAGCACATAAAGTACTCCCAAGGTAAGCACATAAAGTACTTACGCAAGTTACACCAAGAGTTTTAACAGAGTGAATGCATGCATAGGGATAACAAAGGAAGGCTTAATAAGGTTATTTGTGCGAAAAACAGTATTGAATTTAAATACAATAACATAGGTGCAAAAGCTGAATTTTATACAGTAGCTAGAAATAATAATTTACAAAATAATATCGTTAGTGCAGGCTACGACCAAACACTAACCTAGTCACAGGTATCCCACCTGGTCCATCTTTCCAAAAGGTTTCACATGGATTCCATCTATCCATATACTTTTCAAAATCTCTTATGGATTCATTTTGTTAGTGCAGGCTCCGACCAAACACCAACTTATTCACAGGTATCCCACCTGGTCATGGATTCCATCCATCTATCCATAAGCTTTTTCAGAAATCATTTTAAAAACCAAAGTCTAATCCATGAAAAACTTTACTCAGCTTGCCCATAACCGTGGGCACGGCTATCCAGGATAGGTTATACACTCTGCAGAGGTTGTACAGCTTTACCCACAAGACACGATCATCCCATATTGCCACTAGATTAACACACTACCTTTGGTGTGCGGCGAGGAGATCATGACAAGGCTGTTACAATGATCCATAGCCAAAACAGTCACGCCGCCACTAAGGTTTCACCACAACTCGAATCCACGAGTTGGAGCCCCCTCTTGTGCCATGTGAGACTTCCCACACCTACGCGCGCCACATTCAGCCTATAGCGAGACTATACTCGGAACTTCACAAATTAATTAGTCAGGTCCGTCCCATACCGGACTTGTGGTAGTACGATGTGGCTTTGCAACAGTAGCTCACAGACCGGTCCTTAACTTGACTTAGGCTCAATCCACATACCCCCTTGTGCCTGACAATCAACCAGGTGTCACCAAACATGAGGCATGCCAGCACCCACCACCTAACCATTAGCCTAGGTCCAAACCAAGTTTTTATATTTTTCTTTGAAACATTTATATTCATTCTTGACTCACCGAAGTCAATAATAGATTTTAGAAACTTATCATTTTCGAGTGAAACATATATTCCCACTTAAATCGTTCTAGGCATGGCTAAGCAATTCTATAAAATTTCTAGTCAATACTATTGTACTAACTAGGTTTTCATCTAAGGTGACAAGGCATAAGTAAGTTCAATGTCAAATTTGGCCACACACAAAGGATCTGGGTATAACTAAAATTTAAATCGAATTTAAACTAGATTTGAATAAAAGTATGCATGCATAATACTTTTAAAAACAATATAAATAATTTAAATTACTGGGAGCAATATGATCAAAGGTGTAACTTGCCTTTCTTTGAAGTTTGCCGAGGTTCGCTGAAGTTATACTCTCCGAAATAGTCGTAGTCTACACGCGAAAAACAAGAACAAACTAAACTCAAATAAAATCCAAATAAAATCCAAATTTTATAAAATATTATCTAGGAGATAGAATTTGAATTTTGGAATTTGAATTGGTCCAATGGAGTTAGGGCGAAGGAGGACAACTTCTGGAAGTTTGAATTCCAAATAAATGAATAAAAGGAATTATTGGAATTCTTTTCTTTGTGAAGGAAAAGTGGTCGAAAGTTATAATATTTGTGTATGGTCGAAACCATAATCGAAGGTGTAGTCGAAGACATGGTCAAAACCATAGTCGAATCAACGGTTGAAGATGCGGGGGTCTAAGTCGAAGACAAAGACTCTAAGTACGGGTGCAGTCGAATTTGAAGATTAAGATTCGGTCGAAGACTTACTCGAAATTGTATAGTGGTCGAAGAACACTATAACAGTCAAGAACAAATGGTAATCAGAGTCGAGTGGTCAGGACGACAATGAACGCCGGTGGTGGAAAGCGAAGGTACCCAGAGTCGGCTACGACTTCGACTACCGAGTATTCTTCCAACTACTCCTTGCTGAAAAAGCGAAGGTACTCGGAGACTTAGAGCGAAGAGTGATAGTGGTCGGAAGCGACTATGGTCGGAGGTAGACGGAGATGATAGTGGTTGGGAGTGACTGTAGTTGGAAAAACAATTGTGGTCGAAAGGATTGGAGTTTATGCAGAGTGATCGAAAGAATCGAATGGGTTGGAGGGTACGGAGGTTAAAACGGTCAACCAACCATGGTCGGTTTGAAGGCGGAGGTTGAAGTCGAAGGTTCCGAGATTGAAGATCGAAGTCTAAGTCTTCGAGGTCGAAGGTCAAAGGCTAGAGTCAAAGTCTCCAGAAGGTCAAAGTCAAAATTGAGTCTCCGAAGGTCAAAGTCGAAGACTCCGCGATCGAGCCTAAAAGCCTTCAACAACGGAGTCTAAAGAACCCTCGGACGACGAAGTCTAAAGAGCCTCCGGACATCGGAGTCTTATGAGCCTCCGAATGTCGGAGTCTAAGAATCGGATGACTGAGAGACGTCAGATGGCTTCACGTGACGAGATTCGAGTGATCCAACGGCAGCGAAGACCGGGGAGGTGTACAAAAGAGGGAGAAGAGTATGAGTCCCGATTTACTTTGGCGCACGGTTCGGGCTGCACAAAGTTGGCTGGCGGCGAGGGTGTAGCGAAGGCAAGACACGATTATCGACGGCGGAGACTCTCCGACGACAGCTTGCTCGGAGAAGGGGCGTCGAAGGTTCGCGCGGGCCTGAGGAAGGTTATTGGCGGCGGGGTACTCCGGTCATACTCTGGCTCAGGAAAAAGGGTGAAGGAGGTGCGCGTGGTCCCATCGAAGATTTGGTAGTGGTGGCGTCGGTGTCGGCGAAAGAGACACTCCGGCGGCGGGATTGCTTGGCGGAGGGGTGGCGAGGTGAAGAAAAGATAGAGGGGATTGCGAGGAGTGCATTGGTGCTCTCGTGCAATACCAGAAGTGGTTGGAAGGTGGTCGGTGGCGAGTTGGAGCGATGGTGTAACTCGGGCGGCGGCGGCAGTGTTTCGGCGGTCGAGAAAATTCAAAAATTATGAAATATATACTGAAAAATAGATTATGAATTTAGATGAATTTAGAAACTTGAATCACCTGATTCGGAGTTCGGATGGAGGAGAACGAGCGATTGGAAGATTGGCGGATCAGAAAATTCTGGAAAAAGAAAAATTAGGAATATTCCGAAGGAATATTCCCGCGTGAACAGTAACGGGCAGCAGCCCTGTTCACTGTTTTTGGCCGTGTCGTTGGCGAGGAAAGGCACGGAAGATGAAGCTAATGGGTTGCTGAGGACCCGAGGCACATGTAGGAATTGGCGGCACGTCAAACGGAGCACGATGACGACGTCTACGGTGACAACGACATAGGGTGTGGAGAGAAGAAAAATTTTCGGACAAGGATTATGGAGAAGCAAGTTGAGCATGGCCTAGAGCGCGGTGAGGCGAGTCTAGAAAAACATATCGGTTAAGCCGAACACTCACCGGTGGCGACGTAATCGTCGTTTGAACGACGTCAGTACAGAAACACTAAAAATTCAATATCTTCGCGCACGGTCAGGCGAATCTAAAACCATCTGAAACGTAGCCTCCTGGGATGGTTTGGCACGTTTTGACGTGAATGGATTGCCGAGAGCATTCCCGGACAGGCGGGGACACGAAGTGCCATTTACGGCCATGGCAAGGTGTCGGGCGCAAATATTTAGAAAAGGTTTTTGGACGAACGGAGGGAAGCACGGCGTAGAACACGTCGAGACGAACTCAACGCCGCAGACGGCTCGGCCAACGGACTAGCGAAACGCGGTGGACAAGACTTTATGCAGCCTACAGGCTGACATCGGCGTTCCGGGCAAATGGAGAGGAATTAACATGCGAGACTTGCGGCGAATCGAAGAGGGGAGTGTGGGGATCATGATGCTCACCTTGGTTTTGGTGGGGCATGCACGGTCGGCCGGTGGCGACGCGACGAACGCGGACCCGATTTGGCCCACGGTGGCGACGGTGCTCCGGCGAAGTTCCAGCGAAGGCGAGGTGAGCACCGCGTAGAACGCGACGAGGCAAAGCCAACGGTGTGGTCAAACGCGGCCGCGCTCCACCGGACGAGGCACAAAAGGCCGAAGAACGCCGCTTAGAACACAAAAATAAAACTTCGATTGCGGCCAATAGAGAGGGAGTTGGGACTTGAGATTTTCAGGGTTGAGTGAGGATGAAGAGAGGCTCACGGGGCTCCCTTTTATAAGGGTTGAGGAGGTCCGAGGAGGGAGATCAACCATCCATGTCCTTGAATGGCATGGGTTAAATCCCGCGAAAATAGGCATCAATGAGAGGGGAAACGGTAGGGAATTGAAAGAGTTTGATGAGGGGAATTGATTGCAATTTATTTCGTACGAAATGGTGGAGGAAATCATGAGATATGGGAGCTTGAAATTTCAGCCATGGAGGCTCTGCACGCGTGAAGGTTCTGTACGTGAGCTTCATGGAGAAGAAAGGGAAAAGGAGGAGAGAGAAAAGAGAAAAAGAAAAAGAAAAAGAAAATTCGGATAAATTCCAGAAAAAATATTTTTAGAATCCTTGAACTTAAAAAGAATAAATAAAATATTTTCGGAATTGTTTGAACATTATTTTAATTTTTAAAAATGTTTTTCTTTTTCTATCTTTAAATAATACAATAAATAACAAATAAAGCTTAAAAATCTTAGAAAAATTCATGGAAGTTTCTAAAGCTATTTTGAACTTATAAAAAAAATTCCAACTAGAATTTGCATAGTTTTCTTTATAAAATAGTTTTTGTGTTTAACAGAAAGACTCTTTTCTTCTTTTCTTTAAAATAGAAAATTAAGTTAGCTAAAAAATTTTAAAAATCAGGAAATCCTATAACTTTATTTTTTTATTTTAAACTAACTTATTTAATATTTATTTTATTTTTACTTTTTATTTTTTTTATTTACTTAAATTACTTTTCATAAAAATGACCTCTTTTTTAAGCTGAATATCAGGTAATTAAATTTTTTTAAAACTTAAACAGCCAAAAGTAAATATTTTTAAATTAAATTAAAGTAAATGTTTTTTTCTTAATTTTTGAAATAAACAGCTGGGCTGTAACATACTATCCCCCTTAAAGAGAATCTCGTCCTCGAGATTCGCACAGGCTAGCAAAGAAATGGGTTTGGATTTTACTTTGCATGGCTTGAGCTGATCTGGTTTAGACGTCCCTTCGTGAACTCTGATGTCCTTTTGCTTACTATCTGAAGGGTGTTGACGGTCGGTGTTTCAGCTTGATGCTTCCAAGAATTAGGGAAGAAGAGACTTTAAGACAAAGGAGGAATAGGGGTCGTTTGCACAAACCAACAAAACACTTACTAGCAAAAATCTTTATTAAGATAATATCAGGTAACTGTTACGGCTATCAACAAAAAAGAAAATTTGATAGCTCATAACATCGTCTAATAATTGCCTAACAACTTATCCTAAAGGGGCAAGGATTGCCTTGGTTTGATCCTTCGTGGCTCTCTGGGTACAAAGCGCGATCCTTCAGTGCGAAGTTTGAAATGATGGCAGAGGCGAAGAACTGCTTCACGAGCGGCTTCTTGCTTGGCTCTTTCACATGAGTGACTACTTTTAAAGCGGTAGCGAAGACTTCCTTGTCCAGTTCGCTTGGTGATGAGTAAAGTAAAGCGGTGTCTCATCATCTGATTTCCATGACTGTTTTCTCCGGTGCTTGTAGATAGCTCGACAATGAAATTCCAAACGACGGAGTAGTTGATGAAGGCCTACACTCTATCCATCATTCGGTGCATTTTAATAAACATCCATCTATAATGGTTTGAACAAGATGAGAGATAGAAATAAGTTTTCATGTAATGATATAAAGATGAGGGAGAGTCAAGAGATAAGAGTAAGCATAGACTGAGAAGTAAGGAAAAGCAAAGATTGAGAGGTAAGAGTAAGCAAAGCTTTTTTTAAAAAAAAATTACTAGTTATTAAAAATAAAATAAGCCTTAGGGTTCAACCATTCTATTCTACTTACGGTCACGTCTTAGAGTCATTATAGCTCTGATACCATCTCTGTTGGACCCCGGAGCAACGACTCCTGGATCCTCTGTGTAAATCGCACTAGTCCAGGATCAAGCTAGTGCACACAGTGGATAACAAAGATTCATATCATGCACAATGACATTTATTCATTACTAAATATGGGCCTGATGGCCAAAGTTTACATCAATGGTTCATAAACCAAAATTAAATATAAGCAGCGGAAGAAAACCAATGAAGCAGCAGCCCATCCTGCCTGCCCACAGGCGAATGACTGTAAGACGCGGCCTAGTCGTCACCATCCTCACCGAAGTTGTTGACGTCATCCTCTGGCAACAGATTTTAGCAAGGTGAGCACATAAAGTACTCCCAAGGTAAGCACATAAAGTACTTACGCAAGTTACACCAAGAGTTTTAACAGAGTGAATGCATGCATATGGATAACAAAGGAAGGCTTAATAAGGTTATTTGTGCGAAAAATAGTATTGAATTTAAATACAATAACATAAGTGCAAAAGCTGAATTTTATACAGTAGCTAGAAATAATAATTTACAAAATAATATCGTTAGTGCAGGCTACGACCAAACACTAACCTAGTCACAGGTATCCCACCTGGTCCATCTTTTCAAAAGGTTTCACATGGATTCCATCTATCCATATACTTTTCAAAATCTCTTATGTATTCATTTTGTTAGTGCAGGCTCCGACCAAACACCAACTTATTCACAGGTATCCCACCTGGTCATGGATTCCATCCATCTATCCATAATCTTTTTCAGAAATCATTTTAAAAACCAAAGTCTAATCCATGAAAAACTTTACTCAGCTTACCCATAACCGTGGGCACGGCTATCCAGGATAGGTTATACACTCTGCAGAGGTTGTACAGCTTTACCCACAAGACACGATCTTCCCACATTGCCACTAGATTAACACACTTCCTTTGGTGTGCGGCGAGGAGATCATGACAAGGCCGTTACAATGATCCATAGCCAAAACAGTCACGCCGCCACTAAGGTTTCACCACAAATCGAATCCACGAGTTGGAGCCCCCTCTTGTGCCATGTGAGACTTCCACACCTACGCGCTCACATTCAGCCTATAGCGAGACTATACTCGGAACTTCACAAATTAATTAGTCAGGTCCGTCCCATACCGGACTTGTGGTAGTACAATGTGGCTTTGCAACAGTAGCTCACAGACCGGTCCTTAACTTGACTTAGGCTCAATCCACATACCCCCTTGTGCCTGACAATCAACCAGGTGTCACCAAACATGAGGCATGCCAGCACCCACCACCTAACCATTAGCCTAGGTCCAAACCAAGTTTTTATATTTTTCTTTGAAACATTCATATTCATTCTTGACTCACCGAAGTCAATAATAGATTTTAGAAACTTATCATTTTCTAGTGAAACAAATATTCCCACTTAAATCGTTCTAGGCATGGCTAAGCAATTCTATAAAATTTCTAGTCAATACTATTGTATTAACTAGGTTTTCATCTAAGGTGACAAGGCATAAGTAAGTTCAATGTCAAATTTGGCCACACACAAAGGATCTGGGTATAACTAAAATTTAAATCGAATTTAAACTAGATTTGAATAAAAGTATGCATGCATAATACTTTTAAAAACAATATAAATAATTTAAATTACTGGGAGCAATATGATCAAAGGTGTAACTTGCCTTTCTTTGAAGTTTGCCGAGGTTCGCTGAAGTTATACTCTCCGAAATAGTCGTAGTCTACACGCTAAAAGCAAGAACAAACTAAACTCAAATAAAATCCAAATAAAATCCAAATTTTATAAAATATTATTTAGGAGATAGAATTTGAATTTTGGAATTTGAATTGGTCCAATGGAGTTAGGGCGAACGAGGACAACTTCTGGAAGTTTGAATTCCAAATAAATGAATAAAAGGAATTATTGGAATTCTTTTTTTGTGAAGGAAAAGTGGTCGGAAGTTACAATATTTGTGTATGGTCGAAACCATAATCGAAGGTGTAGTCGAAGACATGGTCAAAACCATAGTCGAATCAACGGTTGAAGATGCGGGGGTCTAAGTCGAAGACAAAGACTCTAAGTACGGGTGCAGTCGAATTCGAAGATTAAGATTCGGTCGAAGACTTACTCGAAATTGTATAGTGGTCGAAGAACACTATAACAGTCAAGAACAAATGGTAATCAGAGTCGAGTGGTCAGGACGACAATGAATGCCGGTGGTGGAAAGCGAAGGTACCCAGAGTCGGCTACGACTTCGACTACCGAGTATTCTTCCAACTACTCCTTGCTGAAAAAGCGAAGGTACTCGGAGACTTAGAGCGAAGAGTGACAGTGGTCGGAAGCGACTATGATCGGAGGTAGACGGAGATGACAGTGATTGGGAGTGACTGTAGTCGGAAAAACAATTGTGGTCGAAAGGATTGGAGTTTATGCAGAGTGATCGAAAGAATCGAATGGGTTGGAGGGTACGGAGGTTAAAACGGTCAACCAACCATGGTCGGTTTGAAGGCGGAGGTTGAAGTTGAAGGTTCGAGATTGAAGATCGAAGTCTAAGTCTCGAGGTCGAAGGTCAAAGGCTAGAGTCAAAGTCTCAGAAGGTCAAAGTCAAAAAGTCTCAAGACTCAAAGTCGAAGACTCGTGATCGAGCCTAAAAGCATTGAACAGTGAGTCTAAAGAACCACTGGACGATGAAGTCTAAAGAGCCTCCGGACATCGGAGTCTTATGAGCCTCCGAATGTCGGAGTCTAAGAATCGGATGACTGAGAGACGTCAGATGGCTTCACGTGATGCGATTCGAGTGATCCAACGGCAGCGAAGACCGGGGAGGTGTACAAAAGAGGGAGAAGAGTATGAGTCCCGATTTACTTTGGCGCACGGTTCGGGCTGCACAAAGTTGGCTGGCGGCAAGGGTGTAGCGAAGGCAAGACACGATTATCGACGGCGGAGACTCTCCGGTGGCGACGTAATCGTCGTTTGAACGACGTTAGTACAGAAACACTAAAAATTCAATATCTTCGCGCTCGGTCAGGCGAATCCAAAACCATCTGAAACGTAGCCTCCTAGGATGGTTTGGCACGTTTTGACATGAATGGATTGCCGAGAGCATTCCCGGACAGGCGGGGACACGAAGTGCCATTTACGACCATGGCAAGGTGTCGGGCGCAAATATTTAGGAAAGGTTTTTGGACGAACGGAGGGAAGCACGGCGTAGAACACGTCGAGACGAACTCAACGCCGCAGACGGCTCGGCCAACGGACTAGCGAAACGCGGTGGACAAGACTTTATGCAGCCTACAGGCTGACATCGGCGTTCCGGGCAAATGGATAGGAATTAACATGCGAGACTTGCGGCGAATCGAAGAGGGGAGTGTGGGGATCATGATGCTCACCTTGGTTTTGGTCGGGCATGCACGGTCGGCCGGTGGCGACGCGATTTAACGCGGACCCGATTTGGCCCACGGTGGCGACGGTGCTCCGGCGAAGTTCCGGCGAAGGCGAGGTGAGCACCGCGTAGAACGCGACGAGGCGAAGCCAACGGTGTGGTCAAATGCGGTGGCGCTCCACCGGACGAGGCACAAAAGGCCGAAGAACGCCGCTTAGAACACAAAAATAAAACTTCGATTGCGGCCAATAGAGAAAGAGTTGGGACTTGAGATTTTCGGGGTTGAGTGAGGATGAGGAGAGGCTCACGGGGCTCCCTTTTATAGGGGTTGAGGAGGTCCGAGGAGGGAGATCAACCATCCATGTCCTTGAATGGCATGTGTTAAATCCCGCGAAAATAGACATCAATGAGAGGGGAAATGGTAGGGAATTGAAAGAGTTTGATGAGGGGAATTGATTGCAATTTATTTCGTACAAATTGGTGGAGGAAATCATGAGATATGGGAGCTTGAAATTTCAGCCATGGAGGCTCTGCACGCGTGAAGGTTCTGTACGTGAGCTTCAGGGAGAAGAAAGGGAAAAGGAGGAGAGAGAAAAGAGAAAAAAAAGAAAAAGAAAAAGAAAATTCGGACAAATTCCAGAAAAAATATTTTTAGAATCCTTGAACTTAAAAAGAATAAATAAAATATTTTCGGAATTGTTTGAAAATTATTTTAATTTTTAAAAATGTTTTTATTTTTCTAACTTTAAATAATACAATAAATAACAAATAAAGCTTAAAAATCTTAGAAAAATTCATGGAAGTTTTTAAAGCTATTTTGAACTTATAAAAAAAATTCCAACTAGAATTTGCATATTTATCTTTATAAAATAGTTTTTATTTTTAACAGAAAGACTCTTTTCTTCTTTTCTTTAAAATAGAAAATTAAGTTAGCTAAAAAATTTTAAAATTCAGGAAAACCTATAACTTTATTTTTTTTATTTTAAACTAACCTATTTAATATTTATTTTATTTTTACTTTTTTTTTTTATTTACTTAAATTACTTTTCATAAAAATGACCTCTTTTTTAAGCTGAAAATCAGGTAATTAAATTTTTTTAAAACTTAAACAGCCAAAAGTAAATATTTTTATTTTAAATTAAAGTAAATTATTTTTTTCTTAATTTTTGAAATAAACAGCTGGGCTGTTACAAGTGTGTAGCAAATTTTTTTTAAATGGTGACAATGCTTGAAGCATACTTCTTTTAATTTATGCACTTTTGTGCTTTTCTTTTATTTAACCATAGCATGCTTGCAGCATACATCTTTTCAACTTGTCTCTTTCTCATCATGTTTTAAATAACATGCCAATTGAGTAATCATAAAGGGATTGCAATATGAAACATACTAGCCACATAGCTAAGATTTAGAATAAGACACACAATCAAGCTAATCTTTTTAGATGAACATCACAAAGTGTTATCTACAATCCATGTAGCCAAAGTTTTCAGTCATGTCGTGTTTTAGTTCAAGTATAGCAATCTAATTATAACTAGTCATGATCAAAACTACACAACATATGAGTAAATATATAAGGAGAGCTCCACTACTCATTGTATTTCAAATACTTGGACTAAATGAATTACTTGACAAGTATAATAACCAAAACTTTCAAAATTTTAAAGACCAAGCTTCCCTTCAAAATATCCCATAGGATGCAATACACCTAACTCACTTCTTAGCCATGCAAAATGAGAAGAATCAAGTGGTTTGGTAAAAATATCAGCAACTTATAAATCAGACTCAATGAAATGCAAAACAACATCTCCCTTTTCTATATGGTCTCTAGGAAATGATAGCGAATATCAATGTGTTTAGTTCTTGAATGTTGCACAAGATTTTTAGCAATACTAATCGCACTAGTGTTATCACAGAAAAGTGGAATACTATCCAGATTTAAACTAAAATCCTTAAGAGTAGCTGTCATCCAAAGCAATTAAGAGCAACAAGAAATAGCAACTACATATTCAGCCTCAGTTGTTGAAAGTGTAACAGACACCTGTTTTGTAGATGCCCATGAGACAATAGATGTGCCTAAAAAGTGACAAGTGTTAGAAGTACTCTTTCTATCAATTCTACAACTTCCAAAATCCGCATCTGAATATGCTCTAAGGGAAAAACAAGAGGAAGAAGAAGAGTATCATAAGCCAAATTTCAAAGTTGACTGAAGATACCTGAAGATTCTCTTTATGGCTTGACGATGTGAAGCACATGGGGAAGTTTGAAAGCGAGCACACAAACACACAACAAAGTGTATGTCTAGCCTTAAGGCAATCAAATACAAATGAGAGCCAATTATGCTTTTGTATTCTCTGTGATCAACAAGCTCTCCATCTTCTCAAGGTACAGGACAGTTGTAGATCCCATATGTGTAGAAATTGGTTTGACCATCCTCATGTCGAAACAACAAAGTAGACTCTTGATGTACTTAGTTTGATGAACAAAAGTACCCAACTTTGATTGCTTGATTTGAATGCCTAGGAAGAATGTGAACTCTCTCATCATGCTCATATTGAATTCTTTACTCATGGTATCTAAAAACTTGGAAATAAGAGCATGAGAAGAACCATAAAAAATGATATCATCCACATAAATCTAAACGAGTAAAGGATCATTGCCATGCTTGAGAGAAAATAGAGTTTTATCTACCTTTCCTATTTGAAAGTCATTTTTTAGCAAATATGATTTAATTCTATCGTACCATGCTCTAGGAGCTTGTTTTAGTCCATATAAAGCTTTAGACAAGTTGAAGACATGGTTAGAAAATATAGGATTTTCAAAGCCAGGTGGTTGTCTAACATATACCTCCTCCTCTATATAATCATTAAGAAAGACACTTTTCACATCCATTTGATACAGTCGGAAACCTTTGGATGCGGTAAATGCTAATAGAATTCAAATGGCTTCTAATCGAGCAACAGGTGCAAACGTTTCACTAAAGTTAGGATCTTCTACCTGAGTGAATCCTTGAGCCACAAGTCTAGCTTTATTATGAACAACAACTCTATCCTCACTTTGTTTGTTTTTAAAAACTCATTTGGTTCCAATAATATTATGACCATGAGAAGGTGAAACCAATGTCCAGATCTTGTTCCGCTCAAATTTTCTAATTCCTCATGCATGGCATTAATCCAAGACTCATCAGATAAAACGTGACTTACATCTTGAGATTCGAAAGATGCAACAAACGCAGAATGAGCATACGAGGTATTAGAATTATACTTGCTATGAAGAACTCTCTTGTTTAACTCACCGATCATTTGATCTGGGGGATGATGTCGTTGAATATGCAGGGGTGCTTGTGGAGTAGTCGTAGAAATGATCGCAGTTGTAGTCGTAGTAGTCGTTATGGCATCTACTTCCTGCGTGATCACTGAAGTCGTCATAGAAGAGGTCATAGTAGACGAGGGAGCCTTTTCTTCATGTGTGATCGTAGAAGTGGTTGTAGAAGTAATGGTCTAACTTGGAAAGTCCCTGCTATCATTGTCGGAGTTGTAGAAAATGTCACTGAGTGCGTCAGGAGCCTATATCCCTGCATTATCAGGACTAATACCAGGACTAGCCTCATCAAACGTTACCTCGCAGGTCTCAACAATTTTATTGGTTTCTAAGTTGAGTACCTGATAACCCCGAGTGTGAACTGCATAACTAAGAAAAATGCTATCTAAAGATCTAGATTCAAATTTATCAAGATTCCCATATTTAAGGATAAAGCATCGACACCCAAACACCCTAAAGTTTGAAATATTAGGAACACTACCAAAATAAAGCTCATAAGAAGTCTTATGCAAATTTGCTCTCAAGAAAACTCTATTTGAAATATAACAAGCAATCAAAATGGTTTCAGCCCAATACTTCCTTGCAGTCGCATGTTCATTTAACATTGTTCTAGCCATCTCGACCAATGTCCTATTCTTATGTTCGACCACACCATTCTGTTGCGGCACTCGAGCTGATGAAAATTGATGGTCTAACTCCTTTTTTTGCACAGAAAGAAGCAAAAGATGTGTTCTTGAATTCAATTCCATTATCACTTTTAATTGCTCTAAGTGCTCCTGGTAAATTGTTAGCAAGTCTATGAGCCAACTCTCTGAAGTGACCGAAAGCTTTGTCCTTAGATGCCACCAAATAAATCCAAGAGTATCTAGAGTAATCATCAACAATAACAAGAACATACTATTTACCACCAACTGACTGAACTCTAGATGGCCCAACAATGTCTATGTGCAATAATTATCCAGGACAATCAGTCATAACTAATGAGAGTGGAGGATGAGTTGATGCAACCATCTTACCATACCGACAGGGCGAACAAACCAGATCCATTAAATTTTCAATCTTAAAACTAGGAATTCCCCTAACAAGATTCAAATTACTAAGCTATGCAAGATGATCAAATCCAATGTGACCTAGCTATGGTGCCAAAAGAGCAAATCATTAGAGTCTAATGAAATAAGACACCTAAGCTTAGAAGACGCTGAACACGAAAAATATCCCTTAAACAAGCGACCAACTCAACTTATTTTGCACACCAGATCACCAGATGGATCTAAGATACGGCATGAATGTTTTTTAAAGTTCACCTCAATATTATCGTCTACCAACTGTGAAACCAAAAGCAAATTATAGCTAAGCTTACAACAAGTACAACATATTTTAAGATGAACTTGTCGTTGATGCACACGATACTTTTCGCAAAAATTAGTCCTTAAGAATTGTCCCCAAATGTAATCATCTCATCACTAGGGGCACGAGTGAGAACCATCATGAGTATCCGGTCATGTGGCGAGAGCAATCGGAGTCGATTAACCATATGTTCTCCTTCCTCTTGCGACGAACCTACAGAGCATGGACATTCATCAGTATCTTAGTACTAGGGTTAGTCAATAGAGATTTAGGAATCCAGTAATGAGATACTCGACGAATAGGAGAAAAAGTATGCACAGATAAAGATTTCAGTAAGGCATTAGCATTTGATATATTTCGACCAGTCTGTCATTGAAAACCATGTGCAACCATGGAGCGATATGACCTTGTCGGCAGAGCTGTTCCAACAATCGCTCGATCGAATTGCATGGAAGACGCTATTCGAAAGTAATCTGACTGACCACGAGAAACTAATTTGAATGACTAGAAAATCTTGGTTGAAAGTTTCTCAAGTAGCTAGTCTGATGATGAGACACAACTGGTCTAAAATTTTGTTTGACCACTCTGGTCCAACCCTGAGAGCCAACTGGTCGAGCACCTGGACCGTCCACACTGATTCGATTACTGAAAGTAGCTATTCGAACACACTTCTTTCTGGAGCAGTCAGATCGCTCCTAGGCCTGGTTAGACTGCCCATTGGCCAGGCCGCTCCTCCAGTGATGGTCAGACCAATTAAGTGCCGAATTAGTGGATTCTCACTAATTTGGGTTGTTGTTTTGATTGACTTCTACTTCTGGTTTCTACTAGGAGAATCCAAAAGTCAATATAAACACCTAGCTTCTTGAAGCGGTTTCTGCACTCCTCTCATTCCTATCTCGCACCGAGAACAAGTCAGAGGTCACAGACGTATTATGTACTCTATTCCTCTCGTTCCCGTCTTGCCATGCATCTTTTCCTCACTTTTTGCACCACTGCCCTTTCATTCTAAGGTGGTGCTTAAAAGGGCTTATAAGCCTAGGCTTCTGACTTTTTTTGTACTATAGCGGCTGAAAATGCACTTAGCTGATGTTAGTGTTTTTTGCATAATTAAATTTAAAAAATAAAAAAGTTATATCATCAGGATAATGCAAATGAATAAGGGGAAAAAAAGAAAATGTAAAAAAGCCCAAAAAGCGAAAAAGACGAAATTAAGAAGTTAGAAGCCATCAACAGAAGCTTGTTGGAGCAGGGATTTAAAAGTCACTTCTTTCAATCACTACTATTTATTTTTAGCTAAAAGCCATTAATAGAAGCCAATACAAACACCCCATTAGGCTGTTAAATCTGATCTTCCTAGCTTTCATAACTAGTGAAGTAAAAGTTTTGAAATACCTTTTAGGTGGTTGAATTTAAATGTATCATTCACTCCTCAATCTGGTTGCTATATTGGGTCCAACAATAACTAAAGTTTGTAATGTTTGAAAATAAGTAGCCCAAAATGGTTTCCTTTGGTAACTAGAGGGAGTATACCATTAGATTGACCAACTCCCCACTAATATAAAGTATGCTACGTATACACATCAAGATTATAGTAGCAAAACATTGGATAGTCCAACCATTTGAAATACTAGCTATAGAAGCATGGCTCATACCGTGCTAGCCACAATGTGAACCGAAGCAAAAGCGTGCGTTACACTACGTAGCAAGAGTCTATATGCGAAAAAAGAAATTAAGGACCTATACGTAATTATGATGTATGCGAAAAACCGAAGTAAGAACTCGCACGTAATTATGGGAAAAAGGAGGGCTTTTTTTGGGAAAAATAAGGATTCATCCGTAATTTTGAAGGGCTTTTCTAGAAAAATAAGGACTGATACATAATTTCATAAAAGCGGAAGTTTTTTTCACAAAAAAAGGTGACGTGGCCCAGTGAGCTCCCGGGAATCCCCGGCTAATAATAGAAAGAGTATGTTACCTACATATATTTATTGTAATAACAGAACTAGAGCTAAAAAGTTCGAAGTCATAGGCCCTGTACCGTGTTCGATGGGAAAAATAAAACCAGTTCTTCAATACTGTAACGCCCCCGTTTCCGGGAGCGCCTGGGACACGATCTTCCGTACGATTCACGCATGAACAAGTACGGAACGTCGCGTAAGAGTGAACCATCACCAGGTTACAACAAAAGTCCAGCATATATTACAAGATAGGGGTTATCCACCCAGTTTTAGTTGCAGCGGGGCGTGCAAGCCCAAAGTATATTACAATACAAAAGACCAACTCCAAGGAAAGCTCAAACGCGGCGGAGACCTGAAGCCAGGGATCTTCATCGAAGAAGGGTTCTTCCGAGGCTTCTTCAACGGGAGAACTCGCATCCGCATCTTGATCCTCTGAATTTGTTCGGCAAGCCGTGAGCTAACCAGCTCAGCAAATCACAAGGGAAACCTAACTTAACTATATGCACGGATTATCAATGGAAGGGAGTATATTGGTTGTATCATTTTATGTGGATGCAGTTTTATTTCGTAAACAGTTTTAAAACTCATGAAATGACAACTACTTATTAAGATTAGGGGTTTTCACGAAGAGTTAATTAATCCACTAGTCCAGTTAAAATACTTGCAAAAACTACTTAAGCTTAGCAACTGGAACCACCCAAGTGACACAGCTCCGTTAACCGGGAGCACAGTGTATTCGAATACCATTTAATTGACTCTGCAGAGTTGCCTAACTTTACCCACGCGCATCCTTAACCCTCATGACTGAGTTAAGGAACCAGTGCGTTCATTTGCTCAACCTAGGCGTGCCCGCAACCTGACTCTCTCGGAGCAGCGTACTACTTGAGCTGAGCAGGTACTAAACCAGGGTTGACAAGTCAACACCTGTGGTCGAGCGGTCGCTATGTCATTTGCTTAGCATAAGGGTCTAGTCCTTATATTTTCACGTGGTTCGCAACCACCAACGCCAAATAAAGCGGCGAGCAGAGACTGTCTCGCGGTGTCCCACAACACCTTTACCCTACATTGCACACTAGTACGACCATTCTAGGGCACGGTGTCCCATACCACCCTACCCTAGCCTGGGTTTTCAAATCTACCGGCCCGCGGCCACATCCTTATTAGTGTAATTAAGTTTGCAAGAAATGATAATAATCTACATGTGATTATAATACTTCTAAATTAAACCTAGGGTTAACAAGGGCGGGGCTACAAATTATCGTGGCATTTATTGGTGGTAGGACTTATCTACATTCGCATGTTATTCTAAGCATTTAGTTTTACATAAACTAGCATTTTACAACTAATAATAATGAAAATAGCATAAATACATAATTTAATAATCATGGGATATCAATCTGATCAAGGTCTTGCTACTTGCCGTTAATCTGGACGATCTCCGCAATCTCGAACGAAGAAACTCCGGGATCCTGTGCCTGCACCGTCGCTTCTGGAATCTCTGATACTAGCGCAAAAACACAAGAAAACAGAAATAAATAAAAAGAAAATAAAAGGAAGCATTTCATTTAGAAAATGAAAGCTTTAAAACTCAAAAAGGAATTCTTAGAATTTTTCTGGGGTGAATTTGGAGAAGTAGAGGTCAAAAATGGGTTCAGGAAAATAAACTGAGCAAAATGGTGTACTTTGGTGATTTTTGGAATTTTCTGGGATTTTCTAGAATTTATTCGGAGTTTCTGGATTTTTCAGCCACTCGAAAAAGAAAAAGGGGACTGTTCACTTGAACAATGCTGGGCCGGCCCGGGGCTACAGTGCAACCGGTGGGAAAAACGGCCCGCGTGGCTGAACGGCCCATGCAGCCACTGCGCACGTGCGCTCGGCGCGACGAAGCAGGCCGAGAGACCTGGCCCACGCACGCGCGCGCCCACACGACTTGGATGGCCGACACGTGGTCCGCACGAATGGCGGAGGAGGGGCGCGCGGATCGGGCAGCGCGGAGGGCATCATCGGCGGTGAAGTAAAAAGCGGGAAGGGGGAGCGGATGAGGAGGATGGGGCCGCTTCGCCTCGCGAGGGCTTCTTCTTCCTCTCGCTCGGGGTGGCGGCCGAAAGAGCAGGGTGGCGCAAGCTACCGCGATTCGGCCGCGGGGAAGGGTCTCCACGGCCAGGCTGGCGTCGGAGGGCTTCGGAGAGAGAGGAGCTCAACTTCAGCCTCGAAGGAACAAAGGGGGGTTCCGGGAGGAGGGGGCGGCGGCGGCCAGGGAGAGGGTCCAAGGTGCGGGGCTAACCGGTGAGCGCTAATGCAAAGGTGAGTTGGGCACTGATATTGAGGGGCTAAGGGGATGTTGTGGCCGGATTTAATCGAATTTTCAACGATGGAGGAGGGAGTTCGGATTCTTTGCTCACCGGACCAAGGGTGAACGGTGACAGGGCTAGAGAGGGGGAGAGGTCAATCGGCCACGAGAGAAGCGAGATGGGAGGGGTGCGAACTTGCTGGCGGGATTGATCGTCTTATAGAGCAACGGGGTGGCGAGGGAAGCTTGCGGGTGAAGGCGAGGCTTAATGGCGCCCGGCGGGAGAAGGGGAAGAGGACTATACCAGGGCGTTGAGGTCATGCCGGTGGTTGTCTGGTCGCGCGAGTCGGCGAGAGGGCGGCTCGGGATTAGCGGTGGCGCCGCGCCACGGTCGAAGAGGGCCTGTGGCGGGCGACGTTGCGACCGCGGGGTGGAGGGAGAGCGCCGGACGGTTGGGCGTGGACGTGGAGGTGCGCGCGTGGCCTGACGAGTCTTGGCGTGGGCGCGGCGTACGCGAATGCAGCGGCGGCCGGGCAAGACGACCGGCGGCACAGGCGACGCGAGGCGGCGGGGAGAGGAAGGCAGGAGGGAGGCGGAAAGTGGCTGGGCGCCAGAGCAAGGGGAAAGGCGGGAATGCACAAGAGAGTGTTTAGGGGGGGGGAACTAGGAGAGGGATTAAAGCAAACAAAGATCTAGAGAGGAAACTCAAATTTTTGTATTTTGAAATTTTCAGGATGTTTCGACCTACCCCCCATTAAAAGAATCTCGACCTCGAGATTAACTTGGTCCAGGGAGCAGATTGGGGAAATCCCGCTGCAAGTCTGACTCTCTTTCCCATGTGGACTCTTCTG
The DNA here is from genome assembly GCA_036346265.1 of Melocanna baccifera. NCBI lineage: Eukaryota > Viridiplantae > Streptophyta > Magnoliopsida > Poales > Poaceae > Melocanna > Melocanna baccifera. The sequence continues at coordinate 7,228,725 of CM070702.1, forward strand.
CCATATGGTTCTTCCATTGAACCCTACAGAACCTGATGTTCTTGTTTCTGAGCTGTCTTTTTGATGTTTCGAGTATCTGCAAGGGCCCCTCAGGATAGGTCCAATCGTCTTGTAGTTCAATATCTGACAATGGGACTTCATCTGTAGGTTGTCGTAGATATTTCCGAAGTTGCGATATGTGGAACACATTATGTATTCTAGATAAGTTGGGCGGGAGCTGCACTTGATAAGCTACCTCCCCAACTCTTTCGATTATTTGGAATGGTCCCACATATTTCGGAGCTAACTTCCCTTTTACTTGAAATCTCTTGACGATTTTAAAAGGGGTGACTTTGATATACACAAAATCTCCAACCTCAAAGCTCAGATCCTTTCTGCGGTTGTCGGCATAGCTCTTTTGTCAGTCTTGTGCAATCTTGAGTCTATCTTTGATGATCTGGACATGTGCTTCAGCATCTTGAGCAATTTGAGGGCCAATAAGTTGATGTTCTCCTGCTTCCGACCAATTCAAGGGTGTTCTGCATTTTCTGCCATATAGTGCTTCAAATGGGGCCATTTTGATACTGGCTTGGTAGCTATTATTGTACGAAAACTGAGCAAAGGGTAGGCAAGTGTTTCATGCTGCTCCATACACAATAGCGCAGGCTCTTAACATATCTTCCAAAATCTGGTTCGTTCTTTCTGTCTGTCCATCTGTTTGTCGATGGTACGCTGAACTGAAATTCAGATCGGTACCCATAGCCTCATGTAACTTCTCCCAAAACTTGGATGTAAACTGTGCTCCTCTGTATGATATAATCTTCTTAGGGACTCCATGAAGTGTCACGATCCTCGTCAAATATAATTCGACGAGTTTGTCTTTCCCATAGGTTTGCTTGATCGGAAGAAAATGAGCCACCTTGGTTAATCTATCAACAATAGCCCAGATAGCATCATATCCTTCACGAGTCCTGGGAAGTCCAGTAATAAAATCCATACCTATGCTGTCCCATTTCCATTCGGGAATAGGCAAGGGCTGTAGTAATCCTGCGGGTTTCTGATGATCTATCTTGATTTGTTGACAAACATTACATTTGGCTACATACTCTGCCACATCTTTCTTCATCAGACTCCAGGAATACTTCTTTTTCAAGTCTTGGTACATTTTGGTGCCTGCTGGATGAATCGAGAATTGGGATGAATGAGCCTTTGATAATATCAAATCTCTTAGTTCCTTCTTGTTGGGTATGCAATAGCGACTACGAAAGGTGACAATCCCTTGTTCATCCATTGCATAATCCGTCAAATTCTCCTCCTGAATCTTCTTTTTAAGCTTCTGGATTTCTTCATCTTCATCTTGAGCTGCCTTGATTTGATCTGTCAGTAGTGGCTGGACTTCTAGTGCGGCCATACTGCCTTTTTCTGTGATTATCAGGTTTAGTCGTAGTATGTCCCTCTGCAACTCTGGCAGATGTTCTGTCACACTGACTTTGCTTTGTCGAGCCTTTCGGCTAAGGGCATCGGCAACCACATTTGCCTTGCCTGGGTGGTACTGGAGTTCTATATCATAGTCTTTGATTAGTTCCAACCACCTTCGTTGTCTCATATTCAACTCTGGCTAGGTGAATAGATATTTCAAACTTTTGTGGTCGGAGAATATCTCACAATGGTTTCCTAGCAGGTAGTGCCTCCAAATTTTGAGTGCATGCACTACAGCTACTAATTCCAAATTGTGGGTTGGGTAATTCTCCTCATGTGGCTTTAATTGTCTTGAGGCATAGGCCACAACCTTGTTGTCCTGCATAAGCACACATCCCAAACCTTGCTTAGAAGCATCACAATAGATTTGAAACTCTTTCTCTAGGTTTGGCAGGATCAAGGCTGGTGTCGTTGTCAACTTGGTCTTTAATAGCTGAAAACTTTCCTCACAAGCATCTGTCCATATGAATGGCTTGTCTTTCTTTAATAGTTGGGTGAGTGGACGGGATATGCTTGAGAATCCTTCTGTGAATCGGCGGTAGTAACCCGCCAACCCGAGGAAACTTCTTACTTCTGTCACTGTCTTGGGCTGCTTCCACTCCATGACTGCAATAATCTTTTCTGGATCAACCTTAACTCCATTCTCTGATATAATGTGACCCAAGAAGGCAACTTCTCTTAGCCAAAAATTGCATTTGTCAAACTTGGCATATAACTGATGCTCTCTTAGTCTTGTCAATACCCTGTGTAGGTGCTGCTTATGTTCTTCCTCATTTTTGGAATAAATTAAGATATCATCTATGAAGATTATTACAAATCGGTCCAAATGGTCCATAAGCACCAGATTCATAAGGTTCATGAAATATCTTTGGCGCATTAGTTAGACCAAAGACACATTTGTAAACTCATACAATCCATATCACGGTGATGAAGGTTGTCTTCTCTCGATCTTGCTCACGGATTTTGGTGATGATATCTGGCGCGGTCGATTTTGGAGAAAACCTTGGCTCCTTTGAGTTGATCAAACAAATCATCAATTCTCGGGAGTAGATATTTGTTCTTGATGGTGACAGCATTTAATCCTCTGTAATCCACACACATTCTCAATTCTCCACTCTTCTTTTTCACAAACAGAGCTGGTGCCGACCAAGGTGAAACAATTGGTCGAATAAACTCTTTTTCTTGCAGCTCATCTAATTGCCTCTTAAGTTCCTTTAACTCACTGGCTGACATCCTATATTGGTGTTTAGCAATTGGCTTGGTGCCTGGAACCAATTCGATGGCAAGTTGCACCTGTCTGTCCGGGGGTCTTCCTGGCAGTTCTTCTAGGAACACATCTGGGTACTCCTGCACTACTAGGACTTGGTCTGGTGTAACTACTAGTGCGTTGAGCACGCGTTTCTTTGCATTCTTTATCAGCTCTCGGTCTGTTTCTACCACCACTTTTTGACCTTCAGGGCTAATCAATGTTACTGTCTTAATTTCACAATCCACCTTTCCTTTATTCCTTGCTAACCAATTCATGCCCAAAATGGCGTCTAGTCCATTCATGTCTAGCTGCAGTAAATCTACTTTAAAATCTACCCCTTGAATTTTGATACTAAGACCACCACACCCACTGTGGGACTCCATCCTAACCCTAGGGGTTTCAATCACATAGGGTTTTGGCAAGGAAACAGAAGGCAACTGATTTCTTGAAGCAAAACTCTTTGAAATAAATGAATGCGTTGCACCAGGGTCAAATAAAATTAGTGTGGGTATGGAATTGATGGGGAACATACCCGTAATGATGTCACTGGCTCCTGCTGCATCTTCGGCTGACACATGGTTCACCCTGGCTAGGAAGGTAGTTCTGGTACGGCCTCGACCTTTGCCTGTCGATGTGTAGTTTGCTGTGCCTACTGGTGACTGGGGTCCTACTGGCTTTATCTGCAGATAACCTCCCTTGGAAGTGCCCAAGCTGGCCAGGGATTTTACTTCTTGCTGCTGACTTTGGACCTATAGCTTCGCTGCATCAGATGGCAAATTCCTCCTAGGACACTGATCTCTATAATGACCAACTTCTCCACAATGAAAACATGCATTGGTCTTTCGTGGACAATTGTTCGCTAGGTGATTACCACCGCAGGTGGGGCACTTGAGGGCTAGTGGCAAAGGCGTTGAATATTGCTACGACTGGCTAGACTGGGTCTTTGGCATAATCACAAACTAACGTTGAGTTTGGGGTCGAGATGAGGATGACCCTGATGTCCGTCCTCGCGGAGCACTAGGCGAGGATGATTGCGATTTGTGCATTGCCTTGCGTTTCTTATAGTCTTCCATTTCTCCTCTTGCCTCTTCTGAGTTGATAAGACTGTCTACCATCTCGAGGAGATCCTTGAATTTCAAAGCTGAAATGTGGAATTTTAGTGACTACTGTAATCCTGCCCGGAACTTCTCCATCTTCTTTTCTTCTTTGTCGACATCTTCTGGGGCGAATCTGGAAAGATGATTGAATTGGTGCAGGTACTCCATTATCGTACTTCCTCCTTGCTTAAGCCCCAAAAATTCTCGGTGCTTAGCTTCCATAATCCTGGTTGGTATGTGTGCTTTGCGGAAGGCCTTCGTGAACTCCTCCCAAGTAATTTCTCTGTCTTGTTGTATGCGTTGATAATTTATCCACCATGTTGCTGCAGGACCTTGTAATTGGTGAGATGCATACAGTACCTTCTCCTTATCTTCACACTGTACCGTCTGAAGTTTCCTTTCTACATTCAACAGCCAATCCTCTGCTGCTAAGGGGTCAGCTGATGTGGAGTAAGTTGGCGGACGTGTTTTCTGAAAATCTGCCCATCGGGTTGTAATTGGAGTACCATCCCGATTGATGTTATTCCCACCCTGAGTACCTGGAGATCTAGCTGCCATTTGTTCAAGAAGCTGAGTATGCCGATCCAATATCTGTGCCATATTCTACTTAGCTTGATATCTGTTATGCTCCATCATAGCGAGTACACTGGCTAGAGTTGTCTGATCTGTGGCAGGTGCACCCTGCCCGGTGGTCTGTCCGCTCTGCTGGCCTGGTTCCATCTAAAAGGCTGCCAATTGGGAACTCGAAGTTAGCCTTACAGCGGTTTTGGGTGAACAAGAGTAGATAAGTAGATATTGAATTTTTCAAGGCAAGTATAGGACGAAATAAGGTAAGAATGAGAGCGAAAGGGGACAGGAGAAAACTTTTGAAGATAGAGGGAGTACTGATAATTAGGTAAACAACATAAAGGATAATAAACATAAATTTACATTAAGCAAGTGGTACACAGACCACTTAGGGTTCATGATACATCTTGCATTACATTACAAAAGTACCACTACTATATTGGGCAAGTCTAAACTAACGGACTCCTGCCACTCGACTACTCCTCCATGGCATCCGGGGCCGGTAGGGCGAGAGACTGCGGGTGTGGCGGGCACGCGATACTCTCTGCGGCCATCCTACGCCTCGGCTGGACTGCATGCGAGGCGCCACGAGGAGGAGGCGGCTGGGGACTCTCCACGGTCGAAGCCTCGCCGCTTCGCGCCTCGAGCGAACAAGGGCTGCACGAAGCTGCTGCACTTCCTGCTGGGTCTCCATCAGCTGCATCTGAAGGGATTTGGACTCCTTCACGGCACGCTCGTACTGGTACTCCTGCTGAGCCACGATGTTGGCGACTCCCTGCAAGCGGGGGTCGTCATCCTCTCGGAACTGAGGAACGGCGATGGATCTGCCTCCGTGGAGTGATCTCAGGATCAGGTCGAAGGGCGACTCAGCCAACTCAAGGTCGTAGTAGCCATGGAGGTAGATTACAGCCTTCTGTGCTGCATCCCGAACTGCGTCGTCTCGCTCGATCCTCCTAGCGACGAACCTTCTCTCGACATCTGGGCGGACAGGCAGGGGTGTCAGGGTCACCCACGCCTTCCACTCGTATCGCTTCCCCTGGAAGAAGCAACCGACAGCGTGGAAGATTGGCCGGTGGTATCCTTCACCTCCAAGGTACTACTGAACCTCCCAAAGCTTGGAGGGCCATCCTTCCATACGTTCAGCAAGCGAGAACACGAAGCGGACCATCTGTCGAGGGACGAAATTTTGAAGTTAGACAAGTAAAGTAATAAACATTTTGCAAAGACAAAACTTAAGCAGAAGTAAACTAGGATAGGTAAGGTAGCAACAAGCGAGGAAAAGACAGCAGTAATACTTATTTTTTCGTAAACTCCTTTTTAGGGTTTAAATTAGGTTTTGCGATAAAATCGCTTCCTAGTTTGCCTTAGGTCTTAACCTACGGTCAAGGAGCCTGCTCTGATACCACTTCTTGTAACGCCCCCGTTTCCGGGGGCGCCTGGGACACGACCTTCCGTAAAATTCACGCATGAACAAGTACGGAACATCGCGCAAGAGTGAACCATCACCAGCTTACAACAAAAGTCCAGCATATATTACAAGATAGGGGTTATCCACCCAGTTTTAGTTGCAGCGGGGCGTGCAAGCCCAAAGTATATTACAATACAAAAGACCAACTCCAAGGAAAGCTCAAACGCGGCGGAGACCTGAAGCCAGGGATCTTCATCGAAGAAGGGTTCTTCCGAGGCTTCTTCGACGGGAGAACTCGCATCCGCATCTTGATCCTCTGAATTTGTTCGGCAAGCCGTGAGCTAACATTTCGACCAAATCACAAGAAACCTAACTTAACTATATACACGGATTATCAATGGAAGGGAGTATATTGGTTGTATCATTTTATGTGGATGCAGTTTTATTTCGTAAACAGTTTTAAAACTCATGAAATGACAACTACTTATTAAGATTAGGGGTTTTCACGAAGAGTTAATTAATCCATTAGTCAGTTAAAATACTTGCAAAAACTACTTAAGCTTAGCAAGCTGGAACCACCCAAGTGACACGACTCAGTTAGCAGGAGCACGGTGTATTCGAATACCATTTAATTGACTCTGCGAGTTGCCCAACTTTACCCTCGCGCATCCTTAACCCTCATGGTGAGTTAAGGAACCGGTGCGTTCATTTGCTCAACCTAGGCGGCCCGCAACTTTGACTCTCTCGGGCGGCGTACTACTTGGTGGCAGTACTAAACCGGGGTTGACAAGTCAACACCTGTGGTCGAGCGGTCGCTATGTCATTTGCTTAGCATAAGGGTCTAGTCCTTATATTTTCATGTGGTTCGCAACCACCAACGCCAAATAAAGCGGCGAGCAGAGACCGTCTCGCGGTGTCCCACAACACCTTTACCCTACATTGCACACTAGTACGACCATTCTAGGGCACGGTGTCCCATACCACCCTACCCTAGCCTGGGTTTTCAAATCTATCGGCCCGCGGCCACATCCTTATTAGTGTAATTAAGTTTGCAAGAAATGATAATAATCTACATGTGATTATAATACTTCTAAATTAAATCTAGGGTTAACAAGGGCGGGGCTACAAATTATCGTGGCATTTATTGGTGGTAGGACTTATCTACATTCGCATGTCATTCTAACCATTTAGTTTTACATAAACTAGCATTTTACAACTAATAATAATGAAAATAGCATAAATACGTAATTTAATAATCATGGGATATCAATCTTATCAAGGTCTTGCGACTTGCCGTTAATCTGGACGATCTCCGCAATCTCGAACGAAGAAACTCTGGGATCCTGTGCCTACACCGTCGCTTCCGGAATCTCCGACACTAGCGCAAAAACACAAGAAAACAGAAATAAATAAAAAGAAAATAAAAGGAAGCATTTTATTTAGAAAATGAAAGCTTTAAAACTCAAAAAGGAATTCTTAGAATTTTTCTGGGGTAAATTTGGAGAAGTGGAGGTCAAAAATGGGTTCAGGATAATAAACTGAACAAAATGGTGTACCTTGGTGATTTTTGGAATTTTCTAGGATTTTCTAGAATTTATTTGGAGTTTCTGGATTTTTCAGCCACTGGAAAAAGAAAAAGGGGACTGTTCACTTGAATAGTCTTTGGCGGCCGGAGCTCTGATGCAACCAGTGGAAAAAGCGGCCGCGTGGCCTGCGGCCTGCGCCCCCGCTGCAGCAGCGCTCTCGCGCGACAGGCGGCCGAGACTCAGCCTACGCACGCGCACGCCCACATGACCTGGATGGCCGACGCGTGGTCCGCACGAACGGCGGAGGAGGGGCGGGCGCGGGATCGGACGGCAGCGGAGGGGCATCATCCGACGGCTGAAGTAAAAAGGCGGGGAAGGGGGGAGCGGACGAGGAGGATGGGGCCGCGTCGCCTCGTGAGGGCTTCTTCTTCCTCTTGCTCGGGGTGGCGGTCGAAAGAGCGGGGTGGCGCAAGCCACCGCGATTCGGCCGCGGGGAAGGGTCTCCACGGCCAGGCTGGCGTCGGAGGGCTCCGGGGAGAGAGGAGCTCAACTTCAGCCTCGGAGGAACAAAGGGGGGTTCCGGGAGAAGGGGGCGGCGGCGGCCAGGGAGAGGGTTCAAGGTGCGGGGCTATCCGGCGAGCGCTAATGCAAAGGTGAGTTGGGCACTGATATTGAGGGGCTAAGGGGATGCTGTGGCCGGATTTAATCGAATTTTCAACGATGGAGGAGGGAGTTCGGATTCTTGGCTCACCGGACTAGGGGTGAACGGCGGCGGGGCTAGAGAGGGGGAGAAGTCAATCGGCCACGAGAGAAGGGAGATGGGAGGGGTGCGAACTTGCTGGCAGGATTGATCGTCTTATAGAGCAACGGGGAGGCGAGGGAAGCTTGCGGGGGAAGGCGAGGCTTAATGGCGCCCGGCGGGAGAAGGGGAAGAGGACTATACCGGGGCGTTGAGGTCATGCCGGTGGTTGCACAGGGTCAGCGAGAGTCAGCGGGGAGGGGACGGCTCGGGATTGGCGGTGACGCACGCACGGTCCGAAGAGGGCACTGGGTAGGGCGACGCGGCGACCGCGGGGTGGAGGGAGAGCGCCGGACGGTTGGGCGCGGACGCGGAGGTGCGGGCGTGGCCACTGGCAGGTGCTGATGCGGGCACGAGGCGATGGGGCGCGCGGAGTACGCGCGACGGCCAGGCAAGGACGTCCGGCGGCCTGGGCGACGCGACTGAGCGGGGGAGAGAGGAAGGCAGGAGGGAGGCGGAAAGTGGCTGGGCGCCAGAGCAAGGGGAAAGGCGGGAATGCACAAGAGAGGGTTTGGGGGGGGGGGGAATTAGGAGAGGGATTAAAGCAAACAAAGATCTGGAGAGGAAACTCAAATTTTCGGATTTTGAAATTTTCAGGATGTTTCAAATACCATACCGACAGCCTCCTAGTGCATGCATCAAAGCGACCGAGATACTGTTAACATATTTGTGTTACAGATCACACAACGTACAAAGATGAACTACAGAACTTTATCAAGCGACACAAAAGGAAAAAGAATTAGTAAAAGGTTCAAACAAATTCCTATGTTATCTGAGACATTCTGAACGCAACTTGTTTCCACTGGGGAATTCTAAGCACATATTGGGATGTCTTGATTGTACAGACAGATTACACTCAAGTTCAATACCATATATAACGTACACCACGCCTCACCAATTCCAGCCTTACCTAAATTAACAGAACCAAGAACACCATCTCCCTTCTGACAAGAAAAACAACATTCCTGAATGAGCTATACATCAGAAAAAGAAGACCACAATAGTTGAGATAATACATAAAAACAGATGCCAAATTGCGCTGCTGAAGTCCATGAGCAAACACATTATTACGCAGATTTGCTATGTAACGGATTACATGCTCAAAGGAACTAGGTTAAGCGACATACGAGTCAACGATGACACTACACCCTTTTACTGTACAAATTGTCAGATGAATCACCATCTTTCGGCTGAAAAGCAATCCCTGCCACCAACTGTGATAGACATGTTTGCATTTTTGCAATGAACGTGAAATGCCATGCTGCTATCCAATGCAGGTGCCAGCACAGGGGCGGTGAATATACCAGCAAGCTCATAGGAAACGACCTATTACAACAAAATTCTCCAACCTGGCTCCTAATTTGCCAATCAGTTAGCTCATGAAGCAGTTGAGCCAGCAGAAAGTGGGCCGTCTGTCAGCTGCTACAGACAGTGTTGCAGTTGCTTTTGGATCATCTCAGCAACCATTCGCAACCTTCCTTGGCCTGCTTCTCCAACCACAGCAGACCCATACACAGCCTCCACTGCCCTTGCAACCTTCTGCTTACATCTTTCCCAATCCTCATATTCCAACCAGCAAGCTCTTCCACCATGGCTCCTATCCATTGCAAGGAATGCTATGTGATTGTTGTCCCCAAAAGAATACCTTAGTCTCACGGATACACAATACGGAAGCCACGCTGCTCCACCAGCTACGTTCATGTTAGGAATGAGAGCATTGTTGGACTTAATCCTGGTCGTGAGCTGTTGGAACAAAATCTGTTGCAGCGTCAGGAGCTGAGGGAGTTATCTTCAGAGAACATGCAGGAGTGGCCGCGGCAAGCGGACTAAGTATGCCGTGTCAAATAGCATGCAGTTTTGCATGAAGTTTGTTTCCGATTAGTTTGGATCGTGGTTTAGTGATCCAGTTTATTCGTTAGAATATTTAACATTCAGTTGTAAGACTTTGGGATGAATTATTCATTTGTTTAAGAACAATTCAGTTCAGTTTTCTGAAGACATATACAACTCCAGTTTTTTGCCGTATCAACTACAGAACTTCTTTGTGTGTTCTGTTTTGGGCGTGTGATCCTGATATTGATTGCAGTGGTGGCTGTTTTTTCTTTGGCTGCGCCGTGGCCTTTTGGAAAGAAGAAAGAGCCAGCGACTAGAAGAAGTATTAGTATTGGTGTTCGGAAGTTTTTGGTGATTTGATGGTGCGCCATTGAGAAAAGAAAAGTAGTGTGGCTGCTAAATTTTTTGGCTGTGCGTCATTCATTTTTGAGGCTGCATGCATTGGGTTTGCTAGTAGATGATGAAAGTATTTTTTATTACCTGCTACAGTACGCACAGAGCTTTTGAAAGAGATGTTTCCTGTCCTACCAAACACATTTTGTTTTACTAACTGCTTTTACTAACTGCTACAACACCTGAATTGATTGATGCGATACTAAACAGTATATGTTTGATGGCTGCACGTTCTAGCACCAAGTAAATAAAATAAAACAAAAAGAAACGAAGGATCACAGGGGTGACTAGATAATTGTAAGGGTCGGTCGTTATTTTTCTTAAGAAAAAGTTGCGGCTGTTTTGTTGATTGTGCCGTGGCCGAAACTTGTATGCGCAGCTTTTAATTTTCGATTAAATTCTTGTTTGCGAGTTTAGCTTTGTTTTAATTCATCTAATATAGCCAGGGTATCAAGTTTGTGATCTGAAAAGTTTGGTTGATTAATTCCTTACGGACTTTGCTTAATCGCATGATTAGGGCTTAATCACTTTTCGTCACTATCTGCATCAGCGATTTTGTTTATTTTATATCTCGAGTTCTAGACCTCCGTTTGATGTAATTCTAATTGGGTTAGTTCAATAATATTATCTAGTTTATTCTGACAAAGTTTGAAGTCAAACGGAGTTACGGTTTTTTATCGAGATTAGTTTTAGTGAGAATATAGTGTTCTGTCTAGAACTTTAAACAAAGCTTAAATAGATTTTGTGTTTAACGGGGTGTCTTGAAATTTATTTTTAGCTTCTACAATCATTCACCCCATCTGATTGCCTATCTTAATTTGAATCGATCATACAAACACTAACTACAAATACATAACATCTGCACGACAGACAAAAGAAATAATTTATTGGAAATCCAAATTTTCAACATTTAAAGGAAAGGAAAAAAAAAGAGGGAGTGTTTTCAGCTGCATAGACAACCGTTTTTCCATCTATTGTTAGTGATATGACCTAGAGACAATCATAGAGATGACTGTATCACTTCTACGTTTATGATATTTTGAATAATATGTTATTTTATCTCTTAAATAATATTTTTTATATTGATCAACAAGTATATAATTGAGGTTGAGGAGTCAATCACAGCTGAGTAATCCACTACAGATTCAAGTGAAGAATCGAGCTATCATAAGATAGCACGTTTAGCGCCTTGAGATCGATTTGATATCATGAGGTAAAGGGATTGATACATAAGCACTATATAGATTCGCTCGATATCATCTTTATGTACGTTTGGGAGTCATTATGTCATGCTAGGGACCGCTACCGACTTATGGACCAGATAAGAGTTTTTATCACATGGCCAAATATACATAATCCTATAGGGTCGCACACTTATTGGGTTGGAACGACAAGGGCCCGGATGATAGTTTCCGAATGAAATTCGATCTCTACTTATATTGGATAAAGATCCGATGGAGGCTATATTAGGAGAGGTGTGGGGCCTAAGAGAGGTATCATGAAACACACCCATCAAAACCCTAGCCACCATCTCTCATAATCCTTGCCGTGCGCACTGGTTCTAGCACGCCGATGCACGGTGTTCCATATTTTGACATGTGGATCTCGGTAGAGGCATTGCTACGACTGTGGCACTGATTGGGATGATACGAGGAGGAGACGGTTGGGCGAAGGATGATCAACTACTTCCATTACATCATGTGCTCTTCATTAAATTGGTTGTTTTAACTCTACTTTCGCTGCATTACACGTTTAGTAGTAATGATTTATGATCTCTTACTCGCATTGCTTCCTGGTTTACGAGCAGAAAATTTTAATTTACGCTAGTGTACCTACCCATATCCCAACAATAGTATCAGAGCCATCCTATGTAGTATTTGGATTGGTCACATATAGTTGATATATGGTTGTAGTAGATTGGATTTGTTACTGGTCTGATATGATAGCTTAGATCGATTCATGTTATTAGATTGGTTTAGGTACTGATAGATACGATCAATCCGTTTTAGCGATAGTACATGGATTCGGAGGAGGTATAAATTTATAGCACCAAGTTGCTGTTCTTTCTGGAAACTTTCCGCGCTGATCAATATGATTGATCAATGGAAAATCGAGCCGCTTAGATTGGTTTGAAATTGGGTTAATGTGATCGTACCGTGTATTGTAGGTTTTATGTATTCATATTGTGTGATAGAATTGAATTCTACATATAACTCGTTTTTATAGGGTTGTGTGAATAGTATGACTTGTTGTGTATATGATGCATGTATGAGTTTTTCATAGCCTGTGTGTCATGTTGATTTATAGGTATGGGCTACATATTATTGTACAATGGCCTATGTGTTGATTTGTAATGCTTGATATTTTCATATGTAATTCATTGTTAGCAGTCAGAAGTAATAGCTAAATAGATAAATGTGGTGAACTCAAGCATTAATGGCTAAGTGGACAGGAAGCGTGGTGATGGAGATTGCCGTGCTAAGGGTTATACTATATCACAGTTTAATATAATTTAATTATGAATACTTTTATATTCATGTTATAATATTATTCATGTTATTACTATTTAGGTGTTTTTAACATGATATATAGTATCCCTATAGAAAATTTAAGTAAAACATGATGCCCTCCCAATAGTTGCACTTATCAAAATTTTAATCATTATCTGGTAGGTCTACAAAAGTAGGGTGCCATTAATTATCTCAATGAGATAAGGTAAAGTGTTGGACACTTTATGCATAATATTGGTTTAACTTGACTAGGCTATCAAAATAGTTTTGGATATAGGGGCACAATATTGAGTTCAAGTGTCACAGCCCAGGTTTTTCTTAAAAATAATTTAAAAAAATAAAAATTAATTTGGTTTAAAATAAAAATTAGTGTTATTTGGTTACTTGCATTTTAATTTTCTTTGCTAACTTGCTTTTCTGCTTTTAAAAAAAGACTTTCTTTTAAAAAATATTTGAAAAAGCAAAATATCCAACTTTTAGTTAAAAATATTTTTCTAAGTCCAAAATAGCTTCAGAAACCTCTTAAATTAAAATGTTTTTTCTAAGTCGAAAATGGCTTCAGAAACTTTCTAAAATGTTTTGGCTTTATTTGCAATTTATTGGATTAATTTAAACCGCAAAAATTAAAAACATCTTAAATAATTAAAATAAACTTCAATTAAACATGAAATTATTTTATTTGGTCTTTTCTAGTTTCAAGAATTTTTGTGAAATTTTCTTGAATGTTTTTTGAATTTTGTCTTTTCTTTTCTTTCTTTTTCTTTTTCTCTTCTCTCTTTTCTCTCTCCTCTCTTTCTTCTAGGCGTGTGCTGTCCTAAACGATCGCCATTGCAGCTTCTCTGAAGCTTTTCAAAATTCTTGATTTCCTTCACGATTTTTCGTGTAACCAAAGGCATTTAATCCCTCTCATCAAGACTCACCCATTTCCGGCCTTAGCTCTCAATTTCATGTGCCCATTTCGTTGAAATGCGTCATAACACTGAAAGCCATGCTACGTCGATCTCATCACCTGGTCCACCTCCGCCCTATAAAAGAGAGCCCCAAGAGCCCATTCTCATCCTCATCCATCCATCCCGAAAATCTCAAGTCCTCTCTCCCTTTCTCTTGGCCGCAATTGGCATTTTTATTTCACCATCCAAACGTTGTTCCTCAACCTTTTGTGCCACCTACAGTGAAGTCCCGCCACTATTGACCACATCATCGGCTTCGCCTTTGCGCGTTCTAAGCGGTGTTCCCCTCGTCGCCACCGTTCTACGCACGTTTTATTTCCCTCGTTCTATGTGCGTTCTTCGTCGAATCATCGACGCCACCGTGGGCCAAATCATGCTGCCATTTCTCTCCTCGCCACTGGCCAGCCGTGTGTATTCCACCACCACCAAGGTGAGCATTGCGTTCCCCATGCTTTCCTCTTCATTTAGCCGCAACTCCCACATGCTATCTCCTCTCCATTTGCCCGAAACACTGACATCAGCCCGCCAGCTACCGAAGGTCTTCTCCACCGTGTTCCGCCAGTCTGCTGGCGGAGCCGTCTATACCATAGAGTTCGTCTTGACATGTTTTATGTCGTGCTTCCATCACCATCACCTGAAGATCCCAAGTCGTTGCCGACCTTGTCAAGCCACGACACTAAAACAGTTTCTTTGTGTACCTCGCTTTTTTTGTGAGTTTCTTGATTTTTGTTCATGTCATATCGTGTGCTAGCTTCTAAGCAACTAATCCACTATTTTTATTTAATTTTTCATGGAGCCAATCGTCAAAAATTATACTTTTCGCGGAAACAATCATTTTTTACTTCCCGACGTCGATTCGTCGCTTTTGATGAGTTTTAGCCTATGCCGTCACCTTCGTAAGACTTGTCTCATCGCGTTCTACGCCGTGTTTCCCTCTTTTTCTCCAAAAACCTTCCATAAATTTCTGCCTCCGACACCCAGCTATGGCCGCAAATGGCACTTCACGTTCCCATCCATCCAGTGATATTTTCTCTAATTCTTTCACGTCAAAGCGTGCCAAACCATCCCAGGTAGCTACCTTCTAGATGGTTTTGGATTTGCTTCACCGAGTATTAAGATATCAAGTTTTTCTTTTTTCTCTACCATCGTCGTTCAAACGTTGATTGCGTTGTCTCTAGTGAGTTTCTGGCTTAACCAATAATTTTTCTAACTTTGCCATATCGTGTTCTAGTCCGTGCTCACCGTACCTCTTCATGTTCTATGCCTGGGTTTTATTCCGCTCTCCTACCCAGGTCATTATCACCACCCAAACCATCACCGTGCTCCGTTTGACGTGTCGTCACTTCCCACATGTACCTCGAGTCCCTACCAAACCATTTTGCTAGTTGGTTTCACCTCCCGTTTCTTTTCTCACCAACGTCACGGCCAAAACAATAGAACAGCTCATTTAGTTACTGTTCACGAAGGAATATTTCTTGGAATATTCCTGATTTATTCTTTTCTAGCATTTTCTCATCAGGTAATTGTCCAATTTCCCGTTCTCCTATATCCGAACTCCAAATCAAGTGATTTAAGTTTTTAAATTCATCTAAATTCACAATCTATCTCTCCGTATATATTTTATAATTTTTATATTTTATTTCAATTTTATTTAAATTTAGTTTGTTCTAGCTTTTTGCGTGTAGACTATGAATATTCCGAGTAGTATAACTTCGGCGAACCTCAACAAACCTTGAAGCAAGGCAAATTGCACCTATAATTATATTTCTCTCAGTAATTTAAATTATTTATGTTATTTTTTAAAATTATTCTGCATGCGTACTTTTATTCAAATCTAGTTTAAATATAATTTAAATTCTAGTTATACCCAAATCCTTTATTTATGGCCAAATTTGACATTGAACTTCTTATGCCTTATCACTATAGAGAAAAACTTAGTTAATACATTAGTATTAACTGGATAATTTTTGTAGCAAAGCTTAGCCATGCTTAGAATAATTATAGGTTGGGATACCTCTTTCATATAAAATAATAAACTTTTGAAAAGTATTCTTGACTTCGGTGAGTCAAGAAAGTATATAAAATATTTTAAAATAAAATATAAAACTTGGTTTGAACCTAGACTAATGGTTAGGTGGTGGGTGCTGGCATGAATTATTGTTGGGTGAGACAATATTGATTGTTAGGTACAAGGGGTATGTGGTTTGAGCCTAAGTCAAATTAACAACCGGTCTATGAGCTACTACTACAAAGCCCTATTCGTGCTACCACATGGCTGGTGTGGGACAGTCCTGGCTGACTAATTTGCAGGTCTCAACCTAAATCTCGCTGTAGATTGAAAGTGAGTGTGGTGTAGGCTATGAGAAGTCTCAGTCGGCTCAAGATGGGGTCCCGGTCTAGTGGATTCCTTATGGGGGTAAAATCTTAGTGTTGGCTTGGTCAGGTTGAGTGTGGTGTACTGATGTTGATTCACTATTTTCAAAGAAGGATTTCACTACCTTCGGTGAGGATAATGACGAGTAGGCCACGTTTTACAGTCATTTATCTGTGGGCAGGCAGGATCAGCTGCTGCTTTATCATTCTTCTTCTGTTGCTTATATTTAATTTTAGTTTATGAACCATTGATGTAAACTTTGGACATTAGACTCATATTTAGTTAATGAATAAATGTTATTGTGCATAATATGAATCTTTGTTATCCACTGTATGTGCTAGCTTGATCCTAGACTAGTGCTATTTACACAGAGGATTCAGGAGTCATTGCTCTTGGGTCCGACACTGGGACATATGGATGTCACTCAACAAGCAAGAGTTGCATGTGATGCATTAGCAAGGGGTTACTTACCTATGTCGCTAGATTTCTAGCAGTGATGCCAAAGCTAACTAGGACTTAGTAAAATATAGATCTTGATTCACTATATGTTATTGGAGGGTACATAATTTTAAATATATAGTAGGAGTATCTTTTGTTAAATTGTTTAATAGAAGATTTCACATATACATAGCGCTGAATTTTTGCAGATACTTTTTATGTTGTAGACAATGCCACCATCTAGTTTCTCCACACTCAGTTTTAACTTGCGATCTATTCTTGAGAAAGAAAAACTAAATGGAACAAACTGCATTGACTGGTATCACAACTAGAGAATTATTCTCAAGCAAAAAAAGAAGGAATATGTTCTAGAGGTTCCACATCCAAATGAACCAGCTGAAGATGCTACTCATGCTTAAAAAATGAGTATGAGAAACATTGTAATGACTCACTTAATGTTAGATATCTCATGTTTGCCACTATGAACTCTGAGCTTCAGAAACAATATGAGAATACGGATGCCTACAATATGATTACGTATCTTAAAGGCATGTTTAAGAACCAGGCAAGAACTAAAAAGTACAACACCTCTAAGTTATTGTTTGCGTGCAAGTTAGCTGAAGAAAGTTCGATTAGCCCTCATGTAATCAAGATGATTGGATACATTAAGAATTTGAAAAAAACTTGTATTTTCGCTTAGCCAAGAGTTGGCTATTGATGTATTCTCCAGTCACTCCCTCTGAGTTTTGAGCTAGTCCTTTTGAACTTTCATATGAATAGCATGGAGAAGTCAATGACCGAGTTGCATAGGATGCTCAAGTTAGCAGAGAAGAGTATTAAGAAAAGCTTTAATCATATGATGATGATTCAGAAGACTACCAACTTCAAAAAGAAGAATTATAAGGCTTTGAGCAAAAGAAAGTGCACAGGCAAAACTCAAGATGAAATCTTGAGTATCAAATCTAAGCTCCAAAAGCTCAATATTGGTGATGCACCCTACGCCATTTGCTACAATTGCGAAGGGACTAGACATTAGAACAGGAACTGCAAAGAAGTACTTGGTAGAACTGGAAAAGAAGAAGGAAAGTAAGACTTCTACTTCAGGTATAAATGTTATAAAAATAAATCTTGTTACCTCTCACGTTAGTTCTCGGGTATTTGATACCGATCGATTGCTCATATTTACAATTCTATGCAGGGAATGATAAGTAATAGGAGTTTAGCAAGAGGCGAGGTTGATCTTCGCGTGGGCAATAGAGCAAAAGTTGTTACGTTGGCTGTTGGTACTTTACTATTATCTTTACCCTCAGGATTAGTTTTAGAATTGAATAATTGTTATTATGTTCCCGCCTTAAGTAAAAACATTATTTCTGCTTCATGTTTGGAAGTAGAAGGTTATAAATTCAGAATAAAGAACAATTGCTGCTTAATTTATTTGAATGATATATTTATGGTCATGCTCCATTGATAAATATATTATATGTTTTAAATCTTGAGGATGTGCTTGTATATAACATTAATGCTAAGAGGTTTCGGTCTAATGATTTGAATCCTACTTATATTTGGTATTATCATTTGTGTTACATAAATGAGAAGTGCATAGTGAAGCTCCACAAAGATGGTTTTCTAAACTCATTTGATTTTGAATCATTTAAAACATGTGAGTGTTGTTTACTTGGTAAAATGACTAAGACATCTTTCACTAGTCTAAGTGAGAGGGTAAATGACTTGTTAGTCTTAGTACATTTGGATATATGTGGACCAACGAGCTCAATGGCCAAAGATGGTTTTCAGTACTTTATAATTTTTACCGATGACTTTAGTAGATATGGATATATCTATCTAATGAGGTATGAGTCTGAATTATTTGAAAAGTTTAAGAAATTTTAGAATGAGGTACAAAATCAACTTAGAAAGATAATTAAAGCCCTACGATCAGATCGTGGAGGTGAATATTTAAGTCATGAGTTTGGTGATCATCTAAAGCAATATAGAATTATTTCACAACAAACTTCACCAGGAAGTCCTCAATGGAATGTGGTGTCTAAACAATGGAATCGAACTTTGTTACACATGGTTCGGTCTATGATGAGCCAATCTGATTTGCCATTATCATTTTGGGGGTATGATCTAGAAACAGTTGTTGTGTTTTGATGTTATTCTAATTATCCCTGATCTTATATCATTATGTGGGACAATTATGATTTACAGATCAACACATATATTGATTGATAATCATATTTCATGAATCATAGATATAGAATGTCAAATCAATAATGTGACATATGTTAGAGAATATGATATTGGATTGACCCACCATGAGACACTGCGAGAATTGTTATATTCTTAACTGTTATTAGTTGGTCTCATACATAGTGTTTATAGGATCCTTAGATCTGATATCGCCATTATTTTTTACATGTGTAATAGTTTATTTAGGGGTTACCAAACACTACTCCGTGACTGGGTGGTCATAAAGATAGTTTTCAGGTTTACTACGAAATATGCAAAGGAATATGAGAGATCAAAATAGAATTTGCCCCTCCTATATAACAAGAGAGATATCTCTAGTTCCCTTGATGTGATTGGATTAAAGAAGTACTTGGCCATGCCAAATATGGTTGAGGAGTCAATCAGAGTTGAGTAATCCACTACAGGTTCAAGTGAAAGATCGAGCTACTATAGGATGGTACGCTTCTCGTCTTGAGTTCAATCTAGTGTTATAAGACAAAGGGATCGGTACATAAGAACTATATAAGTTCATCCGATATGATCTTTATGTATGTTTAGGAGTCGTTATGTTCTGTTAGGGATCGCTACTAACTTATAGACCAGATAGGAGTTTTTGTCCTTTGGCCAAATATACATGAACTTACATAGTCACACACTTAATGGGTTGGAAAGATAAGGACCCGAATGATAGTTTTCTAATGAGATTCGATCTCTACTCGTATTGGATAAAAATCTGATTGGAGGCTATATTAGCAGAGGTGCGAGGGTTGAGGGAGGTATCCTGAAACACACCCATCAAAACCTTAGTCGCCACCTCTCATAATCTTTGTCGTGCGCGCTGGTGCTAGCACATCACGCACGGTGTTCCATCGCTGGACGTGTGGACCTCAGTAGAGGCATTGCTACGACTACGGTGCTGATCAGGACGATCACGAGGAGATGGTTGGTCGGAGGACGATCGACTACTTCCACCGCATCGACATGCTTTTCGTTGAATCGGCTGCTTCAACTCTACTTTCGCTACACTGCATGTCTAGTGGTAATGATCTATGATCTCTTACTGGTATGGCTTCCTAGTTTATACGGTAGAAAATTTTAATTTACGCTAGTGTAGTCTACCTATATCCCAACATCTATAACATTTGCCTAAGCTCAAACAATTATGGGTTGATACAAGCAAATAAATAAATATCAGAATAATATATGTGCCTCTTTTTTTCAGTTTCTAAAAGCTATTTTTTGTCTTTTCTACAGTAATTAGCTTTTAAACGGAGTATCTTTTCAAGTCAGGTCTACAAGTCAATTATAGCATACTATAGCGACTTCATTTATACCGGTCCAATTCGTGAGGCTTCCACGTGCACGGCGCCGTACATATCTGACTTGCCTTTGATGAGCTGGCCTCCGGGGTGCTGGTTGATCCATCACAATCACGATGGCTGTTGTCGATTGATCTAGCACACATGGCACCAAAAACCTATACTGATGCAGCCCGTCCTTGCTATCAATGACATCCGAAGTATTCTGCTGCACAGGCACGGTGGCACCGCCGATGCTACCGACGCGACTGGTTATGCGAGCCCGATGGAGTATATCAGGTTGTATTACTTCATACTACTACCTACGACTACCATCTAAATGTTATGTGTGATCTAAGCACCCCCTCCTCTCATCTCACGACGTTTAGATTTGTAGCCGGAGGACAATCAGAAGGCTTCATGGCCGACCACACACGCTTCATGGCCAACTACACGCTCAAGTGTCCAACTGATGTATTGACGTCACATGCAAGTTGCCATTCACTACTACAAAAAGGTTTATATTAGATGCCTCATCACAAACGGTTCATAAAAACCGCCTGTATTAAATGCAATCACAGACGATTTTTTGATAAGAACCGTCTGTGATATTCTGTAATATCACATACGGTTCTTAATTACAGATGATTCTTATTTAAGAACCGTCTATGATATTCTGCAATATTATAGACGGTTCTTAATTAAGAACCGTCTGTGATATTAGCCTATCACAGATAGTTCTTAATTAAAAACTGTCTATGGTATGTTTCCCGCTTCACACATCTCTAAAATTTCATAATTTCTCGTCTGAGTTCGAGTAGGATTCCATTTTGACATACCTTCAATAAAACGGGTATAACTTTTGCATATGGTGTCCGTTTTTGACGTTCTTGTGCTCGTTCGAAAGCTAACGACGAGTCCGGTCCAAAAAAAAGACTGATTTGAGCTAGTCACCCTCGAAGATCCCCAAAATCGGTCATCTTTAGCCTCAAATTCGAATCGTAAGTTTTTGATTTCTATTTTTGCCAAAATTTTCGATCTTCCTTTCGAAATTTAGTGTTTGTCTCAACTGCAAAGTTGTAGATCTCATCGAAACCTTTCAAATAAGTATATATAAGCTATATAGAATTTTATTATTTTATATTTTAAGACTAGTTGTTTATATCGTATCGGTTATATAGCCAATATCACAGACGGTTCTTACCAAAGAACCATCTGTGATACTATTACAGACGGTTCTTACCAAGAATCGTCTGTGATAATTTGTTCTCTGATCACTGGGCCCGTCAATCCTTCTCAACCCAATTTCAGCCAATAGAAACCGACCAACCCACACCCTAGGGATCGTAACTCTCCCTCCTCTATAAATACTCACCTGAACCCATCCACCCCCTCCCTTCAAATACGTCTTAAGCTTTCTCCCTCCATTGTTTCTTCTAGTATTTGATTCTGTGAGGTTTAGGTCTCCATTGTAGCCTCCGTTGTTGCTACTTTTTTGGATTTAAGGTTGCCCGGGAGTTTACAGTGAGGTGGCTGCTAAGAATGCCTATCTGAGCTTGTGATGGTGGATTGTTCTTTGCTATGTTGCTTTCATTGTTCTCTTGATCGCAACCTCCATTGTTGCTTCTATTATTTTTTGCTATGTTCTTTGCTATTGTAATAGTAGATTGTAATCTTGTGATGTTGTAATGGTGGATTGTAATCTTGTGATGTTGTAATGGTGGATTGTAATGGAAATAAAATATTCTCTGCTATGTTTGATATCGTATTTGCTTATTTTCGTTTGTTTTCAAAAAACATAGCTAACATTTTCTGAAGCTAACTGAAAAATAGAAAAAATTTTAGGTATAGAATGAACTATCCATACATCTCAGTATGGAGTATGAGCACCTACACCAGTTTTCTTAATGAATGGAAATCTCTCTAATTTAATTTGTCGTTCGTATTGCAGCCACAATGCCCCCTGCAATCCATAGTCTAGCAGCGCCGAGGCGTCGGCATGATGCGCACCACCGGGCAAGGAACATCTGATATCGTCACATACTACCGGTCATAAATACGACCACCGTAGAAGTTATTAGTTGCCGGCCAGCCGGCCGGCGGTACATGTCATGCGTACGGACTGTGTAGAGAAAGGTCACATACCACTTGTTCTTGACGTAGATGATCTTCTCAAGCTAGCAGATAAGCTGTCATTAATTCTATACCTACTTGTTCTGTACTGAGTTCTTCAGAAAACTATATTTACGTATGTTTTCCTCACTTAAAAATGTACTACATACTTCCTTCTCACTTTGTGATATACTCCATTCTCTGCACTTGTAACTCCGTGTACGATCGACAAGGTATATATATACTCTATTTAATTTGTAAGGACACATTACCTTCGTTTTAAATGATACACTTCATTTCTCAGATGATACAAGTATAGTTGATTGGAGTTCATCGTACAATATTTTCTTGCTGACATCTAGGAAGGTTTGTGCACGACTACACACCCAGTTTTGCAAAAAAAAAAAAAAAAAAACTGGGCTTAATCAACAGATGGCACCACATCAAATGCACGAGAGCATATACTCCCTACTTCTCCCCAACTTAAAGATACGTTTTTCTCTCATTAAGTGTCTTAGATATCATAACATTTATGCATGACATCAAGCAATCTTAGACACCGGTCAAAACAGTTTAAAGCTAGTTTCTACTTCTGATTTCTGTTTTTTTTCATTATTTAGTAATTTTGTTTTTTTCTAGTTTTTTATTTTTGAGCTTTTTTGCCTTTTCTTTTTTCCCATATTCCTTTACATTATCTGTGATGGGCTAAAATAATTTTTTAAAATTTTTTAAATTTAATTATGCTAAATAAGTCAACTCAGCTACAGTAAACAATAAGCCAACTACAGTTAAAAAAAGTTATAAACCAATGTCAAACTGAGCGCTACCTTAGGAACTCAAAAAAGTATGTATAAATACATGATCAATTTTCATAAAAGTATACTCCATACTCTAATTAAAAGTATATATAGTCCATACTCCAAATACAAATAAATACAATCCATCTACACTAATTAAAAGTATATATACTCTATACTCCAAATACATCTGTACATATAGTCCATACTCCAACCAGAAGTACATATGAGCTCCATACTCCTTTGTAAAGAGATGCTTCCAGTTCCCAAAGAAGAGAGAGAATGAACGTGAGTTACATGCATGTGTGTCAAGCAAGGAAGCCCGAGTACCTAGCTGGTCTAGTTGCACTTATTTCTGAATTTTAAATTAGAAAAATTAATTAAACCACCAACCGGCTGTTCTGCTAATGGATGCCTCCCACACCCACGAACCCGATCGGCACGGAGGGATCACGTGGCTGCTGGACGGTGAATAGAGTAACTACACTTGGGTGTAAAAAAAAACTTTCTATATATGTATATATATATATATATATATATATATATATATATATATATACACATACTAGTAAGGTGCTCGTGCATTGCAACGGAAAACCAAATAAAAGTGATGCATACTATTAAATATGATCTCAAATTAAATAATAAATATCAACTTTGAAGCTAGCATAATCAATTAAAATGGTACAGCACAAGAACTTACTCTTTTGGTCCTCTCCAGGTTAGCCTCAATGGATTTGATCCGCTCAAATGAGTTCAGTAATATATGCTCCTCCTCCTCGGGGATCTCTGGTGGTTTGCTTGTTAGATGTTGCACAAAGACTCAAGATTGTCAAGAATCAGAAAAAAAAACTCTTTTTTAAAACTATGATAGCATAACCGGAATCAGAATATCCACCTATCACATAAGTGAAAGTAAAAGGAATGTAATCAAACATTTCCAGTCCAGATTCCTCCAGGATGAAAAGGCTAAACTGCATGCTAGGTACAAGTCCAAAATCCATGCACCAACCAATCACCATACAGTTTCAAACAAATGTGAGATTTCAAGCTGATTATGTGTCTATCTCAATTCTCAATAGTCAACAGCATAGGACCTCCAAGACGTCTTTAACATGAATAACCATATAAAGTTAGACAAAGTAAGCATCAAGGATTTTGGTAATTTCTTTACCATAATCACAAAGTAAGAGAGGACTCATCAACCATCAACTCCTTCTTTTTAAGTAGTAAAAATATATATATATATATATATATATATATATATATATATATATATATATATATATATATATATATATATATATATATATATATATATATATATATGAATGCTCTTTTCTACACCTAGGTGTAATTACACCCTATGTCGTATCTCACAACGTAGAAAGTATCTCGCATAACGGAGAGTATGTACGTGTAGTATAGGAGTATTTAAGATCATCTAGGTGGTATGAACAATTTTTCAGAGGTGTTATGTATATTTTTTTAGACATACTCCTTTTTATATGTGTATATGAATGTATTTATTAAATACGCTAAAAATTATGGACTCTCTTGTAATTTTTTCATGTGGTTCACATTGGAGTATCTTATATTTAGTATATAAGTATACCTAAAGTGATAAAGGAGTATTTCAAGTTTGTTTAGGTGGTATATTAGAGGTGGGTGAGGTGTAGAAAGTATTTTTCCTATATATATATATATATATATATATATATATATATATCTATATATATATATATACATATATATACATATATATACCTAAATACATATATATATATATGTATGTATGTATATATATATATATGTATGTATATATATATGTATGTATATATATATATGTATGTATATAGTATGTATATATATATATATATGTATATATATATATATATATATATATATATATATATATATATATATATATGTATGTATGTATGTATATATATATATATATATATATATATATATATATATATATGTATGTATGTATGTATGTATAGATACATACATACACATACGTAAAGTGTTGTGGCTACAAGCCAAACAGTAAAGAAGGGGACTCGTAGGAGAGGGAGAGGAGAGCCAGATCTGGGAGGAGTTGGTAAGAGTCAGGGGGTCCTCCCTCCTCCCACCCCTCCTAGGGGTTTATATACATGAGTGGGGTAGAATAGGAAATCCCCATTCTACCCCTTAGTATTTACAAGAGGTGAGGGTACATTGGTATATTTACACCTCTACACTATTGAGCCTATTACATATCATGCCCGTTGCGAGGCCTAGTCACGGGGGGTTGGGCCACCCCCACAACATAAAGCATTTGGGTGTAAACAAAATAGCATATCACATGTACTGCACATGTGAGTAATACAAAATAGATTAATGTATATAATATTTGAAGATCATGCATAAACCAAATAGAGCAAGAAAGGGCACTATTTTCCAAAGAAAATCAGGGAAAGCAATCCCCCTGAAGAAACCAACATGGCATTTCTGCCGATGAACCGGTTGCTACATGGTTAGCAACACGAGTTAGCTCGACACAGCAACACCAGGGGTGGCATTTAAACGATTTGCACTAGGAGCAGATTGTGGAGCTCCAGCACTGGTATTTAAGTGTGCACCAGCCTGTGTAGCGTTCATGAAATTGGGTTCAAGAGAATTCAGACCCTGAACAACATGTTCCATTATGAAAGGTCGAAATTGTGGGCATGGCAACGATCCACTAATTGAAGGCCCCCACCTTTAGGTGGAGTTCTTTGGTGTAGCCAAACACGATCCCAATGACGGCGCATGTCAACAGAAAATTTCTTGCGATATAGAATGTGTATCCAGTACTGAATGCCCACGAAGCACGACAGAAACATGGAAAGGCAGTAATGAACTAGGAACAAGTCCAGGTCCACCCCGTCTAGCTGCGGAAAGCATGGCAGCAGTGTGAAGATTACGACTGCCCAAATGGGCAGCAGCAGCATTCGATGCATGATGCATGGATGTTGAAGATGAACCATTTGTTAATGGCCCCTGTGTGGGGATGTTGTTGGCCTGCTTTGGCATGGAGCTGTATCCAGAAGAAACGGTTACATGCATCCTTGTAGGACGAATTGCACCCCTAAGGGCAAGCAAAGGTCCTGCTGTTAGCCGAAATCAATCCAAGAAGGATGCTAACTCACCACCATTCACGAAATCCTCCAAAAACTGCATTTATGTGAACTTGATTACAAGATGAATTAAACAATCTCAATGGAAAGTTCAATGCCTAATTAAGAAGACTGAATAAGTTGTACTCAGGTTTTTTCTATGTATCTGTATATACATGTTATGAACAGATAAGAGTCAACTGGGACAATTCATTTGACAGTACTGTTGGGATGAGGCCTCCCTAGTCATAGAATAAGACTACGTCATGCTTTGACTAGGTATGTAGGATCTCTAACCGCTTCTCTTGAGTCAACGACTTCTTCAATGCTTCAGCCCTTTTAGTACCTCTCGAACGCCATTGGATGGTTTTTTAGACTACTCGTAGGCCGCTAGATGTTCTTTAACCCTTTGGGTTCACTTGAACATCGTAGATTCACTTTTGTTTACTCGAACACCGTAGATTTTATAATTGCTTGATCATCCTGATCTCAGTGACTACTTGGACTCCATCTGATCTTCTTTTTGATTTCGCACTCGAAATCGATCTATCGACTTGCTACTCGGGCTCCATCCAATCTTCTTTTCGACTTTGCACTTGAAGTCAATCTGTCAACTTGCTCAGATAGTCGTAGCTCTCCACGATCTTTCGAGCTTAGGTAGTCGTAGCTCTTCACAATCTTTCAAGTACCTGTGTTTCCTTTGTTTGTACTTGCAACTCCTCTGTTCTCGAATATGATGGCAGCATTACGATGCTGTATGAGAACTTCGATAAACAAGATCGTTTTGTGGTGCTTTCAATCGTTGCACTTTTCTGGGGTAGGCTCCTCTCTATTTATATTCAAGATTACAAAGAACATCTATAATTCAATATGGACTCGGACTCGACTTTTCATTGTCGTAAAACACCAAAACTGATTCTACTCGAACTCGTGGTTCAATTCTACTACCGAGTTAATCTGACTCGAACTAATCAAGGCTAGATTAATTCCAACATACTCCATCTTAATCTAGGCTTGATTTTTCAACCAAGTCCCTGATGCCAACTAATGTCCTCATCTCTAAAAACTCCTGCTTAGCTAGAGACTTCGTGAGGATGTCTGTACGCTGTTCACTTCCCGAAACATCCTTGATTTCAATACTCCTCTTTCAACGCATTCACGAATGAAGTGAAATCTTGTGTCGATGTGTTTACTCCTCCTATAAAACACTGAGTTTTTTATCAATGTAATTACTGATTTGTTATCAACATATAACATAACTTTTTCTAGAAGATATCATGTGATCTCACCCCACAATCTTTTCAGCCACATTGCTTGACACACAGCTGCCGCTACTGCCATGAACTTTGCTTCACATGACGATAGAGCAACACTCCTCTGATTCTGTGATGCCCACGAAATTACAGAATTATTGAGATAAAACACCATACCACTGGTGCTTCTTCGATCTATTATGTCATCAGCCATGCTATTGTCTGTGGACCCTATCAACTTTCCTTCTCGACCGCTCGAGTATTCAAGACCAAATTCAATTGTAGCCTTCAAATACCGCAATATTTGTTTTACTGCCTTCTGGTGAATTAGTGTTGGTCTTTGCATGTATCTGCTTACTAACTCAACCGCATATGCAAGATCTGGTTGAGTGTGTAACCAGTACCTTAGACTTCCAATAATTTGTTGATACTCAGTCGGATTCACCAATTCTCCTTGAAGATCTTTACCTAGTCGTAGCTTCGGTTCTATAGGGCTTTAGCATGGATTGCAGTCCTCCAAAGCAAACTGTTGAAAAACATTCTTTACATAGCCAGATTGTCTGAGAATGATTTGATCCTTCCTTTGCTCGACCTCTATTCCAAGGTAATAGATGAGCAATCCAAGGTCTGTCATCTCAAACTCCCTCATCATCTGTTGTTTGAAGTCTTGTATACCTTCAGCCTTCGAATCGGTTATGATGAGATCATCGACATACACCCCAATGATCAAGATGTCGGATTCATCCTTTTTTACATACACGGTATGTTCTTGAGGGCATTTTGTGAAGCCAATCTGTTTTAGACTTTGGTCCAAATACTGATACCATGCACGAGGAGCTTATCGAAGCCCATACAAAGCTTTATGAAGTCTATACACCTTATATTCTTCATTCTTCACACCTCATACCCTTCTGGCTGGGTGACACATACTTTCTCTTGTAATTCTCCATTCAAGAAAGCCGTCTTGACATCCATATGGTATACTTGCCACTTATTCTGAGTAGCTAATGCAAGTAATAACCTTACAGTATCAATTCTTGCTACCGGAGCAAAGACCTCTTCGAAATCTATTCCTTTCTTTTGTACGTAGCCTTTTGCAATAAGTCTGGCTTTGTATTTTATGATCTTCCCTTCCAAATCGCTCTTCACCTTGTAGACCCACTTCAGACCGATGAGTCTTTGTCCTCCTGACAATTCAGATAACTCCCATGTCTTATTGGTTTCAATCGAGTTGATTTCCAGATCCATCGCATCAACCCAATGGTTCTCTTTTACAACTTTTGAGAAACTCCTTGGCTCTTCTATTTCAATCTACAGCAATTCTCCCAATGGCAAACTCATTGGTTCTGTTGCTTCGTATATTTCAGAAATTGACTGGTACTTCAGAGGTTTCTCCTCTGGTGACTCTTCGGAACCAACTGGTTCTATGTTGGATTCGCTACTCTATTCTAGACCCTCCTGGTCGGCAAGAGTGGAAGGTATGACCTCTATAGGAGTGACCGGGTCTTCTTCAACTTCTGTTAGTACTTTTGTTGCTAGTTCTGCTACAGTAAACACGCTCCAACTATTACGATTTACTTTTGTGCCTTCCTTCCAATCCCAATACCTATTCTCCTCGAATATTACATCCCAACTTACGTGGAGCATGTTCTGACTTGGATCGAGAAGTCTATGTGCCTTGCTCCCTTCCTCGACACCAAGATAGACCACTGGCATACTTCTATCATCCAGGTTTTGAGTGTAAACCGATGGAATTTTCATGTGAGCCTTACAACCGAACACTCTCAGATGATCCAACCATGGTCTTCTTCCTATCCAAATCTCATAAGGTGTAGTGTCAGCTAGTGTTTTGGGGATTACTCGATTCAGAATGTAAACCACATATCGTACTGCTTCTCCCCAAAATCTACCGAGCATCTTCATACTCTTCAGTAGACTTCTTGCCATTGTAACCACAGTCTGATTCTGGCATTCGACAACACCGTTTTGTTGAGGTGTATATGGTGCAGTCAGATGCCTCTGAATTCCTTCATTCTCACAGAAGGTTTTGAACACATTTGAGAGAAATTCTCCTCATCTGTCCTTAGGGTCTTTAGTTTACATCCAATCTTTGTCTCTACGACAACTTTGAATTTTTTGAATTCCTCGAATGCGTCACTCTTCTCCTTGAGCATTTGTACCCACATCATTCGATTATAGTCATCAACAATTAAAAAAATAGTTGTTCCCATCAATAGTCAATGGGGTGATCGGTCCGCATAGATCTGCATGAACGAGTTCTAACCGTTCTTTGGTTCGATTCTCGACCATATTTGGGAACGGGAGCTGTGCCTGTTTTGCGAGCAAGCAACCTTCATAGATTTGAGTGGGGTGACTTATCCTTGGCAATCCGACAACCATTGCCTTCTCTCCCATTGACATGATGGACTAAAAGTTGTTGTGTCCCAATCTTGCACGCCACAGCCATGCCTTATCCTCCATACTTGCTAGCAAACATACAGGCTAACTGGTTTCCAACAAAACCTTATAAAGTCAATTTTGAGTGTGTTCAACCTTCATCAAGAGTTTGTTGGACCGGTCATACAACCACAGGAATGTGTCATATATAACCACCTTGCTCCCTGTCTCTGTTAGCTAACCAATACTCAAGATGTTACTACATAGATCTGGTATGTAATATGCCTTTGTCAATAGTCTTTGTTCACATTCTTTAAATTTGAACAGAACTGAACCTTTTCCTTTGATCTGAACAGTAGAGCCATCTCCAAACTTGACATTGCCCTGAACTGATTTGTCGAGTTCATAAAACTTTCCTTTGTCTCCGGTCATATGATTACTTGCCCCATTATCAAAATACCACAAATCAAAGGTTGTCTGAAAATCCCTGCCACTTCATAATATCGATAAGACCTTCTCTTCGTGCAATAAGACTATCTTCTGAGTGTCTTCAACTGTTGTCAGCATCAATACTGGCTCATCCCGAGTCTCAGTAAGATGCACCTCCTCTCCTTGCTGCTTGCCTTTGCACTCTGAGGCATAGTGTCTGTG
Source organism: Melocanna baccifera (assembly GCA_036346265.1). Lineage (NCBI taxonomy): Eukaryota > Viridiplantae > Streptophyta > Magnoliopsida > Poales > Poaceae > Melocanna > Melocanna baccifera. The sequence continues at coordinate 7,259,210 of CM070702.1, forward strand.
TTGGCTACTGTTGAAACACTTCATATGAGTTTTGTCAAGGCCCATCCCGGACCAACGGGTAACTCCTCCTTGACGAGTAATGGTTGTGCCACCCCGGCCAACATTGCCTTGCCCTCGGCCTCTTCACTGACCTCTTCCTCATCCTTGGAAGTTACTTCCTCGTCCTCGGAAGCCGCTTCCTTGACCACGGGTGTTTCCTCCTTTGGAGCTCTCTACTCTTCCTCTAGAGGTGTAGGCCAACTGCTTGGAGTAGAAACCTTGTCGTGGTTTCCACTCGGGTTGGGAGAACAACAATTGACCTCCCGCATTGTTGTTATTCGATCGCCGATTGAGTCTTTCGTCATAAGCTTTGAGCCATCCAATTGCTTCTTCAAACTACATCATCTCAATATCCGAGTACTGCTCGATCGATGCTACCAATTGTAGATACTTATCGGCACCGAGTCCAGAAGCTTCTTGACTAACACGACGTCCTCCAATGTGGCCCCGAGAGCACTGTACTTTGGCTGCCATAGCACTCAATTTCCCCACGAATTCATTGATCGACCATCTTTCTTGCATGCGAATTGAATCGAATTCGCTTTTGAGTGTTTGCAACTGGGCCTTCTTCACTCGATCAGCACCGAGATATCGAGTCTTCAAACCATCCCATAGCTCCTTGGCCGACTTCTTCTTCGTGATCTGCAGAAGGACGTCTTCCGCAACGGCTTGGAAGAGGAACGCGCGTGCCGCTTTGTTCTTCCTCTCGTCTGCAACCACCCCAACCGCAGGTTCTATTGTCTCCCAGACTCCTTGTGAATCCATGATCGCCTCCATCTTGATTGCCCAAGTGGTATAATTGGTTGCTGTCAACATCAGGATCTGGTGCGGTACTCTGCTGCCATCCCTTGTAGCCTGATAGATGGTGAGCACCATTTGCCGAAGATCACGTGTAGCTCAGATTGGCTCTGATACCATTGTTGGGACGAGGCCTCCCTAGTCGTAGAATACTACCATGTGAGGCTCCGACTAGGTCCACAGGATCTCTGACCGCTTCTCTCAAGTTTCTGACTTCTTTAATGCTTCAGCCCTTTCAGTACCTCTCGAACGCCGTTGGATGGTTCTTTAGACTACTCGTAGGCCACTAGATGTTCTTTAACCCTTCGGGTTCACTTGAACACTGTAGATTCACTACTGCTTACTTGAACACTGTAGATTTTATAACCGCTCGATCATCCTGATCTCAACGACTATTCCAACTCTGTCCAATCTTCTTTTCAACTTCACACTCGAAGTCGATCTATCGACTTGCTACTCGGACTCTGTTTGATCTTTTCGATTTCGCACTCGAAGTCGATCTATCGACTTGCTCAGATAGTTGTAGCTCTCCACGATCTTCCGAGCACAGGTAGTCAAAGCTCTTCACGATCTTTCGAGCACTTGTGTTTTCTTTGTTTGTGCTTGCAACTCCTCTGTTCTCGAATACGACGGCAGCGTTACGATGCCGTATGAGAACTTCGATAAACAAGATCGTTTTGTGGTGCTTTCAATCACCACACTTTTCTAGGGTAGGCTCCCCTCTATTTATATTCAAGATTACAGAGAATATCTATAATTACAATATGGACTCGAACTCGACTTCTCATTGCCGTAAAACACCAAAACTGATTTACCTCGAACTCGTGGTTCGATTCTACTACCGAGTTAATCCGACTCGAACTAATCAAGACTAGATTAATTCCAACAAGTACAGATGAGCAAATGTATCTTCCTATGGAATAAAAAAATGGTGTACTGCTATCCATTTATACTTTCACAATGAATTAGACTATACGATCATAACTTGCCTGTGCACAATTGTCAAAACAGATAGAAAAGAGAAATGTATAAGACATTTCTTTTAACAAAATTCTTGTGGATGGGAAATTGAACTGAAACACAAAGTATGCAAGTCAGCATAAAAAAATTGTGCTGCCAACCTACAAATGCCATTTTAAGCAAGTAAAAAGTTCATATCCTGTGTTTTTTAATCAATAATGATACTCAGATTTGAAGTACAATGATCTGAAGCTCACTGCACTACGTTGAGGTGTATGCTAAGCAATGCACTAAAAAAACAAGAGAGTAGCAAAGCACACACTAGAAACAATTTTGCTATTTCTCATTACAGACATAATGTAAGTTATTTGTATCCATCTGTGTTACTTAAATATTAGTAATACACTTTGACATGTTGAAAGATTCAGACATCATTTACTTATATTCATCTCATGTATATATGTTGTTTTGAAACATAGTGTAAGCATGGACTAACCTTTCTGTGCGGCCAAAGCGGGTCAGGAGAAACATGCATCGTGTAGCCTCCCTTAGCAGTTTCCCATTCTACAACAAAATGTACCATTGGCTATTGGCCAAACTCTTGCTAACGTTTAAGTACTCACTGTTACCGAATGAAAAAATAGGAACACAACGCAAGAACACAACGAACTCACACAGGATTTGGCGCTGCAAAACTTGGCAGCTTTTCAGGTTTACTTCCTCTTTTATATAGCAATTAAACAAGAGAAACTGACCCACTAATTACCTACTAATTACCAAGGAAAAACTGCAAACACTAAAGCACAAAAAACTGCAAACTGCAAGCACTAAGCACTAACTCTCACTAGAAACTGCAAGCACTAACTCAGCAAGTACCAAATCAAGATTAATTTCTAACAATCTCCCCCTAATCTTGACTTGCTAAACCTCTCAAGATGAAGGTCGATCTCCTGACGCATCTCTAAAGAGTTTTGCCTTTTTCTTGTTGACCATACCGCCAGTGACACAACTTACTAGCATCTTTGACTTCTTCCTCAGCTCCAATTGTCTTTCGCCGATGACACATCTTGACGGCGACAGAGACTCTCATCAAAGCGTACACACATGAGAACTTGGATACAACTACAAGGACTCACACACACATTACATCATGCACTGACACATCTACGTGCACGATACAACTATTCGCACATACGTAACACACCTCCTACGTGCCAAATAAATGAAACATACAACACACCTACTGTGCCAAATGAATCAAAATGCAATCATGCACTAATACTCGTACACGAACTCAACTAAATTGCACAAAAAATAAAGACTTCTTGTTGGATTTTAAAGCAACGCTGGCTCGTCTTCTGCACCCACTGGAGCAATAAGAGCCACCTCCTTCTTCGGCTCGCGGCATTCTCTTGCAAAATGCCCGTAGTCCTGGCAGTTGTAGCAACGTACTTTCACCTTGTCAAAGGTTCCCTTCTTCTTCTTACTCTTCATGCGTTCCTTCCATTGCTTCTCTGTGAGCATCAAGCGACCACCTAATTCAGTTTCATTGTTATCAATTTCATACCTCTCTTCCATAGATTTGAGATGACCGGTGAGCTCCTCAATGGACAACGTCTTCAAATCGATCAGCTGTTCAATGGAGATGGCCATCTAGGTGTACTTGGAGGGAACCACACGAAGAAACTTCTTGACCACCGTCTTCTCTTCCATTATGCCACCCAAGGTATGAATGTTGTTGATGAGGCCCGTCAGCCACATGGAGAAGTCATCCACGGACTCGCCTTCCTTCATATGGATCAACTCGAACTCCTTGCGTAGGGACTGCGCCTTTGCCTCGTGCACGTGCTCAACGCCCATGTGCATCATGCGCACAATCTCCCATGCCTCCTTTGTGGATTCCTTCGTCGCCAACGCTGCCAGCATCTTCGGTGGTACCGCTTGGAGGATGGATGGCACGCCATCCTATCAATCCGGTATTCCACGCCGTCGAGATCAATATCATCCCAAATGCCTTGAGCCTGCATGTTTACCTTCATCAAGAGTGATCACTCACAGTAGTTGCAGCTCGTAAGCACGGGGTAACGCATAGTCACCCCCGCCTCCCTCACGTGCTGCACCACCATCTCACGGCTGCCACTATTGCCGTCGACGCCATCGCCGTGAATCCTGGTAGGTGGTGGTGATCGCGATCTCTCACTTCGAGACATAGCCACAAGATCAATACAACACAGGTCTGATACCAATTGTTGGCCAAACTCTTGTTAACGCCTAAGTACTCACTATTATCGAATGAAAAAATAGGAACACAATGCAAGAACACGACGAACTCACACAAGAACACGACGAACTCACACAGGATTTGGCGCTGCAAAACTTGGTAGCTTTTCATGTTTACTTCCTCCCTTTATATAGCAATTAAACAAGAGAAACTGACCCACTAATTACCTACTAATTACCAAGGAAAAACTGCAAACACTAAAGCACAAAAAACTGCAAACTGCAAGCACTAAGCACTAACTTCACTAGAAACTGCAAGCACTAACTCAGCAAATACCTCCCTTTCTAACATAGGCATGGTGCCATAACTGAACCACAAGCTCATTAGACCAACAACTTCAATCCTAAATGTCTTTCTCATCTGTTCAGAAAGCCTGTCAACAGCATCACTATTACCTTTATTAACAAACTGTGACTTCATCTCCGCAGATGTCTGATTGTCATCTAGCTTTTCATCAAGTTTCACACCAATCAGTCTCCTCATTCCACGAGCAAATGAACGTGCGATGGCAAGTCATCGTAAATCTGGCACAAGCCTCTGAACACTATCTGCCTCAACAGTGCTGCAAGTTAAAACAACGCCGTCTGCGTCAAAAGAGAGATCCGAATCCAGCTCAGAGGTGTTCGCGATGCGAATACCAACACCACATGGTGTCCTGGTGCTTCCTAACATCCCAAGACATGTTTCCGGCCTTACCAAGGTGTAAGCATATGTGTTTCCAAGAATCATCTTGAGCAGAAGGTAACCTTAAGATTCAAGGATGGTGACCGCAAGCCACTTCATCGACATATGGAATAGCAAGAGAATCCATCTGGGCGGTTAGTTGAGCATGTTTGATGCACAGGGAACAGTGCCATATGACATGTAATAGCACAGAAGCATATATAGTTGCTGGAACACAATTATTTCTTTCAGCAAGAATATTTCAATAGGATAGGTTGGTTCTTGACTGCAAACCATCTCTGTGTGTGTATATATATAGAGGAAATCTCTTTTCTACATCTAGGTGTAATTACACTCTATATCGTATCTCACAACATAGAGAGTATCTCGTGGTCGCTTCTTAAAATCATCTAGGTGGTATGAACAATTTTTCAGAGATGGTACATACATTTTTTAGACATACTCCTTTTCATGTGTGTATATGAAGGTATTTATAAAATACGCTAAAAATTATGGATTTTCTTGCAATTTTTTCATGTGGTTTATACTGGAGTATCTTATATTTAGTATATGAATATACCTAAAGTGATAAGAGAATATTTCAAGTATATTGAGGTGGTATATTAGAGCTGGGTGTAATTACACCCGGGTGTAAAAAGTATTTATATATATAATGCATCAAAGACAGTTTCAACTATAAACTATTTGTGATATAGTATCATAGACGGTTTGTTGTTGAAACTATCTATGATAGTTGCATTTGAATTGTCTATGATGACCTTATGTTATTATTGACCCATAAATTTAGACGGTTCACGAAACCATCTGTAATGACGTTTTTGATCCGTCTGTAATAACCTTTTCTGCAGTGGTGAATGCAGCGAGCGATTGTAGGCAAACTCTACGTGAGGTAGACATTCTTTCCATATCTTCAAGTTCTTCAAAACAGCCCTCAACATTATTGATGATGTATGATTGATGATTTCAATTTGTCTATCAGTTTGGGGATGATAAGTAGTTAAAAATAGTAGCTTTGTCCTAAGTTTTTCCAAAGTGTTCTCCAAAAGTGACTCAAAAACTTCGTGTCATGATCTGAAATAATTATCTTTGACACACCACATAGTCAAACAATCTCCCTAAAAAAATAAATCAGCAACATATGTAGCATCATCACTGTTGTGACAAGGAATAAAATATGCTTTCTTAGAAAACCTATTCACTACAATAAAAAAATACTTAAAATGTGCTATCTTCGAAAATCTATTCACTACAATAAAAATACTATCCCCCATCTTTGTCCTAGACAATTCTAAAACAAAATTCATAGAAATATCCTCCCAAGAAACACTAGGAATAGAAAGAGGCATGTATAAACCATGTGGATTTAGTCATAACTTAGCTTTTTGGCATGTAGTACATTGTGAAATATAGTGCTCGACATTGCGCTTCATCCTTGGCCAATAGAAATATTCAGTAAGGATGTCCTCCATCTTTTTAATGCTAAAGTGTCACATTAATCCTCCTTCCTGTGCCTCCTGTAACAACAAAAAGGTGAACGGAGCTAGCTGGAATACATAGCTTGTTAGCTCTAAATAAGAAACCATCATTAAAATTAAATTTGTTTTAGCTTTTACCATCTTTATAATTGGACATGGCATCTTTTAATTCATTATCAAAAGCATATAAATCTTTTATTGTCTCTAAGCCCAAAATTCTACAATCAAGGTGAGAACAATGTATACCATCTAGACAAAGCATCATCAATCATATTTTCCCTTTTCTTGTGTTTAATGACATAACAAAAAGATTAAATAAATTCAACCCAACGTGCTTATCTACAGTTCAGTTTAGATTGACTTCCAATATGCTTCAAAGATTCATGATCAGAATATATAACAAATTCTTTGGGCTATAAATAATGTTGCCATGTTTCTAAAGTTCGAATTAGAGCATATAATTCTTTATCATAAGTTGAATAGTTCAAATTAGACCTACTTAATTTCTCGTTGAACTAAGCAATAGGTTTACCTTCTTATATCAATACACCAATTTCAATTCCAGTTGCATCACACTCAAGTTCAAAAGTCTTTCCAAAGTTAGGAAGTTGGAGCAAAGGTGCATTTGTGAGCTTGTCGGACTCCGGAGCAATGACTCCAGGATTCTCTGTGTAAATCGCACTAGTTTAGGATCAAGCTAGCGCACATATTGGATAACAAAGATTCATATAATGCATAATGATATTTATTCGTTAATTAAATATGGGCCTGATGGTCAAAGTTTATATCAATTATTCATAAACCAAAATTAAATATAAGCAACAGAAGAAGAACAATAAAGCAGCAGTCCATCCTGCCTGCCCACAGGTGAATGACTGTAAGACGTCGCTTTCCTCACAGAAGTTGTTGAAGTCCTTCTCTGAAAAATAGTGAATTGAAGTAACATGAGTATATAAAGTACTCCACAAGTTACACCAGGAGGTTTAACAGAGTTAATATATGTATAAGGGTTGATAATAGAAGGCATAATAGGTTAATTTAGCGTAAAGCAAAGTTTAAGTAAATACTATAAGTAGATTCAAAAGCTGAATTTGATACAATAGATATAAATAGTAATTTTAATAAAATAATATCGTTAGTGCAGCTCTGACCAAATACTAACCTATCCACGGGCATCCCATCCGGACCATCTTTCTCTAAAAAGATCTCCTATGGATTCCATCCATCTATAAGCATTTTGTAAATCATTTTTGAAAACCAAGTCTAATCCATGAAAAACTTTACTCAGCTTGCTCATGACTGTGGACACGGCTATCTGAAATAGTTTTATAATTTATAGATGTTGTATAGCTTTACCCACAAGACATGATCATCTCATATTACCACTGGATAAGCACACTTCCTTTGGTGTGCGGCGAGGAGATCATAACAAGACCTTTACAATGCTAAGCCATCAAGCTGGTCATACCACCACTAAGATTTCATCACAACATGAATCCACAAGTTGGGGCGCCCTCTTGAGCCGTGTGAGACTTCTCATAGTCTACACTATGCTCACATTTAACCTATAGCAAGACCAAAGTTGGGACCTCACAAATTAATCAGCCAGGACTGTCCCATATCAACCTTGTGGTAGTATGATATGGCTTTGCAATAGTAGCTCATAGACCGGCTCTTCAATTGACTTAGGCTCAACCACATACCCTTTGTGCTTGATAATAACATTGTGTCACCGAACAATAATACATACCAGCACCCACCACCTATCCATTAGCCCAAGTCCAAACCAAGTTTTATATTTTATTTTGAAATATTTTACATACTTTTTTGACTCACCGAAGTCAAGAATATATTTCAAAAGTTCATCGTTTTTTGTGAAAAAGATATCCCAACCTATGATTATTCTAAGCATGGCTAAGCTTTACTACAAACATTATCCAATAAATACTAATATATCAACTAAGTTTTTCTCTATGGTGACAAGGTATAGAAAGTTCAATGTCAGATTTGGCCATAAACAAAGAATTTGGGTATAAGTAGAATTTAAATCAATTTTAAACTATGTTTGAATAAAAGTACGCACGCATAATAATTTTCAAAGGTGCAATCTACCTTTCTCAAAGTCTTGGTGCTACAAATCGTTGAAATCATACTTTTCGAATTTGTCATAATCTATACACGAAGGACCGAATTCGATAGTTTAGTATTTTATAAGAATTTTGAAATTTAAATGGATCCAATCGGAGCTAGGATGAAGGAGAATGGGCTTCTGGAAGTTTGGAATCACAAGAAATTACAGAAAGGAATTATTGGAATTATTTTCCTGAAGGAAAATCAAAATTATGACATCAGCTAAGAATTGAATTTTTGGCCGAAATAAATTTCTAAAGGAAAATCTAAATTATAATTCAATGCTAAAGTTAGCCCTACATGTTGCAGGTGACACGGCGGATTTTGTTAACGTGGCTGCTAGGTGTCTAACATGTGGCATGGATGGGTCGGGGTGATGACGTGGTAAGTTACATGGTAACACGTGGTAGTTGACATGGCTCATGAGCCGTCAGGTGCAAAGGTGGTGCGACATGTGGCAATGACGTGAATGCTGACTCGACAGATGTGCTGATGTGGTTGCCACGTGGTGGACAGGCGGGCTAAGAAGGCAATGGCTAGTTTGAGTTTGTTAGATGGGGATTGGGCGGTGGTGATGCATGGAGAAGTTCGGACCAGTCCAAAAGGTAAGATGAGTTCAGACTATTCGATCAATCCTAGGGGACGTTTGGACCATTCGAATGATGACAGGCAGGGATAGCGGCGCGGTGCTCGAAGCCTGAGGGCTTGGCAGCGGTGTGGGGCATGGTGGCGGCCGGTGATGTGTCGAATATGAAGAGGAGAGCGAGGGGATTTTAGTGGTATACATTAGCATTACTGGAGATGATTAGAGAATGGTCGGCAATGAGGAGAAGGCGAAGGCGACGGTCGGCTCCTTGTGCGGTGGCATTCTGGTGGTGAAGAGACTCGACTGGAGGGTAGACGAGACCGGTGGTGGTGTGGGGAGGCCGACGGAGTGGTCGGCTAAGTGTTTTGAAGCTTGGGTCGGCGATGATTTCTTGCTAGAGGGGCTCACCGGCGCGGATGAGAGAGCACACAATGCTCGAGTGCTTCGGGCTTTGAGGGAAGAAGTGGAGCACGATGAGAGATGGGGTGAGGAGTGGGGGTGTTCAGGGAAGGGTATTTAAAGGAAAGGAAGGCAATGCTGGTGAGTAATTGCCCACCAGAGTTACTGGCGCTGGCAATTGATTGGGCAATAGGGCAGAATAAAGATGTGGAAAAACGATCAGCATGATTGCGTGGTGCCCAGGAAAGTGATTGCGCATTAGCTCACGATTAAACATGGTAGAAACTGAAGATTTAAAAGCTTGGCCATGGCATCAATGATGGCCAGCGGCAGTGGAAGGAAGAGGGGGAAGAAGATGGGTGCGAGCCCCAACGATCAATGAGGGAAAGGGTGTAATATCCTGAACGTCGTTTCGGCGTCGGTTTCTAAATTAATCGCGGAGTTGCCCGGATTTTCGATAAATCGCGGGAGGTGAAAATAAATTCTTTGGAATAGTCTAAAATAATAAAAAAAGAATTAAAATAATTAATTAAGAGGTTTTGGGTTATCCGGAGGGGTGGGCCAGCCATTTTGGGCCAGACAGCCCAAACAGGGGCCCGTACCCCCTCCCAAACCCTAGCACCCCCTTTATAAACCCTCTCCCTTGGCTCCTCTCCCCTTTTTCCCCATCTGGCCGCCACCTCCATCTCCTCCCTGCGCCTCCACCTCTCCCCCATTGCTGCTGCCCCTGGATGCGAAGGAGGAGAGGAAGGAGAAGAAGGAGAGGAAGAGAAGGAGGAGAAGAAGGGAAAGAGAAGAAGTGGAAGAGAGGGGTGATCCCAAATACTTAGGTAATTTTTCTCCATCCCAAAACTCTCTGTTTTTACTGTAATTAGGGTTCATAGCACAGGATTTGATGGGGATTAGCAATTAGATTCTCCAATTAGAGAGTTCTTGCTGTTTGTCTGTAGATCAATTCGCGCAGCGCGGTTGTTCGTGCAGTTTACACCGCTAAGACGATTTGTCCCGAGGGTCTCCCCAAAAGAAAAAACGTAGAAGATGACGATACACATACACTGTATTTTTTTCAGATTTTTTGGCCGCGTCATGTAGATGTACCAGTGTCTGCAATCCCGCTGTCTGTCAGGGGCGCAGACTGGGGCTATTTGCTGTTCAGAGGGGAATTGGAGGTAGAAGATGATTTTTTAATTTTTGGTCATAATTGAGAAAAAGATAGGGAATTCAGTAGTCTAGCTTTTGTAAAAGAACCAGAATTTTTAGAGCCTTGACCTTTTCTGGGGACGCGTTTCAACTCGGCTGTCCGAACAGACAGAACAGAGGATGTTCTCTGTTTTGAGCATTTTGTTACACCTTGCTAAGAACAAAATAAAAATATGTGATCTTCATGAAAAATGTAGGTATTTAAGTGGGGAATCTAGATATATATCTTTTGCTGTGATTAGTGTTATATTTTTAAAGATAGAAAAATATTAAGCAGTGCCGCTGCAGTAGGAAGATTGTAGAACCGTTATGCGGGGAAGGTTGTTGCGGGATGTTGGGGCTTAGCGATACCTTTTCTTTGAGAGTCGTGATTGTATTGCTGTTTGTGGTGCTGAGAGATACCTTTTTGGACAGGCGGTTTTGCTTCTGAACGCACGTGATCTCGTCGCCACGGTAGAGGCGATAAGCGAGCGGATGTGCTACCGTTTAACCCGTTATTCTTACTACTTGTAATATGCATGATTTTTGTAATGTTAAATGATATGCCATGATTACATGCTTTCTAAGTAAGAATGTGGTAGCAAGATATTAATCGCTTGCCATGTTTGGATGAGTTTTGGTAGTATTGTGGTAATTTGCTTAATGAGCTAATTGTGGTTTATATGGAGTAATATGCCATGGATGGATAACTTATAAATGAGATGATATTAGCAATTAACAGTTGAATGTTATGCTTTGAATGACTTGCTCGTAGTCATGAGGTAGTTGCTATATGTGCCAATTGTGGAAGAAGTTTATATACTCATGGTGGTTATGTTGATGTTTCTTTGAGGGTATGTTCATGTTAATCATGTTGATATCCCTTCGAGGTTGAAATTTATGTGGTTGACCTTCGTGGTTAAATCCTTGTGGTTTATGATTATCATATCATTCATAACATGTCATGACATTGCATTGTGGATGTCGCCGCTTATAGCCGCGACCGTACCGGTACAGCATCGTGCATTGCCGTAGCACGATGCACATTTTTACCTTGTTGGGTAAAGGTGCAGTGGAGCATAGCATACATAAGCATTGCATTGTGGAAAGATCATTTGCATTCTTATGCAATATATTGTGGTGAAGTCATTTTACAAACAACTACAACTTCATAGTTGTAATGTGGAATTGGCTCATGAGGACCACTTGTGGTATGAGGAAAGTGGATGTGGTTGTAGATTGTGGTTCATCCCTTGTGGTATGATAGGGGGTTGTGATTGTAGTATGAGATTCTTTTCTCTTGTGGTAAGTGGTGATAGCTGTTGTGGATACGAGGAATAATAAAGTTAGTGAGGTAAATCATGTTAATGCTTTATCGTCATTGGTAGTGGTGGTGGTGGATGATATGAAGTAGTTAATCAAGATTCATTTGCTAATGTTTTACTAATACTGGTAGTAAATATGGTTGAGGCAATAATTGTGGTCATTTGGGAAATGAATATTGATGCTTAATATCATTGTAGTTTAATTAGCTTGTTAATGAATATGGATGCACATTGTAGATGTGGAGATGTGAATACTTTAATGATATTGTATATTTATTTGTAGTCTGAATAGCCTGTTAAACAGTTTGCTTGCTGAGATTTTTATCTCACCCTTGTTTCCCCCTACAGGTGATTCTTGAGCATTCATGGGATGGGTAGAGCAGCACCACAATAATGCACTTGGTTCACCAATTCATGCTGTAATAAAGTCGATGGAACTCTAGCCAAATGCCTAACTATCCGTGGATGATTGTTTTAGTTAATAATGATGAACTTGTGATCTACTCTTTGATTAATCTACTAGAGGTTGTTTCAATTATTGAACTTGTTATCGTTATCTTTATTCTCTTAGTTGATTATGCTTCCGCTTAATGCTTCATGTCTAGAAATTGTTGCCGGAATAAATTATCTTAAAATTTTTGGGCCAGCTGTAGAGTGGTTTAGTGGCATTCCTGGGTAATGTGGGTCTTGGGGTGTTACAGTTGGTATCAAAGCGGGCTTTAGGTCCGTGGTAATTAAAATATTAAATTGACACACTGGTGCACAGTAGGATGAGATGGGTCAAGCATTGCATTTATGCTTTTGACATGTTGTATTGATGATTTATGTTATGAGATGATCTTATATGATTATGATTTGATTCTATGACTGTTGTGAGTGAGAATAGTCAGTGAAAAGATGTACAGGTTGTAGTTGTTGTCTTAGGTATTACCAGTTTATACCACCGTTCGTGGTATGGGGATAGTGATGCAGTTACCTCGGGTAGCTTAATTGCGGATGTCGTGGGTAAGTTTCTTAGAAGTATTTCCTCCTTGAGTTGATTTTGGCCGATTCTTGGCCTATTGCGGTTAATGAATTTCTCTCAGGTTAGCAGTTTATTGCAGTTGTTGGGTGCCATTAGGCCGTTAATTGTTCTTGAGGCCAAATATTGTTTCTTTCTGATTGATGGGTTGTTTTGCTGCTCGTGAGCAATGCTTTTGGAGAGACTGGTATTTTCCGTGTTTGTTCCATCTTTCTTACTGGAAAACATGACTCATTTATTCGTTTGATAGTTTGAAAAAATAAAGCTTTATGTTGGAAGTTTGTTGTTTGCGAAGCCTTGGCTTTATGCATTTCTTTTGAGATATTTCGACTGTAGAAGATGGATTCCTCTCTTTTCTAAAAGGAAGTGTTAAAACCCCTTGTGATGTTTTGTTGTATCTAAGTAGGAGGTAGCAATTACGTAAATGATTGATAAGTTGTGAATTATCAAGTTGAAATGCTAGCGTGGTACATGATTAATTTCTACCAATATCCTTAGAAGTGAGGTTGATTAATATGATGTTGTCCTGTTGTAGTTTCTTGAAGAATTGTGGCTAAGAATTTATCGATACATGTTTAGAAGTCATGCAGTTATTGAGCAATATAAAAAAAGGTTTGATACTTGTGGTTGTTTAAAATTCCAACTTGTTGGATAGATTGGATTGATTGATCTTAAGTAATTAATCTAACCATTCGGGATGGTTAAGTAAGGAGGTGTTGGAATATTGCCTTAGTAGTATTAATCTTCAATGTGACCTCTCTTTATATACTTGATGAGCATGCACAACCGCTAAATTCATGTAACTTTTGCCATGCTAAATTGTTGAAACATGTATAAAGAATTAGATGAATGTTAATGTATTGAATTGTGGAATCTTGTCTTATAAAGCTGGTATTATTGATGTTTAAAGTTATTTTGTTCTAATTTCTGAATATAAGGTGGAATATTGAATCTGTGCTCATAATTATTTTTGCGATTGCAAAACAGAGATAGGATCATTAATGCTATGCCGATGAAAATTAATAATCAATTATTGACAGTAATGACTGGAGTGCAATCAATTTGTGCTAAATTAGAAATTCAGCATTGGTAAAAGTTAAATGTATGAAATCTAATAAGAGATTTATACAAGTATGTTTGTGAGGTTGTCATGTTCTATATTATCTTGTTAAAAAGTTTTATTTTAATATGGTGGCTTATGCACTAGGTTTTCCTAGATTAAGTAGTTGGAATTTTATTTAAATAATATGAACATGTTGAAGTTATTTATAGTGTTTCTTTTGGAAAAATATGGAATAAGATGATATGATGATTCTTGCAAAAAATGTTTTATCTTATTGTTAATACAATTGATAGCATATAATTGTGCTTATGGTGTTGAATTCTTTACAAATGAAGGAATTTGTTAGTTCCATGTTACTAATTGAATTTAAGGATTTGAGTTTCGCGGTTGGGGTCTTATTTTTGGACCTTAAGACTTGTGTGGTAGCTGATATTGCCTTGAGCAAAGCGGCATGTTGAATGATTGTATTGGTTTTATCCGAATCTTGCGTTGTGGACTTCAAACATTTTTTGTTGGAATTGGCGGGATGCTGTTATCAAAGAAAAATTATTTCTTATTGAAAGAAAAAGTTGTACTAGAAGTATTCGAGGTACAGATGGTCTCATCTTGTGTTTTCCAACCTCATTGCTATTTGATTTTCTCTTGGTCTTTTGGCTACTGTGAATGATAGCGAATTTCTGTATGCTGGAATTAATTTCTTCTTACCTCTTCTCCTAAGAAAAGGGTAACCAATTTGCGTTGCGAAGTTTCCTTTGTTGCCTGATGGAAACTAGGTAGTGGTGGTCTAGTAAATGTTTTTGTGGAAGCCTTAAATATCACGATGTTTATGGTATATTGGATAATATATTATTCTCGTGGGATAATCCTTGGGAAGAATATGATTTAAATAGAATAATTGTCTTGAAACCAAATAATTTTTTGATGTTAAGAATTGAGTGTATGTTAATTGTGGAGTAGTAGGGTTTTCACCCGAGGATTTCCCTATCTTATACGGGGAGTTGTTGTAGGAGTCTTGAAAGCTGAGTCGGAGCTTTATCTTTTGTTATGCTAGAACTTTAGAGGCCCAGTGTCTCTGTGTGGGAATAGCGGATCAGAGTGGAATTCAAATAGTGTCATGATCGGGATAGCATCTTTGAGGTGCAATAAATGAGTTGGTATGTTGGGCGATGATTTAAAAATCCTTGGTGCAAGGAAGTTAAATTATTCAAAGAAATGGAGTGGAAAATATTTGTTATTTCAAGTAGTGATATGCTCGCCTGACTCTTGCTTATGCTATGCGTCTTTGGCGGAGGTTATTTGCAAATTGAATTATTTTATGTTGAGGTGTGTTCTTTTCTGGCTAGGAAAAAAATGATTGTTTTGGTTTGTCGAGTGATTTTCACTCTTGGCTTATGTGGTGTGGTTTCTCCAATTGTCTACATGGAGAGTGAAAAATATTTTATGATGAATTCTTTGATTTGGATTGTGGTCCTTGAAAGAAAAGTCAATTGCTAGTGTGTTGCTTGAGAATCCTTTATTCTCTTTTTGTTGGGTTCTATTTGTAAAAGATATTGTTTGTGCTTCAAGTAAAATGATATGTGTGGAATCTGTGGTCAAATTCTGTTAAAGGGGTACAACGTATTATCCCGATTATAATTAATAGAGGGAAGTGTGATAAGAAGGATGATAGATACAGAAAGTAGTTGAATAGTTGTTGAGAGAAATTTTGCCAAGATGGCAGGACCTGTTGGCCGCTCAAAACTGACCTAAGAGTTATGCGGACGTTCGGCTTAGACCAACATGAATCGTGGACTCGCCGGAACTAGCCGGGAGGAAGAGGGCCATCAAGCATGTGAAGGCCCTCTAGACGAACCAGTCCGAGCGGGAGGCGATGTGGAAGCTTGAAGACCGGATGCATAAGAAGTGCCCGACCTCCTAGAGGCGGAAGAGTACCCGTAGTTGTTGTTCACTTGGGATGTTCTATCCTTATGATGCTCTATCCTTTGGTTGTTCTTTTCTTTATTGTTCTTTTGTCTCGTGGGTTGAGGAGTTAGATTGGAGGACGAATCCCTTTTAGGTGGGGAGAATGTAATATCCTGAACGTCGTTTCGGCGTCAGTTTCTAAATTAATCGCGGAGTTGCCCGGATTTTCGATAAATCACGGGAGGTGAAAATAAATTCTTTGGAATAGTCTAAAATAATAAAAAGAGAATTAAAATAATTAATTAAGTTGTTTTGGGTTATCCGGAGGGGTGGGCCAGCCATTTTGGGCCAGACAGCCCAAACGGTGGCCCGTACCCTCTCCCAAACCCTAGCACCCCCTTTATAAACCCTCTCCCTTGGCTCCTCTCTCCTTTTTCCCCACCTGGCCGCCACCCCCATCTCCTCCCTGGGCCTCCACCTCTCCCCCATTGCTGCTGCCCATGGATGCGAAGGAGGAGAGGAAGGAGAAGAAGGAGAGGAAGAGAAGGAGGAGAAGAAGGGAAAGAGAAGAAGTGGAAGAGAGGGGTGATCCCAAATACTTAGGTAATTTTTCCCCATCCCAAAACCCTCTGTTTTTACTGTAATTAGGGTTCATAGCACAGGATTTGATGGGGACTAGCAATTAGATTCTCCAATTAGAGAGTTCCTGCTGTTTGTCTGTAGATCAATTCGCGCAGCACGGCTGTTCGTGCAGTTTAGACCCCTAAGAAGATTTATTCCGAGGGTCTCCCCAAAAGAAAAAACATAGAGGACGACGATACGCATACACTATATTTTTTTCAGATTTTTTGGCCAGGTCATACAGATGTACCAGGGTCTGGAATCCCACTGTCTGTCAGGGGTGCAGACTGGGGCTGTTTGCTGTTTAGAGGGGAATTGGGGGTAGAAGATGATTTTTAAATTTTTGGTCATAATTGAGAAAAAGATAGGGAATTGAGTAGTCTAGCTGTTGTAAAAGAACCAGAATTTTTAGAGCCTTGATCTGTTCTGGGGACGCGTTTCAAGTCGGCTGTCCGAACAGACATAACAGAGGATGTTCTCTGTTTTGAGCATTTTGTTACACCTTGCTAAGAACAAAATAAAAATATGTGATCTACATGAAAAATGTAGGTATTTAAGTGGGGAATCTAGATATATATCTTTTGCTGTGATTAGTGTTATATTTTTAAAGATAGAAAAATATTAAGCAGTGCCGCTGCAGTGGGAAGATTGTAGAACCGTTATGCGGGGAAGGTTGTTGTGGGATGTTGGGGCTTAGCGATACCTTTTCTTTGAGAGTCGTGATTGTATTGCTGTTTGTGGTGCTGAGAGATACCTTTTTGGACAGGCGGTTTTGCTTCTGAACGCACGTGATCTCGTCGCTTCGCCGGTAGAGGCAGTAAACGTAGCGGATGTGCTACCGTTTAACCCGTTATTCTTACTACTTGTAATATGCATGATTTTCGTAATGTTAAATGATATGCCATGATTACATGCTTTCTAAGTAAGAATGTGGTAGCAAGATATTAATCGCTTGCCATGTTTGGATGAGTTTTGGTAGTATTGTGGTAATTTGCTTAATGAGCTAATTGTGGTTTATATGGAGTAATATGCCATGGATGGATAACTTATAAATGAGATGATATTAGCAATTAACAGTTGAATGTTATGCTTTGAATGACTTGCTCGTAGTCATGAGGTAGTTGCTATATGTGCCAATTGTGGAAGAAGTTTATATACTCATGGTGGTTATGTTGATGTTTCTTTGAGGGTATGTTCATGTTAATCATGTTGATATCCCTTCGAGGTTGAAATTTATGTGGTTGACCTTCGTGGTTAAATCCTTGTGGTTTATGATTATCATATCATTCATAACATGTCATGACATTGCATTGTGGATGTCGCCGCTTATAGCTGCAACCGTACCGGTACAGCATCGTGCATTGCCGTAGCATGATGCACATTTTTACCTTGTTGGGTAAAGGTGCAGTGGAGCATAGCATGCATAAGCATTGCATTGTGGAAAGATCATTTGCATTCTTATGCAATATATTGTGGTGAAGTCATTTTACAAACAACTACAACTTCATAGTTGTAATGTGGAATTGTGATACGGGGTCGCCCGATCTTCTCGACGTAGGATGGATACTCGCGGGAGTCTTGTTGAATCGCAATGATCCTCCAATGCCAATGCAAGGGACGAACACTCTTTAATCCGCCAGAACACACTCGCGTCGATTTCGCCGACCACCAAGCGAAGATCTATCGTGCACCCAATTTCCAGCGGAAAGGCTGAACGATCTTGATTGAAGAACACTCCTAATTCCCTCACGGAATTTCAGCAACAATGATAAGCCCGAACAAAGTTCAATAGATTGATTATTCTCAAAGGTGGTCTGAGCCCTTAGGCTGCCAATACATAGCTTATATAGGACCTTGGGACGTCCATATAGTCCACAAACCTAGTATAACTCAACCCTATATGGTTTTAGATACGAACTCTCACAAAAAGGAAACTAGATTTTACAGCCGTCACATTGTTTTGGCCATAACTTTTGATCCGTGACGAATTTGATGTTGGGACCAGATCCATTGCGTAGCCCTTGAAAATATCTTTCCAAGGAGTACAAGAACACCCAAATCGGACTCCGTTTGTGAAAGTTATGACCTTTTTGGTAAGTGCCTGTCAGGCTGTCCCGAACCGAATCCGAATTGAATTCTGAGTTGAATCCGAGTTTGAATCCAATTGGGCTTGTGGGAGGTACGAATTTGGCTGAATAATCTTATCCAAAACTTGTAGTTTATGTCCTTGGGCTTCCCCCTTTTGCTCTCCCACTGAATGGGCTTTCTTCCTTCATGTCTTTGAAACCTAATGTGGTTATCTTCTTTCTTTTGCGTCTCCATTGCTTTGCCATCGACAAACCTAAGAATGCACCATTTAATAACATGAGGTAGTATTCCATTCTTATGGATAACAACATTATATGTAGTTTAGAATGAGTTCACCTGGCAATGTTTGATGCGGCTCAATAACTCTTTCCAGTTGAATAATATATTTAACTGAAAAGTACAAGATACGTGCGTATCCGCATCATCCTCCCTTCTTCAAGAAAAGCCGTCCTCGGCTTTTGATAGCCTGAAATTGTACTAAACAAAGAATACAACGTGTATGCATGGTATATATATTTGTCATCAACACTTCTTCTGGTTAGCACATCATGAACATCTGAATGTGTAATAAACGAAAAGAACAACACATACGCATGGTATATGTAAGAGTCAATTGTTGTGTCATTTTCATTATTTTGCATAAACCGATGAATATAGTAGCAACCAAAATATGCATGCATTGCAATATTGTTTTTCACATCATTCTCTCTCCCATAAAAGAAAGTCGTCCTCGACTTTTCTATAGACAAATCATTAATGGGGAAAATCAGATTTATTTGTTCATATATAGGAAAGAAAATTTTGAGCGGCTCCATGCTTCAATCGCGCTACTCGATTATTTTTACATGGTTGTACGTTAAAGATCGAACAAGTAGACTTATGAAATCTTTGTAAACAGTACGTGCAATTGTTGAAATTAATCTCATTGTGATTATAACATAGCATAAAAGATTGTTTATCTATAATATGCGATTTCAATTCTGTAAGCTTATCACATGTAATGCAAATTTTGTGAACATAAAATTTGTTATCTACACCATAATCTCCAATCAAATTGAACTTATATGTGTAGGCATAGGTACTAACTAGTGATTTTGAACTTGAAATTTCAGCAACATTATAAATCACACTAGATAGCTCTCTAGGATCATCAAACATAATATAGCACAAAGAATCATTAGGAGATATTCTAGTAAGAACTTCCTTATGAGTAATCAATTCCACATTATGTAAATTGAGTAAAGAAATTTCAGAACATGGAATTGTTGGTTGATCAAATGAGTACTCACAATTACTCACCTTTGCACAATTAAATTCAGCACCAATAGTGTTACCTTTGTCGTCCTCCTCAAATGATGTAGGCGCTGGGTGTTTAAAATTATTAGGATGCACCCACGGGGCAGCAAGCACTTTATCCCTTCCCGTGGTTATCTCCTCCTCATTTGGTTTCAAAGGTGCGGGTTGTTGAATGTTCAATTCTTTATCTTTAATGTCAACCTGCACAATGTGAGAAACAACACTAGAAGTAGATATTAACGTGTTAGTTTCAGATGCATCCTCACTTTGTCTATCTTGTACTTCTCTCTTTTCTTTTGGTGTCTCTCTCACACTCTCAATTTGGATGCTCTCAACCTCACATATGTTGGAATCACACAGCTCACTCTTTTTATCACTCTTACTCAATTTGGCTATGTGACTCTCATCCTCACATAGGTTGTGGTGTATCTTAGGAGCTATATGTAGTTTTGGAATACTATATATCTCCTTGACCGAAGGGAAAGTCCCATGCTCGGTCATCTTCTCATGTGTCACACTAGTAGAGGCAGCAGAATTGAAGTATGGACTGGGAGAAAACTGTGGTGTACGTCTCTCCATAAGTCTCTTCTCCTCTTGAATAGCACAATTCACAAGATCTTGCACACTACCAAAATATTTATGTTGAAGTGTAGCGGCAATCTTAGAATTCAATCCTCTTTTGAAGTATGTCTTCTTTTGTAGTTTACTAATGACACCGCTCGACGTAATGCATCTTGTAGCTCAAAATAATATTCTTGCAATCATTACTCCCTTGTGTGATACTCTCCAAATAGCGAAGCAATCCACTGTGCATAATAGGGTGGCACAAATTCTCTCCTCATCAGTGCCTTCAAATCGACCAAGATTTAATGAATTGCTTCCAGATTGTTGATGCCACCAACTATAAGCATAATCTTCAAATTCTCTAGTGGCACACATCACCTCTTGGTTTTGGGAAGCTTTTGAAATCTGAATATTTTCTCCATTCGCCATTCCCACTCAAGATACTCCTCGGATCTTCACCGCCATAAAAGAATTAAAGCTATCTTCGACTTGTTGTGGATGAAGTGCCCGCATAACATCATTCACGATGTTCGAGCGTAACACTTTCATTTGATGATTGAATTCAATGTAGTGATCTTGCATATCTGTCTTGAACTGTCTATCCATTGTAGCTGTGCTAACTACAAATTCTTGTTTCATAACACTTCTCATTGCCAGATGTTAGAAACGTCATCATCGTTATTTTCTTCGCCTGTCATAGTTAGATTGTGCAAAGCAAACACAAATATATGTATGATATGTCACTCAATCTCACTTTTTCCTCACCAAGTAAAGTTCTTACCTTTCCAAGTGAATTGAGGCAAATAAGAAATTTACACTTGGTGGTGGCTATAATAGCAAGTGATGATCAAGCGGATTTAAAAGTGACCCACAATTGCATGGCAAAGGATATTTAGTGGAGCTTGGTTAGGAAGTGTTTATCCTACACAATCTGAATTTCACGATGTTGTCAAATTAAGTAATAATCCAAGCTAGAAAGTATTGCCTATGTGCCGATCCAAATAATATAAGTGAAGTATATGAACGCACACACAATGATCAATGTGACTCAATGCAAACAAAAGGAATGAGCTAAAGGAAACAATCGGGAATATTAGCTCGCTTTGCACCAAGTACTAGGAGAGACGCTAGCCAATTGCAATAATGTGAATTTGAGGGCACAAGATTGTCCAAAGAAATTAAATACACAATCTGAAACTGTGGACTAAGATTAACTCACCCAAATTCGCCAATGCTTTCTTTATTTCTTTCTCTTTTTTTTGCTCAAGCCGTGGCTTTCTTTTTCAATTGGCTGTCTTCTTTTTTTGCTCTCTTTTTTTATACTCAAGGCCGAACTAGGTTTAATTGTTCGTAAGTCCAAAGTTGTTCAAAGAATATGTAGATAATTCTAGAACAGCCCTAAAGCAATTATCAAAGACTAGTCTCAAGGTTCAAAGGATTTAAGTGAAGATCTGAATATGTGCAACTAAGATTCTTGTGGCCAAATGAATCAAGAAAAAGGAAACCCAGATATATTCGGATGCGATATTCTTTCAAGATTCACAAAGATCTTATGTGGACAGCAAGAACAAGGTTTCAAAAAGTAAATTGAATCTACTTTTTTTTGGATGCTAATTGAAAGATCAACTAGCAGATTTTCAAGGAATAAAAAAAAACAACGAACAAGCAACGCAAAAGGTCACTAAGATCAGCACGTAAACAAAATTTCTAATGGATCAAAACTTAATAAAACTCACGAAAATAACAGATGCGAAACTAGGGTTTGGATTTTTTTTGTTGCAATTTTCGGTTTAATAGACTATAGGACAGAAATAAATCAATCTAAAAGTAAAGGGATAAGATCCTACCGAGTAAACCGCGCTCTGATACCAGATGATACGGGGTCGCCCGATCTTCTCGACGTAGGATGGATACTCGCGGGAGTCTTGTTGAATCGCAATGATCCTCCAATGCCAATGCAAGGGACGAACACTCTTTAATCCGCCAGAACACACTCGCGTCGATTTCGCCGACCACCAAGCGAAGATCTATCGTGCACCCAATTCCCAGCGGAAAGGCTGAACGATCTTGATTGAAGAACACTCCTAATTCCCTCACGGAATTTCAGCAACAATGATAAGCCCGAACAAAGTTCAATAGATTGATTATTCTCAAAGGTGGTCTGAGCCCTTAGGCTGCCAATACATAGCTTATATAGGACCTTGGGACGTCCATATAGTCCACAAACCTAGTATAACTCAACCCTATATGGTTTTAGATACGAACTCTCACAAAAAGGAAACTAGATTTTACAGCCGTCACATTGTTTTGGCCATAACTTTTGATCCGTGACGAATTTGATGTTGGGACCAGATCCATTGCGTAGCCCTTGAAAATATCTTTCCAAGGAGTACAAGAACACCCAAATCGGACTCCGTTTGTGAAAGTTATGACCTTTTGGTAAGTGCCTGTCAGGCTGTCCCGAACCGAATCCGAATTGAATTCTGAGTTGAATCCGAGTTTGAATCCAATTGGGCTTGTGGGAGGTACGAATTTGGCTGAATAATCTTATCCAAAACTTGTAGTTTATGTCCTTTGCTTCCCCCTTTTGCTCTCCCACTGAATGGGCTTTCTTCCTTCATGTCTTTGAAACCTAATGTGGTTATCTTCTTTCTTTTGCGTCTCCATTGCTTTGCCATCGACAAACCTAAGAATGCACCATTTAATAACATGAGGTAGTATTCCATTCTTATGGATAACAACATTATATGTAGTTTGGAATGAGTTCACCTGGCAATGTTTGATGCGGCTCAATAACTCTTTCCAGTTGAATAATATATTTAACTGAAAAGTACAAGATACGTGCGTATCCGCATCAAATTGGCTCATGAGGACCACTTGCGGTATGAGGAAAGTGGCTGTGGTTGTAGATTGTGGTTCATCCCTTGTGGTACGATAGGGGGTTGTGATTGTGGTATGAGATTCTTTTCTCTTATGTTAAGTGATCATAGCAGTTGTGGATACGAGGAATAATAAAGTTAGTAAGGTAAATCATGTTAATGCTTTATTGTCATTGGTAGTGGTGGTGGTGGATGATATGAAGTAGTTAATCAAGATTCATTTGCTAATGTTTTACTAATGCTGGTAGTAAATATGGTTGAGGCAATAATTGTGGTCATTTGGGAAATGAATATTGATGCTTAATATCATTGTAGTTTAATTAGCTTGTTAATGAATATGGATGCACATTGTAGATGTGGATATGTGAATACTTTAATGATGTTGTATATTTGTTTGTAGTCTGGATAGCCCGTTAAACAGTTTGCTTGCTGAGATTTTTATCTCACCCTTGTTTCCCCCCTACAGGTGATTTTTGAGCATTCATGGGATGGGTAGAGCGGCACCACAATAATGCACTTGGTTCACCAATTCATGCTGTAATAAAGTCGATGAAACTCTAGCCAAATGCCTAACTATCCGTGGATGATTGTTTTAGTTAATAATGATGAACTTGTGATCTACTCTTTGATTAATCTGCTAGAGGTTGTTTCAATTATTGAACTTGTTATCGTTATCTTTATTCTCGTAGTTGATTATGCTTCCGCTTAATGCTTCATGTTTAGAAATTGTTGCCGGAATAAATTATCTTAAAATTTTTGAGCCAGCTGTAGAGTGGTTTAGTGGCATTCCAGGTAATGTGGGTCCTGGGGTGTTGCAAAGGGAGAATAGGAAGAGGGGTGGCGAATGAACAACAAGTGGCCAAAGAAAGACATCCCGGCTGATGTGGATACGCTCATATCTTATGCTTTTCAGTTAAATATATTATTTGACTAGAAAGAATTATTGAGCCGCATGAAATATGGCCAGGTGAACTCTAATTTAATTGGGTCATTATTTCTTATATTTGGAGATGCAGAACTACTGTTTTATTTAACCATATGCAGGCTCATATTCGATCTGTACAAACCTACAGTGAAGATGCATTTGATAAAACTTGTGGAAACCTATATGCTTGCTGTCACGTGGAGCAAAGGAGAAGGAACATGCGTGCTTGCTGTCCGAAAAGGATTCATTCAGTGAAAGAGGCAAAAGGCCAACCATGTGAAGAAATGAACCATCACAAAAGGATAAACGTGCATGGCTATTGCATGAGAGAACAAGATGCTACATGAATGGCCATTTGCAACACAAGGAGATTAAAAAGACGAAACTAATCCAAACTCTTCCATCAATTCAAGTTGTTTCCTATTTTGAATTTGTTTCAATCTTGGATGTGTGTGTGCGTGGCCACACCTTATGGTCCTAATATAAGGCTAGGTGTAGCTTCATTGTAGGGAGACCACGTTTTTGATAAAAATCAATCTACTAAAATTTGTTCGAGTTCATCCTTGCTGCCAAAATTCTATTAGGCATTTGGAGTGTTCTTCAATCAAGATCATTCAGTCTTTTTACTAGGAATTAGGTGCACGATAGATCTTCGTATGGTGGTCGGCGAAATTAACGTGAGCATGTTTTGGTAGATTAAAGAGTGTTTATCCCTTGCGCTGGCATTGGAGAATCATTATGATTCATCAAGACTCCTGTAAACATCCATCCTACGTTGAGAAGACCGGACGACTCCAGTCGGCATGGTTAAGTGAAGATGGATGCAAGCGATTAGATCGGGCAGACTAGATTTGACCTAAGCCTCACATGTGTAAGCCTAGGGGGAGTTTGTGTTTAAATTTTTGTTTTAGATTTTCAGAAAATTAGGAAGCTTCAAAACACTTAAAAAATAGCAAATAAAGTCTAAAAAATTTAGAAAAATTCATAAAATTTTTTGAACATATTATGTACTTAGAAAAAATATTTCCAACTTAAAGTTCACCTTTAAACATTTACAAAAATACTTTTAGCTTTAAATTGATTTTTAAATTCCAAAAAAACACAGAAAATCCAGATAAAGGCCAAATGCTTTTAAAATAATTAATTTTAAATATAATTTTTAATAGAAATTTAAAATAATATTTTATGTTTCATTTTCATTTTTTACTTTAATTTACTTTTAAGAAGAAAAAGCTTTTTTCAAAAGCTAAAAAAAGGTAAATAAAAACTACAAGAATTCAGGAAACCAAATAACACTTGTTTTTATTTTAAATTAAATTAATTAATTTTTTATTGAAAATTTTAAAATAAATAGCTAGGCTGTTATAAAATTTTCTTTGAGAAGGTTGAAAGCTTCTTTTTGCGCTTGTCCCCATTCAAATGGAATACCTTTCTTCATTAATTCATTATTGGTGCAGCGATGGAGCTGAAATCCTTCACAAAGCGGTGATAGAATCTTGCAAGTCCATGAAAGGTCCGCACTTGTGTGGTCGTTTGTGGTGTCGACCAACTTTTTATAGCTTTAATCTTGGCTTCATCTACCTCAATTCCATGTGGTCAATTCTGTGTGGAGTAACAACATAGCCAAGAAAACAAACTCAATTGGTATAAAAGGTTCACTTTTCAAGGTTACTAAACAAATGTGCATCTCTCCAAGTAATAAAAATAGCACGTAAGTATTCAAGATGTTCATCAAGTGACTTGCTGTAAATTCATATATCATCAAAGTAAACTACCATAAATTTACCCATGAAAGCACATAAAACTTCGTTTATTAATTTCATAAAAGTGCTAGGTGCATTAGTTAAACGAAAAGGCATCACTAACCACTTATATAACCTAAACTTAGTTTTAAATGTAGTTTTCTATTCATCTCCAAGTTTTATTCTAATTTGGTGGTATCCACTACGCAATTCAACTTTAGAGAAAATAGTAGAGCCACTCAATTCATCAAGCATATCATCTAATCTAGGAATAGGATGACGATATCTAATAGTGATATTATTAATCGTTGTACAATCAACACACATACGCCAAGATCCATATTTCTTAGGAACTAAAATCACAGAAACAACATAAGGACTATGGCTTTCATATCGTACCCATTGTCAAGCAAGTCTTGCACTTGACGCTAAATTTCCTTAGTCTCCTCTGGATTAGTCCGATAAGGCGCATGGTTTGGCAAAGAAGCTGCTAGGATCAAGTCAATTTGATACTCAATTTCTCTAACAGGTGCCAGCTCCAGGGGCATTTTAGATGGAAACACATTATTAAACTCCTGCAAAAGGTTAGTGCAAGAGGCAAAGATGCGGGCAAATCCACAAGTGAAAACAAAACATCTTTACAAAGCAAGACATAGCAAACATAATTTTCCACTTACAAGTCATTAAAATCAAATTTAGTAGCTAATGGAATAACACCTTTTAATTTAATTTTATTTTTTCTGGCATTTGATTCTTTTTTAGGTGGAAAGCATTCTTTAACTACTATGTGATTCTCACTTTTAGCATTCTCTTTTTTCTTACGTTCAGATCATTCAATTTCATCTTTAATAATGGTCAGGAGACATTGGGTGTAAAATAATTTTCTTGCCCTTATGCATGAAAGTATATTGATTAGTTCTACCATGATGAGTGGAATTCTTATCAAACTGTCATGGTCTACCTAAAAGTAAGGAGCATACTTGCATAGGTACGATATTGCAATCAATATAATCATGATTGAACTAAGCAAAAATTGTATTCTCATAGTTTTGACTACCTTCAGCTTAGCACATAAGTTGAACCATTAAATGTAGTAAGGACGTGAGTGAGGACTTGTGGTCAAGTCAGGCTCTTGACCATCTCCAAGTTAGCAAAGTTATTGCAACTTCTGCCAACGATAATGACATGAATGTTTCTTGATGATGAACTTGGTTTGAAACAAGTTGTGTCATTGGTCCTGTTCAGTACTTTCCATTTGTGCACTAAGCACATGCTTCACTATAACGCTGATGTACTTGTTTGAAGCTTCAGCGCTCAAGTATTCTTCTTATTTATCACTAGTGTCAATCTCATCATTTGCATGATCATTTGCAACAAGTATATATTTTTCATCAATTTCACTTGCTGAAGTATACTCATCATCTTCTCTCACAATGAGAGCTCACTGACATAGACACTCTCTTATGAAATACCCAAACCCTTTGCACTTGTGACATACGATGTCCCTTGAACGCCTAGTGGAAGCATCCAAAGATGCATTCTTTGTTAGAGTAGATTTGATGGGAGCTTGAACGATTGTAGTCTTGCTTGCTTTGGGTGCACGTGAGGGCTTAGAAGTAGAACTAGAGCACCCTCGGCTTGGTGTAGATGGAAGGGGCACTATTGCTATTTCAGTACTTTGTTTGGAGGAAGAAGAGCCCCCCAAATGACTTCTAGTTCTCAAGTCACCCATGTACTTCCCTTTTAGCTTTGCATGCAAAATGAAACAAATGGGTGATAGAATTGTATTCCTTATAATCAAATATGTCTTGAATTTCCTCATTAAGCCCTCTCAAAATTCTAGCCATTTTAGTTTCTTCAGTTTCTTCCAAATCACAATGCAATAAACCAATTTGCAATTCTTGGTAGTATTCCTTTACTGACCTATTGCCTCATTTTAAGCTTTGCAATTTATTTAACATGTCATATGAAAAGTATGATAGCATAAATCTAGTTCTCATGACTCTTTTCAAAACATCCCAAGTTCTACGTACATGTGGTAGTGTACATTGTTCCCTCCACCAAATTGATACAAAATCAGTGAATTCACTAGCAGTAGCCCTAATTCTTTTATTATCAAAAAAATCATGGCATGTAAATTTTTGATCTAATTATAATTTTTAATTAAGATAAGCTTCAAGATCATATCTACCAGCAAATGAGGAAATTATAAATTTGACTTTAGTGAATGCATCATCATCACGTATCTCCCTTTGTAACCTATCTATACCTCATCGATTTTGCCTGAGTCGACAACAGTCGCAGTCATTGAAGCCCTCAACTTCAGTGTCGGCATCACAATTGTTCTCTTCAACATCATCATACTCATCTACCGAAGAGTGAGGTGGAACAAAGCTCGTCGAGCAGCTAGTAGTGGTGGACGTTGCTCAAGGTTCTCAACTCTATTGTTGATGGTAGTGAGGGTGTTATTGAGCTGATTCAACACATTGTTTATCTCCTCTGTTCTCTTGTTGACCTCACGGTTGAAGTGTTGCACAAGCATTCTTGTGCGAGAAATAATTTGACAAAAAAAGAGGATGATTCAGCACCAAGGCCTTTTTAGTGGGAAAGAGGTCTACGATTTGGTCAAGGTAATGATGTTATGCTTGGAAAGGGACATAAATTAAGGACCCATCAGAAGAACATGTGAAAGAGGAGGTCAGTATTTTAGGACTTGCCATATTAGGAGCACTTAAAAATTCACAATTGCATCGATATCATGCACATAAAGAAGAATATATATGATAGCTTGATTAGTCTCTAACTGAACATTCATGACAAAACAAAGGATGGTGTCAACGCACGAAGTGACTTGGTCTCTATGAACATCAGGACTAAGTTAGCACCGATAGAGATCGATAAAGGCTGGATGTACCTTCCCCCAGCTTGCTACACTGTCTAAATTTGAGAGAACTAAACTGTACCAGTGCTTGTATGGTATGAAAGTTCCGTCCGATCACTCCACCAGTATGAAGAAACTCGTTTCCACGGAAGATTTAAAATTAATTGACATAAAGTCTCACGACTGTCATGTGCTAATGACACAATTACTTCCTATTGCAATTAGAAGTATCTTGCCAAACAAGATTCGAGTGATAATCATCAGGTTGTGTTATTTCTTTAACGTAATTTCTCAGAAGGTTAGTGATCTCGATGGACTAGATGCTCTGCAGACTGAGGTGGTGATGACTCTATGTCATCTTAAGATGTATTTTTCTCCATCATTTTGTAATATCATGGTCCATCTCATTGTCTATCTTGTGAAAGAGATAAAGATGTGTGGCCATGTGTTTCTATATCATATGTACTTATTCGAGAGGTACATAAGAATTCTTAAGTCTTATGTACGCAATTGATCTCGGACGAAAGGTAGCATCATCAAAGGTTATGCAACCGAAGAGGTTATTGAGTTCTACATTGATTACATGCTTAGGTTGAATAAATAGGTGCACCTCTATCTCATCATGAGGGGAAGCTAGATGTTATCAGGACTATCGGAAAGAAAGCAATAATTCTCAATCTGGATACATACGCTTAAGCCTATTTTACGGTTTTGCGACATATGATTGAAGTATCCCCATATATTGAAGAGCACAAGAACATGCTATGATAAGAGAATCCATGCTAATCAGAGGTTTCGATCCTGAGACAGTACAACCGTCTGTTCAACAAATGGTTGAAGGTGCAATTTACTAGGAGGTTGTCAAGTGAAACACTGCAATGGTTAATAAAAGGGCTAAAATTTACAATTATGATATATCAAGGATACAACATTAATGGGTACATATTTTATACAACAAATCAGGATAGAAAGAGCACAGTCTAGAACTCAGTATCTGCATAGATGCATTTCATGCGCACTTCAGTACCACTAGCCCACACTCCTACTACGGGCTTGTAGAGAAGATTTGGGAGCTCGACTATGTAATTTTCAATATCCCTCTATTTTGGTGCCGTTGGGTCCAACTCCCATAGGGTGTAAAGGTTGACGAGCACAACATCACTACTGTGAACCTCAAACGTGTAGGATTCAAAGATCAACTATTCATACTCACGAGGCAAGTTGTTCAAGTTTTTTATGTAACTGACCCAGCAAATAAGAAGTGCTATATAGTTTTTCATGGAAAAAGAAGGATTGTTGGAGTTGAGAATATCGTGGATGAGGAAGAGTACAATCAATTTGACGAGTTTCCTCTATTTAGAGACGGTATCATGCTCGAGGAAGAACCAAGCGATGAAGCAATCTATATACGTGTCGATCATCATGAAGGAAATAACCAAGTGTAATGATTCCACATGGCTAACACATATTTAAAAATTATTGCAATATAATTATAAAAAAATCAGCATGTAATTAAGAAACTATTCTATTATAATTGATTTAGCAATTAAAAAATAATTGCATCTATGATTGTAGATACTTGCTTGTTTTCAATAGCATGGCTAGCATTTCCTAAGACTAGCTGAAAAATATGATATGTTGTAGTTAAAGAAGGAATTACCACAGGCATTTTAGTGGCACAAACTGTCTGTGATATCACTTCATAGACGGTTCTATAATAGAACTGTCTGTGATATGCTTGGTTACATAATAAAACCATCTGTGATATATGTGATAGTCATATCACAGACAATTCTTTAATAGAACCGTTTGTGAGAGTTTTTCTATAAATAGGGCCCCTACTAGGTTTTGTGCTCTTACTTCTTATCCGCACACCCCTCCATCTCCTCGTCGCCACCTTCGACACCGTCGATGTAGCAGAACCCGATGTCTCCGTCCTATTCTTCCCTACCGCCTCTCCTCCGGACGCCACCTCCCCAATGCCGCCTCTCCTCCCGACACCGCCTCTCCTCCCTATCGCCTCTCCTCCAGAAGGCATGGATCCTAAATCCCACTTCTTTACCTCATGTGAGATAGATCTATCCATATCTATTAATGTGTGTTGGAACCAAAGTTTAATGTGTTCATGAGTTCTCTCCTCCCTGTCGCCTCTTCTCTCGAAGGTATGGATCCCAATCCTACTTTTTTTTGCCTCATGTATGGTACAATTGTTTATATTTGTTAATGTCTTATTGATGTGGGAAGGAAGGTGGGCCAACTTGTGTTGAGTTGGAAGTGATAAGGTTGTTGGGGGTGGTCTCGGTGTGGTCCTGACGCAGATGAAGCCGTGGATGGTTGTCACTTGTCATTGCCAAAGATGTCACCTTGTGGTCCTCACGGTCAGCCTTCTAGGTCTCCAGTGGTCCACGCCCTCCTTTGCCTTCCACTAGTTCTCGTCTCCCCTATTGCGACTTTCCTCTCCTCTCCTCTCATTTCCTTAGTCAAGCCTAAGTGTTAGTCAAGCCAAAGTGTACGGTGCTTTAATGTTCGTCTTATAGTTGTTGAGAAATATATGTCACATCACTCAAAATCCTAGTTGAGGGAGAAACAAATTGCGAGGGTATATGAGGATGGAAGTTGTGGTAAAAATATTAAAAAATAGCTAGGTAATGAATTTAGAGATAAATTGTGTGTATGTGTCGGGGCGTATGACTTTGACATGCGCGACGCAGCCAAAGGTGTGGAAGTAATGGACGGCGGGGCGTTCGCCGTACCAAGCCTCGAAAGGGGTTTTGTCGTCGAGCGCGCATGTTGGGGCACGGTTGAGGACGTGTACGGCAGTGTTTATGGCTTCCCCCCAGAAGTAGCTGGGGAGCCCCTTCGCCTTGAGCATGCATCGCCGACGATGCTATGGTTCCAGCGCTCCACCACCCCATTCTGCTGTGGTGAATAGGTGGCGGTGAGCTGCTGCTGGATGCCACATTTGGCGCAGTACTTGCTGAACTTCACGGAGGTAAACTCCCCCCCCCATCAGTGCGGAGGGCCTTGAGACGCCTCCCTGACTCAATCTCCACGGCCGCCTGGAAGTTCTTGATTGCTACCGATGCTTGATCCTTGCTTGACAGTAGTTGGAGCCACATATACCGACTTGCATCATCAATAAGTAGCAAAAAGTACTTGTTACCGTTTGGAGTCATAGGCGTGATGGGTCCGCACAAGTCGCCGTGGACGAGGTTGAGGAAGTGCTCCGCTCGCTGCTGTGCCTTGTCAGGGAACGGTGCATGTCTATGTTTGCTGGCGAGGCAACTGTCGCATACTTGATCCACCTGATCAAGCGGCGGCAACCCATGCACCATCTCCCGTTGGGCGAGAGCACGAAGCGACTTGAAGCTGATATGTCCATACCTCACATGCCAACGCCAGGCCGCCTCCGAGCTACGCATCAATGGGCACACTAGCCGCCCGATGCAAAGCTCTAGGATATACAGACGTGCTGTAGAACGACGTACCCGAGCGAGAAGCATGCGTTGCTAATCATATATCCGCGGAGCGCCGGAGTAGATCTCAATCCGACATCCGGCCTCCTCCAGCTGTCCAAGACTGACGATGTTGGCCGTCAGACGTGGGATGTAGTACACCCCCATCAGCGCGCGGTGCTCTCCATTCTTGCAACTGAAGACGATCATGCCATGCCCGTCGATCTCCACTATGGACCCGTCGTCGAAGCGGACGGAGTCGCAAACTTTGTCGTCGAAGTTGGAGAAGGCAGTCCAGGTGCCTGTCATGTGGTTTGTGGCGCCGGTGTCGAGCACCCATCGTCGATCATCACAGTCCTCCATTGATCCGAGTTAAGCGAAGACTTGGGCCTCGTGGATCTCGACGTGGCGCGATGGTGCGGGCGAATCTGGTGAATCTGCTGGTGGCGCAGGAGTGGACACGGTTGGTGGTGTAGCCGCTAGAGTGGACACGGCATCTGGCGGTGCAGCTAGAGGAGCGGACTCGGCAGGTGGAGCTATAGCCGCATGAGCGGATCTGACGGGCGGAAGCGCAGCCGTAGGAGCGGATCCGGCGGGCGGAGGCACAACACCTGGCGTGGGCGCGGTTGGTGGCGGAGAGCCCGCAGCCTTTGGTGCAGACGGAGCAAGCGGATTTGGTGATGCAGCTGGCGGAGCACCCGATTTGACCAGCAGCGCTGCACCAGGAGCAGGCAATACAGCCCACAGTTGAGCGGGCGGAGTGGTCAGAGGAGCCGATGTGCCTGGAGCGGGCGGAGGAGCCGATCCGCCGATGTGCCTGGAGCGAACGGAGGCGCTTCCAACTTGGCATCGCAGCGCGACGGAGCAAACGGAATAGCAGATTCGGCAGGCGGCGCAACAGCAGGGGCGGACGGTGTGGATCCGGCAAGCGGCGCAGCAGCTGGAGCGGGCGGTGGCGCCGATTCAGCAGGCGGCACTACTACTGGAGCCGTCGGTGATGCTCCAAGTGGTGCTGGCGGCGCTGCAACAAGCTCGGACAGAGAAATAAGAGAAGCGTGCGCCAGTAGCAAAGTAGACTCCTCTTCATCTCCTTCCACAACATGGGCCTATGCATACCTCTTGGGCCTGCTTCGGCAATCTCGGGCCCAATGCCCAGCCTTCCCACAAAACGGCACAAGTTGGCCGAGTTCACCTGAGCTACTCCCTTTAGGGTTGTTGAGCTGTCGCTACCGCCGCCACAGCAGCCGCCGCGTCCGCGCCTGGTCTTCCCGCGCCTCTTGACACTGCTGGAGTCGCCGACCACCCCACCATCACGCAACTTTAGCCGCGCGAGCTAGTCCTCCTCCGTGAGGAGAAGCCGACCCTGCATGTCGTAGGTGGCTTGTGGCGTCGCCGGCTTCTTCCGCTGCTCGATGGCGCGCAGGCGGCCGATCACTTCCTCGATGGAAAGCTCGTTCACATCGAGGAGGGTCTCAATGGCGTAGGCGATCTGCTCTAGATGCTCGGGGACGACTTGAAGCATCCTCTTCACTATCTCCGCATCCGTGATTTCGCCACCAAGAATGTGGATGTTGTTGGCGAGGGCGACGATCCGGAGTGATAAATCGTCGACTGATTCCCCATCCTTGAAAGCAATCTCGCCGAATTACTTGAGCAACTGCTGTGTGTTCGCCTCACACACGCGCTGCACGCCGACGCGGACAGTCTTCACCGCCTCCCAGGCGGAACGCGCTGTGCGCTTGCGCGCCAATGACCTGAGCATCTCGGGTGGCACGGCGTGAAGAATCGCCGCCAGTGCAAGGTGGTCCTCGCGGTACTCAACAACATCCCCCTCCTCCAGCTCGACGGCCTGCTAGAGCCCTTGGGCATGCAGGTTCACGCACATCAGCAAAGACCATTCCTGTTAATTGGTGCACGTGAGCATTGGGTACTGGACCGAGCCGCTCGCTTCCTTAACGACGCGTTCTTGGTTTTCTTAAAAGTCTTCTCTCAAGTTCTTGGTCAAAAGATGAGGGGAGAATGGAGGAGATGTTAGGTGACATCTAAACGAAAAGCAGCAGCCCTTTCCTTATAGCTTTGGTACCAAGTATAAAAGAAGGGGGAAAACAGAAGTCGGTTTTGCCTTTAATGACAGATTTTGTATCCTTTCACTGGAGATGTGCATAGTGTGAATAGAGAGAGAGCGCCCAGGTGGAAGATGGTCAGAGCCTTCATAAGGGCTTCATGGGGGACTCCAGAGAGGAAGATCACCACCACCACCACCATCACCAACCCCCCCAGCTCCCCCTCGGTTTCCGGAGCGCCTCACAGACGACGATGATTGCTTCTTCCTCCATGTAAGTTATACAAGATATATGTTGCATATGTTAGCTATGTAACCATCGAGCTCCTTTTCTTTTCAGTTTTTGAGAGCTCTTGTGTGTCCGTTGAGAAGAAAAACAGTATTGCTTGTTTCTATAGAATAGGAATTTGCCAACTCCTTGCTGATCTTTTTCTCACCCTTTTGTCGCTTGTCGTAGAAGGAACTGAAATATGGAGTATCCTGTTGATTTGCTCTGGTACGGGAAAGAGACTGTTTCTTCTGTCATAGAGATTTTGCCATCAGTACCTTGCGTCGTATGGAATTTGGGATTTTAACTGCTTTCTGAAATTCAACCATGGGCATACAGGAGAGGAATTAGAGAAATACACAGTAATCTCTCGCAGGGAAAAATCTATCGGTTTGTAATTTTTTTCAGAGGGTAGCGATAGAAGCGGCAACAGCCAGTTACTTGATTTTTTCGATTTTTCTGACAAAAAATTTGAATCTATTGATAAAAATTTAAATCCGATTTTTGACCTGTTAAAATTTCTTGGTTTCTGGTAAAATTGGCCGATCTGGTGATATATTTTTCCTGATCCCTCATCATGGAGCACCCTATCAAGTAGTTTACTGGTTAGTTAGGGATCATGCATGGAAATAGGTTAATTAGGGGCTGAGATAAGGGAAGATGACAGCAAATTACCAAATACTAGGATATAATTCTTGTCCTTGTATCTATCTTCAAGTAGCTGGATCAAAACTTTTTAATGGATTTCACACACCGACTCTTCTATCTGCTCCATTAAAGAAAAGTTGTGCTCCTACGTGCTTTCTAATGTATATAACTACTGATTCTTGCTGATTCCATCCTCCAACTTCCTTTCTAGGAGCAAGGAATCGACAAGCTACGACATGGCGGAATTCGATCAAGCTGTTAGACTGATCTCAATCGTTTGGCCCAACGGCCAAACGGGCCCCTTGTTCGCGCCCTGATCGGGGGCGCCCAACCCAATAGGCTGGTGGGCCTCTGTCGCTAGCGCCACAATAAATAGAGGTGGGGGGTCCGGGTGGCACGCAGGACGAGGTTGACCGTGCTGCCACAAACCCCACCGACAAACCCTAATCCGATTTGAGAGGAGGCGCTCCAGCGACGGAAAGTCCCACCGGCGCCACTGTTCGACGTCACCGGATCTCCGCCGCCTCACCGACGAACCAGCGATGGCCAACTCCTCCTCCTCTACGTCGGATGGTTAGTACCTCTCTCTCGCTCTCGGTTTTTATCTCAAGAATCCCAAGAACAAGAAAACAGATTCCAACAATGGTATCAGAGCGGGAATAGAGGCAAAGAAAAATCCCCATATCAATTCCGAGTCTCAGATCGGAACAACAAAAAAAAAGGGAAAAGGGGAGGGCTCACAGGCCGCCGTGCGCCTGGCCGTGCGCCGCCGGCTCTGCGCCTACGCGCTCCCGGCCGCGGTGCAGCCCGCCCGCCCGGCAGCCTGCGCGTCGCGCGCGGCGCAGCGCTTATTGCGCCGTCGAGCGCGTTGGTTCCCTGCGCGCGCGCCGCGCGCCTGCTGCGTGCCGCCGGCTGCCGCTCGCCGGCTTGCGCGCCGCCGCCCCGCGCCTCGCTGCTGCGCCGTCGGCGCTGCGCGAGCCGTCGCGCGCAGCACGCGCCGCCGCAAGATGCGCGCGCAGCCGGCTGCGCTGCGCCGATGCCGCCGCGCCGCGCGCGCTGCGGACAGCCTCCTCCCTGCGCCGTCTGGCCCTTGCGCCCAGATCCGTTTTTTGCGGTAAAAATCTTGTGGAGCAGGTTCCTCAACCTTTTGAGAAGATTTTTTGGCAGAGATGAGTTTTGACCGGTCACTGGCTATGAGATGGTGGAGGTTTTTTGACCGGTCAAGGATAAGTTTTTGCATATACATATATTCAGGTATATATATGTGTACATGAATTTTGTTTCATGGTATGCGCACTTTTAGATATATTTGATATATCTAAAAGAAAAGATATAATTTTCATTATTAAATTCGAACCAACGGGAGAATTTAATTTTGGAAAAATAGATATAATTTTTTAATTGATGTTTCCGCTGCAAAAGTTAAATGGTGATTACTCTTTAAATTAAATTCGAACTAACGGGAGAATTTAATTTTTTGAGCATTGTTGTGCATTGTAATATTGTTATTTTCTGACCAACGTTGATAATAACAGTATTATAATTTAATTGATGTTTTTATGCATTATTTCTATTTCTGCCCAACGGTGATATAGATTTAATGTATAGATAAAATTGATTTAATTGTATGTCGTATTTTTGACCAACGTTGGAAATAAGGCATATAATTTTCCTGTTATGTTCTCACTTTATTTGAAATATTTTTCAGGCGGATACAACTTGATGAGTTGTATCAGAGAGATCCCCACTCTTAAAGGAGATAATTATGGAGAGTGGAAGAAAAGATAGACTTAGCGTTTATCTTGGTGAAGGACTGGGTCCTCACTACAAAGACGTCCCACCGAGCCTATGGCACCGGTGAGGGATCCAAATGAGGATGATACTGCTTGGCAGAAAAGACAGAGGGATCATGCTTCCTTACAGATGTCTTATGACCTTGAGCATAAGAAATGGACCACAGCCAACAAGAAATGCATGGCTGTGATAAAGAACACGATTGAGCCTGCTATTGTGGGCTCAATCGCAGAGTGTTTCTTGTCAGAGTACCTTGAGAGAATAAAGAGTCAGTTTACTAGCTCTTCAAAGACTTATGCTACACAGCTGATTAAACAGTTTGTGACAGAGAGGTACTCTGGTGGTGGCAGTGGCATAAGAGAGCACATATTGAGGATGAGTAACATGGCATCCAAGCTTAAACCAATGGATTTGGCTCTCAAGGATGAGTTCCTTATTCATTTAGTTTTTGCTTCCTTGCCGAAAGAGTTTGACACTTTTGTTGTCAACTACAATATGCAGCCCGAGAAATGGGACTTGGAAAAGTGCATAGCTATGTGTGTGCAAGAGGAGGAAAGAATTAAATCCTCACATGGTGGTGGTTCTATCAACTATGTGAAGGATAACAAGAAAAGGAACTTCAACAATCACTCCTTCTCAAAGAACAAGGGAAAACCTCATCCATCGGCCTCAACAGAATAAGTTTGTCAGAGACAAAGATCGTTGTCTTCATTGAAGAAGACAGACACTACAAGAAGAACTGTCCTGATTACATAAAGATGATAATGGCAAAGAAAGGTGAGAACATTATTACCTATATAAATGAATCCCTGTATATGCAATATTCGAAATCCACTTGGTGGATTGACTCAGGAGCAACTGTTCATGTTGCTAATTCTTTCAGGATTCCGTTCGACGAGGACTACGCAAAGAAAAGAAAGATGCATTAAAGTCGCAAATGGAGTCCAAGTGAAGTTGAAGCCGTTGGCGATCTTTCATTAGAGCTAGTGATGGCTTCACTCTTTTACTTAGAGATGTTCTTTATGTTCCTCTTACAGAGAAATTTGATTAGTGTTTCATGTTTGGACAATGATGGTTATGATTGTCATTTTGGAAATAGCAAATGTGAAATAATGTTTAATAAAGCATGTGTTGGCCTTGCCATCTTGCAAAATGAGCTTTATTTATTATCATTATGTGATGATGTGAATGTAAATCTGCGATAATGGGAACGTCGCGTGCGAAAGTAAATGAATCTCGTCTCACGAATGCAAGCAGAAAATGAAAGAGAACTCTAGATGCGTCGTCGAAATTATGGCACTCGCTGCTTAGGCCATATTTCGAGGGGAGAATAGAAAGACTAGTTAAGAATGATATTCTTCCTCCATTAGAGTTCTCAGACTTAGAACAATGCAGAGAATGCATTAAAGGAAAATATGTAAAGAAAATTAAGAAAGACGCCAAAAGAAGCAATGAAGTTCTACAAATTATTCACACAGATATTTGTGGTCCCTTTCCTGTGAAAAGTGTGGATGGATATGACTCGTTCATAACATTCACGGATGATTACTCCCGTTATGGATATATTTATCCAATCAAAGAAAGAAATGAAGCCTTGGATAAATTCAAGATATTTAAGGCTGAAGTTGAAAACCAACATGATTTAAAGATTAAGATAGTCCGATCTGATCGTGGGGGGGAGTACTACGGTCGACATACCCCATATGGACAAGTTCCTGGACCTTTTGCAAGATTTCTACAGGAAAATGGTATAGTGGCCCAGTATTCTACACCGGGCTAACCTCAGCAAAATGGAGTAGCTGAAAGACGCAACCGTACCCTGATGGATATGGTGCGAAGCATGATGAGCTATTCCACACTGCCATTGAGTTTATGGATGGAGGCGTTAAAAACCGCCATTCATATTCTCAACAGAGTGCCTAGTAAGTCGGTGCCCAAAACACCGTACGGGTTGTGGACAGGAAGAGTTCCTTCACTACACCACTTACGTGTGTGGGGGAGTCCTGCTGAGGCTAAAGTATTTAACCCAAATCTTGGGAAGCTTGATCCCAAAACAGTAAGCTGCCATTTCATTGGCTACCCTGAAAAGTCAAAAGGTTTTCGTTTCTACTGTCCAGACCGATATACAAAGTTTGTAGAAACGAGACACGCTGTCTTCTTAGAGGATGAAATGATGAGTGGAAGCATAGTAACTCGAGGGATTGACCTTGAAGAGAAATGGGCGTATGCGCCCACTCCGATGATTCAAGAGCCATTCTTCGCAGTACCTGCTGTCGCTGCACCGACGGTAAAAGACACTATGGTGCCAGCACCTGTTATTGTTCCTCCTGTGGCAACAATAAATGAGAATGAGGAACCTATTCTTCAGGATCCTACAGAACCCATTGCCACAGATGAGAGGGAGCAACAGCAGCCCCAAACAGAAGATGTATCAAATGTAGAGGCCCCGAGGAGGTCTCAAAGAGTAAGAAGATCAGCTATTTCTGATGATTATCAGATTTATAATACAGAGGAATTTCAAATGGAGGATGATCCCACCTCATTTGAAGAAGCCATGAGAAGCGAAAACTCTTCAAAATGGCTTGAAGCCATGGAAGAGGAAATGAGGTCCATGAAGACTAATAAAGTCTGGGACTTGGAAATTATTCCTAAAGGAGCCAAACAGAGGGTCAGAAATGGGTCTACAAGACAAAACTTGACTCCCAAGGGAATATAGAAAGATACAAAGCGCGACTTGTGGCAAAAGGCTTTACGCAAAGAGAAGAGATTGATTACAATGAGACTTTTTCTCCAGTCTCATGTAAAGACTCCTTCAGAATCATAATGGCATTAGTGGCACATTATGATTTAGAGTTACATCAGATGGATGTAAAGACGGCATTTCTTAATGGGGATTTGGAGGAAAATGTTTACATGGCACAACTGAAAGGTTTTGTCGTGGAAGGAAATGAAAGAATGGGATGCCGCCTAAAGAAATCGATTTATGGGTTAAAGCAAGCTTCAAGACAATGGTACTTGAAGTTTGACAGTACAATAAGAAAATTTGGGTTTAAAGAGAATGTAGAGGACAAGCGTGTTTATGCAAAGTTTAAAGATGGGAAGTTTATCTTCCTAATCTCAGTATGTGGATGATATCCTACTAGCTAGTAGTGATGTCATCACATGGAGACAAAGAAGTTTTTGTCCTCAAACTTTGATATGAAAGATCTTGGTGAAGCTTCGTTCGTTCTAGGGATCGAAATTCACCGGATAGAAACAAAGGGACATTGGGACTATCACAAAAGGCATACATAGAGAAAGTCTTAAAGAAATTTGGTATGCATAAATGTAGTCCTTCACCTGCACCTATAGTCAAGGGCGACGTGATATGGGGATTTTCAATGCCCCAAGAACCAATCTGAGCTCGATCAAATGAAATCGGTTCCATATGCTTGGTGTCGGAAGCTTACAAGTATGCTCAAGTGTGTACACGCCCGACTTAGCATTTGTTACGGGTTACTTGGCGATTCAGAGCAATCTCGGAATAGAGCATTGAAATTGGTAAAGAAAGTCTTGCGTTATTTGCAAGGAACAAAAGGCCTCATGATGACATCTGAGAAGATCAGATTTACTCCATATAGTGGGGTATCTGATTCGATTATACGGGAGATGATAGAAAGTCAACATCCGGATATGTATTCACTCTCTTGGAGGAGCTATATCGTGGAAAAGCTCAAAGCAAACCGTCACTACATCGCCCACAATGTATGCCGAGTTTGTAGCATGTTATGAGGCAACGGGCGGTGAACGGCTTAAGAAGTTCATACCCGGTTTAAAAGTGGTTGACGACATCAATAGACCACTTAAGTTGTACTGCGATAATGAACCCGCAGTAATGTATGCCCACAACAATAAGTCAAGTGGTGCTGCCAAACACATTGACATAAAGTACTATGTTGTGAAAGATAAAGTTCGGGATCAAATTATAAGTCTTGAGCATATAAGTACCGCAAAGATGTTAGCGGATCCGCTTACTAAAGGCTTACCACCCAACGTGTTCAGAGAACATGTAGCCGGCATGGGTTTAAGGGAAAGCCTATGATTCCTGGACTAAAAGATGGCCCAAAAGATTAAAGTAACTATTTCAGAACAGAGAGGTGTATTGTAGCTGTTGAATCTATCGGCGATTGACCGTGACGATGAGACATGTTCTATGCACTAATCTGTAATGGAATGAGTAAAGTCGAAAGTAATTAAAGTTAAAGCATAGATTGAGATCAAGGGGGAGAATGTTAGACTGATCTCAACCGTTTGGCCCAACGGCCAAACGGGCCCCTTGTTCGCGCCCTGATCGGGGGCGCCCAGCCCAATAGGCTGGTGGGCCCCTGTCGCTAGCGCCACAATAAATAGAGGTGGGGGGTCGGGGTGGCACGCAGGACGAGGTTGACCGTGCCGCCACAAACCCCACCGACAAACCCTAATCCGATTTGAGAGGGGGCGCTCCAGCGACGGGAAGTCCCACTGGCGCCACTGTTCGACGTCACCGGATCTCCGCCGCCTCACCGACGAACCAGCGATGGCCAACTCCTCCTCCTCTACGTCGGATGGTTAGTACCTCTCTCTCCCTCTCGGTTTTTATCTCAAGAATCCCAAGAACAAGAAAACAGATCCCAACACAAGCATCAATTTTTCTGTACCTAGATGGCCACGACCAACCGTCGATTCAAGAACAACGACGTACGTTATCGCAAAAACCTATTTCGCTTTTCCACTCAGAATACATCGATGATGTATCTGCGAGTAGTTTTTTTCTTTTTACACACCAAAGGTATATATGACCCCTTTTCCTTGGATATGTGTTTGCCACATATATGCCGGCCAGTTCTTGTGTCTTGTTCTTTTTCTGTCCCATGCATGTGTTTTCTTTCTTCGGGTTTGGTATTTCTCCCTGTGTGAAGAGTGTGACATGTAACAGACTCCGACGACGACCCTCTCCGCAAGAACTTGATCTAAAAGAACTATAAATATTCCTTCTTCCCATTCCTTTCCATTTGCACCTTCTCGTGTACTCTATTGAATTGTAGCCCCAGAAGCATCCATGAGGTGTTGCTATATTAGTAGTACTGCCTCTGTCAATCCCCTCTCTCACCGTGCATCCGTGGGTGTGTCTGTGTGCGAAGCACATAGACATGTTAGGTTTGTTCTTTTCAGCTGTGGTTTATAGTTTTAGGTTGAAATTTTTGAATTTTAGCTGTTTGCGACAGAGATTATGGAGAGAGAGATACTCGTTTGCAATTTTGGATGGTACAGATGTTGGGCTTTTAACGTATACTATAATTAACTTGTAAACTCTATCTTAAAAAAATACTCTGTTTAAAAGTTAGGTACTGTAGTAAAAGTCAAAAGCCCTTTTGAGAAGCTGAAAAAAACATACCTTATGAAGCACCTTTTCAAGAACGAATCAATGTGAATTTCATAAGCTAATTAATTGAATATCGATCTCACTCTTCTGGCCTCTCTCTAGGGTCTAGATACATACATCTCTCTTTCTCTCTCATCTTTTGAAGGGACCAAAAATATGTGGCTTGCAGAAGGAAGGAGCCAGCAGTGGGAAGGGTGCAACATCTAGTCCAGAGAGAGAAGGAAGGAAAACACTAGACCCTAAGGTGAGTGATTCTTAATAAGGTCTTGCAACAACTCAAAAGT
Source organism: Melocanna baccifera (assembly GCA_036346265.1). Taxonomy (NCBI): domain Eukaryota; kingdom Viridiplantae; phylum Streptophyta; class Magnoliopsida; order Poales; family Poaceae; genus Melocanna; species Melocanna baccifera. Next base: position 7,301,960 of record CM070702.1, read on the forward strand.
AATTAAGGGCGGTGAGCTCCACTGTCTACAGGCTACACGTAACTGTTGAGTTGTGTGTATGTGTGCATGTGCTGATGTGCATGTTGCAGACACTGAGGAGGCTTGCACAGAATAGAGAGGCGGCCAGGAAAAGTAGGCTTAGGAAGAAGGTGAGTGAGTCAACTAGAAACTGCACTACTTAAAGAAAGAAATTATATATATATATATATATATATATATATATATATAACTTTGTGTATATTTCCAGAAACATACAATACATGTGGCATAGTCCAAACATATCTCTAAACCATTTTTCCTATATGTGTGTGTGTTGTTAATTTTTAGTCAACTATTGTTTTGCTAAATGAAGTCCCAGTGTGGAAGTGTCTAGCAGGGCTTTGAAAATCGGTTTTAAAATTTTACCGAGGATTCAATAACACTGATATGACCGATAATAGGAAAATTTAAGAGAATTTTAGGCCAAAATTTTCAAATAAAAATTTAAATTAAAAATGATCAAAAATCAGTTGAAATATCAGCTGAAATTTTTGAAAACTTCGGCAAAATTTCTTCTATATTTGATAAAAATTCATGCAAAATAAAATTTTTTATAACCAGTTTGAAATTTTATGGAGGGTCTAATATGGGCAATAAAACCGAAATTGGTTGATTATCAGAAACCATGGTGTCTAGTGGATTTTAAGAATTTTGTGATGTTGCAGATTTTGGCTCTTTCATTGGGACTTATGTGCTCAAGGATATACTTTATTTTCCTTTCTCCTGAATTGGACAAACCATCTAAAGAATAATATCACTTTCCAAAAGTAAAATCTCATTTCTTTTCCTATATGAAATATGTGTTATGCTTAACTACCCCGAAGAATTGGTTGGCATACCATCCATTTAATTGTTTCATTTCTGTATGAGTAGATATAAGAAATCTGGACCGATTAACTGGCAGGAAATCTTTATTTAATGTTAAGATCCTTGTTGTATCTAGTCAACTCTTTTATACGTGCGCTATTAAGAATATGCGCAAATCAGTAATGTCAGAAATTAAAATTAAATGTGCATTCATACCATATGCTTATAGTCAACTCTTTTACCATGTGTCTTCATGCATGGATTGTTCTCTTCGTTCTTCAGGCTTACATCCAACACTTGGAGTCAAGTAGGATTAGGCTAAGCCAGCTTGAACACCAGGTTCAAACAGCAAGGGTGCAGGTAAAAGGGCATTTTTATTTTAACTCTCCAAGCATTATCTTGGAGGGAACTTACTGCGTTATTTTCTGCAAATATTTTTCATGTCCTGCATATGCAAGTCGTGACAAGTGACCAGTGACAACTACTATAATGTTCAGGGTGTCTTGTTGGGTACTGGAGATCAGCACCAACTGGGCCTTCCTTCTCCATCTTCAGCAGGTAATGAGACACACCAATTCATCCATCAGTCTTACAACAATTACTCAATTGCTTTAGTTCTTAATTTTGATCTTTCTCTAGTTTGACATTATTTTAGTAATGAATACCATCTTTAACTACTCTCCATATGATGAGCAGCTGGGATATATGATCTGGAGTACGGGAGGTGGGTTGAAGAACACAGCAAGCTGGCGTTCCAGCTTAGGGCTGCGTTGAATGAGCACATGCCGGACAACCAGCTGCAGTTGCTCGTCAATGGCGTGGTGGCGTGGCACAACGAGCTGCTGAGCCTCAAGGGTGCCATTGCCAGGGCTGACATCTTCCATCTCCTGTGCGGAGTGTGGGCGAGCCCCGCTGAACGTTGCTTCCTTTGGTTAGGTGGATTTCGCCCCTCGGAGGTTATCAAGGTATGTATTATTAGAGTCCGTATCAGATTATGGTTACGTATCCAGAGAAGAGCTATACATAGCAATTGGTACCGAACTCTGTAACCAAACCCGTGTACAACTCTGTATCATATCACGCTATAAATACAAGCAGCGGCCAGCGGAACAGCCGTGCAATTCAATTCCTTCAAACTTGGTATCAGAGTGAGAGGCTCTCGATCCGATCTAGATAGCCATGTCGTCCACATCAAGCCTGCAGATATCTGGCATCCCCGGAGCACTTGTTTCCCAGACTTCCGCCACCACGCTAGCGTTGCCTACTGTCAGCCCCATCTCCATCCGACTAGATCGCTCCAACTTCCTCCTTTGGAAGACTCTTCTTATACCCAATCTCTCCGGATAGAATCTCCATGGCTACCTCGATGGCACTACTGTTGCACCGCCTCGAACAATCACCGTGGAAACGGCGACACGCGAAGATGTTCCAAATCACGCCTACCAGATCCGGTGGCGGCGGGACGGCGTGTTACGGCAGCTGCTCTCCTCGATGACCGAGGACATCATCAGTCAGATGATCGGCCGCAACACGGCAGCTCAGGTGTGGGCTGCAGTCCACGCCATGTTCTCGGCGCAAAGTCGGGCCAGCATCCGCCACATTTGCCACCAGCTCCAAACGTTGAAGAAGAAGGACATTACGGCGGTCGAGTATTTTCACAAGATGAAGAGCCTCGCCGACACGATGGACACAGTCGGCCACCCTCTGGCCGACGACGAGATCATTGATTACGTACTCGCCGGCCTCGGCCCACAGTTTGATCCACTTGTGGCGTCGCTCACCGTCATCAATACCCCGGTAACATTCACAGATTTCTATGCCTATGTACTATCGTATGAGGCTGTACAGGAACAACACGCGCAGTCCAGGGAGTACATGACGACGGCCAACTCCGTGGCCCGCCATGGCGGATCCAACAACAAGGTTCCTCGCCCTCAAGATGGTATTGGCGGACGTGGGGGTGGGCGCACTGGTGGAGGCGGCGGGTACCAGGGACAAGGTGGTGGCCGGGGTCGCGGTGGTAATCGCAATGGCGGCGGCCGCTACCGACCGAGGTGTCAGATTTGCAAAATCTATGGGCACGAGGCTCTCAACTGTCGTAACCGCTTCAACCAGGTGTATCAGCCCGACGACTATCGTTCCGGCAACTCCGCTTCGACCAACCACGACTACAATGACAACCACTGGTACATGGATACGGGCGCTACAAAGGCAAAGATCAAGTCCAGGTGGCTAATGGTGCAGGTTTGTCAATTTCGCATATTGGTCACTCTACCATAGCCGGCTCTACTAATTCTTTACACTTGAAGAATATTCTTCATGTTCCTCATATTAGCAAACACCTTCTTTCCGTGCACAAACTTGTTTCCGACAACAATATCTTCATTGAGTTTCATCCTGATACTTTTTTTTTGTTAAGGACAAGGCCACGAGGAGAATCATTCTTCACGGTAGGAGCTATGGCGGGCTTTATCCTATTCCGTTCCACTCTCAACCAGACGTCTTGCCAACTCGAGCAGGCTCTGGCCCGTCATCCGCGGTCTACGACGACGGTGCGCCTGCCGCCCAGGAGTTTACGGCGTCGCCATCTTCGGCTGATCCCATTGCAGCGCCTGATGTCCCAGACGCTATCACCATCGTCGTTCCGCCGACCGCACATGCTCCTGTTCCCACCGCCATACCGTCCGCAGCGTCTGATCCTGCTTCTAGCGTCGTGTCGCCAGTAGCACATGCTCCTGCTCCGGATGTTCCTCCGCCTGCCCACTCGATGACGACCTGTTCCCAGGCCAATGTGCGGGTGCCCAAGATGTATACAGACGGTACGGTGTGCTATGATCCCAAGCGCCGTGCTTTCCTCGCCACACCAACGTCATATCGTTGCGCTCTCTCTGAGCCTGCCTGGCGTGCGGCCATGGAGGATGAATTCTCTGTCCTTTCCAAGAACCGCACGTGGATTTTGGTGCCCTATCCTCCTGGCGTCAACATTGTTGGCAGTAAATGGATTTTCAAAATGAAGTATCTTCCGGACGGCTCAGTTGCTAAGCATAAGGCCCGCTTGGTTGCTCGCGGGTTTACTCAGCAGCATGGCCTTGATTACATGGAGACTTTCAGCCCTGTGGTGAAGCCTGCTACTGTTCGGCTTGTCCTCTCCTTGGCAGTCTCTCGCGGGTGGTGTCTACGACAGATTGATGTGAATAATGCATTCCTTCATGGCTTCCTTGCTGAAGATGTCTACATGCAGCAGCCACCCGGCTTTGAGGACTCACGCTACCCCACATATGTGTGCAAGTTGCAGCGTGCCTTGTACGGGCTGAAGTAATCTCCTCGAGCATGGTACGCTCGTCTTAGCGACAAGCTTCATCAACTCGGTTTCACATCATCCCGCGTAGATACATCTCTTTTCATCTTTGCTCAAGGTGGCATCATCATTCTTATGTTGGTCTATGTTGATGATATTGTCATTGCCGGGTCCACCCCTCAAGCAGTTGATCATCTTGTTCAGTCTTTGTCCATGGCATTTCCCATCAAAGACTTTGGTCGATTGGAATATTTCCTCGGTCTCGAAGCTGCTTACAATTCAGGGGGCATGTCCTTAACTCAACGAAAGTATGCACTTGACTTGCTTCGTCGTGCTAGCATGGAGAATTGTAAAGCAACATCAACCCCGATGTCGGTGACTGCAAAGATGGCACGGGACAACTGTCATATCCTTAATGCCGATGATGCTTTCAAATACCGCAATATGGTGGGCGGATTGCAGTACCTTACATTAACACGTCCTGATATATCCTTTGCTGTCAACAAGGTGTGTCAATACTTGTCGCAGCCAACAGATGTTCACTGGGAGGCAGTCAAACGCATTTTGCGGTATGTCAAGGGCACAATTGATACCGGACTGCACTTTTGCAAATCCTCATCAACGCGCCTCGGCATCTATACTGACGCTGATTGGGCTGGGTGCATAGACGACCGACGGTCGACGAGTGACTTTGCCATCTTTCTTGGTTCCAACCTTGTCTCCTCGAGCTCAAGGAAACAACCCACTGTCTCGAGATCGAGTACTGAAGCCGAATACAAAGCATTGGCAAACGGGACAGCTGAAGCTATCTGGATTCAATCGGTTCTCAAAGAGCTAGGCATGGTTCAAACTCTACCTCCAGTACTATGGTGCGACAATCTGGGTGCAACCTACTTGACGGCTAACCATGTATTCCATGCTCGCACAAAGCACATCGAGATCGATTTTCACTTTGTGTGTGAAAAGGTTGCTTTAGGAGCACTCGATGTTCGGTTCATCTCGTCTGATGATCAACTCGCTGACATCTTCACCAAGCCAGCTACCCAACAGACTCTTGATCGCTTTTGACGCAATCTGAACCTTGTTCTTCGTGGTTCAGATTGAGGGGGAGTATTAGAGTCCGTATCAGATTATGGTTACGTATCCAGAGAAGTGCTATACATAGCAATTGGTACCGAACTCTGTAACCAAACCCGTGTACAACTCTGTATCATATCACGCTATAAATACAAGCAGCGGCCAGCGGAACAGCCGTGCAATTCAATTCCTTCAAACTTGTATATGATCACAAAATTCATCTGCAAAACCAATGGAAATTAATAGGCATATAGACATGTAGTATGCATCATATATATATTTAGTAGCAGATTCAGGCCCTGTCTGAGAGGGCATGCGGTTTATAACGCAGTTGCCAAAAGCTCAAGCCATTTCAAACAGTTGAACAGTGTGTAGCTAAATTGACTTTCCAAAGAAGCTTATTTTCTTTTCCAGTGCTTCTATGAGAAGCACGGCTTATGAAAGGCTTGATTGGAAAGGTAAGCTTGATGTGCACCGGTTCTTGATGTGTGTTCCGAACTTCCAATTAGAAATACTAGCAGCGGAAGCGCAGCGTCACACCGCGCTAGCCACTACGAGGACCCAAAAAAGGAGTTGATGATTCATAGAGGGGCTTTTGTCGAAAAATTGGGAGCTTGTGTGTATTTACGGAAAGTGGAAGGCTTTTCTAAAAACAAAGGTCCCATGCATAATTATTAGAAAATCACGGGGCTTTATCTCATAAAGGAGGGCTGATGTTATGCTAGCCACTATGTGGACCAAACAAAAAGAGTCGACAATTTGTAGGGGAGCCACTATGAAAGTAGAGGGCTTTATCGCGAAAATGGTATTGCCATTTTGTAAGAAATAAGGACCTATACATAAATTTAAAAAAATGAGGGCTTTTTTGCAAAAAAAGTTGAGGTGGCATGCCTCCTAGGGTGAATCTCCCAGGTTATAATATAGGAACTATGTTGTGAAAATGTTGGTATGTATAGCGTCTTTGGAGGTACACATATACTACTTTTAGATAAGGATGTATTCATGCATATCAAAAAATCAAAATAAGCAATGAAATGAGACAACAGAAAGATACAGCGAGAAAATTATACTTTAGTTGGAATGGAGATGCTTAGAATTGTCAATGCATGATTGTGGGTTCATTTGGTTGGTCCTCATATTATCTCTCCATGAAAAAGCATCTCCCTTTTACATACAAAATTAATCAATAATCCCCTCAAAGATTCTTGCTTTCTTATTAGTCATTGTTTAATGAAACCTAACCTAACGCACAACCATTTTTTTACTTATTCAAGACAACAACTACCCGATCCTAGCCATGTCATCTACACAATCCTTGCAGGTCAGTGCAATACAAATACTGTCATTTGAGTTTTTTTTATCTATAAGACCATAATGGTCATCTCCCTTGACCACTTTAGTCAAGAAACATGCTGATTCAAACCTACTACTATATATATTCAACCTTGGGTTGACCCTTCCTATCTTTGTGTTATCTAGTTGATCTAGTTAAATATTGATTTCATGACGTTGCAAGATAATTCTAGATTTTTTAAGCAAAAGAGTTTTATATATCTAGTGAAGAATGCCAATTATAAGCTATCTGATTGCCCACGACCAATTTAATTTTCACTATATACCCTCTATATATGACCTAATAATAGAAGCCTTGACTCCTCCAAGTCTCCGAAGGGATCCATGCATATATGTTAGGTTAAGTGTCTAAGTAAAACTAATGTCAAGTGTTAGATTGAATGACTACCACGTTTTTTCCATCGGAATGAACTTTCAAACCCCTTGTCTTATTTTGCTGTTGTAATCTGTACCAACTCCAAACTTTGAAAAGCTTGTATGCTCCAAAGCAACTTTTTCCCAATTTACTTTACCAACAATTCCAAAGATCCCTTAATTGATTCTGGGATTTAAAAAACTTTGCTAATGTGATAGGAGGCTCAAGTACTTGATGGAATAGTTAAAAGTTGACAAAGAAAAAACATGGCTTTTGGATGCATGCATTGTTGAGACACAGAGAATTGATTGGGGAGTAGGTAATTGGACAGAAACAGGTATGGGAGAGGTTAGATTTGTGATGGGGATGGTTTCCTAAATAATGGATGATCCCCAGGGGGTTTGGTCCCTCTTCCTTTCGTTTGTTCTACCAAGAATTCATTGTGTTGTCTTCTAGAAGGTATGTGTCCCATACTGAAAGAAATTAGGGATACACGGAAAGGAATTGCACATCTTTTAATTAAGATAGAAGACGAGATTCAAACCGTGACCTCAACCACTGCGCTTTTGTGGCTTACCATCACGGTGCACAGTATTTCCCTGTTTGTCTGATGGACACTGATCTAAATAAAAAAATATTTGTATTTTCTTTCCTATGAATGAGGTCATTTTTCAAGACAAGGAAATTTGAGATGAAAATAATACACGCATATCTATTCTAATAATTAATATAATTTTTTTTGAGATAATGAGTACAATAAGGATGTACTCACACATGCACGCACGCAAACAACACCACACACTTACATATACCCATGTGGATACGTCCAATGCACACGCTTAAGGCAAAATGGAGACCGAAAAGTCTTATTAGCACAGGCATATGCTATAACCACTGAAAGCACTCATTTGCGTGCGTGTACTCAGAGGACAATGTTTACATAAACAATGCTGGAGGCTACCGTCTGTGATAGCAATTGTAACAGCAATTTTATTTGCCGTTTTTTGGCTAGCCATGCCCTCTGAAAGCAAGCAAGCATATTACAGATAATGACAGATAAATTAATTGCAACTCAAAGTGAATTATGAATGTAACAAATGGCCAGCAGTTCACATACATATATAGAATGAAAATCGTTGCACAGATCTGACAAATGAATTATTTGATTAAGCACAATTGAGTGATTTGTACAATTGAATCCAATGTTTCAACATCTAATTATCACCATTGCCGGGGTAGAACTCTTCAGCCTTGTTTATGACCTGTGCTACTAAGAATTCAGAGAGTTTTCCACGAATTTCGACGAGTTGGTCAAGATCATATGTACTTTCGTCGAACTATGTTGCTGTCGCTAGGAGCAATATTAAGTCATTAATTAGCATGTGTGTGTGTATATATACACATATATAATCAAAAAATAATAATTATTGCAAGGACCTGACAAACCTCTAGATCATTGATCTTAGTATCCATGATTTCCTTCATATGACGGCAAACGTAGAATTTACATACGTTGCCCTTTAGCTGTTGGTGGCACTGCAAAAATAGAATACGTACATATGTATTGTCAATTCTAGAGACATTATAACAAAGTGTGATATAGGATTGTTGTGTTGTAGCGGGTACCGAAAATCGTGTGTTGTGTCGCAGTGTGTCACTGAATTTGTTGTGTCTTCCTCCTAGGACAACATAAGTGGTAAACGACCAATGTGATTCAAAAAAGGTAGCCTCGATCGTTGCAAACGAACGAAATATTACAATAGAGTTATGTATGGAGGAAATGAGTTTACCTGTTAATTACTTGTTGCACACGACTAGAGTCGTGGTTGTTCCTCAGTATGGAATCAAGATATATTACCTTGCTCCACTTTGGTACAATCACAATCAAAATCCAGTGTTGTCTAGTCATGTGTGTTGCCATAGTGATTAATCCTAAGTTTATGTTGCATATAAAGTACAAATGAAATATGTGTGGCAACTAGTGAAGCACTTACCCTTGGTTGAAGGGTACCATGACGCACCCCTTGTCGTTGTGAGCAATCAATCCCCTCGTTATGTAATCTTGCACAAAGGATTCATTTTCGTTGATAGCTTGCTCAGAGACCAAGTGAGGATCGAGGAAACCCACCGGTTGTCGTCGCGATTACCGGACTTGTTGGATCATGTATCTATACATAAGGAAAGAGTAATGACATTTATCGGTATAACGTGAATATAGAACTTCATTGTATAGTACACTTACAGTGTCCAACATCGTAGAAGTGAGACATCGAGTTCGTCGAGATTGAATAGCAAGAATAAGTCTTCGAATGTCACGACGATGTAGTCCGAGTCATGGAGAAAATGCTCCGCTGTATATCTCAGAGTGAATGCACTCTGTCGGTGTGGCTTCATATTGGACTTCTGCATGTACCAGGCATGCAATCTATTGCAAACCAAACCAAGCCGGGGTAATTGTGACTCAAGGACCAACGACACTCATAGAATGAACTTCCATGGCCCGGAACTTGCCTTAATTTCCTTCGCTTGAATCTTAGAGCCTTGCGTACGATGTGTTTTCGATGGCGTCTCGCAGGAGCCGATGCAACAGGCTTCGGAACTAGAGCTGGAGGTGGAGCCACCAGAGCCGATGTAACAGGTCCACGGTTGAGGGACACTGGATGTGGAGATTGTGGCACGGACAAGTCGAGGGCGATGTCCCTCTTAGGTCATTGAATGAATGTGTGGACGACATCCCCTAATGTTTTAATCTCTTCGTTTGGGGGCTTCTCAAGAGAGACGGTCTTAAAAACATCATTAATCATGTCCACCTGGACTTTTATGAAATCGGTTTCTACTTGTACACTGTGCACCAGCGTCTCTGATAGCAATGGATACGCCATCCCCCGCCTAGCGTCAACGGGAATAGAGCTAACAAGCCTGACTCTGAGGATGCAAGGCATGGGCTCCTACATAACGACACAAGATGAGTTAAGGCGTCCACCAGAGATATCTATGTAACATTCTAAAGAGGTACATTACTTGAATGTAGAAAAACTCTATTTGAAACATGGCACGCGGTGGCTATTGCCTCAGCCCAAAACTTTCTAGGTGTAGAATACTCATTAAGCATCGTCCTGGCCATCTCGACCAAGGTACAGTTCTTCCTCTCTACTACGCCATTTTACTGGGGGACGTATGGAGAAGAGAACTGGTGCTCCACACCTGACTCATCGCAAAACCTCTCAAAGTAGGAATTCTTGAACTCCGTGCCATTGTCACTGCGGATCGCTCGTAAGGCACCCGGGAGCTCAACAGAAAGCCTACTAAAAAGACCTCAAAAATGTGTAAACGTCTCATCCTTCGAGGCTAAGAAAAACACCCAAGAGTACCTCGAGAAGTCATCGACTACGACAAGGACATACCACTTCCCTCCTGCTGACTGCACTCTAGCTGGTCTAACTGTGTCCATGTGGAGCAGCTGTCTTGGTGCATCGGTCATCGTGACTATGACTGGAGGATGGGAAGCGGCGACCATCTTGCCGTGCTGGCAAGGAGCGCAAACAATATCTTTGGCCATCTTGAGTTTCGGCAAACCACGAATGAGATCATGGCCGCTAACTCGGGTCAAATGGTCAAATCCAATATGACCAAGTCTCCTATGCCAGAAGGAAAGGTCGCGGGACTCAGAAGCAACTAAACACTTGAGAGGATCACCAGAAGACTCAGAAAAATCAGCACAAAAGATCCTCCCAAAATGAGAAATCCTGCAAACCAGACTACCCGAAGAATCAAGAATTTTGCAATTGTTTTTCTTAAAGCTCACCACAAAGTCGTCATCGGTAAGCTGAGAAACGGAAAGTAAATTATACTGCAGCTTACTAACCAAGGCAACATCTTTTAAAACAAAAGAGTCATTAATGCGCACAGTACCTTTGGCGATGACACGCCCAGATGAAGCATCTTCGAAGGTGATCATCTCATCACCGGGAGCACGGGCAAGGGAAGAAAACCAACGGGAATCTCTGGTCATGTGTCGTGAACACCCGGAGTCTACGAGCCAAACCTTTTCCTTCCCTGCCCGGCGAACCTAAGTCAAACAGAGAGTAAAGTCTCAGTATTGGGGTAAATCAACAGTGATTTTGGCACCCAATACTAAATAACACGTCGAGCAGATGAAGTAGTCAAACACGACTGACCTCTATCTACCCTACGCTCTCTGTCACTCAAAGAAGCAGATGGTCTCAGTGTAGACCTAAAGCTGTTATTGGGCTTGACTGCTACGGGAGAGCGAGTCTGAGTACCAACAACACGCTGATCTCGCCGGATAGCTATCTCGATGGAAACGAGATCTACCCTCAGGACGGCGAATATCATGACCCGGGGCAAATCGAGGACGGAAATCAGAAGAACCAAAAAACCAAGTCCTCAATGCTGCCCAAAAGCATCAACAGTAGCAAACCTAGACCTTGTGTTGGTCTTAGGTATACTCAAGGTCTGGGGCTGATCCTGAATACGCCTAAGAGCTACAACACGATCTCTCTGCACGATCCTGGTGCGCCTGAAGCATCGATCGATGGTATGTCCATCCTTCTGGCAGAAGGTGCAATGAAACTTCGCCTTCTGAGAGGTCGAAGTTGCAGGTGGAATCACCTTACTGTCAGAAATCCCTTGGACAAAGCCCGCAGACTTAAATTGGACTTTCTCAGTCCTGGGCTCAGTCTCGATCACACCTGGTGCTATGGGTCTAAGCACGGCAGGTGGATGCTCCCTCATGTCCTCATAGAAATCATATCCTAGACCCTGATTAAATCTGCAGATCTTAGATTGCTCTAGAATAAGATTTAGCTTCTTCTTGCCTCCTACAAATCTCTCGAGAGTGTTCATAAGATACTGACACTCCCGAAAGAGAGAGGTGCAAGAAGAGCAGGGAGAAGAGAGAACAAACAGAGGTAAGGGAGTAGAAGATGAACCAACAGCAGAGGAACGAATGGCATGTGCACGCACAGCCGCCTCAGATGGGACAGTCCTACTACTAGAAGGTTGGCTCATATTGCTAGGCGTCTCTACCTTACCATTAGGCTTCTCCCCAACACCAGCACACACATTACAACATGATTGTGGCTTCTCTAGTAAATCATTAGTTAGTTTCACATATTTTTCTTCTAAAATAATCAAGTCAGATTTTAGTTTATCACAATTTTTGCATGGTGAGCTAACAGGGTCCTTAGAAGCATATTTAGCCATTTTCTTGTTATAATCAACCATTTCTTGAAACTGTTTTGAAACGGATTCAAGTTCAGCAGTTAATTTGGGACAATTCAAACATGAAGCAATCGACTCAATCAAAGAAGCATGCAATTCAGCAATTTTATGATCTGCTCTTTTTAAGTTCATTTTCAAGTTATTGCAATTTTCACAAGACTCGAGCAGATCAAGAAGCATGGCATAAGGTCCTCTAGCAGCTATGTCCTTAACCTCACATGAGGTGGGAGAAGTAGTCTGATCAGTAGTAAGTAGAGTAACAGCCATCCTACTCAGTTCTAACTCAGCAAGCAGACTAACATTCTCCTCCTTAACAATATCAAGTTTAGAGGACAAACTATCATGCGAGGTCCTTAGCTTCTCCATATCTCCAAGCAAAGAAGAACAAACATCACATTCGTCACGGGAGGGAGCAGATATAAGTGAAGTTTGTTCCCGTGACAATCTCTCTACTTCCTTCTCAAGATCTACGACCCTAGCTCTAGATCTAGCATAAAACTTTCCTAGCTTCAGAAATGCATCATAGAGCTGGTCGTAGGAGGGACCTACCTCATCGGAGTTCTTTGTAGAGCTCATTGTCGCCGACGTCGTTGTCGTTGGCCATGAAGCACATGCCGATGAAGTCGTCGCCGTCCTTGGGATCTTGATCATCCTTGTCATCGTCATCGCTCCACCCCTCCACGTCGTTGAAGTCGATGTCGTCGAAGGCGGTGAGGACGCGGTGGAAGAGCTTCTTGGCTTTGCCAAAGTTGCGGAACTTCTTCTTGCCTTGAGCGTGAACTGGAGGCTTCTTGTTGCGGTTCTTGTCGATGTAGTCATTCTTACTCACACCGCCGTAGTCGTTCTTGCCTTTTACCAGTTTGGGGCAATTTGCCCGAATGTAGTTGGGGCCACCACATTCGAAATAAATGGCAGGTCCTCCCCTCTTTCTGTCTCTCCTCCTCTTGTAAGCATGGAAAAATTTCCGAGCTAGGAGGGCCAGTTGCTCATCCTCGAGCTGCTCTAACTGATCATCAGTTATGTCACAGAGAACAACAAGGGAGAAACCACACACGAATCGCATTTAAAGACCGTGGTTTAACTAGGATCGGTGACTAGGGCCATCGATTGTGACTTCGACTTACGAGAGACAATGTCAATCTCGTGAGTCTTGAGACGCGAGTACAGCGCATCAAGAGTCAAAGTCGAGAAGTCCGTGGTGTCCTTGATGGTAGTCACTTTCATCTCCCAAATATGCAGATCGTGTGTAGTGAGCATTTGTCGAGCGTTATCCGAGTCGGAGTATGTGAGACCGACCGCTCGGAGGTTGCTCAGAATCTTGTGAAAACGCGCAAAACACTCATCAAGGGACTCGCCAGCGAGCATTTCAAACTTGTTATACTCGCTTGAATCGGTCCTCGCTGCATCGTCTTTATTTGAGTGGTGCCCTCATGATAAGCATCGAGGGTCTTCCAAATATCGAAGGCAGACGAAAGATGAGATATGCGATTAAACTCACTACGACTCAGGCCCTAGATGATGATGTTCCTTGCTTTTGCATTCGCCTCAACATCAGCCATATTCCCGACATTGATGTTTTCATCGGTAGGAACAACAAACCGGACCTTAACCTTGCGCCAGATGGCGTACCCCTGGGCCTGGATGTATGTCTCCATTCGGCTCTTCCAGAAGGGGTAATCGATACCATCGAAAACGGGCGGCTTGGTCGAGTACTTGTCTCTTGCCATGGCTCGCAGACCGGTTAAGATCTATAGACGAGATTTAACCGGCTCTGATACCAATTGAAGGATCGGAAATGGCAACAGAGGGGGGGGTGAATGGTGCGTTTTAAAAATCGCCTAAGTATTCATTGGAGTTTCTTCTCCGAAAGCAATGGAAACTATGAAGTAAGAAACACCAAAGTTCTACTCAAAAAGAACTTACCCCAAGCATCCAAACAAAATCTCTTCTCCTTTAACTGCACTAAGGGACAATGAACAACACTACAGAAAACTGAAACTACAACCAAAAAAAAAGAAGCTGTAAACAAGCAAGTAAATTGAACTAGGTTGTTGGCAATAAAACTCTAAAACTGAGAACTACTGGGAGCAAGAAAAAGTACAGACTGCTGTCCAACCTAAAGGAAAAACATGCACTGCTAGAAACTTGCTGCAACCGGACCAAAAGTTATGACCAACAGCTGGAGAACAGACATATGGCAGGCAAGACTCCAGACAAAGCACAAGCACAGGAGGCAAGGACTGCAGTCCTGCTGGCCGAACACACACAAGGACTGCACCTACTTTACCTGCTGGCCGAAAGCAATCTGAAGATCAAAACAAACTGCTGCTACTGCTAGAAAAACATGCTGTCCAAAACAGCAACCGAAGAACACTAAACCGAATTGAAACCTGCAGCCCGAAAACAGAAGCTGCTGCCAACGAAAACAGATATACCTACAGCCGAAAATAGCAGACTGACTGCTTTTGGTTTTTCGGCAAGACGACTGCAAGGTAGAGCTGGCCGAACAGAAGCAAAACAGCAACCAAACCGAAAGAGCAAAAAGTGTTCGGCAAGGGGGACTGCACTTGGATCAAACCGACAGCAAGAACAGACTGCTGCAGCCGAAACCTGAACACCCAGCAACGTCTCCTGTTGGCTGCTGCTCCTATAGTACCGAGAACAGCACACAGTAAATGCAAAACTGCAGCCGAGATAGGAAATAACACTGCTGTCCGAAGGTTTCTGCAGACTGAAGAAATCGCAGCACTCCAAACCAGAAAGGATAACATCAGTAAAAACTACCAACAAGGAAACATACTGATTGCAACCGAAAGCTCCCTGCTGCTGAGAATACAGACTGCGGCAGAGAGAGAATGTTTCTCTCCCAAGAACACACACAAGGAGAGAATACAGACTGCTAATGAATGTTTACATCACTCTTCCATGTCTCATCCAAGAACACACATAAGGAGAGAATAGAACCCTAGAACTTGCAAAAATATTTCTCTCCCAAGAGCACAAGCATTAGGAAACCCTAATACTCATACCCATTTCTCTTTCTCTCTCACTCAAGTGCAGTTCTCCACCTAGAGAGCACCTCTATTTATAGCCTCCACTAATGGGTTTAGAAGCCTACTTTACCCATTAGGTCACACCAACTCTCCACTAATGGGTTTACACAACATTTTACCCATTAGGTTACAATTTCTTTCCACTAATGGATCATTCCTTATCCAAATCCGCTTCCTTTTGTGCAGCCCTGCGCATTTACCAAAATGCCCCTTCTGCACCTTCCTGGAAGCTTCCTCGTTTCTTGCCGCGCATGCCTCGCAGCCACTTCGAGTCCACGCCGTCTTCGACACATCTCGACCGTTCTGACCTCAGCACCGCCTGTGCCTAGTCCGGTCACCCGTGTCTCGCCACGACTTCGTCTCAAAGTCCTGCAGTCATCACCGACAAGAAAACAAATTACATAGCACCACACAAAATGATATAATTAAATATCGCAGCAGTGATTAGCATAAAAATGCTCGGAACAAACTCAGACTTTAGGGACACGTGTCAATTACTCATCACACAACCGGGGTTACCTCCACATGGTCTCTCACCAAAGCTTCAAATTCTTCTTGAGTATAGCCTGTAGCATGGTACAAAGTGTGCAGTTGACGACTTCGGTTTGCCCGTCAGTTTGAGGATGACAAGTAGTTGAAAATAGTAACTTTGTTCCAAGCTTTCCCCAAAGCATCTTCCAAAAGTGGCTTAAAAACTTGGCATCACGGTCTGAAACAATTGTCCTCGGTACTCCATGCAAACGAACAATTTCCTTGAAAAATAAATCAGCAACATGGGTAGCATCATCGCTCTTATGACAAGGTATAAAATGAGCCATTTTAGAAAACCCAGCACAAAAATACTGTCCTTTCCCCTCTTAGTCCTTGGTAAGCCCAGCACAAAATCTATAGAAATATCCTCCCAAGGTACTTTCGGAATAGGAAGAGGCGTATATAAACCATATGGGTTTAAGCGAGACTTAGCTATTTGACAAGTAGTGCATCTCCCCACGTAGTGCTCAATGTCGTGCCTCATCTTTGGCCAATAGAAATGCGTGGCCAACACGTCCTCGGTTTTGTGAATACCAAAATGTCTCATCAAACCACCTCTATGCGCCTCCTGCAACAACAAAAGACGAACAGAACTCACGGGAACACAAAGTCTGTTAGCTCTAAATAAATAGCCATCATTTAACACATATTTATCCCAACATCTTCCTTCCTTGCAATTAGCATAAATGTCTCTAAAATACAAATCAGTAGCATATAATTCTTTTAAACTTTCCAAACCAAGAATTTTACAATCAAGTTGGGACAACAGCGTGTACTGTCTAGACAATGCGTCAGCCACTGTATTCTATTTTCCTTTCTTATGTTTCACAACGTATGGAAAAGTCTCAATAAATTCTATTCACTTAGTATGTCTACGGTTCAACTTACTTTGGCTATGAATATGCTTTAGTGATTTATGATCCGAATGAATGATAAATTCTTTTGGCCAGAGATAGTGTTGCCATGTTTCTAATACTCTAACCAAGGCATATAATTCTTTGTCATATGTTGAGTAGTTTAAAGTTGGACCACTAAGCTTATCACTAAAATAAGCAATGGGCTTTCTATCTTGCATGAGAACACCTCCAATCCCAATACCACTAGCATCACATTCTATCTCAAAAGCTTTATCAAAATCAGGAAGTTGTAGAAGTGGTGCTTTAGTTAACTTATCTTTCAGCACGTTGAAGGCATCTTCTTGTGCTTTTCCCCACTTGAATGGCATATTCTTCTTGGTCAACTCATTGAGTGGGGCAGCGAGTGTGCTGAAATCCTTCACAAATCGACGGTAGAAACCAGCAAGTCCATGAAAACTCCACACTTGTGTGACTGTTGTAGGTGTAGGCCATTCTCGTATAGCTTCTACCTTCTGTTCATCCACTTCAATTCCCTATGCAATCACAACAAAGCCAAGAAACACAACTCGATCTGTGCAAAATGTGCACTTATCAAGGTTACCAAACAAGCGCGCCTCTCTCAAAGCAGTAAAAACTTGGCGCAAATGTTCTAAATGTTCATCCAAAGCCTTTCTATAAATTAATATATCATCAAAGTAAACTACCACAAATTTTCCGATAAAAGCTCTCAATACTTCATTCATTAAGCGTATAAACGTACTAGGTGCATTAGTAAGACCAAATGGCATAACCAACCACTCATACAATCCAAATTTAGTCTTAAATGCAGTTTTCCATTCATTACCTAGTTTCATTCTGATTTGGTGGTAACCACTCCGCAAGTCAACCTTAGAAAAAATAGTAGAGCCACTTAATTCATCAAGCATATCATCTAACCTAGGGATAGGATGACAATATCGAATAGTAATATTGTTAATAGCTCTACAATCTATACACATCCTCCATGATCCATCTTTCTTTGGCACAAGTAATACAGGAACAGCACATAGATTTAAGCTCTCACGCACGTACCCTTTTTCAAGAAGCTCTTGCACTTGCTGTTGAATTTCTTTTGTTTCCTCAGGGTTGGTGTGATATGGAGGACGGTTAGGCAAGGATGCCCCTGGGATTAAGTCAATTTGGTGCCCTATTCCTCACATTGGTGGTAGCCCCACTGGGATCTCATCTGGAAAAACATCCACGAAATCCTGCAACAATGAAACAATCGAAACGGGCAAAGTAGAGGGCAAAGCATTACTAGAAAAGATAACATTCTTACACACAAGTGCATAACACTCTTTGGATTGTGTTTCTAATTCTCGCATCTCACTCTTTGTGGCTAATAGAACCTGTCCCTTTAGTTGTATGTCTATTTTCTTGTCACTCTCTTTTTTAGTTTCTCTCAATTTGGGCTTGTGGCTCTTATTCTCCTTGTTGTGGGTGTCGCTCATTTTTCTTACTTTTCTCTCACGCTCAGCCTTATCTAAATCATCCTTGAGTATTTCTTCTGGTGTCATTGGAACTAATGAAACCTTTTTCCCCTTGTGCATAAATGAGTACTTGTTGGAATGCCCATAATGAAATGTGTCTTTGTCATATTGCCATGGCCTCCCAAGAAGTAATGCACACGCTTGCATTGGTACCACATCACAATCCACAAGGTCATAATAGCTACCAACAGCAAAAGGCACTCTTACCATAGCAGTTACCTTCAGTTTCCCACATGAGTTGAGCCACTGGATGTAGTATGGCTGCAGGTGAGGACGTGTAGTCAAGCCAAGCTTCTCAACCATCTCTGAATTTGCAATGTTGTTACAGCTTCTGCCATCAATTATCACCTTGCATGAGTGCTCTTTGATCACAAATTTTGATTGGAATAAATTGTGACGCTGTCCTCTCTCTGCCTTTTCCATTTCTGAGCTAAGAACACGAAAAATGACAAGGTTTGCATGGTTTGTATCATAGCTGATCTCCTCTGAATCAGACCTTGAAATATTATGTTGCTCCTCTTGGTCAGATTCTTCTTCCTCTACGTCGCTTGCCGATGTGTACTCTCCATCTTCCCGAATAATAAGAGCTCGTTAATTAGCGCAATCACGCATGTAATGCCCCTTCCCCTTGCATTTGAAGCATTCTATCTCTCTGGTTGTTCCTGTAGAAGCTATGGATGATGAACTTGTGGCTGGGACAGCAGTGGTCTTCTTTGAATCAGTAGGTCTATGTGCTGAAGAATTAGGATGCCTTGCTGATTGCTCTTTGCTGGGTGACGTTGTGTTGTGTCCCGAACTGTTTATGGGCTTCTTGGTTTGTGTACTGGAAGGTTTCCATGGAATAGAGGAGCTGGAATGGTTGCGGTTCGTCCTGGTGTAGCTTTGTCTCTGATCATGCACCTGCTTTTCAGCCTTACAAGCAAAATGGAACAGCTCATTTAAAGAATTGTAATGATAAAAATCAAGTATATTCTGAATCTCCTTATTTAGCCCACCAAGAAACCTAGCCATCTTCGCGTTTTCTTGCTCCTCTATATTAGCACGGGTCATACCAATTTGTAGTTCTTGATAGTATTCCTCGACAGACTTACTACCTTGATTCAATCTTTGTAACTTATTAATCACATCATGCTCAAAATAAGATGGAACAAATCTAGATCTCATTACCCTTTTCAACTCATCCCAAGTGCGAGGTGAATCATCCCTTCTTTTAAATTGACTCCACCAAATGGAAGCATAATTTGTAAACTCACTAGTAGCAGCACATTCTCTTCTATTTTCAGGAAAGTCATGACAATTGAACTTTTGTTCTACTAGTAGTTCCCAATCAAGATATTCTTCAGGATTATATTTACCATCAAAGGAAGGAACAACAAATTTAATCTTACCCAAGCCATCATCTCTTCTCCCCTCATGACGATGAGGCGCATGTCCTCCATTACCACCCCTTCCTCGATGATTATGCCCAAGATGCTGCCAATCATGGTCAAAATCAAGGTCTTCTCCATTATCAGCCATATAGTTGCCATTCAACTCCTCATAGGCAGCATGCTGAAATGCGGTGTTCAAATTTGCCCGTGGTTGGAGAAGGGCAGCAGCAGCATTGTGATTTCCTCCAACTCGATCTCGAGGGCCTCGCTGTGGTGGGTGCTATCTTGGGGGAGTATGCTCAATGTGCTCAAGTCGTGCTTCAATTCCTCCAATACGATTCTCCATGCCGTCCAGTCGAACAAGTACTTGATCGAAAAGCATATGCTCAAAAGTGCCGACAAATGCATCCATCAAAGCTTGAGACCGAAGTGATAGTGACACTGCTTGGGATTTGTCCACACTATCACCTTCATCCACACCATGAAACGAGCCATCACGAGATCCATCACAAGAACTTCTTGTCCCTGCCATGGTTAGAAGAAAACAAAAAGAACTAACAAACTAAATACTTATGTGAACTACTCTCAGCTTTCACAAATCTTACCAACAGAAGCTCTTACCCTTCTCGAAGATTGCTCATGTGCAGCTGGTTCGTGGTAACTTTCAAACAAAAGTCAGTAAAGTGATTGCAAGGTACCAGAACACGTGATCAATGGCAAATTTGTAGAGTTCTAGGCAGGGATAAAAATTTGTAGCAAAGGAGTAAGCAATCAGTAATTTCAGAAATTACACAAATTGAATAACAGTTCGTAACTAGCTTGTAGCCTAAGTTGTTGATCAAAAAAAGATGATATAGGCTATGGTCAAGTGTATATGAGTGTACACAAATAATGTGATCAATATATGCAACTTTAGAACATGAAGGATCAAATATAGCTAGCTGAATTTCAGATCAACACCAAATTGGATAGCAAATCGGTAATTGGTCTACAATTTTTTTTGGCCCCCTTTTTTTTTGTCTAACCTTAATCATTTTTTTTACTTTTGCCTCTTTTTTTTTTGCATCAATACCAGATTGCAACTCAGCCGAGTATGGAAATCTCAAGTACGGGTCGATCCTGAAAGGACAGCAGCAGCTACATAACTTGTAACACGTGCAGATTTCTCAATACTGATCCAATCACTACCAAATTTTGCACAAAGGTGGGATTTGGAGTTAGGAAGCTACAAAAAGTGGTTTGGATGCATTTGGATATCTGGATCGAAAGATATGAATTTTTTGGTGTCGGCTGCGCAGAGAAAATTTCTAGCAGAAACAGGGCAGAGGCTGTTTTTAGGTGGTGTATGGTTGTTTTTTTTTGGGCTCAACAAAGATAATGATCAACAACTAGAATTGACTAGTACGGACGAAAATTCAATTAAGCAAACTGAAACTAACAGATTGAAAGCAACAACGGGCTAGGAATTGAATATTTTGTAGAGCTAATTTTTTGGACTTTAGGTAAACAAAAATTAATCAAACAAAACTAGGGGATAGATGAATTCCTACCGGCAACGTAGGCTCTGATACCACCTAATATGCACACGCCTCGATTTAAGATGCATGCATGTGAGTTGGCCCGATCTTCCATCGTAGGAGAAATCCGATAACTTGAGTTGCGACGTTGACGAAGGGGAGGCTAACCACGATCCGATCGTGACCAACAACCTCGCAATCGCTACACCGCTTCTCGATTGGTTACCAACCGTGTCAAACACAATTGGCCTGTTCACGAAGAACGGCTCTAGCAAATCCAAGAGAAGACGCAAGAGCAATAGTGGAAGAGTTTCACTCGAAGATGAAATATTGATGAGACCCAATTGTTCTGCAGTAGCTAGTAGCAAACATGGAAACAAGAATCAAGTCCCCCTTAGTAGAAACATCAGGGGTATTTATACTAGGAACAACCCTCCTAGTTAGGTGTGAAAGTTCTTGAAAAAAGACTTGAAGATAAGCCAGCCCAAAGGTCATCCAACAACCTGTTCGCGCGTCCTTTTGTCTTCTGTGCAGCCCTTACTAAAACTGTCATAACTTTTTATTGGGAAGTCCAAATGACAAGCCGTTTGTTGGAGGTGACAATAGACTTAATTATCTTTCCATCCATATGTATTATGCATGCTAAAATTTTACAGGTTGGCCTTCATAATGTTGAGAATTGATCTGTTCGTGCGTCCTTTTGTCTTCTGTGCAGCCCTTACTAAAACAGTCATAACTCTTTATTGGGAAGTCCAAATGACGAGCCGTTTGTTGGAGGTGATAGTAGACTTAATTATCTTTCCATACATATGTATTATGCATGCTAAAACGTTATAGGTTGCCCTGCATAATGCTGAGAATTGAAGGTATTTGTCAGCAATCAATGAACTAGGCCTTGGCCAAATCTTCATCAACAACTTCTCCGAAAATTCCTTTATATGTAGTAACAAGTAAACAATATTTATTAGGTAATATCATTTGTTCTGTAATTAAATAATTAATTTGCCCAAGAAACGAATTCACCTGTTTTCCAAGGCGACGTGCACGCGCTCGTGTTATTGGACCTTGTATACTAGTCGACTCTTGAATTTTAGTAGACTCAACTACAGGTGTGTGTGCCACTGGAGGTGAATGTGTGTGTGCCACTGAGAACGCTCGGGACCATGCATTTAGGAGCATACTTAAACTTGCAAATAGAACAACAAACAATATACAATACGAAGCATGCATAAGTAATAACCACTACCCAAAGTAATGATCTCAATATTCGCAACCGTACTTCATTATCTACTTTATGCAAAAGGGACCAACCTTGTCCTACACATAACTTTAACAACTCCAAAGCGAACATGATCAAAGGTCACAACTTTCCTTGGCTTTGCTTAGTTACCACTTCTTGAAGTTCAGATCATATTTCTGCTCCTTCAAAGACTATCTCTTATGAGAGAGAAAGCGATAAAAAAATAAACTCAAAACAAAATACAAAAAACTATAATTAAAAAATAGAGCTCAATTTTAGATAAATTTACAAAGAAGAATGGGGTCAATTGGAGTTCGTATGAAGGAGAATGGACTCTCGGAAGATATGTCGAGAATATAAATTCATGGAAATTGAGAGAGAAAAGAGAATATTCTCTAGAATATTTCCTTCAGAATTTATTTTAATAATGGCTAAAGACTGATAGGTGGGACCTACTAACTTTTGGATTTTCCAAAATAAATAAAATTCTAAAAAGGTTTATTTGGCTGACAACTGGGGCCATGGCTCATGGATTGTGTGCATAGACTGATCTTAGTCTATGGTAGACTCGGTCTATGGAACAGTAGTATGTGCAAGGGTACCGTGTGATGATGTGGTCGACACATAGGATGACACATGGGCAAAAATAGTGACATGGCACTTGCATGACTGGCACATGGCTGCTGATGTGGCGGTGCATGGCAATGGGGGTGAGCTAGCAGCAAGGCTTGCATGGTGTTTGCATGGCTTTTAGGTGGGCTCTAGCACGGATGTGGTAGGACAAATGGGCATTGAGTGGGATGGATTGACGACGATGGTGATTTAGTACTGATGTCAATGAATGGCGGCAAACAACAAGTCAGCATGAGCACTAAAATTTTCCTTCATCTACAATGAAGCGAGCTGATGGCTTGGATCAAGAAGAGATGGCTGACGAGGTGGTCGGCGATGAGAGGGGTTGCGATGCTAGCTCAGCGGTGGTGGTTCCAGCGAGGTAAGATGATGTGGAGCTAGGCATTGCATTGTACACAATCCTGGGATGGTGGCGATGCGTTAGAGTTTGGCATAAACCCTAAGGTCAACAAAATTGACCACTGGCGAGGTTTGGGTGGTGAAGCACTCGGGCGCATGGCGATAGTGAGACATGGCGATGCACTAACCTCTGCGAGGTACAGGAAAGAAAGAGCGAAACTTAATGAACTTTCAGAGAAGATGGTGAGGCCAGAGACTCAATGGCAATGACAGAATTCCTCATCGGAGTGAAAGCAGATGGTAGGGATGCAATCTTTAATTCTGGTGTGTGGCGACGAAACTAAGGATGACAAGGCATAGGCAAGGTAGGGGCAGCTAGGTGTGATTGATTTTGGGGGGTCACAACACTCATAAATAGTCGGGGAGGTAGGAGTCTCGAGCAGAGGCGATGCTTCCAGCGTGGCGCGATTGGACTTGAAAACGAGTCTCGCTCGAGGATGATACATCCGATAGGTGGGCCCTACTAGTAGAGACAAGTAGCTGTCATCGATGCCTCATTACTAGGATTAGTGATAAAAGAGATGGGAATCAAGTATTGGGATATATGACATGCAAGAGCAATAGTATATGAACCAAAGGAGTGATTAGCATGAAAAATATCTGAATACACATGAGCACTGCCTAGACATCTCTTGGACACCCTCCTGGGTCCACTAGCACTTAATCACGAATACAAAAGTGGATGTACAAAAAACTGAAGGGAGGGGAGAGAGGGGGAAGTTTAGTCGATCCATTCCCCCTAACCGAGTCGTGTGGTGTTTACGGGCTTTGGGCTAGGGTTTTTAAGGAGAGGGGGAGTGGGGAAAGCAGAGAAAACCGTAGACATCCCCTCCACTTTGCTGCCCTAGCTGACACCCTGTAACATATTGGTTTTTAGAGTCTTTTTGAAGCTTTTAAAATAAAATTAACTATTTTGATTTTCTTGAATTAATTAAAGGTTAAATTAAATTTTTTAGAAATTAATAATATTTAATTTAAATAGAATAAAACTTTCATTAAATTAAAACCTATTTTATTTGAGTTTCTTATTTTACAAGAATTTTTTCTATATTGTCCTGGATTTTTTAGATTTATTTGCTATTTTCTAGAGCTCAAATTCCTTTTTCCTATTTTCTGAATTTTAGAAAATACTGGAAATTCCTAAAGCCTCTTGGGCCAAAATCTCGTTTTGTTCTGGCTTGACCCACTCCTATTCCTCTTGGTCCAATCTCCCTTTCAACCTGACCCAACTTCCGCATGCAACCCAGCGACTCAGCCCACCATACTGTGCCTTGGCCAATCTTCGTTCCACGGCCACGCGTCATGGCCGCAGCCATCCCGCCTTACCTCACTCATCGCTAGATGGAACCTCCTTGTCAGGTCCTTCATTCTCACCATGGACTCTTCGCCGTCTCTAACCGAAATTCTTCACCGCATCGCCATATGAGTTTGTCGCCAATACGTCTCCCCATGTTATAAAACCCTCGACCAATCCTCGGGATTCACACCCCTAGTCGGCCTCTTCTGTCTGCCCTAGTCACTGCCTCGAGTTTGCCGCATAGTGGGTCAAAGTTCAAGATCAAGACGCCGCCACTGTTCAACTCCGGTGAGGAATTTCTTCGTCGTCGGTAAGCCAACGACCTTGCCGTTTTCTCCCTCCTCCTCGCCATGCTATGTTCTCTCTCTTTAGCAACTTGTGGACATCAGTGTGCCACTAGAGTTAGTTTTCACCATGTCCCATACTTGCTCCACCACTCTCAACATCGGTGACCACCGTGCCATGCCCCATGGCAAATCTGAGCCGATAGGAAGGATCACCTTTGCGCACACGAACTCTAGATGACCTTGCCATCACTCCACAAGCCACCACTCACCAATGCCACATTTGAACCATATCGGTGCCATCAGCACAACTACCCATGTGTCTACCACATTTGAACCACCTCGATGCCACCTCACCCTTTTCGCCACTTCATCTTGCTGCACAGTTTTTGCCACAGCACCTTCCACATGTCAGGTGAGTCACCACCACATCATCATCCATGCACACATGTCTACCACCTCACTACCACGTCAGCTGTCAGACCTAGATTTCATAATCCAAAATCTTCTATGATTCCACCATACTATTCCCTTAATCAGTAGATAGTACTCATAGATATATTACTCAACATCAAAGTACATATCATACGAAAATATAAACATAATAATGGACTTACTCATAGGCCGATTAGGCCAAAATCACTAAATCATAGCAACAAAAATGGAACACATAAGTGGGACCTTCAGGACGTGCCCACAAGCAGCCAACTAGGGATCGCGACCTAGTTCTTTGCCTCTTTATCTTCTTTACCATCATAACCAATTGTATTGCTGAAGTGTAGCAATCTAACTTTCCTGATTATAGATTAATTGAGTGAGTGAGGGTGAGCACAAACCACTGTGCTCCATGAGTCAAAGACTTGAGCATGAGCATTCATTACACTAAGAGAAATTGAGATGATAAAAGAAAATGGTGGAAACTTGTTAAAATAGTGAATTAAATATGTTGTTAATACTATTATTTTATTATGTACTTGCTGAGTCATGGGCTCACCCTTGCCTTATTATTTTTTAGGTGAACATTGAAGATGACATGCATATGAAGGGGTAGAACATAGAGCAATTGCACTTTTATAGCCTTCACTTGACCTAGTGAACCATTCACTTATTGTCATGAACAACTTAGTTTAACCATGTAATAATTAGATGCTTAATGGCTTTTCTTATTTTCTTAAAGATCATAGTGTTGTTACTTAATAGTTTCTTGGCTTAGTTTATCAACTAATTCATCTTAGTGATTATTTAGTTCATCTTAAGTTTAATTTATTGTTTACCATGTTGCTAAATTTACATTTAAGATTATTATGATGATTATCCTTGGTGCTTAGTGGTTGGTAAGGTGAAGTTAATGATTTAAATTGGCAGTGTATTTAATTGTAGGTGACATTCTAGGCTTTTGAGAAGCCGGGGTGTTACAAACAAATAGATTACACAATCAAGATAATCATCGATAATTAATGAGTCACTACAGCACAATTATTTGTGCGCTAAATTTGGTGTTGAACATTACTAGGGGTTGAATGAATGAAGTTTAATAAATATTTTATATTTGAGTGTTTTATGAGATTGTTAGGTAATAGTTTGTCCTTGATTAAAGAGTTTTGCTAGAATATTATGGTTATTGCGATAATCTTGTGATCCTTTGTGAGTTTTTAAAACTTAGGATGGGATAATAAAATATTATGAAGCAATTCAGTCTGATTTTGAAAAGATTTAAGATATAATAGTAGCCTTTGATAATTCTTATTAAGAGTTTGTTAAATTGGTATTGGCATAATTGTTGGTAAGTGCATTTGAGGGTAGTGTTAAACCTTTTAGAAAAAAAAAGGTTAGAACAACCTTTAGGAATAATTTAGTGGAATGTTTGGAGTTTTGTATTCATAATTTGTGTTGGATTTGTTGGCTTACATGGTAGCGATACTTTATAATAAATTATTTATAGCAACATAATTATTTATCTTGTAAGTGAACTCGTTGCAGGTGTTAAAATTTTCATGTGTGCTATCGGTTTATTATCCTTTCACTATATATGCTTGTGGATTATTGAATTTGTTAAAGGTATGGAAACTTTATACATTATTTAGATTATTACCATTGTGCACATTGCCATATTTTTGTAGATAAAATTTGATCATGTCATCTAATGAAGAAAAAATTAGTGCAATAACCAAATAAATGTGGTAGTAAATTGAATGGTGAGGAATGTTGAACTATTGTCATGATACACAAGTTATTCTTTGTTGAATGGCCTTTTCGGAGTTTAGATATCTTTTTAAAGGTGGTTGGTACAAACTAGATTCACTTGTTAGAGTTTCTATCATTTAGAACTGGAATTTTATTGTAAGAGTCTTTGAAATTGAAATCATAAAGTGATATTGTTAGTATCTCTGTCAAGCTAAAAGTTATGGAAGAATTTATTATTATGGTGTGTAATATTTTAAGTTATATGGGTTTCAAAGTTGTGATTTTAACATGATTCTCAGTAATAACAAGTTATATGGTGTTGATCATTGATAGAATTTATTTGACTCCGATAGCTATGTGTGAGAGAATTGTAAAGGTTAATTGTCCTTTAAAAGAACTAAGCTAATAGGATTCAATATGGAATCAATATATAGGTGCAGTTGGAATAAAGAAAACAAAATAAATGGCATTTCTCTCGTGAAGGAGCCTTGCTAATGCATTTAGTGACTTGTGTACTAGAGTCTCTCTAGATTTGTTGTGATATTGCAATAAGGTTAGGTTTAACTTTGAAGTTTCTAATTTTAAAAAATGTATATGTGTGAAATGCGTTTTGGAATTTCATGATCCAAGGAAAAATTATACCTTAAATTCAAGGAAAGTACTTTTTCTGGGCAGTGAGATACATTTTTTGTTTCTATTTACTTTATGTGTTTTGTCTAACTTTTTTGTAAATAAAAGTTGTTTAATGGTGATATGGATGGTCCTTTTCTTTGCGTAAAAAGGGAGTTATTATTTTGTGTATCGCAGTGATTCTTTCCTTTGGTTTATTTGATTCTTGAATGATTCTTAGTGAATTCTTTGTTATTTTTTGAGTGGATTCTTTTGAAAGAGAGTTGGTTTAAGAAGTATGGTATGTATGTTTTCCCATGTTAAAAAGGGATGTATCCTGTAAAGTGAGGGAATCATATGAGATATAAGGAAAGAGCTCTTAGTGTTATTAAGAGTTAGGGCATTTGTGCCATGGAAAACAAAGTTGACCTTTTGGTTTTCTAGAGTGTGGTTCGGGTTTCTTTTTCTTGAGGTGGGTTTGTGCCCCAAAATTTTATTTAGTGGGTTCAAGTTATTGTAAGTAGAATGGGTTGACATAAAATTTGAGAGTGAATTCTTAAAGAGGGAGTGTAATACCTTAATTGAAAATAAAGTTGAAAGGTAAATTTAAATTTTGCAGCTTAGTTTGGGAATACGAGACTATAGATGCGTAGAGCTCTTTAAGTTAATTCTATGCAATTTGAAGTTTGGGAAAAACTTTGTGGATATGTGAAGATTAGACAGCTATGTCTAATAAAAAAGGAGGGTTTAGACACTCGGGGAGCTTTGACAATGTGAGAAGGCAAGGATTAGATTTCGAGGTGAGTGTCTAGGTACTCTTGAGTGTATCTTCCACTAAAGACATTGTGTGGTTCGGTTCCAACGAGAAACTTAGCCAGAGGTATATTGGACCATTCCCGATAGTGTCACGTATTGAGAAACTAGCTTATCGATTGGACCTTCCTGAGTCTATGCATGTTATGCACAATGTGTTCCATGTCTAGTGTCGAGAAAATATTTGGGGGAAATCCGTAGCATGAGATATCATTAGAGCCATTGACCATTGAATGAGATCTCACCTTTTAGTCTTAGCCAGTGGAGCGAATTTTGAGACACAAAACATTAAAATACGTCTAGGTGCTTTAGTAGCATCAATTTGAGCAGGAAGCGACTTGAGAACTAGAGTCTCACATGCGTGAAAAGTATCCAGAGTTGTTCATTCTAGGTATGTCTATAGTTTAATCTTTAGTTTAGTTTTGTTTCTCACGAAGAGTCATGAGGCGTAGAATTCGAAGTCGAATTCTGTTAGGGGATAGAATGTAATATTCTAAAAATAACCCTCTTGAGGACCTATTCATAAATAAAGAATAAGAGATATGTGAAACTATGAGGTATGGGTTTTTAGAGAAGAGAGCATTCCTGACTGATTCAACTAGAGGAATCACAAAACCAACTCTAGTTTTGCTGAGTTAAAAGTGATCGTGGTGGGAGGAGGCTGGACTCAACTCCAACCCTAGCCTCATCCCCCTCCTGGCTGTCATGTGCCCCAACTCCCAGCCACACCGCCCTTGTTTGCAGGCGCTGCCTCCAACCTGGCTACTGCTGCCTCCTCCTAGTCACCCCATCTATTGGCTATTGCTACCTGTCGAGACCCGAATATGCAAATTCGAACTCTCTGTATAAACTGCACTAGTCTAGGATCACGCTAGTGCACACAGTCAAACATAGATGTAATCACAACTATACACACGCTAAAATAAAGAGAAACCTCAAATAATAATAAATCTGAAAGATACAACCTTATGGTCAAGCTTACAATATCTCTAGCTGAAAGGGCTTTAAATCTAGCAGCGAAAAATCCAAAATAAAGCGTGGCAGCCCATCAACATTCCCACAAGTTATTGAGTGGAGAACGAAGTCCTAATCCGTGAAGTCGTCGAAGTACTCTCCTTTTGGAACCTCTTGCTGATAATACTCCTCCTCAACTGAGTAACATAGGCATAAAGCCATGAATATATTGGTACTCAGCAAGTCGTTTGTAACAAATGAATGCAATATAGTATGCAAGGCTTACCAATAAATGGCTAAAAGGTTAATTTGCATAAAATGACACTTCAAGATAAATATGATAAATAGATTGAAAGCGAACTTTAATAGAAAAAAATAATAATAGATAATCGATGAAAATTGAAATAAACCACGTGTGGACATCACATCCACAAGCTAAACCAACAGTGAACTACTTGTTTGCTTTTCAACCATAAACCACAAGTTCAAACGAAATCACTACCCCTCGTGTGAAATCATCGAGTATTATCCATGACCGAGGACGCGCTATTCAAATAGTTTTACACTCTGCAGTGGTTGTACAACTGTACCCACACGATGTGATTAGCCTCGGCCTAAGGAAATCACAACAAGGCCTTTACAAAGTTCAATTCCAACCTAATCCCACCCGCTAGGGTTTCGCATCACACCCCCTTGCGCCACATGGAAATCAGCAACCATATTCATCACAATGGCGAGATTAAAGTTGAAATATCCCAAATTAATCAGCCTAGTCTATCCCATACTAGACATGTGGTTTGCACGATAAAGCTCAGATCAATGGCGCACAAAATTAAGTCCTTAAGAGTACCCGGGCGAGGCTACAACATCCCACGAAGCGAATCCACGCTTCCCCCTTTACTGACACATGGCAGTGCTGATGTGGCACTCGGGGCTCTGTTTTGGCTGACGTGGCGCTGACATGGCAGGACATGTGACATGACACATGGCACTAGGGCTGAGTGGCTAGGGCTGACGTGGTGGCTCGGGTGTGGCGGCAGCGCGATTGGATCGGACGGTTGTGAGTGCAACACGCGGCGGCATCTGGACCGGAGATCTGGATCTGAAGCGACGGTCATGATCGGAGGCGGTGGCCGTTCGATGGGCGATGCGTGGCATGGCACGGCAGGCGAAGCGACGTGGCGCAGGCACGAGGTGAGGTGCGGGCGGACGCGGCGCGGGGCGGGCAAGCAGTTTTCAATCTTTCCTAAATCAAACGGACCTGAGAGACCTTGTGGATGAGATCCCATGTGTGTGATAAGTAATTGACTCGTGCTCTAGAAAGTTTGAGTTTGATTTGGGTGGTTTGTGCTTAAGTATGTTCTACTAATACTAATATATGATTATATTATTTCGAGTAGTGCTATATGATGTTTTCTTGTCTGTGATGGCTGTAGAACTTTGGAACTAAGTCATGGCGAGGCATGAGATGGCCAGACTAGGCACAGGTGGTGCTGAGGTCAAAGCGGTCGGGTGATGCTGAAGACGACGAGGACTCGAGGTGGTTGCAAGGCTTGGACAACAAGAAACGAGGAAGCTTCCCGGAAGGTGCAGGAGTGGCATTTCAATAAATACGCAAGGCTGCAATAGGAAACGGTTTCAGTTTTGAGTTAACGGGTAAAAGGGTTAATTTGTAACGGGTAAAGCGAGTAAAAACCCGATAATCAAAAGCTATATATAGGAGGGGTATCTCCTGGTGGCTTGATGCTTTTTACTGATTAGGGTTTTTGTTTTGAGTCTCCTTTTGTCTTTCTGTTGAGGAGTTGGTGGGAGTGCAGAAGTGATGAGGACATCCCAGTCAATCAGCTACCATCGCAAGTAAACCATGAAGAGACCCACGTAAACTATGAGGTAACCCGTGAACCGGTTACACAAGCGCATGACAAAGCTACACCAAACAATATAAGCCATGTAATGGAACAAGGACCGCTTACGCGAAGCTGTGCCAAGAAGCTACAGCAACAGGTTCACATATGAGAAAATGAAGGATATTGAAGTAGAGAATGGTGACACCGAAGATAAGGAAGATTACACGGAGGATAACAAGGATGCTGCACATGTGAAGAAGATTACGCGAACAAGATTACAGCTTACACAGTAAGAGCTGTAACTTCATGTGGATGAATGTACAAACCTGTAAAGTTCTAGGTGGCATAATACATATGGATGGAAAGCTTATCAAGTCTATTTTCCAACGCAACAAACGGTGCATCATTTGGACTTCCCAATAAGGAGTTATGACTGTTTTAGTGGAGACTGCACAAAAGCTGAACAGCCATGCGAAGCTCCTCAGGAATTCCTTAACTTCATGTGGATGGATATACTAACCTGTGAAGTTCTGGGTGACATAACATATATGGTTGGAAAGCTTATCAAGTTTATTTTCCAACGCAACAAACGGTGCATCATTTAGACTTCCCAATAAGGAGTTATGATTGTTTTAGTGGAGACTGCACAGAAGCCTAACAGCCACGTGAAGCTCCTCGGGAATTCATTTTGTGGAGACCTTTTAGCTAGCCTATCTTCAGAAACTTAAGAGCCTTTTCACACTCAACTAGGAGGGTTGTTCCTAGTATAAATTCCCTTGTATCTAAGCTATTGGCAGACCATTGAGAATCGAATACAAACCCCTTTTGTTCAGCTATGTGCTAACAAATTCAGAGAGTGATCTCTAATCCTTTGCTCTTGTGATTTCCTTCGCGTGATTTACATAAGTGGCCGCGTCATCGGCACCCAATCCGTGCTCCTGGTCCATTGATTCTAGGTTGCGTAGGTTGGTTCCTTGAGAGTGTGGTTGGGCGAATCCTTGGTTCTGCAGAGATTCCATGTGTCAAGTAGTAGCTTATTTTGGGCTAAACACCGTGGCCCTGGGTAGTCATAAAATAGAGATAGTGGTTGGCTCCTTGTGCTCGATGTAATGGATTATGAAAGTGCATGGCCATGCCAAGGTGATTGAGGAGTCAATCACGAGTTACACTAGTTATTGAGCTCAATCTATATCGCTGCTTTGGGGTTAATATGCAAGTTGTTCCGACTATTCTTCACGGGTTGGCTAGTTATCTTGTTCATGATCCTCCACGCCATGAAGATCTAGGGATCGAGCCTCATCAAGAAGGTTGTTATGCCTTTGTCTCCGATGCTACTTCCACTACTACCTCGACGCGTAAGAATCTAGGAGTAGGCATGAGTTCAATAGTGGTATGATTTTCTTTGTGTGTGTTGATCTCGGGTTGTGAGAGATGGAATGATCTTTGATGTCTGCGATGTAAACATTAACATATGTAATCATTCATATCTTGTGTTGTGGTTTCCTCAAATCCTTGAGTTGTTCTTCCTATGTTTTGATTCATGTAATTTTGTGTTCTATCTCGTAATCTTCAATTTCTAGCTGTATATATTGTATTTAACGACTGCGTGTCGACCTTAATGCTTGAATCTATCTTTGTAATCTTCAATTTCTAGTTGTTACAAGCTTTTAAGCATGGTGGCCTAAAGGAGTGATGTGGAGGATGGAGATCGTCTACACCTACTTGGAGATGGATATCACCATTTTTGGGCCATACTACTTCACGATTAAATGTGTTTATCTATGATGTTATCTATCTTATTCTTATGCAATGATATATGTGATATGTTGCTTTGGTAGGATAGAATCCTCTTAAAATTAGGTGTTAATGCCCTTCCATATGTTGCACCAAAGATAATGATCACCGCATGGTAGGTCTACCAAAGTAGAGTGCCATCGGTTATCATCATCATTTGGGGTAGATGTCGGACATCTACATGCGGAAGCATTTGGTTTACTTAACAAGGTTATCAAAATAGTTTTGGACCTTGGGGCATAGATTGGGGCGAGGCATACTAATGTCACCCAAAGTAGAGTCACATATGGATGTGATTAAAGTGTTGCTTACCCATGTCACTAGTTTTCTAGCCGTGATGCCAAAGCTCACTAGGAATTAGTGAAATGAGGATCTTTACCCACTATGTAACTAGTACTTTTAATTTGCGATCTGTTCTTGAGAAAGAAAAACTCAATGGAACAAACTTTTTGGATTGGTATCGCAACTTGAGAATTGTTCTCAAGCAAGAGCGCAAGGAGTATGTCCTTGAGTCTCCTTACCCAAGACCGTGGTATGTTTGAGAACCAAGCAAAGGTGAGAGGTTCAATACTTCAAAGTCCTTATTTGCGTGCGAGCTTGCGAGGGAATCCCGTCGACCCTCATGTGATTAAGATGATTGGCTACATTGAGAGTCTAGAAAAGCTTGGTTTTCCCTTAGCCAGAGTTGGCTCGATGTGATTCTCCGTCGCTTCCCAGAGCTTTGAGCCATTCATAATGAACTTTCACATGAACAATCTGGACAAGACCACGGGTGAGTTGCATGGGATGCTAAAATCTGCGAGGAAAGCATTAAGAAAAGCAGCAATCATGTGATGATGATGCAGAAAGGCAAGGGCAAGCCCTATGTCAAGAGAATCGCGGTCAAAAGAAAGAAAGCTCGATGCGATCGCGGCGGTTCTAAGGCCAAGAAAGACAAGAAGGGCGATGCTCATCCGATGCAGATTGTTACTCTGTAAGCAATCAGGACATTGGAAAAGGCGCCCAAAGTACTTGGAGGATCTTGAGAAGAAGAAGGAAGTATGACTTCCTCCGGTATAAATGTTATAGAAATCAATCTTGCTACTTCTTCCACTAATTCTTGGGTATTTGATCTGGATCGGTTGCTCACATTTGCAAATCGTTGCGAGGGCTAATAAGAAGTAGAAGTTTGAGGAGGAGCGAAGTGGATCTTCGCGTTGGCAATGGAGCAAAAGTTGCTGCGGTAGCTGTTGGCACCATGCCATTGTCTTTACCTTCGAGGATTAGTTTTGGAATTGAATAATTGTTATTGTGTTCCATCTCTTTCAAAGAACATTATTTACGCTTCATGTTTGCAAGCGAAGGTTATGACTTTAAATCTATGGACAATGGTTGTTCTCTTTATTTCAAAGATATGTTCTATTGTCATACTCCATTGGTGAATGGGTTATACGTTCTTACTCTTGAAGGGTCACGGTCTATAACATTAATGCAAAGAGGCAGCGTCAGAATGATTTGAATCCACGTTTATTTGGCACTGTCGCTAGGTCACATAAATGAGAAAGCATGCTGAAGCTCCATAGAGATGGTATTCGCACTCATTTGATTTTGAATCATTAGAGACATGCGAATCTTGTTTACTTGGCAAGATGACAAAGGCACCTTTCACGGTCAAGGTGAGCGGGCAAATGACTTATTGGCACTCGTACATACCGATGTATGTGGACCAATGAGCTTAACGCCTGGAGGTGGTTTTGAGTGCTTCATAACTTTTCGATGACTTTAGTAGATATGGGTATATCTACGATGAAGCATAAGTCCGAATCCTTTGAAAAGTTCAAAGAATTCCAAAATGAAGTGCAAAATCATTTAGGCAAGACAATCAAGTTTCTACGATCCGATCGTGGAGGCGAGTATTTGAGCCATGAGTTTGGCAATCATCTAAAGGATTGTGGAATTGTTCCACAATTGACTCATGAGAACACCTCAATGGAATGGGGTATCGACGGAGAAATCGCACCTTATTAGATATGGTGCGCTCCATGATGAGCCAAAGTGATCTTCCGTTGTCTTTTTGAAGTGCGCTCTTGAAACGGCCGCGTTCACACTAAAAAGAGGTTCCATCAAAATCATAGAAAAGACACCATATGAGATGTGGACAGGACAACGTCTAGCTTGTCTTTTCTTAAGATTTGGGGATGTGAGGCTTATGTAAAGCGTTTACAACTGATAAGCTCACTCCTAAATCGATAAATGCTTCTTTATCGGGTATCCTAAGGAAACAAAGGATATTACTTTTATAATCGAGGAGAAGGCAAAGTGTTTGTCGCTTGGCATGGTGTCTTCTTAGAGAAAGAGTTTCTCTCAAGAAGGGATAGTGGGAGCACAGTGCAACTTGAAGAAATTCAAGAAACACACGATAACGTTTCAGCTCCTCTGAGAACCACAGCAGGATGAACAAATTGTTGAAGAATTTGTGGACACACCAGCACCACGTAGAGTCGGAAAGGTCACGTCGTTCGAGAGGTACATGTTCTTGACTACTCAACAACGGGACATATTGTTGTTAGACAACGATGAGCCTAAGACCTATGAAGAAGCAATGGTGGGACGGACTACGAGAAATGGCTTGAAGCCATGAGATCAAATTGAATCCATGCACGATAATCAAGTTTGGAACTTGGTTGATCCACTGATGGTGTTAAAACCATTGAATGCAAATGGGTTTTCAAGAAAAGATAGACATAGATGGAAATGTTCACATCTATAAAGCGCGATTAGTGGCCAAAGGTTTCAAACAAATTCAAGGTATTGATTATGATGAAACTTTTTCGCCCGTCGCAATGCTAAAGTCTATTCGGATCATTCTAGCGATTGCTGCATATTTCGACTATGAAATATGGCAAATGGATGTCAAAACAGCTTTCCTTAATGGAAATCTGAGTGAGGATGTGTACATGACACAGCCCACAGTTTTGTCGATCGCAATCGATTGGAAAGATATGCAAGCTCCAAAGATCCATTTATGGATTAAAGCGAGCATCTCGGAGTTGGAACATTCGTTTTGATGAAGTAATCAAAGGGTTTGGTTTCATCAAGAACGAAGAAGAGCCTTGTGTTTACAAAAGGCTAGTGGGAGCGCACTCGTATTTCGGTCTTATATGTGGATGACATATTCTGATCGGAAATGACATTCCTTTGCTCGAATCATTAAGTCTTCATTAAAAATAGTTTCTCTATGAAAGACTTAGGAGAGGCAGCATATATTCGGACATCAAGATCTATAGAGATAGATCAAAAGGCTAATTGGATTAAGCCAAGATCGTACATTGACAAGGTGTTGAAAAGGTTCAATATGCATGATTCCAAGAAAGGTTTTCTACCTATGTCACATGGTATAAATCTTAGCAAGAATCGGTGTCCTAGTACACCGATGGCGGGATAAAATGAATGCGATTCCATATGCTTGGCTATTGGGTCCATTATGTATGCCATGCTTTGTACACGCCCGGATGTTTGTATGCTTTAAGTGCTACGAGTAGATACGATCGAGATCAGTGAAAGTCACTGGATTGCCGTAAAGAACATCTTGAAGTACTTGAGAAGAACTAAAGATGTGTTCCTTGTCTTGGAGGTGAGGAAGAACTCGTTGTAAATGGTTACACCGATGCTAGCTTCCAAACCGACAAAGATGATTTTAGATCGCAATCTGGATTTGTGTTCTGCTGAATGGCGGTGCGGTAAGTGGAAGAGTTCCAAGCGTGACGGTTTCTTGATTCTACAACGAAGCCGAGTACATAGCAGAGAAGCTGCCAAAGAGGCTGTTTGGATCAAGAAATTTATTTCGAGCTTGGTGTGATGGCTAGTGCCTCGGCCCAATGGACCTCTCTTGTGACAATAGTGGGGCCATTGCGCAAGCCAAAGAGCCTAGATCGCACTGAAGTCCAAGCACATTTCTGGCGATTTCATCTCATCCGCGAGATAGTGGAGAGAGGCGATGTGAAGATATGCAAAGTACAAGCGGTTTGAACATTGCAGATCCGTTGACAAAGCCGCTTCTCACCAAAGCATGAGGCTCACACTAGGGCAATGGGTATTAGATACCTACATGGTTGACTCTAGTGCAAGTGGGAGAGCTCATAGTGATATGCCCTAGAGGCAACATGGAGATGTTGTATATATCACATACTATGTTTATGATACATTACTTTGTTCCTTGGAATAGACATCATCATTATTGATCAATGAGTATGTGACTTATTCATGAGACTCTTAAATACTAAGATGTTGCTATTTCTAAATGATCCACGATCGTATATCATATGAGGAACAAATATGATTCAAAGACAAAGATCAGCATATGTATTGATTGATGATCATGTCTCATGGATCATGGTATGGTGATACCAAATCAATAATATGGACATGTGTTAGTGAACATATGTTGGATAGACTCTGCCATGAGACACTGCAGAGATTCCATGTGTCATCGGTTGGTCTCAAGTAGTGTTTATGTAGAGTCCTTAGACTTGAGATCATCATGGTTCCCAACATGAGTAGTAGCTTATTTTGGGACTACTAAACACTACTCAGAATCGGGTAGTCATAAAAGTAGTCTTGGGTTTGCCATGAAACATGTAGTGGGATGTGAATGATCAAGATAGAATTTGCCCCTCCTTATGGGAGAGATATCTCTGGGCCTCGATGTAATGGATTATGAAAGTGCATGGCCATGCCAAGGTGATTGAGGAGTCAATCACGAGTTTATAATCCATCACGGAATCGAGAGAGTGATTGAGCTATTAAGAGGATGACACAGTCTCGCCTTGAGCTCAATCTATATCGTGAGGCAAAGGGATTCGTACATGAGAGAACATTACGAGTTCACCGATATGATCTTTACATATACTTTGGGGTTAATATGTCTTACTAGAGGCCGCTATTAACATGGTAAGCGGAAAGGCGTTTTGGTCACGACCAAGTATACGTGAACCTCTGGTCGCACGCTTAACGGGTTGGAACACTAATTCGAATATGATTCGGATATGGGCTCATTCGGATAGAGATCCGAATAGACTCCTATTGGGCCTCGGTCCACGAGGCCCACGAGAAGGTCTATATATATGGAGCGAGGGGCGGAGGATTCGTCCCGTTAACATCTAGCAAAACCCTAGCCGCCACCTCCCGAGCCAAACCCTAGCTGCTCACGAGTGCTAGTACACTCGCGATCGGCGTTCCACCCGGGCGTGTGGATACGGTGGAGGCGCTGCTCGTTGCGATCTTGATCGGCGTGCGTGGAGAGACGATCTGTCGGGACGATCGGCTACTTCCACTACTACCTCGCGCGCGAGATTGGATCGGTTTCAATTCTTCTTCATTGGCATTGCTGGCGTCTAAGTGGTAACGATCCATGATCCTTCCTTAGCATGATGTTCTTGGGTGCGCGGTAGAAAAGTTTTGTTTTCTGCTTCCGTAGCCTACGCGTATTCCAATATCTTGTTCATGATCCTACGCCATGAAGATCGGGATCGAGCCTCATCAAGAAGGTTGTTATGCCTTTGTCTCCCGTGTGTAAGAATCTAGGAGTAGGCATGAGTTCTTGATTTTCTTTGTGTGTGTTGATCTCTGTGAGAGATGGAATGATCTGGATGTAAACATTAACATATGTAATCATTCATCTCTTTTCCTCAAATCCTTGAGTTGTTCTTCCTATGTTTTGATTCATGTAATTTCCAGGTTCTATCTCGGTTGCTGCAGTTTTCGGTTGTTGATTGATTTATGATTTTTGAGTCTTTTTGGCTTGGCTGTGATGTGGCTCTGAACTGGGAAATGCCCCAAGGCTATTTGGCTAGTCCATTCCCGAGAGCAGTAGGTTGAATCAACAAGTTCTTCCTTCATTCAATCATGCACCTCACTTCCTCTGATTTGGGCATTTCCAGGGTTTACTATTTTGGTTAGTAGATCACTCTTATTCTCTTGTTGCCTCAGCATAAAGACTGCTATTTGCTTTGTGCTTGCAGTTTTAGTCTGGCCTTAGTTTTCGGAAATCAGAGTTTTCTGTTTACTGCTGACTTTGAATCCTTGTTAGTCAGACTGCACGCCCAAGGGAGTCCATCTATTTCTCTCTTTTGGCAGTTGGTCTGCTAGGATGTGTGCAGTCCAAATGACCCTTGGTATGTATTCTCTTGTCTCTTGAGGTCTAGCTGCTGTTTAGTTTGAAGTCCCATTCATTTGGCCTGAGAAAAACAGCAGTAATTCGACAATACCCTTGCTATTCGGTTATCTATAGTATTCACTGTTTGTGCCCCCGATTCAGTTTTTCAACAGACAGTGCGTGTGTTGTCTTCCTGTGTAGTCTGCAGTTCGGTGAGCTGCCCTTTTGTTCTGCCTCTTGTCTTAGATCTTTGGACAAGCTTTAAGTTGCCTCGTTTAGGTAAGTTTGCATCTTTGTTTTCAGGCTTCAGCAGCACTTGTCGCTGCTCTTTTCTTTTTCAGTTTTTGTCTTGTTTCCTTTCTGTTTTGCTTTTCCCTTTTTTGATTTGTGTCTTGTTTTCAGCATTTAGTTGTTGTAGTCTAGTTTTGCCAGCTCGGTGTTGGTCAATTTCTTCTGTTTGTGGCTGCAGATTTTCAGTTTTGAGCAGCAAAAGTAATCACTATTTTCAGTCTTTTGTTCTTTGTTTTGTCTTCACCGCTCAACTAGTTTTCAGAGTAGATGCAGTTGCTGCTGCAGTTAAGTCAGTGTAATCACTATTCCTCAATTTTCAGAGTGAAGTTTTCAAACTGCAGTTGCTGCAGTTTTCTGTTTTTAGATTTGAGAATCTGCAGTTATGTGTTTTTAGAGTGCAATTTTTAGTCCCCAGTAGTTGCAATATTGTTGCTACAGTTCAGTGCTTGAAGCCTTTGGTGAGTTTTCTTTGAAGATTTCATTTCGGCTACCAGTGAGCAAAATCTATTTTCTTGCTTCGTAGCTCTCATAGCTGTCGGAGAAGAAGTTTGTGGATACTTCAGGGGCGATTTTTGAAGGCACCATTCACCCCCTCTATTGCCATTTTCGATCCTACAATTGGTATCAGAGCCGGTTAGCTCTCTTCTATAGATCTTAACTTGTCTGTGAGCCATAGCGATAGACAAGTATTCCACCAAACCCCCTATCTTCGATGGAGTCGACTATCTCTTCTGGAAGAGTAGGATGGAGACCTACATACAGGCTCAGGGCTATGCCATCTAGAGAAAAGTGAAAACACACTATGTTGTTCCTGCCGATGAGAACATCAATGTGGCAAACATGCCCGATGTTGAGATGAATGCTAAGGCAAGAAACATCATCATCCAAGGACTGAGCCGAAGCGAGTTCGATCGTATTTCTCATCTCTCGTCGGCCTACGACATCTGGGTGACCCTCGATGCATACCATGAGGGCACCACCCAGATCAAGACCGTACAAGCGAGATTACAACAAGTTTGAAATGCTCGCTGGAGAGTCCCTTGATGAGTGCTTTACGAGGTTTCACAAGATCTTGAGCAACCTCCGAGCGGTCGGTCTCACATACCTCGACTCGGACAACGCTCGACAAATGCTTGCAGCTTTGTATCTGCATGTTTGGGAGATGAAGGTGACTACCATCAAGGACACCACTGACCTTTCAACATTGACTATTGATGCGTTGTACTCACGCCTCAAGAATTACGAGATTGACATTGTCTCTTGCAAGTCAAAGTCTCAGTCAATGGCTTTAGTCACAGATCCTAGTCCTGCTTCTGGTATTTTCTTTGATAATGCTACTGGTTTTTCCCTAGCTGCTCTCTATGAAGTAACCGATGATCAATTAGAGCAGCTACCAGAGGACCAGTTAGCTCTTCTAGCCAGAAAGTTTTTCCATGCCTACAAGAGAGTGAGGGATAGAAAGAGGAGTGGGCCGATAATTTACTTTGAGTGTGGTAGCCCCAAGCTAGAAAAGGGCAAGATCGACTACGGCGGTGTGAGTAAGAACGACTACATCAACAAGAATCGCAATAAGAAGCCCCCAGCTCACGCCCATGGCAAAGAGAAGTACCGCAACCTTGGCAAAGCTAAGAAGCTCTTCCACTGCATCCTCACCGCCTTCGACGACCTCGACTTCAGCGACGTGGAGGGGTGGAGTGATGACGATGACAAGGATGATCAAGACCCCAAGGATGGCGACGACTTCATCAGCATGTGCCTCATGGCCAACAAGGTCGACGTCAGTGACAGTGAGCTCTACAGCGACTCCGATGAGGTATGTCCCTCCTACGACCAGCTCAATAATGCATTTCTAAAGCTAGGAAAGCTTTATGCTAGATCAAGGGCTAGGGTTGTTGATCTTGAGAAGGAAGTAGAGAGATTATCATGGGAGCCTTCTTCACTTATATTTGCTCCCTCCCGTGACGAATGTGATATGTGTACTACCATGCTTGGAGACATGGAGAAGTTAAGGACCTCTTATGATAGTGACTTCTGAGCTTGACATACTTAAGGTGGAGAATGTTAGTCTATTTGTTGAACTAGAGATGAGTAGGATAGCTTCTATTTCATCTACCGTTGAGACTACTTCTTGCACCTCATGTGAGTATAAGAACAATGCTTTTAGAGGTCTTTACACTATGCTTATTGATCTGCCCAAAACTAGTGAAAGTTGTAATAACTTGAAAATTAACCTAAAAAGGGCAGATCATAAAATTGCTGAAATGAGAGCTGCTTTGCTTGAGCCGATTACTTCATATATGAACTATCTTAAATTAACTATCGAACTTGAATCTGTCTCCAAGCAATTCCAAGAAATGGTTGATCATAACAACAAAATAGTTTAGTATGCGTCTAAGGACCCTGTTAGCTCACCATGCAATAATTATGAAAAACTAAAATTTGAACTCGTTGCTTTGAATGATAAATGTGTGAAGCTAACTAAGGATCGAATCTACTAGATAAGTCACAATCTGATTGTGTTGTGAGTGCTTTGGTGGGGGAGAAGTCTAAGGAAGTGGTAGAGACGCTTAGGCACGAGGATCAAACAACTAGAAGTAGGACTGTCCCTCCTGTTCCTTGCAAAGACCTCAAAGTTGAGGCGGCTGTGCGTGTACATGCCATTCGTTCTTCCGCTGTTGGTTCTTCTTCTTCTCCTTCTGTTGTCTCTTCTTCCCCCTGTTCTTCTTGCACATCTCTCTTTCAGGAGTGTCAGTATCTTATGAACACTCTTAAAAGGTTTGTACGAGGCAAGAAGAAGCTGAATCTTATTCTAGAACAATCCAAGATTTGCAAATTCAATCAAGATCTAGGATACAATTTTTTGAGGATGTTAGGAAGCATCCACCTACTGTTCTCAGAACCATAGCAGCAAGTGTGATCGAGGTCAAGCCCAGAATCAAGAAGGTTAAGTTCAAATCTATGGGTTTTGTTCAAGAGATCTCTGACAGTAAGGTGGTAACACCTGTTGCTTCGAAGGCGAAGTTTTATTGTACCTTCTGTCAGAAGGATGGACACATGATCGAGAGATGCTTCCGGCGTGCCAAGATCGCATGGAGAGACTGTGTTTAGGCTCTTAGGTGTATTCAGGGCCAGCCTCAGATCTTGAGTGCTCCTAAGACCAACACGAGGTCTAGGGTTGGTCAGTCTGAGGTGTTTAGGCAGAGTTGAGGACTTGGATTTTCTGATTTTTCTGATTTTCGTCCTCAACTTGCCTCTGGTCGTGATATCCACCGTCCTGGGGGTAGATCTTATTTTCTCCATCGAGATAGCTACCCGCGACGAGATCAGCATGTTGCTGGTGCTCTGACTTGCTCTTCCATAGCAGTCAGGTCCAGCAACAGCATCAGGTCTGCTCATGGACCTTCTGGCTTTTTGAGCAACGGAGAGCGTAGGGTAGTTAGAGGTCAGTCGTGTGTGACTATTTCTTCTACTCGTCGTGTGATTCAGTATTGGGTTCCAAGATCTCTTTTGATTTATTCCAGTACTGAGCCATCCCTCTCTTGTTGACTCAGGTTTGCCGGGCAGGGAAGGGAGAGGTATGGCTTGTGAACTTCGGGTGTTCTCGACATATGACCAGAGATTCTCGTTGGTTCTCTTCCCTAGCTCGAGCTCCAGGTGATGAGACTATCACCTTCGGAGATGCCTTTTCTGGACGCATCATCGCTAAAGGTACTGTGCATATTAATGATTTCTTTGTTTTAAAAGATGTTATCTTAGTAAGTAAGCTGCAGTACAATTTGCTCTCGGTTTCCTAGCTTACCGATGATGATTTCGAGGTGAGCATTAAGAAAAATGCTTGCAAAATTCTTGATTCTTCGGGGAGTCTTGTTTGCAAGATTTCTAGATATGAGAGAATCTTTCATACTGATTTTGTTGAGTCTTCTGGTGATCCTCTCAGGTGTTTAATTGCTTCTGTGTCCCGTGACCTCACTTTCTAGCATAGGAGACTTGGTCATATTGGATTCGACCATTTGACCCGAGTGAGCGGCCACGATCACATTCGTGGTCTGCCTAAACTCAAGATGGTCAAAGATCTAGTTTGCACTCCTTGCCGGCACAACAAGATGGTTGCCACTTCTCATCCTCCAGTCACAGTGACTATAATTGATGCACTAGGACAGCTGCTCCACATGGACACAGTTGGTCCAGCTAGAGTGCAGTCAGCAGTAATGAAGTGATACATTCTTGTTGTGGTGTATGACTTCTCGAGGTACTCTTAGGTGTTTTTCTTAGCCTCGAAGGATGAGACATTTACCTATTTTCAGAGTCTTTTTAGTAGGCTTTCTGTTGAGCTCTTGGGTGACTTACGAGCGATCTGCAGTGATAATAGCACGAAGTTCAAGAATTTCTATTTTGAGAGGTTTTGCGATGAGACAAGTGTAGAGCACCAGTTCTCTTCTCCGTACGCCCCCCAGCAAAATGGCATTGTGGAGAGAAAGAACCGTACTCTGGTCGAGATGGCCAGGACGATGCTTAATGAGTACTCCACACCTAGGAAGTTTTGGGCTGAGGCCATAGCCACTGCGTGCCATGTTTCAGACAAGGTTTTTTTGAGGGCACACTTGCATCGCACCTCTTATGAGTTGAGATTTGGGCGAAAGCACAGTGTCTCGCATTTTCGTGTGTTTGGTTGCAAGTGCTTTATTATGAAGTCTGGAAACATAGTTAAGTTTGAGTCACGATCTTGTGATAGGATTTTTCTGAGTTACTCGACTTCTTCGCGGGTGTATAGGGTCTGGAACTGCACGTCTAGCAAATTGGTAGAGACCTGTGAGGTGACTTTCGATAAGGCCAGTCCAGGGACTAGGCCCGATATCTCAAGTTCTGTAGAGCAGCCCGAAACCATCTTTATGGA
Source organism: Melocanna baccifera (assembly GCA_036346265.1). NCBI lineage: Eukaryota > Viridiplantae > Streptophyta > Magnoliopsida > Poales > Poaceae > Melocanna > Melocanna baccifera. The sequence goes on from CM070702.1 coordinate 7,346,362, forward strand.
TGAGGAGGAGGATGGAGATGAGGGTTGTCTACCCGATCCAGTTCCTCCTCCCCTTGAGATGCCTGCCTCTTCCACTGCACCTCAAGGAGATTAGCCCATTCCTTGTACATCTTCTGGAGCTAGTGGCTCTATTTCTACCTCATTAGCTCATGAGGTAGAGGCCATTTTTTTGTCTCATCCAGGACCTCCCCGTCATATCCAAAAATATCATCCTTCAGAACAGATGATAGGAGATCTCTTTGAGCGTGTCACACGCTCAAAATCTGGCTTGTCACACTTCTATTTCCATTCTGCTTTCGTCGCCTCCTTCGAGCCCAAGGATGTTAGTCATGCTCTTTCTGATGAGTCTTGGGTCAATGTCATGCATGAGAAGTTAGAAAATTTTGAGAGAAACATGGTCTGGTCGCTTGTTGAGCCCCAGAGGTCAAAATGTCATAGGTACTAAGTGGGTGTTTAAAAATAAGCAGAGTGAGGATGGGGTTGTCATTCGAAACAAGGCTAGATTAGTAGCTCAGGGTTTCTCTCGGGTTGAGGATTTAGATTTTGAGGTGACCTTTGCCCCTATAGCTAGGGTAGAGGCCATTAGGATTTTGCTTGCCTTCGCGGCATCTAAGGGCTTTAACCTTTACCAGATGGATGTCAAGAGTGCCTTTCTCAATGGGTACATTGAGGAAGAGGTCTATATTAGGCAGCCTCCAGGTTTCGAGAACCCCAAATACCCAAATCATGTCTACAAGCTTTCCAGAGCCGTGGATGGATTTAAGCAAGCCCCTAGAGCTTGGTATGTGAGGCTTAAGTCCTACTTGTTGAGTCATAGATTTGAGATGGGTAAGGTAGATAAGACCTTATTCGTTCATAGGTATGGCAATGACCTTCTACTCATCCAGATTTATGTGGATGACATCATCTTTGGCGGCTCCTCTCATGCTCTTGTTTTCCAGTTCTCTGATGTCATGAGCACAGAGTTTGAGATAAGCATGATGGGGCGAGTTGACCTTCTTCCTTGGATTCCAAACCAAGCAGACTCGGGAGGGTACTTTCTTGCATCAGGGCAAGTACACATGAGACCTCCTAAGATGCTTTGATAAGAGTGATGGCATCATCAGCCATTCTTGATCCAGATGAGGATGGTGAGCCAGTTGATCAAAAAGAGTTTAGAAGCATTATTGGCTCTCTTTTATACCTCATGGCTTCGAGACTGGACATACACTTCTCTGTGTGTCTGTGTGCTCGATTTCAGGCTTCTCCTCACGTATCTCACCATCAAGCGGTGAAACGCATCTTTCGATACCTACGAGCTACCATAGACTATGGTATCTGGTACTCTTTCTTGTCCAGTCTTTCCCTCAGGGTCTACTCAGACGCAGACTTTGCTGGCTGTAGGATAGATAGGAAGAGCACTTCTGACACTTGCCAATTCATTGGTACTTCTCTTGTTTCTTGGTCCTCGAGGAAGCAGTTCGGTGTTGCACAGTCCACTGCAGAGGCTGAGTATGTTACTGCCGCAAGTTGCTGCAGCCAGGTACTTTGGATGGCTTCGACTCTACGGGACTTTGGGTTAGTGAAAGACAGTGTTCCACTCATTTATGATAACACTTCTGCCATTAACATTGCCAAAAACCCAATGCAGCACTCTCGGACCAAGCATATTGATATTAGATATCACTTCCTTAGAGACCATGTGGAGAAGGGTGACATAGTGCTTCAGTTTGTAGATAGTGACCACCAGTTGCCAATATATTTACCAAGCCTCTGGATAGCTCTAGATTTTCAGCCTTGCGGGGAGAGCTTGGGGTGGTCTATTCGTATGGATTATTGTGAGGAGGAGCTTTGTGCTTTATGTTTTATTCTATTTACTTTGTTCTGTCTCTCTTGGTTGCATTGCATAAGGGTGCATTTGGGTTAGTCCTTCTAGCATAGATTAGAGAGGTTTTCTTGCCTAGTTGCTTAAACTTCTTCCTCTCATCTTGTGATTTTTGGATGCTGCTTATCAGCTGTCTCTCTTCTCACTAGGTCAGCTGCCATTTTGTTGTCTTCCTGTGCAGTTTGCAGTTCGGTCAGTTGCCATTTTGTTCTGCCTCTTGTCTTTGGACAAGCTTTAAGTTGCCTTGTTTAGGTAAGTCTGCATCTTTATTTTCAGGCTTTGGCAGCACCTGTCCCTGCTCTTTTCTTTTTCAGTTTTTGTCTTGTTTCCATTCTGTTTTGCTTTTCCCTTTTTTGATTTGTGTCTTGTTTTTAGCATTTAGTTATTGCAGTCTAGTTTTGCTAGGTCGGTGCAGGTCAATTTCTTCTGTTTGTGGTTGTAGATTTTCAATTTTGAGCAGCAAAAGTAATCACTATTTTCAGTCTTTTGTTCTCTGTTTTGTCTTCACCGCTCAACCAGTTTTCAGTCTGCAGTAGATGCAGTTGCTGTGGCAGTTAAGTTAGTGTAATCACTATTCCTCAATTTTCAGAGTGCAGTTTTCAAACTGCAATTGCTGCAGTTTTCTGTTTTCAGATTTGAGAATCTGCAGTTATGTGTTTTCAGAGTGCAGTTTTCATTCCCAGTAGCTGCAATTGCTGCTATAGTTCAGTGCTTGAAGCCTTTCGTGAGTTTTATTTGAAGATTTCAGTTCGGCTACCAGTGAGCAAAATCTATTTTCTTGCTTCGTAGCTCTCATAGCTATCGGGGAAGAAGTTTGTGGATACTTCGGGGTGATTTTTGAAGGCACTATTCACCCCCCTACAGGACCTTGTTACCATTTCCGATCCTACAGGACATTCTCCTCAGCTTTTTTTAAACAATCTGGTCCAATCACCTGACCTTCCCTTTTCTCTTTCCAATTGAGTGGGGTCCTACATTTTCTGCCATACAATGCCTCAAACGGTGACATCTGTAAACTGGTCTAATAACTGTTGTTGTACGAAAACTCTGCAAAAGGCAAACAACTGTCCCACTTGGCTCCATAATTCAATACACAAGCCCTCAACATGTCCTCAAGAATCTGATTTACTCGCTCAGTCTGACCATCTGTCTGGGGGTGAAATGCTGCACTGAAATTCAGGTGAGTTCCCATTGCCTCATGGAAACTTCGCCAAAAATGAGAGGTGAACTACGATCCACGATCCGACACTATTTTCTTCGGCACTCCATGTAGACTGACAATCATTGACATATACAGCTCTACTAATCTATCACCAGCATAAGTTGTTCTAATTGGAATGAAATGAGCAACCTTGATCAATTGATCCACAATGACCCAAATCGAATCATAACCCTCTTTGGTCTTTGACAGACCGACTATAAAGTCTATACCAATCTCTTCCCATTTCCACTCTGGGATATTCAATGGTTGTAACAATCCTACTGGCCTCTGATGCTCTGCCTTTACTCTCTGACACACATCACAAAGCGCTACATACTCAACGATCTCACGCTTCATACTTGGCCACCAATACTTGTCCTTAATGTCCTGGTACATTTTGGTACTGCCTGGGTGAATCGAATACAACGACTCATGAGCTTCCTTAAGTAACAGTTCCTTTAGCTCTTTCTTATTGGGCACACACAAACGCTGCTTGAACCACAAGGTTCCTTGCCCATCCTTTGAAAATCCTGACTCTTTTACTTTACTCAAAATTTCTCTGATACGCTAAAATGCCTTATCATCTGACTGAGCCTGACAAATCTGACCATCCAAAGTTGGCTGCAACTCCATTGCTGCCAGATTTCCTTCCTCAACCAATTCCAAACTGAGCTTTTGGAATTTCTCATACAAAGCTGGCTGACTTTCTTTAACCATCACTGTATTGCGATAGACCTTTCTGCTCAAAGCATCTGCAACCACATTGACCTTCCCAGGGTGATAATGTATTCCAATATTATAATCCCTTAACAGCTCCAACCATCTCCTCTGCCTGAGGTTGAGCTCGGCCTGGGTAAAGATGTATTTCAAACTCTTATGATCTGTGTAAATTTCACATCGATTACCCATTAGATAATGACGCCAAATCTTTAAAGCATGCACTACGGCTGCTAGCACCAAATCATGTGTAGAATAATTCTCCTTATGTGGTCTCAACTGGTGTGAGGCATATGCTACCACTCTCTTGTCCTACATCAATACACATCCCAATCCTTTGCGAGAAGCATCACAAAAGGTCTCAAAATATTTATTTATATCAGGCAACACTAGTACTAGGGCTGTGGTCAAACTCTCCTTTAATTTCTGAAAACTTTTCTCGCACTCTGGCGTCTAAGTAAATTTCTTTACCTTTTTTAGCAACTGTATAAGGGGTTTGGCTACACTGGAAAATCCTTCAATGAAGTGACGGTAGTATCCTGCCATACCCAGAAAACTCCTGACCTGTGTCACTGATGAAGGTGACTGCCAATCCAAAACATCCTTTACTTTTCTAGGGTCAACTGCAACTCCTTCTGCCGACATCACATGGCCTAGGAAGGCAATTCCTTCATCCAAAACTCACTTACTGAACTTGGCATACAACTGGTGATCCCTCAATTTCTGCAATGTCATTCTCAAGTACTCCTCATGCTCCTTCTCATCCTTAGAGTAAATCAGAATGTCGTCAATAAACACCACGACGAACTTATCCAAATACTCCATAAATACCTTATTCATCAAATACATAAAGTAGGTTGGAGTATTGGTCAAACCAAAAGACATCACTGTGAACTTATACAGACCATAACGAGTTGAGAAAGCTGTCTTAGGTATATCCTTCTTTCGAATTCTCATCTGATGGTATCCTGACCTCAAATCAATCTTGGAGAAAACTCTAGCTCCCTTAAGCTGATCAAACAAGTCATCAATCCTAGGCAACGGGTACTTGTTCTTAATGGTGACCTCATTAAGTGCTCTGTAATCCACGCACATGCGCTGACTACCATCCTTTTTTTAACAAACAGCACTGGTGCTCCCCACGGGGATGAACTCGACCTGATATAACCCTTGTCCAAAAGCTCCTAAATTTGCCTCTTCAATTCTTCTAAATCATTGGCAGGCATCCGATAGGGTCTCTTGGAGATCGGAGCGGTACCTGGTACAAGCAAGATCAGAAACTCAACCTCTCGCTCTGGTGGCATGCCTATAAGATTATCTGGAAACACGTCGGGGTATTCTCGAACAACTAATACATCGTCTCACCTGATCACTTTGCTCTGGCAAACCATGACTTCCTCGGGCTGGCTCATACTGGCTACAAATTATACCTTACTCCCATCTGAACTGGTCAAAGTCACTGCTCTACTTCCACAATCCAACACGGCTTAGTGCTTCTTGAGCCAATCCATACCCAAGATCACATCTAAGGACTGAATATCCAAAATAATCAAATCTGTACTGAACTCAACTCCCTGAATGGTTACCTTAACTCCTGGACAGTCTAGGTTAGTGCTTAACTCGGAACTGGTGGATTGAATAAAAAGAATAGATACAAGAGCAATAGTTTTCAACCATTGCTTTAAAGCAAAACTCCAAAAAATAAATGAATGCGTAGCTCCAGAACCAAACAAACTGTAGCAGGGCTTGAATGGACTAGAAACTTACCGATCACAACTTCTGGCGCTGCCTGGGCCTCCTCTGTAGTGATATGGTTCACTTGGTCTCTCACCCCCGTTGTCCTACTGGCCTGGCCTATTGCCTGGGGTGCTCCTTGTCCTGCTCCTGGGCAGGAGTCTGATCTGGTGTGGATCCCAAGTTGAAACGAACTGGGGTCGAGGCTTGCCTCTGGGGGCACTTGCTAACATAATGTCCTCACTCATGACACTTGAAGCAAGTGACGGACGCTGCTGGATTGGCGCTCCTCTGTTGCTGGCTGCTGGATCCACTAGGTCACTGACCTAACTACTGCGAACGCGGCGCTGGGACCGGGGTCCTGAAGACTGGCTGCTGCGGTGCGTCTGAGATCCCTACTGGATCATCCTCCTCTTGTGAGACTCCTCTAGCTCGCGGTGACTCTCTTCAATCAGTATAGCCTTATCCACCATGTGCTGAAAACTAACACAGTCATTGCCTACCACTTGTACCTTTAATCCTGGGTTCAAGCCCTTCTTGAACCTCGTCTGGTGAGCGGCATTCGTGGCTACGTCCTCTGGTACGTAGCGAGCTAACTGAGTGAATTTATTGAGATATTCACTCACTGACATGTTCTTCTGTTGCAGCTCTCTAAACTCCTTCTTTATCTCGATCACCCCATCTAGGATATAGGGGGACAAAAGCAGCGGCGAACTCTGCCTAAGTGTTGCTGTTCTGGTCCTCGTGAGCGGCGTAGTAGTTCTCCTACCACTCTGCTGTAGCTCCCTCCAGCTGGTGCGCGACATACAACACCTTCTCCCTGTCGGTGCACTGGGCTAAGTTCAGTTTCTTCTCAACTGAACGAATCCAATTGTCTGCCTCCAAAGGCTCCGAAGAACTGGAGTAGGTGGGTGGCCTCGTCCTTATGAACTCTGCATAGCTAGACTACTAACGTGCTTCCTGAGGTGCTACTGCCTCCTGGTGCTGACGCTGCATCATAGCATTCATATTCTGCATCATTGCTTGCATCATCTGGGTCTGGGCCACCAAAAACTAACTGAGGGCTAGGTCCAAGCTCAGTGGAACTGGCTGAGCGGCACTGCTCTCTAGATCCTGGTTCGCTAGGTTGTGGCCTGACGAGTTTCTGGTATCAACCATCTTACTGCTGCTTTGAAAAGGGAAACAACTTTATGAGAGTGGGAAAGATCAGTTTAAAGATTTAAAAACAATTTTATGAGAGTGGGGTGAAGAACGAGAACGTTAAGGAAGAGGTAAGAGAATAGAGATATTACTAAGTATCCAATTAGTTGGTTTGATTTAGAAAATAAGTTTTTAGGCTAAACGACCATTCTAATTAGGGCTTCGTCCTACAGTCGATATGGCTCTGATACTATCTCTGTCGAGACCCGAATATGTAAATTCGGACTCTGTGTAAACTACACTAGTCCTGGATCACGCTAGTGCACACAGTCAAACATAGATGTAATCACAACTATACACATGCTAAAATAAAGGGAAACTTTAAATAATAATAAATCTCAAAGATACTACCTTATGGTCAAGCTTACAATATCTCTAGATGGAAGGGTTTTAAATCTAGTAGCGGAAAATCCAAAATAAAGCATGGCAACCCATCGACATACCCACAGGCTATCGTGTGGAGAACGAAGTCCTAATCCGTGAAGTCGTCGAAATACTCTCTTTCTGGAACCTCCTGCTGATAATACTCCTCCTCCTCCTCAACTGAGCAACATAGGTATAAAGCCGTGAGTACATTGGTACTCAGCAAGTCGTTTGTAACAAATGAATGCAATATAGTATGCAAGGCTTACCAATGGATGGCTAAAAGTTTAATTTGCATAAAATGACACTTCAATATAAATATGATAAATAGATTGAAAGCAAACTTTAATGGAAAACAACAATAATAGATAATCAATGGAAATTGAAATAAACTATGTGTGGACATCCCATCCACAAGCTAAACCAACAGTGAACTACCTGTTCACTTTTGAACCATAAACCACATGTTTAAATGAAATCACTACCCCTCGTGTGAAATTACCGAGCATTGTCCATTACCGAGGACGCGGCTATTCGAATAGTTTTACACTCTACAGAGGTTGCACAACTGTACCCACACGATGTGATTAGCCTTAGTCTAAAGAAATCATAACAATGCCTTTACAAAGTTCAATTCCAACCTAATCCTGCCCGCTAGGGTTTCGCATCACACCCCGCTTGCGCCACATGAAAATCAGCAACCATGCTCATCACAATGGCGAGATTAAAGTTGAAATATCCCAAATTAATCAGCCAGGTCTATCCTATACTAGACATGTGATTTGCACGATAAAACTCAGATCAATGTCGCACAAAGTTAAGTCCTTAAGAGTATCCGGACGAGGCTACCACATCCCACGAAGCGAATCAACGCTTTCCCTTTACTGCACGATCACTCGCCCGAGTGGAAACCAAGTTTGTATAACCACTGCCAATGACACACCAATGTCACGGCACAAATTTTATAATTGTGGCACCAACCACGATTCTAATTGTACAACCCCTTTTGTAAAATAGCAAAGCTAAGCATTCTAATCGTACAACCCATGTGACATCTAGCATAGCATCACTAGTAAATTTCCCAGCCTATGGTGACAATGGCGTCATGGCATTCAAATTATCAAGGCGGGGTAATTCAATATGGAACGGTAACTACCATATACAAAGTTTGTAATTAAATAGCGATGCAATGTAATTTAAAATAAAATAATTAAATAATAGATTGCAAATTGGGTTCAACATGATCAAAGAACATGACTTGCCTTGGTTATGCTCAGCGAGGTACTTATGGTCTTCTGGCGTCGCTCCTGCTCCTCCGGAACTGAAATCTAACGAGAGATAAAACAACTGAAACAACAAAATCACATAACATAACAAGCAAAAGAACTCCAAAAACCTTGAAACCAAAACCAAAAGCTAGAGCTCAATTTTAGGTGAATTTAGAAAAAAGAACAGGGTCAATCGGAGCTAGGACGGAGGAGAATCGGCTCTCAGAAAATTAATTCTTAAGAAAAGGCTAAAATTTGGAAATTGCACTGTGCTATGAACCCGGTACATAGAAAAGCTAGTCCACGGTGGACCCGGTCCACAAAATAGTGCATGCGGGCGACGGTGCTGACGCGGCAGGTTAGGGCTGACGTGGCACATCGGGGTGCTGACACAAGGCGTGCTGACGTGGCACCCGGGGCTCGGTTTTGGCTGACGTGGCGCTGATGTGGCAGGACATGTGGCATGACATGTGGCACTAGGGCTGACGTGGCTAGGACTGACATGGCGGCTCAAGTGTGGTGGCGGCGCGATTGGATCAGCGGTTGTGAGCGCAACACGCGGTGGCATCTAGACCGAGATCTGGATCTGAAGTGACGGTCATGATCGGAGGTGGTGGCCGTCCGATGGGCGACATGTGGCATGGCACAGCGGGCGAAGCGACGCGGGCACGAGGCGAGGTGCGGGCGGACGCGGCGTGGGGCGGGCACGCGACCGAGGCGCTGGCACGGGGACTGAGGAACGGCGAGCGGCTGTGCTCGGCGATTACCCAGGCGAACGTGGCGGCCGTTGCGGTCGGGTGCGCGAGGTGCGACGATGGCTCGAGTCCGGCGATAGCGGAGGGACGCGGGGAGATGGCGGGGTCCAGCGACGGGTGGCGCTCGTCGGCAATGGCGACGACGACGCTTCAACGACGACGGGGACGGTGTTCGTCGATGGCAAGGACACGGTGGTGACCGTCCGAGGAGGGCGACGGCGCTTGGCGACGACGGTGGAGCGGGGAGACGGCAGCGGCGCACGGTGCGGGAGGCAGCCGAGGGTCTCAGTTTTTATGCACGCAGCCCGAGGAGTTCGAAATGGAGACAGCTCGGACGCGGTGGGAGCTCCCATCGAAGACGACAACGCGAGGAAGCGACGAGTGGCGGGTGTGCGGGATGGTGCCACGTGGGCGGCGGCGGATCGGACGGCGGGGAGCTGACGCGTGGTGGCGGTGGAGTGGGCCGAGGGAGGTGGGCCGGAGGGAGTTTCGGCCTGAGGGGCTTTTAGGGATTTTGTCCCCTCCTTTCTTTTTTTATAAATTCAAATAAAATCAAAATAGCTCAAGAAAATTACAAATAAATCCTAAAAATTTACCAAAAATGATAGAAAATTCTTTGAGACCTAAGGAACTCAAATAAAATATTTTCAGCTTATGTTAAAGTTTATTTTAATCATATTAAATCATTTTAAATCCTAACATATCATTTCAAGCATGATTTAATTCCAGAAAAATATAGAAAATTTATTTTTAAAAATAGGGCTTTAAACTCTCCAGAAAAGCAAGATGTTACACTGCCTCCTCCCAGTCGCTCCATCTCCTAGCAGCTGTTTCCTCTCCCTAGCCACCGCCCTCCTGGCACCCTGCTCCTGGATGCCACCTCTTCTCATGGTGCTTGCCTCCTGGCTATCGCCTCCTCCAGGTGCCCTTTTGTCCTAGTATGCACCAGCTAATGAAAGAAGAGGAGAAGGAAGGGATCGTCCAGAGAAGAAGAGAGGAAGGAAGAAGAAGAAAAGGAAGCCGTGTTGGGCGAGAATCATCGGGTTTTAGTAACAACCATCTTATACTTTAATCTCTCTGTCTATGGCCTAGTAGATGCAGTTTTGTGATCTCCTATGTGCTGGATTAATGTAGAGGATCAGGGTTGGAGATATTTGGCAATGGCATAGTTCATTGAGGTTACTGTCCAGAGTTTAGGACTTAGTTTTGGGGGCTGTATGTTCTTATTCATAATTGGTGCATAACATGGGAGTATAGAAAATTGTCTGAGGATTCCATAGAGTGCAAGAATATGAATTTTGCTACTGATGAGCCATCGTGATTGGGCAGTACTGTGTTAGTTAATAGATTAAAATTATCAAATGGCCGACTTAGGGATTTTCATATCATGGAAGTTGTAGAGAGCTACTCAATGTTTCTGTAGAGTTGTATATTGTCAAATTTGGTTGACTAGATTGAGAGCTATGGTTCTGGGTAGTTGTTTATCAAAAATATGTTATCAATGGCAGTAGTTGTCTTGTGTCATATTTTAAGCACTCTTAACAACCGAATTAAATTATGTTGATAACTTGAGATAGGTAGGGAATTTTCTGTAGTTTTCAAAAGTGGTATGGTTCACTGTGGTTGCTCTTGTAGAATAAAAATATTAAATTGTCAAGTCTACTATACAGAAATTTATAAAAATGTCTTCGGGGTAGAAAACGGGGGATTAGATGAAATAGTTTCTAGAAAATATACAGTTTACTATATTTGGATCCTCAAGTTGATAGTTTTGACATTTTGAACAGCGGGACAGCAGAGGGGAGTGTCCGGTAGAGAGGGGAATAGTTGGACCGGGGAGTGTATTGTATGATTCTATTTTATTTGTTATTTGTACTGTCGTGGTGTACTCTGAGATGAATTATTTGCTATAGGCAAAGTTGCTACAGGTTTGGTATCTTCTACCCATTGTTCTGCTTCATGAGGTTGAAAGGAAAATGCATGGTATTATGGTATACGAGTAGTTTGATCTTGTTGTTATGTTAAATAAATATTTGCCATGAAGGTTCACACGATTATACTTGTTTATTATAATGCTCACATACTTATGGTAGAATAATGATGATGATGCTTATTTTCCCAGACTATATTTTCTCTAAATATAGGGACGTGAGGTATATGTAAAATGCTTGAGATCTAACAAACTCATGCCCAGATCAAATAAATACTTCTTTGTGAGGGTAACATAGGTCTAAAAGGCCATGAGAATTGCCGATAAGGTATCGGCATGATATTTTATTATTACACAATGATGAGCCTAAGATTTATGAGAAAGAGATAATGGGCTCGGACTCTAAAAAATAGCTTGGAGTCATGAGATCCAAAATACAATCCATGTATGAAAACCAAGTTTGGAACTTGGTTTATCTGCCTGATGATGTTAAAACTATTAAGTGCAAGTGGGTTTTTAAGAAAAAGATGGACATAGATGAAAATGTTCATATCCATATGATACGATTAGTGGCGAAGGGTTTCAAACAAATTCAAGATGTTGATTGTGAAGAAACTTTTTCGTCTGTCACTATGCTAAATTCTGTCTGGATCATTCTAGCTATTGCTGCATATTTCAATTATGAGACACGAAAGATGTATGTTAAAACCACTTTTCTAAATAAAAACCTAAGTGAGGATGTGTACATGATGCAACTTGAGGGTTTTGTCAATCCACAGATTGCTTAAAGATATGCAAGCTTTAGAGATCTATCTATGGATTGAAACAAGCACGTCGGAGTTGGAACATTCATTTTGATGAGGTAGTCAAAGGGTTTGGCTTTATCAAGAATGAAAAAGAGTCTTATGTTTACAAAAAGGCTAGTGGGAATGCACTTATTTTTTTGGTCTTATATGCAGATGAATATTACTAATAAAAAATGATATTCCTATTCTTGAATTTGTCAAGTCTTCATTAAGAAATTGCTTCTCTATGAAAGACTTAGGAGAAGCAACATATATTTTAGGCATAAAGATTATAGAGACTAATTGGATTAAGCGAAGATATTTACATTGATAAGGTGTTGAAGTGATTCAACATGTAGGATTCCAAGAAAGTATTCTTGCCCATGTCACATGGCATTAGTCTTAGCAAGACTTAGTGTCCACCGACACCTAATGAGTGAGATTGGATGAGTAAGATTCCATATGTTTTTGCCATTGGGTCTATCATATATACCATACTTTGTACAAGACTAGATGAGTTATATGCTTTAAGTGTTACGAGCACATATCAGTCGGATCCAGATGAAAGTCACCGAATAGCTATAAGGAACATCTTGAAATGCTTGAGAAGGTCTAGAGATGTGTTTCTTGTTTCTGGAGGTGACGAAGAGCCAGTCGTAAATGGTGAGAAGGTCTAGAGATGTGTTTCTTGTTACCGGATAGCTATAAGGAACATCCAAACCCTTATCATTCCAGCCTATTAAATGTGTGACCTTGTAGGTTCACATATATTTGGCCATAGGCCAAAAACTCTTTTCCGGTCCACAAGTCGGTAGCTGTGCCTAGCAGATAATAATGACTCCCAATCAAACAAAAAGAGCATATCAGACGAACCTATATAGTGCTTTTGTACTGATCTCTTTGCCTCATTATACTAGATTGAACTCAAAGTGAGAAGCGTGCCATCCTATGATAGCTCGGTCCTTCACTTGAACCTACAATGGATTACTCAGCTGTAATTGACTCCTCAACCACATTATCCCACATAATGATATGGTAGAATAACATCAAAACATAAATAAAGGCTGTCACATACTTGTTGTGGGAGGCTAGGCTTCCCACCTCCCACAATGGGCCCAAAGTGCTTCCCACCTCCCACCCCACCCAGCCCAACCCGTAGCCCCTAAACCCTAGCTTAAAAACCCCCTTGGCCGCCCTTACCCCATTTCCCTTGTGGCCACCACCCCCAGCCCCCTTGCACCTCCACCCCCTTCCCCATTGCCCTTCTCACTGCTGCCCTGCAGCAAAGGAAAAATCAGAGAAGAGAAGGGAGAAGAGGAGGAAGAGAAGGGAGGAGAAGAAGGGAAGGAAAGAGGAAGAAGAAAAGAGAAGATGGGTGATCTTGAGGGATAACTTAGGTAATTTTTCCCATGTCAATTCTCCATATTTTAGATGTGATTAGGGTTCATGGCATGGGATTCGAGATGATCTAGCAGGGTAATTAGCCGATTAGCATTATTCTGCTGTCTGCGCGTAGGTTGATTCGTGCATCACGATTGTTCGTCTAGATTAGAGCATCAAGACAATTTTTCATGCGGATCTAGCCTACATGAAAGTTGTAGATTTTGTTGAAACCTAGTTTCTATAATTTGTGTAGATTTTTTGGCTGTGGGGTTTGGGCGCAGCAGAGTCGGGAACTTCGCTGTGTTGCAGAGGAGTAGTCTAAAACTGGTTGCTGTTCAGGTGTAGTTTCTGGGGGTAGATGAATTTTATGATTTTGCTCGCAATAATGAAAGTTGTAGGAAAACTTGTAAGCTAGCTTTCGTAAGCAAATCATGATTTTTAGATCATTATACAGAAGGTGGGATTCGTTAGAAGTTTGCCAGCCAGATCGCCGAAGGAGAGTATGTCCTCTATTTTACATAGTATTTTTACACCCCTTAGCAGCAGATTAAAAATAGGGTGTCTACTTGAAAGATGTAGGTTTTTCTCTGTAGATTCCGGAAATATCATCATTTTCTATGCTTGGCCTAGTAGATTAAAAGATATGAAAAAAACAAGCAGCACTGCTACAGTGGGCTGGGCGTAGAGTCGACAAGCTGAGAGGGTATTTGTCAGGATTTGGGATTAGCGGCATTTTATTTTCCTAAGATGTGGATGCCTTGCTGTAGTCCTATGTTGAGAGGTGGTTTTTGGACAAGTGGCTTCACTCCTGACCATGTTTGAAGTGCTTCGTTTCTTCGGTAGAGGCAAGTAAACATAGCGGATGTGCTACTATTTAACTCGTTAATCATACTACATTCATATTAAATAATTCTCTTAATCTGAGATGCTATGCCATTGTTACATGCTTTCTTTAATGTGGTCTATGTGATAGTATTTTAAGAATCAATTGTTTATGATCTTGATGGATTAATTGTGGTTATATGGTATTGTTCTTAATGAAACAAATATGGTTGTGGGGTAGTATTCTTTATGAGGATATTGTGATCTAAGTGGTAGTATTCTTAATGAATACATTGTGGCCTTGGTGGCAGTATTCTTAATGAATATATTGTGGTCTTAGTAGTAGTATTCTTAATAAATATATTGTGGTCTATGTAGTAGTATTCCCTGTGAATCGATTGATTATGATCTTAGTGAATCGAATGTGGATTATGGAGTATTGTCCTTATTGAATCATATGTAGATTATGAGGTAGTATTCTTGAAGAATATATTGTTGATCTTTGTGGTTAAATTCTTATAAATCATTGGTATCATATGATGCATATCATGACATGTCATTTGCATCGTGGATGTCGCCGCACATAGCCGCGACCGTACCGGTATAGTATCGTATATTACCGTAGTACGATGCACACTCTTACCTTGTTGGGTAAGGGTGCAGTGGATAATATGCATTTTTATTGCGGATGGATCGTTTGCATACTTATGCAATGTGTTGTGGATGAATTATTTGTATACTTATGCAGCTTTTTAGCTTTTTATGTGGAATTAGCCCATGAGGGTCACTTGTGGTATGAGGAATATAGTTGTGGTCGTGGAGTGGGGTTCACCCCCCTTGTGGTATGGTAAGGGTTGTGGTTGTGGCATGAGGTATTTCTCTTGTGGTAACTGTTGTAGCGGCTGTGGTTGTGGGAAATAATATGATTAGTGTGGAAAATATGTTAATGTTTCACTGATGTTGGTAGTAGTGGTGGTTGCGGTTCTGAAGAAGGCAAACAAGACTTAATTGTTAATGTTTTATGGTTGTTGGTAGTAATTGTGGTTCAGGCTATAAATGCGGTAAGGTATGTAACGTCCTGATTTTCAGTGGTTTTTAAAGCTTTGAAATTAAAAATGAATTTTTGAGAATTTTCTAGAATTTATAAAGCTTAATTTGAATTTTAAAAATTTAAAAAGGATTTAATATGATTAAAATTAACATTAACATAAGCTGGAAATATTTTATTTGAGTTCCTTGTGTCACAAAGAATTTTCTGATTTTTTTGGTAAATTTTTGGGAGTTATCTGCTATTTTCTATAGCTATTTGGATTTTACTCGGATTTACTAAAAAGAAAAAGCAGGAAAATCACAAAATTCCGTGGGCCGAATCCCCTCCGGCCCACTCCCGCACGCCTGCCTCCCTCAGCCCGCACCCCACCGCCACGCGTCGGCCTCTCGGGCCACGCCCGCGCAGCCGCCGCTGTCCCCACCCTGCCGCGCTCCGCGCCGTCCGATCGACCGCCCTTGCCACGTGCCCCACATTCGCGCGCCGCGCCACTCGCCCGCATCGCTTATAGCTCCGATCTTCATAGAACTTTGTTTACGCTTATAGCTCGGTGTAGATAGTTTTTTCTTATAAGAAAGATGATGTCTGCACAGTCATCACTGTTGCCATCGATGTCGCCAAATGGATCTGTTGCCATCACTGTTACCACAGAGGAGTATAAAAAAGGCTAGAGGGCCGAATGACCATCACGGTGGTCTCTCCAAATGGAGTCCCTCTATAACTGAAGAAAATAGCAGCAGCATTCCGGACTACCTGCAGGATAATTGGAAGGCAACATGTCTCCATCACCATAGAAAGATAGAATGATTTGACAAATATTAAGAAAAATCAACTATGGGCGGAAATAACGGAGTCATTCGAGATCCCACCAGAAGTCTAGGGACTCGTGCAATGGCAGACATTCTTCGTGATGGGAAATGCATGGAAGAACTTCAAGAGCACACTTGTCATGTAGTACATTACCAAGGATCGCACACCCTTCAAGAGATATCCTTTCATGTCGCCAAAAACATAGGAGGCCTTTGTGCAGATGAAGACGACGACTGAATTTTAACAGCAAAGTGTGGTGCATGAGGCTCTCCAGACACAAAACACTCATCCCCACAAACTCAGCACCGTTACGTACGCGGGTAAAATTCCGCAATGGAGGATGTAGGACGAGGTCGTAATCCGATCGAAGGTCTCCCCGCCATTTGCCAGGATCATAAACAAGCATGTCCGAAACTGGTTAAGAGTGAGGTCATCACGACGTCTTTGGGTGTCTCCTCTTTTGAAAACCCTATAGATGAGAAAGAGTTACAATGCCTGATAAGATATGTTAAACTACGCAATTCTTAATAGCTCCATAACTTCATGGGGTCTAAAATAACATGATTACCTCTTGCAGCAAGCATTGACTACCAAATCTTCCCTAGGCTCCTTTGAAGCAGACATGGAGAGGAATATACTATCACAGGCTCTAGGAAACAAGGAGCATCTAGGTTGCACGTGAGGTCTAGGTGTTTACGTACCTTACAGACACGGATTCCCAAACGACTTCGAGGCGTATAGGAGTAGGAAGAGATCCAAGGCTCATCGCGAGAAACAAATGAAACAGGAGCTTCGTGCACAACTTGAGGAATAGCCATCTGCCTCACTTCGAGAGAAGATAACTGCCTCTCTTCGAGGAAAGATAGATTCATTGAGAGAAGAACTAAGACAAGTCCGCAACCAATCGCAATCCATCCCCGTTAATGCAGTACCCAGTCCCCCTCAACATCGGAGTAGCTGCGCGTCCACGCCAATTTCTAAACATAGCGACGCCCGCTTACCTATCAATGATATTCAGGTAATATACCTCTCTAGAATGCTACATAGATAGACTTGATGGACTCCTTAGCTCATCATTTATTGTTATATAGGAGCCCACGCCATGCATCCTCAAAGTTAGGCTTGTTTGCTCCATTCCCACTAACGCTGCGCGGGGGATGGCGTACCATGCCTGCCATGGACAATGGTGCATGGTGCCTATCTAGAGACCAATTTCGTGAAAGCCCAGGTGGACATGATTAATGATGTTTTTAGGGGCATCCCTCTTGAAAAGCCCCCAAACGAAGAGATTATGACACTAGGGGATGCCGTCCACACATTCATCCAGTGGCCCAAGAGGGACATCACCCTAGACCCTTCCGTGTTGTGATCTTCACACGACCATCCCTATCAAGCAGAACCCTCTATGACTCCAACTCAAGCTCCGCTTCATAAGCCCATCACATCGGCTCCCGTGGATCCACTTCAAGTCTCGCTTCAGAAGCCCATCGCATCAGCTCCCATGAAGACGACGATGAAGATTTGTCACAAGCGAGACACTAAGGCCCAAGATAAGGCCCAATAGAAGAAGATTAAGGTGCCTTCCGGGAGCTGAAAGTTCAAGCTCAGAGTGTCATTGGTCCCTGAGTCATAATTACCCAGCCTTGGAGTAGTTTATAGGGCTTTGCATTCCTAGTACATGCAGAGGTCCAACAAGAAGCCAAACCACCAAAGTGGATTCACTGTGAAATACATGGAGGCACATTTCCTCCATGATTCAGGCTACTTCGTCGTGACCTTCAAAGATTTATTCTTACTATTCAACCTCGATGAACTCGATGTTGGACACTGTAAATGTCAAGTACAATCAAGTTCTATATTTATGTAATACTGATAAATGTCATAATTCATTACTTATATATAGACCATGATCCAACAAGTCCAGTGATGGCAACAACCCATGGGTTTCCTCGATCCACACTTGGTGTCTGAGTAATACATCAATGCCAAAGCAACCTTCACACAAGATTACATAACGAACGGATTGCTTGCTCAGAGTGACAAGAACTACATCATGGTACCCTTTAATTAGGGGTAAGTGCTTCATTAGTTGCCACACAAGTTTTATTTATACTTGTTACACATCATGAACTTTGGATTAATCACTATAGAGACATACATGACTAGGGGTCATTGGATTCTGATCATGATTGTACCAATGTGGAGCAAGGTAATATACCATGATTCCTTACTTAGTGGCAACCTATAATATCCTGAACGTCGTTTCAGCGTCAGTTTTAAATTAATCGCGGAGTCGCCCGAATTTTTAGTAAATCGCGAGAGATGAAAATAAATTCTTCAGAATAGTCTAAAATAATAAAAAGAGAATTAAAATAATTAATTAAGAGGTTTTGGGCTGTCCGGAAGGGTGGGCTAGCCACTTTGGGCCAGCCAGCCCAAACGGGGGCCTGTACCCCCTCCCAAACCCTAGCACCCCCTTTATAAACCCCCTCCCTGGCCCCTCCTCCCTTTTTCCCACCCCCAAGCTGCCATCCCCCCTCCTTCCCTGCGCCTCCCCTCTGCCCAAGTGCTGCTACAAGGAGAAGAAGGAAAAGAAGGAAGAAGGGAAGAGGAAGGAGAGGAAGAGAGGGAAGGAGAAGGAGAGGAAGAAGAGGGTGATCCCAATCCCCTAGGTAACTCTCCGTCACCCCAATCCCTCTGTTTTCTGCTGAATTTAGGGTTATTAGTCCAAGTTTTGTGGAGATTAGCATTTTAGAAACCCCCGATTAGAGAATCCTGGATGACTGTCTGCAGATCCAATCGTGCGGTGTTATTGTTTGTGCAATTTAGACCCCGAAGACGATTTTTCCCGAGGGTCTCCCCAAAAGGAAAAACATAGAGGACGACGATACACATCTACTATTTGTTTTTCAGAATTTTTGGCCACATAATTTAGACGTACCAGTGTCTGGAATCTCGCTGTCCATCAGAGTTACAGACAGGGAAAGACCGCTGTTCAGATGGGAATTAGGGATAGTAGATGAATTTTATATTTTTTTTGCCACCATTGAGAAAGTTGTAGGGAATTTAGTAAGCTATCTGATGTATAAAAATCAAAATTTGTAGAGCCCTACTCTGTTGTTGGGAAGCATTTGAACCTGAATATCCGGATAGACAGAACAGAAGATGTTCTCTGTTTTGAGCATTTAGTTACACCATGCTAAGAAAAAAATTAAAATATGTGATCTACATGAAAAGTGAAGGAAAATGAGTAAGGAAACCAGAAATATATTCCCCTCTGCAAAAGGTTTAGTAATATTAAAGATATAAAAATGTTAAGTAGCAGTGATGCAGCGGGCAGAGTAGAGAACCGTTAAGCGGAGAGGATTGTTGTGGGGTTTTGGGGATTAGCATCGCCTTTACTTCTTAAGACGCGATTTTCTTGCTATAGCATTGTGCTAAGAGGTACTTTTGGATAGGTGGTTTTGCTACATGTTTAACTTGTTAATTATTCTACCATCACAATTATTTATTCTCTTAATTTGAGGTGCTATGACATTGTTACATGTTTCCGCAATATGGTCTATGTGGTAGTATTTTAAGAACTCAACTGTTTATGATTTTGATGGTTTATTTGTGGGTATGTGAAATTGTTCTTGATGAAACAAATGTAGTTGTGGAGTAGTATTCTTTATGAACATATTGTGATATAGGTGGTAATATTCTTAGTGAATATTTGTAGTTGTGGTGGTAGCATTCTTGAAGAATATATTGTGGTCTATGTGGTATAATTTCCTATAGATCAATTGTTTATGATCTTGGTGAACCAAATATGGGCTAAGTGGTAATGATCTTATGAAACACTTACATTGTGCTTATTGAGACACATGTGCATTATGAGGAGGTGTTCATGATCATTATGTTGTTGATCTTCGTGGTTAAATTCTTGTGGTTTATGATTATCATAACATTCATATCATGTAACGACATTTGCATTGTGGATGTCGCCGCTTATAGCCGCGACCGTACCGGTACAGCATCGTACATTGCCATAGTACGATACACACTCTTACCTTGTTGGGTAAGGGTGCAGTGGAGCATACGCATTCATATGCATTGCATTGTCGAAAAATCATTTGCATACTTATGCAATGTAGTGTGGTGAAGTTATTTTGTAAATAAATGCAACTACATAGTTGTAATGTGAAATTGGCTCATGTGAGTCATTTGTGGTATGAGGAATGTAGCTGTGGTCGTGGAAGGGGGTTCACCCCTTGTGGTATGATAGGGGTTGAGATTGTGGTACGAAATTCTTTTCTCTTGTGGTAACTGTTGATATCAGTTGTGGATGTGAGAAACAATAAAAATAGTGAGGTAAAACCTGTTAATGTTTTCCTGTCATTGGTAGTGGTAGTGGTTGAGGATATGAAGTAGTCAATCAATATTCATTTGCTAATGTTATATTATTGTTGGTAGAACATGGGGTTAAGGCTGTAATTGTGGTCATTGTGGGAAATAAATATTGATGTTCAACAACATTGTAGTTTAATTAGCTTGTTAAATAGTTTGCTTGCTGAGATTTTTATCTCACTCTTGCTTTTCCCCCCTCCAGGTGATTCTCGAGCATGTATGGGAAGGGTAGAGTGGCATATCACTGTCACACATCATATCATGATTAATGTTGTAATAGTTGTGTAGTCTTAATCATGCATTTATTTCCCTTATTGATGTTTGTTTCAAGGTAATAATGCTAGACAGTAGTTCGTTTTAATTGGTTAAACCTTTTAGCAGTTGTTCTCTAATTAATAGTGTTCCAATATCTTGTTTTAGTATGCTTCCGCTTAGCTTATCATGATTTAAAAATTATTGTCAATTTATGTTATCTTGTAAATTGGCTAGCGGTAGAGTGATTTAGTGTCATCTCAGGATAATGTGGATCCTGGGGTGTTACACAACCAAGATTTTACCCTTGTGCAACAAATATTTGACAGGTAAACTCATTTCCTCCATACATAATTCTGTTGTACTCCTCCCTTCGTTTGCAGTAGTTGAGGCTAATTTTTTGGAATCACGTAGGTCGTTTAGCACTTACGGGTCATAGGAAAGGAGACATGGGGAATTTTGCGCCACACTACAACATAGGATGTGATTTTCGGTACTCGCTATAACACAACAATTCTATATCAATAATGCCTCCAGAATTGACCATACCTATGTATGTAATTCTATTTTTGTAGTGCCACCAGCAGTTACATGGCAACGTATGTGGATTCTACGTTTGCAAACTTATACTAGAAATCATAGGCACTAATATAAAAGATCCAGAGGTTTGTTAACCTGCCAATATTTATTTTGTGATTATCAATTTCTATATATGTATGTATATATATGCTAATGACTTTTAACACTCCTAGCGATAGGTCGTAGGATTCGACTTAAGTACATATGATCTTGACAACCTTGCTGAACTTCGAGGATAGCTCTCTGAATTCTTGATGGTGAAGGTCATTCAACAGAATAGAGAGTTCAACCCCAGCGAAGATGATAATTAGTTGTTTAAACATTTGATTCAATTGTAATTCACTCAGGTGTGCTTAATTAAACAATTAATTCAATTATACCTCATTCAATTATTTAATTCATTTGTGAGATCTGTGTAACAATTGTCATGTGCTATATATGTGATCTACTTGTGTTGTTTACTTCATTTGTGACATATGTGTAATGATTGTCTTGTGTTATATATATGTGATCTACTTGCTTGTTTTCAGAGGGTATGGCTAGCATTTTCTAAGGCTAGCTAAAAAATAGAAAATAATGTAGCTTTACAAATAGATATCACAAACGGTTTGTAACAGCACATGACAATTGTTATCACAAACGACCTGTGGTATTCTTCTATCATAGACGATTTTTAAATACAACCATATGTGATATCTTATATATCACAGATAATTATTAGTATTAGCCGTCTGTAATATGTAAGATATCACAAATGGCTAATACTAACAACCGTTTGTGATATATAAGATATCACAGATGGATAATACCAAAAACTATCTGTGATAGCAGACATATCACAAACGGTTATTTTGAAAAACCGTCTGTGTTGTAACTTATCATAGATAATTTGCGAACCGTTTGTGATGACCCTTTTAGTAGTAGTGGGTCTTCCAGCTAGCACCAGTGTAGCTGCAGGGGTGAACTTCCTGGGCATTGGAAAGTAGCGATGGGTAGGGCACCAAGGCACGGGATGCAAGGTGAATAGGGCAATCGGTGACATGGGCCAGCCAAGCCAGTCTGGGCTGATAAGCAAGGCATTGAAGCAAGCAGGCGGCCCATACATCATGGCTTGGCCCAACCTGACATTGTCTCTATCAGTCAATGGACACCATGATCCACCCTAACTTCCTGAGCAGACAAGCAGAGCATTCACTCAGTCACTCCCCTCCCCTAAGCCCCTAACCCTAGTTCATTCCCCCAATCCCCAATCTGGAGGGCGGTTGAGGCCTTGGCGGCTCGGCCATTCCCATTCCCCTAGGTTGCTATTTGCTTCTTCCCTCAACGTGGTGGCTGGGCTCCCCCCTCCCTGATCTCATCTCAGCACGGCGACAAGGGGCCAGTCCGCCAGTGGTCGGTGAGCCAACAAGAGGCGGCAAGGGCCAGGGCCAAAAGGTTAACAGATCTTATATTCAAGTGTGTTGTGGCTGCTCAGGTCATGTCAGAAGGTTCCATAACATACGAATTCATATCTCTGCTTGTTGGACTTGGAAAGTTTAGGTTAAGAATTCAGATGTTTGTGATGTTAGATGAGTATACTGTTTGATATATGTACTCACTAGTACAAAAAGGGTCATCACAGACGATTCAAAACTGTTATCACAGACGGTTAATTCTCTGAATCATCTGAATTTATGTGTTAATGATAATCGGGGGTTATCATAGACAGTTTGTGAGTGGTCTGTGATAAATACAATCCGTCTGTGATAAATACAACACAGATGGTTTATAACTAGAACCGTTTGTGAATAAAACTATTATAGATGGCTCGAACCAAAAACTATCTGTGATACTTTCACATCACAGACAGTTGGTAGATAGAACCATCTGTAATGTACAAGTATCATAGATAGTTTTTTGTTAGAGCCATCTGTGATAGTACTTCATAGACAATTTATACCATAAAACCATCTTTGATAGTTCATTCTATACTTCAAATTTTTTTCTGTTTTTGGCTAGCCTCAAGAAATGTTAGCTATGCCCTTTGAAAACAAGCAAATATAGCAGCAAACACAATAGCACATTCCATTAAGATTAGAATCCACCATTATAGTATAACAAGATAACGAGCAGATTACCCATCTAACACAGTAAGAACATAGCAAGAACACATCTCCTCAGCACGCGAGTTGGATGTGTAACGATGATGACACTGCACAAGACACTCTTCGACAAGAGTGTCCTGTGTAGTGAGCCGTAGTGTCACAACCGGAGGCAGAGAGGAGCTAGCTCGTGGCGGTAGTCGGCGTCGTCGAGGGGAGGATGCAGGAAGCTAGGAGTGGATGAACTCAAGTTTGCCTACCGGTGGAAAGGGAGAGGAGGATTAATAGAGCTAAGAGGTGGGAGGAACCGATGCCTATCATTCGATGCGGAGAGAATGGACGGGTGAGATCGAAATCCTAGGGGATATGCCATAGATCGGTGAAGTGTCATTATCACAGACGGTTTTTTATACGAACCATCTGTGATAATGGACAAAACACAGACGGTTGTAAATAAATATCGTCTACAATATTTCATAGACGGTTCTAATTAAAAGCCATCTGTGATAATGGGAGATATTACAAATGGATTTTAAACCTAACCATCTGTGATAGTTTTAGAGATGGTTTTCACCACATATAAACCGTCTGTGATAATTAAAGCACAAACGACTCCATATGAATTGTCTGTGATGAGACATCCAGTATAGCTTATTTTGTAGTAGTGACTAGAACCTCTTGTCATTCTCTTCTAGTCTGCTTGTTAGACTTTACAAGTTTAGGTTAAGAATTCAAATGTTTGCCATGTTAGATGAGTAAACTGTCTAATGTGTACAAGAACCTCTTATGCGTCATTCTTGGCTTGTTGAACTTGGCAAGTTTAGGTTAAGAATTCATATGTTTGTGATGTTAAATGAGTAAACTATGTGATGTGTGTACTAGAACCTCTGGTGAATTGTGACCAGTGAGTTAGACTGTTACAATATTGTTCTAAATTGGACTCAAGTAGTTCAAATATAGGTTCAATTGAAAGGATTTTTCAATGACCAACAAACTAATATGAGCTAAGGTTAGTAAACTATGAATTTTTGTTGAGTCAAATTGTGAACTGTGAATTGTCAATTTTCAGAAATGAGGATATTTTTAGTTAATACAAAAAGCCTCAGAAATGATGGAAGTCATGGAAGTGCAAGTTTAGCACAACTACAAGCTCCACAAACACAAGGTGAAGGTCCACAACCACAATCAAATAAGGAGTTCAATCCAGATGAAAATCGTAAGTGATCCTGGTCTTTAGAATCAAATTGATGAGTATGCCCATGAAATTCAAGACCATGTTAGGAGAGCATACATATTGAAGGGTCTAACCCAACCTATTATAAAATTTTCTTGCAAAAAAAGACACTTTTCACAAGCATGGTATAAGAAGTATGATTGGATAGAATATAGCGAGCCGGGAGCTATTTAAATCACTTTGCGATGTTACCATCGCCCAACGATTTCAAGCCATGAAGACTGATGATGGGAAGATGGGCGTGAACCCATGTCCGCGTCATTAGAGACAAGTTGATTAAATTTACTTGAAAATGAGACAAAGAAATCAGGTATTGCAGGTCCATTACTTCCAGAATTAATACATTTACATAAAAATTCTGTTAATTACATCTCTTTGCGAGAAAACCCCTGATTAAGAATTCCAACAAATTACAACATATGACTATTACAAAAATATAAAAGAAAAGGGTCTTCAATCTTGGTGTCACTGATGGATGCTTGCTCGATGGTATTTTAGTTGTATTTATATTATTTTGCTCACATGGCATAATATTTATTTATTAGCGAACCTATGCATGTAGCGTGATTGAAGCTTAATTATTTCAGCCTTTTTATATATATTTTTACTTTACCGTATAATTTCTACGAACATTGCATTGCTAACATGGCATAGTATTTATTTTTTAGCGAACCTATGCATGTAGCGTGATCGGAGTTTAATTATTTCAGTTTTTAGATATCTTTTTACTTCACCGAATATTGCATAGCACTTGCAAATATTGAGTACTCGCATGTAGCGTAGCCCAAGCGAATGTCATTTTTTATTTTATTATTACTAGCATGACACGAATTTTATGCACGTAGTGTAATATGGGTTTGAGTGTTTCATTATTTTATTTTACTTTTGTTTTGCTCCGCCTTGTATTACTACTAGCATTGCATAGAGCTTGCACGTAGCATAACTGAAGCGAAGTTTGTTTCTTTAATATTTGTATTACTACTAGAATGCCATGGATTTTATGCACGTAGTGTAATAGGAGTATTTTGTTATTTTATTATTTTTTTATTGTTTTGCTCCACCTTGTATTACTACTAACATTGCATAACGCTTACAAATATTAAGCGTTTGCATGTAGCATAACCGAGGCAAAGTTTATTTTTTTATACTTTATTACTACTACCGTGCCATGAATTTTATACATGTAGTGTAATAAGAGCTTTATTATATTTTATTATTATTATTATTTTTATTATTTTGCCTCACCTTGTATTACTACTAGCATTGCATAGCGCTTAGAAATATCGAGCGCTTGTATGCAGCGTAACCGAGGCGAAGTTTTTTTTAATATTTGTGTGTGTGTGTATATATATTTGGTGTGCCATGTAGCAGTATATCTTCTTGATTTTTTTATGTGGACCTTCATATCATTAAGTCCTTAATTAACCTATTAATTAGAGAAGCATTTAATTTATGTATGCATGCTGTTTTATGTTATATGGGCTTAAGTGTAGACCTTGCCCAAGAGCTTATTTGGTCAAAGGAGCCTAAAACATCATGCATGCATACGCTAGTTCAAGGCAGCCATGCATGTGTAATTTTTTGGACGTGGTCAATGTATCCACTTGCTTTATTTTTTGTTGGCTTGATCTCATAACTATATGAGTATAGAAGGTTTTATTGCTTTTATTTAACCTTTAGTTGTTTTATATTGTAACAGATTTTAGCCGTCAATATACTTTATTAATTTAATGATTATTTTTAATTTATTTATCCATATTTTAAGTTTAGTATAAAATTAGTGTCAACAAATGCCCCCTCGAGGTCCGGGTGCAAAAAATATTTGTTTTTTGGATCTGGAGCTCGACATGTATTTATGTATCATATGCTTTTATATAAAAAAACATTTTTAGGACGCGTGATCAAGCTATTGAGCTATATATGAACACATTTTAGGAACATTGCAATGCATGCAAACATACATGTGTTGCTTTTAGCCATTAGCTTAAAGTACTGGCCTCATATCAGCAACTAATCTTCAAGTGATTTGAGTCATCATTTTTTTACACCATAATTTAGGCCCCTAAGTTTTAGAGCTCTTTTTTTTACACCATAGTTTAGGCTCATAAGACTTTAGAGTGTTTATTTTTTTTGTACCATAGTTTAGGCTCGTAAGGTTTTGGAGCACTTATTGTTTTTCCGCCACAGTTTAAGCTCGTAAGGCATTGGAGCACTTTTTTTATGCCACAGTTTAGGCTCGTAAAGCGTTGGCGCACTTATTATTTGTTTTACGCCACAGTTTAGGCTCGTAAGGCGTTGGAGCACTTATTTTTTCTTTGCGCCACAGTTTAGGCTCGTAAGGTGTTGGAGCACTTTTTTTTTACGCCACAGTTTAGGCTCGTAAGGCATTGGAGCACTTTTTTTTTTCCACCATAGTTTAGGATCGTATGGCATTGGAGCACTTATTTTTTGTTTTACGCCGCAGTTTAGGCTTGTAAGGCGTTGGAGCGCTTTTTTTTTGCGTCACAGTTTAAGCTCATAAGGCGTTGGAGCACTTATTATAAATATTTTTGATGCACCACAGTTTAGGCTCATAAGGTGTTGGAGCACTTATTTATTTATTATTATTTTACGCCACAGTTTATGCTCGTAAGGCGTTTGAGCACTTTTTTCTTTGAGTCGTAGGATCTTAGAGCGCTTATTATATATGTACATTTTCTCTTTTTACGCCACAGTTTAGGCTCGTAAGGTATTGGAGCACTTATTTATTTATTTTTTTCTTTTACGCCGTAGTTTAGGCTCAGACGGCTTTGGAGCGCTTATATTTTTTGACACCATAGTTTAGGCTCGTAAGGTGTTGGAGCACTTATTTATTATATTTTTTTTACACCACAGTTTAGGCTTAGACGGCTTTGGAGCGTGTTTTTTTACGCGTAGAAACGCTTTAGAAATTTTCCATTTATCGGTGGCGGAGAATATTCACCGTCTGGGGAAATAATTTTATACGCGCCACTAGAGTATACTTCTTTTATGATGTAAGGGACTTCCCATTCAGGCTCAAACTTTCCTTGCATCTGATGTGTAACATTCATGGGGCGAATAACGGCGAGAACTAAATCTCCCTCTTTGAATGACCTCCTTTTGAGGCGCTTATCAAAAGCTCGTGACATTCTAGCCTGATACGCTTCTAGGTTTTGTAATGCCTGTAGATGTTTCCCTTTAGGACGTTCTAATTCCTCTAATCGTATTTTAACGGCCTCCTCTTCTAAGAGTTTCTCATGCATAGCGACTCTTAAAGAACTAATTTGCACTTCCAATGCTAAGGCCGCCTCTCCTCCATACACCAAGGAGTAAGGAGTCATTCCAGTTGGTGTACGTATCGTGGTCCTTTACGCCCACAAGGCTTCAAGCATCTTTTCATGCAAATCCCGCTTGTTCTTTGAAACCATCTTCTTTAATAATTTGCACAGGGTTTTATTAAATGCCTCAGCTTGTCCATTGGCTGCTGCATTATATGCCGTAGAAAAATGAGGTTTTATTTTAAATTTTGCGCACAACTTTTCCATCTGTTTATTTTTGAATGGTGACCCGTTATCAGATATAATTCGCGCTGGGACGCCAAAGTGATATATAAGATGAGTCCTTATAAAATTCTCCACATTTTCTGCCTTAACTTCTTTTAATGGTACGACTTCCGCCCATTTAGAGAAATAGTCGGTCGCTGCGAGAATGAATTTATGCCCTTTGGATGATGACGGTTGAATGAGTCTGACTATATCCATTCCCCACATTTCAAAGGGCCAGGACATGCTGGTGGGGTGCAGTGGCTCATGTGGTTGATGGATGAAGTCAGCATGTACTTGACATTCATGACACCTTTTTGCAAATTTCATAGCATCTTCAAACATTGTAGGCCAATAATAGCCCAAATGTTTTAATTGGTAATGCAGTTTGGGACCAGACTGGTGTGCACCACAAACACCGGCATGCACTTCCCTCAACACTTCCATCACCTCATTTCCAGCAAGGCAACGCAGCAAGATGCCATCATACGAACGTCTATAAAGCGTATCATTTATACATATGTAGTGGACTGACGTTCTTCAGATTGTAGTCCTTTTGCAAGAATTGAGAGGTAGATAACCGTGGTGTAAATATTTGAGAAATGGAGTCCGCCAATCTCCTACTTCAATTTCACAAATTTTCGCTGTCAATGCTATAGAGGATGTTGTTTCACCCTCCTCAGCGAATATTGGCAGGACGCGTACGTCCATTATTTCATAAGAATTCATTGACATGCTAGCTGCCAAACTTGCTAGCGCATCAGCCTTTTCATTTTGGCTTCTAACGATATGTTGTATACTTAAGTTAGTGAACATAGACATAAGCTCTTTTGCTCTCAGAAAATATGGCATTAATTCCTCTTTCCTTACCATGTAAATCCCTAAAAGTTGGTTAATAACTAATTGGGAATCACCATACACTGACAGTGTGTTCAATCCCATATTTAAGGCTATTTCCAGCCCTATAATTAAAGCTTCATACTCAGCAGAATTATTTGAAACTGCTGAGGTTAAAGTGAATGAATATGGAATTATTTCTCCACCAGGCGTAACAAAGATGATGCCGGTGCCCACTCCCGATCGCCGACAAGCACCATCAAAATATATTTGCCATGTTGGATTGGCGACCGATGTGACAAATATCTCTTCATCTGGTAAATCATCATCGATCGGAAAATCGTCAGGAATAGGGTGTGCAGCTAGAAAGTCTGCCAAAGCTTGCCCTTTCGTAGCTTTTTGTGGTACAAACACAATGTCAAATTCTGACAGGAACATTGCCCATTTAGCTAATCTCCCTAAAAGAACCATTTTATTTAAGATGTATCGGAGCGGATCTGCTCTCGAAATGAGGTGCACGGTGTGTTCTAGCATATAGTGGCGCAATTTTTGTGCCGCAAATACCAGTGCCAGACATATTTTCTCCATGTCTGGATAATTGCATTCTGCCCCCACAAGGGTGCGACTGAGATAATATAAGGACATTTCTTTTCCTTCATCATTATTCTGCATCAAAAGAGCACCTAGTGATGTTGGCATGGCTGCCGTATAAAGAATTAATGGTCGTCCTTTAATTGGCGCGCTCAGGATAGGGGGATTTATTAAATATTTCTTTATATCTAAAAATGTGTTTTGGCATGCTTGATCCCATTGAAAAGGGACACCTTTTCTCATAAGCTGAGAAAAAGGTTTGCATCTCCCGGATAGATTTGAGATAAATCTCCTAATATATGCTAAATGACCTTGGAGGCTCTTCAATTTATGGAGTTTTGTAGGTGGTGGCATTTTAACAATTGCCCCTATTTTAGTTGGGTCAATTTCGATTCCACGTTTTGTAACTATAAAACCCAGAAATTTCCTAGGCGAGACCCCAAAGGCATATTTCATTGGGTTCATCTTCAAATTATGTTGTCTAAGGCGTTCAAAAACCATAGAGAGATGTTTTAAGTGATCTCTTTCATGTTTCGACTTTACAATAATGTCATCTATGTAGCACTCGACGATGATGTGCAATAGTCAATCAAAGACAATTGTCATGGCTCGTTGATATGTTGCACCAGCATTTTTAAGTCCAAAAGGCATAACCCTATAACAGAATATACCTTTGGGTGTTCGGAATGCGGTTCACTCCTCATCTTCTGGTGCCATTTTTATTTGATTATAACCTGAATAGCCATCCATAAATGAAAATATTTCATGTCTCATAGTAGCATCAAGAAGTATTTCAGAGATAGGTATTGGAAAATCATCTTTAGGGCATGCCTTATTCAAATCTCTAAAATCTACACATACACGGATTTGCCCATTCTTCTTCTTGATAGGAACAATGTTGGAAAGCCACTTAGGATATTTGACTTCTCGAATAAACCCAGCTATTAAAAGTTTATCGACTTCAGCTTCTATTTTTGGGAGTATATCTGGTCGAAACCTCCTTTGTGGTTGCTTGACCAGTGGAATGTCTTCTTGTACAGCGAGTCGATGTACTGCCAGTGCTCGATCCAAACCCCGGCATTTCTTCATATGTCCAAGCGAACACATCCCTATTTGTCGAAAGAAATTTATGATATTCTTCTTTAATTTCCTTGGATAAATGTTTGCTGATATAAACTGGACGAGGCTCGTCGAGCGTCCCAATATTGATTTCTTCCAATTCATTAATGGTGGGTTGATTTCCATCCTCCATTTGTGGAGCCGCTGCCGTTGTGTCTATAAATTCAGCTGAGGTCATACAAACATCATAACCCAACCCATACCTCTTTTCCTTTAATGTTTGATCCTCATGTAGGGCTTCAAGTTGTGCTTGGGACAGCGCCTTTTCAAATGGTGCAAGTTGCCCCGGCCATTGCATAGAGAAGGGCCTTTAATGATATCATAACCCATTTTCTGCATCATATAAACAACCTTATTGTCATATAAAGAAATAGGTAATGATTCATCATCCTTATTTGACAAAGTAATTTGAGCCACTACTCTACTCTTATTTTTGCTCGTGCTAGAGTTGTGCAATTGATTTTGAGCTTGTTTTATTTTATATCGTATCAAAGGAGGTAACGGTGTCGAAAATTCAATACCTTTATTAGAGGATGATTTATTCACGACACGAAATATTGGATCTCCTTTCTTCCTTTGGTCACTTGGTATATATTGATATATATTCGCTGTTGATGAGGATTCCTCAATATCTTTCTTTATGAAATTTGACACTGGTACAAACACTGACTTTGGGTTACACACTTTATCAACGGGCTCAAAGTAGAATTTTGCATCAGCATAGAAGGATTCAGCTACTGTGAATGGCTTTTTATCGGCAAATATCCATATTGTCTCCCCTGACTGATCTTTGTATTTGATGCATTGATGAAGCATAGATGGTACGACTTGATTTTCATGCAACCATGGGCGACCAAGCAGGGCATTATATGAAGTAGCCGCATCGATCACGTGAAAGTTCACATATGGCATAGTGTTTCCAACTTTAAAACCAATGGTATGGTACCCATAGCTTCCTGACCCGATTGATTGAAACCATGAATAACCACATTAGATCGGCTCAAGTCCTTTCTGGAATATCCAATCCTTTTTAAGGTACGCAAAGGTAATAAATTTATGGCAGATCCACCATCTATCATTATACGATTTACGGGCAGCTCATCAATTTCACCGAACATGAGAAGCAGCCTGTTGTGCTTCTTAGAACCTAATAGCATGTCCTCCTCAGTGAACGTCATATTTAAAATCTCAGCTACCTCTCTCTCTGTTTGCAACGCTTCTACTCTATAATCCTCAGGGAAAGAAAGTGTTGTAACAAAAGCCTTGCGCAAATCAGACGAAAGACACAAAGCATGATATACAGAAAGCATAGCTGATATTTTCTTCAAGTGAGAGATTACATCATACTTGACTGACATATTAAAGTCAGTCGTTTCATTTGGGGTTACATTTTTGTTTTTGGGCTCTGTTGTAGGGGTGGCCCCACCTAACCCAACCAGCCTGTGGGAAGGCGTAGATATCGAGAGGCAGTAGTAAGACATGTGTAATGACATGAATGCCCTCCTAAGAAGGCTCAATGTAAGGTTACGAGTGTAAACGCTCCTCGTGCAAGGGCACACATATATACATATCCAAGTCCCTTGGAGATGGCCAAGAGGACATTGCTCACCTAACTCTCCACTACCATATCCCTCTCTCTATTTGGTCTGTAGCCACAACAGGCTCCCTTCCAGTTGGAAGATGAGGATTAGTTAGATGGCGACCTGATCTAAGTTGAATTTGGTCAACTTCTGGAGATTCTTCTTCAGGGAAATGAAGAGAACACTCATCATCATCAAAGACGCCAATCGTAAGGACATCGAATTCTTCATGAGGATTGCTCACACGCTTTATCAATCTTTGCGCTATTCTTGATGTGGAGCATGAATCCTAACCTTGTGCCATCACTTGTCGTAGCATGCGGCCTCCTGGCCGCCACTGCCCCCTATCTTGTACTCTTCAAAAAGTTGATGGGTCAAGCTTTGGGGCATTGATCCATCGATGAAAAGCCTCTCTTTTAAGTTGACAGTTGCATCTTTGCTGCCGACCACAGTACGATGCATAGCCTGAGGAAACCATTGGAATAAACTCAGACTCTAAGACCAGCATTCTTTTATCATAAGCTGATGCCATATTATCAATTGGTGTCATATTCGAAGATGCGAAACTCACCAAATCATCTTGAAAGGTGGCGACATTTGCTGCAACCATTTTATTGCCTTTCTTGAAGCTTTTAAGAAGGTCTGCATCAAATGTTCCTTCATCAATCATTTTCTGGATAATATTCTTTACCACAAAGCAATCTTTAAGCGTATGCCCTAATACGCGATGATAGTGGCTATAATTTGGTTCATTGAACTTGGAAGCTTCTTCAGGCCTTTTTGGCTTAGGGAGCTCTATAAGATTCAACTCCCGTAAGTCCATAAATAAATCATCGACCTCCTCATTAGGGAAGGAATACTCTCTATTTTGTCGCTCACTAAGGGTTGGCCTCCTACGAGTTTGCATTCCACTTTGCTCTTGATTTCTCGTGGTGGCTCCCCTGGACTGTAATTGTGGAATCACCGCTGTCGCTTCCATTGCTTGCACTTGCTTTGGCTTGGCAGGCAACTGATCACGTTGGCCGCCTTTCTCTACAGGCTTGGTGAATGTCTTTGTTCGACGTGCGACATGTTGCATGTAATTCTCAATATCTGTGGCTTTAGAGGCGAGCTCTTCAAAAGTGATAGGCTGCACACCTTGCAAATAAACAGCCATGTCAGGGCACAGATTATTCATGCACATCCGCACCGCTTCTGGTTTAGTAATTGGCTGTGGGCAATGGAGTCTTAAATTTCTCCACCTGTTAATGAAATCAGCAGCCTTTTCATTTGCTCTTTGCTCTGTTTGGGTCAACTCAGTGATGCCCACTATTCTTTGAGTGCTATAGAAGCGCTCGAGAAAAGTGTCTTGCATTTGCTCCCATGTCTTGATTGATCCTAGTGCCAACTTACTATACCATGTGAAGGCTGGACCGGACAACGTTTGCACAAATTGTCGTAAGAGAAGTGCTCCATTATGGGCTGTATCTTGACAGGCTGCAAGAAAATGAGCTATATGCTCATGAGGAGACCCGGTTCCATTGAACTTGCTGAATTGTGGCTGGCGGTAATTGCTTGAGAAAGACACCATGTCGACATCCGGTGGGTATGGCTTAACATACCCTGGACGCATCGAGTAGTGGGTTCGCATATACTGGGCTTGAACTCCTCAGCAATCATCTTTTGGATCACCTCAAGGCTAATTGCAGCTGATGATTGATGACTATGATGACTTACATTAGCATGTATATCATTATCCCGGCTTGTATTATTAGTTATTTGTTTGCGTAAAGCAGCCAACTCATCTTCTTTTTGCTGAAGTGCAGATGTAAGTTGGGCTAACCGCTCCTCAACTGAATGTGTTTCATTTGTCGCAAGAACTTGCTCTGCGTAGCTTGGCTCAAAACTACGGGAACGTAGCTCATAAGCGTCCATATCATGTTGGAGGTCATTTTCAGGAGAGGAAGAGGAATTACTATGGAGGGGATTATGAGACCCTGAGTAATTCGAATCACGCTCTTCATTACCCGAATTTGCTTGACTATGAGTTACAGGACGATGACCCATTACAACATTCTTTCGGGCTTTCTTTCTTTTGAAGTGCGTCGATGTTGAAGACGCTTCGCTGGTGTCATTCGCCACCTCTGTGATTCCGACCGGCATCGAAAGAACTACCTCAACTACATTTTGTGAGGTCCTCTTTCAAGTTGGCCAAGGAGCCATCGTTGTTGCCGACTTCTTTGGTGTGCTTGCTAGCTTCTTCATCACTTGGGTATTGCCACCATGACTTGATGAAGGAGAGTTTGCCCCTTGAATTTTGCTAGATTTAGAGTCAGCTCGCATTGCCAACTCCCTCTGCTTGTAGGTTTCTCGTTTTGCACGTGCACGGGCAGCCTAGGTGACGTAGTTTCGTCATCGAGGTTCTTGCTCAATGAATTCTTGGTACTCTGGCCATTTAGTGAAGGCCTCCGCTCGCCGCATAATAGCACCTCCAACATCATTTGCAGATGCGGATGCACCTGGAAGCATGTCCCTCATAGTTTGGCAGATACTCTATGTGATATATGATCCCAGGGCAGGATTCATTCTTCCTCGAATCCTCAGGCAGTTCTTCCTTACCCTATTCCAAATGGTGGTGCCCACTTGCTCACGTTGATGTCTTGCCATGACAGGGTCAATTGCCACAGGGAAATCAACCCACGCACGCCGAGCATTGCGTTGATGACAACGATGCCGTGACGGAGAAAATGAGCCATCAAAGGAGGGTCATGGAATTGGGGTAGATGACGATAGAGGATCTGAGATTGTTGCCATTGGATTCACGTGGCCCATCTTGATGTCACCAGGAGTGAGGTACACTCCTTGCCACAGGAGCGTGCGTTTGTGGTTTGGTTTAGGCACGGGCCTGCTGGGTTTGTTGGCCAGAGAAGGGATGAACTCCGACGCATCAACTCGGAGTTGAGTTTGAGCGTGACATGGCCCTCCTTCGGACGCAGCATGCTCTATTATCGCAACCTTCCCTTTGTTCATGAGTTGCTGGTGGTACGGTTCATCCACCATCACTGCTTTTCCTTTGTCGCTTGGCTGTGGACAATGGGGTTGGTCTAGCATCATCGCCTTTTCTTTTGGAGTCGATGACGTAGCCATAGCCGCAGTCCGAGAAGGAGCCACCCCTAATATGCTTAGGGCAGGCTTTGATGAGCTCGCCCCCACCAGCTTATGAGCAATCTAGATGAGCTCGTGCTCGATGTTGACGAAGCATTTTCCCTCAATACTGGGTGCGCATTTGCCCCCCGCATTGTAGACGGTGTCGACGGCAAAGACACTCCCTTTGATTTAGAATTTGTTGGGGAAGGAGTCGCAGCTTGTCCGCACGGCATCATTTTCGATGGACCCATCCGCTTCACATGGACAGGCCACTCATCAAGTGTTACATGACGAAACCTTGATGATGACTCGTGGCTTCCAAACTTGGTGCGTGCTTCTTTAGAAAAGCCCACTAGAACCGAGTCAAAGGGACCGGCCTCAAGTACGTTGAGATGTTGATCGAGTGAGGTGGCTCCTGAAGCTTTTGCTGCTGCCCTCATCCTCCTTTTGGCTGACTTGGACAGGATAGGAATGAACCCATCCTGATGTGCAGAAGTCACTTCATGCTCGTGGTTTGCTGTAGCCGGGGACGCAGGTGTGGTTTGCAGTGAACTTGCACTAGTGATAACTTGAAAAGGCCCCACCGGCACGTCTAATCACAGCGACTCAAAGCGCATCGTGACGAATTGTTGAACTCGCCCCGCCATCCCTCCATATAAAGAAAACCATATATTAGCCTTCTTGCATACATACATATATATGTCAGCGACATGATTAAATTAAACAACATATGTTGCACTTTGATGTTGGAATGCAAAGATGAGGGGAAAAGTATGTCCCACCGGGCGTGCCAGAATCTGATGACGGGAAGATGGGCGTGAACCCACGTCCGCGTCATTAGAGACAAGTTGATTAACTTTAATTGAAAATGAGACAAAGAAATCAGTTATTGCAAGTCCATTACTTCCAGAACTAATACATTTACATAAAAATTCTATTAATTACATCTCTTTGGGAGAAAACCCCTGATTAAGAATTCCAACATAAATATTACAATAAATTACAACATATGACTATTACAAAAATATAAAAGAAAAGGGTCTTCAATCTTAGCGTCGCTGATGGATGCTTGCTCGATGGTATTTTAGTTGTATATATATTATTTTGCTAGCATGACATAGTTTTTTTTAGCGAACCTATGCATGTAGCGTGATTGAAGCTTAATTATTTCAGCCTTTTTATGTATAGTTTTACTTTTCCATATATTTTCTATGAACATTGCATTGCTAACATGGCATAGTATTTATTTTTTAGCGAACATATGCATGTAGCGTGATCGGAGTTTAATTATTTCAGTTTTTAGATATTTTTTTACTTCACCGAATATTGCATAGCGCTTGCAAATATTGAGTACTCGCATGTAGCATAGCCCAAGCGAATGTCATTTTTTATTTTATTATTACTAGCGTCACACGAATTTTATGCACGTAGTGTAATATGGGTTTGAGTGTTTCATTATTTTATTTTACTTTTGTTTTGCTCCGCCTTGTATTACTACTAGCATTGTATAGCGCTAGCAAATATTAAGCGCTTGCACGTAGCGTAACCGAAGCGAAGTTTGTTTCTTTAATATTTGTGTTACTACTAGTATGCCATGGATTTTATGCACGTAGTGTAATAGGAGTATTTCGTTATTTTATTATTTTATTATTGTTTTGCTCCACCTTGTATTACTACTAACATTGCATAACGCTTACAAATATTAAGCGCTTGCATGTAGCGTAACCGAGGCAAAGTTTATTTTTTTATACTTTATTACTACTACCGTACCATGAATTTTATACATGTAGTGTAATAAGAGCTTTATTATATTATATTATATTATTATTATTTTTATTGTTTTGCCTCACCTTGTATTACTACTAGCATTGCATAGCGCTTTGAAATATCGAGCGCTTGCATGCAGTGTAACTGAGGCGAAGTTTGTTGTTTTAATATTTTTATTACTACAACCGTGACGTGGATTTTATGCACGTCGTGTAATAAGAATTTGAGTATTTTATTATTTTTTATTGTTTTACCTCACCTTGTATTACTACTACCATGCCATGGATTTTATGCACGTAGTGTAATAGGAGTATTTCATTATTTTATTATTTTATTATTATTTTGCTCCACCTTGTATTACTACTAATATTGCATAACGCTTACAAATATTAAGCGCTTGCATGTAGCGTAACCGAGGTAAAGTTTGTTTTTTTATACTTTATTACTACTATCGTGCCATGAATTTTATACACGTAGTGTAATAAGAGCTTTATTATATTTTATTATTATTTTTTTTTTATTGTTTTACCTCACCTTGTATTACTACTAGCATTGCATAGCGCTTAGAAATATCGAGCGCCTGCATGCAGCGTAACCGAGGCGAAGTTTGTTGTTTTAATTTTTTTATTACTACTACCGTGACGTGGATTTTATGCACGTAGTGTAATAAGAATTTGAGTATTTTATTATTTTTTATTGTTTTGCCTCACCTTGTATTACTACTAACATTGCATAGCGCTTACAAATGTTGAGCGCTTGCATGTAGCGTAACCGAGGCGAGGTTTGTTTTAATATTTGTATACACATTGTTATATTTTTTTTGCAGCATACACCCACCCCTAATTCGTATCCATTTGAGCGGACCGAATTGAGGAAATAGGGTTTTCAATCTTCTCACTCACGATTTGTATCCATTTGTAGGGGACTAAACCTAAGAGATGAGGGATTGAGCCCTCGTTCTTTGGGTTTGTATCCACCTAATGGGACCGAACCAAGAAGATGAGTTTTTCATGCCACGCATTGATTTGTATCTATTTGTAGGGGACTGAACCTAAGAGACGAGCGATCAAACACTCGTTTTTCGGGTTTTTATCCGCTAATGGGATCGAACCAAGGGGGCAAAAGCATAAAAGAAAAAAAATGAAGCACCTTGATTCGTACCGCGATGACCGAACCTAAGGGCAAAAGAGAGAGAGAAGAGCAAGAATTTTACCTTTGCCTCTGTAGCCCTCCCTCTCCAAAAGCTCTCTCTTTTTCTATAGTTTCTCCTCTTAAGTATTTGTGTATACTTCCTTTTCTCTCCAAATATGGCCAGCGTATTCTCTCTTTTTTTTCCCAAAGTTCTCTCTTTCTCTACCTTTCACTCTCTATTTATAGAGCAAGTATGAGGAAAGTTCATAGAGGGAAGTTATAGCAACTCCTCTTTTATTTTATTTATTTTCTTCTTGCTGGAAACTACCTACACATGCACAAGCGGTTATGAACGTGGTTGTGCACGGTAGTTGCGCATGACGTGCTGTGCTTGTAGTTATACTCTTTTGTTCCATTTTCTTTTCCCTATTTTTTTGCTGATGTGTAGTATAAGACAGGTTGAATCGAGTCTTGTATGCGTGTAATTGTAGGTGGGTTTGTTAATCATTGAAGCCATGCAGATAGCGGATTAGTGGGTACGACTTTGCACTAATTAATTGTACGTGTGCTAGACGTGTGCTAGACATTGAAGCAAATACTTAATACGAGTATGGATTTAGAACTTTGCACTAATTAATTGTACGTGTGCTAGACGTGGTATGCATGCACAAGCTAGACGTTGTAATGGCCTTGCAGACTTGTTTCTTGTCCCTTTTTTTGTTTTACTGCTAACGGCCGGTTAGAACATGGGTCCATTCACTACTACAGAAATCATCACAAACGGTTCAAAAACGTTATCACAGACGGTTTTTTGAACCATCTGAATTTATGGGTCAGTGATAATCGAAAGTTATCACAAACAGTTTGTGAGCCGTCTGTGATAAATACAATACAGACGGTTCTAGTTTAGAACCGTCTAGTTTAGAACCGTCTGTGAAAAACACTACTTAGAACCATCTGCGATGTGTGAGTATCACAAACGGTTCTAGGTTCTAACTTAGAACCGTCTGTAATACTCACACATCACAGACGGTTCTAAGTTTAGAACCGTCTGTGATATGTGAGTATCACAAACGGTTCTAAACTAGAATCATTTGTGATGTGTGAGTCACAGACGGTTTATACTACAGGAATCTATGATAATTCATTCTATATTTAAAATTTTTTCTATTTTTCAGTTAGCCTTAGGACATTACAGAATGTTAGCTATACTTTTTGAAAACAAGTGAAAACTAGGAAATACGATATCATCAAACATAGCAGAGAATATTTTATTTCTATTAC
Source organism: Melocanna baccifera (assembly GCA_036346265.1). Classification (NCBI taxonomy): domain Eukaryota; kingdom Viridiplantae; phylum Streptophyta; class Magnoliopsida; order Poales; family Poaceae; genus Melocanna; species Melocanna baccifera. The sequence goes on from CM070702.1 coordinate 7,385,754, forward strand.
AATCCACCATTACAACATCATAAGATTACAATTCATCATTACAACATCACAAGATTACAATCCACCGTTACAATAGCAGAGAACATAGCAGAAAATAATAGAAGTAACAATGGAGGCTACGATGGAGAGAACAATGGAAGCAATATAGTAGAGAACAATTCACCATCACAAACTCGGGTAGGCCTTCTTAGCAGCCGCCTCACTGTAAGCTCCCGGGCAAATACTAGAAGAGAACAAATACTGTAAGCTCCATAACACAGCAGAGAACAAATACTAGAAGAAACAATGGAATGAGGAAGCTTAAGACACATTTGTAGGAAGGGGGTGGATGGGTTTGGGTGAGTATTTATAGAGGAGGGAGAGCAACGATCCGTGGGGTGTGGGTTGATCGGTTTCTATTATTTGGAATTGGGTTGAGGAGGATTAACGGGCCCAGTGGTCAGAGAACAAGTTATCACAGACGGTTCTTGGCAAGAACCGTCTATAATAGTATCACAGACGGTTCTTTGGTCAGAACCGTCTGTGATATTGGCTTTATATATACCGATATAATATAAACAAATAGTCTCAAAATATAAAATACCAAAGTTCTATATCGCTTATATATATACTTATTTGAAAGGTTTCGACGAGATCTACAACTTTGCAGTTGAGATGAACCTGAAATTTTGAAGGAAAGATCAAAACTTTTGGCAAAAACAAAAATAAAAAACTTACAATTCGAATTTGAGGCTAAAATAGCCGATTTTGGGGGTCTTCAAGGGCGACCGACACAAGTTGGTCATTGTTTTTGGATTAGGCTCGTCGTTAGCTTTCCAACGAGTACAAGAACATCGAAAACGAACTCCGTATGCAAAAATTATGCCTGTTTTACTGAAAGTGTGTGAAAACAGAATCCTAATTGAACTCAGACGGAAAATTATGAAATTTAGGGATGTGGGAGGCGGGAAACATATCACAGACGGTTCTCAATTGAGAACCGTCTGTGATATTACGGAATATTACGGACAGTTCTTTATTAAGAACCATCAATGATATTCAAAATATCACAAATGGTTCTAGTTTAGAACCGTCTGTGATTGCAATTAACACAGACGATTTGTATGGACTATCTATGATGAGACGTCTAATATAATTATTTTTGTAGTAGTGATTAATCATTGAAGAAACTAATTGGCCACTATATTTAGTACTTTGATTAACTCCTTCTTTTCTTTTCTTTTTTCGGGTACATACAGGTAGTGTCGGACAACCGTATGCATACCAAACATTTCATGTACGCGTGCATACGACCACAGCTGTTATACATTTTTTTAGGGTGGCCTGCGGTTTTTCTTCTCTCTAGTATTGTTTTTGTGTACGCCGTCTGGTTATATCAATTTATTTGAGTGAGCATATATTCTCCAAATGAGCTGAAAATTTGACATGAGACTTTCATTCGCACCACAAACATGTCACAAAAAATTCGCCACTCAATTGTAATATGAAGCACACACAAAAAATCCTGGAAGGTGGGACTTGTGCTTTGCGTACGTCATCCGGCCATATTATCTTATTCGAGTGAGCATATGTGCTCCGAATGATCTGAAAATTTGACACAAGCTTTTCACTTGCCCTACAAATATGCCATAAGAATTCACCGCTCGAATGCAATATATACTGTGCAAAAACAAATCTCGGAAGGTGAACTTGGGAGCATGCATGTAGTCTCTTTTTTTTAGTGCACGGACGTGGGATTAGTGGGTTTTCTCACTTTTTTTTTTTGCAAAGCATGTTGGACTTTTTATTTTGCATGCTCCTGGCTGCAGCGTGGCCAAGCTCCCCTTTCTTTTTTTTTTTTGCTCTTTTTTTGTTTAATTAATCAATGGAGAAGCGTGCAGGACGTGGGCATGGGCTTGCTGCATGCAGGTTGTGCTTTCCTTTTTTTTTGCTATCGTAGTGAACTAACTAGCCCTTTTTTTTGTTGAAAGTTAATCAACTAGCTAAAACCCTTTCATGTTCGCATCCACAAAATCATGGCGGCCATGTAGCAGTATATCTTCTTGATTTTTTTATGTGGACCTTCATATCATTAAGTCCTTAATTAACCTATTAATTAGAGAAGCATTTAATTTATGTATGCATGCTATTTTATGTTATATGGGCTTAAGTGTAGACCTTGCCCAAGAGCTTATTTGGTCAAAGGAGCCTATAAAATCATGCATGCATATGCTAGTTCAAGGCAGCCATGCATGTGTCATTTTTTTGGACGTGGTCAATGTATCCACTTGCTTTATTTTTTGTTGGCTTGATCTCCGAACTATATGAGTATAGAAGGTTTTATTGGTTTTATTTAACCTTTTGTTGTTTTATATTGTAACGGATTTTAGCCGTCAATATACTTTATTAATTTAATGATTATTTTTAATTTATTTATCCATATTTTAGGTTTAGTATAAAATCAGTGTCAACAAAGACTTAGAAAATTAATTTGCCTCGTCATTTATGATATGTTGTGTTTCATTCTCTATGTCTCTTCATCGTGAATATATTATAATGTTATATGATATACTAATCTACATATCTATATTTTGCAGAGTCTCTTCTGGATATGTGATTGGACTTTTGTTGACAACTCATCAAATCTTTTGTAATGTCGTACTAAGGTACTTGTTATTGTATACTTGTATTTTCATCTATGGACATTCAAATATGTGTTGGATTTTAAAACTATCACGGTTGTCAATTTTGCCTGTGTCATATGTATATGAATTTGTTCGCGCTTATTAGTTATACTTGGGCTCATGCCCCATCTAGGCTCCCAAAAAATCATGGCTTCGCCACTGATTCTACTACACCATCCCACACAGTGAGCTTAATAATATGAGTGACACAGTGCACATAAAAGAAGTTGCCATGTTAGTTTTAAGAATCACTATTTTCAAGTGTAGAAATGGCGGTCTTCACACAAACATCATTTGAAGATGCATTACCGAGGGTGGAAGCAAACAATTTATGTTCATTGTTTCATCCATCCAAAAATAAATTAAATTTGCACTACTCTAATTTGCTCTCACATGTCTTCCTTCAATATGCATGAAGTTTGTACTTACAATCTGGATTTTCCAATCATCGTCAACAAAATGGCTAGTGAGACACAAGTACCCCTCAGTTTGATTAGAAGTGCACATATGCACCCATTTGAAGCTAAATCGACATTTAAGACTGATATTTACCCTATTAATTTGTCTGGTCACTACTACTACAAAAAAGTTATACTAGACGCCTCATCTCAGATGGTTCGACGGAACCATCTGTGTTGTGATTACCACAGACGATTTTACAAGTGTGACCGTCTATGTTACTAGCAATGGCTAGAACCATCTGTGATATATAATTATCATATACGATTCTTGTTAAAAACTGTCTATGAATTATCACAGGCAGTTCGGATTAAAAACTATTTGTCATCTGCAATTATCATAGACGATGTTTAATAAGAACTATCTATGATAATTCATAGACGGTTATTAACAAGAACCGTCTGTGATATCTATAATTATCACATATGGTTTTTGTTAAGAACCGTTTATGAATTATAATTAAATAGGCCAATTAAAAGAAGAGCCATGATGTATGGCTAAGCAAAAAATAATAATAATAAGGTGGACTTGATCTACCAAGTGGTGTGCCATGTCATGCATAGTTAAAAGGAGAGAAATGATGCATGGTTCAGCAAAAATAATAGTAAGGTAGATTTGGTTTGCCAAGTGGTATGTCACGTCATGTCTAGTTAAAAGAAGAGAGATGATGCAGCAAAAATAAGAATAAAGGTGAACTTGGTCTGCCATGTCACAGTCTAAGTCCACCTTTATTCTTATATTTGTTGAGCCATGCGACGTGCAACTATGATATAGCGCGCCACTTGGCAGACAATAATTCACAAACGGTTCTTAACAAGAATCATCTATGATGCCTGCATATCATAGACGGTTTTTAAAAAGGATCGTCTGGGATAATTATGGATGTCACAGATGGTTTTTAATCCAACCCAGCTATGATAATGCCTTGCCACATCATCAATCCGCAACATCTTCCTTAGGATCCTGATTTCACCCGTTCATTCTCTCCGCATCGAATGTCAACCACCGAGTCTCCTCCTATCTCTCCCCATTATTAATCCCCCACTTTTTCTCCATTTTCATTCCAAGAACCAACACAACAGGTACTTGATCCTCTACCAACGAGCGTGGCCTCATCATCTCCTCCCTGGTACAAATCCGTCTGTCCCAAGTAGGTATCTTTTTTTAATTTTCTTGTCCCAAGAATTGCAAATCTAATTCAGAGTTTTGATTGATGCAACCTTTTTGGTGCTGGTAGGAGAATGGCATGAAGTCGGAGTTCGGGCTGGCACTGTAGGGTGTCAAGTAGGTGCACTCCGTCAGCAAATCGCTTGAGAAGGTATCGAAATCGAATTGGTGTATGTGTTTTCATTGTTGTGTCAGTGTCGTGACTTTTTGGTTGGGACGTAGAGTAGTGACTTGGGAAAGTTTTTTTGTGTGCAGGAGCTAAAGGAAATGTGTGTAGTAGTGGAGCTAGAAAATGCATAGAGCTTGGCAGAACTAATCACACAACAAATCACTCCTCTTTATGGATGCCTCCAGTTTACCATTAATCAGATAATAAATTGGATATCAACCACAGACCGAACTTGGTAGAACAAAACAAATAAATAATTACACGACAACCAAAAATATAACAAAAGGCATATTGAGCTGTGATTGAATTCAAAAGCAAATGCTTATCATATATAGTTCTTTTTATTAACCGTCTGTGATATGCCCATCATAGATGGTTGGTATATAGAACCGTTTGTAATAATTACAGACATCACAAATGATTTTTAGTAGAAGCCGTATGTGATAGCAGGCCTTCACATATGATTCTTTATACAAACTGTCTGTGTTGTGACTTATTACAGACGGTTCACAAACCATTCGGAATAAACGTATATTATCATAGACATATAAATTCAGATGATTTAAAAAATTATATATGATGATGATTTAGAATCGTCTGTGAGGACTTATTATCATTCATGCACGAACATTGGATGGTGAGGTTGGAATATATAGCAAATCAAAAGATTTTTTTCTGGTTTCGGCACTACGGATATGCTTTGCACGTACATGTGTTGCATCAGGTACATGCACGCGAATTAATGACGTGGTAAGTAGTAGCATACGCTTAATTTTCCACAAGACAAAAGGGCAGTGGCCCAACTTTATTCATAAGTAGACACGTACTAATACACATGGGCTTTCGCATATATTACTCGCCCGTACAAGCTCCTCGCCGGCGATCACCGTAGACGAGTCGACGTTGCAGTCCGTAGTACGTACTAGCTACTAGCTAGTATCATTTTTATTTTATTGTAGGCAGGCACTGCACTGCACACGACGATCGAAACGCAGGATATCTACTGTGACGACGACTTGATGGCCCCGTCGAAGGGACCCTGGTAGTCGCACTCGAGGTTTGGCCCGTAGCTCACGCCGAGGATGTCGCAGTAGCGCTTGTAGAACCTGACCCGGCCACAGTCGGTGCTGCCGCGGGCGCACTGGAGCCCGCCGGTGAGTATGTTCGTGGTGAGCCCGTAGCCCGGCACGCGGCCGGCCGCCCTGTCCAAGGCCGTCGGGGTCCACTGCCCGGTGACGACGTCGTGGCACGACGGCTGCTCCGGCGACCGCGGGGTCATCCAGAGCCACAGCGCTGTCTTGAACGCGACGGTCGGATCGGTCGCCACCAGGTCTGGGTTGGCCAGCAGATCCGCGCCGATCGCCCGCCCGACAGGGCCGTAGTTGTAGTTGCTGAAAGTACAGTACGCTTATATATATCGTATGTGATTTCTTTCAAAATATAAGACATAAATTACTTAATCTTATTCTCTAGACATAAGGTGTGCATGCAAATTTAGCTATTTCATTTTTCTCTTATGTCCTCGTTTATATTCCATCTCTCTTCATCGTTACCAAGAGACATAGGGAGTCTATTCCTTAATGAACGTCATGTTCATGCTTGAGGGATAAAATCGTAGCATTTCAGTTCCTTTTCATAGTAGGCTTTCCAAGGGCTGTGCTTGCTGGCTAGCTTGCTTTCACATCATATATGTTCCAGTCCTGCAGGCAACGAGATTAGTAGGTACTATGTATTAAGATGGCTTATGCATGCTTACTAGGTGATTTGCATCGGTCCACGAGCATGGTACTTCTTGCCCGGAGCACACGGCCACTGCGCGGTCGGCACGCAGTGATCCGAAGTGGCGCCCTTCACCTCCTTGTAGCAGTAGCCAAACGAGTACGCGCCACCTGCATGCAGTTATACATACGACGTTGTACAACCGAGTAATTTCTTCGTACAAAACCGATTAGTAGTAGAGTACCAGCGGTGTCGTGGGAAGTCTGTGCCAGGAAAGCGGCGGTCTCCCGCTTCCGCGCGTCATCGTCGCCGGTCGTGCCAAAGGCGGGGAAAGCGCCGGCCGCGGCGACGAAGGCATCGTATGTGTAGAACCCACGCGCCGGGCATGCCGGGTCATCACGATGGGGCAGCATCTTGTCGAACAGGTCCCGGGTGACCACGGCCACCAGGCCGGCGCTGTCCGTGCCGCTGTTGCACGGGCCGCTCTGGCAGCCGTTGCCGCAGTAGTCAACGCCGAGGCCGCAGTACCCCCACTGGCTGCAGCAGAGGTTGTTGGGGCACTTGGCGCCGCCAGCCTGCTTGCCGCACTGCTCGGCGCCGAGTGTGGCACCGTAGCACGGGCCGCTCTGGCACCCCGCGCCGCAGTAGTCGCCGCCGAGGCCACAGAACCCCCACTGGCTGCAACAGAGGTTGTTGGGGCACTGGGCGCCGCCGGCCTGCTTGCCGCACTGCTCGGCGCCGAGTGTGGCACGGTAGCACGGGCCGCTCTGGCAACCCGCGCCGCAGTAGTCGCCGCCGAGGCCACAGAACCCCCACTGGCTGCAGCAGAGGCTGTTGGGGCACTGGGCGCCGCCGGCCTGCTTGCCGCACTGCTGGGCGTGCGTGGTGATCACCGCAGCACAGGCAAGGGCTACCAAGCCCAGCGCTATGGCCTTCATGGCCACGTTTGCAACTTCAAATATTTGTTCTTATTTTTGTTTGGCCTCCTACTTGTTTATGAAGAAACTTGAAAGGCTTGTTTTTTCTCTTTGCGCATGTAGTAAGTGTGCTGCATGAGTGGAGAGGGACCGGTGATAAGGTATGCACCTGCAAGGACCCTTTATATAGGGGGAGAGAGGCAGGGTACTACTACTACTATAAAAAAATTTATATTAGACGTTTTATCACAGACGATTTATAAAAACCGTCAGTATTAAATGCAATCACAGATAGTTCTTAATAAGAATCATCTGTGATATATTTCCCGCCTAACATATCTCTAATATTTTATAATTTTCCGCCTGAGTTCGAGTAGGATTCCATTTTGACACACCTTCAGTAAAACGGACATAACTTTTGCATACGGTGTCCGTTTTTGACGTTCTTGTACTCGTTGAAAAGCTAACGACGAGCCCGATCTAAAAACAAACCCATTTGTGCCAGTCACTGTCGAATACCCCTAAAATCGGCCATCTTTAGCCTCAATTTTGCATCGTAAGTTTTTGATTTCTGTTTTTGGCAAAAATTTTGATCTTCCCTTTGAAATTTGGGGTTCATCTCAACTGCAAACTTGTAGATTTTGTCGAAACCTTTCAAATGAGTATATATAGATCATATAGAACTTTGTTATTTCATATTTTGAGATTAGTTGTTTATATTGTATCGGTATATATATAACTAATATATATCACAGACGATTCTAGTTTAAAATCGTCTGTGATAAATTGGTCTCTGACTGCTGGGCCCGTCAATCCTCTCCAACCCAATTATATCTAATAGAAACCGACCAACCCACACCCCACAGATCGCCCCACCTCTTCTTTCCCTACAAATACTCACCTGAATCCATCTCCTACCATTTATGCGCTTAAAATCTCTCCAGGCTCCTCACTGTCCTCCTCCTCGATCGACATGTTGGAAGCGAGTGCAGACAATTTGAAGGTCGCATACCAGGTCAGCCAGCCAGCACCTCCCTCCATTGTTTCTTCTAGTATTTGATTCTATAACTACGATGATTCTGTTGCTACTTTGTGGCATTTAGGGCTACCCAGGAGTTTACAGTGAGGCAGCTACCAAGAAGGTCTACTCGAGCTACTTTGTAGGGTTAGGGCTGCTCGGTTTGTAATGTAAATAGAAAGTAAATGGAATGTTATCTGCTATATTTTCTTATGATATCGTAATGGTGTATTTTAATCTTGTGATGCTGTAATGGTAGATTGTAATAGAAATAAAATATTCTCTGCTATGTTTGATATCGTATTTGCTTGTGTTAGCTTGTTTTCAAAAGGTATAGCTAACATTTCCTGAGATTAACTGAAAAATAGAAAAAATTTATGTATAAAATGAACTATCGTAGACGGTTTTATAGTATAAACCGTCTGTGATTCACTATCACAGACGATTCTAGTTTAGAACCGTCTGTATTATATTTATCACAGACAGCTCACAAACCGTCTGTGATAACTTTCGATTATCACTGATCCATAAATTTAGACAGTTCAGAAAACCGGCTGTGATGACGTTTTTGAACCGTTTGTGATGATGATTTATGTAGTAGTGTACCTGTTACAAAACCTATTCCAGTGTGGGCAAATATCAGTATTGTCTCTGGTGGACTTAGACTATAAATAGAGAGGCATTGTACCATATAAATAGATCTGAGATCAGAAATCAATAAAGATTACATATAGTGTTATCTCTCAATTGGTGTCTCTGTGATTGATCTATTGTGTCTTTTGGTGATTGATTGATTGCATAGATTGTGTTACCATTTATCTACTTTCCATCGTTTTCTTAACATATTATCAGCACGAAGCTCTACATGGTGTACGGTGTGCAAATCACGAACCGATCTATTATGCATTGTTGTTCATATTTTTTAATCTAGATTGATTTTGTATTCCCTAGCAATGCCATATTTAGATCAATCTCGCGTTAATTATTTCTAGCAATAGATTGATCTGATATCAACATATTAGATCTAGATTTCAGTAGATTATCATCTAGTTTCTAGATCAGTTTTTCGTTGATGCATGCAGGCTCGTTGGATGGCTACACGCCCTACGTGGGTGGCACGACAGGCGCCCTAGCCCGGCCATCCACCGATCGACTGTGTTGCAGGCTGTGCGCTACCCGCCTCGGCACGACGACCAGTGCGCACGGGGGGTTCATTTCCGCGTGGCGCGGTGTGTGCCAATATGTCATACATGATAAATTAACAAACCCTTGCTGAAAACTGAAAATAACTATAAAATTTGACCCTGAAGTTTATCGTAATTGCAATCGAGTCCAGTAGACCGTATTTCTTCCTTATGTCTTATTTACTAGATTATTTAAAGCTCTATTATGATCTAGTTAACATGTGACATTATTGTTTTATTTTTTGGAATAATGTTTATTCAGCATATCATTTCTGCTCATTTAGTAATTCTAAAAAGTTCTTATTAATTAGCAAAAAATTATTAAAAATTCTAGAAAATCCTAGAAACATGGTTTCTAGGTATATGAGCTTCCATAAATTTGTGAAATCTTAGACTTAGTACACCTTGGAAGCATCATATTTTTTTATGGTTTATTTCCTGGCATTGTGTGTTTGGGATTTATTTAATAGGTTAATAATTCTAAAAATTGCTTAAATGCCCTAATAATTATCAGAGAATCACAAAAGATTGCTAGAAAAATCTGAAAAATGATACTTCATCTATTGAATAGATAAAAGTAAATCTTTACTGTTTGCACTCATTCCATGCACCTGAGATTACTTACCAGAAGTAAGTATGTAGCAAATTGCATGAGTATTGTTGGATTTTGAGCATCACTAAGTGAATATTCGCTTGCCCTGAATAGCTGCAATTATATCACCTAGGCATATTTTATTAGCATACAGTCATACCTCTGTCAAGCCTAATGTTAACAAAACTGTAACCCTTTTTACCACTAAGGTAAAAACTTTGTAGTTGGTGAGGTATCGCCTCTACTCTACTCTGAAGTGTTATTGATGGCCCTGTAGGCACTTTGACTGGACCAATTGCTATCTCTTGGACTAGAAGTCCACACGCGAGTATTACTCTGCCTTACACCACATTGTCTCTGGACAAAGTTTATGTAACCCATATGTTACCCATAAAAAGGTGCATTCATAAGCAAGAATATACCTACAAGGAACAATATGGAGACCAGCATCATTCTCCTAGTTATCCCTTAGATTTATTTGGATGTCATTTTTCTACATGAGTAGCATCAATTGTATAGATACAGCTCCTGTCGAGCTTGATCTTGCTCATGAAGAGTACCTCCTATCTTTTGCTAAAATTATGCATTAAAAATTATTTTCCTAGATACCATAAATACTTGGTCTAAATTGTTCTGTTAAAACCTTACCCCTGCTAAATAGTTGCTTAATAGAACACATTGCCAGCAGCATATCTTACCTGAACTAAGATTAATTAATAATGCATGGAATAACATTTGTAAATATTATGCCTGATATTTGAAAAGAATAACATACCCAATTTATTATTGCCCAGATGGCAATACGAAAAGTGCCCTTGAAGGCAGAAGAAATCTAGTCAAATGTTAAATATCAGAAGGATCACCTCAACTAGAAAATGTTATGAATCCCAAAGACTGGAAATCTATATACAACCCCCATCTTTCATATCACTAAGTGTATGACGGTTTCACACCAATAAAATTTTACTCTTGAAGTAGTATAATAGCAATTTATCGCTAAAACTTTGAGTTAATTCAAAACAAATGTTAGAAGCAAGCGCTCTCACTTGAAGTTTTATGACGGGCGTGAAAAGAGGGAGGAATTTGGGGTATATGAGGAATATTAGAACCTTCAAGGTACGAGTACAAGAGTAATGACAAGCATTGTGGCATATTCCAGGTCAAATCCAGAAGCAAATAAGCCTGAAGCTATAAATTTGAGAGATAATTAAATCTACTATCCACTGTTGGCAAATCATTGCAACCCTCGAAGGGTAGTTGATTTGTCCCTAGTAATAAATTAGTCGCCAGCATGCGACCACACACATGTGTATTACACGGTAACATGAAGGTACCGTGCATATGCCAGAATGGTACATATTGGAGTATACCATACTCATATGATATTGCACATGTATTTTGGCAAATGCAGTCTGCAAATGTAATGCCACTAGAAGCTATAACAATTTGCCTAAAACAAATATAATTCTCAAAATAATAGATGACCTATTGGATTTTAATGATCCAAAATGATTTAAATCTGTCATACTTATTTGACATCATAAATTATAATAGACATATAAATTAATCACATATATTTCAGAAGAATAATTATTCCATCTGGAAGGTTCAACTAGAAGTATATTCCAACAGAATATATATTCCATGCAGATTAATCGATGGTCATGTTTTATGTGACAGCGTTATGCACTTGTAAACATCTTGAAAACGGATATTATACTGTCAAAACATAATACTCCGGACCAGGTCAAAACATGTTGCACTAACACAAAACCTGAAGTTTGTGTAATCCAAATTTTAAGTCAGAAGTACGATTAATTGGATCATAACATTGGGCAATATATAAGAAGCTAGAATATTTCGGTTGTATCAGATTAATAACCCACTAGATATTTGGAAAAATCTATCAGAAGTAGAGATGTGCAGTTTTTCATGCCACTACATTAATAAGTATCTAGCTCATTGCATTAAGAAAAAGAATTCCAATCAAGGATTAGTGTGTATTATGTGAATCAATCATTTCTCATATGATATAACCATCGCACCATACTGAGGGGATTTTAAAATATGCTATTAAGTAAGATCACATCCCGGCATTAGGGAGAGAGAAATGCCCAAAAAAAATTTGAATGCTGTGATATTTTCCTTAAAAAAGATCTTTACTATGTGGTTCATGCACTAAGTTAAATATAAGTTTAGTTGATGCTCATATACGCCAAAAGCGGGGAGACTGCCAGATTTCTTTTTACATTGCAAGGAGGAGTTACAGAGTATTTACTTGAAGTAAATATGTCACTAAGTTTGGAATACCCTTAGTTGAATAGTCTATCCATCTTTACGAAAATTGACTATCGGTTAGTGACCTAAACTCTACGAGGATGCCTGTGGATCTAAGGTCTAGTGACACTAGTCAAAATAATCATTGAACACTCCTTGAGTACTCTAAAAGAGAACTTACCCTGAAGGTGAAATACCTCATGAAGAGGCTCATCCTGAAGATAAAAATGAATAAGGCACACGAAAGCAAAATTGAAATGACGAGTTTTCGTTAACACTCATCGACAACTAGTTTGCCTCTAAAATTGCTAAAGCTCGTATGAGAAAATAAAATCGGAACCAAAGTCCATAGCCGAGCACATGAGGTGTTCATATCGGATAAAAATGAAAGAAAGCAATTGAGTCTGAACCATAATCGTAGATGAAAGTCTTGGAACCTGTTTGTTCAGACCGATGGGTCATTATGAAAAATGAGGTGGTGAAAACAATAGTTCAAGAATCCCTGAAGAGATCGATATTCTCCTGTTATGAATAAAATGATGTTCCGTTATATAATAACTCTAGCAGATGACATGAATAAAATATGTAGTTATCGGATTCTGAAAATCCTTAATGGGATCTCTGAAGGAACCCAAAGTTCAATCCCTGAAGGATTTGGTGTTTTTACAAGAAAATAAATTTATATATGTATATAAAACTCATACCTGATAAACTCTTACTTGAAGAAAGAGTATCTCTTAAAAGAGAGAGTACTTCTCTGAAGAGAAATTAAATCACCAGTTGATCGAAAATACACCAACAATTATGCAATATCTAGAAGTAGATAAAGACCCATCTAAGACCCAAGGGAATAAAATGAGGAAATTAAGAACCAGAAATTCGTCATATAAGCACATATGAAGTGCATCTTCTACCAGAAGCTAATGGAGTGGCAGTATCCTCTATTACCATGAAGGTACCATATATATTGGTGTTAATGGAAAATTTATTAATCCCCTAAGTGCCAAAATTAAGAGTGGTTATATTAATTCTGTGATAGTATGACTATGCTTTTAGTTCTGCTGAACAGACTTTTGGTCATATGGTACTACTCAGATATAGTTGCTAAATATTAAGACTCTGAAAGGTTTTTGATAAGTCACATCCTGAAGAAATGTGGCATCGTAATTGATTACCCCTATATCCTAATCAGAATAAATATACTAGCTTGTATTCATTTTTTAAAATGTATTAAAGGCATTGGAATAATAAGACTTTACCGGAAGTGATCTTCAGGGGGAACATATGCTAAACCTTTATAGTTATGCATGAGATTCAGAGAATCTTGACTTTAGTCAAATCTAGAAGGTATTGACTTGATGATCACGACCTTGAAGGTTTACCACCTATCAATATAAGTCCAATCGATGGACATGATATAGTCTTAAAGATCATAATATATCCTGAAGATAGTTTATAAATTCTGAAGATAAGTGTTGCAAATCCTGAAGATAAGCGTTGCACTCTTTTTTTCTTAGTAAGATTTTTCTATTGGGTTTTCTTGCTTGAAGGGTTTTAATGAGGTAACAACTGCAATACAATTTAACGTGTGTTATATACTCTTTTCTCTATTCCTTTTTTTTCACTAGGTTTTTGGAAGGAGTTTTTAATAAGACATATGCATATAGTGGTATGAAGCATCACCAGAATGTGTTGACTTATGTGAATGATTAGCCACATCCAGAAATTATATGACACAAACATCGTTGATGACCCCCACTATTTTCTATGAAGATAATGCAATTTATATGGCACAGATGTAAATAGGCTATATTAAAAGTAATATCACGAAGCATATTGCTCCTAAATTCTTTTATCCTCACAAACTCCAAAAGAACGAAGAGGAAAGATACTAAAGCTAAGTCTTGTGATAATTTGGCAGATTTATTCATAAAATCTCTCTCAGCTTCTAGCTTCCAGAAGTGTGTTTGAGGCATAGAGATGAGATAGCTTAGAGAGTTACAAATTCAGTGAAGTAAGTTCCTGAACCATAGCCCTGATGTAAAGCCAGAAAACTTACATGATCCTGAAGATCTAAATGTTGCACTCCTTTTCTCTTTGTGAGTTTTTCCTGAAGTTTTTCTCATATAAAGAATTTTAATGAGGCAACAAGTAAGTCACAAGAAATGAATGAGATGTACTTCTTTTCTCCATCATTTTTTCCTACTGGATTTTTGAGACGAGTTTTTAATGAGACATGTGCATACCGTAGTATTCATCCAAGGGAGAGTATTACGAAACGTAGAAGATTTCAGTGTAGGCAAATACCAGAATTGCTCCTGGTGGGCTTAGACTATAAATAGAGAGGCATTGTATTATGTAAATAGATCTGAGATCACAAATCAATAAAGACTACATCTGGTGTTTTCTCTCAATTGATGTCTCTATGATTGATCTATTCTGTCTCTTGGTGATTGATTGATTACGTGAATTGTGTTACCGTTCATCTACTCTTCATCATTTTCTTAACACAGCTCATTCTTCATGTGCTACCAATTACTATTTCCCCAACGGATGTGGCAATTCGCCGTGGTGAAACAGAGTCAAGCCCACGGAACGTGGTACTAAATTGTGCCCATTTGCGAGACGTGGCAAGTCCCCACAGCTCGTTGGCAAGGCCGTGCGTGATGCGTCATCGGTAGAAGGACGACGGCCACTCGAGCGTTCCTCATGACGTGCATGGCGGCCCACACTTTGAGGCCAGGCTTTTTGGCTGCTTGCGAGAGGAAGTTTATTAAAATCAATTTAGTACCACGTGGTCCTAGTATACTTTCTACAGAAAAAGGTGTTTTTGGAAGCAATTGCATCTATCCATCATGAGTTATTCGGGTGCAACCTTACACAGGCAACTAACAACTTACGTCTGGAGCAGCTCCTCCAGTCACGTCCTGCTCTCCTTTCTCGACTCACTTCCATCTGTTAGCTGGACCTCATCATCTGCCGTCGATGGAGGTGTCTCGTTTCCGCTCAGGAAAGGGAAACCACCCTTAGCCTCATTCTTCTCTTCAATATGCGCAAAGCAGAAGAAACTTTTGCGGCAGTGAAGAGACACATAAATAACCTTGCCGATCAAGCAGAAGTGGTCGATTCTGAGGAAGCTTATCATGGCATCCTTTTTGATATTATGGGCCATACTAATGATTTGCCCAAACTAGAGGAGGAAGTGGAGCGGGTAAGGACAATCTTCACAGCATTCGAGAATGCAGTCGCCGATCCTCTAACTCCAAAAGTAGAAGAGGAAGATATGAAGCCTAGAAGACCAAGATCTGGGAATCTCTTTTTTTTAGGATTTTTATAATAAATTTGACTTAAATTTATCTTTTATAAAAGTGATTAGTCACACTGGCACACTTATGTATTCTAATTTAGTAGCTTTTGTAATTTATTTGACAAAGGATAAAACACAGATGGTTGTAAATAAAAATTGTATGTGATAGTTTTATAGACGGTTCTGACTAAAAGTCATCTGTAGTAATAGACAAAACACAGACGGTTGTAAATAAAAACCGTTTGTGATATTTTATAAACGGTTCTAATTAACAACCATCTATGATGATAGGAGATATCACATATAGTTTTTAAATCTAACCGTATATGATAATTTCAAAGACGATTTTCACAATAAACTGTCTGTGATAAGACGTACAGTATAACTTTTTTTATAGTAATACCGCTAGGCTTGGCAAGAGCTGCTGAGTGCAATACTGCGGTAGGGCGCTAGGGACCGCTGGCCTGCCGCACGAGCTGAAGAGCTGCTACACTCTGGGTTTCTCCCACACTAGTGCTCTCCTGCTGAGCTATGATATTATGTAGGAGACACGTGTCACCGGTACGTATACTAGATTTTATACAGGTCATCTATAGCAGGGGCCGCCTTAGGGCTCGAAAAAAGCTCGTTAGTAAGGCTCATTGGCTCGATTTAAAATTGCTTCAATTACACTCGATAATTAGTTAAACATTGAAAGAGTCGATTTCGGATGAAATTAAATTTTTCTTTGGCTCGGCTCGGCTCGTTAGCTCGATTATAAAAAAAATTACAAACTATCAATGAAATGATATTAAATCAAACAATGACAATTTTAGAAAAATCTCGATAAGACAACGAGCTGGCTCGATATCCACCCCTAGGCCGCCTAGTGTGGGTTTTTCTATAGCCACCTACTGTGGGTTAGCAAGAATGCGTCAATTCAGTACCACGTGATGTACGTTTTCTAAGGAAAAACGCTTAGGAAAGACACGTATCCCATTTATAGCTAAGGCTAGGGCTGAAAAAAAGCTTGTTAGTAAGACTTATTAGCTCGATTTAAAATTACTTCAATTACACTTGATAATTAGTTAAATATTGAAAGAGTCGATTTCAGATGAAATTAAATTTTTCTTTGACTCGACTCGGCTCGACTCATTAGCTCGATTCTAAAAAAATTACAAACTATCACTAAAATGTGAGGCCACCTAGTGAGGTTTCGCAAAAATGCGTCAATTTAGTGCCACATGGCCGTACGTTTTCTATAGAAAAAGTCCCATCAGAAGGGGTAGTGCGGCAGATATGTAGCGAGAGTAACCGGTGATGACAGGCTATGCACCTGCGAGGCTCCTTTATATAGGGCCATAGGCAGGGGGCACTACCAGCCATGTGCTACCAATTTCTGTTTCCCCGATGGACGTGGCAATTCGCCGTGGCGGAATATGTTGCCGGAGCAGAGTTACTGAATTCTACCCGGTCGCGAGACGTGGCAAGGCCGCGGGCGACGCGTCATCGGCGGAAGGACGACGGAACTCGAGTGTTCCTCGTAACGTACATGGCGGCGCATACTTTGAGGCCAGGCTCTTTGGCTGCTTGCAAGGGGAAATTTATTAAAATCAATTCAGTACCACGTGGCCTAGTACGTTTTCTACATAAAAAGGTTATTCGTGTTGAGAAACCCCTCGCTGGCGACCAGTCCAAGAGATTTCTCTGCTAAGTACAAGAACGAATCAATCATAAAGCGACAGAATAATAGATTGAACACAGAGAGAGGTAGAGAGAACTCCTGGTCTTTCTTTATTGCTTTAATTCAATGGGGTACAAAATCAGCCATATGACTCTCTATTTATAGGGGAGGGTGAGGGCCCAATATGGATAGGGACTCGTTTAAATGGAAAGAATCCGTTTAAACGGAAACCCTTATCCCTGGTTTCCTAATACTCCCCCTTGGGCACTCATCCGACATACTCATGCCTCGTTAAAACTCCATAAAAACCCAGTGGGAAAAATTTGGAGAAAGAGTACATGATGCATGTTATGCTGCGATTGCACGAATTGCCTCATTAAAAACCTTGATCGAGAAACTTCAGGAAAACTCGTCAAGGGAAAAAGAGTACAATTCACCCAACTTCATTTAGTCTTCAGGACTTTTATTCTTTGGGTACTTGATCTTCGTGATCAAGATTTACTAACGGACTTGAGAGAATTCTCCCCCTGAATTCTGCACTTCTCTAAGTCTCATCATACCGATCCCTTACACGCACCTTTCAAAACTAGATGCGGGGAGGGACTTTGTGAATAGATCTGCTAGATTTTCACAAGACTTAGTATGCGATATTTTAATCTCGCCCATCTTTTGCAATTCATGAGCATAGAAGAACTTGGGGTTGATATGCTTTGTGAGATGACTCTTCACATAGCCCGCTTGTACTTGTGCAACGCAAGCGGCATTATCTTCATAGATAATTGTGGGGTTTTGCACAATGTTCATTCCACATGATCGCTGGATGTGGTGAACCATTCGGCGTAGCTGCGCATTCACGTCTTTGCTTCATATAGCGCTATTATTTACGAGTGGTTCGTCGAGGTAGCTACAAGGCTTTGCTTAGACGATTTCTAGGAAATTGCAGTTCCACCACACAGGAATACATAGCCTGTTTGTGACTTTACGGTATGCGGGTCGACAGTACCCAAAGCATCTGCATAGCCAATCAAGTTCAGATCTTGATTCTTTCAGAAACAATCCAAGGTCCTTGCTTCCTTGGAGATATTGGAAGATGTCCTTTATGCCCTGCCAATGCCTTTTGGTGGGCTCTGCACTATACCTTGCTAATAGGTTCACGGCAAAGGCAATATCCGGTCTAGTGCAGTTCGCTAAGTACATGAGTGCTCCAACTGTACTCAAGTATGGGAATTCCGGTCCCAGGACTTCCTCCTCCTCTTCCCTAGGTCGGAAAGGATCTTTTTCTTACTGGAAAGATCTCCCGATCATAGGTACTTTTGATGGGAATGCTTTCTCAAAGCCGAATCTTTCTAGCACCTTCCAGGTGTAGGTCGACCGATGTACTAAGACTCCTCCAGGACATGCTCAAGTCGCAGCCTAAGCGTAACTTGGTCTTGCCTAAGTCTTTCATTTCAAACTCTGACTCCAAGTAGGAGCTTGCTTCTTTTATATCATCTACTGTCCCGATGATATTCAGATCATCTACATACACTGAGATTATACAGAATCCATTCTGGGATAGCCATATAAATACACAAGGACAGTCCTCATTGTTCGTATAGCCTTTCTTGCAGAGAAAGTCGCTTAAGCGATTATACCACATTCTGCCAGATTGCTTTAGTCCATACAGGGACTTTCTAAGCTTCACACTGTGCAGATTTCTATTTGCTCTGTCTTGGTTCGGGAGAGGAATTCCTTCAGGGACTTTCATATAAATCTTCGAATCCAAGTTACCATAAAGGTATGTAGTCACAACATCCATCAATTTCATTTCTAAATTAAAGTTCACTGCCATTGAGATCAAGTATCTAAAGGTAATTCCACTCATGACTGGGAGTAGGTTTCTTCATAATCAACTCCAGGACGTTGAGTGAAACCTTGTACTACCAGCTTTGCTTTGTATCTCACTACTTCGTTTCTTTCATTTCTCTTTTGAACAAATACCCATTTGTGCCCTACAGGGTGCACATGGGGAGGAGTGCGGCATACGGGCCCAAACACTTCTCTTTTATTCAGAGATAGCAATTCGGTTGCAATTGCCTTCTTCTAATCTTCCCAATCTGATCTTTTCTTACATTCAGCGAGCGATGCAGGCTCGGGATCAAGATCAATGATTGTGACAATTTTTTTTGCGAAGTAGATATCGACATTGGCTGTTGTCCTGTTCAGGGACTCTCCCGTGTGCACATAATTTATAGCTATTTCTTCATGAGTTGCTTCTTCCGAGCTTCATCTTGCGACGCTTCTTTCCATTGCGGTGGCAAGTCCTTTAGTTTTTCGCTCCGATGTGTGCGCACACATCCATGCCGATGGGGATATTCAGATCCGGTATGTCCTTTTCAACAGGTGTCATACTTGTGCCAGGTCTCAACTGGCTCCCCTTCTCATTCTGGGGGACTTCGGTGATCGGCTGTGATAAGTCCTTCTTATCCTTTTTCGCCAGGCATCTCCGGTTACTTTGGATTCGAGGGGCCGGAGTTCTTGTCCTTTTATTCTGAGGCCTTTGGACGGGATTAGGGATACCTTCAATTTTCTTTGGTATTTCGACCCTTTCCGGTGCATTGCGTGCAGGCACATGCGACTTAGTCACACTCTTCAAATCACTAAAGTGATCAGGCAGTTGATTTGCTAATGCTTGCAAATCGATAATCTTCTGGACCTCTTTTTCAGTTTCACTAGTGCGCAGGTCATGTGCAGGAATTCCCGTGGCTTCCCACGTAATTTCCCGATATTTTTCATCAATGGGTTGATTTCTCCCCTAATGTCGGAAATTATCCTCATCAAAAATGCGATCGTGGCAAGCGGCAAGATGCAAATCTCCGACATGGGTTCCAAATACCGATTATGGATGCGCCTCATAACCAACGTATATCCCAGTCTTACGGAGAGGACCCATTGCAGTTCGCTGTGGAGGGGGTATAGGTACATAAACCTTGCATCCAAACCTCCTGAGATGAGAAATTTTCGGTGGTGACCCTTGCGCTAGTTGCATAGGTGAATGGATGTTGTAGGCCGAGGGTCTAAAGTTGATGAGATTTGCTGCATGTAGGACTGCGTGTCCCCAACATGTAGCTGGCAAATTACAATTCTGCAAAAGTGGTCGGGCAATAAATTTAATTCTCTTGATCAATGCCTCTGCCAAACCATTCTAGGTATGGACATGCGGTACCGAATGCTCAACTGCAATCCCCATTGCCATGCAATAATCATCAAATGCCTTTGAAGTAAATTCTCCGGCATTGTCCATTCTGATGGACTTGATGCAATGATCAGGAAACACATTTCTGATGCGAATGATCTGCGAGATCAATTTGGCGAAAGCATAGTTTCTTGTGGATAATAAACCCACATATGACCATTTTGAGGAAGCATCAATGAGCACCATGAAATACCTAAATGGCTCTGAGATGGGCTGAATAGGACCGCAAATGTCTCCCTGGATGCGTTCCAGGAATGCAGGGACTTCATCCTTCACTTTCAGAGTGTATGGTCTAATAATTAATTTCCCGGTGGCACATGCAGGGCACACAAAATCTTCAGGATTCGGAAAATTCTTCACATTAATATTATGCCCGTGAGAATTGTTAATTATATTTCTCATCATCCTAAGACCTGGGTGGCCTAATCTGTCATGCCAGAGACAGAATAGTTCAGAGCTTCTAAATACTATCTTCAGAACAGAGTACGCTGCAGGCGCCTTAATGTTGGTATAATATAGCCCAGTTTCTAGTCAAGGAAGTTTTTCTAATACCCTTTTGCCATTCTCTTCGCACTTTGTGATGAGTAGGTATTCCTTACCGTACTCTTCTTCAGTCTCAACGTGGAAACTATTGGTGTGAATATCTTTAAAACTTAAGAGAGTTCTAGTCGAATCTGGGTACAATAATGCGTCTTCAATGACCAAAGTTGTGCCCATGGGAAGTATAATTGTGGCTCTTCCGGAACCAATTATACATGCATCGCTTCCGGCGATTGTCGTAAGGCTGCCATTGCTCTTACGAGTCGACTGAAAATATTTAGTCTCTCTTAAGATGGTATTCGTGGTACCACTATCGGCAAGGCATCCTTCCTCCATAGGGCGCTACACGTGCTCTTCGTTCACCGGAGCGGATTCGTGCTGATAACGTGTTGAGAAACCCCTCGCTGGCGACCAGTCCAAGAGATTTCCCTGCTAAGTACAAGAACGAATCAATCATAAAGCGACAGAATAATTGATTGAACACAGAGAGAGGTAGAGAGAACTCTTGGTCTTTCTTTATTGCTTTAATTCAATGGGGTACAAAATCAACCATATAGCTCTCTATTTATAGGGGAGGGTGAGGTGCCCAATATGGATAGTGACTCGTTTAAATGGAAAGAATCCGTTTAAACGGAAACCCTTATCCCTGGTTTCCTAATAATTCGAAAGCACGTACATGGCGGCGCACGCTTTGAGGCCAGGCTCTTTGGCTGCTTGCGAGGGGAAATTTATTAAAATCAATTCAGTACCACGTGGCTTAGTACGTTTTCTACCGAAAATGATGCTTAGGAAGCAATCGCATCTTTTACTGTACATGACTTTTTTTACTGTAACTAAATTAGCTTATTAAGTATAATTAAATTTAAAAATATATAAAAATTAAAAAATATGTTAATCCATCACGAACAATGCAAAGAAATACGAAAAAAAGAAAATACAAAAAAACCTAAAATATCTAAAAAATAAAAAAAGATAAATTACTGAATAGTGAAAAAAGCTGAAGCTGAAAAAGCTCTTTTGAGCAGGGTAAAATGCTTTTTTAAAATGATATCTATAAATTAATTATTATATATGCGCTATCAACTTTATTTATATCATTTAAAATTGTATGTGAATATCTTTTTCTCCGTACTTTTTTTTGCAAACAGATAGAATTAAAAATTTTAAACTAAAACCCATAATCCAAGAACACGCTAATATATAGTAGGGACCGCCAGCGTGGGTTGGCAAGAATGCGAGTGCGTGTAAACATCCAAAACTCTAAAAATAATTTGTCTAGTGTAAGGTCTATGTAAAATTTAAAAATTGCTTTTTTTAATGAAAGAAGTCCCTTGATATTTGAATTTTTCTAAGATTTCTTGATTTTTTTTTCATATTTTGCTGAATTCCCATAGCTTTTCTTGACTATCTGTGATTCAGTTTCATGAAGGAAAGTCGATCAAGTCTATGTTTGTATTAGCTTCTAAAAGTTATTTTTTACAGTGAATGGCTTTTTTTACAATGCATAGTTTTCAAACGGAGTGCATTTTTAAGACGGGGTCTACTAGTCAATTGAAGTACACACTGTAATGACTTCATTTGTATCGGTCAAAATCACATATGAGTATCTCTATAAACTTCTCTGTTATTCATCAGCCAAAGCCAAAAACTATAAAAAGCCAATATAAACACCCCCGAAACTCAATGGATTTAAAGGTGTACCATCCGATGCATTGCTTCAGATCAAATAGGAATATTGTAACATCCTATTTTTCTGTCAATTTTAAAGCCAGGATTTTAAAAATGAATTTTCCATAATTTTTTGAAATTAATTCAAGCTTCAAATGAATTTTTAGAATTTTCAAAGATTTAATATGATTAAAATAAACATTAACATAACCTAGAAATATTTTATTTGGATTCTTCAGGTCTCAAGGAATTTTCTGGTATTTTTGGTGAATTTTTGGGATTTATTTGCTATTTTCTAGAGCTCTTTGAAATTTATTTGAATTTCTGGAAAAGAAAAGAAATTAGAAAATTCCCCCGCCGCCTGATCTTCTCTTTCCTCCACGCATTAGTCATCCAGCGCCTCCCCGCTGCCGCCGTACCCCGTCCCGCCCTCACCCGCTTTCCGCCGCCCGATCCGGGTGCCCGCCACGCGTCGCGCATCCACGCCGACACGCGGCGGCACCAGCCACGTCCTCGCGCCCGCGTCTCGCCTCCTTCGGCCGTCCGATCCCGCGCCGCGCCTCCTCGACCGTCCGATCACCCGCACGTACGCGCTACCCTAACCCTAACCCTAACCTTCGCCGTCCGATCGTTCCACATGACCGCATCCTAACCGTTCGAACCGCGCCCGTTTTGCACCCGAGCCGTCTCCGAATTGATCGCCTCAGTTCGCGTGATTTAAACGCCGCCGTCGCCTTGGTTCATGTGCCTCGCACTGCCGTTTCCTCACCTCGCGCTACCGCCGACGCCGGAGTCCCCGTGTGTCGCCCGTCGTCGCCGACCTCGTCGCTGTCACTTCCGTCGCCGGTGAGCTCTCCGCGCCGTCCCAGCCCGCCGCCGCCGCCCGCCGCTCGCGATCGCGAGCTCGCCGCTCGCCTCGCCTCGGCCGCATCCGCACCCGCGACGCCTCGTGCTGCGCGCCCACCACGCGTCGCAGATCCGCTCCCCGCGCCGGCCACGCGTCGACATCGCCTTCACTCCCGCCTGCGCTCGCGCGACGCGCCGTGCCACGGGTCGGCGATCACCGCCGTCCCCGCGCCCGCGCCGCTCGATCCTCACCGCCGATCCAGATCTGAGCCGACGCCTCAGATCTTGCCACGCGTCGCGATCCCAACCGTCCGTCGAGCGCGCCGCTGGCCGTGCGCGTCGGCCCTAGGCCGGCCCTAGCCGACGTGGCATGCCACGCCGCCACGCGGCCGAACCGCCCCGGGTGCCACGTCAGCGCCACGTCACCCCCGTGCCACGTGGCAGCATATGCTGCTGCCACGTCAGCCTTAGCGTGCCGTGTCAGCCCGCCACCCCGCGTGCACTGTTTGGTGGACCGAGTCCACGGTGGACCCGATTTCCCGTGCGTCCGGTCCACAGCACAGTAACTTTTCTGATTTTCCCGATTTAATTTACGTTTAATTTTTCGAGAGCCCGTTCTCCTCCGTCCTAGCTCCGATTGACCCCGTTCTTTTTTCTAAATTCATCTAAAATCGAGCTCTAGCTGTTGGTTCTGATTTTGTGAATTTTGGAGTTCATTTGCTTATCCATTTATGTGTTTCTTTGGTTTCATCGCTTTCTCTCTCGCTAGATTCGGATTCCGGAGGAGCAGGTTCCGCGCCCGAAGACCAGGAGTACCTCGCTGAGCATAACCAAGGCAAGTCGTGTCCTTTGATCATGTTGAACCCAGTTTGCAATCTATTATTTAATTATTTTATTTTAAATTACATCGCATTGTTATTTTTATTCAATCCCTTGCACTGGTAGTTATCGTCCCAATTGAGATTATACCTCCTTGATACTTTGGAATACCATGATGCTCTTGTCACCATAGGTTGGGAAACTTACTAGTGATGTATGATTATTGTCACATGGGTTGTACGAGTAGATGCTTAGTTTTGCTTATAATTACGAATGGTCTTATCATCACATGTTAATCTTTAATTTGATTTAATGATATATGGAACTGTGGTTGGTGCCACGTTTAATAAAATTTGTGCCACGTCATTGGTGTGTCGTTGGCTTGGTTATACAAATGTAGTTTTTTCACTCGGGCGAGTGATCGTGCAGTAAAGGGGGAAGTACGGATGTACTTTGGGGGATGTGGTAGTCTCGCCCGGGTAATGTTAAGGACTTAACTTTGTGCGCCATTGATTTGAGCTTAATCGTGCAAACTACATGTCTATTATGGGATGGACCTGGTTGATTACTTTGTAATACCTCAATTCCAATTCTGCCATCGTGATGAACATGGTTGCTGATTTCCATGTGGCGCAAGGGGGGTGTGATGCGAAACCCTAGCGGGCAGGATTGAGTTGAGGTAGAGCATTGTAAAGACCTTGTTGTGATTACCTTAGGCCTAGGCTAATTACATCGTGTGGGTACAGTTGTGCAACCTCTACAGAGTGTAAAAACTATTCGAATAGCCGCGTCCTCGGTCATGGACATTGCTCGGTGATTTTACACGAGGGTTAGTGTTTCACTTATAACTTGGTGGTTTACGTTGGGAGTGGACAGGTAGTTCACTTTGGGTTTAGCTTGTGAATTGGTGTTCACAAGTGGTTCATGTTTATTCCTTTGATTATTTATTATTATTTTTTCAGTTAACTTTCGCTTTCAAGTTATTTATTATATTTCTTTGTGAAATGCCTTTATGCAAATTAACCTTTCATCCTTCCTTTGGTAAGCCTTGCATATTATACTGCATTCATTTGTTACAAACGACTTGCTGAGTACCAATGTACTCACGGCTTTACGCCTATGTTACTCAGTTGAGGGAGAGGAGTACTATCAACAGGAGGTTCTAGAAGGAGAGTACTACGACGACTTCACGGATTAGGCTTCGTTTTCCACTCGATAGCCTGTGGGCTTGTCGATTGGCTGCTACGCTTTATTTTGGATTTCCGCTGCTATTTTTGTTAAGCCCTTCCGGCTAGAGATATTGTAAACTTGGCCATAAGGTCGAACCTTTCATATTTTATCGATATTCGAGTTTTCCTTTATTATTGTCGTGTGTATGACTGTGATGACATCTATGTTTGACTGTGTGCACTAGCGTGATCCTGGACTAGTGTAGTTTACACAAAGAGATCGAATTTGCACATTCGGGTCTCGACAAATATCTATATATTTCAACTATATACGTAAAGGAATCTCGCAAGTACAAGAAACTTTTTATTTCCACTTTTTAAACCATCATGTTTAAGTAACATATGCATTAGTAGCACCTATGTATTCGATACAAGTAGGGTGCAAATTAAGTGGATACGGAATTACCCGTATTATCTGTTTACCGTATTCGATAGAATACAAATATGATATAGATTGTTTTTCACCCGATTAACAATTTCTATCCATTCGTATTTGAATTTGCACATGAATTCATGTTTCTTTAGATGAAAGTAAATGAATTAGAATGATTAAGCGTGATTATACTAGAATAAAATGTTATTAATGTCTTCATACTACATAAGTTATGATGATATATGGATCCTACCGAATTGAGTAGATGTTTGATTCGTATTCGTATTCGTTATAATATTCGATTCGTATTCGTATTCGAGAATATTCAAATTCATATTCATATTCGTTTACAAATATGAATACGAATATGGTTTGAGCACTATCTGATCTGTATTTGATCTGTTTTCACCCCTAGATACAAGTGTAAAGTACCGCTACAGCAAGCTAATATTAAATAGGATAGCGTATTCATCTCGTGATAGCCAACCATGTAATTAGGGTGAACAATTTTCGAATACTGATTTTGTCAAGTCAAATATTTGTCAGATAGTATCAGATCAAAAATGAGTGGCACGCCATATAGGCGAATGACCTCGTTCAAAATAAATCAGCAATATGTGTGTAACATCCTGATTTTCATAATTCTTTTGAAGCTTTTAAAATAAAATTGATCATTTAGATTTTTCTACAATTAATTAAAGCTTGAATTAAAATTTTTATTATTAAAAAGGATTTAATATGACTAAGTTAAACTTCAATTATTACAGAAAGTATTTTATTTGGGTTTCTTGTGCTTCAAGGATTTTG
Source organism: Melocanna baccifera (assembly GCA_036346265.1). NCBI lineage: Eukaryota > Viridiplantae > Streptophyta > Magnoliopsida > Poales > Poaceae > Melocanna > Melocanna baccifera. The sequence goes on from CM070702.1 coordinate 7,412,406, forward strand.
TTTCTGAATTTTCTAGAATTTTTTTGTTTATTCGCTATTTTCTATTACGCATTTGAATTTCTAGCAATTTTTGAAAATATAATATTCATTAAGAAATTCTAAACGCCTTTAGGCTGAAGCCCAATTTCCCTCCGGCCCAACCTCACCGCTTGGCCCAATCCTCGTGGCCCAGCCAACCAATCCGCCGCCCGCCTTGTGTTGGCCATCGCTGCATTGCTTCGCAGCTGTCTGGTTGCCACGCATCAGCCATCGGGAGCCCTCGCACTATTCATCATCTTCTTCATCGTGTCCCAAGCGGACTCTCACCGCCGCAAGCCATCTTCACACCAGAGACTGTGTCGTCACTACCTTGGACTTTGTCCCGTGCCCGTCTCGGAGACCTCGATTTCTACATCTCCGAGCGGCCTCACCACCATCGCGTGCGCCATCGCAATCGCTGTTGTTTATGCTGAGTTCGCCATTTGGTCGATGCCATCCATCTTCACCATTAGTCAGCTGTCCACTGCCTCGATCCGCTGTTTCGCCCTGTCGCTACCCCTTGGCTGTTCTGCCCCCATCGCCACATACCGCGTGCACGCCGCACCCGCTCGGCAGCCTGAAGAGCCATCGATGCTTCACCACCGTCCACCAACCTCAGAGTGCCACACATCACCACCTTGCCCATCCGATCGTCATTGCGACCGTCTGATCAGATCTGTGCTAACAACCCAATCTGACGGTTGGGGTTCGGCCACGTGGCCCTTTGGCCGCTGTTGGATCTCTGTGACATCATCCAGTACTCACACCGACTGACTCTTCATCTCTCATGAACTAAGTCCACTGTGCACCGAGAGACTGACATGCGAGTCCCGCTTGTCAGATCTACTGTGCCATGAGCCGAGCCGAGTCAGTCGTCCATGATTTCATTGTCACTATAGGTTGGAAAATTATTCTAGTGATGCAATACTAGTTGTCACATGAGTTGTACGATTAATATACTTAGCCATGCTTATAGTCTCGTTAGGCTCATCATCACATATGATCAATTAATTACTTTTGACTTAATGAGATATTGAATCATGGTTGTAGCCACAGTTATAAAATTGGTGTGCCATTGGTGTTGGTTATACAAAATTGGTTTTCACTTGGGCGAGTGATCATGTATTAAAGGGAGAAGTGTGGATTCACTTCGAGGGATATGGAAGTCTCACCTGGGTAATGTTTAAGGACTTAACTTTGTGCACCGTTGATCTGAACCTTACTATACAATCACATGTGTAGTATGGGGTAGAACTAGCTGATTAATTTATGATATTTCAATTTCGATTTTGCCATTGTGATGAATGTGGGTGTTGGTTAGACATTTTCACAAGGCGCAAGAGGGGGTAATTATCGATTATGTGATTAACCTACTCGTCGACGAAACCTTAGCGGACGAAATTAAGTTGAGGTTGAGTATTGCAAAGACCTTATTGTGATTTTCTTTTACGTAGAGATGATCACATCGTGTGGGTAAAGTTGTACAACCTCTGCAGAGTGTAAAACTATTCAAATAACCATATCTTTGATCATGGACAATACTCGGTGATTCCACACGAATTGTAGAATTTTCATAAAAAATTTAGTTGGGATAAGTTGGGAGTGAATGGTTAGTTCACTGGTACTTCATTACGAAAATGATTAGTTCATAAGTGGTTGACTTGGTGAATGATCAATTCACTTGTGATTTATTCAATTCCTTTGATTATTTATTTATAATCATTTTCTTAAAGTTTGCTTTTAATCTATTTACTGTATTTACTTTAAATTATTGCTTTCTATAAAATAACCATTTAGCCATCATTTGGTAAGCAATGTATATTATATTGCATTTTTGTTATAAATGACTTGCTAAGTACTCTATGTACTCACGGCTATATCCACATTTGCTCAATTAACAAAGAGGAACCATACCAATTGGAGGTATTTGAAGGAGGATACTTTGATGACTTCTCGAATTAGGGCCTCGCTTACTAGACGATTGCTTGTGGGTATGTGAAATGGCCACTTTGTTTTGTTGGGTTTCCGCTGCTAGTTCTATTAAACCCTTTCAGCTGTTAAATTGTAAACTTGACTATAAGGTCGCAACTTTGATAATTAATAATATTTAGAGTTTTTTCTTGGTTAATCATGATATGGTCAATATTCCATCTATGTTTCTACTGTGTGCACCAATGTGATCCTGGACTGGTGCCATATATTTAAAGAGTCCAGATTTGCATATTCGGATCTCGATAATGCGTAGCATCATCATTCTTATGACAATAAATAGAATATTTCATCTTAGAAAATCTATCCACAACAATAAAAATACTATCTTTCCTCTTCTTTGTCCTAGGCAATTCTAAAATAAAATATATAGAAATATCCTTCCAAGAAATACTAGGAATAGGAAGAGCCATGTGTAAGCCATGTGGATTCAGTCGTGACTTAGCTTTTTGACATGTAGCGCATCGCAAAATGTAGCACTCGACATCGCACCTCATCCTTGGCCAGTAGAAGTGTTCAGCAAGGATGTCCTCTATCTTTTGTACACCAAAGTGTCCCATTAATCCTTCTCTATGTGCCTCCTGTAACAATAAAATATGAACGGAGCTAGCTAGATGCATAACTTGTTAGCTCTAAACAAAGATCCATCATTGAAAATAAAATTTATTCTAGCTTCTACCACCTTTGCAATTATATATAGCATCTTTAAAATTATCATCAGAACCATATGGTCCCTTTATGATTTCTAGTCAAAAATTCTACAATTAAATTGAGACAATATTGTATAGCGTCTAGACAAAACATCAACAATCACATTTTCTTTTCCTTTCTTGTGTTTAATGACATAAGAAAAGATTTAATAAATTCAACCCAACATGCATGTTTATGGTTCAGTTTAGCTTGACTTCAAATATACTTCAAAGATTCATGATCAGAATGTACAACAAATTTTTTAGGTCATAAATAATGCTACCATATTTCTAAAGTTCGGACTAGAGCATACAATTCTTTATCATAAGTTAAATAGTTCAAACTAGGTCTACTCAATTTCTCACTAAAATAAGTAATAGGTTTATCTTCTTATATTAACACACCACTAATCCCAATTCCATCAGCATCACACTAAGTTCAAAAGTCTTAGCAAAGTTAGGAAGTTGAAGCAATGGTGCATTTGTGAACTTTTCTTGAGAAGGTTAAATGCATCTTCTTGTGTTTGTCCCCATCTGAAGGAAACTTCTTTCTTTATTAATTCATTTAGCAGTGCGGCGATGGTGCTAAAATTCTTCACAAAGTGATAATAGAATCTAGCAAATCCATGGAAACTCTGTACTTATGTGACCATTTGCAACATGGTAAAATGAAAATGGAAATTGCAAAGGTACAACTAGGGTTCAGTTTTTGGTTATAGGTATGAAAAACAAATCTCAAACTAAAATATCACTGGCTACCGGTGCTCTAATACCACTTGATGTGAGATTGGTCCCATCTTCCTGTTGATGGAAATTTGATTTGTAGAGAGTGACTTTGACGATGTGGTTACTTGTTCGAAACTTGATCAAACCGTTCAACAATCGCTAAACCACGCTCTTTTTGTTATCAATCTCCCCAAGAATGACTATTGAGCTGATCACAAAGATTAAATCCTACAAGCAACAAGAACAAGCAAGAATTTAAGTAAAGAACAATCTAAAAATTGCTAGATATAAAAGTCGCATAAGGATAGTTGAGGTTCTGTAACACAAATATGTTGGTTTAATCGATACAAGAGATAATATGGAGTTTACACACATGGGATAAACTGATCTCAACAAAACCTAACCCTAATCTAATGGTGGTGCCTATAATATAAGAGGGAAGAGGTAGCCGGCTAAGGTGTGTCCCACCCTAGGGTGCATGACCAGGAAGTGGGAGCAATCCTCTACAACTCTCTAATTAGACTCAAACTAATACAAGGCTTAGGGCTCAGGGCTCAGGTTTAAAAGTGGTGCAACACTTTGGATCAAAATCAGCTCAAATTGGACCATGCGGGCTTGGATTTGGTGCTAGTGGTGCCATGATGGAGAGAGGGTGTTGGTTAGCCATGTGGACCCCACTTGGCTTAGTTGCACTTGGGCTGGATCTTATGCATGCTTTTCTCCTCGAAATGAACCTTCATATGCAGAATTAGCTTCTAAGTTCTTGAGTACAAGAATATCACTTGCATAAGGTAGCAATCCATCCCGTGACATTAAATTATGCATCCTAAGAATGAGCTCACCTAATAGTTAAGTTGATGTGCATGAGCCTTTATAATGGGTCCTTGTATTGCATCAGGCTGAATAGCATTTGTTGTAGTATCTGTAGTAGTAGCTGGAGAGGTGGGTGTATATGTAGAAGTGATGTTCTCATCATAGTTGTTGTAGGGGTGGCCCCCACCTAACCCAACCAGCCTGTTAGATGTGTAAGAACGTAAAGGCCCCGAAGGGCATCCTTGTAAAGATGCTCCTCGTAAGGAGACATATATGTGACGCTAGCCACGGTGAGAGGGACATCTCACCTAACTCTCCACTACACTTCTCTCTGTTTGGTCTGTAACCACAACAGTTGGCGCCGTCCGTGGGGACGACAGGATCGAGCCTCAGGATCTAGGAAGGATGGCACCGACATCAACGCAATAGTCGACACCAGCCCCGCCAATGCCGATGCAGCAGTCGACTCCAGCCCCACCGACGCCGACGCAGCGGTCGACTCGGCCCGCGACGCCGACGCAATGTCGACTCGGCCCGCCGACGCCGACGCGCGATGTCGACTCGACCAGCCCTCGCCCTCGCCGACATAGCGATCGACTCCACCAACCACCACAGCACCGGCCGGACGGCGCAGCGAGGTAGCGTCGGCGCCCACAGAGGCATGGCCACCATCCTCACTCCTGGTACAGGAGCGCCGAGCGGCCCGGCAGCAACGCGGATCGAGTCAGCGACGCAGGAATCCACCACACCGACGTGGCGAGTAGCTTGGCGGTGCAAGCGGCGTCGCGATCGCGGATCAAAGATGATCGGGTGTGCCGCTCGCTTTGACTACGCCGGTAGTGGAGAGCTCCCTGCTGGCGGCCCTCCGTACGCTCCAGCGGGAGCTAGCGGATCTCCGCGGGATCATGCAGGCCATGCAAGAGGCTTGGAGCCCGTAGGCCCTGACAGCCGTCGCACTGGGGACCCATCCGCAGCAGCCGCAGCGAACGCCCCCGCAGGTTCAGGTTATCAACATCATCTCTGGAGGTTCCTCGTCGGGAGCCCCGCAGCAACCAAGACCGGAAGTAGCCCAGGGCGAAGTCACCTTCGTGCCTGCCGACGCCCGGGGCGTGGACTTTCCCCACCAAGACCCTCTCCTCATCCGAGCCGACATTGCAGGATGTGACGTCAGGCGCGTCCTTGTTGACGGAGGTAGTTCGACGAACGTGCTTTTTGCGAAGGCCCTCGACCGCATAGGAATTCCTCGATGTCGATTGCAGCCATCGAGGACCCCGCTGCACGGTTTTGGGGGTCAATCACTAAGTACATTGGGCCAGGTATGTCTCCAAGTCTCCTTTTGTCAGGATGATAACGTCAGGAGCGAGGACGTCATCTTCGATGTCGCGGACACCCCAAGCCCATAAAACGCCATTCTGGGCCGCCCCGTCCTCGTCTCCTTCGGAGCGGTTTCGCATCATGGCTTCTTGTGTATGAAGCTCCCGGGCCCGTGGGGCGTCATCACTATCTTCGGCAACCAGGACCTCGCCTGACTCGTGGAGCTTAGGAGCCTCCGCCGCAGGGTGCACGCCCTCGCAGGCAAGCTCAAGGCGGACACACCATCCGCCCCGGGGTGGACTCCCAAGCACCGACCGGAGGGCGAGGTCAAGAGGGTACCTCTCCAGGCCGACGGCCAAGTCGTCTCCGTCGGCGAAGGCTTCCCCCCGGAGGTGGAGCAAGAGCTACTCCAGGTTCTCCGGAACAACGCAGACGTCTTCGCATGGTCTCCGGAGGACATCAAGGGCGTGGACCGCTCCCTCATCGAGCACAACCTAGCGGTCCGCTAGGATGCTAAGCCGGTCAGGCAAAGGCTTTGGCGTATGTCAGTTGACCAGCAGCAAGCAGCCAAGGTGGAAGTAGTGAAGCTCCTGCAGGTTGGAGTCATCCGCGAGGTCTAATAGCCAGATTGGTTGGCCAACCCGGTGCTGGTGAAGAAAGCTAACGGTGCGTGGCGTATGTGCATCGATTTCACTGCCCTCAACAAGGCATGCCTGAAGGATGACTACCCTCTACCACGCGTAGACCAACTGGTCGATGCCACCGCCGGCTGCGAACTCATGAGCTTCTTGGACGCTTACTCCGGCTACCACCAGATCTACATGGCCAAGGATGACGAAGACAAGACCAGCTTTATCACTCCGATAGGGACATACTGCTTTGTCAGAATGCCCTTCGGTCTGAAGAATGCCAGCGTAACCTTCACCCGCCTCATCGCGCTAGCGCTAACCTCCCAACTAGGGAGGAATGTGAAGGCTTATGTCGACGACGTGGTCGTCAAAACCAGATAGTTGGCCGCCTACGGTCAGTATCTTCAAAAGACCTTTGACAACCTTAGAAGGCGGGCATCAAGCTCAACCCGGACAAGTGTGTCTTCGGTGTGTGGGCAGGCAAGCTCTTGGGCTTCCTGGTGTCGGGGCGCGGCATCCAAGCCAACCCCGACAAGGTCGACGCAATCCTCGCTATGGAGCCGCCCAAAACGACAAGGGAAGTCCAAAGACTGGCCGGCCGCATGGCTGCGCTGAGTCGCTTTTTGTCCAGGGCCGCGGAGCGGGGCCTGCCCTTCTTCAAGACCCTTCACGGCTGTGACGGGTTTCGTTGGGACGGCGATTGCGCCAGCGCCTTCGACGACCTCAAGAGGCACCTCGCAAGCCTACCCACGCTGGTCGTCCCGGCACCAGAGGCTCCCCTCTTGCTCTACCTCGCCGCCTCAGCGACAGCGGTCAATGCCATCCTTGTTCTCGTGGAGGGCGCTCTTCAGCGCCCGGTCTACTTCTTCTCCGAAGCCCTCCAAGGTGCCAAGACGCGGTACACAGAGCTTGAGAAGTTGGCTTACGTGCTGGTCATGGCCTCGAGAAAGCTCCGACACTACTTTCTGGCCCATCCAATAAACGTGCCGTCCTCGTTCCCTTTGGCAGAGATGTTGCACAATAAAGAGGCCACCGAACTCATCGGTAAGTAGGCAGCCGAGCTCGCCCCTTTTTCTCTAACGTATGCTTCACGTACAGCAATCAAGTCCCAAATCTTTGTGGACTTCCTCGCGGAGTGGACTCCATCGACCCAGCACGCCCAGCAGCCAGAGGACCCGGTGTGGACGCTTAACACTGACAGAGCCTACTGCGTCTCTGGCGCGGGCGTGGGTGCGGTGATCATTACGCCGGAGCGACACCGCATATTATACTCGGCGCGCCTCGCATTTCCCGCCACCAACAACACCGCCGAGTATGAGGCATTACTTTGTGTCCTCACGAAGCTCAAAGCTCTGGGCGCGGCGAGTTCTCACCCGCATGGATTCACGGTTGGTGGCGGGCCAAGTGGACAAGTCATATCAGGCCAAGGACCCCGAGCTCGCCAAGTATCTCGCAGCTGTGCGAGCCAAGGAGCGACATTTCCTGGGTGTCACGGTCAAGGCCATCCCCCCGAGCGGAGAAAGAGCAGGCCGACATTCTCGCAAAGGCCGCTAGCTAACGGCTACCCACCCCCGAAGGAGCGTTCTACGAGGTCCTGCCCGCGGCGGCCATCGCACAGGACAACCGCGACGTGGCCCTTGTCCACCAGATCACTCAGCAGGATGATTAGCGACAACCCGTTTACACTTTCTTGCAGGACATCGCTGAGCCTGACGACCCCATCGAGCTCCACCGTCTACAGTGCCGCGCCAGATCCTTCCAGGTGCTCGACGGAGTGCTCTATAAAAGAGGGGTCTGTGCACCGCTTTTACGGTGTCTATCGCGCGAGGAACGAAAGCATCTTCTTGCGAAAATCCACGCAGGACTCTGCGGCTCGCATCTGGTGCCGAGGTCGCTTGTCGCCAGCGCATTCAGCAGGGCTTCATCGCCAACCACCGCTGTCGATGCCCGTGACCTCGCGGCGCCGATGTCAAGGCTGCCAATGGATGGGCTGGGTTATTCACAGACCCCCGATCGGCCTCAACCCCATCCCTCCCGTATGGCCACTGGCGCAGTGGGGCATTGGCGTTGTGGGACCTCTACCACGGGCCCCAGGAGACTTGCGCTTCATTGTGGTTGCTTTGGAATATTTCTCTAGGTGGCCAGAGGCTGCGGCGTTAGCCAAGGTTACTTCGGCGGCCGTGCAGCGCTTCGTCTGGCAGAACATCATATGCCGCTTTTGGGTGCCTAGGGAGATCATCACCGACAATGGCTTGCAATTCGATTCTGCCCCATTCAAGGAGTTATGCGCCAGCATGGGCATCACGCTCCGCTTCTCTTCAGTCGGACACCCACAGTCCAATGGAGCCGTCGAGCGGGTGAACGGCGCCATCTCCTCTGGAGTCAAGAAGCGCCTTGTCGGGCTACCGAAGGGCAAGTGGCCAAGCGAGCTCCACAGCGTCCTCTAGTCTCTCCGCACAACGACGACACGCCCGACGGGATTCACGCCATTCAAGCTTCTCTTCAGCGATGAGGCGATGACACCCGGGGAGATCCAAGCCGGCTCGCACAGGGTCCTCGCCCAGGCGCCAGAAGAAGAGCGCTAATTGTCCTTGGACCTCCTCGACGGGGACCGAGTCAATGCCACCCAACACGTCGCCAAGTACGCACGACAAATGGTGCACATTCGTGGCCGCTCCGTATACCCACGAGCATTCCAGCCGGGGGACCTCGTCCTCAAGATGGCCCTCCGCGCGGACACAGTCGGCAAGCTGGAGTCCAAGTGGGAAGGCTCATACATCGTTGCGGCAGCATTACAGCGCGGAGCTTACCGCCTTGCCACACTTGAAGGGCATACCTTCCGTCACACTTGGAATGCGGACAGGTTGCGGAGGTACTATGTTTAGACCAGCAAAAGCTAACATGAGACGGCACCCATATCTTGTCTATGACAAGACGCTTCCCTGGGCAAGCGGGAGATTAATAAAGCTGACCGTTCAACAACCTCTCGTCGGGATCCACCCCACTCTACAGAGTATAAATAAGATGTAGCGTCGAGGTCCGCCTCCACACGCACTCTACCGAGTCTAAACAAGATGCGGAGTTCCGCGCACGCATCAGTGCCACCACCGCGCGTACTCTCCGGAGTATAAAGACGTGGTCGATGTTCCCACGCGCTGCACAGAGATTCACCTCCGCACACGCACTACATGGAGATTCACCTCCACACGCACTGCACGGAGATTCACCTCCACACGAACGGCACGGAGATTCACCTCCGCACACGCACTACACGGAGATTCACCTCCGCACACGCACAGCACCGAGGTCCGCCTCCGCACGCACTCTACGGAGTATAAATAAGACGTAGCGTCGAGGCACGCCTCCGCACGCACTCTACGGAGTATAAATAAAACATAGCGTCGAGGTCCGCCTCCGCACGCACTCTACGGAGTACAAATAAGACGTAGCGTCGAGGTCCGCCTCCGCACGCACTCTACGTAGTATAAATAAGACATAGCGTCGAGGTCCACCTCCGCACGCACTCTACGGAGTATAAATAAGACGCAGCGGGGGGACGCCCCTGCGCGTACTCTGCGGAGTATAAATAAGACGCGGATGTTTTCCCTGTGCGCTCTACTGAGTATAAAAAGACGCAGATGTCCCGCGCGCGCGTTGGCGTACCCTCTGGAGCCTAATTAAGTCGTGGTTGATAGTCCCACGCACGCTCCGGAGTACAAACTAGACGTGGATGTTTTCCCTACGCACTCTACTAAGTCTAAACAAGACGCGGATGTCCCGCGCACTTGTTGGCGTACTCTCCGAAGCTTAATTAAGCCGTGGTTGACAGTCCCACACTCTCCAGAGTACAAACAAAGACGCGGATGTTTTCCCTGCGCACTCTACTAAGTATAAACAAGAGGCAGATGTCCTGCGCGCGTGTTGCCGTACCCTCCGGAGCCTAACTATGTCGTTGTTGGTAGTCCCACGCACGCTCCGGAGTACAAATTAGATGTGGATGTTTTCCCTGTGCGCTCTGCTGCGCTTGTCCCCGTGCATTCCCGCGGAGCGTAGGCAAGGCAGAAAGCGCTCGCGCCAGCTACGCTGCCAATACCTTGCCTACTTCGCCTCCAAGGCGCTGCGATCGCGACATAAGACTCGAAGCAACGATTTTGTTCAAAAAAATATATATATATATATATATATATATATATATATGAGGAAAAAGACCAAGAAAAATAATAGAAAAAAGTTACATCACACACCCGCCAGGTCCTAATCAGCGCGCCTAAGGGGCCGCGCCTCCTTCATGGCACCGACGGACCTCCTCCAGCCACTGAAGGAAGTTACCTTCGCGGCGTAGTGTTCGCCGCAACAGGACTTTGGCCGCATCTTCCCCGAGGTCGCCCCAGATCTGCTCGTAGAAACTCTGGACGGCGGGCAGCGAACTGCGGGCGGCGCTGGACAATACTCTGGCTTCGGTTGGCATACCCAGTTGAGGATCGACTAGCTCGTCTACATGCTCACACCCCCGGGCGTGGAGCAGGGCAAAGGCAAGACAGGCGCTGGCGAAGCCACAATGATCGCCAAAGGCTTTGGCACCGCGGAGTGCTAGGCTCGAGCCCTCCTCGATCCGTGCCAACGATTGTGTCACATCCATAGGGTTGTGCACACGGTCCGACACGTCGACGCAGAGGTCCCCGAGGGCCCCATCAAGCTACTCCATGGCCCTCCACGCCGCCGCGTATGCGTCGCCCAAAGTCTGATTCCTCCCTTCCAGGGCGGTGACGAGCTGGGCCTTCTCCTCCTCCAACGCGCGGATTTGTCCAAGCAAACCGGTGCGCTCCGCCGTGGCGGCGTCGCTGGGCCTCTTTGGCGGCACGTTGCGCAGCCGCCGCCGCATGGATCTCCACCTCCAATAGGCAGATGCATTCGTCCTTTGTGGCGTGAGCCTCGTCAGCAGCGCAAAACTGTTCCTGCAGCACCCTCCGCTCGTGGATACGCGCCTCATCTAGCGCCCGGCTGATGGCAACCGTCTAACAGCGGGAGGACATGACTATTTAGTATGCACGCAGTACGCGATGTCGAACGCGGGCTCAGATGCTTACCTACATTCCCGAGGCGCCCAGTGCGAGTGTAAGAAGACCCCCCCCGCACAACGACAGCGCTCGTCGATCCAACATGCTGTCACCGCACCGTGCGGCTCCGTTAAGGGCGCGAAGCGCCTCCGGAGGCGGGATAAAGTCAGACACGGCGATCCTCGGGGGCCCTGCGATAGCATAAGGCGTCCGCGCTGCGTTTTGTGCACTGACACCGCCGACCTCGCAAACACCTCCGCTGCTCGATCCTTGGCCGCACCCGGGAAACCTCCCCTCCGCTGATGTCAACGACGGCATGAGCGAGCAAATTGGAGAGAGCTTCGCGAAGTCACGGGAAGAAAAGGAGTTACGCCTACCTCCGTCACCTTCCACTAAAGCATGGGGAGGTGTCGGCTCAGCCCCTGCCTGGGGAGCGATGACTCCCTCCCCGGTCGGAGTGGCTTCGGTCGGACCCTAGGCCCCCGTCGACCGCGCCTGCCACATGGAATTACCCCGCGCGGGAAGGGGATCGCACTCGTTGACGCTTCGCCCATGGCGAGTCAGGCGACGCACCCTCGACCGCTCCAATAGCTGCATGGACCGAAGCAGGCGTCAAATCCGTGACGGCTGCAACAGGCGACGGCGACGAGCCCTCCGCCGCTCCAGTTGTCATAGGAGCGGGAGCACGCGAAAGGTCCACGGCAACCGCCATGGGCGACGGGGGACCAGGAGACAGGTCCTCGCCAGCTGGTACAGGCGACACGGCCTCGTCCTCGACGACGTCGCTACCAAGGCCCGCCCCACCACCGCCTAAGTCCTCGCTAGGGGCAGTGTGACCCCCCGAGATCGCATGCTCAGACCCGCCACCTGACACGTCGCCCAAACCAACAGCGTGTGTCGCTAAGCCGGCGGGCGGGTTAGCGACAGCGGCTCTGGACCGAGCCCTCCGCCGCTGGGGCAACGCCCCCGCCTCGCCGGTGCCATCGCGGCAACGGGACGGACTCCGCACCGGCACCATGTGTTCCGGTGCGACGAAGCCGAGGACCTCGCACACCCGATTTATCCGCCCTAGCTTCGCAGGCTCGGTCGCGGTTTTGCGCAGGGAGTGCTCCTTCACCGTGTACGGCCCCAGGAAGACCTCGACGACGCACTCCGCGTCTTCCAATGAGAGCACTGCACGCGAAGCATTGCTTCGGTCACAAAACAGTTACATATACATACGCAGCACACAGTCGAAGTACCTACCACGACCGGGGGGTTGCTACAGTGAAGACACTAACGGGTGGACGCCATCCTGCCGAGTGTGATCCCGTTCATACTTCCACAGGCCGGAGAGAGGTGACACCCCGTACATCATGAACTCCTCGGCGAGATCGCGCATATTGAATCGGAGGGCGATGCCGGTGAGTCTCCGTGCCTGCCGTCGATCGCCGCTCCTCGGCTCCAACCCTGGACAGCAGTTGAAAGCTATTGGCTGACCCCGGCACCGAAGCTTGCTGGTAGGCGTCACGCAGTAGTAGAAGCACTGTCGCATCCAGCCGGGCTCCCACTTCTCCCGCGTCGCTAAAGCGGGGACCAGCTTCGCGCAGCCTGACCTCACCACGAAGTGGACATTGCCAAAGTTGGACAGTGCCCCTCCTTCAACCTTCTTCGGCTGACAGCGCGCATCATGAAGAAGGGCGAACAAACTCGCACAAGGACGAGCACCTTCCACTCGGACTGCCTAGGTAAACACCGCCAAGCAAACTATCGTGTTTGGGGTCAGCTGCGCCAACTCCAATCCATAAGCTTCCAAGACCTGACCGACGAAGAGCGTTAAGGGCATTCGCAACCCAGCCTCAAAAAAGGCGGCGAAGACAATCGCCTCCGACTCCTCTGGGTGAGGCTCTACTTCGTCGCGCGCAGGCAGGCGAGCTCCTCCGTGCTCCTCTATCTTCTTCTCCCACAGGAGGGCCTCGACTGTCTTCTCTGTAGCATGGCTCCGCCCTAGCACCCCGGAGCAATGCCTTGCGAGCTCTGCATGGCGTCGTACCGCTTGCGGGCTGCGACGGCTTGCGAGCTGCCAGGGGAACCTCCGCCAGTGGTGGCGTCACACCACGCTGACTCGATGAAGCGCTGCTACTAAGTCGACAACCAGAATCCCCATGGCTCGCCACCTTCTTCCCAAGCGATGGGTTGATGGAGCAGGAGACGGGTGGATTTCACGCAACAGGAGAAAGCAACCAGACGAACGTGCACGGGCCAAAGACGTGTCCGCACGTCGGCAAATAACCCTTTATTAAGACCCTCCACATCCCCATGATCGGGAGCGCAACCGGCGGGAGCCCGTCGATTCGCCTCCCCACGACCGGGGAGGGTTACCGTCCACAGGATGACTCCCCACGTGTCCCGACTTTCTTGGATACGGATGCGGTCTCGCGGTCTCGCGACCGCTGACCGCTGACATCCCACGACGCACCAACAAGGCGGCGCCGCGTGTACTCCTCCCTCGGGACCGTGCGGACAACCGCAGCAGACCGCCCCAGTCTTTTAGCACTCCGCGCGCTTCACGCTGACAATTCAGACATCATCTCCCAAGTGCATCGCTGTCGGGGCGTGACTACTCCGGACCGAGCGAGGACTCACCTCACCAACACAGCGTTGCGCGGGAAGGCCTAGTCCGCCCCGCGCCAAGCGGAGTCTCGACGCCACTCCTCGCGTGTTCGACATCTTCGGCTCCGCGGCACGGCCCCGCCGACAACTGTGGCACCACGAAGGATGGCTCCGAGGCTACGGACGGCTTCAACGTCTCACCGACGCACGTCTGTATCACCCAACTGCCCCTTTTATTTATCTACGGTAGGGCACAGGCCGTAGGGACGGAGGGGGCCAAAGGGCTCGGCGACATGGCTTCGGCCTGTGAAGCTCTTCACCATGAGAGGCTCCTGTTGTAGGGGTGGCCCCCACCTAACCCAACCAGCCTGTTAGATGTGTAAGGACATAAAGGCCCCGAAGGGTATCCTTGTAAAGACGCTCCTCGTAAGGAGACATATATATGACGCTAGCCACGGTGAGAGGGACATCTCACCTAACTCCCTACTACACTTCTCTCTGTTTGGTCTGTAACCACAACAATAGTCTTTCACCAAACACCAAGATTGGCAAAAGACTAGAAACATATTCTTAGTCTATACTAGTTATACCTTTTGCCTTGAGCATTCTCTTGAAGTTTGATGACGTCCATCTTCACTTCAAGTCTGAGACCTTGAATTTAACCATCAACATATGATTCGTTTTCTCTTGACTTGATGAACAACTTATGATCATGGACGGGTTCGGGAGGACTTCCACTTGTGGCTTATGCCATTTGCTATAGTAACTTGTTTTTAAACAATGCATTTTTAAGACGGGGTCTACAGGTAAATTATAGCATAAACTATATCAAGTTTAGCTATACCAGCTAAAATCACATGCGACTATTTTCCTCTGTATACTACTTCTCGTGAACAACACATAATTCAAAAAGTTCAATCATAAGCCATAAGCCACAGTTTAAAATAACCTACCCCATCTCCTCTTTAGTATCTTGATTTGATGCTCATCAACACATAATGTCATACTTCATCCCGAACCTTGACTTGATGACGATCAACTCATGATGCCATCCTAAGTCATTTTTATCACTAGACCTAACTTGTTTCACTAAACTCATGGAAAATATTAGCCTCACAGTATGATTGTCATTAATTACCAAAATATATCACTAACTTATAATGACGGGTGGAGATTCTTCAACGACAGGAGAGGTAAAATGGTGTTGGCATAGGAGAGGGCACCATTAGGGGAAATGAACCTCATAGAAGGATCCTAGGGAGTCCAGGAACCTATCCTTACGGTTGACAAGGATGGAGGTTAGTAGTGGTGGTAGGACAACGGTAAGCAGAGGTGGCGGCAAACTGCTTCACGACAGTGGTGAGCTACAGGGAAGGGGAGGCTACAAGAAGGTGTAGGTTAGACTCCTTGCTATCGGGGATGGTGCAAATGCGACAAATCAAACAGGGGCTCACCGGACTACAATGGAGAGCTGAATGGTGAAGGCAGCTAAAAAGGAAAGCGATGGCTTGAACTCGAGAATCCACTACAATAAACATGTAATAAGTTGAGGGGTTTGCACAAGTGGGGGGTCGCAAAGGTGACACGAAAGGTGGAAAGAGCTCACCAAAACAGGGAAGATGTGGTGGCCTACAATGGGTGCATCCAATGGAGACGAAGAAGACAAGGACAACCCAACTCCACATGCCTTCATCTGTGGAATTGAGTAGGGGAAAGGAGTCAGTGAGGCTTTAGACAAAGAGTAATACGCATGTTGAGAAGAGAATGAAACAACCCAGATTTTAATTTGGATTTGAATTGTCCTAAATTTTGATCCTATCCGAAACCTTAACCAATCCCACACCTTTTCCATCCCTTGGCATCTTCTCTCACTGATCCTTCCACCTTTTTAGTCCATTTGTTAGTCCACTTGTGCCAAGCCCCGACTACCATTATTGTTCCTTGTCCAACAAAACTGGAAAACGACATAGCCACTGCACTTTTAGTCAAACGTCACCTCGAGTAAGCCAACCGTATCTTGTTTGCATCGCTCCTGACATATCCTTAATTAGCCATTGAGCAAACATAAAACACGACAAACCTCAATGATGCAAACAAGAAAACAAGCATCAATGTCATATCAACCACTGATGGGAGAATACTCCACCCTAAGAAAGCTAGCATGGAAAGGGTAAAATGTCTACTCTAAAGAATGATATGAAGAGAAGTACCAAAGAAGATAATAAGAAAAGCATCACACATCACAACCAGTCAGGAATAAGAGCAAGAAATAGAGTAGAAACTACCTTATAACCCATTTGTGTAAGCAAGTCTAGTAGGGTTAGATGGTTTGCTTGTGAACTAAGGTGAGTTATCTGTACAAATATATAAGGAATAAAGGAGTTTGTGCCATATTAACATCAAATCACATTGGACTTGATTTTCAACCTCAAAGTACAAGAGAAGAATAACTATGTGTAGGATCATATGGCGCAATCAGAGGGTGGGTGAATGATTGCCTCCGCTTAAAAGACCTGAAAGACAAATCTCAAACCAAAAGAAAACAATCTTGATTACCATATGTCAATTACGACTGCAAGATACAGGTTTGCTCACACATGCTCGATGAATGCTTTGATCATCCGACGGCTCCCTTCATTCGCTTGCTACGATCGCTCGCTACGACCACCGATGCATGTTGTTGTAGTCTTCATCCACTTGAAGACTTCAGCCACTCGAACGCTTTGATCGCTCGAACAAGTATTCACCGTAGATAGAAGAAAAATGATGCTCAAGGACACATCACCGATGCAAGAAAACTTTCTTGAAATAGATCTGATCTATTATTTCGGTATCATAGATATGGTTACAAAGTGTCCTCATGGCACCCCTAAAAGCTTTCACGATGAAAACCCTCAAAAATCCACACATTAGCACTTAGCATCTCCCTGCTTTTATAGGCTAATGTCTATACTGTGTCCGCCTCAAACACGAACACACGAATCTATCTCTTCTTCAAATCAAGGGACCCGAAACCCTTCCTAACACGGGTTTTACCAAATCTCCGAATCTTCCCAGTTATGGACTACATCCGCAACTTCCTTATTCACCACGTGATGAATCCTCTAGGAATCCACTTCCCGTATCTTCATCATGTCTTATCAACTTCTGTGTCGAAACCTCTAGGACCACACCGCCGTAGTTTCTCCACGCATCATCACCTTTGATCTTCATGTGCTCCAGTGTTAGCCCGACCATCTCGCATGACCTCCTCAACCATTTGGATCTTAGATCTCCCCATCCTAATCCCGGCCCTCCTCATCACCGACTATGATCATCTCCACGCTCACTTGCATATGTAAAGACCAAAGAACCAATTCCTTGGCATAAGTTTTTCATAACTCGACTGTCATCAGCACACACACAGATACTCGCATAACCCTTGTCCATCCATAGACAAGAACAAAATCATCTAAGACCATCAACCAGGTTAACCACAATCATCAATCAGGTCATCCACAACAACACATCCTTTCGCTTCATAGAAAGCAACTTCAAATGACTCACTACTGCCACTTATTCCATCACTATAAAAAACTCAGCCTTAGACCACTCAACATGACCGCTAGCTCAACGAGTACTCGAAAACCCAAGTACTCAGGAAATTCCATCACTTTGTTCAACACACTCGAGAAAACCATCGCTACCGACTAATGAGAACCATCAAGTACCAAGTCATTCCGACTACCAAGTACAACGACCACTTATCCGCCGAGTAGTTCCATCTTTCGAGTACCAAATCCAGCGAGTACTATTCATCGATCACCAATCATCATGTACCAGCTAATCCTACCGCTGGCATAACACGAGTACTCAAAAGTACTCAAAAATCATAAGAAATGAAGCACTCGTACTGACCATGAAGTCCACGAGTACCGATTACAAAGTCTATGACCATCAACCAAAAAAGTCTATGAATATCGAGTACAAGTATCGACCAGTAAAAGCTACGACTATCGAGTACCAAGTCTACGACCATTGACCGCAAAGTACTGTAGGTACGACCATGAAAAGTACCATAGCTATGACCATGAAAAAGTACTACAGCTACGACCATGAAAAGGACTGTAACTACGACCATGAAAAGTACTATAGCTAAGACCATGAAAAGGACTGCAGCTATGACTATAGAAAAGTACTATAGCTATGACTATGAAAAGTACTTTACCTACGTGATCGAAGTCAGACGTGGTCGAAGCCAGTCGTGGTCGAAGTCGGACATATTCTGGTCATGGTCGAAGATGGATGTGGTCGAAGCCGAACATAGTTGAAGTAGAACATGGTCAAAGCCAAACATGGTTGAAGATGAGCGTGGTCGATGTCATTGGAACCCCCAATGCCATTCAAAAGCCGTTCGATGTTTTGATGTTACTCAAAAGCCGTCCAATGTCACTTAGCCGATCGGACTGGTCTGAACATCCTTGAAGCTAAGCATCATCCAATGTCCATTGCTATTCATCATCCGTCTGATGCCACTTACGGATCAGACTAGTCCAAACATCCTTGAAGCGAGCCTCATCCGATGCCCATTGCTATTTGTCAACTGTTCGATGCCACTTACCGATTAGACTGGTCCAAACATCCTTGAAGCAGAGTATCATCCGATGTCCGTCGCTACTCGACAACCGTCCGATGCCACTTACCCGATCGAATTGGTCTGAAAGTACTCAACCAACCAAAAACTGCTTAGACCCAAAACCACTCACAGCAGAACAAAAAACACTCGAGAAAGACAAAGACCACTCGATCTTGAAACCTTTGACTGCAATTGATCGAAACTTTCACAAACACAAAATCCAAAGCAATCTAAATATCAATTATTCATCATCACTTTATGCATGACCATCCATATGGTCTAACAATCTCCCCCTTGATGAATACATTGACAACACCTCAAAATCTCTCGAATGAAATGCGTTTTGAAAGAAAAGAAACTCAGCAAACATTCGGCAAGACTCATAAAATTTTGCTCAACATAAGAGAATCAAATTTCTCCAATTTCTCTCCCCCTTTCTCTAATTTCTCCTCCTTTGGTAATAAAATCATCAAGGGCTTGAAAGAAAGGATAAGTCTAAAAATGATCAAAAAGAATAAACATCTAGAAGTTTTGAGGATTATCCAAGTCATTTTGTATTAATTTAAGAGTGTACACAATCCTTCATTTTGAGTAGAGCTCTCTAGATCATATAAAATCATATATTATACAACAATGTCAAAACTAGTCTTTAACATTTTTAAGCAATTTATAACAATGACAGGCATCTCAACAATGACTAAACCAATTATAAAGCGCACAATAAGATATCACAATGAAAAGAGCAAGCCTAAAAGTGAAGCAGACTTTAAGTCTAGGCAAGCTAACCGTCTCATACAACACCTTATTGCTCCACACTCAAATCTGTAAGCATGTGGTATGCTTGAAGCATACTTCTTTTCATGATGATAAGTGTGTAGCAATTTTTTTTTTAAATGGTGACAATGCTTGAAGCATACTTCTTTTGATTTATGCACTTTTGTGCTTTTCTTTTATTTAACCATAGCATGCTTGCAGCATACATCTTTTCAACTTGTCTCTTTCTCATCATTTTTTAAATAACATGCCAATTGAGTAATCATAAAGGGATTGCAATATGAAACATACTAGCCACATAGCTAAGATTTAGAATAAGACATACAATCAAGCTAATCTTTTTAGATGAACATCACAAAGTGTTATCTACAATCCATGTAGCCAAAGTTTTCAGTCATGTCATGTTTTAGTTCAAGTATAGCAATCTAATTATAACTAGTCATGATCAAAACTACACAATATATGAGTAAATATATAAGGAGAGCTCTGCTACTCATTGTATTTCAAATACTTGGACTAAATGAATTACTTGACAAGTATAATAACCAAAACTTTCAAAATTTTAAAGACCAAGCTTCCCTTCAAAATATCCCATAGGATGCAACACACGTAACTCACTTCTTAGCCATGCAAAATGAGAAGAATCAAGGGTTTGGTAAGAATATCAGCAACTTATAAATCAGACTCAATGAAATGCAAAACAACATCTCCCTTTTCTATATGGTCTCTAGGAAATGATAGCGAATATCAATGTGTTTAGTTCTTGAATGTTGCACAAGATTTTTAGCAATACTAATCACACTAGTGTTATCACAGAAAAGTGGAATACTATCCAGATTTAAATTAAAATCCTTAAGAGTAGCTGTCATCCAAAGCAATTAAGAGCAAAAAGAAATAGCAGCTACATATTCAGCCTCAGTTGTTGAAAGTGTAACAGACACCTGTTTTGTAGATGCCCATGAGACAATAGATGTGCCTAAAAAGTGACAAGTGTTAGAAGTACTCTTTCTATCAATTCGACAACTTCCAAAATCCGCATCTGAATATGCACTAAGGGAAAAACAAGAGGAAGAAGAAGAGTATCATAAGTCAAATTTCAAAGTTGACTGAATATACCTGAAGATTCTCTTTATGGCTTGACGATGTGAAGCACATGGGGAAGTTTGAAAGCGAGCACACAAACACACAACAAAGTGTATGTCTAGCCTTAAGGTGATGAAATACAAATGAGAGCCAATTATGCTTTTGTATTCTCTGTGATCAACAAGCTCTCCATCTTCTCAAGGTACAGGACAGTCGTAGATCCCATATGTGTAGAAATTGGTTTGACCATCCTCATGTCGAAACAACAAAGTAGACCCTTGATGTACTTAGTTTGATGAACAAAAGTACCCAACTTTGATTGCTTGATTTGAATGCCTAGGAAGAATGTGAACTCTCTCATCATGCTCATATTGAATTCTTTACTCATGGTATCTAAAAACTTGGAAATAAGAGCATGAGAAGAACCATAAAAAATGATATCATCCACATAAATCTGAACGAGTAAAGGATCATTGCCATGCTTGAGAGAAAACAGAGTTTTATCTACCTTTCCTATTTGAAAGTCATTTTTTAGCAAATATGATTTAATTCTATCGTACCATGCTCTAGGAGCTTGTTTTAGTCCATATAAAGCTTTAGACAAGTTGAAGACATGGTTAGAAAACATAGGATTTTCAAAGCCAGGTGGTTGTCTAACATATACCTCCTCCTCTATATAACCATTAAGAAAGACACTTTTCACATCCATTTGATACAGTCGGAAACCTTTGGATGCGGTAAATGCTAATAGAATTCAAATGGCTTCTAATCAAGCAACAGGTGCAAACGTTTCACTAAAGTTAGGATCTTCTACTTGAGTGAATCCTTGAGCCACAAGTCTAGCTTTATTATGAACAACAACTCCATCCTCACTTTGTTTGTTTTTAAAAACTCATTTGGTTCCAATAATATTATGACCATGAGAAGGTGAAACCAATGTCCAGACCTTGTTCTGCTCAAATTTTCTAATTTCTCATGCATGGCATTAATCCAAGACTCATCAGATAAAACGTGACTTACATCGTGAGATTCGAAAGATGCAACAAACGCAGAATGAGCATACGAGGTATTAGAATTATACTTGCTATGAAGAACTCTCTTGTTTAACTCACCGATCATTTGATCTGGGGGATGATGTCATTGAATATGCAGGGGTGCTTGTGGAGTAGTCGTAGAAATGATCGTAGCTGTAGTCGTAGTAGTCATTATGGCATCTACTTCCTGCGTGATCATTGAAGTCGTCATAGAAGAGGTCATAGTAGACGAGGGAGCCTTTTCATCATGCGTGATCGTAGAAGTGGTTGTAGAAGTAATGGTCTAACTTGGAAAGTCCCTGCTATCATTGTCGGAGTTGTAGAAAATGTCACTGAGTGTGTCAGGAGCCTATATCCCTGCATTGTCAGGACTAGTACCAGGACTAGCCTCATCAAACGTTACCTCGCAGGTCGCAACAATTTTATTGGTTTCTAAGTTGAGTACCTGATAACCCCGAGTGTGAACTGCATAACTAAGAAAAATGCTATCTGAAGATCTAGATTCAAATTTATCAAGATTCCCATATTTAAGGATAAAGTATCGACACCCAAACACCCTAAAGTGTGAAATATTAGGAACACTACCAAAATAAAGCTCATAAAAAGTCTTATGCAAATTTGCTCTCAAGAAAACTCTATTTGAAATATAACAAGCAATCAAAACGGTTTCAGCCCAATACTTCCTAGGAGTCGCATGTTCATTTAGCATTGTTCTAGCCATCTCGACCAATGTCCTATTCTTACGTTCGACCACACCATTCTGTTGCGGCACTCGAGCTGATGAAAATTGATGGTCTAACTCCTTTTTTGCACAGAAAGAAGCAAAAGATGCGTTCTTGAATTCAATTCCATTATCACTTCTAAGTGCTCTAAGTGCTCCTGGTAAATTGTTAGCAAGTCTATGAGCTAACTCTCTGAAGTGACTGAAAGCTTCGTCCTTAGATGCCATCAAATAAATCCAAGAGTATCTAGAGTAATTATCAACAATAACAAGAACATACTATTTACCACCAACTGACTGAACTCTAGACGGCCCAACAATGTCTATGTGCAATAATTATCCAGGAGAATCAGTCATAACTAATGAGAGTGGAGGATGAGTTGATGCAACCATCTTACCATGCCGACAGGGCGAACAAACCAGATCCATTAAATTTTCAATCTAAAACTAGGAATTCCCCTAACAAGATTCAAATTACTAAGCTGTGCAAGATGATCAAATCCAATGTGACCTAGCTACGGTGCCAAAAGAACAAATCATTAGAGTCTGATGAAATAAGACACCTAAGCTTAGAAGACGCTGAACACAAAAAATATCCCTTAAACAAGCGACCAACTCAACTTATTTTGCACACCAGATCACCAGATGGATCTAAGATACGGCATGAATGTTTTTTAAAGTTCACCTCAATATTATCGTCTACCAACTGTGAAACCAAAAGCAAATTATAGCTAAGCTTACAACAAGTACAACATATTTTAAGATGAACTTGTCATTGATGCACACGATACTTTTTGCAAAAATTAGTCCTTAAGAATTGTCCCCAAATGTAATCATCTCATCACTAGGGGCACGAGTGAGAACCATCATGAGTATCCGGTCATGTGGCGAGAGCAATCGGAGTCGATTAACCATATGTTCTCCTTCCTCTTGCGACGAACCTACAGAGCATGGACATTCATCGATATCTTAGTACTAAGGTTAGTCAATAGAGATTTAGGAATCCAGTAATGAGATACTCGATGAATAGGAGAAAAAGTATGCACAGATAAAGATTTCAGTAAGGCATTAGCATTGGACATATTTCGACCAGTCTGTCGTTGAAAACCATGTGCAACCATGGAGCGATCTGACCTTGTCGGCAGAGCTGTTCCGACAACCGCTCGATCGAATTGCATGGAAGACGCTATTCGAAAGTAATCTGACTAACCACGAGAAACTAATCTGAATGACTAGAAAATCTTGGTTGAAAGTTTCTCAAGTAGCTAGTCTGATGATGAGAAACAACTGGTCTAAAATTTTGTTCGACCACTCTGGTCCAACCCTAAGAGCCAACTGGTCGAGCACCTGGACCGTCCGCACTGATTCGATTACTGAAAGTAGCTATTCGAACACACTTCTTTCTGGAGCAGTCAGATCGCTCCTAGGCCTGGTTAGACTGCCCATTGGCCAGGCCGCTCCTCCAGTGATGGTCAGACCAATTAAGTGCCAAATTAGTGGATTCTCACTATTTTGGGTTGTTGTTTTGATTGACTTCTACTTCTGATTTCTACTAGGAGAATCCAAAAGTCAATATAAACACCTAGCTTCTTGAAGCGGTTTCTGCACTCCTCTCATTCCTATCTCGCACCGAGAACAAGTCAGAGGTCACAGACGTATTATGTACTCTATTCCTCTCGTTCCTGTCTTGCGCATGCATCTTTTCCTCACTTTTTGCACCACTGCCCTTTCATTCTAAGGTGGTGCTTAAAAGGGCTTATAAGCCCAGGCTTCTGACTTTTTTGGTACTATAGCGGCTGAAAATGCACTTAGCTGATGTTAGTGTTTTTTGCATAATTAAATTTAAAAAATAAAAAAGTTATATCATCAGGATAATGCAAATGAATAAGGGGAAAAAAAGAAAATGTAAAAAAGCCCAAAAAGCTAAAAAGACGAAATTAAGAAGTTAGAAGCTATCAACAGAAGCTTGTTGGAGCAGGGATTTAAAAGTCACTTCTTTCAACCACAACTATTTATTTTTAGCTAAAAGCCATCAACAGAAGCCAATACAAACACCCCATTAGGCTGTTAAATCTGATCTTCCTAGCTTTCATAACTAGTGAAGTAAAAGTTTTGAAATACCTTTTAGGTGGTTGAATTTAAATGCATCATTCACTCCTCAATCTTGTTGCTATATTGGGTCCAACAATAACTAAAGTTTGTAATGTTTGAAAATAAGTAGCCCAAAATGGTTTCCTTTGGTAACTAGAGGGAGTATACCATTAGATTGACCAACTCCCCACTCATATAAAGTATGCTACGTATACACGTCAAGATTATAGTAGCAAAACATTGGATAGTCCAACCATCTGAAATACTAGCTACAGAAGCATGGCTCATACCGTGCTAGCCACAATGTGAACCGAAGCAAAAGAGTGCGTTACACTACGTAGCAAGGGTCTATATGCGAAAAAAGAAATTAAGGACCTATACGTAATTATGATGTATGCGAAAAACCGAAGTAAGAACTCGCATGTAATTATGGGAAAAAAGGAGGGCTTTTTTTTTGGGAAAAATAAGGATTCATCCGTCATTTTGAAGGGCTTTTCTAGAAAGTGGAAGTTTTTTTGCAAAAAAAGGTGACGTGGCCCAGTGAGCTCCCGGGAATCCCCGGCTAATAATAGAAAGAGTATGTTACCTACATATATTTATTGTAATAATAGAACTAGACCTAAAAAGTTCGAAGTCATAGGCCCTTTACCGTGTTCAATGGGAAAAATAAAACCAGTTCTTCAATACCATACCGACAGCCTCCTAGTGCATTCATCAAAGCGACCGAGATACTGTTAACATATTTGTGTTACAGATCACACAACATACATAGATGAACTACAGAACTTTATCAAGCGACACAAAGAAAAAAAGAATTAGTAAAAGGTTCAAACAAATTCCTATGTTATCTGAGACATTCTGAACGCAACTTGTTTCCACTGGGGAATTCTAAGCACAGATTGGGATGTCTTGATTGTACAGACAGATTACACTCAAGTTCAATACCATATATAATGTACACCACGCCTCACCAATTCCAGCCTTACCTAAATTAACAGAACCAAGAACACCAGCTCCCTTCTGACAAGAAAAACAACACTCCTGAATAAGCTATACATCAGAAAAAGAAGACCACAATAGTTGAGATAATACATCAAGACAGATGCCAAATTGCGCTGCTGAAGTCCATGAGCAAACACATTATTACGCAGATTTGCTATGTAACGGATTACATGCTCAAAGGAACTAGGTTAAGCGACATACGAGTCAACGATGACACTACACCCTTTTACTGTACAAATTGTCAGATGAATCACCATCTTTCGGCTGAAAAGCAATCCCTGCCACCAACTGTGATAGACATGTTTGCATTTTTGCAATGAACGTGAAATGCCATGCTGCTATCCAATGCAGGTGCCAGCACAAGGGCGGTGAATATACCAGCAAGCTCATAGGAAACGACCTATTACAACAAAATTCTCCAACCTGGCTCCTAATTTGCCAATCAGTTAGCTCATGAAGCAGTTGAGCCAGCAGAAAGTGGGCCGTCTGTCAGCTGCTGCAGACAGTGTTGCAGTTGCTTTTGGATCATCTCAGCAACCATTCGCAACCTTCCTTGGCCTGCTTCTCCAACCACAGCAGACCCATACACAGCCTCCACTGCCCTTGCAACCTTCTGCTTACATCTTTCCCAATCCTCATATTCCAACCAGCAAGCTCTTCCACCATGGCTCCTATCCATTGCAAGGAATGCTATGTGATTGTTGTCCCCAAAAGAATACCTTAGTCTCACGGATACACAATACGGAAGCCACGCGGCTCCACCAGCTACGTTCATGTTAGGAATGAGAGCATTGTTGGACTTAATCCTGGTCGTGAGCTGTTGGAACAAAATCTGTTGCAGCGTCAGGAGCTGAGGGAGTTATCTTCAGAGAACATGCAGGAGTGGCCGCGGCAAGCGGACTAAGTATGCCGTGTCAAATAGCATGCAGTTTTGCATGAAGTTTGTTTCCGATTAGTTTGGATCGTGGTTTAGTGATCCAGTTTATTCGTTAGCATATTTGACATTCAGTTGTAAGACTTTGGGATGAATTATTCATTTGTTTAAGAACAATTCAGTTCAGTTTTCTGAAGACATATACAACTCCAGTTTTTTGCCGTATCAACTACAGAACTTCTTCTTTGTGTGTTCTGTTTTGAGCGTGTGATCCTGATATTGATTGCAGTGGTGGCTGTTTTTTCTTTGGCTGCGCCGTGGCCTTTTGGAAAGAAGAAAGAGCCAGCGACTAGAAGAAGTATTAGTATTGGTGTACGGAAGTTTTTGGTGATTGGATGGTGCGCCATTGAGAAAAGAAAAGTAGTGTGGCTGCTAAATTTTTTGGCTGTGCGTCATTGATTTTTGAGGCTGCATGCATTGGGTTTGCTAGTAGATGATGAAAGCATTTTTTATTACCTGCTACAGTAACGCACAGAGCTTTTGAAAGAGATGTTTCCTGTCCTACCAAACACATTTTGTTTTACTAACTACTACAGCACCCGAATTGATTGATGCGATACTGAACAGTATATGTTTGATAGCTGCACGTTCTAACACCAAGTAAATAAAATAAAATAAAAAGAAACGAAGGATCACAGGGGCGACTAGATTATTGTAAGGCTCTGTCGTTATTTTTCTTTAAGAAAAAGTTGCGGCTGTTTTGTTGACTGTGCCGTCGCCGAAACTTGCATGCACAGCTTTTGATTTTGGATTAAATTCTTGTTTACGAGTTTAGGTTTGTTTTAATTCATCTAATATAGCCAGGGCATCAAGTTTGTGATCTGAAAAGTTTGATTGATTAATTCCTTACGGACTTTGCTTAATCGCATGTTAGGGCTTAATCACTTTTCGTCACTATCTGCATCAGCGATCTTGTTTATTTTATATCTCGAGTTCTAGACCTCCGTTTGATGTAATTCTAATTGGGTTAGTTCAATAATTTTATCTAGTTTATTCTGACAAAGTTTGATGTCAAACGGAGTTACGGTTTTTATCGAGATCAGTTTTAGTGAGGATACACTGTTCTGTCCAGAACTTCAAACAGGGCTTAAATATGTTTTGTATTTAACGGAGAGTCTTAAAATTTATTTTTCGATTTCGCAATCATTCACACCCCTCAGATTGCCTATTTTAGTGTGAATCGATTCTACAAACACTAACTACAAATACATAACATCTGCACGACAGGCAAAAGAAATAATTTATTGGAAATCCAAATTTTCAATATTTAAAGGAAAGGCAAAAAAAGAGGAAGTGTTTTCAGCTGCATAAACAACCATTTTTCTATCTTGTTAGTGATATGACCTAGAGACAATCATAGAGATGATTGTATCACTTCTACGTTTATGATATTTTGAATAATATATTATTTTATCTCTTAAATAAATATCTTTTATATTGATCAACAAGTATATAACTTGTTTGTGAAACTCTTTATTTATGTTTTGATGCTATTATAAATTACCTCTGATCTTATATCATTATGTGGGACAATTACGATTTACAGATCAGCATATGATTCTTGTGATTGGCACATGATTCTTGTGATGAAAAGTTAAAACTTACAAATAATGAAATTGAAAAACTCAAGTCTAGTTCTTCTGTATGTTTAGAGATAAGTAATTCAAATGACCAATCTAAAAACTTGCTCTAAATATGAATTGTTAGAAACTAGACTTAGTTCATCTAAAGAAACAATTCAACAGATATTTTACCATGAGATATCTTCTTGTTCTAATTGTCCTAAGCTTAACACAGAAATAGAAGTATTGACTAGACAACTTAATGATTTTGCTAAAAAAGAAAGATTTGCTCAGTCTAGTGCTTCTAAGAATATTATGAATGAACCTTTTAAGTGTTTAACTTGTCCCACTTTAGCTAAAGAAAATGAATATCCTAAGGACACTCTAGAAAGATTCTCTTTTGAGAAGAAAAATCTGAATATGATTCTAGACAAGTCAAAAATAAGTGTAAAAAATCATGGTCTAGGATTTAATTTTATTGAGCATGCCAAGAATAATCCTCCTAAGATTTTTAAGCTTCTTGAACCTGAAAAAAATTCAAGTAACATCTGAACCGAAACAAACTGTTTTTAAATCTGCTAGTTTTGTGCAAAGTTCAGTTGCTAATACTGTAGGTGCTAGCTCATCATCTCAAAAGAATTCTAATTTTATTAGATTTTATTGCACCTATTGTGCAAAAGATGGACACTTGCATGAATTTTATTTTAGGCGTGCTAAGAAAGAGAAGAGAGAAAGATTGAATACAATGAAACATAAATATGTACCATTTTTTGTTCCTAGAACTTATGCGAAAGCTAGGTTGTTAGAGACCTTTTATGATGACTTCAGATCTGCTTCACGTGCTGGTTTGGGATTTAATTCAAATAATTCACGTTCTTTTTTGGCGTTTTGATCGACCACATGCACGCGATTTTGGTTCTAGTTTTGTTACTGTTCCTCCACATCGTGTATCTCAGTACTGGATTCCTAAATCTTATTTTACTAACCCTGGTACTATGAGATCGATATTTCCTGTGATGTAAAAACAGCTGACGAGGATGGAAAACATGAGCTTGATTGGGTTTCGGTCTTTTACATCATTACTTAATTGGAATACTTGATAGTTCTTCATTTTCTGAGAGACCATGTGGAAAAGGTAAGGTTGTCCTATACCTTATAGAGTTAGGTTCTGAAATTGCTGATACTCTCATAAAACCGCTTGATACTTCTCATTTGTTCGTTTGTGAAATGAGTTGGGTGTGTTGCAACCTATGGGCTTGTTCTGAGGGAAAGCTTGTCTTTTAAAATTTCAGAAGTTTTATTTATTATTCTTGTCAAATAACTCATCAAGTCCAAGTCATTGAAACCAATTGTGTAGTAGAGATCTTTTTATTCATATTTATTCATATGTTGTATAGTTTTGATCATGACAAGTTACAATTAACTTGCTACATTTAAATTAAAAGTATGACATGGCAAATATTTTAATTAGATTGATTATATTTATTACTTTACGATATCCATCGAAAAGAATTAGCTTGATTGTGAGTCTTATTTTAACTCTTGGCTATAAGGCTCGCATGTTTCATGTTCTAATATTTTATGATTACTCAATTTGACATGTTATTAAAAAAGGTATATAAGAAAGAGAGAATTGAAAAGATGTATGACTCAAACATGCCATGGTAAACAAAAAAAACATAAAAGTGTGAAAAATGAAAAGAAGTATGCTCCAAACATACCACCATCAAAAACAAAAAAATGTTACAAGTATGTAATTGTAAAAAGAAGTGTGCTACAAGCTTGCCACATGCCTAAAAATTGAGTATGGAGCAATAAGTTATTACATGAGACTGCTAGCCCATCTAGAGTTAAGGTTTGCTTCACTTTTATGTTTTAACTTGTCGTTGTGATATCTCATTGTGCTATTTATAATTAGTCTGGTCATTGTTGCGATCCTTGTCATTGATATAAATCGCTTAATCATATTGACGGACTTGTTTTGACATTGCTATGTGATATATGGATTTATATGGTCTAGATAGCTCTACTCAAAAATATGATTTGGTTGCTTTATTAAATCAATACAAAATGACTTGCATAATCTACAAAGCTTCTAGATTTTTATTCTCATTGCTTCTTCTTAGATTTATTCTTATTTATTGAAATTTCTTATGATTACATTGCCAAAGGAAGAGAAATTTGAGAGATTGGAGAGTTTTTGGAGGAATTAAAATTTCTTCTCTTGTGTTGAGAGGGAGAGTTTGAGAGTTTGGCTTCAGTTCTTCACTTAGATTTGTTGGATGTCATGTTAACTTAACGTGTTGTCAATGTATTCATCAAGGGGGAGATTGTTAGACCATGTGGCTAGGTCTAGGCTATTTTAGATGATGAATAATTGACAACGTTGGTTATGATATTACTTATGGTGTATTGCGCATGTGCAGCGTGTGCGGATTGACATTGGTAAAATTCGGATGAACTTATACCGAAAAAATATTCTTTGGTCTTTGCATATGCAGGTTGAAGCATGGAGGCGATCGTGATTGATGACAGGAGGGCCAGGACTAGGATGAGGAGATCCGAGATCAGGCGATCGAGGAAGTCAAAAGATGGTCGAGCTCATACTTGGGCACGTAAAGATCAAAGGTGGATGATGCGTAGAGAAAATATAAGAGCTGCGGTCCAAGAGGCTTCGACACGTGATAGGCTGGAAAAATCGCAAGTGAAAAATCCGTGTTAGGAAGGGTTTCGGATTCCTTGAAAAATAGTGGGCCAAAAAGCCTGATTGAGGTAAAAAGGCCTAGGATGAGTTGTTTTAGTGTTAATGACGTATTGGAGTAGGTTGAGGAATTGAGAGAGGACTAGATAAATAGATGATGAAGGAGCAACTAGAGAGGTATTGTGCATGGCTGTGTTTTGTTCCGCTGAGTTTCTTTGGAGAGAAATAAAAATTGGGTACGACTGTCTTGTTTTGGTGGCCGTGGCTTTTGGTAATTCCCAGAAGAAAATTGCAGTGGCGGCTGTTTTTTCTTTTGCTACGCCGTGGCCTTTTGGAAAGAAGAAAGAGCCAGCGACTAGAAGAAAAAAGAGCTGCGGCGGCTGTTCGGTATTGGAGCCGTGAATTCGGAAGAAAAGAAAAGGGAGTGACTAGATAAAAATCTGTGGCGACGTGACGTGACTTTGATCTGGAAAGAAAGAAGTGAGGAAACGTTTTCTTGGGACTGCATGCAAGTAATACTTTTCTCTCATTATGATTTCTTCGTTCATCTCTTGATTATTTTCTGGGCTAGTGCTTGATCGTAAGCATTATTAGTATTGGTGTACGGAAGTTTTTGGTGATTTGATAGTGCGCCACTGAGAAAAGAAAAGTAGTGTGGTTGCTAGATTTTTGGCTGTGCGTCATTCATTTTTGAGGCTGCATGCATTGGGTTTGCTAGTAGATGATGAAAGCATTTTTTTATTACCTGCTACAGTAACGCAAAGAGCTTTTGAAAGAGATGTTTCCTGTCCTACCAAACACATTCTGTTTGACTAACTGCTACAGCACCCGAATTGATTGATGCGATACTAAACAGTATATGTTTGATGGCTACACGTTCTAGCACCAAGTAAAAAAAATCAAATAAAAAGAACCGAAGGATCACAGGGGTGACTAGATAATTGTAAGGCTCAGTCGTTATTTTTCTCAAGAAAAAGTTTCGGCTGTTTTGTTGATTGTGCCATGGCCGAAACTTGTATGCGCAACTTTTGATTTTCGATTAAATTCTTGTTTGTGAGTTTAGCTTTGTTTTAATTCATCTAATATAGCCAGGGGTTTAAGTTTGTGATCTGAAAAGTTTTGTTGATTAATTCCTTATAGACTTTACTTAATCGCTTGTTAGGGCTTAATCACTTTTCGTCACTATCTGGATCAGCGATTTTGTTTACTTTATATCTCAAGTTCTAGACCTCCGTTTCATGTAATTCTAATTGGGTTAGTTCAATAATTTTGTCTAGTTTATTCTGACAAAGTTTGATGTCAAACGGAGTTACGGTTTTTTATCGAGATCAATTTTAGTGAGGATACACTGTTCTGTCCAGAACTTTAAACAAGGCTTAAATATGTTTTATATTTAACGGGGAGTCTTAAAATTTATTTTTAGATTTCGCAATCATTCACCCCCCTCTGATTGCCTATCTTCGTATGAATTGATCCTACAAACACTAACTACAAATACATAACATCTGCACGATAGGCAAAAGAAATAATTTATTGGAAATCCAAATTTTCAATATTTAAAGGATAGGCAAAAAAAAAAAAAAAGAGGAAGCGTTTTCAGCTGCATAAACAACTGTTTTTCTATCTATTGTTAGTGATATGACCTAGAGACAATCATTGAGATGATTGTATTACTTCTACGTTTGTGATATTTTGAATAATATATTATTTTATCTCTTAAATAAATATCTTTTATATTGATCAACAAGTATATAACTTGTTTGTGAAACCCTTTATTTATGTTTTGATGTTATTATAAATTACCTCTGATCTTATATCATTATGTGGGACAATTACGATTTACAGATCAGCATAAGATTCTTGTGATTGGCACATGATTCTTGTGATGAAATGTTAAAACTTACAAATAATGAAATTGAAAAACTCAAGTCTAGTTCTTCTGTATGTTTAGAGACAAGTAATTCAAATGACCAATCTAAAAACTTGCTCTAAATGTGAATTGTTAGAAACTAGACTTAATTCATGTCAAGAAACAATTCAACAGATATTTTACCATGAGATATCTTCTTGTTCTAATTATCCTAAGCTTAACACAGAAATAGAAGTATTGACTAGACAAGTTAATGATTTTGCTGAAAAAGAAAGATTGGCTCAGTCTAGTGCTTCTAGGAATATTGTGAATGAACCTTTTAAGTGTTTAACTTGTCCCACTTTAGCTAAAGAAAATGAATATCTTAAGGACACTCTAGAAAGATTCTCTTTTGGCAATAAAAATCTGAATATGATTCTAGACAAGTCAAAAATAAGTGTAAAAAATCATGGTCTAGGATTTAATTTTATTGAGAATGCTAAGAATAATCCTCCTAAGATTTTTAAGCTTCTTGAACCTGAAAAAAATTGAAGTAACATCTGAACCGAAACAAACTGTTTTTAAATCTGCTAGTTTTGTGCAAAATTCTGTTGCTAATACTGTAGGTGCTAGCTCATCATCTCAAAAGAATTCTAATTTTATTAGATTTTATTGCACCTATTATACAAAAGATGGACACTTGCATGAACTTTATTTTAGGCGTGCTAAGAAAGAGAAGAGAGAAAGATTGAATGCAATGAGACATAAATATGTACCATCTTTTGTTTCTAGAACATATGAGAAAGCTAGGTTGTTAGAGACCTTTTATGATGACTCCAGATCTGCTTCACATGCTGGTTTGGGATTTAATTCAAATAATTCACGTTATTTTTGGTGTTTTGATCGACCACATGCACGCGATTTTGGTTCTAGTTTTGTTACTGTTCCTCCACATCGTGTATCTCAGTACTGGATTCCTAAATCTTATTTTACTAACCCCGGTACTGTGAGATCGATATTTCCTGTGATGTAAGAATAGCTGACGAGGATGGAGAACATGAGCTTGATTGGGTTTCGGTCTTTTACATCATTACTTGATTGGAATACTTGATAGTTCTTCATTTTCTGAGAGATCATGTGGAAATGGTGAGGTTGTCCTATACCTTATAGAGTTAGGTTCTGAAATTGCTGATACTCTCATAAAACCGCTTGATACTTCTCATTTGTTCGTTTGTGAAATGAGTTGGGTGTGTTGCAACCAATGGGATTATTCTGAGGGAAAGCTTATCTTTTAAAATTTTAGAAGTTTTATTTATTATTCTGGTCAAATAACTTATCAAGTCCAAGTCATTAAAACCAATTGAGTAGTAGAGCTTTTTTTATCATATTTATTCATATGTTGTATAGTTTTGATCATGACTAGTTACAATTAACTTGCTACATTTAAATTAAAAGTATGACATGGCAAATATTTTGATTAGATTGATTATATTTATTACTTTACGATGTCCATCGAAAAGGATTAGCTTGATTGTGAGTCTTATTTTAACTCTTGGCTATGAGGCTCGCATGTTTCATGTTCTAATTTTTTTATGATTACTTAATTTGATATGTTATTAAAAAAAGGTATATAAGAAAGAGAGAATTGAAAAGATATATGCTTCAAACATGCCATAGTAAACAAAAGGAAGCATAAAAGTGCGTAAAATGAAAAGAAGTATGCTTGAAACATGTCACCATCAAAAACAAAAAAACGTTACAAGTATGTAATTGTAAAAAGAAGTATGCTACAAGCTTGCCAAATGCCTAAAAATTGAGTGTGGAGCAATAAGTTATTACATGAAACTGCTAGCCCATCTAGAGTTAAGGTTTGCTTCACTTTTAGCTTTTAACTTGTTGTTGTGATATCTCATTGTGCTATTTATAATTAGTTTGGTCATTGTTGTGATCCTTGTCATTGATATAAATCGCTTAATCATATTGACGGACTTGTTTTGACATTGCTATGTGATATATGGATTTATATGATCTAGATAGTTCTACTCAAAAATATGCTTTGGTTGCTTTATTAAATCAATACAAAATGACTTGCATAATCTACAAAGCTTCTAGATTTTTATTCTCATTGCTTCTTCTTAGATTTATTCTTATTTATTGAAATTTCTTATGATTACATTGCCAAAGGGGAAGAGAAATTTGAGAGATTGGAGAGTTTTTAGAGGAATTAAAATTTCTTCTCTTGTGTTGAGAGGGAGAGTTTGAGAGTTTGGCTTCAGTTCTTCACTTAGATTTGTTGGAAGTCACGTTAACTTAACGTGTGTCAATGTATTCATCAAGGGGGAGATTGTTACACCATGTGGCTAGGTCTAGGCTATTTTAGATGATGAAAAATTGACAATGTTGGTTATGATATTACTTATGGTGTGTTGCGCATGTAAAGCGTATGCGGATTGACGTTG
This sequence comes from Melocanna baccifera, assembly GCA_036346265.1. NCBI lineage: Eukaryota > Viridiplantae > Streptophyta > Magnoliopsida > Poales > Poaceae > Melocanna > Melocanna baccifera. Next base: position 7,447,058 of record CM070702.1, read on the forward strand.
GTAAAGTTCGGATGAACTTATGCCAGAAAAATATTCTTTGGTCTTTGCATATGCAGGTTGAAGCATGGAGGCGATTGTGATCGATGACAGGAGGGCCGGGACTAGGATGGGGAGATCCGAGATCAGGCGATCGAGGAAGTCAAAAGATGGTCGAGCTCATGCTTGGGCACGTGAAGATCAAAGGTGGATGATGCGTAGAGAAGATATAAGAGGTGTGGTCCAAGAGGCTTCGACACGTGATAGGCTGGAAAAATCGGAAGTGAAAAACCCGTGTTAGGAAGGGTTTCGGATTCCTTGAAAAATAGTGAGCCAAAAAGCCTGATTGAGGTAAAAAGGCCTAGGATGAGTTGTTTTAGTGTTAATGACGTATTGGAATATGTTGAGGAATTGAGAGAGGACTAGATAAATAGATGATAAAGGAGCAACTAGCGAGGTATTGTGCATGGCTATTTTTGTTCCGCTGAGTTTCTTTGGAGAGAAATAAAAATTGGGTACGGCTGTCTTGTTTTGGTGGACGTGGCTTTCGGTAATTCTCAGAAGAAAATTGCAGTGGCGGCTGTTTTTTCTTTGGCTGCGCCGTGGCCTTTTGGAAAGAAGAAAGAGCCGCGACTAGAAGAAAAAAGAGCTGTGGCGGCTGTTCGGTATTGGAGCCGTGAATTCAGAAGAAAAGAAAAGGGAGTGACTAGATAAAAATCTATGGCGACGCGACGTGACTTCGATGTGGAAAGAAAGAAGTGAGGAAACGTTTTCTTGGGACTGCATGCAAGTAATACTTTTCTCTCATTATGATTTGTTCGTTCATCTCTTGATTATTTTCTAGGCTAGTGCTTGATCGTAAGCATTATTAATATTGGTGTACGGATGTTTTTGGTGATTTGATAGTGCGCCACTGAGAAAAGAAAAGTAGTGTGGCTGCTAGATTTTTTGGCTGTGCGTCATTCATTTTTGAGGCTGCATGCATTGGGTTTGCTAGTAGATGATGAAAGCATTTTTTATTACCTGCTACAGTAACGCACAGAGCTTTTGAAAGAGATGTTTCCTATCCTACCAAACACATTTTGTTTTACTAACTGCTACAACACCCGAATTGATTGATGCGATACTAAACAGTATATGTTTGATGGCTACACGTTCTAGCACCAAGTAAAAAAAATAAAATAAAAAGAAACGAAGGATCACAGGGGTGACTAGATAATTATAAGGCTCGGTCGTTATTTTTCTTAAGAAAAAGTTTCGGCTGTTTTGTTGATTGTGCCGTGGCCGAAACTTGTATGCGCAGCTTTTGATTTTCGATTAAATTCTTGTTTGCGAGTTTAGCTTTGTTTTAATTCATCTAATATAGCTAGGGTATCAGGTTTGTGATCTGAAAAGTTTGGTTGATTAATTCCTTACGGACTTTGCTTAATCGCATGATTAGGGCTTAATCACTTTTCGTCACTATCTGCATCAGCGATTTGTTTATTTTATATCTCGAGTTCTAGACCTCCGTTTGATGTAATTCTAATTGGATTAGTTCAATAATATTATCTAGTTTATTCTGACAAAGTTTGAAGTCAAACGGAGTTACGGTTTTTTATCGAGATCAGTTTTAGTGAGAATATAGTGTTCTGTCCAAAACTTTAAATAGGGCTTAAATAGATTTTGTGTTTAACGGGGTGTCTTGAAATTTATTTTTAGCTTCCACAATCATTCACCCCATCTGATTGCCTATCTTAATGTGAATCGATCATACAAACACTAACTACAAATACATAAGATCTGCACGACAGACAAAAGAAATAATATATTGGAAATCCAAATTTTCAATATTTAAAGGAAAGGCAAAAAAAAAGAGGAAGTGTTTTCAGCTGCATAGACAACCGTTTTTCCATCTATTGTTAGTGATATGACCTAGAGACAATCATAGAGAAGACTGTATCACTTCTACATTTATGATATTTTGAATAATATGTTATTTTATCTCTTAAATAAATATCTTTTACATTGATCAACAAGTATATAATTGAGGTTGAGGAGTCAATCACAGCTGAGTAATCCACTACAAATTCAAGTGAAGAATCGAGCTATCATAAGATAGCACGTTAGCGCCTTGAGATCGATCTGGTATCATGAGGTAAAGGGATCGATACATAAACACTATATAGATTCACTCGATATGATCTTTCTGTACGTTTGGGAGTCATTGTGTCATGCTAGGGACCGCTACCGACTTATGGACCAGATAAGAGTTTTTATCACATGGCCAAATATACATAATCCTATAGGGTCGCACACTTATTGGGTTGGAACGACAAGGGCCCGGATGATAGTTTTCGAATGAAATTCGATCTCTACTTGTATTGGATAAAGATCCGATGGAGGCTATATTAGGAGAGGTGTGGGGCCTAAGAGAGGTATCATGAAACACACCCATCAAAACCCTAGCCACCATGTCTCATAATCCTTGCCGTGCGCACTGGTTCTAGCACGCCGACGCACGATGTTCCATATTTTGACATGTGGATCTCGGTAGAGGCATTGCTACGACTGTGACACTGATCGGGACGATCACGAGGAGGAGACGGTTGGTCGAAGGATGATCAACTACTTCCATTACATCACGTGCTCTTCATTAAATTGGTTGCTTCAACTCTACTTTCGCTGCATTACGCGTTTAGTAGTAACGATTTATGATCTCTTACTCGCATAGCTTTCTGGTTTACGAGTAAAAATTTAATTTACGCTAGTGTACCTACCCATATCCCAACAATAGTATCAGAGCCATCCTGTGTAGTATTTGGATTGGTCGCATATAGTTGATATATGGTTGTAGTAGATTGGATTTGTTACTGGTCTGATATGATAGCTTAGATCGATTCATGTTATTAGATTGGTTTAGGTACTGATAGATACGATCAATCGGTTTTAGCGATAGTACATGGATTCGGAGGAGGTATAAATTTATAGCACCAAGTTGCTGTTCTTTCTGGAAACTTTCCGCGCTGATCAATATGATTGATCAATGGAAAATCGAGCTGCTTAGATTGGTTTGAAATTGGGTTAATGTGATCGTACCGTGTATTGTAGGTTTTATGTATTCATATTGTGTGATAGAATTGAATTCTACATATAACTCATTTTTATAGGGTTGTGTGAATAGTATGACTTGTTGTGTATATGATGCATGTATGAGTTTTTCATAGCCTGTGTGTCATGTTGATTTATAGGTATGGGCTACATATTATTGTATAATGGCCTATCTGTTGATTTGTAATGCTTGATATTTTCATATGTAATTCATTGTTAGCGGTCAGAAGTAATAGCTAAATAGATAAATGTGGTGAACTCAAGCATTAATGGCTAAGTGGACAGGAAGCGTGGTGATGGTGATTGCCGTGCTAAGGGTTATACTATATCACAGTTTAATATAATTTAATTATGAATACTTTTATATTCATGTTATATTATTATTCATGTTATTACTATTTAGGTGTTTTTAACATGATATAATAGTATCCCTATAGAAAATTTAAGTAAAACATGATGCCCTCCCAATAGTTGCACTTATCAAATTTTTAATCATTATCTAGTAGGTCTACAAAAGTAGGGTGCCATTAATTATCTCAATGAGATAAGGTAAAGTGTTGGACACTTTATGCATAATATTGGTTTAACTTGACTAGGCTATCAAAATAGTTTTGGATATAGGGGCACAATATTGAGTTTAGGTGTCACAGCCCACGTTTTTCTTAAAAATAATTAAAAAATAAAATAAAAATTAATTTGGTTTAAAATAAAAATTAGTGTTATTTGGTTACTTGAATTTTAATTTTCTTTGCTAACTTGCTTTTCTGCTTTTAAAAAAAGACTTTCTTTTAAAAAATATTTTAAAAAGCAAAATATCCAACTTTTAGTTAAAAATATTTTTCTAAGTCCAAAATAGCTTCAGAAACCTCTTAAATTAAAATGTTTTTTCTAAGTCGAAAATAGCTTCAGAAACTTTCTAAAATGTTTTGGCTTTATTTGCAATTTATTGGATTAATTTAAACCTCAAAAATTAAAAACATCTTAAATAATTAAAATAAACTTCAATTAAATATGAAATTATTTTATTTGGTCTTTTCTAGTTTCAAGAATTTTTGTGAAATTTTCTTGAATGTTTTTTGAATTTTGTCTTTTCTTCTTTTCTTTCTTTTTCATTTTATCTTCTCTCTTTTCTCTCTCCTCTCTTTCTTCTCCAAGCGTGTGCTGTCCTGAACGATCGCCATTGCAGCTTCTCCGAAGCTTTTCAAAATTCTTGATTTCCTTCACGATTTTTCATGTAACCAAAGGCATTTAATCCCTCTCATCAAGACTCACCCATTTTCGGCCTTAGCTCTCAATTTCATGTGCCCATTTCGTTGAAATGCGTCATAACACTGAAAGCCATGCTACGTCGATCTCCTCATCTGGTCCACCTCCGCCCTATAAAAGAGAGCCCCAGGAGCCCATTGTCATCCTCATCCATCCCCGAAAATCTCAAGTCCTCTCTCCCTTTCTCTTGGCCGCAATTGGCATTTTTATTTCACCATCCAAACGTTGTTCCTCAACCTTTTGTGCCACCTACAGTGAAGTCCCGCCACTATTGTCACATCATCGGCTTCGCCTTTGCGCGTTCTAAGCGGTGTTCCCCTCGTCGCCACCGTTCTACGCACGTTTTATTTCCCTTGTTCTACGCGCGTTCTTCGTCAAATCATCGACGCCACCGTGGGCCAAATCATGCTGCCATTTCTCTCCTCGCCACTGGCCGGCCGTGTGTATTCCACCACCACCAAGGTGAGCATTGCGTTCCCCATGCTTTCCTCTTCGTTTTGCCGCAACTCCCACATGCTATCTCCTCTCCATTTGCCCGAAACACTGACATTGGCCCGCCAGCTACCGAAGGTCTTCTCTACCGTGTTCCGCCAGTCTGCTGGCGGAGCCGTCTATACCGTAGAGTTCGTCTCGACATGTTTTATGTCGTGCTTCCATCACCATCACCTGAAGATCCCAAGTCATTGCCGACCTTGTCAAGCCACGACACTAAAACAGTTTCTTTGTGTACCTCGCTTTTTTTGTGAGTTTCTTGATTTTTGTTCATGTCATATCATGTGCTAGCTTCTAAGCAACTAATCCACTATTTTTATTTAATTTTTCATGGAGCCAATCGTCAAAAATTATACTTTTCGAGGAAACAATCATTTTTGACTTCCCGACGTCGATTCGTTGCCTCTGATGAGTTTTAGCCTATGCCGTCACCTTCGTAAGACTTGTCTCGTCGCGTTCTATACCGTGTTTCCCTCTTTTTCTCCAAAAACCTTCTATAAATTTTTGCCTCCGACACCCAGCCATGGCCACAAATGGCACTTCACGTTCCCATCCATCCAGTGATATTTTCTCTAATTCTTTCACGTCAAAGCGTGCCAAACCATCCCAGGTAGCTACCTTCTAGATGGTTTTGGATTTGCTTCATCGAGTATTAAGATATCAAGTTTTTCTTTTTTCTCTACCATCGTCGTTCAAACGTTGATTGTGTTGTCTCTAGTGAGTTTCTGGCTTAACCGATAATTGTTCTAACTTTGCCATATCGTGTTCTAGTCCGTGTTCACCGTACCTCTCCATGTTCTATGCCTGGGTATTATTCCGCTCTTCTACCCAGGTCATTATCACCACCCAAACCATCACCGTGCTCCGTTTGACGTGTCGTCACTTCTCACATGTACCTCGAGTCCCTGCCAAACCATTTTGCTAGTTGGTTTCACCTCCCGTGTATTTTCTCACCAACGTCACAGCCAAAACAATAGAACTGCTCATTTAGTTACTGTTCACGAAGGAATATTTCTTGGAATATTCCTGATTTATTCTTTTCTAGCATTTTCTCATCAGGTAATTGTCCAATTGCCCGTTCTCCTATATCCGAACTCCAAATCAAGTGATTTAAGTTTCTAAATTCATCTAAATTCATAATCTATCTCTCCGTATATATTTTATAATTTTTATATTTTATTTAAATTTAGTTTGTTCTAACTTTTTGCGTGTAGACTACGATTATTCCGAATAGTATAACTTCGACGAACCTCAACAAACCTTGAAGCAAGGCAAATTGCACCTATAATTATATTTCTCTCAGTAATTTAAATTATTTACATTATTTTTTTAAAAATTATTCTGCATGTGTACTTTTATTCAAATCTAGTTTAAATATGATTTAAATTCTAGTTATACCCAAATCCTTTATTTATGGCCAAATTTGACATTGAACTTCTTATGCCTAATCACTATAGAGAAAAACTTAGTTAATACATTAGTATTAACTGGACAATTTTTGTAGCAAAGCTTAGCCATGCTTAGAATAATTATAGGTTGGGATACCTCTTTCATATAAAATAATAAACTTTTGAAAAGTATTCTTGACTTCGGTGAGTCAAGAAAGTATATAAAATATTTTAAAATAAAATATGAAACTTGGTTTGAACCTAGACTAGTGGTTAGGTGGTGGGTGCTAGCATGAATTATTGTTGGGTGAGACAATGTTGATTGTTAGGTACAAGGGGTATGTTGTTTGAGCCTAAGTCAAATTAACAACCGGTCTATGAGCTACTACTACAAAGCCCTATTCGTACTACCACAAGGCTGGTGTGGGACAGTCCTGGCTGACTAATTTGCAGGTCTCAACCTAAATCTCGTTGTAGATTGAATCTTTGTTATCCACTGTACGTTCTAGCTTGATCCTGGACTAGTGCTATTTACACAGAGGATTCAGGAGTCATTGCTCTTGGGTCCGACATTGGGACATATGGATGTCACTCAACAAGCAAGAGTTGCATACGATGCATTAGCAAGGGGTTGCTTACCTATGTCGCTAGATTTCTAGCAGTGATGCCAAAGCTAACTAGGACTTAGTAAAATATGGATCTTGATTCACTATATGTTATTGGAGGGTACATAATTTTAAATATATAGTAGGAGTATCTTTTGTTAAATTGTTTAATAGAAGATTTCACATATACATAGTGCTGAATTTTTGCAGATACTTTTTATGTTGTAGACAATGCCACCATCTAGTTCCTCCACACCTAGTTTTAACTTGTGATCTATTCTTGAGAAAAAAAACTAAATGGAACAAACTGCATTGACTGGTATCACAACTGGAGAATTATTCTCAAGCGAAAAAAGAAGGAATATGTTCTAGAGGTTCCACATCCAAATGAACCAGCTGAAGATGCTACTCATGCTTAAAAATGAGTATGAGAAACATTGTAATGACTCACTTAATGTTAGATATCCCATGCTTGCCACTATGAACTCTGAGCTTCAGAAACAATATGAGAATACGGATGCCTACAATATGATTATGTATCTTACAGGCATGTTTAAGAACCAGGCAAGAGCTGAAAAGCACAACACCTCTAAGTCATTGTTTGCATGCAAGTTAGTTGAAGAAAGTTCGATTAGCCCTCATGTAATCAAGATGATTGGATACATTAAGAATTTGAAAAAAAACTTGTATTTTCGCTTAGCCAAGAGTTGGCTATTGATGTATTCTCCAGTCACTCCTTCTGAGTTTTGAGCTAGTCATTTTGAATTTTCATATGAATAGCATGGAGAAGTCAACGACCGAGTTGCATAGGATGCTCAAGTTAGCAGAGGAGAGTATTAAGAAAAGTTTTAATCATATGATGATAATTCAGAAGACTACCAACTTCAAAAAGAAGAATTAGAAGGCTTTGAGCAAAAGAAAGTGCACAGGCAAAACTCAAGATAAAATCTCGAGTATCAAATCTAAGCTCCAGAAGCTCAATATTGGCGATGCACCCTATGCCATTTGCTACCATTGCGAAGGGACTAGACATTAGAACAGGAACTGCAAAGAAGTACTTGGTAGAACTGGAAAAGAAGAAGGAAAGTAAGACTTCTACTTCAGGTATACATGTTATAAAAATAAATCTTGTTACCTCTCACGTTAGTTCTTGGGTATTTGATACCGATCGATTGCTCATATTTATAATTCTATGCAGGGAATGATAAGTAATAGGAGTTTAGCAAGAGGCGAGATTGATCTTCGCGTGGGCAATAGAGCAAAAGTTGTTACGTTGGCTGTTGGTACTTTACCATTATCTTTACCCTCAGGATTAGTTTTAGAATTGAATAATTGTTATTATGTTCTCGCCTTAAGTAAAAACATTATTTCTGCTTCATGTTTGGAAGTAGAAGGTTATAAATTCAGAATAAAGAACAATTCCTGCTTAATTTATTTGAATGATATACTTTATGGTCATGCTCCATTGATAAATAGATTATATGTTTTAAATCTTGAGGATGTGCTTGTATATAACATTAATGTTAAGAGGTTTCGGCCTAATGATTTGAATCCTACTTATATTTGGTATTATCATTTGTGTCACATAAATGAGAAGTGCATAGTGAAGCTCCACAAAGATGGTTTTCTAAACTCATTTGATTTTGAATCATTTAAAACATGTGAGTGTTGTTTACTTGGTAAAATGACTAAGACATCTTTCACTAGTCTAAGTGAGAGGGTAAATGACTTGTTAGTCTTAGTACATTTGGATGTATGTGGACCAACGAGCTCAATGGCCAGAGATGGTTTTCAGTACTTTATAATTTTTACTGATGACTTTAGTAGATATGGATACATCTATCTAATGAGGTATGAGTCTAAATTATTTGAAAAGTTTATGAAATTTTAGAATGAGGTACAAAATCAACTTAGAAAGATAATTAAAGCCTTACAATCAGATCGTGGAGGTGAATATTTAAGTCATGAGTTTGGTGATCATCTAAAGCAATATAGAATTGTTTCACAACAAACTTCGCCAGGAAGTCCTCAATGGAATGTGGTGTCTAAATAATGGAATCGAACTTTGTTACACATGGTTCGGTCTATGATGAGCCAATCTGATTTGCCATTATCATTTTGGGGGTATGCTCTAGAAACAGTTGTTGTGTTTTGATGTTATTCTAATTATCCCTGATCTTATATCATTATGTGGGACAATTATGATTTACAGATCAACACATATATTGATTGATAATCATATTTCATGAATCATAGATATGGAATGTCAAATCAATAATGTGACATATGTTAGAGAATATGATATTGGATTGACCCACCATGAGACACTGCGAGAATTGTTATACTCTTAACTGTTATTAGTGGTCTCATACATAGTGTTTATAGGATCCTTAGATCTGAGATCGTCATTATTTTCTACATGTGTAATAGTTTATTTAGGGGTTACCAAACACTACTCCGTGACTGGGTGGTCATAAAGATAGTTTTCAGATTTACTACGAAATATGCGAAGGAATATGAGAGATCAAGATAGAATTTACCCCTCCTATATAACAAGAGAGATATCTCTAGTTCGCTCGATGTGATTGGATTAAAGAAGTACTTGGCCATGCCAAATATGGTTGAGGAGTCAATCACAGTTGAGTAATCCACTACAGGTTCAAGTGAAAGATCGAGCTACTATAGGATGGTACGCTTCTCGTCTTGAGTTCAATCTAGTGTTATAAGACAAAGGGATCGGTACATAAGAACTATATAAGTTCATCCGATATGATCTTTATGTATGTTTAGGAGTCGTTATGTTCTGTTAGGGATCGCTACTAACTTATGGACCGGATAGGAGTTTTTGTCCTTTGGCCAAATATACATGAACTTACAGAGTCGCACACTTAATGGGTTGGAAAGATAAGGACCCGAATAATAGTTTTCTAATGAGATTCGATCTCTACTCGTATTGGATAAAAATCTGATTGGAGGCTATATTAGCAGAAGTGCAAGGGTTGAGGGAGGTATCCTGAAACACACCCATCAAAACCTTAGTTGCCACCTCTCATAATCTTTGTCGTGCGCGCTGGTGCTAGCACATCACGTACGGTGTTCCATCGCTGGACGTGTGGACCTCAGTAGAGGCATTGCTACGACTACAGTACTGATCAGGACGATCACGAGGAGACGGTTGGTCGGAGGATGATCGACTACTTCCACCGCATCGACATACTTTTCGTTGAATCGGCTGCTTCAACTCTACTTTCGCTACACTGCACATCTAGTGGTAATGATCTATGATCTCTTACTGGTATGGCTTCCTAGTTTATACGGTAGAAAATTTTAATTTACGCTAGTGTAGTCTACCTATATCCCAACATCTATAACATTTGCTTTTCCTTGTAGTTCAAACAATTATGGGTTGATACAAGCAAATAAATAAATATCAGAATAATATACGTGCCTCTTTTTTTCAGTTTCTAAAAGCTATTTTTTGTCTTTTCTACAGTAACTAGCTTTTAAACGGAGTATCTTTTCAAGTCAGGTCTACAAGTCAATTATAGCATACTATAGCGACTTCATTTATACCGGTTCAATTCGTGAGGCTTCCACGTGCACGGCACCGTACATATCTGACTTGCCTTTGATGAGCTGGCCTCTGGGGTGCTGGTTGATCCATCGCAATCAGATGGCTGTTGTCGATTGATCCAGCACACATGGCACCAAAAACCTATATTGATGCAGCCCGTCCTTGCTATCGATGACATCCGAAGTATTCTGCTGCACAGGCACGGTGGCACCGCCGATGCTACCGACGCGGCTGGTTATGCGAGCCCGATGGAGTATATCAGGTTGTATTACTTCATACTACTACCTACAACTACCATCTAAATGTTATGTGTGATCTAAGCACCCCCTCCTCTCATCTCACGACGATTAGATTTGTAGCCGGAGGACAATTAGAAGGCTTCATGGCCGACCACACACGCTTCATGGCCGACTACACGCTCAAGTGTCCAACTGATGTATTGACGTCACATGCAAGTTTCCATTCACTACTACAAAAATGTTTATATTAGACGCCTCATCACAAACGGTTCATAAAAACCGCCTGTATTAAATGCAATCACAGACGGTTTTTTGATAAGAACCGTCTGTGATATTCTGTAATATCACATACGATTCTTAATTATAGATGGTTCTTATTTAAGAACCGTCTATGATATTCTGCAATATTATAGACGGTTCTTAATTAAGAACCGTCTGTGATATTGGTCTATCACAGACAGTTCTTAATTAAGAACTGTTTGTGGTATGTTTCCCGCTTCACACATCCCTAAAATTTTATAATTTCCCATTCGAATTCGAGTAGGATTCCATTTTGACATACCTTCAATAAAATGGGTATAACTTTTGCATACGGTGTCCATTTTTGACGTTCTTGTGCTCGTTGGAAAGCTAACGACGAGTCCGATCCAAAAAAGACCAGCTTGAGCTAGCCACCCTTGAAGACCCCCAAAATCGGTCATCTTTAGCCTCAAATTCGAATCGTAAGTTTTTTATTTCTATTTTTGCCAAAATTTTCGATCTTCCCTTCGAAATTTAGTATTTGTCTCAACTGCAAAGTTGTAGATCTTATCGAAACCTTTCAAATAAGTATATATAAGCTATATAGAATTTTATTATTTTATATTTTAAGACTAGTTGTTTATATCGTATCGGTTATATAGCCAATATCACAGACGGTTCTTACCAAAGAATCATCTGTGATACTATTACAGACGGTTCTTACCAAGAACTGTCTGTGATAATTTGTTCTCTGATCACTAGGCCCGTCAATCCTCCTCAACCCAATTTCAGTCAATAGAAACCGACCAACCCACACCCCAGGGATCGTAACTCTCCCTTCTCTATAAATACTCACCCGAACCCATCCACCCCCTCCCTTCAAATACGTCTTAAACTTTCTCCATCCATTGTTTCTTCTAGTATTTGATTCTGTGAGGTTTAGGTCTCCATTGTAGCCTCTATTGTTGCTACTTTTTTGGGTTTAAGGTTGCCCGGGAGTTTACAGTGAGGTGGCTGCTAAGAAGGCCTATCCGAACTTGTGATGATGGATTGTTCTTTGCTATGTTGCTTTCATTGTTCTCTTCATCGTAGCCTCCATTGTTGATTCCATTATTTTTTACTATGTTCTTTGCTATTGTAATAGTAGATTGTAATCTTGTGATGTTGTAATGGTGGATTGTAATCTTGTGATGTTGTAATGGTGGATTGTAATGGAAATAAAATATTCTCTGCTATGTTTGATATCGTATTTGCTTATTTTCGCTTGTTTTCAAAAAGCATAGCTAACATTTCTTGAGGCTAACTGAAAAATAGAAAAAATTTTAGGTATAGAATGAACTATCATAGATGATTTTGTAGTATAAACCGTCTGTGACTCACACATCACAGACTGTTTTAAACTTAAAATCGTCTGTGATGTGTGAGTATCACAGATGGTTCTAGTTTAGAACCGTCTGTGATAGTATTTTTCACAGACGGTTCTAGTTACAAACTGTCTATATTGTATTTATCACAAACGGCTCACAAACTGTCTGTGATAACGTTTTTGAACTGTTTGTGATGATGATTTTTGTAGTAGTGATTGCTGCCCAGCAAGAGACCGTCACTCTTAAGATGGATGATCAACCAACATACATCTCAGTATGGAGTATGAGCACCTACACCAGTTTTCTTAATGAATGGAATCTCTCTAATTTAATTTGTCGTTCGTATTGCAGCCATGCACAATGCCCCCTGCAATCCATTGTCTAGCAGCGCCGAGGCGTCGGCATGATGCGCACCACCGGGCAAGGAACATCTGATATCGTCACATACTACCGGTCATAAATACGACCACCGTAGAAGTTATTAGTTGCCAGCCAGCCGGCCGGCAGTGCATGTCATGCGTACGGACTGTGTAGAGAAAGGTCACATACCACTTGTTCTTGACGTAGATGATCTTCTCAAGCTAGCAAATAAGCTGTCATTAATTCTATACCTACTTGTTCTGTACTGAGTTCTTCAGAAAACTATATTTACGTATGTTTTCCTCACTTAAAAATGTACTAAATACTTCCTTCTCACTTTGTGATATACTCCATTCTCTGCACTTGTAACTCCGTGTACGATCGACAAGGTATATATATACTCTATTTAATTTGTAAGGACACATTACCTTCGTTTTAAATGATACACTTCATTTCTCAGATGATACAAGTATAGTTGATTGGAGGTTCATCGTACAATATTTTCTTGCTGACATCTAGGAAGGTTTGTGCACGACTACACACCCAGTTTTGCAAAAAAAGAAAAAAAAAAAAACTGGGCTTAATCAACAGATGGCACCACATCAAATGCACGAGAGCATATACTCCCACTTCTCCCCAACTTAAAGATACGTGTTTCTCTCATTAAGTGTCTTAGATATCATAACATTTATGCACGACATCAAGCAATCTTAGGTACCGGTCAAAACAGTTTAAAACTAGTTTCTACTTCTGATTTCTATTTTTTTTCATTATTTAGTAATTTTATTTTTTTAGTTTTTTATTTTTGAGCTTTTTTGCCTTTTTTCCCCGTATTCCTTTACATTGTCCGTGATGGGCTAAAATAATTTTTTAAAATTTTTAAAATTTAATTATGCTAAATAAGTCAACTCAGCTACAGTAAACAATAAGCCAACTACAGTTAAAAAAGTTATAAACCAACGTCAAACCGAGCGCTACCTTAGGAACTCAAAAAAGTATGTATAAATATATGATCAATTTTCATAAAAGTATACTCCATACTCTAATTAAAAGTATATATAGTCCATACTCCAAATACAAATACATACAATCCATCTACACTAAATAAAAGTATATATACTCTATACTCCAAATACATATGTACATATAGTCCATACTCCAACCAGAAGTACATATGAGCTCCATACTCCTTTGTAAAGAGATGCTTCCAGTTCCCAAATAAGAGAGAGAATGAACGTGAGTTACATGCATGTGTGTCGCGCAAGGAAGCCCGAGTACCTAGCTGGTGTAGTTGCACTTATTTCTGAATTTAAATTAGAAAAATTAATTAAACCACCAACCGGCTGTTCTGCTAATGGATGCCTCCCACACCCACGAACCCGATCGGCACGGAGGGATCACGTGGCTGCTGGACGGTGAATAGAGTAACTACACTTGGTGTAAAAAAAACTTCCTATATATGTGAATATATATATATATATATACTAGTAAGGTGCTCGTACGTTGTAACGGAAAACCAAATAAAAGTGATGCATACTATCAAATATGATCTCAAATTAAATAATAAATATCAACTTGAAGCTAGCATAATCAATTAAAATGGTACAACATAAGAACTTACTCTTTTGGTCCTCTCCAGGTCAGCCTCAATGGATTTGATCCGCTCAAATGAGTTCAGTAATATATGCTCCTCCTCCTCGGGGATCTCTGGTGGTTTGCTTGCTAGATGTTGCACAAAGACTCAAGATTGTCAAGAATCAGAAAAAAAAAACTCTTTTTTAAAACTGTGATAGCATAATCGGAATCAGAATATCCACCTATCACATAAGTGAAAGTAAAAGGAATGTAATCAAACATTTCCAGTCCAGATTCCTCCAGGAAGAAAAGGCTAAACTGCATGCTAGGTACAAGTCCAAAACCCATGCACCAACCAATCACCATACAGTTTCAAACAAATGTGAGATTTCAAGCTGATTATGTGTCTACCACAATTCTCAATAGTCAATAGCATAGGACCTCCAGGACGTCTTTAACATGAATAACCATGTAAAGGTAGACAAAGTAAGCATCAAGGATTTTGGTAATTTCTTTACCATAATCACAAAGTAAGGGAGGATTCATCAACCACCAACTCCTTTTTTTTAAGTATGTAATTACACCTGGGTGTAGAAAGTATTTTTCCTATATATATATATATATATATATATGTATGTATGTATGTGTGTATACATACATACATACACATACACATACATAAAGCATTCGGGTGTAAACAAAATAGCATATCACATGTACTGCACATGTGAGTAATACAAAATAGATTAATGTATATAATATTTGAAGATCATGCATAAACCAAATAGAGCAAGAAAGGGCACTATTTTCCAAAGAAAATCAGGGAAAGCAATCCCCCTAAAGAAACCAACATGGCATTTCCTGCTCGACTGAAACTGGCTGCTACATGGTTAGCAACACCATAAGTTAGCCTGGACATAGCAACACCAGGGGTGGCATTTAAACGATTTGCACTAGGAGCAGATTGTGGAGCTCCAGCACTAGTATTTAAGTGTGCACCAGCCTGTGTAGCGTTCATGAAATTGGGTTCAAGAGCATTCAGACCCTGAACAACATGTTCCATTATGAAAGGTCGAAATTGTGGGCATGGCAACGATCCACCAACTGAAGGCCCCCACCTTTAGGTGGAGTTGCTGGCTGTAGCCAAACCTGATCCCCAGGGAAGCAGCGCATGTCAACAGAAAATTTCTTGCGATATAGAATGCGTATCCAGTACTAAATGCCCACGAAGCACGACAGAAACATGGAAAGGCAGTAATGAACTAGGAACAAGTCCAGGTCCACCCGTCCAGCTGCGGAAAGCATGGCAGCAGTGTGAAGATTTGTTAGACCATGTGGCCAAGTCTAGGCTAGATGATGAATAATTGACAACGTTGATTATGGTGTTACTTATGGTGTGTTGCGTGTGCGGATTGACGTTCGCATGTTCGGATTGTCATATGTTGCATGATACGCTCATGTGAGGTATTGTGTGGATTGACTTGAGTCAAGTCGTGAACTTGTGCTCGTACGCGGTTGTTTGTTTATTCATGTGCAGGTGTTGCTTGAGGCGGAACGTCGTCGATGACGGGACTGAAACTAGATTCGGGTGGAACTGAGGTTTCGGGACTAAGTTCAGGAAGGAACTGAGGTCATATAGGTCAAGGATGTCATGCGAAATGTTCAGGCTAGAGAACAATACACATGGAAAGCATGGCATGCAGCAGTCTAGCTGCGGAACAAGTCCAGGTCCACCCTGTCCAGCTGCGGAAAGCATGGCATGCAGCAGTGTGAAGATTACGACTACCCAAATGGGCAGCAGCAGCATTTGATGCATGGTTGTTGAAGATGAACCATTTGTTAATGGCCCCCCTGTGTGGGGATGTTGTTGGCCTGCTTTGGCATGGAGATGTATCCAGAAGAAACGGTTACAGGCATCTCCTTGCAGGACGAATTGCACCCCCAAGGGCAAGCAAAGGTCCTGCTGTTTGCCGAAATCAATCCAAGAAGGATGCTACCTCACCACCATTCACGAAATCCTCCAAAAACTGCATTTATGTGAACTTGATTACAAGATGAATTAAACAATCTCAATGGAAAGTTCAATGCCTAATTAAGAAGACTGAATAAGTTGTACTCAGGTTTTTTCTATGTATCTGTATACACATGTTATGAATAGATAAGAGTCAACTGGAACAATTCATTTGACAGTACTGTTGGGACGAGGCCTCCTTAGTCATAGAATAAGACTACGTCATGCTTCGACTAGGTATACAGGATCTCTAACCGCTTCTCTTGAGTCAACGACTTCTTCAATGTTTCAACCCTTTTAGTACCTCTCGAACGCCATTGGATGGTTTTTTAGACTACTCGTAGGCCGCTAGATGTTCTTTAACCCTTTGGGTTCACTTGAACACCGTAGATTCACTTCTGTTTACTCGAACACCGTAGATTTTATAATTGCTCGATCATCCTGATCTCAGCGACTACTTGAACTCTATCTGATCTTCTTTTCGACTTCGCACTCAAAATCGATCTATCGACTTGCTACTCGGACTCCATCCGATCTTCTTTTCGACTTTGCACTTGAAGTCAATCTGTCGACTTGCTCAGATAGTCGTAGCTCTCCACGATCTTTCGAGCTCAGGTAGTCATAGCTCTTCACGATCTTTCAAGTACCTGTGTTTCCTTTGTTTGTACTTGTAACTCCTCTGTTCTCGAATACAATGGCAGTGTTACGATGCTGTATGAGAACTTCGATAAACAAGATTGTTTTGTGGTGCTTTCAATCGTCGCACTTTTCTGGGGTAGGCTCCCCTCTATTTATATTCAAGATTACAAAGAACATCTATAATTCAATATGGACTCGGACTCGACTTTTCATTGTCGTAAAACACCAAAACTGATTCTACTCGAACTCATGGTTCAATTCTACTACCGAGTTAATCTGACTCGAACTAATCAAGGCTAGATTAATTCCAACATACTCCCTCTTAATCTAGGCTTGATTTTCAACCAAGTCCCTGATGCCAACTAATGTCCTCATCTCTAAAAACTCCTGCTTAGCTAGAGACTTCGTGAGGATGTCTGTACGGTGTTCACTTCCCGAAATATCCTTGATTTCAATATCTCCTCTTTCAACGCATTCACGAATGAAGTGAAATATTGTGTCGATGTGTTTACTCCTCCTATGAAACACTGAGTTTTTTATCAATGTAATTACTGATTTGTTATCAACATATAACGTAACTTTTTCTGGAAGATATCCAGTGATCTCACCCCACAATCTTCTCAGCCACATTGCTTGACACACAGCTACCACTACTGCCATGAACTCTGCTTCACACGATGATAGAGCAACACTCCTCTGATTCTGTGATGCCCACGAAATTACAGAATTATTGAGATAAAACACCATACCACTGGTGCTTCTTCGATCTATTATGTCATCAGCCAGGCTATTGTCTGTGGACCATATCTACTTTCCTTCTTGACCGCTCGAGTATTCAAGACCAAATTCAATTGTAGCCTTCAGATACGGTAATATTTGTTTTACTGCCTTATGGTGAATTAGTGTTGGTCTTTGCATGTATCTACTTACTAATTCAACCGCATATGCAAGATCTGGTCGAGTGTGTAACCAGTACATTAGACTTCCAATAATTTGTTGATACTCAGTCGGATTCACCAATTCTCCTTCAAGATCTTTACCTAGTCGTAGCTTCGGTTCTATAGGGCTTTTGCATGGATTGCAGTCCTCCAAACCAAACTGTTGAAAAACTTTCTTTACATAGCCAGATTGTCTGAGAATGATTTGATCCTTCCTTTGCTCGACCTCTATTCCTAGGTAATAGATGAGCAATCCAAGGTCTGTCATCTCAAACTCCCTCATCATCTGTTGTTTAAAGTCTTCTATGATGAGATCATCGACATACACCCCAATGATCAAGATGTCGGATTCATCCGTTTTTACATACACGGTATGTTCTTGAGGGTATTTTGTGAAGCCAATCTGTTTTAGACTTTGGTCCAAATACTCATACCATGCACAAGGAGCTTGTCGAAGCCCATACAGAGCTTTATGAAGTCTATACACCTTATATTCTTCATTCTTCACACCTCATACCCTTCTAGCTGGGTGACACATACTTCCTCTTGTAATTCTCCATTCAAGAAAGCCGTCTTGACATCCATATGGTGTACTTGCCACTTATTCTAAGATGCTAATGCAAGTAATAACCTTACAGTATCAATTCTTGCTACCGGAGTAAAGACCTCTTCGAAATCTATTCCTTTCTTTTTTACGTAGCCTTCTGCAAAAAGTCTGGCTTTGTATTTTACGATCTTCCCTTCCGAATCCCTCTTCACCTTGTAGACCCACTTCAGACCGATGAATCTTTGTCCTCCTGACAATTCAGATAACTCCCATGTCTTATTGGTTTCAATCGAGTTGATTTCCAGATCCATCGCATCAACCCAATGCTTCTTTTTTACAACTTCCGATAAACTCCTTGGCTCTTCTATTTCAATCTACAGCAATTCTCCCAATGGCAAACTCATTGGTTCTGTTGCTTCTTATATTTCAGAAATTGACCGGTACTTCAGAGGTTTCTCCTCTAGTGACTCTTCGGAACCAACTGGTTCTGAGTTGGATTCGCTACTCTATTCTAGACCCTCCTGGTCGGCAAGAGTGGAAGGTATGACCTCTATAGGAGTGACCGGGTATTCTTCAACTTCTGTCAATACTTCTGTTGCTAAATCTGCTACAGTAAACACGCTCCAACTGTTACGATTTACTTTTGTGCCTTCCTTCCAATCCCAATACCTATTCTCCTCGAATATTTCATCCCAACTTACGTGGAGCATGTTCCGACTTGGATCGAGAAGTCTATGTGCCTTGCTCCCTTCCTCGACACCAAGATAGACCACTGGCATACTTCTGTCATCCAGTTTTTGAGTGTAAACCGATGGAATTTTCATGTGAGCCTTACAACCGAACACTCTTAGATGATCCAACCATGGTCTTCTTCCTATCCAAATCTCATAAGGTGTAGTGTCAGCTAGTGCTTTGGTGGTTACTTGATTCAAAATGTAAACCACATGTCGTATTGCTTCTCCCCAAAATCTTATGAGCATCTTCATATTCTTCAGTAGACTTCTTGCCATTGTAACCACAGTCCGATTCTGGCATTCAACAACACCGTTTTGTTGAGGTGTATATGGTGCAGTCAGATGCCTCTGAATTCCTTCATTCTCACAGAAGGTTTTGAACACATTTGAGAGAAATTCTCCTCCGATATGTCCTTAGGGTCTTTAGTTTACATCCAGTCTCTGTCTCTACGAAAACTTTGAATTTTTTGAATTCCTCAAATGCCTCACTCTTCTCCTTGAGCATTTGTACCCACATCATTCGATTGTAGTCATCAGCAATTAAAAAAAATAGTTTTTCCCATCAATAGTCGATGGGGTGATCGGTCCGCATAGATCTGCATGAATGAGTTCTAACCGTTCTTTGGTTCGATTCTCGACCATATTTGGGAACGGGAGCTGTGCCTGTTTTGCGAGCAAGCAACCTTCACAGATTTGAGTGGGGTGACTTATCCTTGGCAATCCGACAACCATTGCCTTCTCTCCCATTGACATGATGGACTAAAAGTTGTTGTGTCCCAATCTTGCATGCTACAGCCATGCCTTATCCTCCATACTTGCTAGCAAACATATCGGCTAACTGGTTTCCAACAAAACCTTATAAAGTCAATTTTGAGTGTGTTCGACCTTCATCAAGAGTTTGTTGCACCGGTCATACAACCACATGAATGTGTCATATATAACCACCTTGCTCCCTGTCTCTGTTAGCTAATCAATACTCAAGATGTTACTACATAGATCTGGTATGTAATATACCTCTGTCAATAGTCTTTGTTCACATTCTTTAAATTTGAACAGAACTGAACCTTTTCCTTTGATCTGAACAGTAGAGCCATCTCCAAACTTGACATTGCCCTGAACTGATTTGTCGAGTTCATAAAACTTTCCTTTGTCTCCGGTCATATGATTACTTGCCCCATTGTCGAAATAACACAAATCAAAGGTTGTCTGAAAATCCCTGCCACTTCATAATATCGATAAGACCTTCTCTTTGTGCAATAAGACTATGTTCTGAGTGTCTTCAACTGTTGTCAGCATCAATACTGGCTCATCCCGAGTCTCAATAAGATGCACCTCCTCTCCTTGCAGCTTGCCTTTGCACTCTGAGGCATAGTGTCCGTGTTGGCTACAGTTGAAACACTTCATATGAGTTTTGTCAAGGCCCATCCCGGACCAACAGGTAACTCCTTCTCCTTGACGAGTCATGGTTGTGCCACCCCGGCCAACACTGCCTTGCCCACGGCCTCTCCACTGACCTCTTCCTCATCCTAGATGTCACTTCCTCATCCTCGGAAGCCGCTTCCTTGACCACGGGTGTTTCCTCTTTCAGAGCTCTCTACCCCTCCTCTAGAGGTGTAGGCCGACTACTTGGTGTTGAAACCTTGTCGTGGTTTCCACTCCGTTTGGGAGAACAACAATTGACCTCCCGTATTGTTGTTATTCGATCGCCGATTGAGTCTTTCGTCATAAGCTTTGAGCCGTCCAATTGCTTCTTCAAACTACATCATCTCAATATCCGAGTACTGCTCGATCGATGCTACTAATTGTAGATACTTATCGGCACCGAGTCCAGAAGCTTCTTGACTAACACGGCGTCCTCCAATGTGGCCCTGAGAGCACTGTACTTTGGCTGCCATAACACTCAATTTCCTCGCGAATTCATTGATCGACCCTCTTTCTTGCATGCGAATCGAATCGAATTCACTTTTGAGTGTTTGCAACTGGGCCTTCTTCACTCGATCAGCACCGAGATATCGAGTCTTCAAACCATCCCATACCTCCTTGGCCGACTTCTTCTTCGCGATCTGCAGAAGGGCGTATTCTGGAACGGCTTGGAAGAGGAACATGTGTGCCGCTTTGTTCTTCCTCTCGTCTGCAACCACCCCAACCGCAGGTTCTATTGTCTCCCAGACTCCTTGTGAATCCATGATCGCCTCCATGTTGATTGCCCAAGTGGTATAATTGGTTGCTGTCAACATCAGGATCTGGTGCGGTACTCTGCTGCCATCCCTTGTAGCCTGATAGATGGTGAGCACCATTTGCTGAAGATCACGATTAGCTCAGATTGGCTCTGATACCATTGTTGGGACGAGGCCTCCCTAGTCCTAGAACACGACCATGTGAGGCTCCGACTAGGTCTGCAGGATCTTTGACCGCTTCTCTCAAGTCTCCGACTTCTTTAATGCTTCAGCCCTTTCAGTACCTCTCGAACGCCGTTGCATGGTTCTTTAGACTACTCGTAGGCCACTAGATGTTCTTTAACCCTTCGGATTCACTTGAACACCGTAGATTCACTACTGCTTACTCAAACACTGTAGATTTTATAGCCGCTCAATTTTATATTCAATAAGGATGTCTTTTTAATGCCAAAGTGTCCCATTAATCCTCCTTCATGTGCCTTCTGTAACAACAAAAGGTGAACGGAGCTAGCTGGAATACATAGCTTGTTAGCTCTAAATAAGAAACCATCATTAAAAATAAATTTGTTTTAGCTTTTACCATCTTTATAATTGGACATGGCATCTTTTAATTCATTATCAAAAGCATATAAATCTTTTATTGTCTCTAAGCCCAAAATTCAGCAATCAAGGTGAGAACAATGTATACCATCTAGACAAAGCATCATCAATCATATTTTCCCCTTTCTTGTGTTTAATGACATAACAAAAAGATTAAATAAATTCAACCCAACGTGCTTATCTACAGTTCAGTTTAGATTGACTTCCAATATGCTTCAAAGATTCATGATCAAAATATATAACAAATTCTTTGGGCTATAAATAATGTTGCCATGTTTCTAAAGTTCAAATTAGAGCATATAATTCTTTTATTATAAGTTGAATAGTTCAAACTAGACCTACTTAATTTCTCGTTGAACTAAGCAATAGGTTTACCTTCTTGTATCAATACACCAATTTCAATTCCACTTGCATCACACACAAATTCAAAAGTCTTTCCAAAGTTAGGAAGTTGGAGCAAAGGTGCATTTGTGAGCTTGTTGGACTCCGGAGCAATGACTCTAGGATTCTCTATGGAAATCGCACTAGTCTAGGATCAAGCTAGTGCACATAGTGGATAACAAAGATTCATATAACATATAATGATATTTATTCATTAACTAAATATGGGCCTGATGGCCAAAGTTTATATCAATGGTTCATAAACCAAAATTAAATATACGCAACAGAAGAAGAACAATAAAGCAGCAGTCCATCCTGCCTGCCCACAGGTGAATGACTGTAAGACGTCGCTTTCCTCACAGAAGTTGTTGAAGTCCTTCTCTGAAAATAGTGAATTGAAATAACATGAGTATATAAAGTACTCCACAAGTTACACCAGGAGGTTTAACAGAGTTAATACATGTATAAGGGTTGACAATGGAAGGCATAATAGGTTAATTCAGCGTAAAGCAAAGTTGAAGTAAATACTATAAGTAGATTCAAAAGCTGAATTTGATACAATAGATATAAATAGTAATTTTAATAAAATAATATCGTTAGTGTAGGCTCTGACCAAATACTAACCTATGCATGGGCATCCCACCCGGACCATCTTTCTCCAAAAGATCTCCTATGGATTCCATCCATCTATAAGCATTTTGTAAATTATTTTTGAAAACAAAGTCTAATCTATAAAAAACTTTACTCAGCTTGCTCATGACTGTGGGCACGACTATCCAGAATAGTTTTATACTTTATAGATGTTGTATAGTTTTACCCACAAGACATGATCGTCTCATATTACCACTGGATAAGCACATTTCCTTTGGTGTGCAGCGAGAAGATCATAACAAGACCTTTACAATGCTAAGCCATCAAGTTGGTCATGCCACCACTAAGATTTCATCACAACATGAATCCACAAGTTGGGGCGCCCTCTTGAGCCGTGTGAGACTTCTCATAGGCCACTAGATGTTCTTTAACCCTTCAGATTTACATGAACACCGTAGATTCACAACTGCTTACTCGAACACTTTAGATTTTATAACCGCTCGATCATCCTGATCTCAACAACTATTCTGACTCCGTCCAATCTTCTTTTCAACTTCGCACTCGAAGTCGATCTATCGACTTGCTACTCGGACTCCGTTCGATCTTCTTTTCGACTTCGCACTCGAAGTTGATCTATCGACTTGCTCAGATAGTCGTAGCTCTCCACGATCTTCCGAGCACAGGTAGTCATAGCTCTTCACGATCTTTCGAGTACTTGTGTTTACTTTGTTTGTGCTTGCAACTCCTCTGTTCTCGAATATGACGGCAACGTTACGATGCCGTATGAGAACTTCGATAAACAAGATCGTTTTGTGGTGCTTTCAATCGCCGCACTTTTCTGGGGCAGGCTCCCCTCTATTTATATTCAAGATTACATAGAATTTCTATAATTATAATATGGACTGGGACTCGACTTCTCATTGTTGTAAAACACCAAAACTGATTTACCTTGAACTCGTGGTTCGATTCTACCACCGAGTTAATCCGACTCGAACTAATCAAGACTAGATTAATTCCAACAAGTACAGATGAGCAAATGTATCTTCCTATGGAATAAAAAAATGGTGTACTGCTATCCATTTATACTTTCACAATGAATTAGACTATAGGATCATAACTTGCCTATGCACAATTGTCAAACAGATAGAAAAGAGAAATGTATAAGACATTTCTTTTAACAAAATTCTTGTGGATGGGAAATTGAACTGAAACACAGAAAGTATGCAAGTCAGCATAAAAAATTGTGCTGCTAACCTACGAATGCCATTTTAAGCAAGTAAAAAGTTCATATCCTGTGTTTTTTAATCAATAATGACACTCAGATTTGAAGTACAATGATCTGAAGCTCACTGCACTACGTTGAGGTGTATGCTAAGCAATGCACTAAAAAAACAAGAGAGTAGCAAAGCACGCACTAGAAATAATTTTGCTATTTCTCATTACAGACATAATGTAAGTTATTTGTATCCATCTGTGTTACTTAAATATTAGTAATAAACTTTGACATGTTGAAAGATTCAGACATCATTTACTTGTATTCATCTCATGTATATATGTTGTTTTAAAACATAGTGTAAACATGGACTAACCTTTCTGTGCGGCCAAAGTGGGTCAGGAGAAACATGCATCGTGCAGCCTCCCTTAGCAGTTTCCCATTCAACAACAAAATGTACCATTGGCTATTGGCCAAACTCTTGCTAACGTCTAAGTACTCACTGTTACCGAATGAAAAAACAGAAACACAACGCAAGAACACGACGAACTCACACAAGAACACGGCGACCTCACACAGGATTTGGTGCTGCAAAACTTGGCAGCTTTTCAGGTTTACTTCCTCCCTTTATATAGCAATTAAACAAGAGAAACTGACCCACTAATTACCTACTAATTACCAAGGAAAAACTGCAAACACTAAAGCACAAAAAACTACAAACTGCAAGCACTAAGCACTAACTCTCACTAGAAACTGCAAGCACTAACTCAGCAAGTACCAAATCAAGATTAATTTCTAACAATCTCCCATTAATCTTGACTTGCTAAACCTCACAAGATGAAGTTCGATCTCATGACGCATCTCTAAAGAGTTTTGCCTTTTTCTTGTTGATCATACCGCCAGTGACACAACTTACTGACATCTTTGACTTCTTCCTCAGCTCAAACTGTCTTTCGTCGATGACGCATCTTGACGGCGACGGAGACTCTCATCAGAGCGTACACACATGAGAACTTGGACACAACTACAAGGACTCACACATACATTACATCATGCACTGACACATCTACGTGCACGATACGACTATTCGCACGTACATAACACACCTCCTACATGCCAAATAAATGACACATGCAACACATCTACTGTGCCAAATGACTCAAAATGCAATCATGCACTAATACTCGTACACGAACTCAACTAAATTGCACAAAAAAATAAAGACTTCTTGTTGGATTTTAAAGCAATGCTAGCTCGTCTTCTGCACCCACTGGAGCACAAAGAGCCACCTCCTTCTTCGGCTCGCGGCATTCCTTTGCAAAATGCCCATAGTCCTGGCAGTTATAGCAACGTACTTTTGCCTTTGTCAAAGGTGCCCTTCTTCTTCTTACTCTTCATGCGTTCCTTCCACTGCTTCTCTGTGAGCATCAAGTGGCCACCTAATTTAGTTTCATTGTTATCAATTTAATACCTCTCTTCCATGGATTTGAGACGACCGGTGAGCTCCTCAATGGACAACGTCTTCAAATCGATCAGCTGTTCGATGGAGATGGCCACCTAGGTGTACTTGGAGGGAACCACATGAAGAAACTTCTTGACCACCGTCTTCTCTTCCATTATGCCACCCAAGGTATGAATGTTGTTGACGAGGCCCGTCAGCCACATGGAGAAGTTATCCATGGACTCGCCTTCCTTCATATGGATCAACTCGAACTCCTTGCATAGGGACTGTGCCTTTGCCTCGTGCACGCGCTCAACGCCCATGTGCATCGTGCGCACAGTCTCCCATGCCTCCTTCGTGGATTCCTTCATCGCCAACACCACCAGCATCTCCGGTGGTACCGCTTGGAGGATGGCTGACAACGCCATTCTATCAATCCAGTATTCTGCGCTGTCGGGATCGACAACATCCCAAATGCCTTGAGCTTGCATGTTTACCTTCATCAAAAGTGATCACTCAAAGTAGTTGCAACTCGTAAGCACGGGTAACGCACAGTCACCCCCGCCTCCCTCATGTGCTGCACCACCATCTCGCGACTACCACTATTGCTGTCGATGCCATCGCCGTGAATCCTGGTAGGTGCTGGTGATCGCGATCTCTCACTTCGAGACATCGCCACAAGATCAATACAACACAGCTCTAATACTAATTGTTGGCCAAACTCTTGCTAACGCCTAAATACTCACTGTTACTGAATGAAAAAATAGGAACACAACGCAAGAACATGACGAACTCACACAAGAACACGATGAATTCACATAGGATTTGGCGCTGCAGAACTTGGCAGCTTTTCATGCTTACTTCCTCCCTTTATATAGCAATTAAACAAGAGAAACTGACCCACTAATTACCTACTAATTACCAAGGAAAAACTGCAAACACTAAAGCACAAAAAACTGCAAACTGCAAGCACTAAGCACTAACTCTCACTAGAAACTGCAAGCACTAACTCAGCAAATACCAAATCAAGATTAATATCTAACATATGCATGGTGCCATAACTGAACCACAAGCTCATTAGACCAACAACTTCAATCCTAAATGTCTTTCTCATCTGTTCAAAAAGCCTGTCAGCAGCATCACTATTACCTTTATTAACAAACTGTGACTTCATCTCCGCAGATGTCTGATTGTCATCTAGCTTTTCATCAAGTTTCACACCAATCAGTCTCCTTATTCCACGAGCAAATGAACGTGCATTGGCAAGTCATCGTAAATCTGACACAAGCCTCTGAACACTATCTGCCTCAACAGTGCTGCAAGTTAAAACAACGCCATCTGCGTCAAAAGAGAGATCTAAATCCAGCTCAGAGGTGTTCGCGATGCGAATACCAACACCACATGGTGTCATGGTGCTTCCTCCATTGAGTTCCCAAAGTTCCCTAAAATGTGGATCGTTTATCCTAACATCCCAAGACATGCTTCCGGCCTTACCAAGGTGTAAGCATATGTGTTTCCAAGAATCATCTTGAGCAGAAGGTAACCTTAAGATTCGAGGATGGCAACCACAAGCCCACTTCATCGACATATGGAATAGAAAGAGAATCCATCTGGGCAGTTAGTTGAGCATGTTTGATGCACAAGGAATAGTGCCATATGACATGTAATAGCACATAAGCATATATAGTTGCTGGAACACAATTATTTCTTTCAGCAAGAATATTTCCATAAGATAGTTTGGTTCTTGACTGCAAACCATCTCTCTCTGTGTGTATATATATAGAGGAAGTCTCTTTTCTACACCTAGGTGTAATTACATCCTATATCGTATCTCACAATATATAGAGTATCTCGTGTAACGGAGAGTATGTACGTGTAGTATACGAGTATTTAAAATCATTTGGGTGGTATGAACAATTTTTCAGAGATGGTACATACATTTTTTAGATATACTCCTTTTCATGTGTGTATATGAAGGTATTTATAAAATACGCTAAAAATTGTGGATTTTCTTGCAATTATTTTTCATGTGGTTTATACTGGATTATCTTATATTTAGTATATGAATATACCTAAAGTGATAAGAGAATATTTCAAGTATGTTTAGGTGGTATATTAGAGCTGGGTGTAATTACACCCGGGTATAAAAAGTATTTATATATATAATGCATCAAAGACAGTTTCAACTACAAACTATTTGTGATATAGTATCACAGACGGTTTGTTGCTGAAATTATCTATGATAGTTGCATTTGAATTGTCTATGATGACCTTATGTTATTATTGACCCATAAATTCACGAAACCATCTGTGATGACGTTTTTGATCCGTCCGTAATAACCTTTTCTGCAGTGGTGAATGCAGGGAGCGATTGTAGGTAAACTCCACGTGAGGTAGATATTCTTCCCATATCTTCAAGTTCTTCAAAACAGCCCTCAACATTATTGATGATGTATGATTGATGATTTTAATTTGTCCATCAGTTTGGGGATGATAAGTAGTTAAAAACAGTAGCTTTATCCCATGTTTTTCCAAAGTGTTCTCCAAAAGTGACTCAAAAACTTCGTGCCACGATCTGAAATAATTATCTTTGGCACACCACATAGTCAAACAATCTCCCTAAAAAATAAATCAGCAATATGTGTAGCATCATCACTGTTGTGACAAGGAATAAAATGTGCTATCTTAAAAACCTATTCACTACAATAAAAAATGTGCTATCTTAGAAAATCTATTCACTACAATAAAAATACTATCCCCCATCTGATGAGGACATCCCTTCCATGGATACAACTCATCCACAACAAGGACCACTTACTCGAGCTCGTGCTCGTCAACTTAATTACCAGGTGAATTCATTCCTAGGTTCATATATTACTGAGAATAGACCGCTACCTAATGCAAGTGATTTAATCGTGGTTAGGAACCTGGGAAAGGATGAAGGAAAGTGACATGGAGTCATGGACATGCAAGGACGGAATCATGGAGGTCACCACGTCACTTTGAGATCAAGTCAAGCAAGAATCCGAGTTGGACACGTTCTGGAATCGGATTCGGACTACTGCATTGGTACCACATTCAAACGGGCATAACTTCTTCATACGGACTCCGTTTGGGGCGTTCTTGTACTTCATGGAAAGCTTATGAAGTCTACTTTCCAACGAATCCAACTTCATCTTCAAATTCCATCCGAGCCGGCCGTAATCATCAAAACAATCCACGTGGGTTTCTAAGTCCGAATCCAAAAAGGGTGCTGCGCCACCACCACTTGGGCCCATGGGCCTTGTAACCCTAGGGCGTCCCCCCTGGTCGTTTCTCTATAAATAGGAGCCGCCGCCGCCTGCTAGGATGTGGATTTCGTTGAGTTTAGGTTTAACCTTTGCGCAAACTTCGGTTCTTCAGTTGTGTCAGACGACCACCTGTCAAGACTACCTTCGGGATCCCACCTTTGTTTTTGAATACCAACTTTGTTATTCGCAATATCAGATTGCTTTTCGTCTTATTCTTGCTAGTTCTTCGATTGCTTGCAGGGATTGAACTTCGTGTTCAAGTTGATCGTGCTTCCAGCAAGATCAATAACATCTCGGAGTTGGTTCAGCGATTGCTAAGGCGCAAGCGACGTCGTACGATTGTAGTCGGATCGCGAGAGTCACCTCCACCAAATCGATAGTTATCAATCTTATCGAAAGATCGGGCACCCCGTCTCCATCAAGTGGTATCAGAGCTCAAGGTTGCTCGGTGAGAATTTCGATTATTCCTAGATTAGATTGCTTTTCATTACCTACGATTACACAAAAAGCCAAAAAAATAGTAGTAGATCACCGGTCCAAACCAATCTTAGCCTCGCAATTTTTCTTTTTAGTACTTTTCATTGTTGAACTTTCGGTTGCATCGTCGTGTCCTTTGCTGGTCTTAGTGTCTAGTTCCTCTAGAGTTTCGAGTTCTGTTCACGTCTTGGTTTTACCGTTGCGGTTGGTTTGAACGCCACGTCAAGAGGGGACTCGTTTCTAGGGAGGCGTTGCCTAGTTGGACTCGAATAGGACTCGAGTTGGATTCGAATTGGACTCGAGGTGGACTCGGAATAGGACTCGAGGTGGACTCGAGTCGGACTCGGAATTGGACTCGGAGTAGGACTGGAATTGGACTCGGAGTGGGAGCAAAGTAGATAGACAAGAAGGAAAAGGCAGCCGCAGATAGAAAGAGCCGCGGCGTAAAAAAAAGAGAAGAGGAGAGAGAAAATCCTAACTTTTGCATACGACCTCCGATTGAGGCGTTTCTTGACCCGTTGGAAAGGAAACAGGAAAATAGGGCCAGAAAAATTGAAGTCTAGAAAATCTGGAGAATTCAGATCCGCGTAAGTCACCACGCATACGCGCAGCGACTTCGACCCCAAAAAAGGTCGTTTAGGGCCTCAAAACGGGCCCGCAAGGTCAAGAAAAGTCAACTTTCTCGGAATTCGCTCAAAATTTACAGGGACCTTCTACAAGTGATTCTAAGGTGTCTCGTGAAGACGGTGTCCTTTTCTGAGCCTCTGAACTTCGTGGGCAACGTCATCTAGTTTCTTTCTGTGCGGTGTACTCGTTTGTGTTCTAGGCTCGCGTCTCTAGTACGGTCTAGCCTAGGACCGCACCAACCGGCGTTGAGCCATTTTTCAGCTTGCATTTTCTGATTTGATTATTGCTAATCCTTGCTACCAAACTTGAGCCTTCCCAGCTACACCTCTCCTACACCGTACAGGCTGAGCTTCACCTGGCAATCGCTCCATCCAATCTTCAGAGACACGTTGACATCGCTGGAGCCGATCACCTGCTTTGCTTGGTAAGAATTGGTAAGAGTTCGATAAAAGGCTTGAGTGTGAGCGACTTTTTGAACCTCCTCATCCTAGTAGTTGCTGTTAGGGACATATTCTTGTGTTTTGCTAACAATGGCAGGTCATACAACGGATGAGGATCAATCTCATACTCCTCGTACTAAGGCAATCGTACAACATTTTCTATGCCTTATGAACATTCGTGCAGAGGGTCTTGAAGAGGATGTCAGAGTGACGAATGAGCGACTTGCTCAACTTAAGGGCGCCTAGATTGAGACCAATGCCACACTTGCTGCGATGGAGAAAGCGCAAGGTACCACTAACAATTCGTTGGCAGATATTATGGCGCACCTTGAGGAGATTGCCCAAGCTTCGTCTGCTGTTCCCCCTGCTGCGACGGTACGGAGACAAGATGACTCTGACCATATGGGTGATTCCGAGGCCGATGGCAAGATCAACCACAACAACGATCGAGCTCGTCGACAATTGTGTTTTAACCGACAAGGTATGCGAAGGGAACCTCCACGGCATGAGGTACGTGACCACGACGATTCTTTTGCTAAGGTTAAATTCACCATGCCTTCTTTCAATGGTAAATATGATCCTGATAGCTATCTTAATTGGGAACTAGCTGTTGATCAAAAATTTGCTTGCCATGAATTTCCTGAGAATAGACGAGTTAGGGCTGCTACTAGTGAATTTACCGACTTTGCTTCTGTTTGGTGGAAAGAACATTGTCGTCAAAATCCCAATAACATTCCTAACACCTGGGAGGCTTTAAAATTGCTTATGCGCCATCGATTTGTTCCCTCATATTATGCTCGTGATCTGTTAAATAAACTACAACGTCTACAACAGGGTGCAAAATCTGTGGAAGAATATTATCAGGAATTACAAATTGTTATGTTGCGTTGTGGGTTAGTTGAGAATGAGGAGGCATCAATGGCTAGGTTTTTGGGAGGGTTGAGTCGAGAAATTCAAGACATCCTTGATTATAAAGATTACAACTCCATTACTAGATTGTTTCATCTTACTTGCAAAGCTGAACGTGAGTTGCAGGGACGCCAGACAAAAATGCGATCTAATTCTTCTGCAGGTCGCACAAATTCATGGACTCCGCGCACCCCTGCTCCCTCGTCCATTGTGGCGCCATCACACTCCAACAACAAGCCGCGCCCTACTACATCAATTTCGGCGCCATGAGTCTCTGAAGCACACAAATCAGCACCACAACTTCCTGCAAAAACAACCTCTTCAGTTGGTTCGACTGGACGAACAAGGGACGTTCAATGCCATCGTTGCAAAGGCTATGGACACATGATGCGGGACTGTCCAAGCAAGCATGTATTGATTATACGCGATGATGGTGGGTATTCCTCTGCTAGTGATTTTGATGAAGAAACATATGCTATGCTTGCAACTGACCCTATAGGAGATGAAGAAGAATATGATCATGAGGAGCACGTTGGCGCCGAAGATGCCGACAAGTATTTGAGCATTATAGTGCAACGCGTACTAAGTGCTCAAGTGTCTCATGCCGAGCAAAACCAGCGCCATAATTTGTTCCAAATCAAGGGCGTTGTCTACGAACGCTCGATTCGCATAATTGTTGATGGTGGGAGTTGCAACAATTTGGCAAGTATGGACATGGTAGAGAAGCTTGCTTTGCCGACTAAACCTCATCCTCACCCATACCATATTCAATGGTTCAACAACAGTGGTAAGTTGAAGGTAACACGGATGGTGAGAGTACATCTTTCTATAGGTTCATACCATGATTATTATTAGGAAGACCTTGGCAATACGATACTGATTGTGTGCATCATGGTAGGAATAATCAATACTCTCTCATGTTCAAAGGAAAGAAAATTGTGCTGCATCCTATGACTCCAGAACAGATTGTTAAAGATGAACTTACTAGAGCTAGTAGAGAGAAGAGTTTAGAGAAATCTAAGAGCGAAAATCAGATTGTAGCAAAAGAGCTTGTGCAACATAGAAAGAAAGAACTGAAATCTGCTCATGTGAACAAAAAAGAAATACAATTGAAAGGTGCTAGTTTTCTTGCTACTAAATCTGATATGACTGAATTGGATGCTAGTAAATCTGTTTGCTATGGATTAGTTTGCAAAGCCACTTTGTTTTCATTTGAGGAGATACCATCTTCTTTGCCTCCTGCTGTCACTAACCTTTTGCAGGAGTACAAAGATGTCTTTCCGAAGGACATACCACCGGGATTGCCACCGCTTCGAGGGATTGAGCATCAAATTGATTTAATTCCCGGTGCATCACTATCCAACCGCGCACCATACAGGACAAACCCAGAAGAAACTAAAGAAATTCAGCGCCAAGTTCAAGAATTGCTTGATAAAGGGTACGTACGTGAATCACTTAGTCCTTGCGCTGTTCCAGTCATTTTAGTACCTAAGAAGGATGGATCATGGCGTATGTGTGTTGATTGTAGAGCTATCAATAATATTACCATTAGATACCGTCATCCTATTCCTAGATTAGACGATATGCTTGATGAATTAAGTGGCTCTACAATGTTTTCTAAAGTTGACTTGCGTAGTGGATACCATCAAATTAGAATGAAACTTGGAGATGAATGGAAGACGGCATTTAAAACTAAGTTCGGATTATATGAGTGGCTAGTGATGCCTTTTGGATTAACTAATGCCCCTAGCACTTTCATGAGATTAATGAACGAAGTTTTACGTGCTTTCATTGGTAAATTTGTGGTAGTTTACTTTGATGATATATTGATTTACAGCAAGTCACTAGATGAACATCTTGAACACTTACGTGCTGTTTTCATTGCTCTGAGGGATGCACGTTTGTTTGGTAACCTCGTAAAGTGCACCTTTTGCACCGATCGAGTTTGTTTTCTTGGCTATGTTGTTACTCCGCAGGGAATTGAAGTAGATGAAGCCAAGATTGAAGCTATAAAAAGTTGGCCAACACCACAAACGGTCACACAAGTGCGGAGTTTTCATGGACTTGCGGGATTCTATCGCCGCTTTGTGAAAAATTTCAGCACCATCGCTGCACCACTTAATGAATTAACAAAGAAATGTGTTTCATTTAAATGGGAAAAAGCGCAAGAAGAAGCTTTCAACCTTCTCAAAGAAAAGCTCACAAATGCACTATTGCTCCAACTTTCTGACTTCGGTAAGACTTTTGAACTTGAGTGTGATGCTAGTGGAATTGGAATTGGTGGTGTGTTGATACAAGAAGGTAAACCTGTTGCTTATTTTAGTGAGAAATTGAGTGGACCTAGTTTGAACTATTCTACATATGATAAGGAATTACTTGCCCTTGTTCGAACTTTAGAAACATGGCAACATTATTTATGGCCCAAAGAATTTGTTATCCATTCTGATCATGAATCATTGAAACATATTAGAAGTCAATCTAAACTGAACCGTAGACATGCTCGTTGGGTTGAATTCATTGAATCTTTTTCTTATGTCATAAAACACAAGAAAAGGAAGGAAAATGTGATTGCTGATGCCTTGTCTAGACGGTATACAATGTTGTCTCAACTTGATTGTAGAATTTTTGGCTTGGAGACAATAAAGGAACTACACACCTCTGATGATGAGTTTAAAGATGCCCTGTCTAATTGCAAAAATGGTAGATGCTGGAATAAATTTGCTTTCAATAATGGATTTTTGTTTAGAGCTAACAAACTATGCATTCCAGCCAGCTCTGTTCGTCGTTTGTTATTACAGGAGGCACATGGGGGAGGATTAATGGGTCATTTTGGTGTCAAAAAGACGGAGGACATCCTCGCTGAACACTTCTATTGGCCAAGGATGAGGCGCGACGTTGAGCGCTATGTATCTCGCTGCACTACCTGCAATAAAGCTAAGTCTCGACTTAATCCACATGATTTATATATTCCTTGGGAGGATATTTCAATGGACTTTGTTTTGGGATTACCTCGCACAAAGAAGGGGAGAGATAGTGTTTTTGTGGTGGTCGATAGATTTTCTAAAATGGCACATTTTATACCTTGCCATAAGAGCGATGATGCTACAAATGTTGCTGATTTATTTTTCAGAGAGATTGTTCGACTACATGGAGTGCCCAATACCATTGTTTCAGATCGAGATGCGAAGTTTTTGAGTCACTTTTGGCGCACATTATGGGCTAAATTGGGTACCAAGCTGCTGTTTTCTACTACTTGTCACCCACAAACAGATGGACAAACTGAAGTTGTCAACCGCACGCTATCAACTATGTTGAGGGCTATCTTGAAGAAAAACTTGAAGGCGTGAGAAGAATGTCTACCTCATGTAGAGTTTGCTTACAATAGATCGCTGCACTCTACCACAAAGATGAGCCCTTTTCAGGTAGTATATGGCTTTAATCCTCGTACTCCTATTGATTTATTGCCTATCCCTATCTCTAAAAAAGTGAATTTAGATGCTAAGAAGCGTGCTGAATTTGTCCTCAAATTGCATGAAACAACTAAAGAAAACATAGAGCGCATGAATGCTAAGTATAAGATTGCTGGTAGTCAGGGTAGAAAGAGTTTAATTTTTGAACCTGGTGATTTAGTCTGGTTGCATTTGCGCAAAGATAGATTTCCTGAGTTGCGAAAGTCTAAGTTGATGCCTAGAGCTGATGGTCCATTCAAGGTGTTAGCTAAGATTAATGATAATGCATATAAGCTTGATCTGCCTGCAGAATTCGGGGTTAGTCCCACATTTAATATTGCAGACTTGAAGCCATATTTGGGGGAAGAAGATGAACTTGAGTCGAGGACGACTCAAATGCAAGAAGGGGAGGATGATGAGGACATCCCTTCCATGGATACAACTCATCCACAACAAGGACCACTTACTCGAGCTCGTGCTCGTCAACTTAATTACCAGGTGAATTCATTCCTAGGTTCATATATTACTGAGAATAGACCGCTACCTAATGCAAGTGATTTAATCGTGGTTAGGAACCTGAGAAAGGATGAAGGAAAGGGACATGGAGTCATGGACATGCAAGGACGGAATCATGGAGGTCACCACGTCACTTTGAGATCAAGTCAAGCAAGAATCCGAGTTGGACACGTTCTGGAATCGGATTCGGACTACTGCATTGGTACCACATTCAAACGGGCATAACTTCTTCATACGGACTCCGTTTGGGGTGTTCTTGTACTTCATGGAAAGCTTATGAAGTCTACTTTCCAACGAATCCAACTTCATCTTCAAATTCCATCCGAGCGGCCGTAATCATCAAAACAATCCACGTGGGTTTCTGAGTCCGAATCCAAAAAGGGTGCTGCGCCACCACCACTTGGGCCCATGGGCCTTGTAACCCTAGGGCGTCCCCCCTAGTCGTTTTTCTATAAATAGGAGCCGCCGCCCCCTGCTAGGACGTGGATTTCGTTGAGTTTAGGTTTAGCCTTTGCGCAAACTTCGGTTCTTCAGTTGTGTCAGACGACCACCTGTCAAGACTACCTTCGGGATCCCACATTTGTTTTTGAATACCAACTTTGTTATTCGCAATATCAGATTGCTTTTCGTCTTATTCTTGCTAGTTCTTCGATTGCTTGCAGGGATTGAACTTCGTTTTCAGGTTGATCGTGCTTCCAGTAAGATCAATAACATCTCGGAGTTGGTTCAGCGATTGCTAAGGCGCAAGCGACGTCGTACGGTTGTAGTCGGATCGCGAGAGTCACCTCCACCAAATCGATAGTTATCAATCTCATCGAAAGATCGGGCATCCCGTCTCCATCACCATCTTTGTCCTAGACAATTCTAAAACAAAATTCATAGAAATATCCTCCCAAGAAACACTAGGAATAGAAAGAGGCATGTATAAGCCATGTGGATTCAGTCATGACTTAGCTTTTTGGCATGTAGTGCATCGTGAAATATAGTGCTCGACATTGCGCTTCATCCTTGGCCAATAGAAATATTCAGTAAGGATGTCCTCCATCTTTTTAATGCCAAAGTGTCCCATTAATCCTCCTTCCTGTGCCTCCTGTAACAACAAAAGGTGAACGGAGCTAGCTGGAATACATAGCTTGTTAGCTCTAAATAAGAAACCATCATTAAAAATAAATTTTTTTAGCTTTTACCATCTTTATAATTGGACATGGCATCTTTTAATTCATTATCAAAAGCATATAAATCTTTTATTGTCTCTAAGCCCAAAATTCTACAATCAAGGTGAGAACAATGTATACCATCTAGACAAAGCATCATCAATCATATTTTCCCCTTTCTTGTGTTTAATGACATAACAAAAAGATTAAATAAATTCAACCCAACGTGCTTATCTACAGTTCAGTTTAGATTGACTTCCAATATGCTTCAAAGATTCATGATCAGAATATATAACAAATTCTTTGGGCTATAAATAATGTTGCCATGTTTTTAAAGTTTAAATTAGAGCATATAATTCTTTTATCATATGTTGAATAGTTCAAACTAGACCTACTTAATTTCTCGTTGAACTAACCAATAGGTTTACCTTTATATCAATACACCAATTTCAATTCCACTTGCATCACACACAAGTTCAAAAGTCTTTCCAAAGTTAGGAAGTTAGAGCAAAGGTGCATTTGTGAGCTTGTCGGACTCCGGAGCAATGACTCTAGGATTCTCTGTGGAAATCGCACTAGTCTAGGATCAAGCTAGTGCACATAGTGGATAACAAAGATTCATATAACATATAATGATATTTATTCATTAACTAAATATGGGCCTGATGGCCAAAGTTTATATCAATGGTTCATAAACCAAAATTAAATATACGCAACAGAAGAAGAACAATAAAGCAGCAGTCCATCTTGCCTGCCCACAGGTGAATGACTGTAAGACGTCGCTTTCCTCACATAAGTTGTTGAAGTCCTCTGAAAATAGTGAATTGAAATAACATGAGTATATAAAGTACTCCACAAGTTACACCAGGAGGTTTAACAGAGTTAATACATGTATAAGGGTTGACAATGAAGGCATAATAGGTTAATTCAGCGTAAAGCAAAGTTGAAGTAAATACTATAAGTAGATTCAAAAGCTGAATTTGATACAATAGATATAAATAGTAATTTTAATAAAATAATATCGTTAGTGCAAGCTCTGACCAAATACTAACCTATGTATGGGCATCCCACCCGGACCATCTTTCTCCAAAAAGATATCCTATGGATTCCATCCATCTATAAGCATTTTGTAAATTATTTTTGAAAACAAAGTCTAATCCATAAAAAACTTTACTCAGCTTGCTCATGACTGTGGGCACGGCTATCCAGAATAGTTTTATACTTTATAGATGTTGTATAGTTTTACCCACAAGACATGATCGTCTCGTATTACCACTGGATAAGCACACTTCTTTTGGTGTGTAACGAGGAGATCATAACAAGACCTTTACAATGCTAAGCCATCAAGTTGGTCATGCCACCACTAAGATTTCATCACAACGTGAATCCACAAGTTGGGGCGCCCTCTGGAGCCGTGTGAGACTTCTCATAGTCTACACTATGCTCACATTTAACCTATAGCAAGACCAAAGTTGGGACCTCACAAATTAATCAGCCAGGACTGTCCCATACAAGTCTTGTGGTAGTATGATATGGCTTTGCAATAGTAGCTCATAGACCGGTTCTTTACTCGACTTAGGCTCAACCACATACCCCTTGTGCTTGATAATAACATTGTATCACCGAACAACAATGCATACCAGTACCCACCACCTATCCATTAGCCCAGGTCCAAACCAAGTTTTATATTTTATTTTGAAATATTTCACATACTTTCTTGACTCACCGAAGTCAAGAATATATTTCAAAAGTTCATCGTTTTTTGTGAAAAAGATATCCCAACCTATGATTATTCTAAGCATAGCTAAGCTTTGCTACAAACATTATCCAATAAATACTAATATATCAACTAGGTTTTTCTCTATAGTGACAAGGTATAGAAAGTTCAATGTCAAATTTGGCCATAAACAAAGAATTTGGGTATAAGTAGAATTTAAATCAATTTTAAACTACATTTGAATAAAAGTACGCACGCATGATAATTTTTAAAATTATTAATAATTTAAATTACTGGGTACAACATAATCAAAGGTGCAACCTACCTTGCTCAAAGTTTTGGTGCTACGAATCGTTGAAATCGTACTCTCAGAATTTGTCGTAATCTATACACGAAGGACTGAATTGGATAGTTTAGAATTTTATAAGAATTTAGAAATTTAAATGAATCTAATCGGAGCTAGGATGAAGGAGAACGGGCTTTTGGAAGTTTGGAATCACAAGAAATTAAAGAAAGGAATTATTGGAATTATTTTCCTGAAGGAAAATCAAAATTATGACATCAGCTAAGAATTGAATTTTTGGCCGAAATAAATTTCTAAAGGAAAATCTAAATTATAATTCAATGCTAAAGTTAGCCCTAGATGTTGCAGGTGACGTGGTGGATTTTGTTAACGTGGCTGCTAGGTGTCTAACATGTGGCACGGATGGGTCGGGGTGATGACGTGGTAGGTTACATGGTAACACATGGTAGTTGACATGGCTCATGAGCGGTAAGGTGCAGACGTGGTGCGACATGTGGTACTGACGTGGATGCTAACTCGGCAGATGTGCTGATGTGGTTGCCACGTGGTGGACAGGTGGGCTAAGAAGGAAATGGCTAGTTGAGTTTGTTAGATGGGGATTGGGCGGCGGTGATGCATGGAGAAGTTCGGACCAGTCCAAAAGGTAAGATGAGTTCAGACTATTTGATCAATCCTAGGAGACGTTTGGACCATTCGAATGACGACAGGCAGGGATAGCGGTGCGGTGCTCGAAGCCCAAGGGCTTGACAGCGATGTGGGGTATGGTGGCGGCTGGTGATGTGTGGAATATGAAGAGGAGAGCGAGGGGATTTTAGTGGTATACATTAGCATTATTGGAGATGATTAGAGAATGGTCGGCGATGAGGAGAAGGCGAAGGCGACGGTCGGCTCCTTGTGCGGTGGCATTCTGGTGGTGAAGAGACTCGGCTGGAGGGTAGACGAGACCAGTGGTGGTGTGGGGAGGCCAACGGAGTGGTCGGCTAAGTGTTTTGAAGCTTGGGTCGGCGATGATTTCTTGCTGGAGGGTCTCACCATCACGGATGAGAGAGCACACAATGCTTGAGTGCTTCGGGCTTTGAGGGAAGAAGTGGAGCATGGTGAGAGATGGGGTGAGGAGTGGGGGTGCTCAGGGAAGGGTATTTATAGGAAAGGAAGGCGATGCCGGTGAGTAATTGCTCGCCAGAGTTACTAGCGCCGGCAATTGATTGGGCAATAGGGCAGAATTAAGATGGGGGAAACGGTCAGCATGAATGCATGGTGGCCAGGAAAGTGATGGCGCATTAGCTCATGATTAAACATGGTAGAAACTGAAGATTTAAAAGCTTGGCCATGGCATCAATGTAGCCAGTGGCAGTGGAAGGAAGAGGGGGAAGAAGATGGATGCGAGCCCCAACGATCAGTGAGGGAAAGGGAGAATAGGAAGAGGGGTGGCGAATGAACAACACGTGGCCAAAGAAAGACATCCCGGCTGATGTGGATATGCTCATGTCTTACGCTTTTCAGTTAAATATATTATTTGACTAGAAAGAATTATTGAGCCGCATGAAATATGGCTAGGTGAACTCTAATTTAATTGGATCATTATTTCTTATATTTGGAGATGCAGAACTACTGTTTTATTTAACCATATGCAAGCTCATATTCGATCTGTACAAACCTACAGTGAAGATGCATTTGAATGAACTTGTGGAAACCTATATGCTTGCTGTCACGTGGAGCAAAGGAGAAGGAACATACGTGCTTGCTGTCCGAAAAGGATTCATTCAGTGAAAAAGGCAAAAGGTCAACCATGTGAAGAAATGAACCATCACAAAAGGATAAACGTGCATGGCTATTGCATGAGAGAACAAGATGCTACATGAATGGCCATTTGCAACACAAGGAGATTAAAAAGAGGAAACCAATCCAAACTCTTCCATCAATTCAAGTTGTTTCCTATTTTGAATTTGTTTCAATCTTGGATGTGTGTGCGTGGCCACACCTTATGGTGCTAATATAAGGCTAGGTGTAGCTTCATTGTAGGGAGACCACGTTTTTGATAAAAATCAATATACTAAAATTTGTTTGAGTTCATCCTTGCTGCAAAAATTCTATTAGGAATTAGGAGTGTTCTTCAATCAAGATCATTTAGTCTTTTTACTAGGAATTAGGTGGTCTTCAATCATTATGATTAAAGATCTTCATATGGTGCTCATTTAGTCTTCAATCAAGATCTTCGTATGGTGGTCGACGAAATTAACACGAGCATGTTTTGGCAGATTAAAGAGTGTTCATCCTTGCGCTGGCATTGGAGAATCATTATGATTCATCAAGACTCCTGTGAGTATCCATCCTACGTTGAGAAGACCAGGCGACCCCATATCAGTGGCTGTCGGCATGGTTAAGTGAAGATGGATGCAAGAGATTAGATCGGGCAGACTAGATTTGACCTAGACCTCACATGTGTAAGCCTAGGGGGAGTTTGTGTTTAAATTTTTGTTTTAGATTTTTAGAAAACTAGGAAGCTTCAAAACACGTAAAAAATAGCAAATAAAGTCTAAAAAATTTGAAAAATTCACAAAAATTTCTGAACATATTATGGACTTAGAAAAAATATTTCCAACTTAAAGTTCATCTTTAAACATTTACAGAAATACTTTTAGCTTTAAATTGATTTTTAAATTCCAGAAAAACACAGAAAATCCAGATAAAGGCCAAATGCTTTTAAAATAATTAATTTTAAATATAATTTTTAATAGAAATTTAAAATAATATTTTATCTTTCATTTTTATTTTTTACTTTAATTTACTTTTAAGAAGAAAAAGCTTTTTCAAAAGCTAAAAAATAGGTAAATAAAAACTACAAGAATTCAGGAAACCAAATAACACTTGTTTTTATTTTAAATTAATTAAATTAATTTTTTATTGAAAATTTTAAAATAAATAGCGAGGCTGTTATAAAATTTTCTTTGAGAAGGTTGAAAGCTTATTTTTGCGCTTGTCCCCATTCAAATGGAATACCTTTCTTCGTCAATTCATTAGTGGTGCTGCGATGGGGCTGAAATCCTTCACAAAGCGGTGATAGAATTTTGCAAGTCTATGAAAGGTCCGCACTTGTGTGGTCGTTTGTGGTGTCGGCCAACTTTTTATAGCTTTAATCTTGGCTTCATCTACCTCAATTTCATGTGGTCAATTCTGTGTGGAGTAATAACATAGCTAAGAAAACAAACTCAATTGGTATAAAAGGTGCACTTTTCAAGGTTACTAAACAAATGTGAATCTCTCCAAGTAATAAAAATAGCACGTAAGTATTCAAGATGTTCATCAAGTGACTTGCTGTAAATTCATATATCATCAAAGTAAACTACCATAAATTTACCCATAAAAGCACATAAAACTTCGTTTATTAATTTCATAAAAGTGCTAGGTGCATTAGTTAAACCAAAAGGCATCACTAACCACTTATATAATCTAAACTTAGTTTTAAATGTAGTTTTCTATTCATCTCCAAGTTTTATTCTAATTTGGTGGTATCCACTACGCAATTCAACTTTAGAGAAAATAGTAGAGCCACTCAATTCAACAAGCATATCATCTAATCTAGGAATAGGATGACGATATCTAATAGTGCTATTATTAATCATTGTACAATCAACACACATACGCCAAGATCCATATTTCTTAGGAACTAAAATCACAGAAACAACATAAGGACTAAGGCTTTCATATCGTACCCATTGTCAAATAAGTCTTGCACTTGACACTGAATTTCCTTAGTCTCCTCTGGATTAGTCCGATAAGGTGCATGGTTTGGCAAAGAAGCTGCTAGGATCAAATCAATTTGATACTCAATTTCTCTAACAGGTGCCAGCCCTGGGGTATTTTAGATGGAAAC
Source organism: Melocanna baccifera (assembly GCA_036346265.1). Classification (NCBI taxonomy): domain Eukaryota; kingdom Viridiplantae; phylum Streptophyta; class Magnoliopsida; order Poales; family Poaceae; genus Melocanna; species Melocanna baccifera. The sequence goes on from CM070702.1 coordinate 7,489,259, forward strand.
ACATTATTAAACTCATGCAAAAGGTTAGCGCAAGAGGCAAAGATGCGGGCAAATCCACAAGTGAAAACAAAACATCTTTACAAAGCAAGACATAGCGAACATAATTTTCCACTTACAAGTCATTAAAATCAAATTTAGTAGCTAATGGAATAACACCTTTTAATTTAATTTTATTCTTTCTGGCATTTGATTCTTTTGCTTCTTTTTGTTTAGGTGGAAAGCATTCTTTAACTACTATGTGATTCTCACTTTTAGCATTCTCTTTTTTCTTACGTTCAGATCATTCAATTTCATCTTTAATAATGGTCAGGAGACATTGGGTGTAAAATAATTTTCTTGCCTTTATGCATGAAAGTATATTGATTAGTTTTATCATGATGAGTGGAATTCTTATCAAACTGTCACGGTCTACCTAAAAGTAAGGAGTATGCTTGCATAGGTACGATATTGCAATCAACATAATCATGATTGAACTAAGCAAAAATTGTATTCTCGTAGTTTTTACTGCCTTTAGCTTAGCACATAAGTTGAACCATTAAATGTAGTAAGGACGTGGGTGAGGACTTGTGGTCAAGTCAAGCTCTTGACCATCTCCAAGTTAGCAAAGTTATTGCAACTTTTGCCAACGATGATGACACGAATGTTTCTTTGATGATGAACTTGGTTTGAAACAAGTTGTGTCATTGGTCCTGTTCAACACTTTCCATTTGTGCACTAAGCACATGCTTCACTATAACGCTGATGTACTTGTTTGAAGTTTCAGCGCTCAAGTATTCTTCTTATTTATCACTAGTGTCAATATCATCATCTGCATGATCATTTGCAACAAGTATATATTTTTCATCAATTTCACTTGTTGAAGTATACTCATCATCTTCTCTCACAATGAGAGCTCACTGACATAGACACTCTCTTATGAAATGCCCAAACCCTTTGCACTTGTGACATAGGATGTCCCTTGTACGCCCAGTGGAAGCATCCAAAGATGCATTCTTTGTTAGAGTAGATTTGATGGGAGCTTGAACGATTATAGTCTTGCTTGCTTTAGGTGCACGTGAGGGCTTAGAAGTAGAACTAGAGCACCCTCGGCTTGGTGTAGATGGAAGGGGCACCATTGCTATTTCAGTACTTTGTTTGGAGGAAGAAGAGCCCCTAAAATGACTTCTAGTTCTCAAGTCACCCATGTACTTTCCTTTTATTTTTGCATGCAAAATGAAACAAATGGGTGATAGAATTGTATTCCTTATAATCAAATATGTCTTGAATTTCCTCATTAAGCCCTCCCAAAATTCTAGCCATTTTAGTTTCTTCAGTTTCTTCCAAATCACAATGCAATAAACCAATTTGCAATTCTTGGTAGTATTCCTCTACTGACCTATTGCCTCATTTTAAGCTTTGCAATTTATTTAACATGTCATATGAAAAGTATGATAGCACAAATCTAGCTCTCATGACTCTTTTCAAAGCATCCCAAGTTCTACATACATGTGGTAGTGTACATTGTTCCCTCCACCAAATTGATGCAAAATCAGTGAATTTACTAGCAGTAGCCCTATTTCTTTTATTATCAAAAAAATTATGGCATGTAAATTTTTGATCTAATTATAATTTTTAATTAAGATAAGCTTCAAGATCATACCTACCAGCAAATGAGGAAATTAAAATTTTGACTTTAGTGAATACATCATCATCACGTATCTCCCTTTGTAACCTATCTATACCTCATCGATTTTGCTTGAGTCGACAACGGTCGCAGTCATTGAAGCCCTCAACTTCAGTGTCGGCATCACAATTGTTCTCTTCAACATCATCATACTCATCCGCCGAAGAGTGAGGTGGAACAAAGCTCGTCGAGCAGCTAGTAGTGGTAGACGTTGCTCAAAGTTCTCAACTCTATTGTTGATGGTAGTGAGGTTGTTATTGAGCTGATTCAACACGTTGTTTATCTCCTCTGTTCTCTTGTTGACCTCACGGTTGAAGTGTTGCACAAGCATTCTTGTGCGAGAAGTGATAGGTCTGGCACTCTCAAGTTTAGAAGATTGGTCATCATTTTTATCACCATGTTTCAAATTTTGTAAACCTACTATTATTAGTAGAACACAAGAAACTCACAAGAAAGTTTGTTAGCTTTGTATCAACTACTTGGAGCTATAGACTACAGAAGTCTCACACTCTCTAAGCTCTTATCAAATACTTACAAGATTCTTACCAAGCAAAGCAGGTGGTACAACCGGTGGCTAGTTCGTGGTAACTTGGCTAGAGTGATGAGTGTAGTTATTGCCAATACGTCAAGACCTGTTCGATTAGTAGTATGTAGAGCTTGGACAAGTAATATATAAGTAGCAAAGGAATGGCAATATTCAATTTAAGAATTACAGGAGCAGAATAATAGTCAAAAGTGCACACTTAAATTGCTGGTACAAACTAGTACTCGACCGTAGCTCAAACAAGCAAACACTAGATGACACAAGGGCTATATAAAGAGAGCTCAAAATCAAGAAATGAACAATGTTGAAATTTTTTTCTTTTTTGACATTTTGTAACTTGTGCGGCTCTTTTCTCTTCGCACTTGCTTCTTTTCTTCTTTTTTATATCTTGTGTGGCTTTTTTCTCTTTTTTTGCACTTGGATCTTTTTTCTTTTTTAAACAACATGAATGAAAAACAAATATTCTTTTTGTGTAGCTCACTCAAATATTATCTAAAAACAAATATTACACAATCTAGAATGAAAAAACTCAAACTAGACAATGAACGGACATTGAAAATGGGTGCTGAAACTTTGAAGGTTGTTTTGAGGCCCTAAACAATTTTTTTGGGGATCTTCACTTTTATAGGGCCTCTTGTAATTAATCTTGATCAACTTGTCAAATTTTGGATGTAACTTTTTGTTAGTTTTTCAACGAGCCAAAAAATGCTATAATCCGAGTTCATATGCAAAAGTTATGACTGTTTTAATGAACGCTACACAAAATTGTCCTAAACTCAGCTCCAAAAATTCAGAACCTAAATACAACTTCATCCTAGGTGATTCGGCTAGCCAAAATGAAGAAAAAAATAGAGATGATATCTATCTCCCCAAAGATCTGGCGGCGTAAACTTGGCAGTGAAGAGCAACCACCAACCCTAAAACAAATCTAACCGATTTTTTTTATTTTTAGATGCAATACCCGGATCTAAAATTAAAGCACTAGACCTAGACGAACAACTAAAACTTGGTGATGGAAAAACATTCAACACGGTAAAACAGAAACTGAAGTTGCAAAGGCTAGACTAGGGTCCGGTTTTTGGTGATTTTTGATGAACGTAACATTTTTGTGGGATAATTTTCTGGTTATAGGAATGAAATAACAAAGTGAAAACATAAATTTCACTAGGCAATATGTGCTCTAATACCAACTGATGAGGGGATTTAGCCCGATCTTTCGATGAGAATGATAAATATGATTGTTTGATATGACATTGACGAAGATGTTACTTGATCAAAATGACCAAATTTGTCGTACAATCGCTACACCGCACCCTTGTCATCACCAACTGTGCAAAACATGGATGATATTTCCTACAAGCAATCAAGGATCAAGCAAGAAAGAAATAAGTGTGATCTAAATTTGTGAATGAAATACAAAGTTTCATTGAACAATAGAGAGGCTTGAAGTCACCATAGTTGGTCTAGTCGACACAAATACACAACTGATGTTTTTAGAACAAAAATCTATCTAAACAAGTCTAAACCCTAAAAGTGGCATCCCTGGCAGTTTTTGAGAGGCTAGGAATGTGGGGAGCACATCCATGAGGGTAAGAAAACATCCCACTATAACTATCTAGTTGGGCTCAAACTGATACAAGGCCCAAGGTCTAGGTTTCGAACTAATTTAGAATTATTTCATGGATTACAACCATTGGAAACAGGACATCATAAGCTTTCTAACAAGTCCAAGATTACCACATTTGAACTCCATATGCATCTTCTATGCTCGTTTGAAGTTAGCATTGTCTCCGAAGACCGCACTAAATTCTAGAACATGTCCAGCTTTCATTCTTGGTTGTGCTGGCCTCAAAGTGATGTAGTGACCTCTAATATTCATTCCAAGTGTGTCTGTGACTCTATGTGCCTCTTGTTGATCCTTGCCCATCTTCCTAAGCAAAATCACATCACATGTATCAAGCAGCAACCAATTCTCAGAAGTTGAATTAAACAACATTAGGAACGAGCTCACCTGATAATTCAACTATCGTGCATGTGCCCTCACCATAGTTCCTTGTCTAGCATCTTGTGGATGAGTATTGTGTGTATCCAAAGAAGTGATATCCTCATCACTCCTGGCGTTTATTTTAGACTCCGTAGAGTACGTCGGGATGCGCTGGGTTACCAGTATTTATTTTAGATTTCGTAGAGTACACCAAGTTATGTGTGCCACTAGTGTTCATTTCAGACTCTATATAGTACACAGGGTCGCACTTAACTCTCGATGTTTGTTTTAGACTCCATAGAGTACACCAAGATGCACTAGGCTCACACATTTCTTTTAGACTCTGTAGAGTACACCAGGATACATTGGGCTCCTGGTGTTTCTTTTAGACTCTACGAGGAGCTCTTAGCATTGACAGCGTGACAAACATCGTAAGAGTGGGGCATATACATCCCTTTTGTAGAGCACCCTGTCAGTCATGTCAAGGGTCCTTGCTCGGTGTGGAAGTCTCTAAAGCTCCTGTGGGCGATCTGGTTGCTCAATCCCTTGGAGGAAGGTGATGATGGGCTGCCTCTAATCGTCTTCTTAGCTAATATGTAAGACCTTGAGGGGGTCCACGTGCTACACTAGAGCGGCAGCGGATGTAAGGACTTTAAAGAACACGCCTGAGGGGGGTTTATGTCCTTGGCTAGCTGCTTTTGCCAAGGCATCCGAGTCTGTATTATCAGCTCTTGGTTTTGATTTGATGGTGATGCCTAAGAAATGTCGCTCCGTCGCCCTAACCACAACCAAGTATTTAGTGAGATTAGGGTCTTTGGCCTAAAATGATTTGTTGATGTTCTTCCCAATTAACTAAGAGTCGCTATGCATGAGCACCTTCTGGCTCCATGTAGGACTCATACTCTGCCATGTTGTTGGTGGTTAGCAACTCGAGGTGCACTACGTACGCTAGCTTTTGGCCATAAGGGGTTCTAATGACAACCCCTACCCCTACGCCCATGACACACCGTGCACCATCGGTGTGCAGGGCCTACATCAGCTTCTAGGGTGGTTGATAGCTCGGCTGGTGGGTGGGGGTGCATTCAGCTGGTGGGTGGGGGTCCATTCCGCGATGAAGTCCCAGGGAAACGACGAGGGCACAGTGATACTATGTGCTAGGAAATAATGCCATAGCTTACTTGATGCCATTAGTAGAGCATAGGCAATTTTCAAAAGTTCAGTGTATCACATCTTCGCTCCCTGGAGCACCTCAGAGACATAGTACACCGAGCGTTGAGCACGCCCATCCTCCAGCACTAGGACTGTGCTGACAACGTGTGGAGTCGTTGCAAAATATAGTAGGAGTGGACCTCTGGTGTCAGGCATACAAGCTTGACGATGTTGCTGAGGTATTACTCTAGGTGTTAGAAAGATGATGAGCATTCGTCGGACCACTGGAAGTCATCAGATCCATGAAGGGTTTTGAAAAGGGGGAGTGCCTGCTCCACTGTCCTTGACAGGAAATGGCTGAGGGTGGCAAGGCATTTGATAGCAACTGGACCTCCCAGACAGTCTTGGGAGCTTCCATAGACCGTATGACATCACTTTTGTCAGTGTTAGCCTTGACATCCCTGCCAGACACTAGGAAGTCAAGAAACTTGCCAGTCTGTATTTCGAAGATACACTTTTTTGGGTTTAGTTTTATGTTGGCCTAGTGGAGGTTGTCAAAGGTTTTTTGGAGGTCTACTATGTGCGAAGCCGCACACCTGCTTTTGACAACCAAGTTGTCCACATAGGCATTGACATTCTGGCCTAGCTGAGACACAAGGACTAAAGCGATGAGCCTGGTGAAAGTATCCTTGGTGTTCTTTAGTCGGAAGGGCATCATGATGAAGCAATACATCCTACCGGGGACTACGAAGCTAGTTTTATCATTATCTTCTTTGGCCATATGGATCTGATGATATCTGAAGTACGCATCAAGGAAGCTCATCATCTCACACCCGACTGTGGCATGCACAAGTTGATCAATATATGATACAGGGTAATTATCTTTGTGGCATGCCTTGTTAAGGTTGGTAAAGTCGATGCACATGCACCAACTCCCATTTTTCTTTTTAACCAACACTGGGTTGGCGAGCCACTTGGGGTGGACCACCTCTAGGATTATGCCAGAGACTATTAGCTTGGCAACCTCTCCTTGGTGGCCTCCTGCCTCTCCAGGGACATCCTCTGCATTCTTTACTTGACTGGCTTCGCCTCGGGGTACACTTCTAGCTTATGTTCAATGATGGACGGATCAACACCTGCAATATTGCCAGGAGACCGTGTGAAGGCATCTATCTGCTTCAGAAGGACCACTAGCATGCTTTGTTTTGCCTTCATGGCTAGCCCACCCTACACCAAGACCTGTTTGGATGGGGTCAACGTTGTTGAGCGATACTCTTTTCACCTCATTGTTCGGCCTCGATTTCGACATCCATCCTAGTGTAGAGGGAGGGGGTGTTGCTAAGGGAGGGGCACACCCTTCGCTTACTACATGAATTTTCTAGAGTAGGCACTACGTATCCACATCGATTTGTTGTGTGAGGTCCTAGTTGCCTCTTACATGATAATCCCCTTGGGACTTGAGAGCTTCATGCACATGTAATTATTGTGTGGGACCGCCCCGAACGCATTAAGGGTAGCCCTTCCCAATATTGTGTTGTGCTGGTATGGAAGGTCCATAACGTCGAAGTTACTCACCTCCATTCTACTCTGCTTGCCTCGGCCAAAGTCTACTTTGAGCACCACCTAGCCTATGGCACTAACCGAGCTCCCGCCAAAGCCTTGTAGCGGGACCCTAGGTGGCTAGAGCCTGCTTCATGGGATGGCCATTTGATCGAAGACGTCGTTGAATAGGAGGTCCGTGGAGCTACCCTTTCCACTAGGATGCATCTCACTTGCACCCCCGCGATGCCTACTTTGACAACCAGTGGGTCTTGGTGAGGAAAGTACACTCCACCCCAAGGTATCCTCCACCATGAAGGTGGTGTCGGCTCGAGCCCACGTCGAGAGTACTTGCGCCAGATATGTGGTGACATGATGTATTCGACGTGTATGCCTCTGTTGTCTCTTAGAAGGGAACTCGAGGGACGACCCTCTTGTGATCATGTTGATCACTCAGTGGGGTGTGGCTTTGGGGGCCTGCATCTGCAGCATGCTCAGTAGGGATTGGACGAGTAGTAGCTCCAGGGGTTGTTGTACATGTGCCACCACCGATGTCCTCGTGCCTTGGGAGTGATCCCTAGTCACACTTTCACGAAGTGCCACGATGGTGTGTTCCCCCTTGCCATGCACTTTGCACCATGCCCCCTATTGATGCCCGTCCTCACAACTTTGCTCCCCTCCCGCGACCGTGACCCATTCCTTGGCCACGACTGTGGCCTTCGGGGATAGAGGCCTCATTGTCGCACCCTTCAATGCTGAGCATGCACCTGCCCTGGGGCCTCTTCATTGCTAGCAGTTGGTACCCTCCTTCAGGACCATGGGGGCAGGCTTGGCTCGAGGGTGGGCCTTGCGACATTGGCCTCACGCCTCATCACATCCTCTTCTACTCTCGTGTATTCTTCCATATTATTAAAGAGCTTGTCTACCATTCTTATGGGCTTCTGAGTGTTATATTCTGCGAGTGGTCCCTTCTAAAGGTTGCAGATGGCAGCGTTGATGATTGTCATGTTGTTGATGTCTTTTACCTGGCATTGGACCTTCACAAAGTGCCTGAGGTACTCCCGTAGATTCTCCCCTTGGAAGTTGCCTTCTCTATGCAGTTGCCTTGGAAGTTATTGTACATGAGGTTACGAACCTGCTCCCACGAGTAAATGGAGCCAGGAGTGATTATGAAGAACTAGAACAACATGACCCCCTGTAGGGCGAGCATAGCCCCTTTGCTTTTGTCAAGTCGTCTCCTTCTACAGCTTCGATGGCCGTCTTGTAGACACGTAAGAATTCACGGGGATTAGTGTCACCCTTGTAAGGCTCCACCGTGAGCATTTTAATGTCCACACTGAGGGGGACTCGGGGTCCACCCACCGGGGGGCGTTGTTGTCTTCGGCAATGGCATCCTGACTCTCCATCTTTTCAACGGCCACCTCCGTTGCTTCAGGCGATGGGGGTTTGCTGGTTTTGAGCCTCCTACATCTCGTGTATGGCCCTCCGCAAGTCCAGCAGCTCCCGCTGCAATGTTCCACAAATTGCCCCAAGGCCATGGTCGAGATACCTTCTGCTTGCTGTGATGTGACGGCAAGGGTGTTGGGACCGACAGAGGTTGTCACATCGATGGCTAGGACAACGGTGTTGCCAGGAGCTATCGAGGCTGGGTCCTCTGCTCACAATGCCACTCGCTTCGTATCCTGCATTGCTGCTAGAGAGCCATCTTCATACTCACCGTGGCCATAGGTGTAGCTACCTCGGTGCTTCATTGCCACGGTGGAGGAAGGCCTCGACCATCTACTCCCTTACTCTTGCGGCGGCAGTCTCGATTGTGGTGTTCCTTTTTCGTTTGAATACAAAATTGTGTCCTCTTCTTTACCGCCATCTTACCTAAGCGTCTTCGCTTCGGCTTGTAGCTTCTATGCAACTCCAAATAGTGGATATAGTGGCTTCGAGATGCCTGGTAGGGGTGCCCAGAGCCTGAAACTCAAGAGATGGGAGTGGTGTAGAGAATGGTTGATGCTCAATCTCAACTTAAGTCTATTTCATATGTCAATAAAATGCTATCTATCTCTCCTCATGGTGCCTTAGAGGCCATATTTATAGCCATAGGAGATGTTATTTACACAAATGCTCATCTTGTGGCCTCCAAAAGTAAGGGCAATGTTATCCTTTCCTTGGCATAGCCTTAATGAGCCTGTCATATGGTTGCATGCATAACGGGTCTATGTTCTAGTGAGCTAACTACGCCTAGGTGAGGCCACTTGATGCGGATATACACGTGTCCTGTACTTTTCAGTTAAATATATTATTCAAATGGAAAGAATTATTAAGCCGCATGAAATATAGCCAGGTGAACTTATTCCAAACTAAACTTAATGTTTTTATTCATAAAGATGGAATACTACCTCATATTGTCACATGGTGCATTTTCAGGTTTGTCAAATGAAAGATATTGGAAATGAGGGGGGAAGCTGGAAGCCGGGGCCAAAACAATGGAGAGACACAAGGAATAGGATAACCATATTAGGTGCCAAAGATATGAAAGAACAAAGCACATGCGGATGGAGCCAACAAGAACAAAGCCCATGTAGCTGGATGGGGCACACAAGAGAAATGCCTATATAGATGGGGGAAAGAAAACCTATGTGTTGGGAGAGCAAAAGGGAGGAGCTCAAGAACTTAAAGTATAAGTTTTGGACAAGATTTTCAAGCCCAATTCGGATTTTCCATGTGCTCAACCTTATTCAAACTCATATTTAACTCAAAACTCAATTCGAATTCAGTTCGAGATAGTCCAACAAACAGTTACTAAAAAGGTCATAACTTTCACAAACGGAGTCCGATTCGGGTGTTCTTGTACTCGTTGGAAAGCTTATTTCAAGAGCTATGCAATGGATAAGGCCCCACCTCAAATTCATCACGAATTATCTGCTATAACCGAAACAATATGATAGGTGTAAAATCTACTTTCTTTTTTTGTGAGAGTTCGTATCTAAAACCATATATGGTTGAGTTGTACTCGGTTTGGGGACCATATGGACGTCCCAAAGGGCTATATAAGCCTTGAATTGACAGCCTTTAGGGTTCAGAGCACTTTTGAGAAAAATTAATGTACTAAAATTTGTTTGAGTTTATGTAACACCCTAGTCAAGCAATGACCCGGAATGCCACTCCACTAGGGATAAGACTAGAGTAACTAACTATGCTAGGCACAAAAATTTCGGTAGAACCTCCCCTGTAATGTGGCTCACGACAGGGATGGTAACAAGTATAGGTAGAAGCAATGAATGATATTAAGAATAATAATAAAACCTAAGCAGAATAGTTTACGTTTACTAAATCGTTCGCAATTAAATCAATTAAATAAGGAAGGGAACATAGTAAGAGATATTTAATCCTTTATTACAATTTGAATCAGACAAATCAATAATCATTCGCTACTAGAGTAATTCAGACAAATAGCTTTTTCTTTTCTTTCCTCTTCTATTGTGGATAGTCCGTGTGAAGTGCAACAATACTAAACGGTTCCTTTCCCCATGCATGCCGATCTCAAAAATGATACCTAAAGAAAAAAAACACAACTACAGCAAGAGTGAGTCCATCGACTCAGCAAATATAATTGATAGAAACAAATACCATTATAAACATCACTTTCACAAACCCGTCCATCAACCATATAGTCAAACCATGTTATGCAAGATGATCAAAAACTCTTTATTTCTTTGTCTTTTGCATTTTACCGGTAATGCAGAGTGTGCATCCGTCGACGCACACCCATGCCTGTACCACCTGGTACAGGGACCAATTGCCTATACTCCACAAGTATGGAGACCTTTAGCCCGTTGTGTCACCAACACGACGGGGACCTCGGCGCTTAGTCAACTCATGACTAAGACTTCAATAGAACAATATGATGCATATGCGTGAATGTCTCGATAAAATATATGTTTGCATTCACATACTCCATGCACCAAAATTACTATTGCACATTGTAAATTGTAAACATTCATAGACAACACCCTTATAATCTTCCTCAACCATGACACACCCATTTGTTCATAATATGGATCAAATAACAACATTCCACACTATCAAATTTAAACCAACGTTATACTTGCCTTAACCGTGAGAGAGCGGCGGACGCATAGAAAGTGCCGCGAGGTCCGTCCTCCACCTGAATAATAATTATAATAGTTGCTAAGATAACCGTAGCGAACCTCCGCTCAAATAAAAACAAACACGAACTAGCACAAATTCATCTATCTCGGTCCCCAAATCCCAAATCCTACCGGTCACCCCGCCTACCTCTGTGGACAGTCAACTTCAAAAATTCATAACTATTGGCACAAGTGTCCGAATAGGGTGAGCTTTGACTTTCTGGAAAGATAATTAAATTATCTAACTAAACCTTGTTGGGGAGCCTCTCTGATTCGGCCATCTTCTACCCGCACCACCCAATTCTCTAGAACACCAATGCTCACGTCGGGTTCTCTGGACAGCACACTAAAAAGGCCATAACTTCCAGCCCGAGTGTCCAAATAATAATTTCTTGCCCTTCCTGGAAAGCTAAGACAATTATATACAACTTTGATAACATGGAGAACCTCTGATTCTGCCGTTTTCTATTCGCCAAAACCAATCTACCAAAAACTGAGAGAAAACTGCCGATCTGCAGAACAGTCCTACAAGAAAAATCATAACTTTTGCTACAAAGGTCGGATCGACGCGTTCTAACACTTCATGGAAAGATAAAGTCATCCTCTACAACTTCTAGGAGAAGTCCAGATCTAAATCCCCACGAAACTGCCCCAAAACAGCCGCCTAACCCGATCTGCCCCGGCAGTCCAGAAAATCGACATAGAAACATCTAACAAAAAGGGGGTACCTGTTCCACCGGTAGAAGAACTTCAATGGGGGGAAGAGGAACTGCTGGAGGGGCGGCACCAGGGCAGGGAGCGGCGCACCAAGGCAGGGGAGGGGCGGCTCACAGGGGGGCGCAGGGGGAGGCGCAGGGAGGCGCTCGGCCAGGGGAGGGGCGGCTCACAGGGGCGTAGGGGGAGGCACTCGGCCAAGGGAGGAAGGGCGCAGAGGGAGAGGGAGGGGCAGGGCGGCTGCAAGGCAGGGGGAGGGGGCGCACGGCAGGGGCAGGGGCAGGGCGAGCTAGGGTTTGGGGGAGGGCGCCTCCCCCCTCTTGGCCGGCCCCCCTCTTGGGCCACAGCCCAGGCCCAGATTGCCAGGAATTTCAGGAAAACCCCCCTCTCTAAAAGAAAATTTAAATAGGGATATTACATTCTACCCCCCTTAAACAGAATTCGACCTTGAATTCTTTCCGTGCTTACACCAAGGATTAATCACAACTAAACTTAATCATATTAACACGCACCTATTCTAAATAATTCTGGATATTGCTCACGCATGCGAGACTCTAATTCCCAAGTGGCTTCTATCATCGATGCTGCGACCAAAGCACCTTGACATACTTTAAAGTTTATTCTTCAATGCTTCTCCTGATCTTTCCAGAATTCGCACTGGCTTGGACTCAAAGGACAGATCATGTTCAAGTAATAACATTTCTAGTAAAATATATAGCTCCGGATCTCGCAGGTACCTCCTCGACACCGGGTCATACGTAACGTTGTGTATCCCACCCTAGGACCCAAGGCGGTCCTAGCGACACACCACCCTCCAAATCCTCACAACTACAGATGCGATTAAATATACCTCGAGTTATCATTATCTTTGGTACCAACCCGCACAACCTGCACATCAAACGAAATACTTGTTCCAACTCTCAATCGATCTCTTTACCTTAACAAGGAGCACCTCCTTTAACCATTGATGAACAAAAGTACTCATTGTAAACAATCTCTTTTACAACCAGAATCCAACTAAAAATAAAGGATTATCATCACAACCACACTTCACCAACTCCCCACCAAAATAATCAAATCTAAAAAAAAAATCAAGGATTCAAGATGAAAACCTCTCCACATTCCAAGTAGGTAATTTGCAAAAAAAATAACACATAAGTCAGGGGAGAATCACTCCAAGGCCAAACCCTTCCTTTGTTTTTTTTCTTTTCTGAACCGGAAAAACCACACATGCCAACATAAAGTCAACTCTAACCACGAAAGACTTTTGCTATCATCACATAGCTCAAATAAAATAAAATAAAAAATCAAGGGAGCATTTTACTACCCAAGAAAATATTGTTTTTTTAGGAATAAACTTTCTCTTGAATCACAAGATTCCAAATCATCACACACCACACTAACTCATTTCTCTTAAACTGGCAACATCAACACTATGCTCAAACCGAGTGCATAAACCACACCTTTGTGGAGAGACTCTACTGTCCTCACAATAACATACTCTAGCCAACTCCTCTACCAACAGGGTTACTTTGATAAATAATTTCCAATGCACCTTATCATTGTTTTCACCTACAATCACTTCATCACAATCCTTTAAGGATAATCAACTTGAAATTCTCAGCACACACACTCAGTTCCCTCACCCAAAGGACACTATCAAGGAGCATCACACTATTTAGAATTCCCTTGTTCCAATATTCCCACACAACATCATTAGACTCCAAGGTTCTAGCATAAAACACCAAACCAAATTTTTTTTTCCATTTCCATATAATTGATATGAAGACTCTCAAATTTGGTAACTAAAATTACCACAATCAAGCATGCTCCATCATTAACAATCACATGAAAACATATTCTCAACCTAATTATCTTTAGAAAGATTTTAACTCTTGGAGGGTTACTCACTGAAGCCAAATCATGCATAGCAATAATTCAACAATCCCTTCTATCCCAATGATTTCCATAGTGGTTAGACTTCTTCACCATTACAAACTCATTAACTACACCACCATAATCATCCTACTAAACCTTGCAAAGTGCCCAATCATAATACTCTAATAAGATCGATCAAGATTCTCATACTTTTGATAATTCTAATGTTCCATCAAAATAATCGAAACATTCTTGAACCACAATCTACTATAGGTTCTACTAATTGCAATCCATAAGATCAGTTAGCTCCAAAGACAAACATTCTATGTAAATCAAATCCCCACCGAGAATTATTCCAAGGAATCAGTTTATCACTCAATGAATCTCAAACAACTTGACACCTACAATCTCACCAAAATCATCTACTTGACCACCACTATCGAGTTGCCATTATACAACCTAAAAGGCTTTGCAACATGGATTGTTAATCCTTCCTCAGAAGAAGATATAAATAGAAATATTTTTTTTCAGCACATAGTAAAACATTTAGCACTCACCGGAGACACAAGGCCAAGGAAAAAAAGTTAAATAGCCAAGATCTTGGAAAATAGAAGACAAGACCACAGTTGAGTGCACAAGTCCCACAAGAAGAAAAAATATCAAACTTCAACTGGAAATAAATAAATAAATAAATCACTGCTTTTGGAACTTGAGGAATTCCTTTGAGGCAAACCAACGAGGTTAAGCACGTTCAATAAGCTGCAAGGTACAAAACTTGAATCCAACCGCGAATACCTCTACTACACCCTTCAATTTAATAAAGGACATAATTTTCTTTAATGGAAATATCACTTTACCACCTTCAAGCAAACGATCCTTTAAGCTCAAATCACAAGAATTGCTTAAGAACCAATAGAACCTTCCAATACGTCACTCTGTGCAAACTAATTTCAGATACCACAATAATTCATGAACTCCCATAGGATCATGAATGCAAAACTCCAAACATTTCATTTAACTGACATCACGAAAGACAAACAAATTCTTTTACTTCTAAAAGAATCAACACTACCCTCATCATCTCATACTCAGTTTTACTAATCTCATCATTATATATTCTTAGCATGAATCATCATAGCCTACCAGCGCATCATAAACCTTTCCAAAAGAACACAATAGCTTATTTCAAAAAAAAATTTCCAATAAGGTTGCAACAATCTTACTAACATCAAGAATAATACACTCTTAACAAGAATCGTTATCATCTACCCTTCCATTATAAAGCCCTCCAAAATCTTGTCAAATTGTTCCATGCTACTTTATCATCCCATCCTCAAATTGAAAGTATTTCAAAACCTTACAACCTCACTACGACAACCGCTTTAAATTAGAGGAGATCTACTACACACTTTTAATGATTCTACCAAAAATCTTTCATCAAAGACATAACATCATCTGACAATCCCACCTTCATGTAAATATAGATCACATTTTTAAACCCCAACATTTGCACTTAGTAATTACATACGAACACTAAGTATCCACAAAGATAACTCCAAGATTAATATCCACTAATACAATAATCCAACACCTTTTGAATTTAACGATCCTAAACAGTTAGATTAATCCATTGAGACCCGTTGATCCAATTTATCCCAAAAATTTACTAATTTTGTCTCTCCTATTAATCAACCAGTTCATCGAAGTTCCACGCCTCTTAGCAACTCCATTGATTCCATTAGGAATAGCCCTATTCATAAACACAGTTCATGAACAACCATAAGAAAACAACATCAACTTATTCGGTTTTGTAGGATCGAAATGGCGACAGAGAGGGGTGAATGTCATTCTCTAAAAAAACGCCCCAGAAAATTTGTATACTGATTTTTCAAAAAGATGCAGAATAAAGCAACTCACAGAAAATTAATTTTGGACTGCATGCAACAGAGTAAAAGATTGGAACGCATGTGACACTAAAAAATTCAGCATAAATCAGAGACCCACCAGCAAAAAATTCATCTGAAAATAACACTGTTTGGACTACATGCAAATTATTTGAAAATCAGCACAAGAAAATAAATGGGAAGAACAAATGCTTGAGGAACTTGTCACTTCAAGTCTGGACGCAGCAAGCACTTAAGAAAAGCAAAACCGAAAGCTAAAAAGGAAACCAGAGAGCAGCACCAAAAAGCAAAACTGAAAGGAACTAAAACAGCAAACAGGAAATAGCCGAGAGGAACCTGCAGATTGGACGAAAAACTGTATATGCAATGTCTCCTAGAAGCTGAAAAGAAAGAGCAAACAACAAGAAAAGATGAACTGCAGTTCTTGCCGATTTTTGCTGCAGCTGCCGAGAGCTTCACAAGGGAAGAAGGATCTCCAGTCTGCCAAACAATGAACAAGATAATGAACTGCTGTCCAAACAGAAAAGAAACACTGCAAGCAACCGAAAGGTACTGCTGATCAGCAAACAAGGGAGACACAGGGACCAAACAGCAGACTAATAAACAACAAATCCTACTTAAAAACAGCCAACCGAGAGAGGCAAAGGTTGAAGGTGCTGCCGCAGCAGGAACTGTTGGCCTAACAGCAACAAAGTGCACTACCCAACGGCTGCCAAACAGACTTAAATTGCAAGCCTTCTGCTATTAGTTCAGTACCACTATCAACACACGAGAAAAGAACATAAGGATTGCTCGAATACTCCATAAAAAACAACACTATCTTAAGGACCATTTTCTTTGCTCTCAGGAATTTGAATAGCCAAGAGGCTTTGAAGTAATTTTCCGATCACAGCAACCTTAAAAGACATACTTCAAAAATATTCTTCGAGACAACCAATCTGCTCATGGGAGTTTAATTGATCAACTGATCTTGAAATACTATCCCATTCAAAGCAAATAAAAATCTAGTAGCAACTAGTACATGAACATTAATTAAAAAGAAGGCAAGCAAATAGCACAAGATATAAAACAAGAATATTCATATTGAGACGAAGAGCGATGAATGATTAATAGATGAATGTTTACATCTACTCTTCCATGTCTCATCCAAGAACACACACAAGGAGAGAATAAAACCCTAACTCTTGCATACAAAAATTCTCTCCTAAGAGCACAAGCATTAAGAAACCCTAATACTCATACCTATTTTTCTTTCTCTCTTTCTCAAGTGCACTTCTCCACCTAGAGAGCACCTCTATTTATAGCCTCCACTAATGGGTTTACAAGCCTACTTTACCCATTAGGTCACACCAACTCTCCACTAATGGTTTTACAAGCCTTCTTTACCCATTAGGTCACACCAACTCTCCACTAATGGGTTTACACACTATTTTACCCATTAGGTCACACCACCTCTCCACTAATGGATCATTTCCAAATAAAATCCGCTTCCGTTTGTGCAGCCTTGTGCATTTACCAAAATGCCCCTCCTGCACCTTCCTGGAAGCTTCCTCGTTTCTTGCCGCGAACGCCTCGAAGCCACTTCGAGTCCTCACCGTCTTCGACACATCCCGACCGCTCTGACCTCAGGACCGCCTGTGCCTAGTCCGGTCACCCGTGTCTCGCCACGACACTGTCTCAAAGTCCTGCAGTCATCACCGACAAGAAAACACATTACATAGCACTGCACCAGATGATATAATTAAATATCTGCATCAGTAATTATCATAAACATGCCCGGAACAAACTCAGACTTTATAGGACACGTGTCAATTACTCATCACACAACCGGGGTTACCTCCACATGGTCTCTCAATCTCCCCCTTGATGAGTATATTGACAAACACAGAAAAAGCATAAAGTTGAGTTTGAGAGTCAAATATGGTCTAAAAGAAAATCAAAGTAACTAAGACCATATCGACAAAAGAGAAAACTGGAGCAGAAACTGAAAGAGCAAATTTTTCTACAAAACTCCAGAAGGCTTTTTCTCCAAACTTCTCCCCCTTTTGGCAATAAAATCATCAAGATGCTCGAGTGAGAATGAAATAATTGTGTGTTCTTTATTTTAAGCATTCGGAGCCATGAAGATTATCCATAATGATTTTTCGAGTATTACACCAAGCCATAATTCATAAGAATGCTATCAAGATCATGACAATTTATGTATAAAAAAGCTAAACCAAATAAGTCATAATCTGTGAATTAGTTCAATTATTTTTTTTGAACATGTCAAGTGAAACATGATTTTAGTCTAGCTAGAGGTATCCAAGGATGATACAAGCCATGTCAAATAAGCTAAGTGAAATCAAGAAACTAATATTGAGCCGGATTAGAGTGCTACAAGTTCAAGAAGGACTCAATTGTTCAAGTACTTGGTCTTTTTATAAATAAGCAAATTTAGCACAAATGACTTGTTCTAAAAATCATATTTGGTTTTGTCTTAGCAAAGCAAGTCCTAGACTAGGAGCCATCCACAACTGCCTCCTAAGCTTCAACCATTTTCACAAATTGTAATTTCTTAGCCATGTGCTAGATCTCAAGCCTTATGCAATCACTTCAAGCGAGAAGCTTAAGAAAATGATCTTGGTCAACCAAAACTCCCCCGAGTTCATGCCTAGTGCAATGGCAAGCCATCTCATGAGAGTGAATTGGTGAGATCAGTTTTTTCGCACAAAAAGATATCATTTTGCTTTTGTTGCATTTAGTCCTTAGACTAAGGAGTTAATGATAATTCATGCTTCATAAAAGAACTAACATAGCTCAATCTAAAGCTCAACAAAGATTCAAGACTCAACTCAACCTATTTGACATGGCCGGAATCATAAAAGGATAACTAAAAATAGACTAGTCTCAAGAACTACCATGACATGAATTAATTCAAGTAAAGCATTTTTAATTAACTTATCATGGCAACGACTAGACTACACATATAAAGTCATGATAAATTTAGCAATTAAGCACAGATCATGGCAAGATGTAATGCAATGTAAACAGATCATAATTGGATAATAATCAAGGCTCCATGAAGTTATATTACAATGCAAACTGAAATGTAAGAAATTCCAGCTCTCCCTCAACATGAGATGCACTTTTTAGTTCAAGTAGAGTTATGACAAAATTAAATTCTAGCATACCCAAATGAACTCCTCCTGAACCAAGGCAATAAACACGAGAAGCTAGCAAATAAATCAGAAAAGCAGTCCTGAAAGCATAGACAAGATATAGAGGATACTATAGCTCAGACTGACTCTCATCTACCCCATGAGATTCTAGGACTATCAGCTGGTCTTCTAACACACTAAGGAGTAAACACGTTCCCTGTCTACCTAAGGGTGGCCCAACCCTCGCTAGACCTATAAGAAGTGAGTGAACTCAACCTAGTGAGAAGAGAGACAGCTAATAAGCAGCATCCTAGCGTCACAAGATGAGAGGAAGGAGACTGAGCGCTAGACAAGAAGACCACTCTAACCTATGCTAGAAGGACTAACCCCAATGCACCCCGAATGCTATGCAACAGAAAGGAGTAAGAGCATAATCAATATAATAAGAGCAGTAAAGCATAAAGCTCCCCCTCACAGCAGTCCATAAGGACAAACCACCCCAAGCTCTCCCGTAGAGCTGAAAACCTAGAGCTATCCAATGGCTTGGTAAAGATATCAGCCAACTGGTGGTCACTCTCCACAAACTGGAGCACTATATCACCCTTCTCCACATAGTCTCTAAGAAAGTGAAACCTGATGTCAATGTGCTTGATCCGAGAGTGTTGCACTGGGTTCTTAGCAATGTTAATAGCAGAAGTGTTATCACAAAAGAGTGGAACACTATCTATAACTAACCCAAAGTCCCGCAGGGTCGAAGCCATCCAAAGCACTTGGCTGCAGCAACTGGCGGCAGCTACGTACTCGGCCTCTCCGGTGGACTGTGCAACACCGGACTACTTCCTCGAAGACCAGGAAATAAGACAATTGTCAATAAATTGGCAAGTGTCAGAAGTACTCTTCCTATCTATCCTACAGCCAGCGAAGTCTGCATCCGAGAAGGCTCTTAAAGAAAGACAGGATGAGGAAGAGCACCAGATACCATAGTCAATGGTAGTTCGCAGGTACCGAAAGATGCGCTTCACAGCCTGGTGGTGAGAAACGCGAGGAGAAGCCTGAAAATGAGCGCACAGACACATAGAAAAATGTATGTCTGGTCTCGAGGCAGTGAGGTACAAGAGGGAACCGATCATGCTTCTGAACTCCTTCGGATCAACTGGCTCGCCATCCTCATCTGGATCAAGTGAAATCATTGTCGCCATAGAAGTAGATACTGGCTTGCCATCACTCATGTCAAAGCGCTTCAGGAGGTCTCGAGTGTACTTGCCCTGATGCAAGAAGGTACCCTCCCGAGTCTACTTGATCTGGAAGCCAAGAAAGAAGCTCAACTCGCCCATCATGCTCATCTCAAACTCTGAGCTCATGACATCGGAAAACTGAAAAACAAGAGCATGAGAGGAGCCACCAAAGATGATGCCATCCACATAAATCTGAACGAGTAGAAGGTCATTGCCATGCCTACGAATGAACAAGGTCTTGTCTACCTTACCCATAACAAAACCATGACTTAACAAGTAGGACTTAAGCCTCTCATACCAAGCTCTAGGAGCTTGCTTAAGTCCATACAAAGCTTTAGAAAGCTTGAAGACATGGTTTGGGTATTTGGGGTTTTCGAAACCAGGGGGCTGTCGGACGTAGACCTCTTCCTCAATAAAGCCATTGAGAAAAGCACTCTTGACGTCCATCTGGTAAAGCTTGAAACCCTTAGAAGCTGCAAAGGCAAGCAGGATTCTAATGGCTTCAAGTCTGGCTACAGGGGGCAAAGGTCTCCTCGAAGTCTAGACCCTCAACCTGGGAAAACCCCTGAACTACCAGTCTAGCCTTGTTCCGAATAACCACTCCATCCTCGCTCTGCTTGTTCTTGAACACCCACTTAGTCCCAATAACATTGTGACCTCGCGGGGGCTCGACAAGTGACCAGATCTTGTTTCTCTCGAAATTTTCCAACTCCTCATGCATGGCATTAACCCAAGACTCATCAGAAAGTGCATGACAAACATCATTGGGTTCGAAAATGGCAACAAAGGCAGAGTGTAGGCAGAAAAGAGATAAGCCAGATTTTGAGCGCGTGACTCGCTCATGAAGATCTCCTATGATTTGCTCAGAAGGATGACGACGCTGAATGTGTTGGGGAGGTCCTGGATGAGAAGAACAAGTGGCCTCTACCTCATGAGCTGATGAGGTAGGAACAGAGCCACTAGCTCCTGAGGATGCAGAAGGAATGGGCTGATCTCCTTGAGGTGCGGTGGAAGAAGCAGGCACCTCAAGAGGAGGAGAAACTGGATCGGGTGGACAACTCTCATCGTCATCCTCCTCATCATCCACAAAGATGGGCTTGGACTGCTCTACTGAACCTGAGATATCGGGCCTAGTCCCCGGACTGGCCTCATCGAAGGTCACTTTGCAGGTCTCTACCATTTTGCTAGACTCGTAGTTCCAGACCCTATACGCCCGCGAAGAAGTCAAGTAACCCAGAAAGATCCCATCACATGAATGTTACTCGAACTTATCTAGGTTCCCAGACTTCAAAATAAAACACTTGCAACCAAACACGCGAAAATGCGAGATGCTAGGCTTTCGCCCATATCTCAACTCATAAGAAGTGCAAAGCAAGTGTACCCTCAGAAAAACTCTATTTGAAACATGGCACGCGGTTGCTATCGCCTCAGCCCAAAACTTCCTAGGTATAGAATATTCATTAAGCATTGTCCTGGCCATCTCGACCAAGGTATAGTTCTTTCTCTCCACAATGCCATTTTACTGGGGGACGTATGGAGAAGAGAACTGGTGCTCTACACCTGTCTCATCGCAAAACCTCTCAAAGTAGAAATTCTTGAACTCCGTGCTATTGTCACTGCGGATCGCTCGTAAGGCACCCGAGAGCTCAACAGAAAGCCTACTAAAAAGACCCCGAAAATGGGTAAATGTCTCGTCCTTCGAGGCTAAGAAAAACACCCAAGAATACCTCGAGAAGTCATCAACCACGATAAGAACATACCACTTCCCTCCTACTGATTACACTCTAGCTGGTCCAACTGTGTCAATGTGGAGCAGCTGTCCTGGTGCATCGGTCATGGTGACTGTGACCGGAGGATGGGAAGCGGCGACCATCTTGCCGTACCGGCAAGGAGTGCAAACAAAATCTTTGACCATCTTGAGCTTCGGCAGACCACGAATGAGATCGTGGCCGCTAACTCGGGTCAAATGGTCAAATCCAATATGACCAAGTCTACTATGGTAGAAAGAAAGGTCGTGGGAATCAGAAGCAACTAAACACCTGAGAGAATCACCAGAAGACTCAGAAAAATCAGCACGAAAGATCCTCCCAAAATGAGAAATCCCGCAAACCAGACTACTCGAAGAATCAAGAATTTTGCAATTGTTTTTCTTAAAACTCACCTCAAAGTCGTCATCGGTAAGCTGAGAAACGGAAAGCAAATTATACTGCAGCTTACTAACCAAAGCCACATCTTTCAGAATGAAGGAATCATTAATGCGCACTGTATCTTTGGCAATGACACACCTAGATGAAGCATCTCCGAAGGTGATCGTCTTATCACCTGGAGCACGGGCAAGGGAAGAAAACCAACGGGAATCTCCGGTCATGTGTCGTGAACACCCGGAGTCCACGAGCCAAACCTTTCCCTTCCCTGCCCGGCGAACCTGAGTCAAACAGAGAGTAAAGTTTCAGTACTAGGGTAAATCAATAGTGATTTTGGCACCCAATACTGAATAACACGTCGAGCAGACGAAGTAGTCAAGCACGACTGACCTCTATCTACCCTACGCTCTCTGTCACTCAAAGAAGCTGATGGTCTTAGTGAAAACCTGAAGCTGTTATTGGGTCCGACTGCTACAGAGAGCGAGTCGGAGTACCAACAACACGCTACTCTCGCCGTGGGTAGCTATCTCGATGGAAACGATGTCTACCCTTAGGACGACGGATATCATGACCCGGGGCAAATCGAGGACGAAAATCAGAAGAACCAGAAAAACCAAGTCCTCGATGCTGCCCAAAAGCATCAACAGTAGCAAACCTAGACCTTGTGTTGGTCTTAGGTACACTCAAGGTCTGGGGCTGACCCTGAATATGCCTAAGAGCTGCAACATGGTCTCTCTGCGCGATCTTGGTGCGCTGAAGCATCTCTCAATTATGTGTCCATCCTTCTGACAGAAGGTACAATGAAACTTCGCCTTCTGGGAGGTCGAAGTAATCGGTGTTACCACCTTACTGTCAGAGATCCCTTGGACAAAGCCCGCAGATTTGAATTGGATTTTCTCAGTCCTGGGCTCAGTCTCGATCACACCTGGTGCTATGGGTCTGAGCACGGCAGGTGGATGCTTCCTCATACCCTCATAGAAATCATATCCTAGACCCTGATTAAATCTGCATATGTTAGATTGGTCTAAAATAAGATTTAGCTTCTTCTTGCCTCCTATAAATCTCTCGAGAGTGTTCATAAGATACTGACACTCCCGAAAGAGAGAGGTGCAAGAAGAGCAGGGGGAAGGAGAGACAGCAGAAGGTAAGAGAATAGAAGAAGAACCGACAGCAGAGGAACGAATGGCATGTGCATGCACAGCCGCCTCAGAAGGGACAGTCCTACTGCTAGCCATTTGGTTCACGTTGCTAGGCGTCTCTACCTTACCCTTGGGCTTCTCCCCCACCCCGGCACACACATCACAACAAGATTGTGGCTTCTCTAGTAAATCCTTAGTTAGCTTCACACATTTTTCTTCCAAAACAATCAAGTTAGATTTTAGTTTATCACAATTTTTACATGGTGAGCTAACAGGGTCCTTAGAAGCATATTTAGCCATTTTCTTGTTATAATCAACCATTTCTTGAAACTGTTTTGAAACAGATTCAAGTTCAGCCGTTAATTTGGGATAGTTCAAACAAAAAGCAATAGGCTCAAGTAAAGAAGCATGCAATTCAGCAATTTTATGATCCGCCCATTTTAAGTTCATCTTCAAGTTATTGCAATTTTCACAAGACTCGGGCAGATCAAGAAGCATTGCATAAGGTCCTCTAGCAGCAATGTCCTTAACCTCACATGAGGTGGGAGAAGTAGTCTCATCAGTAGTAAGTAGGGTAACAGCCATCCTACTTAGTTCTAACTCGGCAAGAAGACTAACATTCTCCACCTTAACAATATCAAGCTTGGAAGATAAACTATCATGCGAGGTCCTTAATTTCTCCATATCGCCCAACAGAGCACAGCATGTATCACAATCATCACGGGAGGGAGCAGATGTAAGTGAAGTAAGCTCCCGTGATAGTCTATCTACTTCCTTCTCTAACTCAGTACACCAAGCCTTAGCTCTAGCATGAAAACCACCTAGCTTAAGAAAAGCATGATTGAGCTGGGCGTAGGTGGGGCATACCTCGTCCGAGTCGGAGTACAGCTCGCTGTCGCTCACTTCGCCCTCGAGGGCCATGAAGCACATGCCGGAGAAGTCATCGCCGCTCTTGGGGTCTTGGTCACCCGTCCCGTCGTCGTCGCTCCATCCCTCCACCTCACTAAGGTCGAGGTCGTCGAACGCGGCGAGTACGCGGTGGAAGAGCTTCTTGGCCTTCCCGAAGTCGCGAAACTTCTTCTTGCCTTGTGGATGCGCTGGAGGCTTCTTGTTGTGGTTCTTGTCGGTGTAGTCGTTCTTGCTCGAACCGCCGAAGTCAGCTTTGCCCTTCTCCAGCTTGGGGCAATTTGCCCGAATGTGATTGGGGCCACCACACTCGAAGCAAATGACAGGTCCTCCCATCTTTCTGTCCCTCCTCCTCTTGTAAGCATGGGAAAACTTCCGAGCTAGGAGGGCCAGTTGCTCATCCTCGAGCTGCTCTAACTGATCATCAGTTACATCACAGAGAGCAGCAAGGGAGAAACCACACAATGAATCGCATTTAAAAACCGTGGTTTAATCGATCGGTGACTAGGGCCATCGACTGTGACTTCGACTTGCGAGAGACAATGTCAATCTCGTGAGTCTTGAGACACGAGTACAACGCATCAAGAGTCAAAGTCGAGAGGTCCGTGATGTCCTTGATGGTAGTCACTTTTATCTCCCAAACACACAGATCAAGTGCAGTGAGCATCTGTCGAGCGTTATCCGAGTCGGAGTATGTGAGACCGACCGCTCGGAGGTTGCTCAGAATCTTGTGAAAACGCGCAAAACACTCATCAAGAGACTCACCAGCGAGCATTTCAAACTTGTTATACTCTCGCTTGAACTGGTCCTATCGTATCGTCTTTATTTAGGTGGTACCCTCATGGTAAGCATCGAGGGTCTCCCAAATATCGAAGGCGGAGGAAAGATGAGATATGTGATCAAACTCACTATGACTCAGGCCCTGAATGATGATATTCCTTGCTTTTGCATTCGCCTCAACATCAGCCATATTCCGGCATTGATGTTTTCATCGGTAGGAATAACAAACCGGACTTTGACCTTGCGCCAGATGGCGTACCCCTAGGCCTGGATGTATATCTCCATTCGGCTCTTCTAGAAGGGGTAATCGATGCCATCGAAAATGGGCGGCTTGGTCGAGTACTTGTCCATCGCCATGGCTCGTGAGACCGGTTAAGATCTATTGAAAAGAGCTAACCGGCTCTGATACCAATTGTAGGACCGAAATGCCCCAGAAAATTTGTATACTGATTTTTCAAAAAGATGCAAAATAAAGCAACTCACAGAAAATTAATTTTGGACTGCATGCAACAGAGTAAAAGATTGGAACGCATGTGACACTAAAAAATTCAGCATAAATCAGAGACCCACCAGCAAAAAATTCATCTGAAAATAACACTGTTTGGACTGCATGCAAATTGTTTGAAAATCAGCATAAGAAAATAAATGGGAAGAACAAATGCTTGAGGAACTTGTCACTTCAAGTCTGGACGCAGCAAGCACTTAAGAAAAGCAAAACCGAAAGCTAAAAAGGAAACCAGAGAGCAGCACCAAAAAGCAAAACTGAAAGGAACTAAAATAGCAAACAGGAAATAGCCAAGAGGAACCTGCAGATTGGACGAAAAACTGTATACGCAATGTCTCCTAGAAGCTCAAAAGAAAGAGCAAACAACAAGAAAAGATGAACTGCAGTTCTTGCCGATTTTTGCTGCAGCTGCCGAGAGCTTCACAAGGGAAGAAGGATCTCCAGTCTGCCAAACAATGAACAAGATAATGAACTGCTGTCCAAACAGAAAAAGAAACACTGCAAGCAACCGAAAGGCACTGCTGATCAGCAAACAAGGGAGACACAGGGACCAAACAGCAGACTAATAAACAACAAATCCTACTTAAAAACAGCCAACCGAGAGAGGCAAAGGTTGAAGGTGCTGCCGCAGCAGGAACTGTTGGCCTAATAGCAACAAAGTGCAATACCCAACGGCTGCCAAACAGACTTAAATTGCAAGCCTTCTGCTGTTAGTTCAGTACCACTATCAACACACGAGAAAAGAACATAAGGACTGCTCGAATACTCCATAAAAACAACACTATCTTAAGGACCATTTTCTTTGCTCTCAGGAATTTGAATAGCCAAGAGGCTTTGAAGTAATTTTTCGATCACAGCAACCTTAAAAGACATACTTCAAAAATATTCTTCGAGACAACCAATCTACTTATGGGAGTTTAATTGATCAACTGATCTTGAAATACTATCCCATTCAAAGCAAATAAAAATCTAGTAGCAACTAGTACATGAACATTAATTAAAAAGAAGGCAAGCAAATAGCACGAGACGAAGAGCGATGAATGATTAATAGATGAATGTTTACATCTACTCTTCCATGTCTCATCCAAGAACACACACAAGGAGAGAATAAAACCCTAACTCTTGCATACAAAAATTCTCTCCCAAGAGCACAAGCATTAAGAAACCCTAATACTCATACCCATTTTTCTTTCTCTCTTTCTCAAGTGCACTTCTCCACCTAGAGAGCACCTCTATTTATAGCCTCCACTAATGGGTTTACTATTGGAATACACGTAGGCTACGGAAGCAGAAAACAAAACTTTTCTACCGCGCACCCAAGAACATCATGCTAAGGAAGGATCATGGATCGTTACCACTTAGACGCCGCAGTGCAATGGAAGAAGAATTGGAAACCGATCCAATCTCGCGCCGAGGTAGTAGTGGAAGTAGCCGATCGTCCCAACAGATCGCTCCTCCACGCACGCCGATCAAGATCGCAACGAGCAGCGCCCCACCGTATCCACACGCCCGGGCCGAACGCCGATCGCGAGTGTACTAGCACTCGTGAGCAGCTAGGGTTTGGCTCGGGAGGTGGCGGCTAGGGTTTTGCTAGATGTTAATCGGGACGAATCCTCCGCCCCTCGCTCCATATATATAGACCTCCTCACGTGGGCCTCGTGGACCGAGGCCCAATAGGAGTCTATTCGGATCTCTATCCGAATTGAGCCCATATCCGAATCATATTCGAATTAGTGTTCCAACCCGTTAAGCGTGCGACCACCAGAGGTTCACGATACTTGGTCGTGACCCGAAACGCCTTTCCAGCTACCATGTTAATAGCGGCCTCTAGTAAGACATATTAACCCCAAAGTATATGTAAAGATCATATCACTGAACTCGTAATGTTCTCTCATGTACGAATCCCTTTGCCTCACGATATAGATTGAGCTCAAGCAGACTCGTGTCATCCTCTTAATAGCTCAATCACTCTCTCGATTCCGTGATGGATTATAAACTCGTGATTGACTCTCAATCACCTTGGCATGGCCATGCACTTTCATAATCCATTACATCGAGGCCCAGAGATATCTCTCCCATAAGGAGGGGCAAATTCTATCTTGATCATTCACATCCCACTACATGTTTCATGGCAAACCCAAGACTACTTTTATGACTACCCAGATTCGGAGTAGTGTTTAGTAGTCCCAAAATAAGCTACTACTCATGTTGGGAACCATGATGATCTCAAGTCTAAGGACTCTACATAAACACTACTTGAGACCAAGCGATGACACATGGAATCTCTGCAGTTGTCTCATGGCAGTCTATCCAACATATGTTCACTAACACATGTTCATATTATTGATTTGGTATCACCATACCATGATCCATGAGACATGATCATCAATCAATACATATGTCGATCTTTGTCTTTGAATCATATTTGTTCCTCATATGATATACGATCAGGATCATTTAGAAATAGCAACATCTTAGTATTTAAGAGTCTCATGAATAAGTCACATACTCATTGATCAATAATGATGATGTCTATTTCAAGGAACAAAGTAATGTATCATAAACATAGTATGTGATATATACAACATCTCCATGTTGCCTCTAGGCATATCACTATGATCTCCCACTTGCACTAGAGTCAACCATGTAGGTATCTAATACCCATTGCCCTAGTGTGAGCCTCATGCTTTGGCCGAGAAGCGGCTTTGTCAACGGATCTGCAATGTTCAAACCGCTTGTACTTTGCATATCTTCACATCGCCTCTCTCCACTATCTCGCGGATGAGATGAAATCGCCGTAAAATGTGCTTGGACTTCAGTGCGATCTAGGCTCTTTGGCTTTGCAATGGCCCCACTATTGTCACAAGAGAGGTCCATTGGGCCGAGGCACTAGCCATCACACCAAGCTCGTAAATAAATTTCTTGATCCAAACAATTTCTTTGGCGCCTTGAAGTCGCTATGTACTCGGCTTCGTTGTAGAATCAAGAACCGTCTGCGCTTGGAACTCTTCCACTACCGCACCGCCATTCAGCAGTAACACAAATCCAGATTGCGATCTAAAATCATCTTTGTCGGTTTGGAAGCTAGCATCGTGTAACCATTTACAACGAGCTCTTCCTCACCTCCATAGACAAGGAACACATCTTTAGTTCTTCTCAAGTACTTCAAGATGTTCTTTACGCAATCCAATGACTTTCACCTAGATCTGATTGGTATCTACTCGTAGCACTTAAAGCATACTGAAACATCCGGACGTGTACAAAGCATGGCATACATAATGGACCCAATAGCCAAGCATATGGAATCGCATTCATTTTATCCCGCCATCGGTGTACTAGGACACCGATTCTTGCTAAGATTTATACCATGTGACATAGGTAGAAAACCTTTCTTGGAATCATGCATATTGAACCTTTTCAACACCTTGTCAATGTACGTATCTTGGCTTAATCCAATTAGCCTTTTGATCTATCTCTATAGATCTTGATGCCTGAATATATGCTGCCTCTCCTAAGTCTTTCATAGAGAAACTATTTTTAATGAAGACTTAATGATTCGAAAAAGGAATGTCATTTCCGATCAAGAATATGTCATCCACATATAAGACCGTAAATACGAGTGCGCTCCCACTAGCCTTTTGTAAACACAAGGCTCTTCTTCGTTCTTGATGAAACCAAACCCTTTGATTACTTCATCAAAACGAATGTTCCAACTCCGAGATGCTCGCTTTAATCCATAAATGGATCTTTGAGCTTGCATATCTTTCCAATCGACATGGATCGACAAAACTCGTGGGCTGTGTCATGTACACATCCTCACTCGATTTCCATTAAGGAAAGCTGTTTTGACATCCATTTGCCATATTTCATAGTCGAAATATGCAGCAATCGCTAGAATGATCCGAATAGACTTTAGCATTGCGACGGGCGAAAAAGTTTCATCATAATCAATACCTTGAATTTGTTTGAAACCTTTGGCCACTAATCGCGCTTTATAGATGTGAACATTTCCATCTATGTCTATCTTTTCTTGAAAACCCATTTGCATTCAATGGTTTTAACACCATCAGTGGATCAACCAAGTTCCAAACTTGATTATGTGCATGGATTCAATTTGGATCTCATGGCTTCAAGCCATTTCTCGAGTCTGGTCCCACCATTGCTTCTTCATAGGTCTTAGGCTCATCGTTGTCTAACAACAATATGTCCCGTTGTTGAGTAGTCAAGAACATGTACCTCGTGTGCACGACGTGACCTTTTCGACCTCACGTGGTCTTTGGTGTGTCCACAACAGTTCTTCAACAGCTTGTTCATCCTGTTGTGGTTCTCAGAGAGCTGAAACGTTATCGTGTGTTTCTTGAATTTCTTCAAGTTGCACTGTGCTCCCACTATCCCTTCTTGAGAGAAACTCTTTTCTAAGAAGACACCATGCCAAGCGACAAACACTTTGCCTTCTCCTCGATTATAAAAGTAATATCCTTTTGTTTCCTTAGGATACCCGATAAAGAAGCATTTATCGATTTAGGAGTGAGCTTATCAGATTGTAAACGTTTTACATAAGCCTCACATCCCCAAATCTTAAGAAAAGACAAGCTAGGACGTTGTCCCGCCCACATCTCATATGGTGTCTTTTCTACTGATTTTGATGGAACCTCGCTTAGTGTGAACGCGGTCGTTTCAAGAGCGCACTTCAAAAAGATAACGGAAGATCACTTTGGCTCATCATGGAGCGCACCATATCTAATAAGGTGCGATTTCTCCGCTCGATACCCCATTCCATTGAGGTGTTCTGGCGGAGTCAATTGTGGAACAATTCCACAATCCTTTAGATGATTGCCAAACTCATGGCTCAAATACTCGCTCCACGATCGATCGTAGAAACTTGATTGTCTTGCCTAAATGATTTTGCACTTCATTTTGGAATTCTTTGAACTTTTCAAAGGATTCGACTTATGCTTCATCGTAGATATATCCATATCTACTAAAGTCATCGATAAAAGTTATGAAATCACGAAAACCACCTCGTCGTTAAGCTCATTGGTCCACATACATCAGTATGTACAAGTGCCAATAAGTCATTTGCCCGCTCACCTTGACCGTGAAAGGTGCCTTTGTCATCTTGCCAAGTAAACAAGATTCGCATGTCTCTAATGATTCAAAATCAAATGAGTGCGAATACCATCTCTATGGAGCTTCGCATGCGTTTCTCATTTATGTGACCTAAGCGACATGCCAAATAAACGTGGGATTCAAATCATTCGGACGTTGCCTCTTTGCATTAATGTTATAGACCGTGACCCTTCAAGAGTAAGAACGTATAACCCATTCACCAATGGAGTATGACAATAGAACATATCTTTGAAATAAAGAGAACAACCATTGTCCATAGATTTAAAGTCATAACCTTCTCGCTTGCAAACATGAAGCGTAAATAATGTTCTTTGAAAGAGATGGAACACAATAACAATTATTCAATTCCAAAACTAACTCGAAGGTAAAGACAATGGCATGGTGCCAACAGCTACCGCAAAGCAACTTTTGCTCCATTGCCAACGCGAAGATCCACTTCGCTCCTCCTCAAACTTCTACTTCTTATTAGCCCCGCAACGATTTGCAAATGTGAGCAACCGATCCGGTATCAAATACCCAAGAATCAGTTGATGAAGTAGCAAGATTGATCTCTATAACATTTATACCGAGTGGAAGTCGATTTCCTTCTTCTTCTCAAGATCCTCCAAGTACTTTGGGCGTTCCTTTTCCAATGTCCCGATTGCTTACAGAGTAACAATCGCATCGTGATGAGCATCGCCCTTCTTGTCTTTCTTGGCCTTAGAACCGCTCGCGATCGCATTAGGAGCTTTCTTTCTTTTGACCGCGATTCTCTTGACATAGGGCTTGCCCTTGCCTTTCTCGCATCATCATCACATGATTGCTGCTTTTCTTAATGCTTTCTCGGCAGATTTTAGCATCCCATGCAACTCACCAGGTCTTGTCCAGTTGTTCATGTGAAAGTTCATTATGAATGGCTCAAAGCTCGGGAAGCGATCGGAGAATCACATCGAGCCAACTCTTGGCTAAGGGAAAACCAAGCTTTTCCGGACTCTCAATGTAGCCAATCATCTTAATCACATGAGGGTCGACGGATTCCTTCGCAAGCTCGCACGCAAATAAGGACTTTGAAGTATTGAACCTCTCACCCTTGCTTGGTTCTCAAACATACCACGTAACCCCACAATGATATTGTAGGCATCCGTGTTCTCATATTGCTTCAAGCTCAGAGGACATTGTGGCAAGCATGAGACAGCTCACATCAAGGCAATCATTCGCTTGCTTCTCATAAGCTCTCCGTGCAGCCATAGTAGCATTATCGAGCAAGTCTTGGGTAAGGAGACTCAAGGACATACTCCTTGCGCTCTTGCTTGAGAACAATTCTCAAGTTGCGATACCAATCCAAAAAGTTTGTTCCATTGAGTTTTTCTTTCTCAAGAACAGATCGCAAATTAAAAGTATTGGATGCGGCGTTAATGACATGATCTACAACACAAGAATATGCAAAGTTTAGCACTATGTTTATGTTCATCTTTATTAAACTATTTAGCAAAAGACTCCCACTATGAGTTTTGCAACAAAACTCTCTCTAAGTTACATAGTGGGTAAAGATCCTCATTTCACTAATTCCTAGTGAGCTTTGGCATCACGGCTAGAAAACTAGTGACATGGGTAAGCAACACTTTGCTAATCACATCCCTATGTGACTCTACTTTGGGTGACATCGTATGCCTCGGCCCCAATCTATGCCCCAAGGTCCAAAACTATTTTGATAACCTTGTTAAGTAAACCAAATACTTCCGCATGTAGATGTCCGACATCTACCCCAAATGATGATGATAACCGATGGCACTCTACTTTGGTAGACCTACCATGCGGTGATCATTATCTTTGGTGCAACATATGGAAGGGCATTAACACCTAATTTTAAGAGGATTCTATCCTACCAAAGCAACATATCACATATATCATTGCATAAGAATAAGATAGATAACATCATAGATAAACACATTTAACTGTGAAGTAGTATGGCCCAAAAATGGTGATATCCATCTCCAAGTAGGTGTAGACGATCTCCATCCTCCACATCACTCCTTTAGGCCACCATGCTTAAAAGCTTGTAACCTCAAAACTAGGCTACTACCTATAATAGCTAGAAATTGAAGATTACAAAGATAGATTCAAGCATTAAGGTCGACACGTAGGTCGTTAAATACAATATATACAGCTAACAATAGCTGAAATAATCATGACACGCAGGCCATGAACGAATGTTACATGCATCACATACATCTCATACATTCAAATAAGCTATAGGGCCATACTATTCACATCATTCTCTGCAAAAACAAGTTAGACGTAGAATCGCATTCTACCTAACGATGTGAACCCAAGACGCTATACAAGGGGATACACACGGCGGTCCCGCTGGCGGTCGGGCGGGGTCGAGGGGGAGCGCTCGCGGGTTTCAAGGCGGCATACCGAAACCTCAATTACATAGATCGCATCTATGAAATCGCTATGAAAATCTTATCGAGCCGATCAAATCAACCCAAATTCGAGCCATTCAAAATGTCTCAATTTTCATTAGATCAATCATATTGATCATCGCGATCGGTATACTTGAGGAGACCACAACACAAGACCTCGATCTGTTGACTCGATCTACTGATTGTGCGCGCAGTTAGCCCCGATGGTGATTCCAGCCGGTAGGGGCAAGTCGCGCATACATCAAAGAAGGAGCACGAACTAATCTTTTTGGCCTTGTGATGCTATCAACTCATACCAATTTCAACCCTTATGACCGATTGATCTCATCAACCCGTGCTACCTTATTTAGACCGTAATAGATCCATCTACTACTATCGCATATCAACATATATGCGCGATCCAGATTGCAAACTAAGCAAGATGGATCGATACCACTATTGGAATACACGAGGCTACGGAAGCGTAAAACAAAACTTTTCTACCGCGCACCCAAGAACATCATGCTAAGGAAGGATCATGGATCGTTACCACTTAGACGCAATGCAATGAAGAAGAATTGAAACCGATCCAATCTCGCGCCGAGGTAGTAGTGGAAGTAGCCGATCGCCCCGAACAGATCGTCTCTCCACGCACGCCGATCAAGATCGCAACGAGCAGCGCCTCCACCGTATCCACACGCCGGGTGGGCCGAACGCCGATCGCGAGTGTACTAGCACTCGTGAGCAGCTAGGGTTTGGCTCGGGAGGTGGCGGCTAGGGTTTTGCTAGATGTTAATCGGGACGAATCCTCCGCCCTCGCCTCCATATATATAGACCTCCTCACGTGGGCCTCGTGGACCGAGGCCCAATAGGAGTCTATTCGGATCTCTATCCGATTGAGCCCATATCCGAATCATATTCGAATTAGTGTTCCAACCCGTTAAGCGTGCGACCACAGAGGTTCACGATACTTGGTCGTGACCCGAAACGCCTTTCCAGCTACCATGTTAATAGCGGCCTCTAGTAAGACATATTAACCCCAAAGTATATGTAAAGATCATATCACTGAACTCGTAATGTTCTCTCATGTACGAATCCCTTTGCCTCACGATATAGATTGAGCTCAAGGCGAGACTGTGTCATCCTCTTAATAGCTCAATCACTCTCTCGATTCCGTGATGGATTATAAACTCGTGATTGACTCCTCAATCACCTTGGCATGGCCATGCACTTTCATAATCCATTACATCGAGGCCCGAGATATCTCTCCCATAAGGAGGGGCAAATTCTATCTTGATCATTCACATCCCACTACATGTTTCATGGCAAACCCGAAGACTACTTTTATGATTACCCGCCACGGAGTAGTGTTTAGTAGTCCCAAAATAAGCTACTACTCATGTTGGGAACCATGATGATCTCAAGTCTAAGGACTCTACATAAACACTACTTGAGACCAACCGATGACACATGGAATCTCTGCAGTTGTCTCATGGCAGTCTATCCAACATATGTTCACTAACACATGTCCATATTATTGATTTGGTATCACCATACCATGATCCATGAGACATGATCATCAATCAATACATATGCTGATCTTTGTCTTTGAATCATATTTGTTCCTCATATGATATACGATCAGGGATCATTTAGAAATAGCAACATCTTAGTATTTAAGAGTCTCATGAATAAGTCACATACTCATTGATCAATAATGATGATGTCTATTTCAAGGAACAAAGTAATGTATCATAAACATAGTATGTGATATATACAACATCTCCATGTTGCCTCTAGGGCATATCACTAACATTTACAAGCCTACTTTACCTATTAGGTCACACCAACTCTCCACTAATGGGTTTACAAGCCTTCTTTACCCATTAGGTTACACCAACTCTCCACTAATGGGTTTACACACCATTTTACCCATTAGGTCACACCACCTCTCCACTAATGGATCATTTCGAAATAAAATCCGCTTCCGTTCGTGCAGCTTTGTGTATTTACCAAAATACCCCTACTGCACCTTCCTAGAAGCTTCCTCGTTTCTTGCCGCGAACGCCTCGTAGCCACTTCGAGTCCTCGCCGTCTTCGACACATCCCGATCGCTCTGACCTCAGCACCGCCTGTGCCTAGTCCGTTCACCCGTGTCTCGCCACGACACCGTCTCAAAGTCCTACAGTCATCACCGACAAGAAAACACATTACATAGCACCGCACCAGATGATATAATTAAATATCCGCATCAGTAATTATCATAAACATGCCCAGAACAAACTCGAGACTTTATAAGACACGTGTCAATTACTCATCACACAACCGGGGTTACCTCCACATGGTCTCTCAGTTTCACTTCCAAGGATACTTATACAATATCAATTTATTTGTTTACAAACTCTGACTTAACCATAACAAGACATCACAAAAGGATTTTAACACCTCCCTTCAGAAAAGAGAGGTATTAAACTTCAATATTTAGAATAATCCAAAAGAATTACATAAAGCCAAAGCTTTCACATGTTAAAGAATTTGCAACATAAAACTTTCATTAACAAGAATACCAAGCGAACAAATGAGATATGTTTCACAACAAGACAAAACTCCCACGAAGGGACCAACCTTGTACATCCACAATGCTCGCAAGTAGCAAAAGTGTCTCAATAGTCCGAGAAACAATAATTACTTCAATGAACAGGTAGAAACCAATTGAAAACCCTCAACTACAATGAACCAAGAGCCCAAGATAAATTCATCCACCACCACAGGATAAGAATTGACCAAATTCAATTCAAGGAAGAGAGAAACTTATCTAAATAATTCATTCCTAACCTCTGAAACTAAGTTGCTCAAAGAAAAATCCTTCACCATTTCAATACCACGAATAGTGATATAACCTGGCCATGTCAATGGCCACACCGCGATCTCTATCTCTCGACATCAACTATCCCCACACATAACAATTATATAATCAAATCATAGGCACAAAAGATCATCTCATAACACGTACAAAGTCAAACATTAAGCATACATTCAACTATGATAACTGACGGAAACGTAGATGCAATGCAAACCCCTTTCCCACCTACAGTGCTTAGTGTGTCAAAATTAATATTTCGTTCACCACGGACCTACAGCCCGCTCTGATACCAACTGTAACACCCCAGTCAAGCAATGACCCGGAATGCTATTCCACTAGAAATAAGACTAGAGTAACTAACTATGCTAGGCACAAAAATTTCGGTAGAACCTCCCCTGTAATGTAGCTCACGATAGGGATGGTAACAAGTATAGGTAGAAGCAATGAATGACATTAAAAATAATAATAAAACCTAAGCAGAATAGTTTACGTTTACTAAATCGTTTGCAATTAAATCAATTAAATAAGGAAGGGAACATAGTAAGAGATATTTAATCCTTTATTACAATTTGAATCCGACAAATCAATAATCATTCGCTACTTGAGTAATTCAGGCAAATAGCTTTTTATTTTCTTTCCTCTTCTATTGTGGATAGTCCGTGTGAAGTGCAACAATACTAAACGGTTCCTTTCCCCATGCATGCCGATCTCAAAAATGGTACCTAAATTAAAAAAATACAACAACAACAAGAGTGAGTCCATCGACTCAGCAAATATAATTGATAGAAACAAATACCATTATAAACATCACTTTCACAAACCCGTCCATCAACCATATAGTCAAACTATGCTATGCAAGATGATCAAAAACTCTTTATTTTTTTTCTCTTTTGCATTTTACCGGTAATGCAGAGTGTGCATCCGTCGACGCACACCCATGCCTGTACCACCTGGTACAGGGACCAATTGCCCATACTCCACAAGTATGGGGACCTTTAGCCCGTTGTGTCACCAACACGACGGGGACCTCGGCGCTTAGTCAACTCGTGACTAAGACTTCAATAGAACAATATGATGCATATGCGTGAATGTCTCGATAAAATATATGTTTGCATTCACATACTCCATGCACCAAAATTACTCTTGCACATTGTAAATTGTAAACATTCATAGACAGCACCCTTATAATCTTCCTCAACCACGACACACCCATATGTTCATAATATGGATCAAACAACAACATTCCACACTATCAAATTTAAACCATCGTTATACTTGCCTTAACCGTCAGAGAGCGGCGGACGCGTAGAAAGTGCCACCTCTGGGGTCCGTCCTCCACCTGAATAATAATTATAATAGTTACTAAGATAACCATAGATAACCTTCGCTCAAATAAAAATAAACACGAACTAGCACAAATTCTTCTATCTCGGTCCCCAAATCCCAAATCCTACCGGTCACCCCGCCTACCTCTGTGGATAGTCAACTTCAAAAATTCATAACTATTCGCACAGGTGTCCGAATAGGGTGATCTTTGACTTTCTGGAAAGAAAATTAAATTATCTAACTAAACCTAGTTGAGGAGCCTCCCTTATTCGGCCATCTTCTACCCGCACTACCCAATTCTCTAGAACATCAATGCTCACATCGGGTTCTCTGGACAGCACACTAAAAAGGCCATAACTTCCAGCCCGAGTGTCCAAATAATAATTTCTTGACCTTCCTGGAAAGCTAGGACAATTATCTACAACTTTCATAAGATGGAGAACCTCTGATTCTGCCTTTTTCTATTCGCCAAAACCAATCTACCAAAAACTGAGAGAAAACTGCCGATCTGCAGAACAGTCCTACAAGAAAAATCATAACTTTTGCTACAAAGGTTGGATCGACGCGTTCTAGCACTTCATGGAAAGATAAAGTCATCCTCTACAACTTCTAGGAGAAGTCCAGATCTAAATCCCCACGAAACGGCCCCAAAACAGCCGCCTAACCCGATCTGCCCCGGCAGTCCAGAAAATCGACATTGAAACATCTAACAAAAAGGGGGTACCTGTTCCACCGGTAGAAGAGCTTCAATGGGGGGGGGGGGGGAAGAGGAACTGCTAGAGGGGCGGCACCAGGGCAGGGAGCAGCGCACCAAGGCAGGGGAGGGGCGGCTCACAGGGGGGCGCAGGGGGAGGCGCAGGGAGGCGCTCGGCCAGGGGAGGGGCGGCTCACAGGGGCGCAGGGGGAGGCGCTCGGCCAGGGGAGGAAGGGCGCAGAGGGAGAGGGAGGGCAGGGGGGAGGGGCGCACGGCAGGGGCAGAGGGGCAAGGCGAGCTAGGGTTTGGGGGAGGGCGCCTCCCCCCTCTTGGCCGGCCCCCCCTCTTGGGCCACAGCCCAGGCCCAGGTTGCCGGGAATTTCAGGAAAAACCCCCCTCTTTAAAAGAAAATATAAATAGGGATATTACAGTTTGCTGCCGAAATTCTATAGGGAATTAGGAGTGTTCTTCAATCAAGATCATTTAGCCTTTCCGCTGTAAATTAGGTGCACGAACAGATTTTTGCTTGGTGGTCGGCGAAATCGATGCGAGTGTGTTTTGGCGGATTGAAGAGTATTCGTCCCTTGCACTGGCATTAGATGATCATTGCGATTCATTAAGACTATCGGGAGTATCCATTTTACGTCGAGAAGATCGGACGACCCCGTATCACCACTCCCCCAACAAATTCCTTATATAGGGAAATTTGGGAGCATATTATATATGCTTAGTTTGCCGTTAATGCGTTATTATAGGAGGTGTTTTGCTGTGAGGAGGCAACCGCCCGGAGGCACCCGTACTCAAAAGAAATTATCACCATTGATTGCCAAAAGGATAATTTAAGTTGGTACTAGCTTTTGTTCTTCTAGGGGAAGCTGGTACTAGCTTGCGGCAAAACTTTCAGTACACCTTTCTCACTATGATCTTTCTTGACAGTTTTGACCTTTCAGTCTTCATTGCAAGACCTTAACCATGATTTTTAATAATAATTTACTGGTAATAATAATAATAAAATATTTTTCAAAATATTTTTTAAAACATCTAATGAATTATTTTCATATGAGCAATCCAAATACTTCAACGTATATTAAAGGTCAAAGTTTTTAAAAAATTGATTGTGCAAATCCCAAGATGATATATGTTTAGGGATCAAGGGCCAGAGAGTAGAAAGTAATTATGATTCCCAAGCATCATTAGTAATTACTAATTCATAGTTTTTGAAATATTTTTTTCTAAATGCACATGCTACATTGTTAAATTAAGAGAAAAGAGGCATATATGTATGAGGGACAAAAACAGAGTGGTGTGATAATTACTCAAATAAGAACTGAATAAGCATATTACTAGAAATCAGTATGAAAAGAACAATAAACATAGACCTTAACTATTAAGCATCATGAAGTAATTAAAAACTAATTAAGTTACTATAACCAAGATAAATACACACATTAACACATACACTTGACAAAAACAACAAACTAATCAACAAATTACTGTTCAGCAGCTACGTACTGTCGGAAGAAAGATAGAACCATGCACAAATTCTTCATGCATTTCATCCATTAATGCACAAGCACATTATCACCGGCGCCCGGCCGACCACGTTACATCTTGGTGATCACCGGCGGTGGCTCCTCGACGTGGTCGTGGCCGAACGCCCGGATGTGATCCTTGAGCGAGCGCTTGTGCTTGAAGTCGGAGCCGCAGGCGCAGTGCCACCGGCGGCCGCAGTTCTTCTCGTGCGTGCGCCAGTCGCCGCGCACGGCGAGGGCCTTGCCGCACTTGCGGCAGAGGAAGGGCTTGGTGCAGTGCTTGCGCTTGTAATGCGTCTGCAGGGTCCGGAAGTCCTTGAGCGGCCGCGCCCGCGGGTGGTCGATGTGGTTCCGGCACCCCGGGGCGCAGCAGAAGCACGGCAGCCGGAGCATCCCCGCCGGCTGCGTGCCGCGGAGGGAGTCGGGGCCCCGCCGGTACTGCGACCCGTGCCCCCACATGTGCATCTGTGCATATATGCATGGACGAGCGTATATATGTCAAGGTTAAGGTTGCTGCTTAATTTGTTTCCTAGGGAGAATTATGTAGGTAGAGACTTTGACAGACGGGAACATGTTGTTTCTAATATTGCGTGTGATTGTGTGAGAGAGTAATCTAAGCTGTAATGATGCTTTGGTGCATATATATGCTCAGGTAAGTACGCTTGCGTGACGTTCTTCTGGTGGTGCAAGTAGACCCTTAATTAGCTTTTGAAATATAGACTACTACTTGTGTGTGTGTGAGAGAGAGAGGGGCTGTACATATTTCTTTCTAGAATTTGTGATTTTTAAGACATATTGGAATGTTGGAGATTTCAGTAACAAGATCAGCTAAAAAAAGAACTCGAAGGCTCCATTCAACAACAAATGCTTAATTCATCCTAGGACAGTACTACAAAGGAAAAATATACACTCAAGTACAATTACCATGATTAAGTTCAAAGCTTAATTCTTGCAATTGTACAATTTTTATGTGTGGTTGCATGCCATCATCATGAAACATTTACATTTTGGTGCTCTAGCTAAGACTGCGGTTAAAACACAGGACCATAGAATTTAAGCTGATAATGGAATCCTAACCGTGATACTTCTACGCAGAAGGATAGATCTATGAGCAGACATGCATCAAGATGAATTTCAAAGAACATGCGATATCTCGAGAAACCCGGATAATCAGATCAGGGAAAAAACACAATTCAATAACAACTATAAAAAGATTACGCAGCAAGCTAGCGCTCAACACAACCTACCAAATTAACCAGATCCATTTATGAAAAAGAACAGGCAGCAAGAAATGGGGTCGGTGTATTTGACGGTGCATGAAGCTAGCAAGCATGGCTAACAGCAAATTGTAGTTAGATCTTGCACGATCTGTTAGTATGCACCTCTTCTAGGATTCTAGGATGTCAATGTTAACTCAAAACAAGGCAAACAACATTGGATCTCCTCTAAATGGCCTGGTCATTGTTCAGACATACCGACAAGGAGTCTTTCTTGTGGGAGCAGTCTTGAGAAGGCTGTGTACACATATGGATCCATAGTGCAAGTAAGGAGTGAGAATTTGGTATTACTCTCTCTCTCTCTCTCTCTCTCTCTCTACCCCTCTCTCTCCCTCTACCTCTGAGCTGGGATCACGTCAATACACACATGACATGACAAACATATATGAAACAAGCACAAAGGCCATGATGATGGGAGGAAGCACTACATCTGTGCTGCCCAAATGTAGGAACTAACAAAGAAAGTACAAATTAACCAACCTAGTTGAATCACACAAAAGGCTGAGGCTATACTAAAGCACTGATCTCATGATATCCCATATTATGCCCCCTCCCCCATCCTCCACTACAGTGTGCATGGCCCCCATTGCACATGCATGCACGCACGCATACACTGATCAAGATTCCCCTAGCTACATATGCAAGTTCTTGTGATGATCATGCATGCCTTGTAGCATCAGATCAGCACATCAATTAATCTTCGGCTTGTTTGTGAATTGTGATCAAACCTGCAGGTTGTTGTATCTGCTGAAGTTCTTGCAGCACACAGGGCAGGAGAAGTGTGTGGGCCCAATGAGGATCTGAGCTGGGGTAGGGATCCAATACTTGCCCTTGGTGAGCTTCCCAATGGCAAGGTACTCCAAGCAGAGGTCGTCACTAGCATCGTCCTCTTCCTCCTCCACCTTGCGATCACCACCACCACCATGCTGATCTTGTGATGTTGCAGTTGCACCACCAGCATCTCCGTTCCTTGCAAGATCAAGTGCGCAATTAGGATTTGGTGATGGTGGGCCAATCTGGAGTGAGATGTTCACATCTTCCTCGTCCTCCTTCTTTTGATGATCACCGCCATAACCACAACCATGGATCTTGTT
Organism: Melocanna baccifera; assembly: GCA_036346265.1. Taxonomy (NCBI): domain Eukaryota; kingdom Viridiplantae; phylum Streptophyta; class Magnoliopsida; order Poales; family Poaceae; genus Melocanna; species Melocanna baccifera. The sequence goes on from CM070702.1 coordinate 7,530,928, forward strand.
GTGAACATTGTTTGAAGGTAGGAGGCTGAGGAGAGGGAGTGCTTCTTTTGTGGGAGGAGACAGAGGGGATGGAGAGACTAGGCTTCTTTGGAAGGGGAAGAAGGGATCTATGTAAGGCCTAAGGAAGGTGTATGGGTTGGCCATGGAAAGCTTGGAGAGATTACTCACTTTGATTGGATAAGCATATGGAGGATCAGTGCACATAGGGGGGGGGGGGGGGGTGGGCACTGGCACATAGACTTGCAGCAGGTTCATGTGTAGCTTGTGATGCGGGGCTCTCATATGCAATTGCATCGGTCCTTTCATGCTAGCTTTCTTTTCCCGGGAGCAATTAATGTACACCACTCCAGGAAAATACCCTAAATGTTCTCCGCGGCTGCCGTGTGTCCACGGTGTTTGTGGTGCGTGACACGGCAATGATTATTTCTATTATTTTCTGGGTGTTATATATTTCTATATTATTTTAGAAGGTATTTCTACTACTTGTCGGGGTTACTTTCTTGTAACTTTCTCTTTTTTTTGCGAATATATTCAGTTTCCTTTGCTGAAACCGTATTTCAAGATAACATATTAGGATTAGCTTGAAGGAAATTAATATTATGATCCTTCGAATATTTTTATGGTTCTTAGAATTATTTTGAGTTTTACATATTCATACAACTGTGCGGTTCTTATTTTAAGCTGTATATATACTTTTGGGAAAAAAAGTTAAGAGAAATATACGTATATCTTATTCTGTCTTTTAAGTAATTTTGTATAGAAGTTTTCGTACAATTTTTGGTATATCTAAGTTAAATTAACACAATAACCTAAAAGGCCGGACAAGATGTAAAAGGTTGAAAAATGATGTCATTCTGAAACTGGTGCTAGCTCTCAAAGAGACTAGCTAAGAAATATCTGAAAATGATGTAATTTTGACAATTTGCATTTCCCGTTGAAAATGCATATTTGAAACTAAAGCGCTCTATATACACACCATAAGAATCGTCCGAAATATATACCAAACGCTTCAGTTGGGGGGACAAAGAATGGGAGAAGGGGGTGGGGATCGATGAAGGGATGATTTTCTTTTTCTTCTTTTACAGGGTGTGGGACCACAAATGAGGTTGGAGGTGGAGCTAAGCACTGGAGCAATTTTTGCTTACTTAGCAATGTGGCACTGAGAGAAAAAAAAAACTCAGCCCCTCCACCATTGTATAGAAAGATGATCACTTAGTAGAGTGAACTACAGAAAAAGAGAAGGATCTATACGTGTGAAACCCCAACAAAGATGATCAATTAATCCACTGAAGTACACCCTCCAGTTACAAATACATATCATTTTAGATATTAACATAGTCTCTAAAATACAACTTTGACCATTACAATTATAATATTATAGAAAATACTTTTTATGACAAATCTATATACATGATTTTCATGTATCCGATCTAAATATTTAAAACGATATCGATGGCCAAAGTTTTAAAAAATTGACTACACGTATCCTAAAATAACATGTATTTGTGAATATGGAAGTACAAGCAAAAAATAACAAGACGGATCTACATGTGAAACTCCGACAACATAAGGTAGAATAACATACTGGATGATTGGTCAAACAGTTAAAAATGGGTATAGGTAGCATTCAGAATGACGATAGTTTATGGCTTTTTTTACTGTAGCTAGCTGATTTTTATTATAACTGAGTTAGCTTATTTGGCATAATTAAATTTAAAAAAAAATAAAAATAGAAAAAATATGTTAACCCATCATAAACAATACAAAGGAATACAGAAAAAAAGAAAACACAAAAAACTAAAAATAAAAAAAAACAAAAAATAAATAGGAAAAAAGCCACCGCTCACTGCTCACTGGCTTCTCTATATCATATGATCCGCTACAGTAAGGTATATACGACAGATCATATGTTGTGGGAAGTGGGGCTGGAGAGTAGAGGCAAGGGCGAAGAGTGTACTGTTGAAGGACAAGCAGCAATTAATTCCCTTATTTTAGCATGACAATATGATCAGCACATGTGCAAAATGATGTTTAGAAAAAGGTAAAACATGGACTGTTGGTCATAAAGAACGAAAGACGAGATGAGGTGGCAGCAGGAATAACAATGCATATGATTAATATCTTGCACGAGCCTATTTAGGAAAAGGTTATCACTTAATAGGAGTTACATGAATGTAAGTTTAATAAACTTTTCTTCATTTTACACCTCCATGCCGTACGTATAACCAGGTAGCTACGTTGAGTTAGCCATGCAATTGGGGATTTTTCTTGAGAGACAAACTCAAATGTTTAGTTCCATATTTTTTAAAAAAGAAAAGCATGCATGTTTGATCTGCTTTGTCTCTTCAATTCTTTTCACAGAAAAATACAAACCTCATATTCCAAATTTCATCTTTAGATCGAGAGGCAGTATGGTCTACCATGTTTGATCCATCCACACTACAAACTGGCTAGAGAGAGTAAAATAATCCATTTTTTATTCTGAATTACAGAAATATACACGTGGAAAATTTTTTTTACAAGAATAGCTTCCAGTCGCCTAACCGTTGAGCAACTAGATCCTATCGCCCAATGACTGCCCAACACATATGCAGTCAGTGGACCGTTGGCAACATAATTGCAGTTGCCTAATAGTGGGGCGACTGGGACCTATCGCCCAACCATTGAAAGATTGAAGATCTAGTCGCCCAACCATTCGACGACTACGCTTGGTATATAATCGACTACGCTGCCAAGCCCCCGGCCACATAGCGCATGCGAGCCGCCGACGCCAAACAGAGAAAAGAAGGGGAAAGAAAGGAAAGAAGAGGAGAGGGAACGAGAGGAGAGGGGAGAAGGAAGGAGAGGAGAGGGAGAGGGAGAGGAAGGAAGCGAGGTTCCATTACTTCCACGATCTAAAATATTTTGTTTGTTTTAGTTAATATTTTTGTATGAAGTACATAATTTGTTTAGTATAAAATTAGGATCTGTAGAAAATTTGGTACAAAGTAAATAGTCATAGAAAATATAGTCAATATAGTTATAGAAAAATAGCATCATTAGAAAATTATAGTTGTAGAAAATTAGCGTACGTACAAAATCATGGTTGTAGAAAAATGTAGCCAATATTATGTACAAAATTAGCATCCGTATAAAATTATAGTTACAAAATATTTAGTAAATACTTGTATATACAGTAAATAGTTTGATTTGTGTAAAATATTATTAGATAACGTTTATAATTAATTAGGAATAAATTTAATATCGTTAGTACAATGAAAATGCACACGTACTGTAAGAACTGGTATATTGACATTTAAATCAGTATGTCATGTGAATTGTCGAAACTAATTAGGAATAATTTAATTAGGAAAGAGCTTGAGCAGCAAGAGAGTAGCATCATCGATATGCATAGGAGCAGATAGAGAGTTGGTGCGCATTGGGGCGATGGAAAGGGAGCGGTGTCAGTGCGAATGATGAGGGGTTATGCTATGAGGATAGTGTAGTAGTTTATGATAGGCGAACGGTCTTAGTAATGTAAATGACAGCACAACAATAGTTCTATATTGTGCGATACGATTTGACTAGTTGCAACATTAAAAATGTTTGCAGGCAGACATTGCAATGCCGATACCCACTACATTAAAAATGTATTACGATGTCGGAACCGTTCATGAAGGTATAAATGGTGTTGACTTTTGAGCAGTTTTGTGCAAGCCACTCCGGTACACCCGGACGGTGAGAATGCTCGAATCATAGATGTGATGTACTGGCTCACCCGTACTTCTCCTTGGACCCTAAGATGTGCAGCGTTGTCATACAAGGGCTTTGGAGCTAGTCTTCTATGCACATGAGATGGGAGTTGAGAACATTAATGCGCACTATTGCGTGGAAGAGCTTTGTGGAAGGCTACCGGCACAATGAATACGAGTGCGTGCTGCTTAGGCAACCATGCCAATAGAAGTTGTCCAAGGCTGTCAAGACCTAGATATACAAATCTGGACTCTATGTATACCGTACTAGTCTAGGATCACACTTGCGCACACAGTATAAATGTAGATAAAATATCGACCATAAACACGATTAATAAAAAAAGACGTAAATATTATTAATTATCAGAGTACGACCTTATGGCCAAGCTTACAAATATTAGACTGAAGGGCTTAAGAAACTAGCAGTGAAAAATAGAAATAAGCGTGGTAGCCATTCGACATGCCCACAGACAATCGACTGGGAAGTGAAGTCCTAATATGTGAAGCCGTCAAAGTATCCTCCTTCTGGTACCTCCTGCTGATATGATTCTTCTTCTTCAACTGAGCAACAGTAGGCATAAAGCTATGAGTACATTGGTACTCAGTAAGTCGTTTGTAATAAAGATGCAATATAATATGCAAGGTTTACCAATGGATGGCTGAAAGGTTATTTTACAAAAAACAATAATTTAAAGTAAATATAATAAATAGATTGAAAGTGAACTTTAAATAAAATAATAATAAGTAATTAATCAAATGAATTAAATAAACCACAAGTGAACTAATCGTCTACCCAATGAACCACACGTGAACTAACCATTTATGTAATGAATCACCAGTAAACTAACCATTCACTTTTCAAAGTTAACCCATCTAGGTTTTATGAAATATCTACCCTTCGTGTGAAATCACCGAGCATTGTCCATTACCAGGGACACGGCTATTTAAATAGTTTTATACTCTGCAGAGGTTGCACAACTGTACCCACACAATATGATCATCTCCGTGCTAAAAGAAATTATAACAAGACCTTTACAATGCTCAACCTCAACTCAATCCCGCTCGCTAGAGTTTTGCATCACACCGCCCTTGCACCTCATGGAAATCAGCAACCATGTTTATCACAATGGCAAGATTGAAATTAAAATATCACAAATTAATCAGCCAAGTCTATTCCATACTAGACATATGGTTTGTATGGTAAGACTCAGATCAATGGCGCATAAAGTTAAGTCCTTAAATATTACCCAAGTGAAACATCCACATCCCTCGAAGTGAATCCACACTTCCGTCTTTACTGCACGATCACTCGCCCGAGTGAAAACTAATTTTGTATAACTAACACCAACTACAGACCAATATCATGGTACAAAAAATTTATAACTGTGGTTACAACCACAATTCAATATCTCATTAAGTCAATTTAATTAATTGATCACAGGTGATGATGAGTCCAACATAACTATCAGCATGGCTAAGCAAATTGATCGAACAACCCATGTGACAACTAGTATAGTATCACTAAATAATTTCTCAACCTATGATGATAATGGTAACTTCGTATTAAAATTTATCAAGAGAGGGATTAATCAAATTGGATAGTAAATACCAAGTACAAGGGTTTGTAATAAAATAGCAATACATGATAATTTAAAATAAAATAAAATAAATAATAGATTAGAAAAACTAGGTTCTACTTGATCAAAGGACATAACTTGCCTTAGCTCTGCGTAGTTATGAATTCTTGATCTTCTGGTGGTACTCCCGCTCATTTGAAGACGCGATCTAACAAGAGAGAAAATGAATGAGACATAAAATAAATTTAAATAAAATTCAAATGAACACTAAAAGCTTTAAAACTAGAATAAAAAGATAGAACTCAATTTTAGATAAATTTATAAAAAAGAACAGGGTCAATCAAAGCTAGGATGGAAGAGAACAAGCTCTTGGAAAACTAAATCTAAAGGAAAATACTGGAAATCAGAAATTCTACCGTGTTGTAGACCTGGTGCATGAAATAGTGGGTCTACAATAGATTCAACTCACAGAATAGTGCACAATGCATGGTTCAAATGATGTGGCTGCTGACTGGAGAACTAGGAATGACGTGGTAGTGATGTGGCACCGAGATGGCTCTGTTGGCTGACGTGGCATGACATGTGGCAAAAATGTAGGAATAGGGCTTTGTGTGGCTGCTGAGATGGTGGTTGACTCGACTGCTAAGTCAGCCGAGAACGATTAGATTGGATGAATTACGCGGTGAATCTCGATCGTAGGGAATGATCGAACGGCTAAGGAGTGAAGGCGATTGGACTATCCGAATGATGACGATGATTGGATGGTCCAACGATGATCAGATGGCCAGTGACAATCGGACTAGCCAAAGATATTTGAATCAGCCAAAGGGGTAATGCGATCAAACATTCGATGACGATCAAACGGTCCAGAGGAATAAGGATGTTCGGACGAGGCTGAAGAGGTGACTATGATCGGATAGTTCGAAGATGACGGATGGTCCAGATGGGTAAGGACGTTTAGACGGTCCGAACAGTGATGACGTGTGGTGCTCTGTGGTTGGTTGCTGAAGGCGAAGTGACAGCGGCTGGGCTGGATGGTGGAGAGGCTGGACGGGCTAGTCGGTGAACTCACAAGAGGAAAGGGTGAACGACGGCAGAGACGATCTGGGTGGCGGCGTAGACGAAGGCGATGGCTACTGAAGTGGAAGATGACGACAGAGATGACGGTGCATGGCCCAGCACAAACGTTGAGATGCACAATAAAACTCGGCTGTGGGGTGTGGAAACTAGGGCGCAGCTCCGCCTTTTATGCACGGACACCAAGAGTCCACGGGCGGGACGACTCAGCGTTCGAGTCGGAGATGGTGAGCGGCGGCGGAGTCCGGGACGGACATGGAGGCGAAGCAAGGAAGGAGATGAACAATAGACAATGCTCCCAATTGGTGACACATGGCAGATAGAGGGATCGGACAGCTGAGATAAGATGGCACAGATGCATAGTGTCAACTTGGTCCTATGCCTAACATGTGTATGATGACCAGATCTGACGGCTAAAACACAGGTAGCTTGGAAGATTGACATGTAGTTAATGGAGAAATCCAATGGCTGATCATGAATGGGCTAGGATGAACAGTTACAGGGCCGACCAATTACTGTTTTAGGATTTTTTTTTATTTCAAAAATTCAAATAAAATCAAAATATTTCTAGAAAATAGCAAATAAATCCAGAAAAATCACAGAAAATACAAAAACTCCTTGCAGCACAAGGAATCCAAATAAAATATTTGCAGTAAATATTAATAGTTATTTTAGTTATATTAAATCCTTTAAATTACTAAAAATTATATTTATACTTGTATTAAATTCAGAAAAATCCAAATGGTGAATTTTATTTTAAAAGCTTCAAACGAACTCCGAAAATTAGGATGTTACAAAGATCGTGCTGGCGGCTATCATCAGGTTGGTGGGAGTAGCTTGGGTACCCAGCATGTTGGTCAAGACGAGAAACCAGAGGCTGGTGTCATAGAGGTTACAGAGGAAGTTGGTCGTGACGAGGCGGATGCAGTAGATGGAGGGTAGTAAGAATGGTCACACAGCATGGTGAGCCTACAGGACAAGCTGATAAATGGGAGCATATAGAGTACATAGTACATCAAATATAAAGCGATGACTAAATGGCTTGGGCTAAAGAGGAAGCTGTATAAGAGGACGATAAGGATAGTTTGGATGAGGATGAAGCTCCCATCTCTTAGGAATGGAACAAGTGTTTTGCATGATGAGCACAAATCACTGTGGGAGTATCATCGCATAGAGGTTTGGTTGCACTCAATAATTGCTGACAAGGCATTGTTGCAGGATGCTATCAAGCTATGGGCCCTATCCATGTAGCAGACTTTTTGCGTCGTGAAATCTAGCCAGGAGTAGTACACCGTGAAGTAAGAGTAGGTCGGTTGCCCTTGGAGGGTGCACACATGTAGACCGAAGTATGAGACTCACTGGATTGTCTTGAAGGTGGAGCCACACTCTTGCATTCTTAGCAGTGTTTTATTGAGGCATCATAACCTAACGTCCACTTTTATAGCCAATTTGATGTATGGAGAGATAGTTCAGAAGAAGAATATGGAGGTCATGCACATCATGGTGGCTATCGAGAAGAAATTCAAGTACAAGATTAGTTACGCGAAGGCATAGCATGCAAAGCAGAAGGCTTTGAAAAAAAATGGTTCAGGTCTTTCGAGGCGACGTACAACAACCTTCCTCATATGCTTCACATGCTACAAGATAGGAATCCAGGCACATACACTACTGTAAAGGATAAGCCATCTACAAGACCGCTAGGTTTTGCGGTGTTGCAGAGGGCCTTCTAAGCCTTCAATGTGTACACTGAGGAATTCAGGCATATGCTTCCCATGATATCAGTTGACGAGACATTTTTGACTAGAAAATACAAGGGCCAGATCCTTACAGCCATTGGTGTTGACGGTAATAATCAAATTCTACCCCTGGTCATCGCATTGGTGGAAAGTGAGAATTACGACAGCTGGTTATGGTTCCTTCGACATGTGAGGGTTGGAGTTGTTGGTGCTTGTCCTGGTGTGTGTGTAATCCATGATCACTATGCTAGGATGTTGAACACCATAAAAAAACTTCAAGAAGACCCTGAGGAGCCCTTCGCTTGGCAGATATGAGGAACAGATGGTGCATTTGCCACCTAGGGGTGAAATTCTTCAAGTTTTTCAAAGTAGCCATTGATGAAGCTATTCAAGAGGCTTGCTATGCAGAACAAAAAGCAAAAATTTGATACTTTATAGGCGCTGTTGGACGAGCACAACATGAAGCACATCGACGAGAGGAACAAGGGACTGACCATGCCTAGGCTGGCATAGTTAAATACCTCACAGCACTAGTTGAGTCCGATGCAGCTGCTTCGAGAAGAAGGAGCTCACGGAACATTAAGTGCTTCTCACAATGAATCGAGGCCGATCCATAGGAGAAGTGGTCCCTACTGCATGACACGGATAGTGCAAGGTACGGAATAATGATGACTAATCTTACCAAGGTGTACAACTGAGTTCTCAAGGGCCTTTATTCTCAACCCCTCATTGCCATCATGGAGGGTGTTCTGCATAGCACAATCAGCTATTTCAGGGATAGGCGTGCAAACAATTCATGCAGCCAACCCACAAACATTGTACTACTCAAAAATTGCTGCATACATGGAGGCGAAGACAAAGAAGGGCCAATTGCACACGGTGCACATGATGGTCAATAGAGAGCATCATTTTGATGTACTCCTCCGGGATAGAGCCAGATTGGGATGGCTCGTTCTCTTGTTACCTACGAGGTATGCCTTGGAGATCATGTAAATGAACCTAGTTGCTCATGCAATAAGCCAAAGCTATTATACAAGCCATACTCTTATGTCCTCACCACATGCGGGACTATGCACATGGATCCTTCGAACTTCATGTCCGGGTACTTCTCAAAGAGAGGGTGAAGCAGGCATGGTGTTGCGAGCTTAGAGGGTTCAGTGTTGTGGGCAACTTCGCCACCTTGGATATTGCAGGGAGGACCTGGATTCCAGATGTTGACATGCTAAAGGGTGGGAAGGGTCAGCAGCAAAGCCATCGTATTACCAATGATATGGATAGAGCGCAACCCGAAGCGCCGAGTAGACACTACAGGCACTGCGGTCAAGAGAGCCACACAGCTAGATGATGCAAGGCAACTACTGATTAGTAGGCACAATAACATGGTTTTCGCTACCAGTTGTTGAAGTGTGCAAAGTGACTTCAAAATTATAAATCATTGTACACTATAATTTATACTTTGTTAGTTGAGACATTTGATGTACGTGGTGCCGTAGTAACTGTACTGTACGTTGCATGTATCTTTTGTACAACTGTTGTGGTATTTCACACTTTTTGATACCGTTGTAAGTATTGTCCTCATAGCCTAGTATTGTTTCATTTGTAATTTACAAGTTATATTTACTGCTTCTTTACATTCGATGTTTTTTGTTCCGCATAAATGCTAACTTTGTCATTTTGCAGGTATGGGTTGTGAACTTCATATATCAGACTACCCTTATGGCCTACTGGATGAGCGCATCGACCAGATGCATCACGCATCATGCCGTGTCCTGTCTCTTGGGAACGCAGAGGAGGCAACTGACTTGGGGGTGGTACGCATGCACACACCTCAAGTGGCCTAGAAGCCAGACCCACGCTAGACAGCCAGGTTTATACTCAGGTGGTGTTGTCTTCGTACCTTACGTAGGTTGCGTACTGACCTTTTTTTTGCTTCACAGGCTAAGTGATGCTGGACTTCTACCTCTCGCCTGGATGGTACAAGCCACAGATGAGGATGGTCTAGCACCAGCTACATGCGATGACGATGGTGCGGAGCAGTCGCGATGCTTCCTATTCAACTGTTCCCTACTAACAGCTTTGGTGGACCGATGGTAGCTGGACATGCACACTTTCCGCTTCCCATTTGGGGAGATGGCCCCTACTCTGTAGGACGTATCACAACTACTCGGCGTTCCTATCATGAGAGGTGTTACCTTCCTGCCGGAGGCCCTGGCCGATTGGTGCGCAAACCTTATGGCCAGGTTCCAAGGAGTCCTTTTGCCTAGGACTGCGGAGAGGTACTACGTCTTCCTGCTGAGTCAGAGCATGACCTATCATTGCAGTGGCTCTCGCAGTTCTAGTTATGTGTCTGACACCCTTCCTATTAGATCCATTGTGCTCTCCTTTCCATAGTACAATCTTAATAACCTTTTCCTTGTACTTAGGTGGAGCGGATGGACCCAGCTGCAGACGAGTAGTAGGTATCATGGCACCTAGAGGCCTACTTGCTATGGTTGTTTGGTTGGGTGCTCTTCACTAGTAGCCATGACAACACTGTTGACGCACATTTTCATTGCCTACGCTAGGGCCATCGACAATGGGGAGGCCCCCCACATCAGCTAGGGTTCGGCCATACATGCCGCAACCTATCGCGGCTTATGCGATGCGTGCTAGAGGTCCAAGGCAAACTCAGTCCTCATGGGGTGTCCGCTGCTACTACAGTGTGTGCCCCTTGCTATTTCTCTTTTAAAGTATGCACTAACAACCTCTCCCATCTACCTGCAATCCCTAGAACTGCTATGTGGCTACCACAAGTGGATTAACCTAGAGATCCATCCACATGACCAGTGGGCTCTCAACTTCGAGGAGTGGGATTTCAAAAGGGCCTATGACATCCGGGATGAGAAGCACCACAACAATGAGCAAACCGAGCGTATACGTTAGGAGACGAAAGCTTATCTCGAAGCATGCACGTGCAAGGAACGCAAGGCTCATGAGAGGGAGAATGAAAAAAGAGAAAAATGGCGGCCAAGGTCAAAGAGGCCACCGAAGAGTTCAATACTGAGCTCGCAAGGAAAGAAAAATGGCTCTGATTCACGCAGTAGGTCTGCCCATTCCGCACTAGTCCCTCGAAGGTCGAATTTATTTTCATTCCAAAAAAGCGCATATGTATGTAGGAGTATTTCGGTTTATTACATCATGTATAATGTTCTTTCTTATGCATGTAACCAAACCCTGTGTGCCATGTTATTCTCAGCTTTATTATGAAGTCTATTGTTATTTGCAAAAGTACATCTCCTTGTCTTTTTGTATTCAATTCTTCACGTAGCAAGGCATCCAACAACATGAAAAAATAAGTTCTCCTGTATGTATAAATTTTTGGTTGCATCACAATATCACTTACCTTTGTACTTACTAATCGTTGCTATCTCAATCATGCTCAAAAAGTTTTTATAAAATTTCTTGCACTACAACAACATATGATGATCGTTAAATATTATTGCAAATCTAACAGATTTTGTACCTTTCATAATCTATGAAAATCACAAATAGATCAACCAATATTGTCTCCTATTTTTTTCCAAAAAATACAACTCATAGATAAAATTTGATAAATGTTACCTACCTACAACAATTGTCATTTACCCTCATACGCGGTCGGGGGGGCAATTGGGCAAAAAAATGGGCTGAGTTGAAGTCGCCAAATAGTCGGGTGACTGGACCTCCAGTCGCCCAATGGTTCAGTGACAGGTTTAAGTCGTCCCACTATTGGGTGATTGGACCCTATCGCCCAGCGGTCCATCGACTGCATGCCTGTCACGCGGCTCTTGGGCGACAGGGTCTAGTCGCCCAACGGTTGAGCAACTAGAGGTCATTCCTATAAAAATTTTGTGCGTCGGTATATTTTCATAATTTTGAATAAAAATGGATTATTTAAAAAAACGAGAGAGCAATGGCTATTGGCCATGAATGCTTGACTTTTCGTCATCCTCGGTCACAAATGTTCATGATGCCTCCACACTCTACAATATCCTCAATCATATGGTTTCTTTCCAAAAACGATTCTACTTGCTGAAATGATAAAAGCACTTTTTCCTTCACAACAATCAATGTACAGAGCATAAAGTCATTGAAAGTGCATCACATGCTTATTACCTTTCTTTATAAAATGGTACAAACAATCATTGACAGGTGGGTACTGTGCATCAGACCCATCATGGGGACTGACATGTTGGTGCTAGAGTTAAAATAATTTCTTAATATATTCATTCAAATGCTTGAAAAACTGCATAATATATCTGAGAGACCATGTATAAGGACTAATACATGTTTGTGATGAACAATTGGTACTTTAGTTGAGTTAAATTTGAATTTTGCAATAGTTTCATAAAATTTAGATTTGCTATTAGTGTTCTCGGCGGACTGGTCAGTGAAACCGATTAGACCACTGGGAGGAAGCGATCGGGCCAGTCTGTGGATGGCTCTCAGGCTAGTGGTCTTGTGTGACTAGATATTGGGTGGCAGTTAGATCGGTGGTCTAGTGTGATAGATTTCTAGTCGATGGCTGCGTTTTTCTAGAGAGTGTGTTTTGATGTTGGTCATGTGCACTTGGACCAGCCATAGTTGATGGTCAAACTGGGGTGAATTGGCCGATGTGATTGGCATTAAAAACGTGGTTACATTGGGCGGCTGGTTAGATTAGCCAATGTTTGGCAGTCAGACTAGGTCAATCCAACTATGTGGGAAGAGCGGTCAGATCGGTGGTCACAACCAAAAAATAGGTTGTGTTGAGTTGAATGGGATTGAGGTTGGTTCATGGCTTGGGAGCTATGAAGGTTTGTGTTGTATTGCATGATGCATGTGTTTGACTACTGTCAGTCACATGCATAGAACTTATGCTCGATATGGTTGTTTGGTCTTTGGATGTGCAGGTGGTTTAGAGGATGTAGCGGTCGATGGCATTGGGCTAAGACTAGGCGGGGGAGATGAGATCCAAATGGTGACATAAGTCTGGGTGAGGCCACATGGTGCAAGCGACAAGCATAGAAAAGATAAGGATCATGACAAGACGAGTTCGTACATGTGGTGCACTAAGTGACGAGACTGATACACACAGAGACGGTTCAAGAGAGTTCAAATGCATGAAAACATGGCAGATAGTCATTCGATACTATGGGTTGCATACCAAAGCATGTGAATATGTTTTGAGGTGAAGATAAAGACAGAGTCAATGAAAAGTGCCCGAAAGCTTCATTGAGGGTTCTTTGGTAATTGGCCAAATAATATGTTGGTGCTTTGATCAAAACTGTAATGCGAAGAGGCACAAAGGAGAAGTGGTTTTAGATCAAGGAGAGCTAGAATTGACAAGTGGATCGATCACTAAAGAGTTAGCGGGTTGAATTTTGTAAACTCTTTAAGAACCATGTGTGAGTGTGTAAAACTCATGTTAGTTAGGTTAACGGGTTTCTAGCAAAGTTTATGAGTTAGAACCATTAGGATTGTGCTGGTTATTTAGAGGGGAAGACAAAAGGTGGTAGATCTAAGAATTCTAGGGTTTAGTTTTTGCTTTACCACCTTTTCTCCTTCCATGTTAGTGAGAGAGAGAGAATGTGAGGAAGGAAAGGATGATGCTTTGGCTGCACCTTATAATCATCCATGAATATGTAAATCTCATCCTCTAATGAAATAGATCAAAACTTTTCTCAATCATATTCTTGTTTATGTTCTTGCTCGGTTTTTTTTTGTTCTTGAACTAGATTTATGATTACATGTTTGTGAGAATTCTATCCCAATCTCTTACTTAAATTATCTTACTAGGACATGTGAGAATACATCTAGAAGACATCATGTCTTAGATCCTCTAGAGCAAGAAGTAATTTGAGATTTAGGGTTTTTGGTGTTCTTATAAACTAAATTCGATTCTCTTCAATTTGGTGAACATGAGCTCAAGAACCTTGTGATTCTTAATTGATTTAGGTTCCTATTACCTTAAACTATTCTCATGCAAAATTGGATGTGTTTGGATGAGAATTGCATAATTTCTTGAGTTTTGAGCTTTTGACTTGAGAGGTTTTCATACCTAGGAACAAGGGGTTGATTGGACTAGCTGACCAGTCATAAGCCGAGGGTTAGACCGGCCCTTCAATGATGGTTTGACTGGCCCTGTGTAGGTGGTTGCTAATTTTGTTTGCTCTTTTTTTCTAGTTTTGTTTTGCTTAACTGTGTTGGTGTGATCTGAACTTGGTGACTATCATAGTCACTCGAATAAATATTTTGAATACCTTAAGAAAAAAGTATTTTAAGAATGATCCATCCCCTCTGATTGCCAACATTGATCCTACAAGTGGTCTCATAACCTGGTTAAACTCTTTTTGATAGATCTTAGCTAGTCTTAAGAGCCATGACATCAAACAGGTATTCCATCAAGCCACTCATCTTCGATGGAGTTGACTTCCCATATTGGAAGGTAAGGATGGCTACATACATTCAAACTCAAGGCTATGCAATCTGGGAAAATATCAAGAGTTCATATGTTGTCTCTACTAATTATATCACTCTGGCAAATCTTCTATATATGGAGGCAAACAGCAAGACTAGGAACCTCTTGATTCATGGACTCTTATTGATTACCATGAGGGCTCTATAGCTATCAAGGAGGTGCATCAAAATCAAATCAAGAAAGAATACTAGAAGTTTGAGATGAGTTGGATGAGTTCTTTGCTCACTTTGACAAGATCCTTAGTAACTTGTATGCTAACGGTGTGGTCTATATCCTGACTCTAAAAATGCACGTCATATCATTATAGCCTTGGACATGTCGGTTTGGAAGATAAAAGTTAGTTTCATCAATGACACTACTTCCATGAGCTAGCTCACTTGGATAAACTTTACTCAAGGTTGAAGACTCATGAGTTCAACCTAGGCTCTCATAAGAGCAAGTTAGAGTGGATGGCACTTGTGACTGATTTCGCTAAGAGTTGTTCCTCTCGCCTAGTTGAATCAGCTTCTTCTGGATCTCTTTGTCTGCCTTGCATGCTATAAGTGATGATCAGCTTGACAAGATTCATAAGGATGACTTAGCCCTTCTATCTACTAAGTTCACTAGAGCCTTAAATATAGTGAGGATGAGAAAGAGATGAGGATGAGGTCCTATCTGGTGCTTCAAGTGTGATGATCACAACCACATTAGAGCCTACCGCCCAAAGCTTAAGGGTAAGGAGGAGGAGTAACATAAATGTCCACCACCTCAAGATGCCAAGTCAAGAAGCACAACTACTACAAAATTGTCCATTGAGTCTAGTATGCTCTCAATCAACTTGATTTGAGAGACTTAGACTCGGGGACCAAGGAGGAGAAAGATGAGCCATGTGGCAAGAAGAAGGTAGATGACTTCACCGGCATGTGCTTCATGGCAAGCACCGATGACATCTCCGGCGAGGATGATCTCTACAACGACCCTGATGAGGTAAAATTCACATATGATGAGATATCTCATGTTATAGTTCGCCTAGATCATGATCTTAGAAAATGCAAAAAGAAAATAAAGAATCATGACTTCTTGGTTGAGGGCTTGAATGATGAAATTTGCTAGACTTAGATCTTTAATTTCTGATGATGATAATTGTAAATCTTGCCTAGTATTGCACTATGAGTTAGACAAGCTAAGGACCATTCATTCTAATGTTACTAGTCAGCTTAGAATAGCATTGGATAAAATTGAAAAGATAGAAGCATGCTTTGCTCTTTTCACTACCATACATGGTTATGTCATCGATGAGTTGCTAGTCTTTAGGGATAACTTTACTAAAATAAAAGGCTATTCTTCTTGCTGGTTCCATAGTATATACTTCTCATGCTAAACAACATAAACATGTTGATAATCAAATTACTCAACTCAAGTTCAACAATTCTTCTGTGTGCTTAGGAGCTGGGGACATGAGTGCTATTGCCTTATCTTGCTCTAAGTGCCATGGGTTAAATTGTTGAATTAACTGATGAGATGCTTCACTCTATAACTCTCTCATGTTTAAATTACCCTAAGTTAACTGTTAAAATTGAAACATTGACTACAACTCTAAATGGCATCACCACTAAAGAAAAACATGTGTCATCTTCTACATTAAAGAATTCTGATCCTATTGCATCTGTTACATGTGCATTTTTTTTGTTGAAATAGGTCAGGATCTAGATGATATACATGAGACAATTAGAGTTAAGTTTGTTCAGCAGCTTTGGAATATAAAGAATGCATCATGTATCTCTTGTGAGCCTATTAGGCTTTAGGTAGCCACACGTATGGAAAGATATGCTAGAATGGTTTAAGGTGAGTGTCAATATGATCTTAGACTAGTCTAAGGTGAGTGTCAAGAATAGAGATCTAGGTTTTAATGCTTTATAGTATTCTAAGAAAATCCACCTAAGGTGGTAAGTGTTTTGAAGAGTGGCTTATTTGAGTCAGCCACTGAACCAAGCAAGACTAACTTCAAGTTTGTTGACTTTGCACAATGTCTCTCTTATGCAGTGGGTACTTCTTCAATGAGTCAGACTCCTCATCGAGTCAAGTACCACTGCACCTACTATGATAAGGATGGTCACCTATTATTTTCTACTTCAGGTGAGCCAAACAAGAGAGGAAGAATAGAGAGAGATCCTTGAGAGCTAGGCGAGTGCATGTCAGTGAGAATGTCCCTAAATCTAGCATCAGGCCTAGATTTATTGAATACTTCTTTGATGGCTTTAGATCAACCTCTCGTCCATGCATAGGCTACCATGAGGGCTAGATAAGTCCATGAGTGTCTACCAGATAGGGTGAGCACCAGGCTTTTGTTAGACCTACGTGAGAGTTCAGGGGGAGTCCGGGTAGAGCTCATGTCGACGTAGGTTCTCATGGTGTCCATGCTTTGTCTTATTCTACATCATCTTTTAGTTCATGCTTGTACTCTTCATGTGTCTCGGTACTAGATTCCTAAGTTTTTTTATTACTAATAGTGAGACCTTGAGGTTTTCTATTTCTATGATGTAGGTCGGTATGGGAGGAAGGAGAACCTATGACTAGTGGACTTCAGATGTTCTCTGTAATGCCCTGAACGTCGATTTGGTGTAGGTTTTAAAATAACCGCGGAGACGCCCGGCGTTTTGGTAAAACGCGGGAAGGGGAAAATAATAGTTTTGAGCTAGCAATAAATTGAGAAAGAGATAGAAATATAATTTAATATAAAAAATATAGTTTAGAGAGGGTGGGCCTGCCACCTTGGGCTAGGGGGCCCAAGGGGTGGCCGCACCTCCCCTCCACTTAACCCTAGCCCCTTGTGGCCGCACCCCTCCCCCTTCCTCCCCCAAGCCACCACCCCTCCTGCCCCTTGCGCCTCCCCTCTGCCCAGGTGCTGCCCCTTGTGCAAGGAGAAGAAGGGGAAAAAGGAGAAGAAGGGAAAGAGAAGAGGAGGAAGAAGAGGGTGATCCCAATCCCCTAGGTAACTCTCCCTCACCTCAATCTATCTGTTTTCTGCTGAATTTAGGGTTCTTAGTCCCAAATTTGAAGGGATTACCAATTTACAAAACCCCGATTAGAGAATCCCGATTGACTGTCTGTAGATCCAATCGCGCAGGGTTACTGTTTGTGCAGTTTAGACCCCTAAAACGATTTTTCCCAAGGGTCTCCCCAAAAGGAAAAACGTAGAGGACGACGATACACATCTCCTGTATTTGTTTCAGATTTGTTGGCCACGGGATCTGGGAGCAGTAAGGTTGGGAATCTTGCTGTCCGTCAGGGGTGCAGTTTGGGGCAGACTGCTGTTCAGTTGGGATTAAGGGGTAGCAAATGATTTTTATGCGTATGGTCATAATTGAGAAAAGTGTGGGGAATTCAGTAGTCTAGCTACTATAAAATAATCAGAATTTTTGGAGCCTTGATCTGTTCTGGGGACGCATTACAAGTCGATTGACCAGACTTTCAGAACAGAGGACGTCCTCTGTTTTGTGCATTAGAGATCACCTTGTTAATAACAAAATAAAAATATGTGATCTACACGAAAAGTGTAGGTATTTAAGTGAGAAATCTAGATATATATCTTTTGCTGTGATTAGTGTTATATTTTTAAAGATAGAAAAAATGTTAAGCAGCGCCGCTGCAGTGGGAAGATTATAGAACCGTTATGCGGGGAAGGATGTTGTGGGATTTTGGGGCTTAGCGATATCTTGTCTTCGAGAGTCGCATTTTCATTGTTGTAATGTGTGCTGAGAGTTACTTTTTTGGACAGACGGTTTTGCTTCTGAACGCGCGTGATTTCGTCGCTTTGCCGGTAGAGGCAAGTAAACGTAGCGGATATGCTATCGTTTAACCCGTTATTCTTATTACTTGCAATATGCATGACTTACGTAATGTTAAATGATATGCCATGATTACATGCTTTTTAAGTAAGAATGTGGTGGCAAGATATTAATCACTTGCCATGTTTAGATGAGTTTTGGTAGTATTGTGGTAATTTGCTTAATGAGTCAATTGTGGTATACGAAAGTAAATGCATGGTGGATATGACGGTATTTCCTTGTCGTTAAATTCATTAGGATCATTTTGATGCCCTCGAAGTTGTTATTATTGCGGTCTCGGTGGTGGTATTCTTAGTGAATACTTGTGGTTGTGGTGGTAGCAATCTTGATAAATATATTGTGGGTTATGTGATTGACCTTCGTGGTTAAATTCTTGTGGCTTATGTTTATCATATCATTCATAACATGTCATGACATTTGCATTGTTGATATCACCGCTTATAGCCGCGATCAGATCGGCACAAAGATCGCATTGTCAGAGCACGATGCACACTTTTACCTTGTTGGGTAAAGGTGCAAGTGGAGCATAGCATGCATATGCATTGCATTGTGGAAAGATCATTTGCATCCTTATGTAATATATTGTGGTGAAGTTATTTTACAAACAACTGCAACTTCATAGTTGTAGTGTGGAATTGGCTCATGAGGGCCACTTGTGGTATGAGAAAAGTGGTTGTAGTTGTTGATTGTGGTTCATCCCTTGTGGTATGATAGGGGATTGTGATTGTGGTATGAGATTCTTTTCTCTTGTGGTAAGTGGTGATAGCAGTTGTGGATACGAGGAATAATAAAATTAGTGAGGTAAATCATGTTAATACTTTATTGTCATTGGTAGTGGTGGTGGTGGATGATATGAAGTAGTTAATCAAGATTCATTTGCTAATGTTTTACTATTGCTGGTAGTAAATATGGTTGAGGCAATAATTGTGGTTATTTGGGAAATGGATATTGATGCTTAATATCATTGTAGTTTAATTAGCTTGTTAATGAATATGGATGCACATTGTAGATGTGGAGATGTGAATACTTTAATGATGTTGTATATTTGTTTGTAGTCTGAATAGCCTGTTAAACAGTTTGCTTGCTGAGATTTTTTTGTCTCACCCTTGTCCCCCCCCCCCCACAGGTGATTCCTGAGCATTCATGGGATGGATAGAGCGGCACCACAATAATGCACTTGTTTCATCAATTCATGCTGTAATAAAGTCAATGGAATTCTAGCCAAATACCTATCTATCCATAGATGGTTGTTTTATTTAATAATGATGACCTTGTAAACTATTCTTGATTTAATCTGCTAGAGGTTGTTATTGAACTTGTTACCATTATCTTATTTCCCTTAGTTGTTATGCTTCCGCTTAATGCTTCATGTCTAGAAATTGTTATCGAAATAAATTATCTTGTAATTTTCGGCTAGCTGTAGAGTGGTTTAGTAACATCCCAGGGTGATGTGGATCCTGGGGTGTTACATTCTCGACACATGACTAGAAATTCAAGATGGTTTTCCTCCCTCACCTGACCATCCAACGATGAGTTGATAACTTTCAGGGATGTTTTTACCAGGATCATGATGGCCAAGGGCACAATCTATGTTAGCGACAGCTTCATACTCAAGGATGTAGCCTTGGTAAGCAAGCTCAAGTATAATTTACTTTCTATCTTGTATTAATTGATAATAGTCTCAAAGTGAGCTTTAAGAAGAGTGCTTGTAGAGTTCTAGATCAATCTAGGGACCAAGTCTTTGGGATTTCTTGTCTTGGTAGAGTTTTTACTGCTTATTTTGCTCAGTGTTCCTCTTCTGGACTTAGGTGTCTTGTTGATTCAAAGCCTAGAGATCTAGTTTTCTGGCACTGTAGGCCTGGACACATTGGTTTTGATCACCTAGCATGGGTCAATAATATGGATCTGATTAGAGGATTTACCTAAGCTTAAATGTAGGAAGGATTTAGTTTGCTCTCTCAATATGCATGGCAAGATGGTTGTTTCTTCATATCCATGATCATGATAGATGGTCTAGTTCAGCTCTTACACATGGACACTGTCTAGAGTTTAGTTTGCATGAAGTGGTGTGTTCTTGTCATTGTTGATTATTACTCCAGATATTCTTGGGTTTACCCTTAGACATCCAAGGATAAAGCATTTGGCTATTTTAGAGAGTGAGTACTTAGATTGTTAGTTGATCTTCTAGGAGCTCTTAGGGTTTTAGGAGTGACAATGGAACTGAGTCCAAAAACTCATTTTTCTCTTCCTTCTGTATTGATCTTGGTCTAGAGCATCAGTTTTCCTATCCTAGAATTCCTCATTAGAATGGTGTAGTTGAGAGAAAAGAATAGGACTTTAGTTAAGATGGCTAGGACTATGTTAGATAAGTATGCCACTCCTAGGATGGCCCAGTTGTCTCACTTTAGAGTTTTTGATTGCAAGTACTTCATTATTAAACATGTCAACCTTGATAAGTTTGAGTCTAGGTCTTCAGATGGGATCTTTCTAGGCTATCCTGGTCATTCTCGAGACTATCATGTACTTAATGTTAAGACTAACAAAATTGTAGAGACTTGTGAGGTTACTTTTGATGAGGCTAATCTGGGGACTAGACTAGACATTGTAGGTACATAGGTTTAGGGAGATTCCAAGGGCATGTCCCTTAAGGAGTGCGGTGAAGAAGTTGAGACTATTGATCTACTTCCTTTTCAGCCAGCTGAAGCACCTACTTCAACTACTTCACCTTCAGCTGGATAGTCTACTCTCACTTCTTCCTCGGCATTGTGTGGCTCTGTTAGTACCTCAATAGCCCATGAGGTAGAGGCCACCTCAACTTCAGGAATACCTCAACATCTCCAGTGGTGACATCTATATGATTAAGGATAACCAACTAGTTAGGGTCAATAGAAGTTTTCTAAAATCTTTTAGCTAAAACCGGTTTTTGAGCAAGTATGAACTAAAATTCATTTTTCCATAATTCAAGGCCTAAATAATCTAAGTCTCACTATGTGCGCTGTCAAGCTAAGTCTAAACAAGATACAATTCTAGATAAACAAGTAAGCAATTAATTACTAGAAATGTAAATGTGCTAAGTAAGGAGCAAGACGGTAAACCACATGAACATCACAAAGAGACTTTTTCCCATGGTCTCGAAGAATTGCCGGTCTCCTGTAATCCACATTAAGGGAGCTTGAACGAATCAAGCCAGCTCCGTGTGCAAATGAGCCTTTTCTCAATTCACTAGAGATAGTTCTTCCCCCTCTAGGAGTTGAGCTCCAACCTTCACAATCACGCCGAGCTCCTTTACAAGCTTTTTGAAGAGATCACCAGACACAACTCCTCTAAATCATCTAGGTGATAGCAACTACCAAGAGTAATAGATGATGCTTGCTTGAAGTTCTTCAAGTGCCACAAAGCTCAAACAATTGATGTAGTGCACTTGAATGCTCTCAACAATCTCAAATGTTGAACTAAATGCTTTAGAGTTGAAGAGAGGGATGCAAGGCTTGAGTGAATTCAATACAGGTATAAGAGAGTGTCCTTATTGTAGGTGAAATTACCAAAAATTAAGGTGAGTGGTAGTGCCACCATGTAATGGCCGGTAGTACCACACCCACTGTTCAACGACTACTTATTGCTCATTAAATGCATTGAAGCTAGCCATTAATACAAATATCAATCATACAACACTCATGCCCCAGTAATACTGCCCTAAGTGGTAGTACCACATTTTATGTTGTGGTAGTACCTTTTTTAGAGGGGGAAATCTCCCAAAAATGTAGCTTGTTATCATGGTCGTACCATATAAAAATCTAGAAAATAGCTGCCATGAACACAAATGCAGTCGTACTACAGCTGCGGTAGAACTGAACATGATTCATGGTCATACTACAGCGATACTATAGAAGAAGTGTGGTAGTACCACGCGTGAAGAATTCCAAATCGGCACCTATCTGGAAAATACGTACTGGCATGTAAGTCCCGATAGTACTAATATAGCAGTACTACCACGATGTCAATGGTGGTCATACAAATTTAAGGAAAAATGATGTAGAGAGGGCAAAAAAGCAATTTCAAATGCATGCATGCATTAAGATTGAGCAATGTGGCACAAGATCATCACCAAGCTACTAACCATGAACCCTTCTTAATACTACGACATCTAGCCTATCATTCGGTCTTAATTCAATATAGCCAAGACTGGTAAAACTTAGAAAGAGGTCCTTAGCCCAATTTGTATCTTTGCCTTTTGCTATGTCAACCCATAGTCATCTTTTCATGCTTTTCCATGTTCTTCTCCATGATATCCTTCAAATCCATTCAATCATCTTAACAAACAAGTTAGTCCCTTAAGCTTGGTCATCATTAATTACTAAAATAGTTTTTAGGGGTCTAGATGCTTCAACATCCTCCAGATCAGATCATTGGAGGTCTTTATGAGTGAGTTACTCACTCCTAGTTCATCTCTCCTGACTCACATGCTCATTCTTCTTTCATTGCTTCCTTTGAACCCTATGATATCACCTATGTACTGACTAATTAGTCTTGGATAAATGCTATGTATAAGGAGTTAGAGAACTTTGAGAGAAACAATTTCTAGATCTTAGTTGAGCCTCCCAATGGTCACAATGTTATAGGAACTAAGTGAGTTTTTAAGAACAAATAGAGTAGGGATGAAATAGTTATTAGACATAAGGCTAGAGACTTGTAGCTCAGAGCTTCACCTAGGTAGAGGGCTAAGACTTTGAGGAGACTTTTGCAACAATAGCCAAGTTAGAATCCATTAGGATTCTCTTAACATTTGTAGCCTACAAGGGTTTTAGACTATAATAGATGGATGCTAAGAGTGCCTTTCATAATGGTTCACAGAAGAAGAAAAAGTCTATATCAAGCAACCTCCTAAGTTTGAGAATTCAAAGTTTCTAAATCATGTCTACAAATTGTCGAAAGCCTTATATGGTCTTAAACAAGCCCCTATAGCTTGGTGTGACAGGCATTTCTGTTGAAAATAATTTTTAAATAGGCAAAGTAGACAAGACTCTATCACCCTCAGACATAGTAGTGATGTTCTCATGGTTCAAATATACATGGATGACATCTTTTTCAGTGACTCATCTCATGCTTTAGTTTCTAAGTTTTCAGACACCATGAGCAGGGGGTTCGAGATGAGCATGATGGAGGAGTTGTTCTACTTCTTTGGATTCCAAATCAAGCAGATGAAGCAGGGTATATTTGTGCATCAACCCAAGTACACTAAGGACCTGCTTCCACGCTTCTACATGGGAAATAGCAAGCCAATTCCACCCCGATGGCTTCTACGTTGAGTTTGGATCCAGATGAGCACTGTGAGCTCGTTGATTATAAGGAGTACTACAGCATCGGCTCCCTCCTATAGCTCATAGCATTGAGGCTAAACATACAGTTCTCAATATATCTGTGCACTCGATTCAAGTTTCTCCTTGCACATCTCATAGCCAAGCGATGAAGGACATCTTCAAATACAGTCCATCCTTGAGTTTAGAATTTGGTATTATTCTTCTTCCTATCCCTCCCTTTGTACTTTCTTAGATGTAGATTTTGGGGGTTGTAGGATAGATAGAAAGAATACTTTAGTATTTTAAGAACTTATCATTTCTTAGACACTTCTCTTGTCTCCTATTCTTCTAGGAAGCAGCCTTCTGCTGCATAGTCCATAGCTGAGGCTAAGAATGTAGCTGTCGCTAGTAGTTGCTCTCAGATTCTTTGGATCTCATCTACTATTTGGGACTTTGAGTTAGTTTTAGATAGTGTTCTACTCTTGTATGATAATGCTACTGAAATTATTATAGCTAAGAACCCAGTGCAACATTTTAGGACCAAGCTCATAGACATCAGGTATCACTTCCTTAGAGATCATGTAGAAAAAGGAATGTTTTTCTGCACTTTGTTGAGTCTAAACTCTAGGTTGCTAATATTTTCACAAAACCATTAGATTCTTCTCATTTTGCCTTCTATGCATGTGTAATATACTGCATATTTACCTTTTATTCTTATATTGTAATATAATCGGGAGTTCTGTCTATTATCCATGCTCTTTCTCTGTATCCAGTCATGCCTACTTTAATAAATTTACTTTATCATATGCTTATATGTATAGCTTAGCATGTGTTATGACTAACTTTCTAATATTGCTCAACTTGAACTAAAAATAGGTCAAGGCTGAATGATTTGAATAGTTTAGCTTATTGATCATTTTCTAATTTCAGCCATAGCAAATGCTTTGTTGAGTTTTGAGTCTGAGTCTAACTTGGGTAGAGCTTTTTAGTTCCGTAGTGAAGTATTTAATAACTCTTGCCTTTTTGTTGATTTAGACAATCTCAATTGTGCTTATAATTGCATCTCAATATTTTTTTCTCGTAAGACTACTTGCCATTGCACTTGGCACAAACTCAAGAGGAGTTATGTATGATCAATACTATTTTCTTATGCTCTTTGCTTGATATGGTTGACAACAGCATGAGACAATCAAATTGACTACACGAAATTAATTCAAATTGGTTAAAGCTCAGGAGGCAGTTGAAGATGGTTCTTAATCTAGGACTTGCTTTACTGAGATGGACCATACAAAAGTGAGTTACAATTTGGACTGAAGCTTGGGAGGCAATTGTAGATGACCCCTACTCTATGAATTGCTCTACTAAGATAAGTCATTGATCTAGTCAATTGTAATGTTCAAATAGGCTTTTAGCTTAAGTGAGTTATTTTGGAGCTGTTTAGTATATTTCTTGCCTTACTTAGAGTCTTAGCTCACTTTGCCTTGTCATGACTCATATTAGGATCTCTCTAGCCATACTTACGATTTTGAGACAGAGTGATATGTTTTTAATCCATGTAATCACTTCTAGCTAGTCTGGTTTGCTTTGCTATATATGTTTTTACGTGAAATACCTTTTGTTTGACTTGGATACTTTTCAAAGCTCTCAATCCAATTAAAATATAAAAATTCCCAAAAATATTTATGTTGAATGAATGGATTAGGCTAAGTGTAGCAAAAATGAATGGATTAGGCTAAGGGGGAGAAAATTAGGGAGTTTTGGATTTTTGCACTCTATTCCAAATTCTTGATTAGCTTAGCTTCTTCTCACCATGATCAAGGTGAAAATAAACAATTGTTTTGTCATATGGATCTAGAGTGAGAATTTCCTAAGTTTAACTAGCTTTGGAGTGCTTATGTTGAAAACATGCCCTTTCTAGTTTCATCACTGCATTTTCTAGATCATGTGGTAATGTTCAATTCCTATTCACTTCTTGAGCCAAGCTGAGTTCTTTTTTGCAAAATTATTTTATCAATTCTAAAACCAACTCAACTTTGCATTTTTTTTGGAGAATTGCCATGTGTTCATTAAGGAGGAGATTGAGAGACATGTATAAGGTCAAATACATGCTTGTGATGAACAATTGGCACTTTAGTTGACTTGAATTTAAATTTTACAATATTTTTAAAAAATTCAGATTTGCTATCAGATCAGCCATGGTTCACGGTTGGACCGGGGGTAAGTTGCTGGTGTGACCGGCATTGAAAATACGGTCACACCGGGTGAGATTGGCTAGTTGTTGGCGGTCTGACTAGGGTGGTCTGATCGGTGTGGGAACGGCAGTCAGACGAGTGGCTGTGGCTAGAAAATAGGTTGAGGTGAGTTGAGTTAATTTGAGGTTAGTTCATAGCTTGGGAGCTATAAAGGTTTGTGTTGCATTACATGATGCATGTGTTTGACTAATGTGAGCCAAGTACATGGAACTTGTGCTCGATTTGATTACTTGGTCTTTGGATATGTAGGTGGCTTGTAGGACATAGTGGTTGGTGGCATTGGACCGAGACTAGGCAGTGGAGCTGAGGTAAGAACGGTCATGTAAGCCCATGTTAGGCTACATGGCTCAAGTTGCAAGCACAGTGAAGACAAGGTTCATAAAGAGGCAAGCTGGTGCATGTGGTGCATCACATGATGATGCTAATGCATGTATAGATGGTTGCGTGAACACGTGACGAATAGTCAGTAGACACTACAGGCTACGTATCAAAACATGTAGAGATATTTTAAAGTGAAGATGAAACTAGAGTCAAGGAAAGGTGTCTGGAAGCTTTGCTGAAGATATTTTGGTAGTTGGCTAAATACCGGATTGGTACCTTGATCAAAACCACAACATGAAGAGGAGCAAAGGAGAAGTGATTTTAGGTCAAGTAGAGCTAGAATTGGCAAGCAGATCAATCACTAACAAGTTAGTAGCTGAGTCTCGTAAATGCTTCAAGAAGTGTGCATGAGTATGTAAAACCTATGTTAGTAGAATTGAAGGGTTTCCCCTGTAAGTTTAACGAATTGGACCCATTAAGGTTGTACTGGTTATTTAGATGGGGGGAGAGAAGGTGGTAGATCCAAGTATTCTTGGGTTTAGTCTTTGGTCTACCACTATCTCCTTCCATGTCTATGGGAGAGAGAACTTGAGAGAAAAAAGGGTGGTGCTTTTGCTATACCTTATAATCATCAATGAGTATGTAAACCTCATTCTCTACTAAAATAAATTAAAGTTTTATCTTAGTCATGTTCTTGTTTGTTTTCTTGCTTAGTTTTTTCAATTATTGAGCTAGATTTGTGATTTTAGGTTCGTAGGAGTTCTTACCTAATCTCTTTCTTAAATTACCTTACTAGGCATGTGAGAATAGATCTGAATGACCACATTCTTAGCTGATATCGAGCAAGAAGTAATTTGAGATTGACGATTTTTGGTGTTCTTGTGAACTAGATTCGATTCACTTCAATTTAGTGAACTCGAGTCCAAGAACCTTAGGATTGTTGATTGGTTTAGGTTTCTATTTCCTTGAACAAGTCTCATGCAAAACTTAGGTGTGTTTAGATGAGAATTGGACAAGTTCTTAATATATGAGATTTTGACCCGGGAGTTTTTCAAGTCAGGGAATTAGAACTAGTTGGACCGGCCCTAGACCTGTAGTCAAATTGGCCTAATAGTATGACCGATCACAGGCCGATGGTCAGATTGGCTAGTGGTCAAACCGGCCCTTCAATGGTGGTCTGACCGGTCCTATAGGAGGCTACTGATTTTATTGGCTCTCATTTCTAGTTTCGTTTTTCTTAGCCATATTAGTGTGATCCAAACTTACTAACTATCATAGTTACTGAGTAAAGATTTTAAATATCTTAGAGAAAAAGTTTTATGATCATTAATCTCCTCTGATTGCTGACATCGGTACTACAATATCAAAATGGGAAGGGATAAGTAAAAGTGATCGATCATTATTGATGGCAAGCTTGTTCATATTGGCTTTTGCTTCTGGTTTCTACTTCGAGAAGTTAGAAGTTAATATAAACACCTATCTTCTCAAAATGACTTCCCTATCCTCTCGTTCTTATCTCACTCTAAGGATAAGGTATGGGTCATAGACGCATCACACATCACACTCCTCTCGCTCCCATCTTATGCACATATCTCTTCCTCACTTTCTCCACCGCTCGTTTGCTGCTTCTAGAAGCCACTTCTTTAAGTCACTACTATTCATTTTCAACTAAGGCATATTCTTTTTAGCTTTAGCTTATAGATTTTGGCTGCTGTTTATGGTTTTTGGGTTGTTCATGAGAGAGAGTACGGAGTAAAAAAACTTGCGTGCGGTTTTACTCAATATAAATGAAGTCACTACAGTGTGTACTTCAATCAACTTGTAGATCTCATTTTGAAAATACATTTTATTTTAAAATTAGTTACTATAAAAAAATTAAAAAATAGTTTTTAAAAATTAAAAAGAAGTGATAGGTCATCATATCTAATCTGGACGGGCTCTCGCGTCCTAGTAGTTCAACACTGGCGATGATAGAGCTGAAAGTCCCATGGGTGATTATTCTGCTGCATTTTGGTTCTTCGAGGAGACGTCTCTGACAGGTGACCCACAGTGTTATGTGACTGCATATAAACCCATGCCAGCACGCATCGCGCGGGGTC
This sequence comes from Melocanna baccifera, assembly GCA_036346265.1. Taxonomy (NCBI): domain Eukaryota; kingdom Viridiplantae; phylum Streptophyta; class Magnoliopsida; order Poales; family Poaceae; genus Melocanna; species Melocanna baccifera. The sequence continues at coordinate 7,559,323 of CM070702.1, forward strand.
CTCCTGCAAGTGACATGTCGGCCCGCCAGTAGCAGAGTATGCAAGCAATGTGTGTTCGTGCTCGCGGCTGAACCAGTAGCGTTGCGGACGTACGTACGTAGCCAGGCTTCCCTGAAGGAGCGGGCCAGCATGAACATGATAAAGCAATGGCAATGGCTCCGCTCCCCCAGCAATTCGTATGGAATTTTTCGCAGGGATAGATATAAGGATATTTTATTCCAACTACAGTATACGGAGATGGGCCTATTTTTGCTCCTCGCTATACCTTGATATTTACAAATTTTAGTACATATGATACTGTTTTATCCTATATTTATAAAAATAGCAGTACATGACTGAGAATAACATAAATGTCATTTTTGCTGCCTGGCCACCGGGCGGCAGCGCCATGCATGCAACATGTGCTCTGAATTTTTCTCAACTGATGCTGGCGCGCCCAGGTCCCACACGAGTGGAGCACCGCAACATATTTTTTTAAACAATTCTCCTGGGTGGTGCGGCAAAACACGTCTATCAGACTATATTGCGTCCAAACTCTGTCCCCCGCGAGCTCTAGGGTTTCGAACCAGGGAACCGAATCGAATGGGTGTAACATCCCAAATTTTAATTGCATTTTATTTGGTTAATTTGGATTTTCTGGATTTTATTTCAAAGCCTAGTGTAAGAAAACTTAAATTATCTAATTTTCTGAGTTCTCCTAGATTTATAGGATTTTTGAGAATTTTTCTGAATTATTTGCTATTTTCTAGAGTTTTTAGAATCTTCCTGGTATTAAAAACAAAATTTAAATCTCTCTCACCTCTCGGGCTGAAACGTGTTCGGCCTTGATTTAATTTGCCACTGCCTGATCTAATATCAGCCGCTCCCCTTCACTTACCCTTTCATCTCCATCTGATGACTCCGATTGTCTCCTTTCGCCATGTGGCAAGCATTCAGTTGCCCACCCCTCTCCCTCACCGACACGCGGGGGCCACCCCATTCCTTCTTCCTCCTCCCCTTCTTCCTCCTCCACTTGCTGCCATTGCCGCCCCCGCCAGAGCTCTTAAAAGCTATCGTTTCGTCACATTGGCCCTAGTATTTATTGCCATTAGTGGCCCTAAAACCTCTGCACTAACACCCGCCGTTTTCCCCTCCTTTAAACCCCATTTCCTTTATGTGCCACTACTCCGGCCTTAACTCCGGTGAAGCCTTTCCACGGCCATTCCCCTTCTCGCACCCTATAAAAGCCCACTCCGAGCTTCTCTTACTCTCGCCACTCGTCCTCCGCCCCTCAATTCCCTCTCTTGTGTGCCCAAGAACCCTCACACCATGTTTCCCCTCTCGCCGACCTCCCGAGAACTCTGGCGAGTAATTCCAGTGGCCTTGGGCCCCTTCACTCCTCATCGACGCCATCTTCATCTTCCCCGCGCCATCGCTGACCTTCTCCACCTTCTCGCCGAGCCCCTCACCATTGAAACGCTGCCACCCCAAGACTTGAGCTACGCCGCTACCTTTGCTTGTCACCGACCATTCTCCGGCCATCTCCGGTAATGCTAACGCATACCATTGAAATATTGTCGCTCTCCTCTCTATGTTACGCACCTCGCCAACCGTCGTCGCCCCCCTCACCACCAGTGAGCCCTCAGGCTTCGATCGCCGCACCGCCATCCCTGCCTGTTGCTGTTCAGATGGTCTAAACATCTCCCAGGACCGATCGGATGGTCCAAACTCCTCTTGCCATTTGGACTGGTCTGAACCTTCATTTAAACTCTAGTTACGCCCTATTCCTTTGTATATAACCAAATTTGACATTGAACACCAACATGCTTTGTCACCTTAGATGAAAATCTAGTTAGTACTTTAGTATTAACTAAAAATTTTATAGAACTGCTTAGCCATACTTAGAATGATTTAGGTGGGATTATTTGTTTCACATGCAATGATGATTTCTAAAATCTATTCTTGACTTCGGTGAGTTAAAAAGGTCTATGAAATTTTGATAAAATAAAATAATAAAATCTTGTTTAGACATAGGCATTAGTATGGTGGTGGGTGCTTGTTGGTGCTCATTGTTGTTCAGTGACTCAATAACAATACCAGGCACACCGGTCTATGAGCTACTATAACAAAGTCACACCGTACTACCACAAGTCTAGTATATGATAGACCTGGTTAAGTAATTTGTGAAGTTTTAAATTTAGTTTCGCTATAGACTGAATATGAGTGTGACGTACGTTGCGAGAAGTCTCACATGGCACAAGAGGGGGGCTCCAACTTATGAATTCAAGTTCTGGTGAAACATTAGTAGTAGTGTAATTAATTTGGCAATGGAACATTGTAACAATCTTATCATGAACTCTCAGCCGCACACCTAAGACATTGTGCTAATCGCGTGACACAACAAGAGAACATGCCTTGTGGAGAAGTTGTACACCTCTGCAGAGTAACAAATTATCCTAGATAACCGTGTCCACAGTCATGAATATGTTGAGTATGGTTTTTCACATATTAGACTTTGGTTTTATAAAATCTGGTTTGTGGACCAATATAAAATCTTTTGGAAAGATGGTCCGGGTGGGATGGTTAGGTTAGTGTTAGGTTAGTGCCTACACTAACGATATTATTTGATTTAAAATATTATTTCTATTATTGTATTAAATTCAGCTTTTGCACTTACTTTACGGTATTTACTTCAATATTGCTTTTTCGCACAAATAACCATATTATACCTTCCTTTATAAATCCTTATGCATGCATTTACTCTGTTATATCTCCTGGTGTAACTTGTGGCACTGTGGTAGCTACGCACAGGGGCCCGGGCGACGGTCGAGTCGTCACATGCCCGGCCATCTCTGTAGGAGGGGGCCAAACTATGGCCGACATGATGCGTGGTAGGTACGCCGCACCACCTGGGGGAACTGTTTCAAAATAAACATGTTACGACACTCCACCCGCTAGGGACTCGGGCGCGCCAACATCAATTGAGCAAAATTTATAATGTATAAAATTCCTAAAAAAAAATAGGCAATTAGGATGACTATGTTAGGAGGTTGAACATAAAATTTTGTAATATTTAGAGCTCGTTTGCTATATGTAACATCTCCTACAAATATCATAATTATACGAATTTATGAGCAACATCCATAGCGTATAAAATTGTCAAAAAATTACACAATGAAATACGTTATGTCAAGAGGATGGATAAGAGACGGAGAGTCGCCTGGTGGCTGGGCAGCAGGCCCTTATCGCCTGCGGTTGGGCCACGTGTCGCATGCATGGCACTTATGCCTAGTGGCCGGGCGACAAAAATAACATTTCTGCTATTCCCAGTCGTGTACTACCATTTTTGTAAATACAGGATGAAACAGTGCCATATGTTCCAAAAACTCAATATGTACTGATATATATGTTGATTGGTACATCTACATGCATATCTGAAATATAGGTATTTTAGTCTCTCGCCAAATATATTTGGGTGTAATCTCTAGTACATAACTCATTTAGTATTGGTACACAATCTTCACTACCATAGAAAAGTTAATAATATATTGTTTGGAACCGTCATCATAGATGGTTCCTTGAATTGTCTGACTTCATGGGTCAGTAATAGTAAAAGTTATTCACACAAAGTTTTTAAACTGTCTGTGAAAACCGTATCACAGACGGTTTGAAACTAGAACACTGCTATAGAAAGGGTCATCTTGGACGCCTCATCACAGACGGTTCAATACAAACCGTTAGAGATAAAGTTACCACAGACGATTTTACAAGATGGATCGTCTAAGTTCATCATGATGGAAAGAACCGTCTTTGATAATGTACTTATCATAGAAGATTTTTATTTTAAACCATCTGTGATACATCACAGATGGTTCAGAACAACAACCATCTGTGATATCTGTACTTATCATATATATTTTTTGTTTTAAACTATCTATGATGACCTACTTGTCATAAACGGTTCTTTACCTAGAATTATCTATGATAATATTTTAACTTACTCGCTCTCGCCAAATTTGAATTTTCTGCTCATCTCATTGAATTTGCTCTTTAAAATAGAAAGCTCTGCTGTTCTTCTCCTCATCTCCTCATCTCTCTTCTCCTCCTCCACTTCTCGTCGCCAAAATTTTCCTTAAAAATACTGACGACAATCGCTTGCGCACACATGACAATCTTTACAGGAGGGAAAGGAAGTACAAGGTGGCAAAATTGCACGCCTAATTGAGTTCTCTTGAATAGCTTGTTCTCATCGAATGTTTGTTTGAATGGCAAAATTTTTAGGTTCGAATCATCAACTGGTGTTTCCAAGACTGTCAAGGATTATTTTAGAGAAACATACAAGCTGCAATTACATTATGATCTTCTTGCATGCGTGCAAGTTGGTAGTGATCCGAGACCAAACTACCTGCCAATGGAGATTAGTGCAAATGAACTTCAATTAAAATTGATATCCAATACTTTTCTATACTTGTCTTCCATATGTTCTCTTCCTGTCTCTTATTTTTCATTTGCATTTCAGGTTTGCAGGATAGTCTCGGGACAGTGGTACTACAAGAATCTGAACGACAATCAGGTTTCTACTCTAATGCAATCAACCTGCCAGAATCCATACAACTGTGACGACTCCATTCATCAGATTATTGCTTCTACTAAGTTTTGTGTAACCTTGTGCCAGATGAAAATGATGAGCAAAAACATTTTAAGTTTTCTCTAATCCAAAGTTTCTTTTTGCTTAGACTATTGAGTACAACCATTACAACAGCACCAAACGTCTAAATGAGCAAAAACCCACTTTTTTTAGCTCTGGTAGAGCTATCACAGATATTTTTTTTACCAAGAATCGTCTGTGATAATTGATTATTATAGACAGTTCTAGTTTTAAATCATCTATGATAACGGACAATCACAGACGGTTCTAGTTCTAAACCGTCTGTGATAACAGACTATCATAGACAGTTCTAGTTCTGAATCGATCATCTGTGATACGGTTTTCATAGACTATTCAAATATCATCTGTGATAAATTTCTATTATCACTAACCCATAAAGTCAGATAGTTCAAAGAATCGTCTGTAATGATAATTCCAAACTGTCTGTGATAAGCTTTTATGTGGTAGTGACTGTTTGTGATAGTCCGTTATCATAGACAATTCTTGGTAAAAACCATGTGTAATGGCAGTACCAAAGCTAAAAAATGGGTAATTTTACCATGGCTTGGATGCCTAAAATTTGGCTAAGTCTGCATTTTTATCATCGCTTGGATGTCCAAAATTTGGCTAAGTCTGTATTTTTATCGTGGTTTGGATTTGCTATGACTTGGAATTCCAAATTTCTGGGCATGGGTAGTTCGAAACAAAAATCATCAGTGGTAAGTAGGTCACTACAGATGGTTCTTTCCATCACGGTGAATTTAGATGGATCATATTGTAAAACCGTCTATGGTAACTCACTGACGGTTTGTGTTGAACCGTCTGTCATGAGATGTCTAGAATGACTCTTTTTTTTGTAATAGTACTTATGTATTAATAAATTTACATGTTTCTATATAATTGTGACAAACTTATTAATGACATCAATATCATTCGAATTTATGCTCTTGTTGGGCCCGTTTTCTGCAAAATACCCCACGGGAGTAGAAACTGGCTGAAAATTACCCTTGACAGCTACAAGGGGATGGGATGGAAGAAAATTGCCCACGAGGAATAGCTCCATTGCCATCCCTATGAGATCTATCAAGCCTTAATTAGAATTTGGAGATGCTTTCATTTCTTACTACGCTTTTTGCATCCACCTGTGCATAAAGGTTTTTTATGGAATCTATATAAATAAAAATAATTGGTGATATTAAAGGCAACTCCTTTGTTTTGAGAAAAAAATTCCATAATTAATCTTAAAAAGAGAAAAATCTTATTAAATTGCACATTAATCAAGAGAAAGGAAAATGATCTATTTTATTTATTTTGGTAGGTCAGATTATAACAGCGCAGATTAAACATATATAGATAAAGTTGTATAGCTAATACAATTGTATTTTCAATTATAGACATTAGAATTATATATTAAAGATAATTATATTATTATATCTAGTCGTACAATTGTGTGAAAAAAATTTGCTAGTTTTCTCAATCAGTGCTAGAGGTTGCGGGCTGTGTGATGGGCAGCTCAATAACATGCATCAGGCAGTAATGTTTGATTCTGAAGTAGTGGGTACCACGCATGTACGACAATATGGCTTGTTGTAATTTGCTATAATGTATGTATGTGATGGTGTATCCAGTGCTTTTGTGCTTCTCTATTCAAAATATGGTGTATATGGTCATAAAAATATTCTTAAATTTTTGGTTACTTAGGTCATGATATAAGCAAGCAGCCCGTCAAAATTTAACTGAAAACATGACTTCCAATAGGAGTAAAAAGACAAATTTTAGTGAACAGTAGCTTTTTGTTCTTTCCATTTTTTATGTTTCGACTACCTTTGCACCAGAATTTGTTTGTTTTATTTCTTCATGTGTAAATCGACTTTAGATTTGAAATCTTGTGGTATGATTGATTTGATCTGCGTTAATGATACCATTTTTTTGGAATTTTTATGATCATTTGCATCATTTGATCGACATAAGCACCTTAAGGGTGGGACGCATAGGATATTCTCTCGTATAAAGCCTTGGTGGATACTAAGATAATGCCTGCATATTAATAAATTGAAAATTGCAAAAAAAAAATCCTGGAAAGTTAGTATGAGTTTTGTTTCCTCCTATATCTCAATTTTTTAGCAAATACACCCTAGAAGTCTGTTACAGGTCAAAGGGGGTGATCGGAACAGCGATAGCTTTGGCTTTTGCTGAAAAAACACTGTAGCTGGCTGAAAAAACACTGTAGCTGAGTTGTATGGTAGGCATAATTAAATTTTAAAAAATGTAAAAATAAAAACGGCTCACTAGTCTAGTGCGGACAATGCAAAAGAATATGAGAAAAAAAACGGAACACAAAAAAACCAAAAAAAAAAAAATTTCACTACGTGACAAAAGTGCTACAGTGTTTTCGTCGCTGCTACAGTGTTTCCATCGCTAAACAGTAAAAAAAACTCAACACTGATCGGGGCCTAAATATCCCCTACATTGACTTTCTTATTTTTTAAGTTTTGTTGATGTACCACATAGACAGTGGTGGCAGCATCACTAGAAATGGCTCCACTGACACTGGTGCTATCGTCCCCCTCCCCTTGGCCTCCCTCACCACAACCTTTCCCCCTGCCCATCTCTCGAAAATGGTGGAGCACCCCGGCATGAGACATGCCATCTCTCACCAATGACCCATACAATAGTTGTGACCAGTGCTGACTCTATGGGAGGTGAAGGCAGATAGACGGAGAAGGGAGAGATAAAGAGGGACAGGGAGAGAGATATGGAGACTACATTAGACTCTTGTTTTGCTAAGACTTGAAAGATGACGGTGCAGAGTGTTTTTGACCTATCACACACTTTTAGGGTGGCATTTGCTCAAAAATGAGATATAGGGGGGGTTCAAATTTAGAATGTCATGTAGGTTTTTTCTTTGCAATTTTACCTTAATAAAAAGGACTTCCCCTCTGTCTTCCCTTCCTCCTCTTTCTCTCACCCCTCTCCAGTTTGCCTCACTCACTGTCACCGCCATCTCTCGCCCAACCATTGTCCATTCTCCCTCTCCCTTGAAATTTCTTATCCTTATTGTTGAAGTATAAGTGAATTATCTATCTTTACTTATTAGCTTAAGCTTTTGAATGAATTAGTTGGTGCAAACAACTCAATATAGTATCAAAACCAAAAGGTCTTGAGATCAAAACCTGATTGGTGCAATTAAAAAAATGATGCACATCCCACTTCTATTCCACGTCTTAGACCTAAGTGAGCTACACGTGAGGGGGTGTTCAAGTATAAGTGAATTGCCTACTTTTTCTCATTAGCTTAAACTTTTGAATGAACTGACACTATTACAGAAAGGATCATCATAGACAGTTGAAAACTGTCATCACAGATAGTTTTTGAACCGTCTGAATTTATATGTTAGTGATTATAGGTGGTTATTATAGACAACTCACAAACCATTTGTGATAGGTTAAAATACAAATAATTTTTCAACACAATCGTCTATGATACGTCGGTATTACAGATGGTTTCTTATATTAACCGTCTGTGATAGCGGACATATCATAGACGATTTTTTTAAAAAAAAATCATATGTGATAGCAAAAATATCGCATACAGTTTATTTTAAAAAATCGTCTGTGATAGCTATTTGAAAAATTATATTATTTTCTGTTTTTTAGCTAGCCTTAGGAAATGCTACACATGCTCTTCAAAGTAAACAAAAGGTCTCACAAATATATAGCATAGGACAATCATCACATAGATCTCATAAATGAAGTAAACAACACAAGTGATCACATATATAGTACTTGATAATCATTACATAGATCTTACAAATGAATTAAACAATTGAATGAAGTACAATTGAATGAATTATTTGATTAAACACAATTGAGTGATTATAACTGTATCCAATGTTTCAATATTTAATTATTATCGCTAGGGTGGAATTTTCCAGTGTTATTTATGACCTCCGCTATCAAGAATTGGGAGAGTTTTCCTCGAATTTCGGTGAGTTTGTCAAGATTGATTGCACTTTCATTGTTGGGACACTTCCTCGTCTGCAGAGTTTATCACGAGCTATTATCAACTAGGTAGTTTAACATATCTTGCCAGGGTTTTTGAAAGAGGAGACACTCAAAAATGTGGTTGATGACCTTGTTCTTAATCAGTTTCAGACACGCTCATTTGCATTCCCAACAAATGGCGGGGAGGCCTTCGATCGGCCTTGTGCTCGGGTAATATAGGCATTTCCAGCAGTATATAAATGACAAAAATTATATATAAACTATAATTCTATCATATCATTAAAAGTATAAACATAAAGCAGGAAGCATGATAATTGTTGAAATGAGCATAAAGAGCAATTCTCAAGAATAGGAAATCAACTAAAATTAGCATAAAACTCAAATTTTAGTTTAGTGCTCTTAGTTGTAGGGTTATACAAGAATTAATCTTGGTTGACCCGCTACTATGATCTATACTCTTCACTAATTTGATATAAAAAATGAGATTCAAACCTTGAACTCTTAAATAGCAAATTACTTATCAACCAAGCATAAATTCATCGATTAAACTTTCAACCAGCAGGAAGGCAAAACTAGTGATCACAGGATAGTATTTTAACTAAATACATTTCCAACAATACAATCACAGATTAAACAAGTTTGATAGCAAACCGAATGAACTAACAAGTCAAGTATATATCATGAAGTACTAAAGATGAAAAAATAAATTAGCCAACTATTCCGAAAGTGACAGACCACAATATTGAGAAATGATAGTAATAGTAATATTGTAGAGCTTAAACTTGAATATCCAATTTCAGTATTAAACCAGTATCATCTTCGAACTAATATCCGAACTCACATATATCTCTTTGCAATTTTCAATCAGCGATAAACCATAGATATCCCTCCTCACGTGTAGAGCCACCACATCTCTCATCTACCAAACTCACCATGATCTAGCTCCAAAAGAAGTGGAATTTAGGATTCATGCCTTAGGAAGGAGAGACGGTGTCAGGAGGGAGAGGCGGCGTCGAGAGGAAGAAGCGCCGTCTGGAGGAGAGCGTCAGAGGGGAGGCGGCATCGGGAGAAGAGACGGCATCGCGTATGAGCACACTAGATCTAGCAAAACCTAGCAGAGGCAACAGAGATGGAGTGCGTAAGTGCAGAGTGAGAGGGCAAAATCTAGCAAAGCCTATTTAGACAGTTCTATAATAGAATCGTTTCTAATATTTATCAGAGACAATTTCATTATAGAACTGTCTGTGATATTCACATATCACAGATGGTTCCATGCAATAACTGTCTATGATATACAAAATATCACAGACGGTTCCACTCTAGAACCGTCTGTGATATGAAACTGTCACAGATGATTTATATTAATAACCATCTGTTAACTAGCACAGATGGTTATTTATACAAACCATTTGTAATGATTGCCATTATCACAGATGATTTGTATAAATAACTATCTTGAATTATCACAGTTGGTTATTAATAGGAATCGTCTGTGATAGCTTACATTATCATAGATGGTTCATATGAATAATCGTCTGTAAAATTTTTAAAGACAGTTATTCATATGAACTATTTGTAATAATTACAGCACAGACGGTTCTGTATGAACCGTCTATATATAGTCACTAATATAGTCTTTTTTACAGTAATGTGACTGATACATATAACTTAATACTTATAGTGGCTCACAATGGATTTTGGCGTTAGAATAGATCCTGGCGGGGTTGCTCTCGGTGCCACAACATCTCCTGGCAACTCGACGGAGGATCTCGACTGTGCGGCATCTCCCGGCATAAGTTGATGTGTGGTTTCTTCGGGAAATAATTTACCTGGCAGAAGGAACCTGTGTTGGCAATAGTCTTTCCCGAAAATAGTTTAGCCCTCGAAGGTTTTTTTCCTGGCAAAAAAATTTTTTCCCTGCAAATAATCGCCCTGCAACACTATGTCGTGCTGTAGTGTGGGGTCACAAAAAGGGTATTTAGCATATGTATTTATCATAGGCATTGGGTTGCCTGATGTGTCTATAAGCATTAGGGATTTTTTTTTTGTAATAATATTGTCTAAAACTAGGAACTGTTTGTGGAAACATCGGAAACTGACTTGACTTGATTCCAAATGGAGCTACTGTAGACACATCTAAGGTTGTCTCTAATTCAAATTAAGGAAAATAAAATTCAATATATATAGAAGGTTTACACTTCAATAAATATATATATATATATATATATATGTATAGAAAAAAATACTTTCTACACCCGGGTGTAATTACACCCACCTCTAGTATACCACCTAAATGAACTCGAAATACTCCTTTATCACTTTGGATATACTCATATACTAATTATAAGATACTTCAATGTGAACCACATGAAAAAATTGCAAGAGAGTTCTTAGTTTTTAGCGTATTTTGTAAATACCTTCATATACGCATATAAAAAGGAGTATGTCTACAAAAATATACATACTATATCTGAAAAATCATTCATACCACCTAAATGATCTTAAATACTCGTATACTATACGTACATACTCTCCGTTACACGAGATACTCCCTACGTTGTGAGATATGATATAGGGTGTAATTACACCCGGTGTAGAAAAGAGGTGTGTATATATATATATATATATATATATATATATATATATATATATATATATATATATATATATATATATATATATATATATAATATGATTGTATGTACACATTACTAGAAAACAGATATTTCCCCACAGAAGAAAACCATAAGCCAAATAGCAAAAAATCGGCAGGTTTAATTTCCCTGACGAGTAACCATCAGACAAATCTCCACAGGTCTAGCTAGAAGGGAAAATTTTAATTTGTCTGATAGTCAATCGTCAAAAAAATTATTCCTGAATGTTTTGCTATTTTGTTGATGGCTTTTGCCTGTCCATGAAAAGAATTTGATGGACGGTATTCACTGTCAACAAAAATGAACCTAATGGTTTGCCTGTTCATAAAAAGAATTTTGTTGACGAGTAATCAGTGTCAAGACAGTACTGTTCGCTGCTGGTACATTTTTCATGCTTGACTTCATTGCAGCATATATCTCCAGTGCGGTAGCCTTCTCTTGTCCAGATTTGTGTTCCTATATCACGGTGAAGCACGCAATCAACCCATTCACAACCTATGAGCTTAGTAGCTTGTGAAATAGGAAAACTGAGAGATATGATATATTGTCAAAAACATCTGTGAAATCACAATTTTACAGCCTTCGATATGTGTTGTTGCGGCCCGTCAGGATAATTCTTGGACGTCAGGTTTTCTTAGTTTTCTGGTAGTGTCACATTACTAGTATGTGCAGTTTTAATTGTATTTTATAGACGGTTTACTTTTTAAGATATCGTTACGGTGTTACGCCGAGATCTCTAGCTACGTGCGCATTAGTATTTCCATTTTAATTGCATCTCAGTGATGGATTACATTCTTTTAGACATGGTGATGCCAATCTTCATATTAATATTTCCTATTCTATGGCGGCTTATATTACTTTAGCCACGATCACTAATTAATATTGTTCCATTTCAATTTTAGTATACATACGCTTTACATCCTTCAATATGCGTTGTTGACCGATGTCCACACAATGAAATAATAACTTTTTTTGTTTCATCCAAAATGATACTATCTTCCTACCATTGCTCCAGTAACGAGCGTGCCACATTCCAGCCTTTTCATTTTGAGGGGACATCGATCTCCATCTCAAGCATAGGGAAGTTGGAAATCATATATCCATATATATAAACATATATGTATGGGACATTGTGATCATACACAAGACTTGAAATCACAGAATCCTACACAAGGTCCGGCAAATGATCCCTGCCATTGATCTATAGCTGATGTATTACTGGATGCATGTATGATAGTAACTCTGTTCCCATGTGATTGCATAATACAGGCTTCATTCCATATGCAACGACTATTTATCCCATCATCACATACATAGCATAAGATCCAGAAAGCCAGATTTTCATCAGCATTTGCATATAGTAGCATCTTTGTTGGCTATGTAAATACAGCTGCGCCACTGTAAAATCTACACTATTATTCCAAATCCCTGTAGGCATGTGACTATAAGGGGTCAACAAGTTCTGACATCTTTGCTCTGGGGCACGTCAGTGCTAGCTAGATACAACCCGTTCTTGTTATCTACCTAGGTTGCCCAGCTAGTTTCCAAAAGCAGCAGAGAGCCAGAGAGAGAGAGGGAGAGAGATGGAAAGCTACGTGGAATAATGGTGATTGTGGTCCTCTACAATCAAACTTTTTGGATGAGAAGATGATCAAATTAAGGGGGAGATAATCCAAGAGAACTTTGGACCAAGAAGGCATATACACCAACGCATAGAATGAACATACAAATCTCATGCTTTAATGGTCTGCGCGTCATATTACCAGATTCGTGCTATAATGGTACGTACATCATAGTTACCAGATTCCTGCGGAAGCTGATGGATCGCCCGGGTGACAGGGGAAGCATTCATACGAGGGAACACTGTACAACCACGGCATGAAGACACGTATGGCGGACGATCGTTTTCTCTAACATGAATGTTGAGGAGAAATTTATATTAGGGGGTTCTGCGTGCCTACGTATTTTCACTAACATATGCATGATAACATTAAATTTCAGATTATATCTTGTTGTCCCTATTATCTACACCGATGCCAATGGCTCCAGATCATCCTAGTCCTATCTTTATTTATAACTAGCCAAATTTCCTGGACAATTGTGTGGCTAGCTACTCAATACATATGCTATATTTGAAGTAGACCTGTAATTGTTATACAACTCTAATGCTTCTATTCGAAAATAGAGTTGTATTTTTTTATACGACTTTAATAGTTCTAATATATATATGATTAATCTACATTATTATAATCTAACCCACCATAATAAGCATAGTAGTTTTTTTCTTTTTCTCTAATTAATGTGATAATTTCTAACCCTTGAGAATGCACTTGGTGGCTTCTTTGTCTATTAATTTAATAATATAACAGATAATTATATTTGCATTGCATTAAGAGCATCCTCTTTAAATTATCTTTTCTGCAGAAGGAAAGGGTCACAAAGTTCTTTGACATTTCTCGTAGATACGATAACTCTACTTATCAAGAAGGTACAATTCACTACTACAGAAAATCATATTACAAACGATTCAAAAACATCATCACAGACGGTTTTTTGAACCGTCTGAATTTTTGGATCAGTAATAATCGAAGGTTATCACAGACGATTTTCGAACCGTCTATGGTGTAACTATCACAGACGGTTTGTAACTAAAAACCGTCTATGATAGCTGATAATCATAGACGGTTTGTAAGTAAAAGTCGTCTGTGATAGGTGATAATCACAGACACCTATCACAGATGGCTTTTCACTAAAAACCGTCTGTGATATATCAATATCTGATTTATTGTTACATTTGTATCGGGATGCGTTGCACACCGGACACACATGCATGTTTGCATACTCTTTACGGTAGAGGATACAGTCGTTCGGACATGCATGTATTCTTTCTATTTCCATTCCCAATAGACAAAGAACCTTCTTGGCTTTATACGTGATTTTAGGTAACTCATTTTCCTCTAGAAGCATGTCCGCTAAAAGACCTAGCAGCGCCATGAAACTCTTGTCGGACCAACCGTTGATTGCCTTTAATTTCAATAGTTTAAGCACAGCTGATAATTTCGTGTACTTTGACCTGCAACACATGCATAAAGGTTTCTCTAAGTCCTCCATCAAGCCTAAGAATTTAATATACTCTTTCTTATCATAGTTCTCTTCTACATCATGAAGCATCTAATCCAGATTGTCATCGTGCAGCCTATCCGAATCCGAACCACAATCATCATCCAGCGGCATATCATTGACTTCACCGGTGATGTCATCTGGCGGCATATCATTGACTTCACCGGTGAGGTCATCCGACAGTATATCATTGACTTCACCATAACTGGTCCAACACGTATACCCCTTTTGAAACCCCTCCGAATCAAGTACGTTTCAATCTGCTCTCAATTATTAAACATCTTTAAATTCTCGTAGTCAGTGCATGGACAATACATATATTCCACCCCTAATTCAACATATCATCCTCGACAGCTCTTGTAAAAGCAGACATGCCATTAATGTACTCTTCACTCATACGGTTTGCGGTATACATTCAGCTTCGGTCCTATATTATCCACATATATGTAACATCTCAAAATTTTTTATTTTCCTTTTTAAAGTGTTTTTCTGGAATTTATTGGATTTTTCTGGATTTTGTTTCAAGCCTAGAAGTGAGAAAATTAAATTATTTCATCTTATAAAAGTCAAAACAAGTTCATGTCATTTTCTAAAATCATTCCCGTAATTATAAAAATTTTTAGAGTTTTCTAGAAATTAAAAACTCCCTTTTTAAAGTTAAAATTGTGTTTTTAGAAAATCTAAATGCTAAAATGGTTTTAAAATATTTTATTTAATTCTAAAGAGGTTCCACATAATTCTCTGAATTTTTTTGAAATTTTCAAAATTTATTTGGTATTTTTCTGAGTATTTTAAAGCCTCCTAATCATTTTTGCAAAATCAAAAAGAAAAGTTAATCCCAAAACCCCTCCCTGGCCGTCAAGTGTCAGCCATCGGGCCAATCCGTGCCGCCGTGTTCTTTTTCAACTTCATCCGAGCTCACTTAACCACTTCATCCCGCCTTCCCTCTCTCCCTGGCCGACAAGTGTCTGCATCCGACCACCCTCCTCGCCACCTGAACTAATCACAGCTGCCCACGCCGACTTACCCCTTCGCCCGCCCCTTTCTCCCCTCTGGTCGACGCGTGTCTCCATCGGAGCCATCCACCGTTGCCGGATTGAATCGCACCCGTCCGCAGCCACTTAACCCTTTGCCCTACCCTTGGACGGCCCCGATCTAAACCCTCTTGCAGGTTGGAATCTCGGTTGTTCCCTTTCACTTAACGGTTCGCCCAGGATCTTACGGCCCCAATCTCCTCCCCTTGCCACCAGTCGCTCATCCAACCATCGCCCTTGCCCCTTCCGTTTCCTTTCTCTCGCAGACTGGTGGAGCCCACCTGTCAGAACCATCGTCCCCGCCCCCTTTCCTTTCTTCTCGCACAATCACCGCCCCACTGCCGCCATTGATGCCAAAATCGAAACTTTTAAAGCTTCGGTTTCCTTCCCGATTGCTCTCCCGCGCCAACAGCAAATTAAACCTTGCTTTTCACCGCATCTGTTTCCACCTTTACTTCCCCGTTTAAGCACCGATCGCTGCCGTATTGAAGGTCTCGGCTGTTTCAAACCGAGGTGAATGCGCGCGCCCGTTACTCCCCTTCTCGGCCTATAAAACCCACACCCCAAGGATCCCCTCTCCACACCGCCTCTCCATCTCTACTCAATTCGAGCAATTGAGCCCCGAAAGCCTCCTGTGCTCGTTTTCCTCTCCGCCGGCCACTTCCAATTCCGGTGAGCAATTCCGGCCACCTCGGAGTTCCTCGCACCTCGCTGACGCCTCCCCGACCTTCCTCAAGCTGCGGCGATCCTCGGCCACCTCTGCCCGAAGATGATGCAGCGCCAGAGCATCTCCACCGCCGTGAAGCCTCTTCCAATCACCGCCCCTCTCCGCCACCAGTACTCTCCGACCACCCTCGGGAACCGCGCGTGGTACTAATCTACTCCCCGTGCTCTCCTCTACATTTTGGTGCCCTCGGCTGGCGCCACCGTCAGCCGAAGCGTCGGCGGCCATCGGGCCCCGAGCGCCATCGCCGGCCGCCCTAGCCACATTAGCCCTGCCGCCTAGGTGGCACCCGGGTGGCAACCCAGCGGCAGCCACACACACGCCACGTGCGCGCCAGCGCATCCCTGCATGCCACCTCTCCAGGCCCCACCTGTTAGCCTCACTTCCAAGAGCCGACCCCACAGGTCATTCTCTCGGCCAAATAAATTAATCTCAGGGCTCATGTCATGATGACGTCATAAGTCCTAATTTTCTGTTTAAAGTTAATTCGGTCGAAAATTAATTACCATGCTGACGTCATAATCTTTTATTTCCTTTGGAAAAATAATTCTTGCTGACGTCATAAATGCTTTTTCAGCTCAAAAATAAATCCAAAAATTGAGTATTTTCTTTTTAATTGTATTAAAACTTTGGAAAGCCATAACGTCTTCATTGTAACTCCAAATTGACATGTTCAAATTTCTAAATTTTTCTAAAATCATGAACTTTCCATTTCTGTAGTCCTTTTTAATTTTTGAATTTATTTGAATTTTGTTTTTAAATTTATTTTGAATTGGCTCTTCACGTTAGATTTTGACAATTCGGGAGATTACGACTTCGGCGAATCGCAACAGGACTTCGAGCAAGGCAAGTTACCCCTTTGACCATGTTGATCCTAATATTTTAAGCTTATTTATGTTGTTTTACTGTATATGCATGCGTACCTTTATTCAAATGTAATTTAAATTCGATTTAAATTTAGTTATACATATAATCCTTTGAATATAGCCAAACTTGATCTTGTTTCAAGATGCCTTGTCACCTTAGCTGAAAATTAGTATTAATTAGCAAAATTGCTTAGCCCGACTTAGAATATTTACTGGTGGGATCAACTAATTTACATGAAATGATAGTTTCTTTAGCGAATTCTTAACTTTGGTGAGTTAAGAAAAACAATGAAATGGTTTAAAAATGAAAATAGAAAATTCTAATTTGGTCTTAGGCTATTGGTTAGGTGGTGGGGTGCCGGCATGCTTCGTGTTTGGTGACACGCAGTTGATTGTCGTGCATATGGGTATGTGGTTGAGCCTAAGTCAATTTAAGGACCGTTTCTGTGAATCATTTTACGAGGTCACTTCGTACTACCACAAGCCCGGTATAGGACGGGCCTGACTAAATAATTTGTGAAATTCCAAATATAGTTTCGCTATAGGCTGAATGTGAGCGTGACGTAGGCCACGAGAAGTCTCACAAGGCACCAGAGGGGGCTCCAACTCGTTGATTCGAGTTGTGGTGAAACCTTAGTGGCGGCGTGACTGTTTTGGCTATGAATAATTGGAACACCCTTGTCGTGAATTCCTCGCCGCACACCTAAGGCAGTGTGTTGATCGCGTGGCTCAAGTGGGAAGACATGTCTTGTGGGTAAAGTTGTACACTTCTGCAGAGTTTTAATCTGTCCTAGATAGCCGTGTCCACGGTCATGGACATGCTGAGTAGAGTTGTAGTATCCCAAAAGATTATCAAATTAATAAGTGTGGTTTGTGGAGAGGGACTTTAAAGGAAAGAGCGAAATATCAATTTTTGGGGGGGTTTCCTGAATTTTCTGGGCGAACTGGGCCTTGGCCCAGGGAGAGATCCGGCCTAGAGGGGGGAGGCGCCCCTCCCTCGAACCCTAGCCGCCCCCCCTGCTGTACCTGCGCCCTCCCTCCCCTGGCCGAGCGCCTCCCCCTGCGCCCTCCCTCCCCTGGCCGAGCGCCTCCCCCTGCGCCCTCCCTCCCCTGGCCGAGCGCCTCCACCTGCGGCCTCTCCCGCGCCCAAGCACTCAAAGCGTCCAAGAAGGTCCCCCATCTCAAGTCTACATCCAACCCTGTCGCCGTGCTCGCCCTCCTCTCCAGCGTCAGCCTCTCCCGCCCCGACATCGCCGCCGTTGTCGCCGCCGACCCGCTGTTCCTCCGCGCCAAGGCGGACAACATCGTCCGCTTCCTCTTGATCGGCGGCGCCATGTCGCTCCTCTCCTGCGATGTCGCCCCGAGGCTTGTGTTCTGGATCCCCTTCTTCAGCTCCTTCGACAAGCTCCTCCAGACCGTGAGGAAGAGCAATCGCATCCTGATCGCCGACCCCGAGAAGGTCACCAAGCCGAACATCGCATTGCTTGAGGAGTGCGGGCTAAATGTTTGTGATATGGTCAAGATATCAGTGCGCTGTCCAGGGCTGCTCGTGTGCAATCCAGAATGGGTGAAGGCGTTCGTGCTGCGCGTCGACAAGCTCGATGTGCCCTGCACCTCATATGCATTCAAGCACGCGGTGGGCCTTGCTTGTTGTGTCACCGAAGACAAGGTTGCCGCGAGGCTGGAGTTCTTGAGGAGCACTCTTGGTTGCTCCATGGAGAAGATCTGTGTTGCTGTTTGCATGGTGCCGTATATTCTAGGACTATCCGAGGAGAATCTTCGCCGAAAGATAGAGTTCACGGTCACTGAGATGGGCTTGGAGCCAGAGTACATTGTGGAGAGGCCCGTGCTGCTCAGCCTGAGCCTGGAGAAGCGGTTGGGGCTGCGGCATTATATCGTGAAGATCCTGCAGGCGTAGGGATCGGTGATGAAAGGTGCTAGCCTTTACCGAATGTTTTGTTATGCCGGCAAGGATTTCATAGCAAAATACATTAACTGTCACAAGGATGTTGTTCCTAGGCTCGCAGATGCTTATGCTGCGGTTGTGCAGGGAAAGTGCCCACCGAAATCCAACTTTGACAAGTTTGGACAGAGGTATTGGAGGTTCATTTTATCTTTCCGCTTATAGCTAGTGCAACACCACATGCTCTGATGCTCATTAGTTAATGCTCACTCATGGTGAAGGTCGGATCCCAGAGGCGGCACCTTTTGCACGTTCGCCATTTTCTCACGGTTAAGGCAAGTATAACGGTGGTTTAAATTTATTAGTGTGGAATGTTGATGTTTAGTCCATATTAGGACCCTGAATAGGGGATGTGGTTGTGGAAAGAAATGCATTGGTGCCGTTTATGGTAGTTTCTATTTACAATGCTCATGAATAATATCGATGCCTGATGATGTGAGTGCAAAGTTTATTTTATCGAGACATTCACGCATTTGCATCATGCTGATTTATTGAAGTCTTAGTCACGAGTTGACTAAGCGTCGAGGTCCCCGTCATGTGGATGGCATAACGGGCTAAAGGTCCCCATACTTGTGGAGTATGGGCAATTGGTCCCTATACCAGGTGGTACAGGCATGGGTGTGCGTCGACGGATGCACACTCTGCATTACCGGTAAAATGCAAAAGAGAAAGAGATAAAGAGTTTTTGATCATCTTGCATAGCATGATTCGATTATATGGTTGGTGAATGGGTTGTGAAGGAATGTTTATAATCGTATTTGCTTCTATCCATTATATCTGCTAAGTCGTTGAACTCACTCTTGCTGTTGTTGTGTTTTTTTCTTTTAGGTACCAATTTGAGATCGGCATGCATGGGAAAGGGACCGAGTAGTATTGTTGCACCTTACACGGACTATCCACAATAGAAGAGGAAAGAAAATAAAAAGCTATTTGCCTGAATTACTTAAGTAGTGAATGATCAATTATTTGTCGGATTCAAATTGTAATAAAGGATTAAATATCTCTTAGGTTGTTTCCCTTCTTTATTTAATTGATTTAGTGGTGAATGATTTAGGAAACTTTATCTATTCTGCTTAGGTTTTATTATAATCTTAATGTCATACATTGCTTCTACCCATATTTGTTGCTATCCCCGTCGTGAGCCACATTGTAGGGGAAGTTCTGCCGAAATTTTGTACCTAGCATAGTTGGTTACTCAGTCTTATCTCTAGTGGAGTAGCATTCTGGGTCTTTGCTTGACTGGGGTGTTACAAGAGTTTTCACAGATTAGACTTGAATTTATAAAACTTGGTTCTGGCAAACAACAGTGTTTTGGAAAATAGTCCGGGTGGGATACCCATGGTTAAGTTAGTGTAGGTCGGAGCCTACACTAACGATATTACTTTGTTAAATATTGTTTCTTATGATGTATTAAAATTCAGCTTTCGTACTTACGGTATTGTATTTAAAATTCAGTACTGTTTTTCCGCACATTTACCCTATTAAGCATTCCTTGAAATCCATTACGCATGCATCAATTCTGTTATATCTCCTGGTGTAACTTGTGGAGTACTTTAAAGTACTCACCTTGCTTAAATCTTTACCAGAGTTCGACTCCGATGACTATGGTGAGGACTTCGATGAATAGGCCGCGTCTTATAGTCATTCGCCTGTGGGAGACTGGATGGGTTGTACTGCTATTTTTATGTTTTCCGCTGCTTATGCTTTTTCTGTTGGCCTTTAGCCTTTTATTGTAAGACTTGGCCATAAGGCCATACCTTTCGTTTAATAATATTTGTGGTGATTATGCATGATATAGATCACTGTTTACCCTGTGTGCACTAGCTTTTCTTGGGATAGTGCGATTTACACAGAGTAACTTGGAGTTGTTGTTCCGGGTTCCGACAGAGATGGTATCAAAGCAATAATGACCCTAAGACATGACCCTAGATAAAGACCAACCTTAAGGATATATTTTGGTAAGAAAATATTTTTAAAACCATTTCCTCCTTTGCTCAGTCTCTTATCAAAATTGTTTACTAATTTCTTCCCCTTCTCAAAATTGTAGATGGAGAAACCCAACCGCGTCACCCACGGAACCCTCACCGGAGACCTCGCGGACTGCCTCTACAGCCTCATGCGAGAGTTGGGCTTCCAACCCCGCCCCCTTTACCAGGGATACTTGGGTCTGTATGGAGATCAAACATGCTGGAGGGTCGAAGTAAGGATCTTCGCCAACTTTGGAGACCACGCCACCACCCACATCTTCGACACCCCTACCCCGGGAGACCTTCCTCGTCAGTGTTCAGGATGCGGCCCGCGAAGCCATCCGTCAGCTGAGGAACCTCTACGCACTGGAGCTACAGCGCACCAACTTCCGCTACTACCCCATTAGAGTTCCAGTCAATTTTGCCAGTGAATTCACCTCCACAGATTGTACACACTTACAATGTCCAACATCGAATGAGTGAGGTATCGACGGCATCAAGTTTGAAGAGAAAGAACAAGTCCTCGAAGGTCACCGTGAAGACACAATCATGAATATTGTGATGAAGATGATGCGGCATGAACTTGATGGTGATACCTGAGCGCTGTTGTCCTTTCGGCTTGTTAGCCTGTTCCATGTACCATGCATGCAATCTTTGGTAAGTCAGTCCTAGGGTTTAGAGGCGCTCTATCGGGACGATCAATGGCTTGTCTAGCTCAAATTTTTAGACCAACAGTAAGTAGAGAATATCATCAGTCTTCTTTGGTTTGAACTTGCTTTTCTTATAGGTCGACTTAACGATAATCGCATAGGAATGAGATGTAGGTACAGGTAGCTGCGGTGAACTTGGCACTGGTGTAGATAACTCCTGTGGACTTGGCACTAGTGCAGGTAGCTGCGGTGGACTTAGCAGTAGTGCAGATATCTTCTATGGCCACTGGATGAATGTTCCAATGGCTTGCTTTAAAGTCAAGACCTCATCTTGGGAGGGCATCTACAGATGCGATGGGCTTCTGAAGCGGAGCTTGAGGTGGAGCCACAGGAGCCAATGTGACAGGTCTAGGGCGATGTCCCTCTTAAGCCACTGGATGTGGAGATCGTAACACAAATGGGTCTAGGGTGATGTCCCTCTTGGGCGACTAGATGAATGTGTGGATGGCACCCTCTAATGTCATAATTCTTCGTTTAGGGGTTTCTTAAGAGAGACGATCCTGAAAACATCATTAATCATGTCTAGTTATGCACCGTGCACCAGCGTTCCTGATAGCCATGGTTACGCCATCCCCTGTCCAGCGTCAATGGGAATGGAGCCAATAAGCCTGACTCTAAGGATGTTCCGTGTGGGCTCCTACATAACAATACATGATGAACTAAGGTGTCTATCAGGTCTATCTATGTAGCATTCTAGAGAGGTACATTACCTTGATATCATCGATAAGTAAGTGGGCGTCACTATATTCAGAAATTGGCATCGACGCATAGCTACTCCAACGTTGAGGGGGATTGGGTACTGCATTAACAGGGGTGGGTTGCGATTGGTTATAGTCTTGTCTCAGTTCTTCCATTAATGAATCTATCTCTCCTCAAAGTGAGGCAGTTATTTTCTCTTGAAGTGAGATAGATAGTTGTTCCTCAAGTTATGCACAAAGTTTTTGTTTCATTTGTTCCTCGCAATAGGCCTGGGATCTCTTTCTACTCCTATACGCCCTAGAGTCGTTTGCGAATCCATGCCTCCAAGGTGCGTAAACCCCTAGGCCTCGTGTGCAACCTAAGTACTCCTTGTTTCCCAGGGCTTGTGATAGTACATCCCTCTCCCTGTCTTCTTCAAAGGAGCCTTGGAAAGATTCGGTAGTCAATGCTTACTCCAAGAGGCAATCATGTTATTTTTAGACCTTGTGAAGTTCAAGAAATATTAACAACTAGGTAGTTTAACATAACTTACTGTGTTGAGACACTTCCTCGTCTGTAAGATTTTTGAAAGAGGAGACACCTAAACAAGTGGTTGATGACCTCGCTCTTAACCAATTTCGGGCGCGCTCGTTTGCGATCCTGGCAAATGGCACGAAGGCCTCTGATCGGATTGCGAACTTGTTTTGATCCTCCATTGCGGGATTTTACCCGCGTATCTAGCAGTACTGAGTCTATGATGGTGAGTGTTTTGTGCCTAGAGAGCCTTGTGCACCACACTTTATTGTTGAAATTTAGTCATCATCTTCATCCGCACGAAGGCCTCTTATGTTTTCGGTTACACAAAAGGATACCTCGTGAAGGGCGTGCAATCCTTGGCCACGTACTATGTGACAAGCATGCTCTTGAAGTTCTTTAATGCTTTTCCCATCGTGAGGAGCGTCTGCCGTTGCATGAGCCCTTGGACTTCTACTAGGATCTCGAACGACTCTATTTTTTCCACCCACACCGATTTTTCTAAATATCTGTCAAATTTTTCCATCTTGCTATAGTGATGAGGACCCATTGCCTTCCAATTATCCCGTAGGTAGTTCAGAATACTGCTGGTGCTTCCTTCGATTATAGAGGGACCCCATCCAGAGATACCACCGTGATGGTCATTCGACCCTCTAGCCTTTTCGATACTCCTCTGCCATGCTTTCTTCGGTTATAAAGGGACCCCATCCAGATCCATTCAGCGACATCAATGGTGACGACAATGACTACACGGACATCATCTCTCTTACAAGAATAAACTAATTGCAATGAGCTATGAGCGTAAATAAAGTTCTATGAAGCTAATGACGCACACTAGTGTCTCATGTTCTATGAAGTTGGTTATGGCTATAGTCTATTCCTCCTCATCATGCTGCGTGCTGGGATAGCGGCCATAACTTACTTTATAGAACCTAACACACTGAAGTGTGTAATTTGCTTTATGCTCTTTGAAGGTCTATGTGGCATATATTGTTGCTAAAAGATCCCTTTGGAACAATAACATGCCATTCCAAATAGATCTTGTGGCAATAACACAAAATCTGCAACACTCAAGGAATCAATTTACAATGATAAATTCATTCCCTAGCTGTTATTTAGAGATAAATTCATTTCCTTGCTATTATTTTAATATTCTCACCACAACATGTTTTTCTTAACAACTACAAGATAAACATTAAAGCACCATACATTTGTGCTTTAGAAGGATTGATGCTAATTAGCTCAATCCTTTTGAAGTACAAATGTTCAGTGCTGTGATATTCCACTTGTAGTGAGTATACGCTAATCGGCCTTGTACTTGGCCAATATAGGAATAAGCGAATATTTAGATTTAATTCCAATAAGTGAATAAGTATATATTTGGATTGTTGCAAATATTACAGTATAAGCATATATTTAGATTTAATTATAGCATATTTAAATATGGTCAAAGCATATTTCTAGCAGTACATAAATGACAAAATTTTCATATAAACTGTAATTCTACCATGTCATTAAAAGCATAAACTTAAAGTAGGAAACACAATGACTGCTGAAATGATCATAAAGAGCATTCTCAAGAATATGGAATCAACTAAAATTAGCATAAAGCTCAAATTTTAGTTTAGTGCTATCAGATGTAGAGTTACACAAGAATTAATCTTGACCGTCCCACTACTATAGTCTATACTCTTCACTAATTGGATATAATAAATGAGATTCAAACCTTAAGCTCTTAAATAACAAATTACTTATCTACTAAGCTTAAATTAATCAATTAAACTTTCGGATATACTATCACAGACCTAGTGATCACAGGACAGTACTTCAACTTAATATAATATCATAGATTCAGGAAATCGATTAACTAACAAGTGAAGCATATATCATGAAGTACTAAAGATCACAAAAAAAATTAGCCAGCTATTCCGAAAGTGACAGATCACAAAATTAACAAATGACAGTAATAGTAACAATTTAGAGCTCAAGATTGAATATCCAATTTTAGTATTATACCAGTATGATCATTGAGCTAATATCCAAACCCACATATATCTCTTTGCAATTTTTAATTAGTGACAAACCGCAGATATCCCTCATCATGTGCAGAGCCACCACATCTCTCATCTACCAAACTCACTATGATCTACCTCCAAAAGAAGTGGGATTTGGAATTCATACTTTAAGGAGGAGAGGCGGCGTCGGGAGGAGAGGTGGTGCCGGAGGGAGAGAGAGCGTCAGGAGGAGAGTTGACATTAGGAGGGAGAGGAGACGTTGGGAGAAGTGGTAGCATTGGAAGGGAGAGGCGGTGTCGGGAAGGAGAGTCGGCGTCACGAGTGAGCAGTGAGATCTAGCAGAACCTAGCAGGGGTGGCAGAAATGGAGGAGTGCACGAGTTAGGAGTGAGAGGGCAAAACCTAGTAGGGCCTATTTATAGAGGCACTATCACAGATGAGTCGAGACTTGAATATGCAAATCCAGACTCTCTGCATATATTGTACTAGTCCAGGATCACACTAGTACACACAGTGTAACATAAATGAAATATCAACCATACACATGATTAATAAAGAAAAAGATTTAAATATTAATAATTATTAGAGTACGACCTTATAGCCAAGCTTACAATTAATAGCCTGAAGGGCTTAAGAAACTAGTAGTGGAAAATACCAATAAGCATAGTAGCCATATGACATGCACATAGGCAATCGACTAGAAAATAAAATCCTAATTTATGAAATCATTAAAGTATCCTCCTTTAGGTACCTCTCACTAATATGGCTCCTCTTTTTCAACTAAGCAACAGTGGGTATAAAGCCGTGAGTACATTAGTACTCAGCAAGTCGTGTGTAACAAAATGCAATATAATATGCAAGGCTTACCAATAAATGGTTGAAAGGTTATTTTGCAAAAAGCAATATTTAAAGTAAATACAATGAATAGATTGAAAGTGAACTTTTAACTAAAATGATAATAAGTAAATAACCAAAGGAGTTAAATGACCTACAAGTGACCTAACCATCCACTTTAATAAACCACTAGTGAAGTACCTGTCATCTTTTCAAAGTTATCCAACTCAATTTTGATGAAATTACTACCCTTCGTGTGAAATCACCGAGCATGGTCCATAACAAAGGTTACGGCTATTCGAATAGTTTTACACTCTGCAGAGGTTGCACAGCTGTATCCACATGATGTGATCATTCTCATGTTAAAGAAAATTGCAAAAAAGCCTTTATAATGTTCAACCTTAATTCAATTTCACCCGCTAAGCTTTCACGTCTAGTAGATTAACCACCTAGTCGATAATTGTCCCCTCTTGTGTCTCATATAAAATAGCAACAATGTTCAACTCAATTGCGAAATTGGAATTGAAATAGCATAAATTAATTAGGCAAGTCTATCCCATACTAGACATGTGGTTTGCATGATAAGACTCATATCAATAGGGCACAAAGTAAAGTCCTTATACATTATGCAGGCGAGGCTTCCACATCCCTCGAAGTGTTAACCACACTTCCCCCTTTACTGCACGATCACTCACTCAAGTGAAAATTAATTTTGTATGACCAACACCAATGACACACCAATGTCATGGCACATAAATTTTATAATTGAGCACGAATCATGATTCAATATCTTATTAAGTTAAATTAAATATTTGATCACATGTGATGATAAACCCAACGTATCTATAAGCATGACTAAGCATATTAAACGTACAACCCATGTGACATCTAATATTACATTACTAAATAAATTTCCCATCCTGTGCTAATAATGGTATCATGACATTCAAATTGTCAAATAAGAGATTAATCAACTAGAACAATAATTACTAGGTACAAGGATTTGTAATAAAATAGCAATGCATGATAATTTAAAATAAAATAAAGAAATAAATAGATTAAAAACTAGGTTCAAAATGATTGAAGGACATGACTTGCATTGGCCATGCTCAGTTATAAATTCTTAATCTTCTAGTTGTGTTTCTGCTTCTTCGAAGACGTGATCTAACAAGGAGAAAATGAATGAACCATAAAAATAAAATAAAATAATTTTTAAAAACTTAAAAAATTTTAAAATCAAAACCAAAAGATAGAGCTCGATTTTAGATGAATTTAGAAAAAATAACGGAGTCAATCGGAGTTAGAATGAAGAAGAACAGGCTATTGAAAAAATTTAATATAAAAAAATACTGGAAATTGGAAGATTCTACTGTGCTGTTGACTTGGTGCATGAAAAGATTGGTCTATGGTGGACTCGGCTCATGGAACAGTGTGTACGCGACTGGGCTGGCTAATGTGGCTGCTAAATAAGCATTTAGGGCTGATGTGTCGGTGATGTGGCAAGACATGTACTAGGGCTGACGTGGCTGACACGTGGTGACCACATAGGATTAGGGTTGAGGTGGCAACTGGCGTGGATGGCTGACTTGGCTGAGCTGGTGATGATCGGATGGTCTAAACGATGTAGGTGATCGGGCGACCGAGCAGTGAGGATTGTTCAAACGATCCAACGATCGGATGGCTGAGGAGGGCTGAGGACATACAGATAGTCCAATGACAATCGGACAGTCTGGAGGTGTGGAGATGTTCGGATGGTCCAAAGGTTGATGACATGCGTTGCTCGGCAATTGGCTACGGGAGGCAAAGGGGTGCGCGGGCGCAGGTGCAAGGTGACATGGCCGGCGTGCGAGCCGAGGTGCAGCGCGGTGGAACCGTGCGACGAACGGTGACTGGAGTGGGTGAACGGTGGCGAGGCAAGGTGGAACTGGAACTCACTAGCGGCGACGGTGACCGTAGGACTTGGTCGGCAATAGGGATGGCGGCGACACAATTGGTGAGCTCGGCGCAAACATCAGCGATGCATGGCAAGGTTGGGTGAGCGGCTAAGGGATGCAATGCTCGGGAGGGGTGGCACGACTTAAATAGCACGGACATCGAGGATGGCCAGGTCATGCACGGTACAGATGCTTGGTCAAAGACAGCATAGAGCAGACTGGCTCGAGCATGAAAATCGAGGTGACAGTGGAGTTCATCTTGAGGACAACGATGAACAGTAGACACCATTCTCGATTGACGACACATGGCAAAGAAGGAGATCGGATAGTCGGAATTGGACTGCACCGATGAACAGTGCAGGAATGCACATATTGGCAGCACATGGCAAAAAGGAAATCCAATAGTCGATGCAAGGACCATCGGATGGCTGACACGTGCTTAGGAGCGAAACCAATGGCTGAGGCTAAACAGGTGGGATGAATAGTAGTGGGCTCAGCCCATTACTATTTTTAGGATTTTTGGAGCTTTTATATTTTCAAAAATTCAAGTAAATCCTTTTGAGCTCTAGAAAATAGCAAATAAATCCAAAAAAACACAGAAAATTTCAAAAAATTCCTTGAGACACAAGGAACCCAAATAAAATATTTTTAGCACATGTTAATATTTATTTTATTCATATTAAATCCTTTTAATTAATAAAAATTTATTTTAAGCCTGTATTAAATCCAGAAAAAAATCAAATGGTGAATTTTATGTTAAAAGTCTTCAAATAACACTGAAAATCAAGATGTTATAAACCTCCCCACTTAAACAGGATCTCGACCCCGAAATCTGAGCTTACTAAGAGAATAAGTTCGGGAACTCTGCTCTAAAGTCCTCCTCACACTCCTAGGTGGCCTCTTCCTCGAAATGGTTGCTCCACTGAACTTTGCAAAAGCGGACGACTTCGCTTCTAGTCACACGCTCTGACAATTCCAAGATTTTGATAGGGTGTTCCTTGTATAACAGATCCTCCTGAAGATCTATGGCACAGCTTCTTCTGGCACACGCAGACACTTCAGTTGGGACACATGAAAGATGTCATGTATCCCACTGAAGGATGGAGGCATAGTACACAATTCAACACTGGCACAGTTCAGTTCTCTCGGACTTAGACAAAGTGTAGCAAACTGGAGGAAGGTTTGTCCAGCCTTTATCTGTCTGTATCGGTGCAAACTTGGTCCTGATATTCATAGAGACCAAGTCACAACATGCGTTGATACCATCTTTTATTTTGTCACGAATATTCAGTATGAGACCAATCAAGTTTTCATATACATTTTCTCTACGTGCATAACATCAATATAATTGCCAACATCTAAGTGCTTCCGAAAAGACAAGTCCTAAAATATTGACATTTTCTTCCACATGTTCTTCTGATGGTTCCTTAACTTACATCCCTTTCCTCAACTTATATCCTTGACCATATCATAGACCTTTTCCCCGCTAAAATGCCTAGGTGCTGAGTCATCCTCTCTTTTTGGTTAAATTATTTCTTCATCTTACGGTATGGATGATACCTTAGAAGGAACCTACGGTGATGCATGTATATAGTTTTATGCGAGTTATTCAACCACACACTCTTAGTATAAGCTAAGCAGTGCGGATAGCCTTTGGCTCCTTTTGTAAAAAAACCCCAACAGGTTACTAAGGGCAAAAAATTTATTGATGGTGCAGAACAACATGACACGCAGAGTGATGCTCTCTCATTTGTCCACATCCCATACTTGTACCCCTTCGTTCCAAAGTATCACAAGATCTTCCATCAATGGTGCTAGGTACATATCAATATCATTACCAGGTTGCTTCGGCCCTTGGATAAGTAGTGACATCAAAATATACTTCTGCTTCATACACAGCCAAGAAGGAAGGTTGTACATGCATACAGTTATGGGCCAGTTGCTACGTCGGTTGATCATGTTACCGAAAGGATTCATTACATCTGTACTCAATCTAAACCCTATATTCCTCGATTTTGCACCAAAGTCTGTAAACATCCTATCGTTGTTCCTCCACTGGGCAGAATCAGTAGTGTGTCTTATCATTTCATCTTTCTTATGCTGCTTCGAGTGCCAACATAGCAATCTTGTATCCTTTCAGTTTGCAATAAATGCTTCAAATGGGGAATTACAAGCAGATACCATAACAGCTTAGCAGGAGGTCTTTGCTTCATCTCAATGCCCTCCTCATCGGGATGCTTTGCACATCGGACAAACATGTAAGCTTGCATACTCTTTACGGTCGATGATACAATCATTCGAATATGCACGTATTTTTTCTACTTCTATTCCTAATGGACAAAAAACCTTCTTAGCTTGGTATGTGGTTCTCGGCAACATATTTCTCTCTAGAAGGATGTTCTCTAAGAGACCTAACAATGCTGTGAAACTCTTGTCGGACTAATCATTGGTTGCCTTCAATTTTAGTAGTTCAAGAATGGATGACAACCTTGTGTATTGTGGCTTGCAGCCCAGAAACAAAGGTTTCTCCGAGTCCTCCATCAAGACCTTGAATTACCAAACTCTCTCTCACTATAGTCCCTTCTGCATCATGTAGCATCTAATCTAGATTGTCATTCTACAACCTATCCTCATCGAAAGCACAATCCACAGCTGAAATATCATTGTCTCCCTCGACGATGTTATAACTGCCTTCCTATATATTGTCTCTTCACCATGGCTAGTTCAACATGAATACCCCTTTTTGAAACCCTTTCGAATCAAGTGAGTTTCGATCTGCGCTGAGTTGGTAAACTTTTTCAGATTATCACAATCAATACATGGACAGTACGTATATTCCATTCCCTTCTTCAACATATCCTACTCGGCTACTCTTCTAAATGCAGACATGCCATTAATATACTCCTCACTCACATGGTTCTTAACATACATCCAACTTCGGTCCATCTACGCTACACATGTAACAAATTAGTGTCAAATTATATTATTAATCCTACTATAGCTATCCAGTCTAGCTACTTACACACATAATTGTCATTCACCTTATAATAAATTATTCATATCTAAATTAAGTAGTTAGTCATGTATTTGTGAAGCAATATATGTATCAAGTAAGAATATATTGAAGTAAACTAGGAGTACTAACATATTCTTAAATTGGAGCAAACTACCTTCTCTCTCTAAATCTAGCTAGCTAGATCTAAAAACCTAGCTATCATCTCTCTCTATTACAATGCATGCAAGTTATTAGAAGCAAATGCTAACCTCTAATCACAAGAATAAATCGATCTACAAGCTAGATCTACAAGTAGTATGTTTTTACCAAACTACCCAAAGCCGGCCACCTCCTTCAATGCAGCGTAATGAAGATAGATCTGTTAAGATCCCGTTGGCTATTTAATAACGCAGCGTATCTCAGACAGTTCCAACCACAAACAGTCTGTGATACGAAACTATCACAGACGGTTTCTATTAACAACTGTCTGTGAACTATCATAGATGATTATTGATACGAACAATCTGTGATGTCTGCCATTATCACAGAAAGTTTGTATCAATAACAGTCTATGAATTATCATAGACGATTATCAATATGAATAGTCTATGATGTCTTGCATTATCACAGACAGTTTATATGAATAACTGTCTGTGAAATTTTCACAGACAGTTATTCATATAAACCGTCTATGATAGTTACATATCACAGACGGTATACGGTCACTCTTGTAAAACCTTCTGTAATAATTACAACACCGATAGTTCCCTATGAACCATCTGTGATGTAGTCGTCCAATATAGCTTCTTTTATAATAGTGCCTAAACCCTAAACCATGCTAGATGTAAATAATGTTCTAGATCTCTACATCAAGCTAGATCTAAATCATCTTCAATTCTCCCTTTACCAAAAGCTAAATCTAAAATATAATGCAATTAGAAAAAACTTACTAACTATAGATAGGCAAGAACATGTTGATCTACAATCACTCTTGCTAAATCCGCAGTCTCCTTTCACAAAATGGCCTCAAAGCCTCACCTTCGATCAAAGCGTGCAATAGCCTGTGAGAACAGATCTGCATTTTAAGATAGATCTGTCAATGGGTCTATGCAATTAATAGGTGGAACTATCATAGATGGTTTTTAGTACAAACCATCTGTGCTAACTTCATTATCACAGACGGTTTGTAATAAAAACTATCTATGAATTATCACAAACAGTTTAAACAAATAACTGTCTATGATATTTGGTATATCATAAACGGTTCTTGGTAAGAACTGTTTGTGATATTATCTCTTTACATATTTTTTTGTGCTGGTAGAAACACAGACAATTTTTAAATCTAAACCGTTTGTGATTGTATTTAACACTAACAGTTTTGGTCAACTGTCTGTGATGAGGTGTCTAATATAAGCCTTTTTGTAGTAGTGTAAGTACCCCCACTTCTTCCACCTACTAAGTTGACTAGCCTTTGGTTCCAGTTTTTTCTCATCAAGCTATCAGTCCGGTCTGGTTTTAATAACTATGTATTTGGAAGTGATGTATTTACAAAAATTGGGTTCTCTCATTGGACAATGGATATAGATGCTTTCAATAATCATATTGGTGGTCCAAATGGCATCCATAACATTGCAAGGGGTGAGTCAAATAATTCTCAAATGATGGTTGAAATCAGAAAAGATATAACTTTCACATTGATATATCGCCTCATCGAATTGACATTGATCCTCCCAGTTACAATGGTATCTATTGAGAGAATATTTTTTAGCAATAAATATTATCAAAAACAAATTTGCGTAACAACATAGCTGATGAGTGGCTCAATTATTTGATAGTGTGCTACACTGTCGAGACTCGAATATGCAAATCCGGACTCTCTATGTATACTGCACTAGACTAGGATCATGCTAGTGCACACAATGTAAACATAGATGAAATATCGACCATATACACGATCAACAAAGAAAAAGACTCAAATATTATCAATTATCAGAGTATGACCTTATGAACAAGCTTACAAATAATAGCTTGTAGGGCTTAAAAAATAAGCAGTAAAAAATATATATAAGCATAGTAGTCATTCGACATACCTATAGGCAATCGACTGGGAAGTGAAATCCTAGTTCATGAAATTATCGAAGTATTCTCCTTCTGGTATCTCCTGCTAATATGGTTCCTCTTCTTCAACTGAGTAACATTAGGCATAATATCGTGAGTACATTGGTACTCAGCAAATTGTTTATAACAAAGATACAATATAACATGTACGGCTTACCAATTGATGGCTAAAAGATTATTTTGCTGAAAGCAATAATTTAAAGTAAATACAACAAATAGTTTGAAAGTGAACTTTAAAGAAAACGATAATAAATAAACAAAGGAATTAAATAAACCACATTGAACCACTTGTGAACTAACCATTCACGAATTTAACCACTAGTGAATTAACCATTCACTTTTTCAAAGTTATCCCAACCACATTTTTAAAATATATATCCTTCATGTGAAATAACTGAGCATCGTCTAGGTGACACAGCTATTCGAATAGTTTTACACTCTACAGTGGTTGCACAACTTTACTCATATGATATGATCATCCTCAGGTTAAAGAAAATCATAATAAAGCTTTCACAATGGTCAACCTCAACTAATTTCGCCTGCAAGGGTTTCGCATCACACCCTCCTTACGCCTCATGGAAATCAGCATCTATGTTTATCACATTGGCAAAATCAAAATTAAAATATCATAAATTAATTAGTTAAGTCTGTCCCATACTAGACGTGTGGTTGCACGGTAAGGCTCAGATCAATGACTCACAAAATTAACTCCTTAACATTACCTAGGCGAGACATCTACATTGCTCGAAGTGAATCTACACTTCCCCTATTACTACACAATCACTCGCTCAAGTAAAAATCAATTTTGTATAACCAACCACTAATGATACACCAATGTCCTGGCACAGAAATTTTATAACTATGGCTACAACCATGATTCAATATCTCATTAAGTAAAATTAATTAATTGATCATATATGAGACTATAAGCATGGCTAAGCAAATTAATGCTACAACCTATATGACAACTAGTATGGTATCGCTAAATAATTTTTTGTCCTATGGTGATAATGGAATCATGGTTTCAACTTATCAAGGTGGAATTAATCAAATTGGTCAATAGCTATTAGGTACGAAGGTTTGTAATAAAATAGCAATGCATGATAATTTAAAATAAAATAGATCAATAATAGATTAAAAACTAGGTTAAACATGATTAAAGGATATGACTTGTCTTGGTCTTGCTCAGTTAATTGCTCTTGGTCTTGAAATCTTGCTTCAGTTCCGTCGAAGACACAACCTAACAAGACAAAAAACACAATGAGGTATAAAATAAATTTAAATAAACTCTAAAAACTTCAAAACTAGAACAAAAATATAGAGCTCAATTTTAGAAGAATTAGAAAAAAGAACGGGGTCAATCGGAGTTAGGATGGAGGAGAATGGGATGTTGGAAAAGAAAAAGATTGGAAAAATCAAATATTCTACTTGTTGTAGACTCGGTGCATGAAATAGTAGGTCTACAGTGAACTTAGTTTACGGAACAGTGCATGGTGACTGGGCCTACTGACGTGGCAGATTAGGACTGACGTGGAGGTGATATGGCAGATGACGTGGCATGCTAAGGTGGTGTCGACGTGGCACTTAGGATGGCTCGGGTGCTGATGTGGCACACACATGTCATGGCATGTGGCGACATGTGCACATTAGGGCTGAGGTGGCTTGTTTGCGTGGCTCACTGACTCGGCTAGGGCTGACGTCATCTGGCGTGGGATACGAACCGATGCCAAGATCGTACAGTTTCCAAAGGACCACATGGGTGAATCCTGGCCATTGGATTTTGAGGGTCATCGCCGATCTAATCGGACAGTCACTAGGGTTCATCGGACGGCCAAGAACGTGACATCGGCACCTGGTGATTGGCTGCTGGAGGCGAAGCATCGGTGGTGGCCGAGTGGTCGTGCGATCCGAGGTGGCGAGAATGAGAAGTGGCGCGTGATGTCGCGCGCGCAGAGCGAGCGAAGTGGTGTAGCTCGTCGGCGGTTATCACCGGCGGGTGGCAACGGTGCCAATGGACGGTCCGAGCAACGGCAACCGGTAGTGCATGGTGGGAGTGCTCTTGTCTAAGAAGAAGACGACGAGGACAACGGCATTCGGCGACGGTGGTTCGACTCGGGCTTTTGCGGCGCACGGGCAAACTCGACGGCGCATAGGTTGTGGGGTGCGCATAATGAGGGAGTGGCATGGCTTAAATAGGCGCGGACGTCAAGGCTGGCCTGACGCGGGGCGCCGATCGCGAATCTCTCCCATAAGGAGGGCAAATTCTATCTTGATCATTCACATCCCACTACATGTTTCATGGCAAACCGAAGACTACTTTTATGACTACCCGATTCACGGAGTAGTGTTTAGTAGTCCCAAAATAAGCTACTACTCATGTTGGGAACCATGATGATCTCAAGTCTAAGGACTCTACATAAACACTACTTGAGACCAGCGATGACACATGGAATCTCTGCGGTGTCTCATGGCGAGTCTATCAACATATGTTCACTAACACATGTCCATATTATTGATTTGGTATCACCATACCATGATCCATGAGACATGATCATCAATCAATACATATGCTGATCTTTGTCTTTGAATCATATTTGTTCCTCATATGATATCGATCGGGGATCATTTAGAAATAGCAACATCTTAGTATTTAAGAGTCTCATGAATAAGTCACATACTCATTGATCAATAATGATGATGTCTATTTCAAGGAACAAAGTAATGTATCATAAACATAGTATGTGATATATACAACATCTCCATGTTGCCTCTAGGGCATATCACTATGATCTCCCACTTGCACTAGAGTCAACCATGTAGGTATCTAATACCCATTGCCCTAGTGTGAGCCTCATGCTTTGGTGGGAAGCGGCTTTGTCAGCGGATCTGCAATGTTCAAATCCGTTTGTACTTTGCATATCTTCACATCGCCTCTCTCCACTATCTCGCGGATGAGATGAAATCGCCGTAAAATGTGCTTGGACTTACAGTGCGATCTAGGCTCTTTGGCTTGCGCAATGGCCCCACTATTGTCTGATGAGGTCCATTGGGCTGGAGGCACTAGCCATCACACCAAGCTCGAAATAAATTTCTTGATCCAAACGACCTCTTTGGCGGCTTGGAAGCTGCTATGTACTAAACACATTGTAGAATCGGCAACCGTCTTTGCTTGGAACTCTTCGACTTACCGCACGCCATTCGAGCAGAACACAAATCAGTTGCGATCTAAAATCATCTTTGTCGGTTTGGAAGCTAGCATCGGTGTAACCATTTACAACGAGCTCTTCCTCACCTCCATAGACAAGGAACACATCTTTAGTTCTTCTCAAGTACTTCAAGATGTTCTTTACGGCAATCCGGTGACTTTCACTGGATCGATTGGTATCTACTCGTAGCACTTAAAGCATCTGAAACATGCGGGCGTGTACAAAGCATGGCATACATAATGGACCCAATAGCGAAGCATATGGAATCGCATTCATTTTATCCGCTCATCGGTGTACTAGGACATTGATTCTTGCTAAGATTTATACCATGTGACATAGGTAGAAAACCTTTCTTGGAATCATGCATATTGAACCTTTTCAACACCTTGTCAATGTCGTATCTTGGCTTAATCAATTAGCCTTTTGATCTATCTCTATAGATCTTGATGCCCCAGAATATATCTGCCTCTCCTAAGTCTTTCATAGAGAAACTATTTTTAATGAAGACTTAGATTCGAAACAAGGAATGTCATTTCCGATCGATAATATGTCATCCACATATAAGACCGAGAAATCGAGTGCGCTCCACTAGCCTTTTGTAAACACAAGGCTCTTCTTCGTTCTTGATGAAACCAAACCCTTTGATTACTTCATCAAAGCGAATGTTCCAACTCGAGATACTGCTTTAATCCATAAATGGATCTTTGGAGCTTGCATATCTTTCCAAGCGATTGCGGATCGACAAAACCGTGGGTGTGTCATGTACACATCCTCACTCGATTTCCATTAAGGAAAGCTGTTTTGACATCCATTTGCCATATTTCATAGTCGAAATATGCGGCAATCGCTAGAATGATCGAATAGACTTTAGCATTGCGCCAGGCGAAAAGTTTCATCATAATCAATACCTTGAATTTGTTTGAAACCTTTGGCCTGTCGCGCTTTATAGATGTGAACATTTCCATCTATGTCTATCTTTTCTTGAAAACCCATTTGCATTCAATGGTTTTAACACCATCAGTGGATCAACCAAGTTCCAAACTTGATTCTGTGCATGGATTCAATTTGGATCTCATGGCTTCAAGCCATTTCTCAGTCTGGTCCCACCATTGCTTCTTCATAGGTCTTAGGCTCATCGTTGTCTAACAACAATATGTCCCGTTGTTGAGTAGTCAGAACATGTACCTCTCGGTGCAGCGTGACCTTCGACCTCGTGGTCTTTGGTGTGTCCACAACAGGTTCTTCAACGGTTTGTTCATCTGTTGTGGTTCTTAGGAGCTGAAGCGTTATCAGTGTTTCTTGAATTTCTTCAAGTTGCCTTTGTGCTCCACTATCCCTTCTTGAGAGAAACTCTTTCTCTAAGAACAAGCAGATCTAGGATGAACACGGCAGCGGTCCCTGTGGAGAAGATGAACAGTAGCTTAGCCGGACAATGGGTGACATGTGACTCAGGAAAGAATCGACGGCCAGTGCAAATCACACAGATGAATAGTGCGTAGAGTTGTGGATGATTGACATGTGGCGCTTTGATGCGATCCTCGACCGATGTGGTCTATTGCTCAGATGGCTGACGCATGGCACTGAGGGAGACGGATGGCTGAGGCTCAATGGGCCAGGGAGAATAGTAATGAGCTTGGTCCATTACTGTTTTGAGTTTTTTTTGGGCTTTTCTATTTTTATAAATTCAAATAAAATCAAATAAGCTTCAAAAAATATGAAATAAATCCAACAAATTCACAAAAAAATTCCAAAAAATTCTTTGAGATACAAGGAACAAAAATAAAATATTTTTAGGAAAATTTAATATTTAATTTATTTATATTAAATCTTTTTATTTAATAAAAATTCAATTTAAGTTTGTATTAAATCCATAAAAATCTAAATAATTTATTTTCTTTTAAAAGTTTCAAATAAATTCTAAAAAACATGATGTTACATACACTGACCTATATATTTATAAGCGTTGATGATGATATATTCATGCGACAATTCTAAGACATGAAATCTAGCAGAATAAATTTGCCTCGTGATTTAAGATAGCGCTTTAGTGGTATGTTTTATTTTTTAATGTTCATTTTTATTTAGAATTAGTTATTGTATTACTAATTTTGCTATTTTTGATACACAGATGGCTGATCTCTACTCGTTGGAAGCATATTCATATATTTTCGAGATGTGTTTTCTATTACTGAGGTATTTATGTTGTATTTATATATTTTTTACTTTGTTTCACTTTTATTCAAGTATAAATTTGGATTGCAAAAGAGTAAACTACTATGTTTACATCAATTTAATTAGGTATTGCAAAAGAGTAAACTACTATGTTTACATCAATTTAATTAGGTATTGCAAAAGAGTAAACTACTTTGTTTATATCAATTTAATTAGGTTTAAGGCTTTGAGCCTACCCTCTATTTTTATCTTGGCTTCACCACTGGCGCCAGGAGCAGGGTGCATATGGCCAGGCAGTGTCCTGGCGGCTTAGGGGTCATGCACCCCACATGAAATAGCCATGCCACAAATCATCTAGCTACTATCGATAAATCATGAAATAGCCATGCACAAATTTCTCGAAGAGCAGGCGAAAGGAGGGGGAGAGATAACTCATCAATTCATCGATGCGACGATTTCTCTTGCATAAAATTCAATGTATGTCGGGGTTCAAGGTAATATCCTGGGTTTGATCTATGTCTAGAGCGTCTTTTTGAGGAAAAATATTGCGACCATCGGCGAGACGGTAGGCCATATATGCCGAGTTGAGTAGACATGTCTGTGAACTTCCCTAAATAGAATCGAGGCTTAATCAACCCAATCAAGTGCCACACCAAGTACTGGACTATATATACAACGGTTAATTAAGAATATATATTTATATAGTTGTCAAACTTTGGGGTGCCCGAGTTGGGTCATGAGACCGAAGAAACAAATTAAAGTCACCAAGCAAAATGACGGTAAGTACATCCCCAACATCTGCACATATACATGCATGCACGCACTTACCCGCCTGCAGCCAAGTTAGCACTTGGCCGCAGTTCACGGGCCGGCCGGTACCACAGCATACGTACTGGAGATGCACATCGATGGATGTAGCATCCCAAGAAAGAGTTTCGCATGGTCTGCGCGCGACAAGGTAAATAGATAGACAGATAGATCACTTCGCAGATTGCGCATGCATGCTGATCTGGCACTGTATATATGCCACTGTACTGTTTAATAAGTTATCTTTTCTGCTCTCCTTGCAGGCTACAGCTTTTTCTTCTCTTGTTTTGATCGAGGGCTTTATTATTTCTTGCCTGGCTAGCTGCAGCCTGCATGGTGGCTGCACATATGGGGGAAATATTCCATCTGTTTTGGGAGCTGGTGCAGCGTGGATGCGTGCCTGTGCGCTCAATAAGAGGAAAGAACGTTTCCTCAACATGTGGCCAGCGAGTGAGAGGGTTACTGTTTGGTTTAGACTCGGTTCGGTTCGGTTCGGTTCGGTTTACGATCGAGGCGCTTTAGTACGGAGTAACATGGTTGCACAACAGGGATGTGATTTAATTGTGCTCGGTTGAGATATAGGTCTGTTCTTTTTTGGTTTATGGCTGTGTCGTATAGCTGAAATTTTTTAAATTTTAACTTGTTTATAAGAAAGATTACGGAGAGAGATACTTGCTTGTGATTTTCGCTGGTACAGATGTTGAGCTTTTAACGTATGCTATAAATAACTTATAGACTCTGTCTTAAAAAAATACTCCGTTTGAAAATTAGATACTATGATAAAAGTTAAAAGTCACTTTTAAAAGCCGCAAAGGACAAACTTCATATGTTCTAAGTGTATGCGCTGGTGGATCTTATATTAGTTATCTTGTTTGTGTGAGAAAATGCATGAAACTAGCTAGATCTAGCCAGCCAATAGAGCAAGTTTAGTTGGTCATATGGCAAGCTAAATATTGATCGCATACCTACCTAACTAAACAATATAACCTCTAACGCATCATATTGTAAATTAAGCATATTTGTTCATATGATATGTGCTTACTTGCTGGCCATATATAGCGAGATGTACGCAAGTAGCTAGTGATCACAAAATGTACTGGTCACAAATAATTTGGTTGCATAGATTACATTACGAAAATATTGCACTATTAATTTGTTTGTAAAATACTTGTTATTTTGGTTTAATTTGTAGACATCTTCTCCCGAATGTCGTCCCCTTAAATACTGATTAGCGGTAGCAAACGATTAGCAAAGAGCTATATATGCACGTACATATGCCACAAACTAAGCCATAATTAATTCTTTAGTTCACGTGCATGGTGTTAATTAGTTCCAGATTATCTTGCAGTATTCATACAAGAAACCTTTTCTTTTATTTGACCATGCACACATTGATCATCGTGTGTATCGGCCGATGTATGTGACTTATGTTCTGGACGTATGTACGCATTCGACTTGTACGTCCGTGATATATGCAGCCTTTTCCGTACGTACTGTCGCTGCCAGTAGTTGAACTGGTACGCTACCTACGGGTATGTGCTGTTAAATTCTTTGTTAGTATCTTTTTGTACCATGTTACGTTCATCCAACAGCAATATGACAAAGCTACTGCCATGTATGAGTACGTCCCAGGAGCAGCCATGTACGTCGTACGTCCTCACTGCCATATGCTTGAAAAGAGCGCTAAAGGAGTTACCTAGGGATTCTACCGTAACTGTCTATACCCTTCTCCAAGATGTTACCTTGAATCGAGTATTCATTTTTCAAAATACCCTCTTTGTATTCAAATACAAGTCATTTACTGCACTTTTGTAATAAATGTAAATTTCATTCTGCACATACTTTTGCAAGTTTTTTTCTTTGGCTCTTGGAGCCGGATCCAACCATTGGATAAGAAGAGGCACATTTGAATTTGAAAACAGAAGTTGAAAAGGAAGCTTATGTAAGGGCATCCACCGTGTAGCCGATCAGATTTTTCATGTCATTGGCATGTCAAGTGGTGAGACCCACCACACATTAAATGCTCAGCAGCTGAAATGTCTCTCCCGCATACCCCCTCCAATGCAGCAACTCCAATGTTTGATTCCGCTGACCCCTGCTATCCTATTTGCTGTCAGTGAGTCTTACTGCCTCCTCTCCAACCCTTCTACCGATTCTTCTTGATAGATTGCCTCGTTGGCATGTCAAATGGTGGGACCCACCACATATTAAAATAAAAAATGCTCACCAACTGAAACGTCTCTCTCACATGTCTCTCACCCCTCCCCCTCAAATGTAGCAACACCACCGTAGTTGATTCCGTTGACTCCTGCCATCCCCTTTGCTACCGGCAAGTCCTACCGCCTCCCTCTATCCGCCTCATCGCCACGTATATCGATGTCACCGCCAAACCCTAATTGGCACTTAGTATCGATGCCATCTCCTCTCTCCCCTCTTCTAGCATATATTTTTTTCCAACATTGTGGATGGCCTAACACTTGGAAGTTTGTCAGAGAAAGCACAGAGGAACTTTTGGAAAAAAATCTCTTTAGGTGTAGCACGGAGACATTTGTCACAAATACAATTTAGACTACCAGGAGATGACAAATTCTGGCTGCAGCTTATGGCTTTTGGCTCCAAAAGCCGTTTTGAGAAGCTAAAAAGAATAGGCCCAAAAAAGAGGTTTGTCATCACATTTAAAAGAGTAACAACGATTGGATTTCTCAGAAATAACCATGCATGACATCAAGAGGTGTGAAACTACGAAACTTAATTCTATATTTAAGTGCAAATCTTTAGCAGTTCTGTTTATCTTTCATGCTTGTACATAGAGGGTTAAACATACCTCACTTGTTCGTAAATTTTCAGAAAATAATGTTGATTTTGATTTATAAACTTTTATTATTTTGTTTGTTTTGGTCCCTCAAACAATGGTGGAGCTAGCCAGTATACACATGAAGGGGAGGCTGGCAATCATGTTCAGGTCCTTCAATTTTGAGAAGATCTTTAATGAGTTTTTTCGTCAATTTTCACCCTTATCTCATTTTAGAGACATTTTTTAAAAAAAAATCTATAAGGGTTACTATGGCACGGTATGCCGTCAGGAAATTACATGCCGACACCGCCCCTCCCCTCCCCGTCACTTCTCCTGCTCCAGTGCCGGCCGTCGCCCTCCTCTCCCCCTCTCTTCTCCGCGC
The DNA here is from genome assembly GCA_036346265.1 of Melocanna baccifera. Lineage (NCBI taxonomy): Eukaryota > Viridiplantae > Streptophyta > Magnoliopsida > Poales > Poaceae > Melocanna > Melocanna baccifera. The sequence continues at coordinate 7,601,460 of CM070702.1, forward strand.
CCACCGCCCTCTCCACCTTCTTCTCCAACACATGCTGTAGCTCCGCACTCCTCCTCCACCTCTCCCCTCCCCCTTCCTACCATCGGCGCCCAACATCAATTCTACAGCCTTGCCATGCCACCCTCTCCCCCTCCCCTGCTGTCCCCACATCGCCCAATCTAAAAATTCACCACGCCGTTGCCTCACCATGCTGTCCTCCAGCACCACCCACCGCCCTCCGCCACCATTTGATGCCCTCCACCACCACCTCCCCGTCCTCCCTCATGTCCGGGGGCCCACGGTGAACCCATCCAGGAAAGGCAGCGGTGGCACCCCCTCGCAGGAGCTTGAGAGCTGGATCGCTGAAGCTTGCGAGAGAGAGGAGAGAGCTGCGGGAGACTGAGCTATACCGTCAAATTGCCACAAAATAGTACACTGTTTTCTAGATTTTCTCAAAATCTATTGTGGACCTATTTAATGAAGTCAAAAATGTAGTATTGTAACTTTCCACGCACACTAGCCATTTGCCCCTAGGCTAAAAATTTTGTCTAGCTCCGCTGTTGCCCAGCAATCTCATATGTTTGTCCTGGTCATTGAAGTTCTACTTGGTTTTCATCTCCATTCTAATATATTAATTTTATCCATTGGTACTCTACTTGCATACACTATTGCAGAAATTATCATCACAGACGGTTCAAAAACGTCATCACAGATGGTTTTCTAAATCGTCTGAATTTATAGGTCAGTGATAATACGAGGTCATCACAGACGGCTTTCGAATCATCTGTGGTGTAAATATCACAGATGGTTTTTAACAAAAAAACTGTCTGTGAAAGCTGATAATCACAGATGGTTTTTAACGACAAACCGTTTGTGATTTATAAATATCACAGACGGTTCTTAGTTACAAACCATCTGTGATTACCAACTATCATAGATCGGCTCTTAGGTTTTTTCGATAGTTCTCTTCTTAGTTAAGAACCGTCTGTGATATTTCTTATCACAGACAGTTCCTAGTTAAGAACCGTTTATAATATGTCTTTCCTTCCCAGGTGCTTGAGTTATTACCTACACCAACCAGCAGGTACTGTAATAATACCTTATAGAGTGTATTACTTTACAACAGCCCAGTATATTTCTTTACAACAGTCTAATAAACGTAGAGATACATATGTATTACTCATTCTCAAAAATCACCGATATATCATATATTTTCACATATACATAAATGCAAATTGACAAATACATCACACACATGCTTTGTTATATACATAAATGTAAATTCACATATACACATCATATACATGCATTGTTATATACATAAATGCAAATACCCACATATATATTGCGTATTCTCATTCCACTTGCTTATTTTCTTTGAAAATTAGCCCTTCATGATGATCAATACGTATGCAATTAGTTTCGTCACGTTGTTCATCATTGACCCTTATGCTATTTTTAAAAGGTGGTAACTCGTCAAATTGATTGTATTTGTCCTCGTCCACTACATTCTCTACTCCGACAATTCTTCTTTTTCTATAAAGAACTACATGACGCTTCTTATTTGCTAGGTCGGTTACATAGAAAATTTGAACAACTTGGTTAGCGAGTACGGATGGTTCATCTTTATATCCGACACGTTGAAGGTCCACGGTAGTGACACCATACTTGTCAACCTTGAGAGATGCACCCAACGGCAGCGAAATAAGGGGAATCTTGAAAATCACGTAGTCGAGCTCCCAAATCTCTTCTATGAACCCATAGTACGAGTTTCTCAACCCATCGGTACTGAACGCATCTATGCAGACACCGCTGTTCTGGTTAGTACTCTTTACATCTTGAGCCTGTGTATAGAATGTGTACTCATTTATGTCATATCCTTGCCATGTCACAACTGTAAATGTTGGCCTTTTTACCAACCATGTCAGCATCTCACTTGACGAGCTCCTAACGATTTGCTCCTTCAACCATTGGTTGAACCTGACTGTTGTGTTGTCTCATGATCCAAACATCCGGTCGCTCTAGATTCCGTTGCCGAAGCACATCCTTGTGCTGGTCGACATAAGGGACCACTTCAGTCATGTGTTGTAAGACCGTGAAATGGGCTTGAGCATACGCGTCCATATCTAGAGTGATTGCTTTCCTTCCGATAGTTCTGATACCCTTGAGCCTCTCCTCATGATGAGATTGAGGTATATCTATCGGTTGAATCTAAGCCATATAATTGACATAAAACTCAATGACCTCTTCGCTTGCATAACCTTCGACGATGTTGCCCTCCGGCCGAGATCGATTCTGTAAATAGGACTTGAGAATTCCCGTGAATCTCTCAAACGGGTACATGCTACGTAGGAATGTGGGCCCGCACATTTTTATCTCCCACACAGCGTGAACAATGAGATGGACCATGATATCAAAAAATAAAGGAGAAAAATACATCTCAAGATGACATAGAGTCATCACCACCTCGTCTTGCAGAGCATCTAGTCCTTCAAGATCGATGATCTTCTGAGCAATTGTGTTAAAGAAATAACATAGCCTCATGATTGTCTCTTGGACTTTAATCAGCGAAATATTTCTAATTGCAATAGGGAGCATCTGTGTCATCAGCACATGGTAATTATGAGACTTCATGCCATTTAACTTCAAATCTTACATCGAAACAAGTTTCTTTATGTTGCTAGAGTAACCAGACGGAACTTTAACATCATGCAAGCACTGGGACACAGTTCTATTTTCTCGGCCTTGGAATAGAGTGTAATACGCAGGGGGAAGGTACGTTCGTCAATTATCTGTTTCTGTCGGTGCTAACTCAGACCTGACGTCCATATCAGCTAAGTCAAGCCGTGCTTTGACGTCGTCCTTTATTTTATCACGAATGTTCAGTAAGAGACCAATCAAGCTGTCACATATATTCTTCTCTACGTGTATGACGTCAATGCAGTGCCGAACATCTAGGTACTCCCAATAAGGTAAGTCCCAAAATATTGATTTTTTCTTCCTGATGTTCTTCTTATGAACCCTCAATTTACGTCCTTTTCCGAGGACAACATCTAAATTCTTAACCATATTATAAACCTCTTTTTCACTTAAATACGTTGGAGCTGAACTGACCTCCTTCTCTCCGTTAAATTGTTTCTTCATCTTACGGTATAGGTGAGCCCTCCGAAGGAACCGACGGTGACGCATGTACACGGTTTTACATGAGTGTTTCAGCCACACACTCTCGGTACCATCTAAGCAGTGAGTATAAGTTTTGGCACTTTTTGTACTCTGGCCCGATAGGTTAGTAAGGGTAGAATAATTATTTATGATGCAGAACAATAAGGAGCGCAAAGTGAAGTTCTCTCGTTTGTATGCATCCCATACCTATACCCTTCGTTCCACAGTACTTTTAGATCTTTCACCAATGGTGCTAAGTACGCATCAATATCATTCTCAGGTTGATTTGGCCCTTGGATAAGTATCGACAGCAAAATATATTTTCGCTTCATACACAACCAAGGAGGAAGGTTGTAGATGCAAAGAGTCACGGGCCAAATGCTGTGTCTGCTGCTCATGCTACTGAAAGGATTCATTCCATTTGTATTCAATTCAAACCTTATATTCCTCGGTTCTGCACCAAAATCTACAAACTTCTTATCGATGTTTCTCCACTGGGCGGAATCAGTAAGGTGTCTCAGCATTCCATCCTTCTTGCATTCCTCCGAGTGCCAACGCAGCAGTTTTGTCTTATTTGGATTTGCAAAAAACCGCTTCAAACAGAAATTATAGGAAGATACCATACCACCTATGCAGGAGGCCTTTTCTTCACCTCTGTTCCCTCGCCATCATCTGATTAATTGTTACATTTATATCGGGATACATTGCACACCGAATATACATGCATGTTTGCATACTCTTTACGGTAGAGGATACAGTCGTTCGGACATGCATGTATTCTTTCTATTTTCATTCCCAATGGACAAAGAACCTTCTTGGCTTTATACGTGGTTTTATGCAACTCATTTCCCTCCGGAAGCATGTCCGCTAAAAAATCTAGCAACGCCGTGAAACTCTTGTCGGACCAACCGTTGCTTGCCTTCAATTTCAATAGTTCAAGTATAGCTGACAATTTCGTGTACTTTGACTTGCAGCACGTGAACAAAGGTTTCTCCGAGTCCTCCATCAAGTCTTAAAATTTAACATACTCTCTCTCATCATAGTTCTCTTCTACATCACGAAGCATCTGATCCAGATTGTCATCGTGAAGCCTATCCGAATTCGAACCACAATCGACATCATCCGGCGGCATATCATTGACTTCACCCGCGATGTCATCCGACGGCATATCATTAACTTCACCGGCGGTGTCATCCGACGGCATATCATTGACTTCGCCATGACGGGTCCAACACATATACCCCTTTTTGAAACCCCTTCAAATCAAGTGCGCTTCAATCTGCTCTCGATTCTTAAACATCTTTAAATTCTCGTAGTCAATGCATGGACAATACATATATTCCACCATCTTATTCAACATGTCCTTCTCGGCAGCTCTTCTAAAAGCAAACACGCCATTAATGTACTTTTCACTCACACGGGTTACAGTATACATCCAACTTTGGTCCTATATTATGCACATATATAACAACTTAATTAGTATTAAAAACCACATGCATTGAGACTAGCTAAATCTAAATTAGCTAGATATTTCAAAGTATATATATAACAGTCACCGAAAATTAGTTGGATCTAAATTTTGATGCAACGAAAAACAAATTTCATTACTAACCATATCTAGGGCAACCAAGAACTTGATGAATTTTCAATGCTCTCCTGCCAAATGAGCCTTTTCCCACCAAATTAAATGGCCTGAAAGCCTTGTCGCCTCCAACTGCAGCATCGGCTAGATCTGGACTGAAATGAAGGGTTCTGACACGCACAATAAATACCTGGTCGGATTATCACAAACGGTTTTTAATAAAACCCATCTGTGGTAATGGAATAGCACAGACGGTTTTTTGTTAAAAACTGTCTGTGATGTTCCAGTATCACAGACGGACCTTCTGTGATACTCCTTTTTCCCGCCACAAACACCACAAACAGTCTCCAAATTAAAATCGTCTGTGATAGTGTACATCACAGACGGTTTCACAAAACTGTCTTTGATTTGACGTCTAGTATTAGGCTTTCTGTAGTAGTGATATTAAAAATAACTTGGATTTGTAAGGTTTGTTCCCACTAATAATTATACCTTATCTAGATTACAATTTTCATGGTTGTGTTACTTTTTTAATAATTCTTAGACCTCGAAATGCATCCATGCGATCAATATGTTGTATGATCATGTTTAAACCCTAACAAATGTCACGTACATCTCGTATTTTTGTAAATTTATAATACACTGATTCTGTACTGCAGGACAATCAGAATATTTTCGATCGTGAAACAGCGAAATCCATGCACAACCGACACACACACATGCATGCATGTTGGTACTTGGTACATCGATCATCCACATAGATCCATCGATTGGTGGCCAGTACTATACATGTGCTGGTCGATCAAGCACATTATTGTGTTCGAAAAACCTGCGTACACTGCCGATCGATCTGTCCTGGACAAACCAAAACTACGGTAAGTACCCCACATAGCTAGCTAGTTCTGTTGCCTGCACCAGTGCGTGCATATGAACTCAAAAGACTGCATCGAACACCGTGGAAACGTATACACATGACAGCGTGTGTTAGTTGTATATGTGCTAGCTTTGGTAGCATCTAGCAAACAATGCCTCTTGCAGGATTGCATGTGATAGGTGATACCCATGGGGACATGCAGTGTCATATAGCGAGCGGTTACAGTGTATAAAACACTTGTAGATCACTATATATATACTCCTGTAGAAATGACTATTATACATGGATGCATGTGTGCAGTTTACTATATATATGTGTGTGTGTTGTGTCGCGATCGTTGCCGCGTTCGGATCCTAAGGATGACCAGAGACCAGCAGAGAGAAGATTGCATGATGGATAGCTATGATCGATAGCGATGGATCAGTCGGCGCCCGTGCATCACTCGACACCAGAGATTCCCTCTCTTTACCTTACCTTACCTTTCTGCTTCTCTTCTCGTCTTAAAACTGGTTTATTTCTTGATGCATATAGGAGGCAAGCCATGCATGAACTTCATCATGTCATGATCAATCTCACGTGAGTGGCATAAAGTCGCGGTTGATCGATGTATATGTGTGTCCAAGAAGAAACGACCAACAGTTTTCTTGGAGTTTTGATCGATACGTACGTGTGATCAGTAGTTTTTCTTGGGCTATGTGATCCATCATACGAGAAGAGCTGTCAAGGACTTAAGATCGATCGGTAGAACTTTGATGTACTGATCTCAGCGTATAAGATGGAATAATCGTCAGTCTTTTCGATCCTATTAGCTACCCTGATCCGCTGCTAAATTAGTTCTTTTTAAGTCCAACTTCTTACATTTTAATCATTAGTATCTACGAAAGTATCCATATTGGTCTAAAAAAGAACATTATAGATCCGTTGCGAAAAGAACTTCAGAATATTACGTATTTATATTTTTAACATGTTTTTATATAAAAAAATTGTGGTCAATGGTGTGCATTTGTAGAGCGTAGAGGCAATTAATAAAGGGTTTTTAAACCTGGGGCCGAACACAAACTGTTGCTATATATAGGTGGAGCTGCTTTCGTTTTTTCCGGCAAACCAGCTGGTTTTGCCTTCTTATATATTCTGAAAATTTCAAACTTTTTGTTGCGGTTTGGGATATATGCTAGAAGCAATACAGAAGTTGATATGAACATCAGTCAAAGGTTTACAAATTTACATAATCTTCCCACACAACAATAAGGTCGACCTTGCTTGCAGCTGCATGAACAGCAAAGAAGCGCCCTCGTGATCCTTGATACATGAAAATACAAGAGCTGGCCAATTGTGGTGGTGTTCCTTACTCAATACGTACTACCGCTAGCCTTGCTAGCGGTGGCTGTCTCTTTGCCAAAAAATCCAGAGGTTCGAAAGGATGGGAATGGACAGGTGTGTTTGGACCATTTTTTGACGGATATAGGAAGAGACAAGCAGGCGATTTGGACCAGTTTGAAACTATGGAAAGCTGCTTAGATGTGTTTCTTTGGGGGGTTGTTTGTGTATCCAATGCAGATAGATGCGCATGTTTGCCACACCGGCAGGGAATACGGCAGACCAACAACTCCATTTGTAGAATATATTTGACTACATAAATTGGACGTCGGTTCTTGTTGGTATCCTATGTTTTGAGTTTATACACACACACACATACATACATACTCCCTCGGTCCCTCGCATTTTTTTCACATCACGTTTTATAGTATGAGCGATCGAACTTTTCTATATTTTTCACCGATTCAATCATTGGAAGCTTATGTTGCTAGCTAGTGTCTGGTCCCATGAAAGCTAGCAATGCTAATGTCCCAAGGTGTTCTTCGGCTGACATGACGTCCTTTTCCTTGAAAGAAAAATGACTCGTTTCTAGACCGACTAGAACGGTTGAGAGAGCGATTCTGCGTTAAGATATGCTCTCCCGAGATACAAGCCTAGAGTGTGTTTTTTGACAAAGTTTTGATGTATATTGTTATGTAGTTTGTTATGCTACATGCATGTACCAGCTTATTCTCTCCCTTGTCAAGCGATGTCTTGACCATCTACTCATCGTCGCAAATTCTCTCTGGCAGCGGCGGCGGCGGTATCCTCCCCGGGGAGCTTCGTGGCCATTTGTATTGAGGATCGTGGTTCACCGGGTCCTCCCACCTTACATTTTGTACATGGGCACCGGGGGCACGTCGAGGCGGCGGGCCATCAGCCACAGGCATGGTGGCTACCGGGGCAATGACAACATGAGTGTTTAGGCTTTGGTGTTGGGCGAAACTGAGCCATCAGAGTGAGGTTTTACATGGGAGTTGGCGGTGGAGGAAGGGGGTGCGCGGAGCAGAGGGGGAGGAGGCGGGTGGCGCCGTCAGCTGCAGTGTAACGATCCGTACTATCACTACATAGGTAATAGCATCAATTTGTGATTATTACCAAATAAAATAGAATAATTTTCTATTTTATTGACTAATAAGTAACACCAGAGTGTTGCAGCAGAATAAAAATTAGAGACAGTTCTATAATATTACAATAGCATTGCCACGTAAGGATAAAATCTTTAACAAGACTAAACAGTTGCCTCATTATTACAATACCACTAGGGACAACAGTACTTCTACCCAATAATTACACAAGTAATACTGAAATTTTACATATACAAGTATACTATTATACCCTAAGTTCCGTCTACAATCTACTAGCAATCGGTTACTCGTCCCACATCACATATAGGGCATCCACCTCATGAACATCATATTTAGGGTCAACTGCATCCCTCTCGGCATAGTTGCTCTCCACATAGGCACTATTCGTACCGGATAGATCTCTAGACAGACTACTCTCTAACAAAGGAAAATATTAGCAAGGGTGAGTATAAGGTATTCAGTAAGAATAGCAAATATGCAACTGTATGTACATTCACTAGCATCCATGGATTCTATCTCATCTCATATCATATATATATTGAAAAAGTGTTTTTTATGGTGGAAAAGAATTTCATATTTTAAATTTAAAAATCTACTAATCACTGACATACAAGATAAAGACCCCTATTTGGTCCTTGTAGCCTCTAATCCAGGAAATAGACGTGAATTCACGATTTGTATAGCATTGTACAAGCTTGTATTACTTTAATGATAGCTACTCTGATTTTTATAGAAAGTGGTTCTTTACATTTCCTAAGATGCAATGTCTAAATTAGAGTACATAACTTTTCTCTCTATTTTCATATATTATACCTCCACCTGACTATTCATAGTCGTTGGTTCAAGGCGGTCTCTTATCGTCATCCAACATCCACCCGGACTCACTTTCACCTGACACTCCACTTCAATAAATATATGCGTCAAGCTTATCCTTTATAGCCCTGAGTACAATTGAGACCTTACCCGTGAAATTCCCTAGATAAATCTACGTACCCATTTATGGAGTGTATAATAATATGATAGAGTTATTAATTCTACCCGTTCTAGATGGGACCATAGTCGATACGACAGATACAATCCATTATATGAGTGAAAGAGGTTAAGTCCTTAGATTACATCCACATGTAGAGGGTCCCAGCCTTACTCTTTACTCTTCCCATGGGTACCCTCCACCCACCAGATATTTACACTACAGGTCAACTACTCCTTCATTAAGCCCACTACATTTCTATTTATCATGCTCCCATCATTCATCCGGATTAAGTCAAAATTCATTTGATGCAATTGATGATAACATTGTAATAAGAAAATATTTGTTTTAAGTAAAGATACTCTTGTCAAGATGGTTTTGGTAGCACACCTCCCTTGGTTCTCTCTCTCTTGAGTGCACACCTCCCTCACCCTCATACACTATGTCCTCGACCAAACCTCTTGGGCCACTAGTTTTTTGTACATTTGAGATGCCATTGACTGAAAATAGGTTGGGTGTCACCACTCCAGATCGGGTCACACTAGTGATACCGACTAGGTCACCACCACTCGGATCCGCCACTGACGCTACCATCTGTAGCACTTCCCCAATGAGCTGCTCTCTCGGCCATGCCTAGTCGCCTGGCTCAACCTCCCTTGGTTGTCACACAGCCAAATCCGTCGCCTGTGATGACGATTCAACGCTGCTTGGGTCCCCGTGTGCTCTAGATGCAATTTCCCCTTTTGCCCTTTTGATTTGGGTCTTGGTGATTTTGTTTTCTAAGTTTTTGATTTTGATTGTGGCTTCTGTTGTTGCTTTGCTGATGATGTTGGCGAGGTGGAGTTGCTCCGGCCTTGGTGTGCTGTGATGGGGTTGTGCGCTAGGGAGCATGGTGGAGTACTTCCAAGTGTGCATGGTCTAAGGTCGTGGCGCCGCCTCACTACTGTGAGCTAGCTACACCGCTTCTCATGCGTTTCATGGATCTAGCTGGCTCGATAAGCTTCTACCCCCTAGTCCCCTCCTCTACCTACTCTAGTGGTGAAGCTTGGTTGTGGTGCTACGATTAATGTGGATTTGGATGTAATACGAGAATTATGACTAGTAGGGTACCTTGGTCAATTTGGTTGGGCTTGATTTGGTGTCGGCCTTGTGCACCCCAGTTTCTCCCCACATGTTCACGATGGTCCCGGCCTTCTCCATGCTCTTCTTGGTGCTCACTTTCCCCTCCTTGCTGGTCTTGGCATGGTGGAGCTTAGGTCTCTTCTCTCATGTCCTCTGGCTTCTATGGGTTGGATTTAGGGAATAGTGGATGGATCTAAAGATGGGTTTCTTGCCCTGGGCTGCACTTTGGTTTAGGATAGCAAATGCTTTCAGTCTCCCTCTTGGATCCTTTCTAGTCCTTACTCTTCTGCTCGTTGCCACAGGGGTTGGGCTGTGGACTCATAGCTAGAGCTAGGAGTCGGGCCATGTCATGCCGTGCTCTGCCGGCATGGGCCTAATGTGCTTCGGGCCATGCTAGCTTGTGCTAGCCCAACATGGCCACACCATTGTGACATGCCATGCTAGCCCAACTCATCTCCGATGAGGCCCAGTTACCTTGCTTCTCCATGTTCTATTCCGAAAATTATTCTTCTCGCCACCCTATGTCATTGTCACCGTAGACGTCGTCAGCGTGCTCCGTTTGACGTGCCGCCAATTCCTACATGCGCCTCGGGTCATTAGCAACCCATTGGCTTCACCTTCCGTGCCTTTCCTCGCCGACGACACGGCCAAAAACAGTGAACAGTGCTGCTGCCCGTTACTGTTCATGCGGGAATATTCCTTCGGAATATTCCTGATTTTTCCTTTTTCAGCATTTTCTGATCCGACAATCTTCCAATCGCTCGTTCTCTTCCGTCCGAACTCCGAATCAGGTGATTTAAGTTTCTAAATTCATCTAAATTCACAATCTATTTTTCAGTATATATTTCATAATTTTTGGATTTTCTCGACCGCCCTTGGTTGAGTCTCCTCACTGCCGGAACACTACCGCCACTGCCGCCTGAGTTATGTCATCGCTCCAACTCGCCACTGACCACCTTCCAACCACTTCTGGTATTGCACAAGAGCACCAATGCACTCCTCGCAATCCCCTCTCTCTTTTCTTCACCTCGCCACCCTCCGCTAAGCAATTTCCCAGCAGGAGTGTCTCTTTCACGACACCGACGCCACCACTACCAAATCTTCGACGGGACCACGCGCACCTCCTTCACCCTTTTTCCGAGCCAAAATATGACCGAGTACCCGCGCCGACAATAAAGAATGATCTCGGGCCTTCGACTTCGACTCCGCCTTTGAACCGACCATGGTTGTTGGACCGCTTTAACCTTTGAACCCTCGAGCCTCCTCGAACGCCCTTCGTCTCACCGCCCACTCGACGTCCGACCTCTGCAGTCGTCAGATTCTTTCGACCACTCGCATAAATCCAATTCTTCCGACCTTTGTACAATTCCGACCGGTCTTCTCACGAGATCTTAGACTTGCACTTTGGAGTCTCTATTTCGACTTTGACCTCCGCAACTTCAGCAAGCGTGACCGACTGGTGTCGTGCTATGTCAGCCCTAGCCTAGCCTTTCATACCTATAGACGGTGGAGGTGGCGGTGACAATGTGTAACATCCCAAAATTTTGCATTCTCTAAAATTAATTCCAAAATAATTATTTAAAAATATTTGGATTTTATTTGGATTATTTGTGTGGAATCCATGACCAGTGGGATGGAAGAAAGATATCAAAATCCCGATTCCAATCTGAATTCCCAATTCAAATTTCAATTCCATTCCCACCTAGAATTCCAATATTTGAATTCAAAATTTGAAAATTCAAATTCAAATATCTAGATCCCGAAAATCAAATCTCACATGGAAAAATGCCATTTTATTTTTGCCACCTAGCCCGACCTTTCATACCTATAGGCGGTGGAGGTGGCGGTGGTCCAATCTAATTTTTTCCTTAGCCTATTCTTTTATTTTTCTTATTTTTCTCTCTAATTTTTTCCTTGGCCTATTCTTTTATTTTCTTATTTTTCTCTCTCTTTCTTTCTTTCTCTCCTCTCATCTGCTCTCCTCTCAGTTCTTGTAGCATGAACAGTGCAGATGAGCATGCTGTATCTTCAAGCTTGAACGCGAGTGTTTCGGTTTGAACGCAAATAGCACAAAAATATTACCTTCGCTCTTTCTCCCATAACTTTCCACTCGAGCATCTGAATTCAATTCCATCTAAAGCACTGCGATCCTAATAGCACCGTGCATTCATCACCAAAGTCAATGCTTCTGTTACCACATTCCATAAGTGCTTTAATTGCCATTTTTTCCACCAATTTCTGAAAACCGAACAGCCACACGAAATTTCTCATGTTCCCAGCGATTCGAGTCATGAGAGAGCCTATAAATTGGCACACCAACACGTCCTCTATCTCTTTTCATCCCCTCAAAATCTCAGAACCAAAGGAGCCTCGATGATGATGAATTACTCATTTTTTCGAACGTTGGTCATTACCGTCGAATTGGGCGTTCATCTTTCCGGTTAAAATCTTTAACTTTTGATCGTGTCATCTCATGTCTTAGCATCCCAGCAACTCATCCATCATTTTTATTTAATTTTTCATGCAGCCAATCAACGGGAATTAAGCTTTTCGTGAAATCGGCTATTCTTGGTTTCCGACGTCGATTCGTCGCCCTCGGTGAGCGCTTTTCCAATTCCTTGCTGCTGCACCATCCCTACCACATTATCTACCTATTCCATATCTTCATTTGTTCAATGCCTTGCCGAAAAGCCCCGCGTCAGAGCACCTCTGTTCTTCATGGATGTCGCCGTGGCTAGGCCAATTGGGTTGTCGTTCAGCCGAATCGAGAGCACCATTGTATTCCTCGGGCTAAGTCCATGCTCATGCCCCCTTTGTTTTCTTCGGAATGCCATCGGTTCGTCGGAGCCCTGTGTGAGCCGCGCCGCTGTTCAAATTACGCCGTCAATCAGACTGTGCCACCGACGCCATCGGATGCCGCTTGCTGCACTCCAGCAGAAGATCCATAGCTCGGGCCCTTGCGGACCCCATTTCCCCGTGGGTCGTGCGATTCTTCTTTTTCTCTTCCTCGCCGGCAAGTTGCCGCGGCTGAGCAACACCAGCACCTCTTCTTGTTCGCTGGACGCAAGCAGCACGGCTGCAAAAACCAAAAGTTCACGTTTTCTATTATTTCATGTGACAAACTTCCAAATGCTCATTCTCCCTCATTTGAACTCCAAATCCAGTGATTCAAATTTCTAAATTCATCTAAAATCATAACCTTTCTCCAGATATATATTTTATATTTTTATGATTTTATTTGTATTTATTCTTTTTCTTGTATTTGTCGTTTCGCGCGTAGAACCCGACGTTGCCAGAGATTTTTCCGAGCAGCAGCCCGAAGGTCCAGATAGCGTGCAAGAAGGCAAGTCTCCTTTGATCATCTTGCGCCTATGTTTGCCAAAATCATTTTATTATTTTAAATTTAGATGCATTGCTATGTTACATAAAATGATAACTTTTGTCGTAAGGTTATTGGTTAATCCAATAATTGTTATACCCTCTTTTGATGTTGATTACCATGTACCTTTGTAACCTTAGGTTTTCTTTTGACTCATTAATGGGTTTAATAATGTTTCTTGATAAATATTAGAGCGGTAGTAAATGCTTAGTCAAGCTGTCAACTCTTATAACCTTTTGGGAGGGGAAAATGTTATTAAATCCATAAATGATTGTTTTTACCAAATGTTTGTCATAGGTGCTGCCATTGGTTTATAAATAAAATAAAATGGTGGAAATTAGTTTTAGACTTGGGCGGATGGTAAGATTGGATTGGTGCGGAATAGATCGAGATCTTGTAAAGTGTATATTCTGCCCTAGTCAAGTAAGGACCGACGCTTGTGATTGTCCAGATTGAGTACTACCGTACAACCACAAGTCTATATAGGTATGACCTAGCTGATTAACTTACGGTAGTTTAGTTTTGGTACCACCAGTCGTTAGTGGGTGCTAGGGATTTACTAGTTTACTCATAGTGAGGAACAGAGATTTACTATACTCATATGGCGCAAGAGGGGGCTTCTGACTGTGGTGGATTTAACCCTTCAGTGGTGAAACCTCAGCGGGTGGTGTCTAACTAAACTAGAGTGAGGTAAAAGCTTTGTGATATTTTATCTGGGTCTCGTGCCAAAGGAAGCATGTTGACTATTAAGATAATTTATCTCTTGTGGGAAAAATGTACAAACTCTGCAGAGTGAAAACTATTCGAATAGCCGTGCCCATGGTCAAGGGCGGGCAAGGAATGCATTCCCATGGTAGATCTTTGGTTTTGGTTTCAAAGTAAAGATTTTGGGAACTCGAGAGTGGTTGGAACTCTCGAGAGTGTAGCCTGGTGGATGGAACCAGTGCGGGTGGATGTAACCGTCGTCTTGAATCTTGGTGGATAGAGCCTTTGTAATAGTGTTGGTGGTTGGAACCTTCACTAAGAAATTGTATCTAGTTTCAGTATTGCAATTATTTTTTTAAACTGCTGCTTTTGAAATTACATAATGGTATTTGAAATAAAATGCTGCTTTATGCAAAAGAACCATAAGAACCTTCCTTTGTTAAGCCCTGCATCTACTGCATCTTTCCCAAGACTTGCGGAGTACTTTATGTACTCACATGCTACACTTTAAAACAACTCTCAGAGGAGGTTGAAGCTCAAGAGGCTGATTACGACTACTTCGTGGATGGATTCGACGAAGGCTATCCGGATTTCTAGGCTGTGTTTCCCCAGTCAATTGCTTGTGGCGCATTGATGGGCCTTGTTTTAGTTCCTTTTGCTTCCGTTGTAATCCTTGTTTGGTGTGAGGTTTTGAAACCTCATATGTAATAAAAGACTTCAAGGTCTATAATCTTTATTACTGTAATAATGCGTTGTTGGTTATGTATCATTACTGTTTAACTGTGTACACTAGCTTTGATCTGGGACTATTGCTGTAATACACAGAAGATTCTGGAGTGGCTGCTCTGGGGTCTTACACAATGGTGGATACAACCACCATATTCATTTCCCTCATGCTGTGGTTATACCCTACGCTTACATCTCTAATGCCTCTCGCCATTGAGTCTTGCTCAGTCGCGGCCACAGGCGCTGCGACTCCTCGCTTGGCCACCTCCACCATGTCCCTATCGTTGTGGTTAGGCACCGACGCTGTTCCTGCACACTGCAAAGGCTAGAACGACAGCATGGGTTGGCGCATAACCCATGTGAGCCAGCTAGAGTCCCCTATGCACACATTGGGGCCATAGAGCATGCTATCTCGCTGCTCAGTCTGGAACTTAAACTCCCACAAATGTCAAACAACGAGGATGTGGGGCAGTGGGCACTATAGTGCAAGTGGGGATGTGGTTGTGTTGGACTTGGAGCCAGACACCCTTGACTCAAACATGGCATGGTGGGGCTGGTGTGGTGGGGGTTGATGTCGTGGAGGGGCGACAGATCTGTAGAGAGGGGAGGCAGTGTGGAGAGGGGAGGCGTCATGGAGGGGTGGCGGCGCTGTGGAGAGTGGTGGCCAGTGGGGATGAACAAAGGGACAAGGAGAAATGGGATGTGATGGATGGATGGAGAAGAAAGTGGATGGGGAAGAAAGTGAAGGGAGAAGGAGAAATGGGATGGGATGGATGGACCATGCATAGGCGGTCGCACGTGCAAGAGAAGAAAAAGAGACGAGAGAAAAAGTGTGGGGAAAGAAAAAGAGAGGATAAAAATGATAGATTTCAAGGAAAAGTGAAAATTTCTTAATATTTTACAGATATAATGTTATTGCCTCATTAAAAACATTATGCACCAAAGTGGGGCTCTCCGAGTAAGGAAAAGAGTACATTAACAACATGCATACATACTAACTACTCCTCAATGTCTAGATTGTTCATATGTTCAATGTTAGTGTACACCTGCACGATCTCAGGATCCTCTAGTTGATGCTGTTGTCACTCTTTAGCCAATCCCAGTCCTTATCGTATGTGATTGCCTCCACCATCCTAGGCATGAGAGATAATCTCTTTTCTTCAATTATTCTCTCTATCATGATGAACATCACTATAACATCATGTTTTCAGAGCTATTTGATGTTTTTAAAACAAAAATTCACCATTTAGATTTTTGTGCAATTAATTCAAACTTAAAGTAATTTTTTATTCATCAAAAGGATTTAATATGACTAAAATAAATATTAACATTTGTTGGAAGTATTTTATTTGGGTTCTTTGTGTATCAAAGATTTTTTATTTTTCTAGAATTTTTTCGGGTTTATTTGCTACTTTCTAGAGCTTAATTTATTTTCTTCCAATTCTTAAATTGGAAAATTCTTAAAAATCCAAAATGGGTAGTTGGGCTGAAACCCATTAAACCCTTTGGCCCGCATCTTTGCTGTCTGCTACCGACCGTCTGATCTTTCGCTGTGCCACACGTTGTCCATCCAACTGCCCTAGCACGACTCATTATCTTTGAGCCGGTCATTACGACAGACTCCTCGACATCTATGCTGTCGCCGCCCTAGACTCTAAGCCGTGTTCAAGCCAGCCATCCTTGGCGTTCGTGTGTATTTAAGTCGTTGCCTTTCTCATTTTTTGTATATTGCAACTGACTTCGCTCATGCGTCCTCGTCGTTCGTGCCAATCCATCGTCGTCTTCATCACCGTATCGTCATCTTCATCTTCGCCACCGTCCCCACCATGTGCCGTCGGACTCCGCCACCCAAGCGGTCTCCGTCGTCGCTCACCCACACTACCAGTGAGTCCCTGCCGACCAGTCGTCGTTCATCGTCTCGCTCCGGCCACTGCATCACCCTGCTACGCCGCTTCTCGGTCTGTGTGTTTGCTGTTGCCCCACGCGTCCATTCGCCCTGCCACGCCGACATCACCTTGCACCCGCGCCTCGTGATTTTTGCCTCCTCCGTGAACCCAGTCTATCGTGAGCCAAGTCACTGACAACTGGGTCCGACCTATCACCGCACAGTGTTGTAGACCCATGAGCCAGCCGAGCCAAGTCAGCTTACCATGTAGGCATCCATGTCAACCCTAATCCAACATATCAGCCACATGTCATGCGACATGGATGCCACGTCAGCCAACCAAGCCGTCCCAAGTGCCATGTTAGCATGCCATGTGTTTGGCCACGTCAGCAGCCACATCAACCCAAATTGTCGTGTCAGTAACCCAGTCGTCTGAGCACTATTCCATGAGCCAGGTTCACCATAGACTCACTATTCCATGCACCCAGTCCACAACACAGTAGCTTTTCTCAATTTCCAGTATTTTCCATCCATTTAATTTTCCAAGAGCCCGTTCTTCTCCGTACTAGCTCCAATTGACCTATTTTTTTCCTAAATTTATCTAAAATGGGCTCTATCTTTTGGTTGTTATTAACTGAGTAAGGTCAAGGCAAGTTGTGTTCTTTTATCATGTTGAATCTAGTTTTAAAATCAATTTATTTATTATTTTATTTTAAATTATCATGTATTGTTGTTTTTATTACAAACATTTGTACCTAGCAGGTATTGTCCAATTTGATTAATCCCTCATACGATAATTTGAATGTCGTGATTCCATTGCACCATAGGATGGGTAATTATCGAGTGATATAATACTAGTTGTCACATGGGTTATACATTTATTATGCTTAGCCATGCTTATAATCACGTTAGGTTTGTTATCACATATGATCAATTAATTAATTTTGACTTAATGAGATATTAAATCATGGTTGTAACCACATTTATAAAATTTATGTGCCATGACATTGGTGTGTCATTGGTGTTGATTATACAAAATAGTTTTTACTTGGGTGAGTTATTATGCAGTAAAGGGGGAAGTGTGGATAGCACTTCGAGGGATATGGACATCTCACTTAAGTAATATCTAATAACTTAACTTTGTGCACCACTAATCTGAGCCTTACTGTGTAACCACATGTTTAGCATGAGATAGATCTGTCTTATTAATTTGTAATATTTTAATTTTAATTTTGCCATTATGATAAACATGTGTGTTGGTTAGACATTTCCACGAGGCGCAAGTGGGGGCAATTATCGACTAGGTGATTAATCTACTCGACAAAAAAAGGTTAGCGAGCAAAGTTGAGTTTGAGCATTGTAAAAACCTTGTTGTGATTTTCTTTTACGTAGAGACAATCATAACATGTGGATAAAGTTATGCAACCTCTGCAGAGTGTAGAACTATTCGAATAGCCGTGTCCCTTGTTATCGACAATGCTCAGTGATTTCACACGAGGGGTAGAGTTTTCATAAAACTTGGATGGGTTAAGTTTGAGTGAATGGTCAGTTCACTTATGGTTTAATCAATTCCTTTGATTATTTACTTATTAATTCAGTCTTTTCTTTAAAGTTCGCTTTTAATCTATTTATTGTATTTATTTTAAATTATTACTTTCTACAAAATAACCACTCATCTATCATTTGGTATACAAAATAAATATTATATTGCATCATTGTTACAAATGACTTGCTGAGTATCCAATGTACTTATAGCTTTATGCCTATTGTTGCTCAAGTTAAAGACGAGAAACCATATCAATTGGAGATACCTGAAAAAGAATATTTTGACAACTTCATGGATTAGGACTTTGCCCCCACAGTCAATTGCCTGTGGACATGTCGAATGTCTACTACACTAATTTCTGTTTCCCGCTGCTAGTTTCTTAAGCCCTTTAGGCTATTAATTTTAAGCTTGGTCATAAGGTCGTAATTCTGATAATTATTAATGTTTGAGTCTTTTTCTTTATTAATCATGTCTATGGTTGATATTTCATCTATATTTACACTATGTGCACTAGCGTGATCCTAGACTAGTGCACTATGCACAGAGAGTTCGGATTTGCATATTCGAATCTCGACAGAGGTGGTATGAGAGACATATCAACTGTAGAACGAAGCTCTAGTTAGAATGGTCACCTTAGCAAAAACTTCAAAAGCTATTTTCAAAATCAAACCAACCAAATTGGATATTTAGTAAATTCTATATTCTCTTTTCATTATTAAGATTCTTGCTCTTCACCTTATTCTAAAGTTGGTTTCCAATTCCCTAATTTGACTCCTCCTTTGTGATGCATTAGATGTGCCGAGCATCCCACGACCAGAGTGGAGGTTGGCATGGACTTCTTTGAGTTTTACTAAAGAGTTTTGGATTAAAGAGGCAACCTATTTATTTCACCAAGGATAAGAAGATGAAGGGCCAACGTACAGGATGCATCACTAGATTGTACTTCACCACAAGAATTGGCAGCCAAGTTCCTCACCATAGTTGAAGTACACCAGCACTTGTGGAGCATTGTCTACGCAAGGAGCCACATACAAGGCTATTCGACATCTTTGCAAGCTGTACAAGATTAGTCTATTAAAGTTCATTTGGAAGTTCGAAAAGCAATATGCAGCCACTCCCAGGGTAGTAGAACAAGAGAAAGCTATGGAGGAACCACCGCCGCTGACGATAGTATCTTTACCTTCACCTACGCCATCCAGTCCAAAGGAGAGGCGATGTATAAAGACCAACCGCTAGGAGTATCTTTGACACTTCGTTCTAGTCATAGCAGAAGAGTAGTTGTCGCAAGTCTGCAACTCGTGGGTGTTCCACAGTGACACAGAGGCAGAGTTAAGTGATGCGGATACACATGTTGATGTTGATGTGACCACGCCACAAACGACCATAATTCCCAGAATAAACAAAAGGTGAATTCGTTTCTTCGGTTTCAATTTGTCTTAAATGAGAATATGATGCTATCTAATGATGAGAACATCCCAGCTACTTCCACATCTAGTGTGCATGAGAATGTTCACAAAGCCGAACCTACGATATAAGAACCAATGACTCGAGCGCGAGTGCGTCAATTTAACTATCAGGTGAAAGCATTCCTAAATTTGTATACAAATGTACCAAAGAATAGAATACTATTTAATCCTTATGATAATTGTATACAAATTGTCCTTAGGAACCATAGAGAAGGACCACATGAGCCCAAATATACAAGTGAAACCGTCAAGCCCAAACCAAGTCCCTGTTCACGAGTTCGACTCAGACTTAGCCTATGATGCGTCTACTTCAAATGGCCATAACTTTTTATCCAGAAGGAATCTTGAGGTTCATGAGTATTTGTTAGAAAGATTTTGATGTCTAATTTCAGATGGATCTGGCTCCACCTCTAAATTCCTTCTTTGCACACCGCAATTACCAAAATAATCCAATGTTGACTCAGCCTGACAGGACCGACTTTAAATGCTCATATATTTCGCATCAAGAGTCCATTTGGAATATGTGAGTACAGTATGGAAAACTTATCTCATCCTCTTTTCAACGGATCTGGCCCCATCTGAAAATTCCTTCTGTGCACGTCACAATCATCAAAACAATCTTTCGGTTTTAGAAACGAAGATAGAATCCGATAGGATTTGATTACTTCACATGTGTTGAAATCTTTCCATATGCAAGGCCTATGTGTCCCTATAAATAGAGACTCCATTGGCCATGTAATACAAGCCACATTTGAGAAAAATTATTCTGTGAAAGATATTGTTCGAGTTACTTATGATTGCCGAAGTTCCAAAGGGAATTAGAAGTGTTCTTCAATCAAGATTGTTCAGCCTTTCCGCTGAAAATTGGGTGTATGATAGATCTTCGCTTGGTGGTCGGTGAAATCGGCGTGAGTGTGTTTTGGTGTATTAAAGAGTATTCATCCCTAGCATTAGCATTAGAGGATCATTGCGATTCATCAAGACACCTATGAGTATCCATCCTACTTCGAGAAGATCGGGCAACCCCGTATCACCTTGGTATTAGAGCACGGTTTATTCGGTAGGATCTTATCCCTTTACTTTTAGATTGATTTATTTCTTTTCTATAGTCCATTAAACCAAAAATTGCAATA
This sequence comes from Melocanna baccifera, assembly GCA_036346265.1. NCBI lineage: Eukaryota > Viridiplantae > Streptophyta > Magnoliopsida > Poales > Poaceae > Melocanna > Melocanna baccifera. The sequence goes on from CM070702.1 coordinate 7,622,433, forward strand.
ATAAAATCCAAACCCTAGTTTCATATCTGTTATTTTTGTGAGTTTTATCAAGTCTTGATCTATTAGAAATTTTATTTACGTGCTGATCATCGTGTCTTTTGTGCAGCTTAATCTTTGCGTATTAATTTTTTTTGAAAATCCACTAGTTGATCTTTCAATTAGCATCCAAAAACAAAGATTCAATTCACCGTTTGAATTCTTGATCTTGTTGTCCACATAAGATTTTTTTGTATCTTGGAATATCATATCTGAATATATCTAGGTTTCCTTTTTCTTGTTTGATTCGGCCGCATGAAACTCTAGCTGTAACAAGTTTGCGCCGAAAAGAATCCTAGTTGGACACGTCCGGACAGTCCAAATTTTATTGTGGTCTGTGTTCCAAGCGTCTGTTGAGGTTTTTACTTAAATTCTTTAACCCTTGAGACTAGTCTTTGATAATTGCTTTAGGGCTGTTCTACAATTATCTACACGTTGTTGAAAACTTTAGACTTGCGCAGAATCAAGGAACAATTAAAACCTAGTTCGGTCTTGAGTATAAAAGAGCAGCCGATTAAAAAAAGAGAGAGATAAGCCATGGCTTGAGTATAAAAGAAAAGAAAGCATTGGCCGAATTTGGATGAGTTAATCTTAGTCCATAAATTCATATTGTGTATTTAATTTCTTTGAGCAATCTTGTGCCCTTAAATTCATATTATTGTAATTGGCTAGCGTCTCTCCTTGTACTTGGTGCAAAATGAGCTAATATTTTCTGATTGTTTCTTTTAGCTCATTTCTTTGTTTGCATTGAGTTACATTGATCATTATGTGTGCGTTCATATATTTCACTTATATTTTTTAGATCAGCACATAGACAAAAGTTTTCTAGTTTGAATTATTATTTAATTCAACAATACCGTGAATTTCAGATGGTGTAGGATAAATACTTTCTAACCAAACTCCACTAAATATCCTTTGCCGTGTAATTGTTGGTCACTTTTAAATCCGCTTGATCATCACTTACTATTGTACCCACCACCAAGTGTAAGTTTCTTTTTGGCCTCAATTCACTTTGGAAAGATAAGAACTTTACTTGGTGAGGAAAAAGTAAGATAGAGTGAACTCCACATATCGTATATATGTTATGGTATTTATGCATTCATTGTGCCACTAATCGTGACAGGTGGAGACGATAATATGGGAGAAGAGCATACCCCGATGGGTCATTTTCAATTCCAAGCTTCGAGGGGGACTTTGCGCAATGAGTTCGCCGCCACTTCTTCCACCTTGAAAGCGTAATTCAAGACAAAGATCAACAATTTCGCGTAAGATATGAGCATTAAATTCAATCATCAAATGAAAGTGTTACGATCGAACATCGTGAATGATATTGTGCAGGCACTTCATCCACAACAAGAAGAAGATAACTTTATTCCTTTCTATGGAAGTGAAGATCCAAGGGAGTATCTTAAGTGGGAATGGCAAATGGAGAAACTATTTAGATTTTAAAAGCTTCCCAAAGCCCAAGAGGTGATGCGTGCCACAAGAGAATTTAAAGATTATGCTTATAGTTGGTGGCAGCAACAATTTGGAAAAGAATTCATTAAATCTTGGTCAGATTTGAAGGCACTTATGATGAGAGAATTTGTGTCAGTCTATTATGCACGGGGATTGTTTCGCCATCTGGAGAGTATCACACAAGGAAGTAACACTGTTCAAGAATATCATTTTGAGCTATAAGATGCATTACGTCGGGCCGGTGTCACTAGTGCATTAAGAGAAAAGGCATACTTTAAAGGAGGATTGAATTCTAAGATCGCCGCTACACTTCAGCATAAATATTTTTGTAGTGTGCACGATCTTGTGAATTGCGCCATTAAAGAGGAGAAGAGTGTAACACCCCGGTCAAACAAAGACCCAGAATGCTACCCAACTAGAAGCAAAAGAATGGTAACTAGTTACATTATACAAAATTTCGGCAGAGCCTCCTTTGTTATTTATCTAGATCAGAGATTCTGAAATCAAAATCAATTATAATAGACAATCTTCAATTAATAAGTTCAAGGCTAAGCAAATAGTTTAAGGTTTACCAAACCATTCATGGATATGATACTTAGAGAAGAGCACCGGGAAACATCCTAAATTCTTATTACAATTAAATCCAAAGATAATAATCAAAAGGTATCTAAAAGGTTATTGCATGAATCATTTAATTCTCCTGCCTTTATTTCTATTCTGTGTGGAACGTGCATGTGCAACAAGTTTATTCCTTCCCCTTTCCCATGTATGCCGAACTCGTAGCGGTACCTAAATAAAAAAAAACAACAAGAGTGAGTCCAACGACTCAGTAAATATAATGGATAGAACAAGTTCATTAATGCCCATCATTTCACAAATTCATTCATTAATCATATAAACAAGCCATGCTATGCACCATGATCAAAAACTCTTTATCTCTTTCTCTTTTGCATTTTACCGGTAATGCAAAGTGTGCATCCGTCGATGCACACCCATGCCTGTACCACTTGGTACAGGGACCAATTGCCCATACTCTACGAGTATGGGGACCTTTAGCCCGTCATGTCTTCAACATGACGGGGACCTCGGCGCTTCGTCATCTTGTGACCAAGACTACAAATAATCAACATGATGCATATGCGTGAATACTCCAATAAAATAAATCTTACATTCACAATATCTATACACCATAAATACTCATGAACACAGTAAATTGCAACATCTCGATATAACATCCATACATTGTTACCATCACCCTAAACACACATATATTCATACCATTGAACAATACCACACTATAAACTCACATAAATTCATACCATTGAACAAACAACGAACTTCATATTCATACCATTGAACAAACATCGAACTTCATATTCATACCATTGAAAAAACATCGAACTTCATATTCATACCATTGAACAAACATCGAACTTCATATTCATACCTTTGAACAAACACCGAACTTCCACCTTATCAATATTAAACCATCATTATACTTGCCTTAACCGTGAGAAAACGGCGAACGCGCAGAAGGTGCCGCCTCGGGGGTCCATCCTCCTCCTGAGTAATAATTATAATAATTGCTAAGGTAACAATAGCGAACCCTCACTCAAATAAAAACAAACACGCACTAGCACAATTCGTCTATCTCGGTTCCCAAATCCCAAATCCCAAATCCTACCGATCACCCCGCCTACCTCTATGGACAGTCCACATCAAAAATTCATATCTATTGGCACAGGTGTCCGAATAGGGTGTTCTTTGACTTTCTGGAAAGATAATTAACTTATCTTACTAAACCTAGTTGGGGTGCCCCCTGATTCGGCCATCTCCTGCCCGCAACATCCAACTCTCTAAAACATCTCTGCTCACTTCGGGTTCTCTGGATAGCACACTAAAAAGGCCATAACTTCCAGCCCGAGTGTCCGAATAGTAATTTCTTGACCTTCCTGGAAATCTAAAACAATTATCTACAACTTTTAAAATATGGAGAACCTCTGATTCTGCCGTTTTCTATTCGCTAAAACCAATCTACCAAAAACTGAGAGAAAACTCCCAATCCGCAGAACAGTCTCTACAAGAAAAATCGTAACTCCTGCTACACAGGTGCGATTAATGCATTCTAGCACTTCATGGAAAGATAACGACGTCCTCTACGACTCTCTAGGAGAGGTCCAGACCTGAATCCCCACGAACCTACCCAAAAATAGCCGACCAACGCAATCTGCCCTAACAATCCAGAATACCGACATTGCTTCCACAACAAAATATATATATATATATATATATATATATATATATATATATATATCTAATTGGGGAAAACAGGGATTACCCTTGACGAATTGCCGAAGAACACCACGAACACCCCCACGAACTCCTCCTCTTTTACCTCTTCCCCTTTTCCTTTCTCTCCCTTTCTCTTCCTTTCTCTCCTCCCTTCCTCTGAATGAACATAGCAGGGAGGTAGCAGGGGGGAGAGCGCAGGGGAAAGGCGCCACGGCGGCTGCGCCGGGAGGAGAGAGCGCAGGGAGGCGGCTTCGCCAGAGAGGAAAGGCACAGGCGCTCGGCAGGGCGCAGGGGAGGGACGGCTCGGCCGGGCGGGGAGGAGGCGCAGCGAGGGGAGGCGAGGGGCAGGGGCAGCTCGGCGGGGTGCGGGAGGAGGCCGGGGAGGGCGGCTAGGGTTTGGGAGGAGGCGCCTCCCCCCTTTGGCCGGCCACCTCACGGGCCAAGGCCCAGGCTCAGGTTGCCACCAATTTCAGAATTTCCCCCCTCTGGAAATCCCTAATTAACTCTTTTCTATCTAGTCCTTTCCCCCAATTAATCGATTAACTCTCGAATCGCTTTTGGGGTATTACATTCTACCCCCCTTAAACAGAATTCGACCCCGAATTCTCTCCATGCTTACACCAAGGTTTAATCACAGCTAAAACTTAATCATATTAACACACACCTATTCTCAATAATTCTGGGTATTGCTCACACATGCGGGACTCCAATTCCCGAGTGGCCTCCCTCTCAGTTTGCTGTGGCGACAGCACCTTGACATACTTTAAAGTTTATTCTTCAATGCCTCTCCTGATCTCTCCAGAATTCGCACTGGCTTGGACTCAAAGGACAGATCATGTTCAAGTAATAACGGCTCTAGTAAAAAAAATATATAGCTCCGGGTCTCGCAGGTACCTCCTTGACACCGGGGCATACATAACGTTGTGTATCCCACCCTAGGACCCAAGGCGGTCCTAACGATACACCACCCTCCAAATCCTCACAACTACAGATGCGATTAATATACCTCGAGTTATCATTCTCTTGGGTACCAACCCGCACAACCTGCACATCAAACGAAACTCTTGTTCTGATTCTTAATCAATCTCTTTATCTTAACAAGGAGTACCTCCTTTAACCGTTGATGAACAAATGTGCTCATTGTAAACAATCTCTTTTACAACCAGAATTCAACTAAAAATAAAGGATTCTCATCACAACCACACATCACCAACTCCCCACCAAAATAATCAAATCTAAAAATCAAGGATTCCACACATGCCAACATAAAGTCAACTCAAACCACCAAAGACTTTTGCTATCATCACATAGCTCAAATAAGAATCAAGAGAGCATCTTTTTTTTCTACCCGAAAAGAAATATTGTTCACTTTTTTTTCTTAGGAATAAACTTTCTCTTGAATCACAAGATTCCAAATCATCACACACCACAATAACTCATTTCTCTTAAACTGGCAACATCAACACTATGCTCAAACCGGGTGCATAAGCCACACCTTTGTAGAGAGACTCTACTGTCCTCACAATAACATACTCTAGCCAACTCCTCTACCAATAGTGTTACTTTGATAAATAATTTCCAATGCACCTCATCCTTGTTTTCACCCTCAATCACTTCACCATAATCCTTTTGAGGATAATCAACTTGAAATTCTCAGCACACACACTCAGTTCCCTCACCCAAAGGACACTATCAAGGAGCATCACCCTATTTAGAATCCCTTTGTTCCAAGATTCCCACACAACAACATTAGACTCCAAGGTTCTAGCATAAAACACCAAACCAATATTTTTTTTTCCATTTCGATATAGTTGATATGAAGACTCTCAATTTGGTGACTAAAATTACCACAGTCAAGCAGGCTCCATCATTAACAATCACATGAAAACATATTCTCAACCTAATTATCTTTAGAAATGTTCTAACTCTTGGAGGGTTACTCACTGAAGCCAAGTCAGGCATAGCAATAATTCAACAATTTCTACTATCCCAATGATTTCCATAGTGGTTAGATTTCTTCACCATTACAATCTCACTAATTACACCACCATAATCATCCTACTAAACCTTGCAGAGTGCCCAATCACAATACTCTAATAAGATCGATCAAGACTCTCATACGTTTGATAATTCTAAGGTTCCATCAAAATAATCAAAACATTCTTGAACCACAATCTACTATAGGTTCTACTAATTGCAATCCCTAAGATCAATTAGCTCTAAAGACAAACATCCTATTTAAATCAAATCCCCACCGAAAATTATTCCAAGAAATCAATTTATCACTCAATGAATCTCAAACAACTTGACACCTACAATCTCACCCAAAATCATCTACTTGACCACCCCGATCAAGTTACCATTATACGACCTAAAAGGCTTTGCAACACGGATTGGTTAATCCTTCCTCAGAAGAAGATATAAATGGAAACCCCCCTTTTTTTTCAGCACATAGTAAAACATTTGCCGCTCCTCGGAGACACAAGACCAAGGAAGAAAAAGTCAACTAGCCAAGATCTTGGAAAACAGAAGACGAGACCACAGTTGAGAACACAAGTCCCACAAGAAGAAAATATCAAACTTCAACCGGAAATAAATAAATAAATAAGGCACTGCCTTTGAAACTTGAAGAACTCCTTTGAGGCAACCCAACGAGATTTAGCATGCTTCAATAAGCTGCAAGGTACAAAACTTGAATCCATCCGCGAATACCTCTACTACACCCTTCCCTTTAATAAAGGACATAATTTTCCTTAAAGGAAATATCACTTTACCACCCTCAAGCAAACGATCCTTTAAGCTCAAATCACAAGAATTACTTAAGAATCGATAGAACCTTCCAATACGTCACTTTGCGCAAACTAATTTCAGATACCACAATATTTCATGAACTCCCATAGGATCATGAATGCAAAACTCCAAACAGTTCATTTTAACTGACATCATGAAAGACGAACAAATTCTTTTACTTCTACAAGAATCAACACTACCCTCATCATTATATATTCTTAGCATGAATCATCATAGCCTACCATCGCATCATAAACCTTTCCAAAAGAACACAATAACTTACTTCCAAGTGTTGTTTTTTTTCCGATAAGATTGCAACAATCTTACTAACATCAAGAATAATACACTCCTAACAAGAATCGTTATCGTCTACCCTTCCATTATAAAGCCCTCCAAAATCTCGTCAAATAGTTCCATGCTACTTTATCATCCCCTCCTCAAGTTGAAAGTATTTCAAAACCTTACAACCTCATTACGACAACCGCTTTAAATTAGAGGAGATCTACTACACACTTTCAATGATTCTACCAAAACTCTTTCATCAAAGACATAACATCATCTGTCAATCCCACCATCATGTAAATATAGATCATATTTTTCCTAAACCCCAACAGTTGCAGTTAGCAATTACCTACGAACATCAAGTATCCACAAAGGTAATCCAAGATTAGTATCCACTATTACAGTAATCCAACACCTTTTGAATTTAACTATCCTAAACGGTTAGATTAATCCATTGAGACCCGTTGATCCAATTTATCCCAAAAGTTTACTAATTTTTTTTGTCTCTCCTATTGATCAACTAGTTCATCGAAATTCCACGCCTCTTACTAACTCTGTTGATTCCATTAAGAATAGCCCTATCCATACACACAGTTCATGAACAACCACAAGAAGACAACATCAATATATTCGGTTTATCTTCTAAGGATACCCATACTATATCAATTTATTTGATTACAAACTCTGACTTGACCATAACAAGACATCACAAAAGGATTTTAACACCTCCTTTCAGAAAAAGGAGGTATTAAACTTCAACATTTAGAATAATCCAAAAGAATTACATAAAGCCAAAGTTTTCACATGATAAAGAATTTGCAACATAAAACTTTTATTAACAAGAATACCAAGCGAACAAAAGAGACATGTTTCACAACAAGACAAAACTCCCACGAAGGGACCAACCTTGCAAATCCACAATGCTCACAAGTAGCAAAAGTGTCTCAATAGCCCGAGAAACAGTAGTTACTTCAAAGAACAGGTAGAACCCAATTGAAAACCCTCAACTACAAAGAACCACTAGCCCAAGATATATTCATCCACCACCACAGGATAAGAATTGACCAAATTCAATTCAGGGAAGAGAAAAACTTTTCTAAAGAACTCATTCCTAACCTCTGAAACTAAGTTGCTCAAGGAAAAATCCTTCACCATTACAATACCACGAATAGTGATATATCCTGGCGACATCAACTATCACCACACATAACAATCATATAATCAAATCGTAGGCACAAAAGATCATCTCATAACATGTTCAAAGTCAAATATTAAGCATACATTCAACTATGTTAACCGACGGAAACGTAGATGCAATGCAAACCCCATTCCCACCTACAGTGCGTAGTGTGTCAAAATTAATATTTTGGTAACCACGAACCTACCGCCTGCTCTGATACCAACTGTAACACCCCGGTCAAACAAAGACCCAGAATGCTACCCAACTAGAAGCAAAAGAATGGTAACTAGTTACATTATACAAAATTTCGGCAGAGCCTCCTTTATTATTTATCTAGATCAGAGTTTCTGAAAGCAAAATCAATTATAATAGACAATCTTCAATTAATAAGTTCAAGGCTAAGCAAATAGTTTAAGGTTTACCAAACCATTCATGGATATGATACTTAGAGAAGAGCACCGGGAAACATCCTAAATTCTTATTACAATTAAATCCAAAGATAATAATCAAATGGTATCTAAAAGGTTATTGCATGAATCATTTAATTCTCCTGCCTTTATTTCTATTCTGTGTGGAACGTGCATGTGCAACAAATTTATTCCTTCCCCTTTCCCATGCATGCCGAACTCGTAGCGGTACCTAAATAAAAAAAAGCAACAAGAGTGAGTCCAACGACTCAGCAAATATAATGAATAGAATAAGTTCATTAATGCCCATCATTTCACAAATTCATTCATTAATCATATAAACAAGCCATGCTATGCACCATGATCAAAAACTCTTTATCTCTTTCTCTTTTGCATTTTACCGGTAATGCAAAGTGTGCGTCCGTCGATGCACACCCATGCCTGTACCACCTGGTACAGGGACCAATTACCCGTACTCCACGAGTATGGGGACCTTTAGCCCGTCATGTCTTCAACATGACGGGGACCTCGGCGCTTAGTCATCTCGTGACCAAGACTACAAATAATCAACATGATGCATATGCGTGAATGCTCCAATAAAATAAATCTTGCATTCACAATATCTATGCACCATAAATACTCATGAACACAGTAAATTGCAACATCTCGATATAACATCCATACATTGTTGCCATCACCCTAAACATACATATATTCATACCATTGAACAATACCACACTATAAACTCACATAAATTCATACCATTGAAAAAACAACGAACTTCATATTCATACCATTGAACAAACATCGAACTTCATATTCATACCATTGAACAAACATCGAACTTCATATTCATACTATTGAACAAACATCGAACTTCATATTCATATCTTTGAACAAACACCGAACTTCCACCTTATCAATATTAAACCATCATTATACTTGCCTTAACCATGAGAAAACGGCGGACGCGCAGAAGGTGCCGTCTCGGGGGTCTATCCTCCTCCTAAGTAATAATTATAATAATTGCTAAGGTAATAATAGCGAACCCTCGCTCAAATAAAAACAAACACGCACTAGCACAATTCATCTATCTCGGTTCCCAAATCCCAAATCCTACCGGTCACCCCGCCTACCTCTATGGACAGTCCACATCAAAAATTCATATCTATTGGCACAGGTGTCCGAATAGGGTGTTCTTTGACTTTCTTTGGCCAGGGGGCGCAGGGGGAGGAGGCGCGGCCGGGGAGGCGCGAGGCGGGCGCTCGGCCAAGGCGGCGGGGCGCAGGGGGACGAGGCGCCAGGGGGAGGGGTGGCTAGGGTTTGGGAGGAGGTGCCTCCCCCCTTTGGCCGGCCACCTCATGGGCCAAGGCCCAGGTTGCCACCAATTTCAGAATTTCCCCCCTCTGGAAAACCCTAATTAACTCTTTTCTATTTGGTCCTTTCCCCCAATTAATCGATTAACTCTCGAATCGCTTTTGGGTTATTACAAAGAGACTTATGGAGAGATGTACACCATAGTTTCCTCCATATCCATACTTCAATTCTTCTGCTTCTACTAGTGTGACACACGAGAAGATGACCGAGCATGATACTTTCCCTTTGGTCGAGAAGACATATAGTGATATTCCAAAACTACATATAGCTCTTGAGATACACCACAACCCATGTGAGGATGATAGCCACATAGCCAAATTGAGTGAGAGTGATAAAAAGAGTGAGTTGTGTGATCCTACCATATGTGAGATTAAGAGTATCCAAATTGAGAGTGTAAGAGAGACACCAAAAGAAAATAGAGAAGTGGCAGATAGACAATATGAGGATGAATCTGAAACTAATGCATTAATATCTACTTCTAGTGTTGTTTCTCACATTGTGCAGGTTGACATTAAAGATAGAGGATTGAACATTCAACAACCACCACCTTTGAAAACAAATGAGGAGAAGGTAACCACGGGAGTGGGTGAAGTACTTGCTGCCCGTGGATACATCCTAATAATTTTAGACCCCATCACCTACATCATCTGAGGAGGACAATAAAGGTAATAATATTGATGATGAATTTAATTGTGCAAAGGTGAGAAATTGTGAGAACTCATATGATCAATCGAAAACTCCATGTTCTAAAATTTCTGTGCTTAATTTACATAATGTGGTATTGATTACTCATAAAGAAGTTCTTACTAGAATATCTCCTAATGATTCTTTGTGCTATATCATGTTTGATGATTCTAGAGAGCTATCTAGTGTGATTGATAATGTTGATGAAATTTTATGTTCAAAATCACTAGTTAGTACCTATGTTTATACATATAAGTTCAATTTGATTAGAGATTATGGTGTAGATGACAAATTTTATTTTTACAGAATTTGCATTACATATGATAAGCTTACTGAATTGAAATCACATATTGTGGATAAACAATCTTTTGTGCCAGATCATGATAACAATGAGATAAATATTAACAACAGTGTTTGCTGTTTAAAAAATTTTACGCCTACTTGTTTACCCTTTAATGTGCAATCATGTAAAAATATTCAGAGTAGCGCAGTTGAAGCATGGAAAACACTCAAAATTTTCTTTCCCATATCTGAACAACTAGATCTGATTTTGTATATTAATGAATTGTCTATGACCTTAGAAAAGTTGAGGACAACATTCTCTTACGGTGGGGGAATGATGTGACAAATAATATTGCAATGCAATCTTTTGGTCATTGCTATATTCATCAGTTTGTGCAAGATAATGGGAATGACACAACAATTGATACATACATATACCATGCATATATATTGTTCTTTTCGTTTACTACACCTTCAGAAATTCATGATGAGATAAGCCGAACAAGTCTTGATGACATATATATACCATGTATATATGTTGTATTCTTTGTTTACTACAATTTCAGGCGATCAAAAGTCGAGGACGGCTTTTTTAAAAGGAGAGGATGATGCAGATACATATATTGATGTTGATGTGACCACGTCACAAACGACCATAACTCCCAAGAATAAACAAAATGTGAATTCGTTTCTTGATTTCAATTTGTCTTAAAGGAGAATATGATGCTATCTAATGATAAGGACATCCCAGCTACTTTCACATCTAGTGTGCATGAGAATGTTCATGAAGATCAAGATTGTTCAGCCTTTACGCTGGGAATTGGGTGCACAATAGATCTTCGCTTGGTGGTCTGCGAAATCGACGTAAGTGTGTTTTAGTGGATTAAACAGTGTTCGTCCCTTTCACTGGCATTGGAGGATCATTACGATTCATCAAGACTCCCGTGAGTATCCATCCTACGTCGAGAAGATCAGCGACTCCGTATCATCAAGCGAGCTCTATTTGGCAGGACCTGAGTGGGAACCCCTAAATTAGATCCTTATGTAGCTTAGAAAGTGTAAATAGAGCATTCTAATTTTTATTTTGCAATTATGTGTGATGTGAGCTACAGTTTTAAAGCATTATTATACAGTCATGTCAAAATCTTTATTAAAGTAATTTGTTAGTCTCTCAGCTAAGTGTTTTCTTAGTATAGTTTGCCATTAGAGATCCTCTTAGATGAGTTTACCTCTTATCTATGCTTTTTCTCTCACCTTTTAAAGCCCTATGAAGCCAGTTCTCAACAAATTGTCTTTCTTTTTCAGAGCGGTGAAAAGATGATTGACACTTAGAACATAGTTAGACGTAGTCAAATGAACCAAGGCCTAGAAAGTAGTAACTCAATCCACCAACTCAGGAACCACCAACAATTCCAACGGGACTGGATCCAATTCTAAGTCAGTTCATGGTAGCCTAGACCTAGCTAATAAACACCATGATGCAAAATATGAACACCATGATGAATCGACCAAATCAGAAAGCAATAGCACCTCAGCCAGCTTGACAGTAGAAAAAATTTGCAGAATTCATGAGGACAAGACTGCTCACTCACAGTGTTCTGAGCCTTTGAAAGTGGATGCTTGGATTCATTTAGTGGAAAAGAAGCTGAATCTTGCTTAGTGCACCTATCAAGAAAAAGTGCTCTATGCCACCAACCATTGGAAGAAGCCGTTGCAGAGTGGTGGGTGAACTATTATGTCGCTCATGAGGATCAAGATAGCATCGTTTGGGTTGTGTTCACAGCAGCATTTCATCATGCCCATATCTTGAATGGGGTGATCAAAATAAAGAAGGAAGAATATCACGAATTGTAGCAAAAGAACATGTCAGTGAGTGAGTACCACAACAAATTAACTCAATTAGCTCGCTATGCACCCAAGGATGTTGCCACTGATGATGCTTGTCAGAAGAGGTTCAAGATAGGTTTAAATCTAGGATTGAAAGTTCAAGTTGTGGGTAATAATTATACAAGTTTTCAAAACATAATGGACAAAACAATGCTCATTGAAAAAAGTCACCGAGCTAGAGGAGTCTCACAAAAGATGGATGATGCAATAAGGATCACAGATGCATCAGTCCTAGAAAGCTCGTTTTAGTGCATGCCAGCCTGTTTGTGTCCCTCAATAGTCAGGATTCAGGACTCCAGCACTAGTGCCTCGTCAATTCATGTCTAGACCATGCCCTGTCGGTTCAAGCAACCAACAATAGAGAAGTGTAAATCCTGTAGTAGTAGTCACTTGTTTCAAGTGCCACAAATAGGGACAATATGCCAGCAATTGTTTGCAGTAGCAAGCCCCGACGTTAGTTCATTTCAATCTAGGAACTACGCCAGATAGAACTCCTGCTTCAGGATCAGGTCGTGGAGCGCCCCAAGTGTCAAGCCAAGCAAATCGAGCATTGCAATCAGTTGTGCGAGGATAAGTGAATCATTTCACCGCAAAGGAGGCTCAAGCATCACCAGATGTTGTGATAGATAAGTTCCTAGTAAATTATGTTTCCGCTATAGTTTTGTTTGATTCTGGAACTTCGCATTCGTTTGTTTCTCGGAGTTTTGCCATTTAGCAATGATTGAAAACTGTTATTTTGGATCTGTTCTTTTGGTTCAATCTCTAGGCTCTGAGTTCGAGTATGAGCTAGGGTTGAGCTATTCAAGGAGTGGATTTCTCGCCAATCTTATCGTGTTGGATATCCAATCTTTGGATGTAATTTTGGGAATGGATTGGCTTAAGAAATTCCAAGCAGTATTGGATTGTGGAAGTCGAACAGTTACCTTAACCAGTTTAGATAGGTGTAAAGTGAAATTTGAAGCTAACATGAGTTAGCTAGAGAAGGTTATAGTTTGTCAGAGTAAAAAAATCTTGTTAGAGGAGGTACCGGTGGTTAGAAGTATCCCAATGTGTTTTTGGATAATCTTCCAGGAATGCCGCCTGACAGGGAAGTTGAGTTTTCAATTGAGTTAGTACCTGGTACTTCATCTATATCGAAAAGGCCGTATCGGATGACTACTAATGAGTTAGCGGAATTAAAAAACAAATATAGAAGTTGTTGGACAAAGGTTATATCAAATCTAGTTCTTCCCCATGGGGAGCACAGTGTTATTCGTCAAGAAGAAGGATGGTAGTCAACATATGTGTGTGGATTACCGAGCACTCAATGATGTTACTATCAAAAATAAATATCCTTTGCCTAGAATCAATGATTTGTTTGATTAGTTTAAAGGGGCCAGAGTGTTCTCTAAGATTGACTTGAGATCAGGGTATCATCAGTTGAAAATTCGTCAAGAAGATATACCTAAGACTAACATTCTCAACTCGTTATGGTCTATACGATTTCACAGTAATATCCTTTTGGCTTAACCAATGCTCCAGGTTATTTTATGTACCTGATGAACAATGTGTTCATGAAGTGAGCATGAAGAGCATTTGAGGTTAGTATTGCAAATGCTCAGAGAGAATAAGCTATATGCTAAGTTTAGTAAGTGTAAATTATAGATGAAGGAAGTTGCTTTTCTAGGCCACATCATGTCAGCAAGGGAGTTACAGTTGACCCTAGAAAAGTGAAGGATGAGCTTAACTAGAAGTCGCCAACATCAGTGCGGCAAGTCAGAAGTTTTCTTGGAATAGCCAGTTATTACCGTCATTTCATTGAAGGATTTTCTAGTGTAGCAAGGCCGCTTACACAGTTGTTAAAAAAGGAAAACAAATTTGACTAGACGTCAGAATACGAGAAGAGTTTTTAAAAGTTGAAGGAGTGTTTGACCACCACACTACTGCTAGTGCTATTAGACATTAATAAGGATTTTAAAATTTATTGCGATGCTTCCTGCAAAGGTTTGAGATGCGTGTTGATGCAAGACATAAATGTGGTAGCATATGCTTCTCGTCAGTTGAGGCCACACGAGAAAAATTATCCCACGCATGACTTGGAGTTAGCAACTGTAGTGCATGATCTAAAAGTTTAGCAACATTATCTCATGGGTAATCATTGTGAAATCTACACGGATCATAAAAGTCTCAAGTATATCTTCACTAAGGCCAACCTTAATCTCATACAAAGAAGGTGGTTAGAGTTGATAAAAGATTAGAACCAGGAAAAGTCAATATGGTTTGAGCAGAAAGGCTTATTGCAATACGGTGATGCTCAAGGAAAGTCGGAAACCCTACACAAGGAATTCCAGAAGCTTAGTCTAGAGTTGGTTGAGAAAGGATTCTTAGCCATAATAGAATTGCAGCTAACTTTGGATGGTCAGATTCGTCAAGCTCAGGCAGAGGATGAAAATATTTTGTAGATCAAGACTAATATGAGTAAGGTAAAGTGTCAAGTTTTATCGAGGATGGTAAAGGTGCCCTGTGATTTAAGGAGCACTTGTGTATACCAAATAAAAGGAGCTAAAGGAGTTGCTGCTCAAGGAAGCTCATGAGTCGCTGTTTTTGATTCATCCAAGTAGTACCAAGATGTATCAGGATATTAAGGACAAATATTGGTGGCCAAGTATGAAGTGTGAGATAGCAAAGTATGTTGCACTTTGTGATGTGTGTCAAAGAGTGAAAGTTGAGCATCAAAGACCAGTAGGTTTGCTACAACCGTTGAAAATTCTTGAGTGAAAGTGGGAAGAAGTTGGCATAGACTTTATTATAGGATTACATAAGACTAAGGATGGTTTTGATTCAATCGAGGCAATTGTGGATCATTTGATGACGGTTGCTCATTTTATTCCATTTAGGACAACCTATGCAGGTGACAAGTTGGTAGAGTTATGCATGTCGAGAATTATGAGTCTCCATGGAGTGCTCAAGAAAATAGTATCGGAACGTGGATCGCAGTTTACTTCAAGATTTTAGGGAAGTTTCCATGAAGTTATGGGTACTTATTTGAATTTTAGTACAGTGTATCATCTCTAGACCGATGGTTGGGCGTGTGAATCAGATTCTTGAGGATATTCTAAGAGCTTGTGTGTTAGATCATAAAATCAAGTGGGATAGTTGTTTACCTTTTGTAAAGTTTTCTACAACAATAGTTACCAGACCAATTTGCAAATATCACCATTTGAAGCTTTGTATGGCAGAAAATGCAGAACTCCTCTCAATTGAAAGGATACAGGAGAAGGTAAGTCTTTAGGACAGAATGTTTAAGGAAGATGAGAAAAAAGTTCAGTTAATCTGGGAAAGGTTAAGAACTACTCAAGCTAGGAAAAAGAGTTATGCAGATACTCATCATCGAGAGTTGAGCTTTAAGGCAGATACTATGTGTATCTCAGAATTATGTCGTTCAAAGGAGTTAAGAGGTTTTAAATAAAAGGAAAACTTGTGCTAAGATATGTGGGGCCGTTCAAGATATTAATGCATAAGGGAGAGCTCGCTTGTCAGTTGGAGCAACCTGCGACCTTCAGTAGAATACATGATGTCTTTCATGTATCTTAGCTGAAGAAGTTTTTGGAGTACCAGAGGAGGCAGTGCCAGTGAAAGATGTTGATTTTTATGATGATCTATCTTATAAGGAGCACCCCATCAAAATATTAGAAGTGGCAGAGCGTGTAACCAGGAGTAAGGTTGTTCGTTCTTGCAAGATTCAGTAGAGCAATCATTCGGGGGAGGAAGGCACATAGGAGCACTCATATGAGCAATCATAGGTCAGATAGTTGCACTCATGGGGTCTTAGCTGGTGAGACGCATAGGCTACCACCTTACCATCTTGCATCAAGACACAACCAAGTCTTTGCCAGGAGGCATCACAAAATACCTCAAAATCCTTATGAATATCTCGCAGATTAAGTACTGGGGCTAATACTAACTTCTTTTTAAAGGTTTGAAAACTTTACTCGTAGGATTTTGTCATCCCAAACTTCTCCTCTTTCTTTAGTAATTGGGTCATGGGTTTGGCAATCTCGGAGAATCCATCTATGAATCATCAGTAGTAATCGGCTAGGCTAAGGAAACTCCTGACTTTAGTTACTATACTTGATTGCTTACAATCAATTATTGTCTCAACCTTGGAGGGATCTATAGCAATTCCCTCGGCTGTGATGATGTGACCTAGAAAGGCTACTTCTTTCAGCCAAAACTCACATTTGCTGAACTTAGCATAGATTTGATGTTCTCTCAACTTCTACAAGATTATTCAGAGGTGATTCTCATGGTCCATCTCATTCTTGGAGTAAATGAGGATGTTATCTATAAACATCACCATGAATTTATCCAAGTACTCCATGAACACCTTATTCATCATAGTCCTGAAATATGTCAGGGCATTGGTCAATCCAAAAGACATGACAGTGAACTTGTACTGATTATAACGAGTGGAGAAGGTGGTCTTGGGAATATCCTCCTCTCTGATCTTCCACTAATGGTAACTAGATCTCAGATCTATTTTAGAGAACACACTAGCTCCTATAACTGGTCCAACAGATCATCAATCCTAGGTAGAGGGCATTTGTTCTTGATGGTGGCATCGTTGAGTGCTCGGTACTCCATACACATCCTCATACTACCATCTTTCTTCTTGCCAAAGATAACAGGTGTGCCCCAAGAAGATGAACTTGGTTAGACATAGCCTTTGTCCTCCAGTTTTTGGATTTACTTCTTCAACTCAGCTAACTCGTTAGCCGGCATTCAATATGGCCTTTTGAAGATAGGGGCTATATCAGGGACTAAGTCAATCATAAACTCAACGTTCCTATCGGGTGGCATTCCTGGTAAGTCTTCTGGAAATACATCTAGGCATTCCCCCATGACTGGTACTTCTAGGCCTTGGAGTTGGTTAAGGGTACACTCTTCTACCCATGGGATTGCTGGTGCAAATGTCACTTCCACTCCCTAACCATTGGTGAGGGAGATGGATCAGGTGGCACGGTCAATCTAACCTTTTTTCTTAGATAATCATTTCATTCCAAGAATAACATCCAAACCTTGGGAGTCTAAAACTATTAGCTCTGCTAGCAATGGTATTCCTTCAATGAGTAGGTTCATCTTTGGGCTCAAGGTGTTGGCTCTCATCTCTGCTCCTGGGGATTGGACTAGTAGAGGCTGGCTAAGAGGAACTGAACCCAACCCATTCTTAACCACAAAAGCTTTTGAAACGAAAGAATGGGATGTTCTGGAATCAAACAGAACTGAAGTTGGAACTGAATTTACTAGAAACATACCAAAAATGATGTCTGGTGCATCCTGTGCCTCCTCAGCAGTGATGTGGTTCTCACGTCCCTTCACAAAAGTTATGGGGCTTCTTGAAGTCTACACCGAGCTCTGATCTCCTGATGCTCCGGTACCTACTGCGTCTTGAAGCTTCTTTAGACATGACTTGGTGAAATATCCTGCCTCCTTGCAATAAAAGAAGGTCACCCCGTCAGATGGTGCAAGTTTCTTCTGGACCTGCCCTCCAACAGGTGCATTGCAGAACGGCTGCGGAGCTGGGCGGTTGGCCGGACGAGGTGCCTGGTTCACCATGGGCCTGAAGTTGCTTGAGTTTGGTGGGGTGCCACGAACTTTGGGGAAGCTGCCAGGGTTGACCTTCTAAGTGGCCATTCTCTTTTTCCTGTCCTCTATCTCGACCTGCTTGTCTTCCTGACAGATGGCCTTATTGATGAGCTGGTGGAAGTCTGCGTAGTTGTTTGAGATCAACTACACAACAATATTGTTGTTGAGGCCCTCTAGAAATCTTTCTTGCTTGGCCTCATCCATGGCCACATCCTCGAAATCATACCATGCCAACAAGTGGAACGTTTGGAGGTACTCGTTTATGATACGCCCTCCCCAACGTAGAGCCCTGAACTCTTTATTCTTGAGAGTAATGGTGTCGACACATCATAAATCAACTAGGTCGTGGTTGATTTTGGAAAGTTGGAACAATCTAAGCTAGGTTGATTTATGATATTGTGGGATGTTTATATTATTAAACTGTTATTCTTTATATCTCTTTTTGTTTGTCGTCATATTTCCGCGTAGTTTTTTTATTTTCTATAGAGTTGCTGCCCGATTTTCTTGTATCCTAGCTAGTCATGGTGTAGTTTAGTAGCATTCTAGGGTAATGTGGTTCCATGGAGTTAAAGTTGGTTTCAGAGCCTAGGCTTTTGATTCTAGGAGAAATAAGAAATTTGACACACTTGCACATCTAAGATGGGGAAGGGTTTGCATATACCTTATTTGTTTCATTCTATCAGTGTTTGCGCCTTGATTGCTTGAAGTTGATGTTTTGCTTGATTGTGAAATGTGGTAGCTACAGGAATGCCGCCTAAGGCAAGTGGTCGTGGTCCGTGCAACTACACCGGTGGTGCAATCGGTGACTCAGGAGGCTGAGTTTTCCCAGCCAAAGGGTGGTAGTCAGGAGGAGCTATCAGCCGCTGTGAGGGCCATGCAGCAGGAGCTAAGGACGTTGAAGCAGGGGCAGTCTGCCCATGGTGCTGGCGTTGCTTCAGTGCCTAAGGCCGCGGTAGCTAGAGCGGTTAGTGGCATCTCGCTTAGAGAGTGAGTGGGTTTGAGGCTGTACAGTTTTGACGGTGCGGCCACTCCTGTCAGGCCACTGACTGGTTGTCCTATGTGGAGGACAAGATGGAGGCGTTTAAGGCGGTTGTTTCTGATCGTGTGCGATTCTTGGGACAACTCCTAAGGGTGAGGCACAGATCTGGTGGAAGGAGATGTAGACTGCTCGCATGGCTCGCACGGACCACCAACGTGGGCTAAGTTTGTCTAGCAGTTTGAGAGGAGGCTTTATCCAGAGACATTACTGGACAAGATGAAGATCGATCTAAGTAAGATGCTCAGGACAAGAAGTCTGTGGCAGAATATGAGGTGGACTTCAATCAGATAGTCCGCTTTGTCTCTCACGTAGCACATGATGTGGAGAAGGCCAGGCAATTTCGTCAGGGGCTTAAGCCTTTGATCCACCACTTGCTGGGTGCTTTTCCAATCATGGATTTTCGTACCTTGGTGGAGCAGGCCTTGTGGATCGAGATGCAGTAGGCTTTCACAGAGGACATCTGTAAGGCCTCTAGAGAAGATCAGCCTTGAGGGAAGAGTGAGAGGAAGGGCCATTCTGGTGGCCCTGTGCACAAGAAGGTAAAGAGTCACCATCACCAGCCTTACCGTGGTAGTTCGAGGCACTCTAGCTCTTATGGAGTGAGTTCTTAGCAGTATTGTGCCATGATGAAGCCTAGGATGGGCTTGGTGTGTTTTCGTTGTGGTGATCCACATAGGCAGAGTGACTACCCTTGAAAGGGGAAGTGTACTATATGTGGTCAAAACCATAAGGACATGGTGTGCAGGCAGAATCCCAAGGGGAAACTACAGTGGGAGTTAGCACCTACACCTCCAGCAAGATCTACCCATCCCGAACGGCACTATGTAGATGATGGCTGTGGCTCCTACCCTGCAGTACTTGCCTGCGGTTCCTACACTGCATTACCTGCAGGCGCCTTTAGCACATTCGGTGACTGTTTCGGCGCCTCCACCTAGAGGATACTGGGTTCAGCAGCCTGCTACTCCCTCGGTGCCTGCACCTCAGTGGACTTCCCCACCGGCTTACCCAAGTGTGGGAGGTTCTTCTTCTTCAGCTGTTCTTGCAGCACACTCTATGCCTACGACTGATGGCAGGATCGTGGAGATGTGGTGATAGGTACTATATCTGTTGATTCTTTTGATGCCTATGTACTTTTGATTCGGGAGCTAGTTTCTCTTTCATCTCGGAGGTTTTCGCGCCTGGCAGGTCTCTCTATGCAGATGATTAGGAGGGTAGTGGTTGTTAGCTCTCCTAGCTGGTTTATCACCAGTTCTCATGTTTATTTTGGTTGTACGGTGGTTCTTGCGGATGAGGCATTCGTGGTGAATTGGTAGTTATTCCTTTGGAGCCTTTTGATGGATTCTTGGCATGGATTGGCTTATTCGATATCAGGCTATCATCTCTTGTTTCTAGAAGACGATCACCTTGCGATCTCCGTCTGGGTGTGAGGTTATTTTCCAAGGGAGTGCCCCACGGTACTCTCTCTCGTTGTTGTGCCAGTTGTTTCCTAATCGACGAATGTAGAAGTCCGGGTTGCTATGGGCCATGGTTGATTGTTGCAAGGGTGTTGCGGGTAGAGGACATACCGGTGGTTTGTAGGTACCCGGATGTTTTCCTGATGAGCTCCCAAGCTTGCCACCAGAGTGGGAGCCAATCTTCCGGATTGAGCTTATTCCGGGTATGCGGCCTATCTATAAATCCCCATATCGGATGGCCCCGTTAAACAGGTAGAGTTGAAGAAACAGTTGGATGAACACCTAGCTATGGGGTTTATTAGACCGAGCACATCACCTTGGGCTACTTCGGTTTTGTTCGTGGAAAAGAAGGATGGCACCAAGAGGCTCTTTGTGGATTATCAAGTGCTTAATCAAGTGACGATCAAGAACAAGTATCCTTTGCCTCGTATTAAAGATCTCTTCGATCAGCTGAGGGGTGCCAAGGTATTCTCGAAGATCGATTTACAGTCTGGATATCATCAACTGCGAATCAACGATGAGGATATAGAGATGATAGCTTTCAGCATAAGGTATGGGCATTTTGAGTTTGTCGTTATGTCTTTTGGACTAACAAATGCACTGCTGTCTTTATTCTAAGACGGATGCTCCATGAGTACCTAGATTCTTTTGTGATGGTTTTTATTAATGATATCTTGGTTTATTCCAAGACGGAGGAGGATCATGAGTTACATCTCAGACTGGTTCTAGATGCTCTTTGAAGGAATAAGTTATATGCAAAGCTGAAGAAATGTGCTTTCTGGTTGTCTGAGGTAGGCTTTCTTGGTCATACCATCAGTCAACATGGTATCACAGTGGATTCGAAGAATGTGGCTGCGGTGGTGTAGTGGCAGAGGCCAATAAATGTGATAGAGATCCGGAGTTTCCTTGGTCTTGCTGGTTATTATCGACGCTTTGTGCAAGATTTCTCCATCATTGCCAAGCCAATGATAAGACTCATGCAAAAGGGGGTTTCTTTCTTTGGACGGATGAATATGAGATTGGCTTTCAGACTATGAAGAATAAACTCGTTAATACAGGATGCTTCTCGGATTGGTCTTGGTTGTGTGCTGATGCAAGAGAGCCGAGTTATTGCTTATGCTTCCAGACAGTTGAAGACTCATGAGCAGAACTATCCTACTCATGATCTCGAGTGGGCAGCAGTCATCTTTGCTTTGAAGTCATGGAGGCATTATCTGTATGGGGAGCAGTGTGATATCTTTACTGATCATAAGAGCGTTAAGTACATATTCACTCGGTGAGAGCTGAATTTGAGGCAGCGAAAGTGGTTGAAGTTGATCATAGATTATGATATGACGATCCAGTATCATCCTA
Organism: Melocanna baccifera; assembly: GCA_036346265.1. Taxonomy (NCBI): domain Eukaryota; kingdom Viridiplantae; phylum Streptophyta; class Magnoliopsida; order Poales; family Poaceae; genus Melocanna; species Melocanna baccifera. The sequence continues at coordinate 7,644,579 of CM070702.1, forward strand.
GCAAGGCTAATGTGGTGGCTGATGCTTTGAGCAGGAAAGAAGCTCCTCAGACAGCGATGTCCTTGATGTTAGAGTTTGAGAGGATAAGTGTCTCCTTCTGTTTCACTGGAGTTGTGCGGGCAGAGACGCAGATGATCATTCAATTTGCCATTCCCGAGCATGTTCGTGAGGCTCAGCAGCACGATCGGCTTCTTTTGGAGGTGCAAAAGAGGGTCTTAGAGGGTCATTCCCGAGAGTTTAGTGTGGATGAGAGTAGTGTAGTTCATTTCAGAGGCCGACTCTATGTACCTCAAAAATTAGAGGTGAAGACCGATATTCTTCGTGAGGCACATCGAACTCCATATTCTGTACATCTGGGTGAGACCAAGATGTATCGTGACCTGAAACAGGTCTTCGGTGGAAACAAATGAGGGTGGACATTGCTAAATATGTCACGTCTTGTGTCGTATGTCGGCAGGTGAAGGCCGAGCATAAGCGATCTGCTGGTTTGTTGCAACCTTTGGAGGTACCAAGTGGAAGTGGGAGCATATCACTATGGACTTCGTGGTTGGTTTGTTGCGCTCGCCTTGAGTTCGAGATGCAGTTTGGGTTGTTGTGGACAGGTTTACCAAGTCCACACTTTTCATTCCGATGAAGTCGACCAACACATCTCAAGATTTAGCCCGTTGTATATCCGAGAGGTGGTGAGATTGCATGGTGTGCCTAAGTCAATTGTTCCTGACCAGGACGCCAAGTTCGTCTCCAAGTTCTGGCAGTATCTTTAGGCTGTGTTGGGCAGGACAGTTTCCCTTAGTACGACTTTTCACCCTCAAACTGATGGTCAATTAGAGCGGACCATTCAGACTTTGGAGGACATGCTTCATGCTTGTGTTCTATCCTGGAAGGGCAGTTGGGAGGACCATCTGGCTTTGGTAGAGTTTGCATATAACAATAGTTATAAGCGAGTATCAAGATGAATCCTTTTGAGGCTTTGTAAGGTTGGAGGTGTGTTTCTCCTCATTGTTGGGATGTGGTGGGTGAGAGGTCATTTCTTGGCCCAGACTTTGTTCAGCAGACTACAGGAAAGGTGCAGGAGATTCGTCAAAATCTGTTAGCCGCTCAGAGCCTACAGAAAAGTTATGCGGATATTCGGCGTTGTGAGTTGGTGTTTGCGGTTGGTGACCTTGTGCTCCTCAGGGTATCGCCAACCAAGGGCATCATTTGGTTCAGTACCACCAAGAAGCTTAGCCCACGTTACATCGGCCCATTTCCAGTGGTTGCATGCATGGGCAGTCTGGCTTATCGATTGGAGCTGCTTGCCTCGTTAAGTGGAGTGCACAATGTCTTTCATGTGTCTATGCTGAGGAAGTATCTACGGGACCTCGAGCACAAGATGACCTAGAGCAGGTCACGATAGAGCAGGATCTCACTATGGAGAGTCGACTAGTGCGTATCTTGGACTCATTGGAGCGAGTTATGAGGAGGAGAACCATCAAGTATGTGAAGGTCCTCTGGACGAATCAATCTGAGAGGGAGGCAACATGGGAGCTTAAGGATTAGATGCGAAAGAAGTACCCCAAGCTCTTCAAGGCTGGTAAGTACTTGTAGTTGTTGTTTTCTTTGGTTGCCTTTTCCTTTATTATTCTCTTGTTTTGTGGTTTGAGGAGTTAGATTCGTGGATGAATCCATTTTAGGAGGGGAGAATGTAATGCCCTAAACGTCATTTCGACGTTCCTGAGAATATTTTTGGATTCGTGGAATTCTTCTTTTTAGTGAATTGTGGGAGGTGGGAGAGAGCTGCGGGATTTGTCTAAAAGGAAGAAAAATAATTTGATAAAATAAAAAAATGTGGGCTGCCTAGAGGGGGGTCTAGCCAATTTGGGCCAGCCAGCCCAAAAGGGCCCAACCACCCCCCTAAAGCCATCCTTGCTGGCCGTCACCCCCCCTGTGCCTCCTCTCCTAAATTGCTTCATCTCCCTACCGCCTGTCGAAAAAGAAACCAGGGAAGAGAAAGGAAGAAGGGAGGAAGAAGAGGGAGAGGAAGGAGGGAGGGAAAGAGGAAGAAAAAGGAAAAATGGTGAACTTATGGGATCAACCTAGGTATGATTTCTCACCTTATTACCCTATGTTTTAGGATGATTTAAGGTTTTTGGTTCGTGGTTAGAGGTGGACCATATGGGGATAACATCAATTTGCGTTTAATTGGTGTACTACACGTAGGCTGATTGGGCAGTGTGTCTATTTGAGTAGTTTAGGCAGTCAAGGTGATTTTCCTAAGGAACCCATGAACACGAAAGTTGTAGAGGACGCAGAGATATAGTTCCCGTATTTTTTTAGAATTTTTAGACAAGTGGTTTGGGTGCAATAGAGGTTGGAAGTTGACTGTGTAGCAGAGTGGGATTCAGAGTGCACTCTCTGTTTGTGAGCAGTTTCAGAGGTCCTAATGATTTTTATGAATTTGCTCATAATAATGAAAGTTGTAGATAATATTGTAATACACATGCTGGTAGAATTTCATAATTTTTCAATCAGCGTACTGTTGGTGGGGGTCTGTAGATGTTCATTGGTCAGAAGTCTGCCGTAGATGTTGTCCTCTATTTTCCATTGAGAATTACACCTTTAATATGACAGAATAAAATTATAGTGTCTTCATGAAAGTTATAGATCTCATTCTGTAAATGTCAAAAATGCTATTAGTTGCTATAGTTTTATCAATGTATAAAAAGATATGAAAAGACAAGCAGTGCTACTACAACAGACTGAATGTGGGAATGGCGGTTTGAGAGGGAGTTGTCGGGTTTTGGGCATAGTGGCGCTTTACTTTTCAGTTGTGAATAATACGTTGTAGTTTTGTGCTAAGTGGTGATCTATGAACAGGTGGATGCGCTCCTGACCGTGCTTGAGCCCTTCACTCCTTCGGTAGAGGCAAGTAAATGTAGCAGTTGTTGCTATAGTTTAGCATGTTAATTTTACTACCTCCACAAATTTGCTGAAAGTTGGGTTATTAATTCACTTTAAAGTTGAGATGCCTTCTTGTGTTATATGCTTTAATATACACATTGCTGTCTATGTGGTTTTATTCTTAATGAATCATTGTGGTCAAAATCATGCATGTCATAGCATGTCATTTGCATCGTAGATATGTCGCTGCACCTAACCGCGACCGTACCGGTACAACATCGTACATTGCCGTAGTATGATGCACACTCTTCGTTGTCAGTAAGAGTGTTGTGGAGCATTTGCATACATATGCATTTCATGTGAATCATTCTTAATCTAAGAACCTAAGTGGTAATGGCTCGCGAGAGTCACATGGGGTATGAAGTGGATTCCTTGTGATTATTATTGTTGGTGGTGGTGGTTGTGGTTATGAAATAAGCAAACGAGGATTAATTGCTAATACTTTACTGTTATTGGCAGTAGTTGCAGTTGTGGGTATGAGTGAGGCTATGGATATTTAATTGATAATGTTATATCATTATACCTCAAGTCATTAAATAATGCTTAATTATCTGTGGTTTACTTAACTTATTAAATAGTTTGCTTGCTGAGATTTTATCTCACCCTTGCTTTTTCTCCCTCCGGTGATCCTTGAGCATGTATGGGAAGGGGTAGAGTAACATGTCACTATGCACCATTCTTCATGAGTTTGTTGTAATAAGGTAGACAATCTTTAATCATTTTGTTCCTCATTATTGGCAATATAATTCAATAATGCTAGGTCGTGGTTGATTTTGGAAAGTTGGAACAATCTAAGCTAGGTTGATTTATGATGTTGTGGGATGTTTATATTATTAAACTGCTATTCTTTATATCTCCTTTTGTTTGTCGTCATACTTCCGCATAGTTTTTTTATTTTCTATAGAGTTACTACCAGATTTTCTTGTATTCTATCTAGTCGTGGTGTAGTTTGGTAGCATTCCAGGGGTAATGTGGTTCCTGTGGAGTTACAGGTGCTATGTGAAGATGCTGCTGGAGCACGCATGGTACTTGTTGGGAAAGTACTGAAAGTCGATGTCTCTGTGTTCTACCATGTAGATCTCCCTCAGCTTGCGGATGGCCTCCCGAGCGGTATCTTGGATACCAGTGAAGAAGGTGTCGCATCTCTGGGAAGCATCGAAGATGTGGAAGGCTGCCTCATTTTCGACGTTGGTATATATCAGCACCTCTACACGCCAATATTCTTGCTCCCTAATGGTCTGTCAGTATCCCTGGTAGACGGGGCATGTCTTGAAGCCTATCTCTTATAGGAGACTCCAAAGGTACTCAGCTAAGTGACCGGCGCGGATACCATGGGTCACTTGGGTAGGGGTCTCAACCATCTACAAGTTTTGAAGAAGAAAGAGTTAGAAAATAACTTTTAATGGAGAAAAATAGTTAAGGAAGAGCAAGAAGGTGACAAGTGTTTTACAAGAACTTTTGAAATTATTTATAAACTAAGTTCTTAGGGTGAACCAGTACTAGTCTACCTACGGTCTCATCTTAGAGTTATTGCGGCTCTGATACCACCTCTGTCGGACCCTAGAGCAATAACTCCCAGACTCTCTGTGTAAATTGCACTAATTCAGGATTAGCTAGTGCACACAGTAGTAATACGGATAAATATCAAGCACAAATGACACACTTTATTAAATAAAAAGAGTATGGTCTCGTAACATCCTGATTTTTGGGATTTTTAAAACCTTGAATTTAAAAATAAATTTCTAGAATTTTTCTGAATTTTAATCAAGTTTAAATTGAATTTTCAAAATTTTAAATAATTTAATGTGATTAAATTAAACCTCAACATTAGCTGAAAATATTTTAATTGAGTTCTTTGTGACACAAGAAATTTTCTGGAATTAAATTAAGCTTCAAATGAATTTTTGAATTTTAAAATAATTTAATCTGAGTAAAATAAATATCAACATAAGTTGGAAATGTTTTATTTGGATTCTTCAGGTCTCAAGGAATTTTTTGGTATTTTTGGTGAATTTTTGGGATTTATTTGCTATTTTCTAGAGCTATTTGAATTTTATTTGATTTTCTGGGAAAAAGGAAAAACAAATTAAAACCCCCGCCCTTTCCTCCGCCGCCCGATCCCCGCGGTTGCCACGCGGCAGCGATCCCGCGTCCTCTCCCCCTCCCGGCCCACTCCCGCGTGCGCCCGCTCGCACAGCTCGCTCCCCACCGCCCGATCGCGCCGTCCTGCCACACGTCGCGTAGCTCGTGCCCACCCGCGCGCTCGCCTCGCGCAACCCTAACCCTAACCCGCCGCCTCGCCCCGCTCGCTCCCCGCCGTCGATCTGGCCACGCGGCAGCCATCCCGCGACCCCGCACCCGCACCCCGCCAGGACTCCCTCTCCACCGTCCGATCGGACGCGCGTCGCCCGCTCGTGCCACCGTCTCCGATCGGGACATCGTCTCCCTCGCGCCGTCTCCCTCCGACCAACACTGGTTTGCGTGCTTTAAAAGCCGCCGTCCTCGGTTCGCGTGCTCCATCGCCGCCGCCGCCGTACCCTCTCTCCTCGCGTCGCTGTCCCGGAGTTGCGCTGCCGCCGCCCCGTGTGCCCCGCCCGCGCCCACGCTCGCTGGAGCCGTGCCATCCGCCCTCGCCCGAGAACCCCTCCGGAGCCTCGTCCTCGCCTTGCCGCCGACGCCGTTCCGGGGTCTCCGTCGCCGCTTCTCGCCGCGCCCGCGCTCGACGCCGGTGTCGTCATCTCCCCGCCGGTAAGCCGCCACCGTCCTCCGTTGACCCCGCGCCACTGGACCCCCTCCCCTCCGCCGCGCGCCGTGCTCGCCGGAGTTCTCCTGCACCCGCGCCCGCGGAGCGCTGCCCCTCGGTCCGCGCGCCGCCCCGCCGGACGCGTCCGCCCGTCCCGCCTCGGTCCGCACACCGCACCCTCGTGTCCGCCCGCGCGTACGCACGACGCCTCGTGCGGTGTGCCGCCACGCGTCGCCCATCGACCAGCCCCCGCGCTTGATCGTAGCCGCACGATCAGATCCAAAAATCGGCGTCTTTCAGCCATCCGATCCTCACCGCCGCGGCGCTCTCGCACCTGAGCCACGCCAGCCCTGCCACCTCAACCCTCCACGTCAGCCCTTAGCCACGTGGCAGCCACGTGTCGTGCCACGTCAGCTGCCACGTCAGCATGACACGTGGCAGCACTAGCGCGCGCCACGTCAGCCCTAGCCGCTCCGCCCGTGCACACTATTATGTGGACCGAGTCTACCGTGGGCTGGGTCTTCCGTAGACCGGGTTCACAGCACAGTGCATTTTCGGATTTTCTCGATTTAATTTAGGGTTTATTTTCCGAGAGCCTGTTCTCCTCCGTCTTAGCTCCGATTGACCCCGTTCATTTTTCTAAATTCATCTAAAATCGAGCTCTAGGTTTTGGTTCTGGTTTCATGAATTTTGGGGTTCTTTTGCTTATCATTTTATGTATTTTCTTTGTTTTGATCGTTTTCTCTCTCGTTAGATTTGGATTCCGGAGGAGTAAGTTCTACGCCCGAAGACCAGGAGTACCTCATTGAGCATAACCAAGGCAAGTCGTGTCCTTTGATCATGTTGAACCCAGTTTGCAATCTATCATTTATTTATTTTGTTTTAAATTACATTGCATCGCTATTTTTATTCAAACCCTCGTATTGGTAGTTATCAGTTTAATTGAGTTTATTCCTCCTTCATAATTTGGAATATCATGATACCATTGTCACCATAGGTGGGGAAACATACTAGTGATGCTAGTTTATTTGTCACATGGATTGGTACGATTAGATGCTTGTCTCGCTTGAATTACAAAAGGGTTTATCATCACATGTGAATTATTAATTTGACTTAATGAGATATGGAACTGTGGTTGGTGCCACGTTTATTAAAATTTATGCCATGACGTTGGTGCGTCATCGGCGGTGGTTATACAAACCTGGTTTTGCACTCGGGCGAGTGATCGTGTAGTAAAGGGGGAAGTATTGGAGCACTTCGAGGGATATGGTAGTTTCGCCCGGGTAATGTTAAGGACTTAACTTTGTGCGCCATTGATCTGAGCCTTACCATGCAAACCACATGTCTAGTATGGGATGGACCTGGCTGACTAATTTGGGATATTTCAACTTTAATCTTGCCACTGAGATGAACATGGTTGCTGATTTCTATGTGGCGTAAGGAGCGGTGTGATGCGAAACCCTAGCGGGCGGATTGAGTTGTAACTGAATTTTGTAAAGGCCTTGTTGTGATTACCTTAGGCCGAGGCTAATCACATTGTGTGGGTACAGTTGTGCAACCTCTGCAGAGTGTAAAACTATTCGAATAGCCGCATCCTCGGTCATGGACAATGCTCAGTGATTTCACACGAGGGGTAGTTATTTCTGAAAACTTGTGAATGGAAGTGGACAGGTATTCACTGTTGGTTTAGCTTATGGATGGGAGATCCATAAGTGGTTAGTTTAGCTTGTGGATAGGAGGTCCGCAAGTGGTTACGTCAATTCCTTTGATTATTAAGTATTGATTATTATTTTACTTAAAGTTCGCTTTCAATCTATTTACTGTATTTACCTTCAACTATCATTTATGCAAATTAACCTTTCAGCCATCTTTTTGTAAGCCTTGCATACTATATTGCATTCATTTGTTACAAACGACTTGCTGAGTACCAATGTACTCACGGCTTTATACCCAATGTTACTCAGTTGAGGAAGAGGAGTATCACCAACAGGAGGTTCCAGAAGGAGAGTACTTCGACGAATTCACAGATTAGGCTTCGTTCTCCACTCGATAGCCTGTGGGCTTGTCGATTGGCCGCTACATTTTATTTTGGATTTTCACTACTATTTTGTTAAGCCCTTCCGGCTAGAGATATTGTAAGCTTGGCCATAAGGTCGTACCTTTGAGATTTTATCGATATTTGAGTTTTACTTTATTATTATCGTGTGTATGACTGTGATTACATTTATGTTTGACTGTATGCACTAGCGTGATCCTGGACTAGTGCAGTTTACACAGAGAGTCCGAATTTGCATATTCGGGTCTCGACAGGTCTTATGACCAAAGTTTAATATAATACTCATTGGCTACAAAAATAAAGGAAAATAACTGCAAAAGCTAATTGATAAAAGCGAAGCCTAAGCCTGCCCATAGGCTAACAATAATAAGTGTAGCCTACTCGTCCTGGTCCTTACCGTAATCAAAATCGTCCTCCTATGAGATGGTAAAGCAAGGGTGAGTACAAACTTATACTTCGCAAGCCACTCAAGAAAATACAACGTAATGATAAAGGCAACAAAGGAAGGCTTATATGGTTATTTGAGTACAAAGCAGTATTTAACAAAATACAATAAATAAATTAAAATTGCTAAATTTAATACTATAGTAAAGACTGTAATTTAAACAAAATAATAACGTTAGTGCAGGGTACTGACTTAGCACTAATCTATCCACGGGTATCTCACCGAACCATCTTTCTCCAAAAAGATATCATATTGTCAACTAAAACTATTTTATGAAAAATAAAGTCTAATCCATGAAAAAACTCTACTCATCATGCACATGACCATGGCACGGCTATCTAGGATAGTTTATACTCTGCAAGAGGTTGTACAAATTTACTTACAAGATATGATTAACTCATTATGTCAATCATTACACGCTTCTTTGGGCGTGCGACTAAGTAACCATAACAAGGTCTTTACAAAGCTAAACTTTCAACCTAATCATGCCTCCATTAAGGTTTCACCCCCAATAAGGAATCCACAAGATCGGAGCCCCCTCTTGTGTCATGTGAGACTTCCTATGGCCTACACTATTCTCACATTCAGCCTATAGCGAGTCTCAAGTTGGGACCTACTAATTAGTCAGCCAGGACTATTCTATACCAGTCTTGTGGTAGTACGATTGGGCTTTGTAGCAGTAGCTCATAGACCAGTCCTTAATTGACTTAGGCTCTATCCACAAACCCCTCGTGCCTAGTATCCACATTGAGCCACCAAGCTAAAATGTATACTAGCAAGCATCCACCACCTTATCCATGATTTAAGTTTTATATTTTATTTCAAAATATTCCATAGACTTCCTTGACTCACCAAAGTTAAGATACATTTTGAAAGCTTATCATTTTATGTGAAAAGGTTATCCCAACCTAAAGTTATATCTATGCAAGTCTAAACATTTGCTACAAATGAAATCTCTAGTCATACTAGTGTACTAACTAAAGTTTGTCATCTAAGGTGACAAGAGTACAATATTTTGCAAAGTCAAAGGTGTAATAACAATTGGGTATTAGCTAAAGTAAATCTGAATCTAAATTACAGGAAATAGAAATTACGCATGTAATATAAGTTGAGAGCAACAGAAACTTATTTGCAAATTCAGATCAATATGGTTAAGGAAGTGTGACTTGCCTTACTCTATAGTTTGATGCGAATCATTGTTGTAAAATTCTCCAGAATCGCCGTAGTGTACACGTGAAAATAACTCTCTGAATTTAAATTAAATTAAATTAAACTTGAAATTTTGAAAGCATTGCAAATTTAGATACATCTTCATTTTAGATGAATTTAGAAATTTGAACGGACTCAATTAGAGTTAGGATGAAGTAGAACAGGCTTGTGGAAGTTTAAATCTTAAACAAAAAGAAAAACTAAAATTTTTGGAATTATTTTTTTGAAGAAAAAAGTATTTATGACGTCATCAGGGAATTTATGGAATTATTTTTCTAAATGGAAATCTAGTTTACGATGTCATGCTGACGTCAACCCTACACATGGTAGGAGACTTGGTAGATTTTGTTGATATGGCTGCCACGTGTCTTACACATGGTGCTGACGTGGATATAGGTGGCTTGGAGTTGATGTGGCAGGCCACGTGGCTACCACGTGGACCCGTGCCTTGAGGTGGCATGCCACATGGTTGCCATGTGAGCGTGCGATCTGGCGCGACGCTATGTGGTAGTTCGGACTGTCCGATCATTCAAAAAAGACGTTTGAACCATTTGATCACCAAGGAACATTCAAATTGTCCAAACGACAAAGGGCTTTTGGGCCGTCGATCGGCCAGGGACACTCAGAATGTTCGATCGCCAAGGAACATTCTCACCGGTCTGATCGGTCAAGGGATTCGGACCATCCGATCAACTGTGAGGGCTTCCGGACCATCTGATCAACTATGAGAAATGTTCAGATTAGTCGAAATGGCCAAGGGAGGAGGTGGCATGCGCTGGCGTGGCATAACGTGTGGAGGCTCGGTGCTAAGTGGGCCGCCATGTAGCGCCAGGTGGTGGGCACCTCAGCTGTGCCGTCTGACGTGGACCTGCCAACAAAGGGTGGCATGCAAAAACCGATGCTCACAGTGCTACGGTGAGCGGCGGTGCCCGGTGAGCGATGCAAAAGATAGAAGGAGGGGAGGGAGTTGCACTGGGCTACATGAGCATTACCGAAAGGGCTTGGAGGGTGGCCGATGACGAGAAAGGCGGCGCAGTTCGATGCTCAGGCTCGGTGAAGGGGTCGCGAACCGCCGAGGCATGAGGAAGCTGGCGGTGGCGTTGGTGCTCCTCGGGGGTGGTTGATGCGACAGTAATTGGTCGCCATGAATCGGCCGATGAGCGGAAGAGGGCTATGGCGCGGGGAGAACTCGGGCATGAGTAGAGAGAGGAAGAGGTGGAGCACGGTGGGGTGAGAGGAGGAGGTGCTGGGGGGCCCCTTTATAGGCTCAAGGGGAGGGAACATGGCGGGATTCTTCGCTGCAGTTAGCGGCGACAGAAATTCGGATGGAGGAGGAAAAGGAAAGTGGGGTGTTATAACATCCTAATTTTTAGAGCCTTTTTAATCTTTTAAAATAAAATTTACCATTTAGATATTTCTTGTGCTGTAAGAAATTTTTTCGTATTTTTTGCGATTTTTCTGGATTTATTTGCTATTTTCTAGAGCTAAAAGGATTTTAGTCAAATTTCTGAAATTTGAAAATTCTAGAAAATCCAAAAACCATATGGGCCGAGCCCATTACTATTCAACTGGCCCAAGCCACATCCCTTCCCGTCAGACCACGTGTTGGCCATCGCCAACCCTCGACACTGTAATGCTCTGAACGTCCATTTGGCGTAGGTTTTAAAATAATCGCGGAGACGCCCGGCGTTTTGGTAAAACGCGGGGAGGGAAAATATAATTTTGAGCTGGCAATAAATTGAGAAAGAGATAGAAATATAATTTAATATAAAAAAATATAGTTTAGAGAGGGTGGGCCTGCCACCATGGGCCAGGGGCCCAAGGGGTGGCCGCACCCCCCCTCCACTTAACCCTAGCCCCTTGTGGCCGCACCCCTCCCCCTTTTCCCCCTTTTCCCCCCAAGCCGCCACTCCCTCTCCCCCCTTGCGCCTTCCCTCTGGCCAGGTGCTGTCCCTTGTGCAAGGAGAAGAAGGGGAAGAAGGAGAAGAAGGGAAGAGGAAGGAGAGGAGGAGAAGGAAGGAGAAGAAGGGAAGTTGAAGAGGAGGAAGAAGAGGGTGATCCCAATCCCCTAGGTAACTCTCCCTCACCCCAATATCTCTATTTTCTGCTGAATTTAGGGTTCTTAGTCCCAAATTTGAAGGGATTAGCAATTTAGAAAACCCCAATTAGAGAATCCCGATTGACTGTCTGTATATCCAATCACGCAGGGTTACTGTTTGTGCAGTTTAGACCCCTAAAAAGATTTTTCCCGAGGGTCTCCCCAAAAGGAAAAATGTAGAGGCCGACGATATGCATCTACTGTATTTGTTTCAGATTTTTTGGCCGCGGGATCTGGACGCAGTAAGATCGGGAATCTTGCTGTCTGTCAGGGGTGCAGTTTGGGGCAGACTGCTGTTCAGTTGGGATTAAGGGGTAGTAAATGATTTTTATGCGTATGGTCATAATTGAGAAAAGTGTGGGGAATTCAGTATTCTAGCTAATGTAAAAGAATCAGAATTTTTAGAGCCTTGATCTGTTCTGGGGACGCATTACAATTCGGTTGACCAGACTTTCAGAACAGAGGACATCCTCTGTTTTGTGCGTTAGAGATCACCTTGTTAATGACAAAATAAAAATATGTGATCTACATAAAAAGTGTAGGTATTTAAGTGAGGAATCGAGATATATATCTTTTTCTGTAATTAGTGTTATATTTTTAAAGATAGAAAAATGTTAAGCAGCGCTGCTGCAGTGGGAAGATTGTAAAACCGTTACGCGGGGAAGGATGTTGTGGGATTTTGGGGCTTAGCGATATCTTGTCTTCGGGAGTCGCATTTTTATTGTTGTAATGTGTGCTGAGAGGTACTTTTTTTGGACAGGCGGTTTTGCTTCTGAACGCGCGTGATTTCGTCGCTTCACCGGTAGAGGCAAGTAAACGTAGCGAATGTGTTACCGTTTAACCCGTTATTCTTACTACTTGCAATATGCATGATTCATATAATGTTAAATGATATGCCATGATTACATGCTTTCTAAGTAAGAATGTGGTAGCAAGATATTAATCACTTGCCATGTTTGGATGAGTTTTGGTAGTATTGTGGTAATTTGCTTAATGAGCCAATTGTGGTATACAAAAGTAAATGCATGGTGGATATGATGGTATCTCCTTGTCGTTAAATTCATGAGGATCATATTGATGCCCTCGAAGTTGTTATTATTGTGGTCTCGGTGGTGGTATTCTTAGTGAATACTTATGGTTGTGGTGGTAGCAATCTTGATAAATATATTGTGAGTTATGCGATTGACCTTCATGGTGAAATCCTTGTGGCTTATGTTTATCATATCATTCATAACATGTCATGACATTTGCATTGTTGATGTCGCCGCTTATAGCCGCGACCGTACTGGTACAGCATCGTGCATTGCCGTAGCACGATGCACACTTTTACCTTGTTGGGTAAATGTGCAGTGGAGTATAGCATGCATATGTATTGCATTGTGGAAAGATCATTTGCTTCCTTATGCAATATATTGTGGTGAAGTTATTTTACAAACAACTGTAACTTCATAGTTGTAATGTGGAATTGGCTCATGAGGGCTACTTGTGGTATGAGGAAAGTGACTGTGGTTGTAGATTGTGGTTCATCCCTTGTGGTATGATAGGGGGTTGTGATTGTGGTATGAGATTCTTTTCTCTTGTGGTAAGTGGTGATAGCAGTTGTAGATACGAGGAATAATAAAGTTAGTGAGGTAAATCATGTTAATGCTTTATTGTCATTGGTAGTGGTGGTGGTGGATGATATGAAATAGTTAATCAAGATTCGTTTACTAATGTTTTACTATTGCCGGTAGTAAATATGGTTAAGGCAATAATTGTGGTCATTTGAGAAATGGATATTGATGCTTAATATCATTGTAGTTTAATTAGCTTGTTAATGAATATAGATGCACATTGTAGATGTGGACATGTGAATACTTTAATGATGTTGTATATTTGTTTGTAGTCTGAATAGCCTGTTAAACAGTTTGCTTGCTGAGATTTTTATCTCACCCTTGTTTTCCCCCCTACAGGTGATTCCTGAGCATTCATGGGATGGGTAGAGCGGCACCACAATAATGCACTTGTTTCATCAATTCATGTTGTAATAAAGTCGATGGAATTCTAGCCAAATGCCTATCTATCCATAGATGGTTGTTTTATTTAATAATGATGATCTTGTAAACTATTCTTGATTTAATCTGCTAGAGGTTGTTATTGAACTTGTTACCATTATCTTTTTTCCCTTAATTGTTTATGCTTCCGCTTATTGCTTCATGTCTAGAGATTGTTGCCGAAATAAATTATCTTGAAATTTTTTGGCTAGATGTAGAGTGGTTTAGTAACATCCCAGGGTGATGTGGATCCTGGGGTGTTATAGACACTATTCATCGATGCCATTTGTGTCGGCCGATCGTTCCTTTCCACTGCCACATGTCGCACATCGCATAGCCAAGCTACTGTTCATCTTTGTATCCCAGACGGACTCCACTGTCACCTCAGTTCTTGTGCTCAAGCCAAACTACGCCACCATCTCCGAGCGGGATACCTCGTCGTTCATGCCATAAATAGTGTCGCCTCCCTCAGTTCTCTCATCCCACTGTTGCTCGCACCACCGCCCTCGACGTTCATGCCTCTCCGTTGAGCTCAAGCAACCAAAGTAGCCATCTTCGTCTTCGGTCGTCACTGTCAGCCCCTCGCCAGAGAGCCCCCATTGTCCAGCCACCGTCTATTGCCGTCACTGCTGCTCGACCAGGCCACCACCGCCACCGGTGAGTCTCTGGCCAAGCCTCCTCCACCACAAGCTGCCACACTGCTTCTCCTTCAGTAGCCAATCACCGAGTGCCACATCATCCCCTTCAACCTAGCCTGAACGTCCTCACCCATCTGGACCGTCCGAACATCCTTATTCCCCTTGAATCGTTCGATCATCTTCGGACCATCTGATCGTCATCAAATCTATCCGAGTTAACCACAAGGCAAGGCACGCAAGCCCTAGATGCCATGTGCCGCCACATGTCCGTCCACATTTGTGCCACACCAGCAACCGAGCCGTTCCATATGGCACATTAGCTGCCACGTCAGCTGCCACATGTTAGCCACATCACCTGACATGTCAGTGCCACATCAGCAAGCCTAGTCGTCGTGCACTGTTCCATGCACGAGTTCATTGTAGACATGCCATTCCATGAGCCGAGTCCACAACATAGTAATCTTTTCTAATTTTTAGTATTTTCTTTAGATTTAATTTTTCAAGAGTCTGTGCTCCTTCATCCTAGCTCTCGTTGACCCGTTTATTTTTCTAAATTCATCCTATCTTTTGGTTCTACTTTTGTAGTTTTTGAATTTTATTTGAATTTATTTTGTACCTCGTTCATTTTCTCTGTCGTTAGATCGTGTTTTCGAAAGAACAGAAGCACACCCAGAAGAACAATAATTCATAACTAAGCAAGGCCATGGTAAGTCATGTTCTTTGTTTATGTTGAACCTGGTTTTTAATCTATTTATACATTATTTTATTTTAAATTATCATACATTGTTATTTTATTACAAATCCTTGTATATGGTAGTTACTATCTAATTTGATTAATCCCTCCCCCTTCTCGGGCCACTGCCGCCTGAGACTCCATTGGCTTTGCCAGGTGTCACCACTCCATATCAAGCCATGGTGACACTAAGTCACTACCATCGAATCCACCCCTGGCACTATCGTCTCTAGCCCTTCCCCGACACACCGCTCTCTTGGCCTTGCCTAGTCACCCAGCTTGACCTCCCCTAGTTGCCGCACAACCAAATTCATCGTCGGTGACGGCAGTTCAATGCTGCTTAGGTCCCTATTCAGTCCAGATGCAATTCCCCCTTTTTCCCTTTTGATTTTGCCCTTAGTGATTTCGTTTTCTAAGTTTCTGATTGCAATTTGTGGCTTGTGTTGTTGGATCAGTGATGATGTTGTCCAGGTGGTGTTGCTCTAGCCTTGGCGTGCTGTGATGGGGCTCAGGGCCTCCTCGTGGCCGAAGAGCACAGTGGAGTGCCACCGAGTTCGCATAGTTTGTCGCCCATGGTGTGGCCTCATTGCCATGAGCCTACAACGCCACATCTCATGTGTGTCACGGCTCAAGCTAGCTCGTTAAGCTTCTACTCCCTAGTCCCCTCTCTACCTACTCTAGTGGTGAAGCTTGGTTGTGGTGCTATGGTTGATGTGGATTTGGATGGAATACAAGAATAGCGACTTCTAGGGCATCTTCGTTGATTTGGTCAGGCTTGATTTTGTGTCAGCATCGTGCTCCCCTTTTTCTCCCCACATGTTCCCCGATGTCCCAACCTTCTCCTCGCTCTTCCTGGTGCTCGCTTTCCCCTCCTCGCTGGTCTTAGCGTGGTGGATTTGGCGGATGGGTAGATGGATCTGGTGATGGTTTTCTTGCCCTGGACTGCTATGTGGTTCAGGATAGCAAATGCTTTCTCTCTCCCTTTTGGCTCCTCACTAGTCCACTCTTTTGCTCGTTGTCATAGGGGTTGGGTTGTGGACTCATAGCTCCTAATGGGTTGTTGTGCACTTTGATAAACTATTGTTATTGGGATTGGCTTGCGGTGAAAATGTGCTCATAATTGATTCAAGTTTGTTTTTATGTTGGATGATGATACCCGATTAGCGAGAGGTGTCGACCGGCTCCGGATGGTTCTAGTATATCAATGAGTGAACTCTATGGGATGATATGGACTACGGGTTCTGACAGCAATCCTTTCTTCTTTCTTTCCTCGGTTTTTCCCTTTTCAACATGCAAGTGTTTTTCCTACAGAAAAGTGGATTGGAACTACAACTTTAGCAAGATTGATGTAATTTTAATTGTGATGTATTTATTTATATTCTGAAGACGATTGTCTTGATTGAGATCGAGAAATATGGACTGTTATATTTTTTATTTGATTTGAAGAAGACTTCTAATTATAGCTTGACTAATGTGTTGATTTGCTAAATTAATAATCAGTGTATGAGTATATCAGCTGCAGCCAACATGAGCAGGCCTTAATAATCAATGTCAATTGACAAGAGCAAAGGTACGAATTCATTCCACCCATATCAAGACTCATTTCTGACTTCCTAATTTTGTACGTAATTTAAGTTCAATGGCACACATATGTTTTTGAAAAGGTTTCATTTGTATCTAGTAATTGTTTATGTTTTGTGCCGAGTGTGCATTACTACACATTGTTCATAATTAAGGAGGTACAGTTCTTGAATCAACCACCACGGTTGTCGCATGGATTTAGTATCTCAAATTATGTTCCACGGAATTTAAAGTTGGTTTGCAGATTGATTTCTAACTTGAAAAGCATCTCTTGTTATGAACCCATGGTAGGTACTTTGTTGTTATTGATGAACTGTGAATAACAGGCAGCATGGGAAAATTTGAAGGTAGCTTTTTCTGATGGTGATAAATAAGGTAGTTGAATTCAAGTTTGTTTTTACGTTGGATGATGATACCCGATTAGCGAGAGGTGTCAACCGGCTTCGGATGATTCTAGTATCTCAATGAGTGAACTCTATGGGATGATATGGACTACGGGTTCTGACGGCAATCCTTTCTTCTTTCTTTCCTCGGTTTTTCCCTTTTTGACATGCAAGTGTTTTTCCTACAGAAAAGTGGATTGGAATTACAACTTTAGCAAGATTGATGTAATTTTAATTGTGATGTATTTATTTATATTCTGAAGACGATTGTCTTGATTGAGATCGAGAAATATGGACTGTTATATTTTTTTATTTGATTTGAAGAAGACTTCTAATTATAGCTTGACTAATGTGTTGATTTGCTAAATTAATAATCAGTGTATGAGTATATCAGCTGCAGCCAACATGAGCAGGCCTTAATAATCAATGTCAATTGACAAGAGCAAAGGTACGAATTCATTCCACCCATATCAAGACTCATTTCTGACTTCCTAATTTTGTACGTAATTTAAGTTCAATGGCACACATATGTTTTTGAAAAGGTTTCATTTGTATCTAGTAATTGTTTATGTTTTGTGCCGAGTGTGCATTACTACACATTGTTCATAATTAAGGAGGTACAGTTCTCGAATCAACCACCACGGTTGTCGCATGGATTTAGTATCTCAAATTATGTTCCACGGGAATTTAAAGTTGGTTTGCAGTTGATTTCTAACTTGAAAAGCATCTCTTGTTATGAACCCATGGTAGGTACTTTGTTGTTATTGATGAACTGTGAATAACAGGGCAGCATGGGAAAAATTTGAAGGTAGCTTTTTCCTGACAGTGATAAATAAGGTAGTTGAATTCAAGTTTGTTTTTACGTTGGATGATGATACCCGATTAGCGAGAGGTGTCAACCGGCTTCGGATGATTCTAGTATCTCAATGAGTGAACTCTATGGGATGATATGGACTACGGGTTCTGACGGCAATCCTTTCTTCTTTCTTTCCTCGGTTTTTCCCTTTTTGACATGCAAGTGTTTTTCCTACAGAAAAGTGGATTGGAATTACAACTTTAGCAAGATTGATGTAATTTTAATTGTGATGTATTTATTTATATTCTGAAGATGATTGTCTTAATTGAGATCGAGAAATATGGACTAATATATTTTTTATTTGATTTGAAGAAGACTTCTAATTATAGCTTGACTAATGTGTTGATTTGCTAAATTAATAATCAATGTATATCAGCTGCAGCCAACATGAGCATGCCTTAATAATCAATGTCAATTGACAAGAGCAAAGGTATGAATTCATTCTACGATATCTAGACTCATTTCTGACTTCCTAATTTGTATGTAATTTAAGTTTACTGGCACACATGTTTTTGAAAAGGTTTCATTTGTATCTAGTAATTGTTTATGTTTTGTGCTGAGTGTGCATTAGTACACATTGTTCATAATTAAGGAGGTACAGTCCTCGAATCAACCACTACAGTTGTCGCATGGATTTAGTATCTCAAATTATGTTCCATGGGAATTTAATGTAGGTTTGCAGTTGATTTCTAACTTGAAAAGCATCTCTTCTTATGAACCCATGGTAGGTACTTTGTTGTTATTGATGAACTGTGAATAACAGGGCAGCATGGGAAAAATCTGAAGGTAGCTTATTCCTGACAGTGATAAATAAGCAGAACACTGATTATAATCATGTAGCTGCGAATTGCTGCCCATAGAGCACGGTCCCATTACCCAGCCAAGAATCGAGACAGTTATTCTTCAGGAGAGTGTTTGGATTGGACGGATGTTCCCCTCAGTATCAAGTTATCAACGGTGAGTAATGTAATGGTTTGCCTCTGCACGGGGGGAGGCGAAACAGGACCAGGGATTCTTGCCATCACTGAAAAACAAATTGAGCTGTAAGCTTCAAGGTGATGGGAGGACCGAGATATATACATACCCAGCAGCTGTGCGGGATCGAAGAGAGTGAGCTTGGCGTTGCTCTTTTCTCAAACCAGAACAACTCTGAACGTTAGGGAAAATAAGGAAGACCACCTGTGCCACAAAATTCTTTTTGCAAAACTCAATGGTTCGTGCGGTCTCATATTCCTGTTTATTTTATGACAAGAGATAGATTAAAAAAACTCAACTCATGCCACATTCTAGGGATAATTGGGTCTCTTCTTTTCAGATTCCAAAAGCTACTTTTTAGCTTTTCTACAGTAACTAACTTTCAAACAGAGTATTTTTTAAAACGAAATCTATAAGTTGATTATAGTATACTGTGGCGACTTCATGTATATTGACCAAAACCGTACGTTTTGTTACTCTGTACTCTCTCTCACGAACAGATCAAAACCATAAGCATAGTCATAAGCCAAAACTAAAAAGAACCAATCCAATGGTATCTGCAATGTAACTTATCTCATGCCCGGTTTGTCGATAATCCTTGGATGCACGGCTGCACTACCAGCTAGTACTCAGTTTACACTCGAAGGGTGTAAGACCTTGAAGGTGTCTGCCTTGCTGATGGTCTAAGTGATCAAGTTTTCGGAGACATTTGCAAGCTTCCTCTTTTAACGTATCTGAGCCCTCGAAGCACTATTGCCTCACAGCTCTAAAAGCAATTTGGGCAGCTGAAAGAGCTGCTGACATTGGACATCAGGACGTAAGGAATACTTTGTATCAAGAGTTATTACTTGCAGGCAGGTACTTGTATTACACAAGGACACACAGTGCTGTCAACGCGAAGACGAAAGGAGCTGGGAACTTTTAGCTGCCTCCCTGAGCAAGTTGAGAGAATTTGTATGTGCGTTTTGAACAAGATCTATCTCCCAAGCTCAAGCAATTTAGGTCGTCGATAATCTGCGAAATTTAGACAAGCTCTGCCTCAAGGGTTGGGAGGTGCACCTGATGTTGAAATTACGCAGGCTTTTGTTCACAACTATTAGATTACTTGTATAGTATTTCCTCATATATACTTTCTATATATACGCTTACCTTGTATACACCTTTCATGTATGCATTTACCCTGTATACACCTTCCATGTATGCACTTACCGTTGTATACTTACATTAGGCAATATATACACAAAGCCATCCAACCCTTTGCTATGTGGTGTCTGCCAATTGCTCTCTACCTTTCTATATGATATCAGAGCATACCTGAGCCTCTTCCGCTGCTCCACCTAGGCCGACACCCCACCTTCCCTAGGCCGACACCTCCCTGCCTCTCCTCCAGGCCACCGCCGCCTCCACCCGGATACAGGCGCTGCCGCCGTCGGCCCCCCTCCGACCGCTGCCTCTGCGCAAGAACGCCGCTGTCTCTCCCTCAGGCCGCCGTTTTCCTTCGGGCGCCGCTATCTCCCCCCCCCCCCCAGCCGCCACCTCCTCTCCGGCCGCCACCCACCGCCGACGCTCTCCCCAGGCGCTGTCGACATCCGCCGCCTCCTGCCGCCTGCCGCTTCCTCCCCGATCCGGTGGCCACTGGTCCCCTATGCCGACCGAAGCTTGAGCCGGCCAGATCCAAATCTAGATTCCGTCCCTTTGTAGGTACCAAAGAGAGAGAGAGAGAGCAGATCTAGATCCGGTAGTGCGCCGTGCCTTCCCTCAGGCCGTCGCCACTCCGACCATGGCGGCCTCTCCCACCGATCCAGCTGCTGTCACCGCTACCACCGACGAGATCGCGCCTGTCACCCCTCCGATCGTCCTCAACCCTTACTGCACGGTTGTCGTCAAGTCCCATGTGCCGACAACCCTCGATCTGAAGACACCAAACTCTCCCAATGGTCCAAATTCTTTCGGACCATGTGCGCAAAGTTCGGCCTCCTCTCCCACATTGACGGCACCGACGCGGCGCATCGCGACGAATCCAACTGGGCCCTCGTCGACTCCGCCATCCTAAGTTGGTTGTATGGCTCCATCTCCGACGACGTCCTCGACTCAGCGATGACTGATCAAGAGACCACACATGATCTTTGGATTGCAATCGAGGCGTTGTTCCACGACAACAAGGAGTCTCATGCGATCTTCCTCAATAACCAGTTTTACTCACTCGTCCAAGGTGATCTATCCATCACCGACTACAGCCAGAAGGTGAAGGTCCTCGCCGACAAGCTACGCGACATCGGCTATCCCATCAATGACATGTAGCTCATCCTCAACCTGCTGCGTGGCCTCAGCCTGCGCTTTTCCACCACCGACAACGACGTCGCCAACTCTGTACCTTTCCCTTCCTTCGCTAGGGCACGTTCCATGCTCGCTTTCAAGGAGACTCGTATCAGCAACAAGGCCAAGATTGCCACCGCAACGGACTTGCTCACCTCTGGCGGATCCTCCGACTACAGCCCCGCCGCGATATCATCGACCACCACTCAAGCCGCCAATGCTCGTGACGGGCGTCGCGGCGGCCGCAACCGCCGCGACAAGTAGGGTGGGTCTGGCTGTGACGCTAGTGCTGGCTTCTAGGGTAGCCGCGTACCACCACCTCCACCGACCAGTCCTTAGTTTTGCTTTAACCCATGGACTGCCCCTACTGGCCGTGAGTAGCGTCCCTCGTCCGCTCCTGGCCTCCCGGTGCTCCACCTCAGACTTATACCGTCTTCACGCCATCCCAGCCTTCCACCCCACAGACCTAGGATCAGTAGGGCCTCATCACCGTATTGAACCAACTGGCTGTCCAAGGACACGACGGCTGGGTCATGGACAGCGGTGCCACCTCCCACATGACAACAGACGATGGTACACTCCTCTCTTCCTACCCTCCCCCACCTCATTCGGCCGTTACCGTTGGCAATGGTTCTCGTCTCCCTGTCGTTTCTCGTGGTCACACATTCCTTCACACACCATCCACTCATTTTCTTCTTCCCAACACTCTAGTCGTTCCTAATCTAGTCCACAACCTTCTCTTTGTTAGACAGTTCACTCGTGACAACCATTGTTCCATCGAGTTTGACGCTTTTGGTTTTTCTATTAAGGATTCCCGGACGCAGCGTGTGATGCTTCGCTGCGATAGTGAGGGCGACCTTTACACTATACCTCCAGTCGCCACCTCAGCTCCACCCAACACCCACCTCGTCATCTCCTCCCAGTTATGGCATCAGCGTCTTAGTCCTCCTGGCATCGCCTGTCTCGACACTCTCAATAAAAACTCGCTCATCTCATGTAATAAAGTAGACCGCTCTCATTACCAGTCCTGTCAACTTAGCAAACATACGCGCCTCCCCTTTGTTACTTCTTCCTCGCGCTCTTCTGCGCCATTTGAGCGAGTTCATTGTGATGTGTGGACATTTTCAGTTCCTAGCATATCCGGTTCTCTATACTATTTGGTGATACTTGATGATTTCTCTTATTATTGTTGGACCTTTCCTCTTAAACAGAAATCAGATGTTCCCCAGCACATAGCAGATTTTACCGCCTATGCTAGCACACAATTCGGTCTTCCTCTAAAATCTATACAACACATATATAGTCATTGCAGCAGGTGCGAGAGTGCGAGGCACACCATGCACCCCTGCAGGTACCCCAGATGACTGCTCCACCACTACGTGGTGTCGAGCGATCATCTCCTTCGTCCACGGCACCATCCGACACTCCGCCATCGCGTCTACCCGTGCATCTGGTTTACTCTAGACGACCACGTGCGGCTCCCTCCAACCCAGCATTACCAGCACCGCTGCCCGCGCCAGCTTCAGCTGCCCTGGCTCCTTCAGCACCCGCACTTCCCCATTAGCTGCTCCCTCGGGCCATCCGATGGTAACACAGGCTCGGTCTACCACCAACCTCTCTGTGGAGTTTTTCTCTCTTGCATCCGATCACTTCCCAGCTTCGGCCGTTCCGACAAACTATCATAACGCCTTCGCCAATCCCAATTGGCACACCGTAATGGTCGAGGAATACAAGGTCCTCATGGCCAACAATACCTGGTGACTTGTACCGCGCCCACCAGTGCTAATGTCGTCTCTGGAAAGTGGATCTTCAAGCAAAACTTCCACTCTAATGACAGCCTGGCCGCTATAAAGCGCGCTGGGTTGTTCGTGGCTTCTCTCAGCAGCACGGCATCGACTACAACGAGGCGTTCAGTCCAGTGGTCAAACCAGCCACCATCCGGACTGTCCTCTCCATCGCCGCATCCCGCTCCTGGCCGATTCATCAGCTTGATGTCAAGAATGTCTTCCTCCATGGCACTCTTAATGAGACCGTCTACTGCTAGTAGCCTTCTGGTTTCATGGACCCTGCTCGTTCCACCCATATGGGTCTTCTCCAGAAGTCCTGCTATGGTTTGAAGCAGGGTCCCCGAGCACGGTACCAACGGTTCATCTCCTACATCTGCGGCATCGGTTTCGTCACCTCCTCCTCTGACATGTCTCTGTTTGTCCTCCGTCGGGGGACTGACATGGCATATCTACTGTCCGAATGTGGTTGGGGCCACCACACTCGAAACAAATTATCGGCCCACTTCTTTTTCTATCCCTCACTCTCTTGTAGGTATGGGAAAATTTTCTGGCTAAAAGGGCTAACTGGTCCTCCGGTAGCTGCTCTAGTTGATCATCAGTTACATCACAGAGAACCACTAAGGAAAAACCAGAAGCACTATCCATGAAAACACCAGAAGCAGAACTGCGATCGGTGACCAGGGCCATCGACTGTGACTTCAACTTGCGAGAGACAAGGTCAATCTCGTGAGTCTTGAGGC
The DNA here is from genome assembly GCA_036346265.1 of Melocanna baccifera. Taxonomy (NCBI): domain Eukaryota; kingdom Viridiplantae; phylum Streptophyta; class Magnoliopsida; order Poales; family Poaceae; genus Melocanna; species Melocanna baccifera. The sequence goes on from CM070702.1 coordinate 7,668,112, forward strand.
GTGAGTACAACGCGTCAAGAGTCAGCGTCGAAAGATTGGTCGTGTCCTTGATGGTGGTCACCTTCATCTCCCAAACTCGCAAATTCAAGGCCGAAAGCATCTGTCGAGCGTTGTTCGAGTCGGAGTATGTGAGACCGACGGCTCGGAAGTTGCTCAAAATCTTGTAAAATCTCGCAAAACACTCATCCAAGGACTCGCCAGCGAGCATTTCAAATTTGTTGTAATCTCGCTTGAACTGGTCCTGTCGTACGGTCTTAATCTGGGAGGTACCCTCATAGTATGCATTGAGAGTATCCCAGATGTCGTAGGCCAACGTGAGATGAGAAATGCGATCGAACTCGTTCCGACTTAGACCCTAGATTATAATGTTCCTTGCCTTAGCATTCGCCTCAACATCACCCATGTTATTAGCATTAATGTTTTCATCGGTAGAAACAATAAAACAAGTTTTTACTTTTCTCCAGATCCCATAGCCTTGAGCCTGTATGTAAGACTCCATCCTACTCTTCCAAAAGGGATAGTCAACCCCATCGAAGATAGGTGGTTTGGTGGAATACCTGTCTGTTGCCATGGCTCGCAGACCGATTAAAATCTATAGACGAGAATTAACCGGCTCTAATACCAATTGAAGGATCGGAAATGGCAACAGAGGAGGGGTGAATGGTGCCTTTCAAAAACACCCCTAATATTCACACACAAATCGTACACACAAAATTCCCTCTCCGATAGCTATAGAAGCTATGAAGTAGAAAAGAGTTTACTTGAGGAAAGTTAATAACAATTTTGCCAATAAGCCAGAAAGAGCTTACAGAGATGGCAAAAACAAGATCAATAAATGTTTCTCTAGATTTCCTGAAATTTTCAATATATATATTTTAAAGAGATAGCATAACATTGATCTTGTAAAGAGCTATTTGTCAAGAACTGATTTTACAAAAAAAAAACTGAAAATAGAAAAGACTGAAAACAAAAATAAAACTGCTAGAACAGAAAGGAGTAAACTGATCGACTAAAAGCAGAGAGGAGTTACCCTAAGAAGGTAAGATGCTGACCAAGACTGATATAGCAAGTAAATTAAACACTATTGGCTACCAGCAAAAGAAGAAAAGGTTCTAGAAAATATGATGCGTAACCGAACCAGGGGACTGCACCTAATCAAACTGAAAAGAGTACATGCTGCTGGCCGAAAGAAATGAAGATCAGACTAGAAACCAGAAAACAGCAGTAAAAGCAAACAGAGAACGGTAGGCTGCAACCTCCCTGTTGTCCGAACAGAAAAAGTGATTACTACATGTAACCGAAAGCAGCACTAGCTGAACAGGGAACTGCAGTTTGGTGCAGCCGAATAGGGAACATCACCCAAAACATCAATTAAATAGCCTGGCCGAGAGCACTAGTAGCAGGAACCGAGAGGCGCAGCAGCTTATAAACAAAGATCTGCTGTCCAAAAGAAATACTGCTGGTTGTAGATAGCAAAAATCTGCCAATAGACTGCTACCAACATCTGTCCAAAAACTTGCAGCAAGAGAGAACATTTGGATTTAATTTAGACCAGCTGCTACCGAAACAAAACACACTGCTGAAAATCTGACTGTGCAACAGAAATGAACCGAACCCTTTTACAGCAGAAGATCGGCCGAAACCTGAGAATTGCAGCCGAAGTCAAGGAACTTGATGTCCTTCTCGGGTAAGCTCCTGGCAGCAAGAATACATGGGATCTGCACCTGACCGAAACTGCAAACTACTGCTTCAACCGAAAAACAGCAAGAACTAGTGCATACTACAGATTGGTCACTTGCTGCAACCGAACCAAAAAGAGAACACCCAAACTAAGTGGAACCAAGAAGCTAGTATTGAGCCAGTTTAGAGTGCTACAAGTTCAGAAATGAATCATTTGGTCAAATACTTGGTCTTTTTGTAAATAAGCAAATTTTAGCACAATTGACTGTTCTGAAAATCATTTTCGGCTTAATCTTAGCAAAGCAAGTCCTGGACTAGGAGCCATCCACAACTGCCTCCTAAGCTTCAAACATATTCATAGATTTTATTTTCTTAGCCATGTGCTAGATCTCAAGCCTTATGCGACCACTCCAAGCGAGAAGCTTAAGGAAGTGATTTTGGTCATCCAAAACTCCCCCTGCGTTCATGCCTAGTGCAATGGCAAGCAGTCTCATGAGAAAGAATTGATTAGATCAGTTTTTTCGCACAAAAGAGATCTTTTTGCTTCTGCCAAAGTTATAAAGGAACTAGCATAGCTCAATCTAAAACTCAATAAAGATTCAAGACTCAACTCAGCCTATTTGACATGACATGAATCATAAAAGGATAACTAAAGATAAACTATTCTCAAGAGCTAACCATGACAATATTTAATTCAAGTTGTGCAATTTTTAATCAATTTATCATGGCAAAGAGTAGACTACACATATAAAGTCATGATGAAACTAGCAAATAAGCGCAGATCATGGCAAGATGTAAAGCAATTATTTTATGTCACAAAAGGATAATAATCAAGGCTCCATGTAGTTATATTACAATGCAGAATGAAATGCAAGAAAATCCAGTTCCCCCTCAACATAAGATGCACTTTTAGTTCAAGTTGAATTATGTCAAAATTAAAATCTAGAAGCTCCCAAATAAACTCCCCCTGAACCAAGGCAATAAAACGAGAAGCTGGCAAAGAAATCAGAAAGACAGTCCTTAAAGCATAGACAAGATATAGAGGATACTATGGCTCAAACTGACTCTCATCTACCCCCATGAGAATCTAGGACTATCAGCTGGTCTTCTAACTCACTAGGGAGTAAACACGTTCCCTATTTACCCAAGGGTGGCCCAACCCTTGCTAGACCTATAAGAAGTGAGTGAACTCAACCTAGTGAGAAGAGATACAGCTAATAAGCAACATCCTAGAATCACAAGATGAGAAGAAGAAGACTGAGCACCTAGACGAGAGAATCACTCTAATTTATGCTGGAAGGACTAATCCCGAATACACCCTTATACAATGCAATGAAGAAGGACAGAAGCAGTAAATATGATAATGCATAAAGCACAAAGTTCCCCCTCACAACAGTCCATAAGGACAAACCACCCCAAGCTCTCCCCGCAATGCTGAAAATCTAGAGCTATCCAAAGGCTTGGTAAAGATATCAGCCAACTGGTGGTCACTCTCCACAAACTGGAGCACTATGTCACCCTTCTCCACATGGTCTCTAAGAAAATGATATTTGATATCGATGTGCTTGGTCCGAGAGTGCTGCACTGGGTTCTTAGCAATGTTAATAGCAGAAGTGTTATCACAAAAGAGTGGAACACTTTCTATAACTAACCAAAAGTTCCACAGGGTCGAAGCCATCCAGAGTACCTGGCTGCAACAACTGGCAGCAGCAACGTACTCGGCCTCTGCGGTGGACTGTGCAACACCGGACTACTTTCTAGAAGACCAAGAAACAAGAGAAGTGCCAATGAAATGGCAGGTGCCAGATGTGCTCTTCCTGTCTATCCTACAGCCAGCAAAGTCTGCATCGGAGTAGGCTCTAAGGGAAAGATAAGAAGATGAAGAGTACCAGATACCATAGTCTATGGTAGCTCGAAGGTACCGAAAGATACGTTTTACCGCCTGACGGTGAGATACGCAAGGAGAAGCCTGAAATCGAGCATACAGACACACAGAAAAGTGGATGTCCGGTCTCAAGACAGTGAGGTAAAAGAGGGAACCGATCATGCTTCTGAACTCCTTCTGATCAACTGGCTCGCCATCCTCATCTGGATCAAGTGAAGTCGTTGACGCCATCGGAGTTGACACCAGCTTGCCATCACTCATGTCAAAGCGTTTCAAGAGGTCTCGAGTGTACTTGCCCTGATGCAAGAAGGTACCCTCCCGAGTCTACTTGATCTGGAAGCCAAGAAAGAAGTTCAACTCGCCCATCATGCTCATCTCAAACTCTGAGCTCATGACAGCAGAGAACTGGGAAACAAGAGCATGAGAGGAGCCACCAAAGATGATGTCATCCACATAAATCTGGACGAGTAGAAGGTCATTGCCATGCTTGCGAATGAACAAGGTCTTATCTACCTTACCCATCTCAAACCTATGACTCAACAGATAGAACTTAAGCCTCTCATACCAAACTCTAGGAGCTTCCTTAAGTCCATACAAGGATTTGGAAAGCTTGTAGACATGGTTTGGGTATTTGGGGTTCTCGAAACCTGGAGGCTGCTTAACATAGACCTCTTCCTCAATATACCCATTAAGGAAGACACTCTTGACATCCATCTGGTAAAGCTTAAAGCCCTTAGACGCTGCGAAAGCAAGCAAGATTCTAATGGCTTCTAACAGAGCTACAGGGGCAAAGGTCTCCTCAAAATCTAAACCCTCAACTTGGGAGAAACCCTAAGCTACCAATCTAGCCTTGTTTCAAATGACTACCCCATCCTCACTCTGTTTGTTTTTGAATACCCATTTGGTACATATGACATTATGACCTCTAGGGGGCTCGACAAGCTACCAGACCTTATTTCTCTCAAAATTTTTCAACTCCTCATGCATGGCATTGACCCAAGACTCAGTAGAAAGAGCATGACTAACATCCTTAGGCTCGAAAGAAGCAACGAAGGCTGAGTGGAGACAGAAGTGAGACATGCTAGATTTTGAGCGTGTGATACGCTCAAAAAGATCTCCAATTATTTGGTCTGAAGGATGATCTTTCTGGTTATGACGGGAAGATCCTGGATGAGAAGAAGTAGTGACCTCTACCTCATCAGCTGATGAGGTAGGAACAGAACCACTAGCTCCTGAGGATGAGGAAGGAATAGGCTGATCTCCTTGAGGTGCGATGGAAGAAGCAGGCACCTCAAGGGAGGAGAAACTGGATCAGGTAGACAACCATCATCTTCGTCCTCCTCATCATCCACAAATATGGGCTTGGACTGCTCTACTGAACCTGAGATATCGGGCCTAGTCCCCGGACTGGCCTCATCGAAGGTCACCTCGCAGGTCTCTACCATTTTGCTAGACTCGCAGTTCCAGACCCTATACACCCGCGAAGAAGTCGAGTAACCCAGAAAATCCCATCACAAGAGCGTGACTCGAACTTATCTAGGTTCCCAGACTTCAGAATAAAACACTGGCAACCAAACACACGAAAATGAGAGACACTGGGCTTTCGCCCGTATCTCAACTCATAAGAGGTGCGATGCAAGTGTGCCCATAGAAAAACTCTATTTGAAACATAGCACGCGGTGGCTATTGTCTCAGCCTAAAATTTTCTAGGTGTAGAATACTCATTAAGCATCGTCCTGACCATCTTGATCAAGGTATGGTTCTTCCTCTCCACAATGCTATTTTGTTGAGGGACGTACGAAGAAGAGAACTGGTGCTCTACACCTGTCTCATCGCAAAACCTCTCAAAATAAGAATTCTTAAACTCCGTGCCATTGTCATTGCGGATCGCTCGTAAGGCACCCGGGAGCTCAACAGAAAGCTTACTAAAAAGACCCCGAAAATGGGTAAATGTCTTATCCTTCGAGGCTAAGAAAAACACCCAAGAGTATCTCGAAAAGTCATCGATCACGACAAGAACATACCACTTCCCTCCTGCTGACTACACTCTAGCTGGTCCAACTGTGTCCATGTGGAGCAGCTGTCCCGGTGCATCGGTCGTAGTCACTGTGATCGGAGGATGAGAGGCGGCAACCATCTTGTCGTGCCGGCAAGGAGTGCAAACTAGATCTTTGCCCATCTTGAGTTTAGGCAGACCACGAATGAAATCGTGGCCGCTAACTCGGGTCAAATGGTCAAATCCGATATGACCAAATCTCCTATGCCAGAACGTGAGGTCACAGGACTCAGAAGCAACTAAACACCTGAGAGGATCACCAGAAGACTCAACAAAATCAGCACGAAAGATCCTCCCATATCTAGAAATCTCGCAAACCAAACTCCCCGAAGAATCAAGAATTTTACAATTGTTTTTCTTAAAGCTCACCTCGAAACCGTCATCGGTAAGCTGGGAAACTGAAAGCAAATTGTACTGCAGCTTACTCACTAAGGCAACATCTTTTAAAACAAATGAATCATTAACGCGCACAGTACCTTTAGCGATGACGCGTCCAGAAGACGCATCTCCGAAAGTGATCGTCTCATCACCTGGAGCTCGGGCTAAGAAAGAGAACCAACGGGAGTCTCCGGTAATATGTCGAGAACAACCGGAGTCAACAAGCCAAACATCTCCCTTCCTTGCCCGGCGAACCTGAGTCAACGAGAGAGGGATGGCTCAGTACTGGGATAAATCAAAAGAGATTTTGGAACCCAATACTGAGTCACATGACGAGCAGAAGAAGTAGTCACACACGACTGACCTCTAACTACCCTACATTCTCCGTTGCTTAGAAAGCCAGAAGGTCTGAAGCTGTTGTTGGGCCTGACTGCTATGGAAGAGCGAGTCGGAGCACCAGCAACATGCTGATCTCGCCGCGGATAGCCATCTCAATGGGGGAAACGAGATTTACCCTCAGGACGACGGATATCACGAACCGAGGCAAATCGAGGACAAAATAAGAAGAACCAGAAAAACCAAGTCCTCGACCCTGCCTAAACAGCTCAGACTGAACAACTCTAGACCTCGTGTCGGTCTTAGGTGCACTCAAGATCTGGGGCTAACCCTAAATACGCCTAAGAGCCTGAGCACAGTCTCTCTACGCGATCTTGACGCAAATGAAACATCTATCTATCATATGTCTATCCTTCTAACAGAAGGTACAATAAAATTTCGCATTCTGAGAGGTCGAAGCAATAGGTGAGGCCACCTTACTGTCAGAGATCCCTTGGACAAAGCCCGCAGATTTGAACCCAACCTTTTCAGTTCTGGGCTTGACCTCGATCACACCTGCTGCTTTGGATCTAAGAAAAGCAGGTGGATACTTCCTAACATCCTCAAGAAAATAATATCCTAGATCTTGATTGAATTTGCAAATCTTGGACTGGTCTAGAATAAGATTTAGCTTTTTCTTGCCTCCTACAAATCTCTCAAGAGTGTTCATAAGATACTGACACTCTCGAAAGAGAGATGTGCAAGAAGAGCAGGGAGAAGGAGAGACAGCAGAAGGTAAGGAAGTAGAAGAAGAACCAACAGCAGAGGAACGAATGGCATGTGCACGCACAGCCGCCTCAGAAGGGATAGTCCTACTGCTAGCCATTTGGTTCACGTCGCTAGGCATCTCTACCTTACCCTTGGGCTTCTCCCCAACACCAGCACATACATTACAATATGATTGTGGCTTCTCTAGTAGATCCTTAGTTAGCTTCACACATTTGTCATTCAAAGCAACGAGTTCAAATTTTGGTTTTTCACAACTATTGCATGGTGAGCTAACAGGGTCGTTAGACGCATATTGAGCCATTTTCTTGTTATGGTCAACCATTTCTTGAAACTGTTTTGAGATGATTCAAGTTCGTGATTAATTTGGGACAGTTCAAACATGAAGCAATCGGCTCAAGCAAAGAAGCATGCAATTCAGCAATTTTATGATCTGCTCTTTTTAAGTTTACTTTCAAGTTATTGCAGTTTTTACAAGTTTCAAGAAGATCAATAAGCATAGTGTAAAGACCTCTAAAAGCATTGTCCTTATCCTCACATGAGATGCAAGAAGTAGTTTGATTAGTAGAGGAAATAGAATCAACCCTACTCATCTCTAGTTCAGCAAGCAGACTAACATTCTCTACCTTAAGCAAATCAAGCTCAGAAGTCAAACTATCATGAGAGGTCCTAAGCTTTTCCATATCTCCGAGCAAAGAAGAACATACATCACATTCGTCACGGAAGGGAGCAGATATAAGTGAAGTAAGCTCCCGTGACAATATCTCTACTTCCTTCTCAAGATCCATAACCCTAACTCTAGATCTAGCATAAAACTTTCCTAACTTCATAAATGCATCATAGAGCTGGTCGTAGGAGAGACCTACCTCATCGGAGTCGCTGTAGAGCTCGCTGTCGCTGACGTCGTTGTCGTTGGCCATGAAGCACATGCCGATGAAGTCGTCGTCGTCCTTGGGATCTTGATCATCCTTGCCGTCGTCGTCGCTCCACCCCTCCATGTCACTGAAGTCGATGTCGTCGAAGGCAGTGAGGACGCGGTGGAAGAGCTGCTTTGCTTTGCCAAAGTTACGGAACTTCTTCTTGCCTTGAGCGTGAGCTGGGGGCTTCTTGTTGCGATTCTTGTCGATGTAGTCGTTCTTGCTCATACCGCCATAGTCGTTCTTGCCCTTCTCAAGCTTGGGACAATTTGCCCGAATGTGGTTGGGGCCACCACACTCGAAACAAATTATCGGCCCACTTCTTTTTCTATCCCTCACTCTCTTGTAGGCATGGGAAAATTTTCTGGCTAAAAGGGCTAACTGGTCCTCCGGTAGCTGTTCTAGTTGATCAGCAGTTACATCACAGATAGCCGCTAAGGAAAAACCAGAAGCACTATCCATGAAAACACCAGAAGCAGGACTGGGATCGGTGACCAGGGCCATCGACTGTGACTTCGACTTGCGAGAGACAATGTCAATCTCGTGAGTCTTGAGGTGTGAGTACAACGCGTCAAGAGTCAGCGTCGAAAGATCGGTCGTGTCCTTGATGGTGGTCACCTTCATCTCCCAAACTCGCAAATTCAAGGCCGAGAGCATCTGTCGAGCGTTATCCGAGTCAGAGTATGTGAGACCGACGGCTCGGAGGTTGCTCAAAATCTTGTGAAATCTCGCAAAACACTCATCCAAGGACTCGCCAGCGAGCATTTCAAACTTGTTGTAATCTCGCTTGAACTGGTCCTGTCGTACGATCTTAATCTGGAAGGTGCCCTCATGGTATGCATTGAGAGTATCCCAGATGTCGTAGGCCGACGTGAGATGAGAAATGCGACCAAACTCGTTCCGACTCAGACCCTGGATTATAATGTTCCTTGCCTTAGCATTCGCCTCAACATCACCCATGTATTAGCATTAATGTTTTCATCGGTAGGAACAATAAAACGAGTTTTTACTTTTCTCCAGATCCCATAGCCTTGAGCCTGTATGTAAGACTCCATCCTACTCTTCCAAAAGGGATAGTCGACCCCATCAAAGATAGGTGGTTTGGTGGAATACCTGTCTGTTGCCATGGCTCGCAGACCGATTAATATCTATAAACGAGAATTAACCGGCTCTAATACCAATTGAAGGATCGGAAATGGCAACAGAGGGGGGGTGAATGGTGCCTTTGAAAAACACCCCTAATATTCACACACAAAATTCCCTCTCCGATAGCTATAGAAGCTATGAAGTAGAAAAGAGTTTACTTGAGGAAAGTTAATAACAATTTTGCCAATAAGCCAGAAAGAGCTTACAGAGATGGCAAAAACAAGATCAATAAATGTTTCTCTGGATTTCCTGAAATTTTCAATATATATATTTTAAAGAGATAGCATAACATTGATCTTGTAAAGAGCAATTTATCAAGAACTGATTTTACAAAAAAAACTAAACATAGAAAAGACTGAAAACAAAAAATAAAACTGCTAGAACACTGAAAGGAGTGGCTTGCTGACTGACTAAAAGCAGAGAGGAGTTACCCTAAGAAGGTAAGATGATGACCAAGACTGATATAGCAAGTAAATTAAACACTATTGGCTACCAGCAAAAGAAGAAAAGGTTCTAGAAAATATGATGAGTAACCGAACCAGGGGACTGCACCTAATCAAACTGAAAAGAGTACATGCTGCTGGCCGAAAGAAATGAAGATCAGACTGGAAACCAGAAAACAGCAGTAAAAGCAAACAGAGAACTGTAGGCTGCAACCTCCCAGCTGTCCGAACAGAAAAAGTGATTACTGCATGTAATGGAAAGCGATACTTAGCTGAACAGGAACTACGGTTTGGTGCGGCCGAATAGGAACGAGACCCAAAACATCAATTAAATAGCTCGGCCGAGAGCACTAGTAGCGAGGAACGAGAGGCGCAGCACTTATAAACAAAGATCTGCTGTCCAAAGAAATCTGCTGGTTGTAGATAGCAAAAATCTGCCAATAGACTGCTACCAACATCTGTCCAAAAACTTGCAGCAAGAGAGAACACTTGGATTTAATTTAGACCAGCCGCTTCCAAAACAAAACACACTGCTGAAAATCTGACTGTGCAACAGAAATGAACCGAACCCTTTTACAGCAGAAGATCGACCGAAACCTGAGAATTGCAGCCAAAGTCAAGGAACTTGATGTCCTTCTCGGGTAAGCTTCTGGCAGCAAGAACACAGGGATCTCGCACTGACCAAAGCGCAAACTCACTGTCAAATAAAAAACAGCAAGAACTAGTGCATACTAAAGATTGGTCACATGCTCGAACCGAACCAAAAAGAGAACACCCAAACTAAAAATTTAGTATATCTACTCTTGGGATGAATTGATCAATTGATCTTGAGGCCACCTCCATCACAGAGTAGTAAGAAAACTAATGAGATGAAGCTAAAAACTTTGCTTTCGGGATGAACTAGCCAAACCGCTTTGAGATGAATCCCCGTTCAAAGCAAATATATATATAGTAGCAATTAGAACAAGGGCATTAATTCAAAAGGAAAACAAGCAAATAGCACGAGATATAAAGCAAGAACTTTCATATTGAGACGAAGAGAGATGAATGATTAATAGATGAATGTTTACATCTACTCTTTCATGTCTCATTTAAGAACACACACAAGGAGAGAAACAAATAGAATCCTAAATCCAACTCTCTCCTAGAGTACAAGCATTAGGAAACCCTAACACTCACACCCCTCTCTCTCTTTCTCTTACTTCAAGTGCACTTCTCTCACTAGAGAGCACCTCTATTTATAGCCTCCACTAATGGGTTTACAAACACTTTACCCATTAGGTCACACCAACTCTCTACTAATGGGTTTACACACTATTTTACCCATTAGGTCACAACACCTCTCCACTAATGGATCATCTCCTAACAAAGTCCACTTTGCCCATTCTTTCTTAATCCAATCCACTTCCTTTTGTGCAGCCTTGCGCATTTACCAAAATGCCACTCCTGCACCTTCCTGGAAGCTTCCTCATTTCTTGCCGTGTACGCCTCGCAACCACTTCGAGTACTCGCCGTCTTCGACATATCTCGACCGCTCTGACATCAGCACCGCCTGTGCCTAGTCCGATCACCTGTGCCTAGCCATGACTCCGTCTCAAAGTCCTGCAGTCATCACCGATAAGAAAACAAATTACATAGCACTGCACAAGATATTATAATTAAATATCCGCATCAGTAATTAGCAGAAAAATGCCTGAAACAAACTCAGACTTTTTAGAACACATGTCAATTACTCATCACACAACCGGGGTTACCTCCACATGGTCTCATAGTCCAGAGTACTCTCGACGCTGGTTTCCACATCGGCCTCTCCCCAGCGACCTCTATCACTGCCTACTCCGACGCTGACTGGGCCGGCTGCCCAGACTCACAGCACTCCACCTCCGGCTACTGCATTTATCTCGGTGATAACCTTGTCTCTTAGTCCTCCCAGCGTCAGACAACCGTGTCTCGATCAAGTGCAGAAGCTGAATATCGCGTTGTTGCCCAGGCTATAGCAGAGTGATGTTGGTTGTGGCAACTTCTCCAAGAGCTTCACGCCCCAATTGCTTCGGCGACTGTTGTCTACTGCGACAATGTCAATGCTATCTACATGTCGACCAATCCAGTCCAGCACCGGCGCACGAAGCACATCAAGATTGACATTCACTTCGTCCATGAGAAGGTTTCGTTTGGTGAGGTCCATGTTTTGCACGTACTATCCTCCCATCAGTTCGTGGACATCATGACAAAAGGTCTCCCGACCTACCTTTTCCAGGAGTTTCATTCCAGTCTTTTCGTTCGGACTCCCACTGCTACTGCAGCGGGTATTAGATTCCTTGTATAGTATTTCCTTATATATACTTTTCATATATGCGTTTACCTTGTATACACCTTCCATGTATGCGCTTACCTTGTATACACCTTCCATGTATGCGCTTACCTTGTATACACCATCCATGTATGTACTTACCTTGTATACTTGCACCAGGCAATATATATACAAAGCCACCCCAACCCTTTGTTGTGTGGTGTCTGCCAATCCCTCTCTATCTTTCTACAACAACCCCAAATAAGTGTTTTCAGCGTTGAGAGACTAAAGGGAGGTTGAGTTCTTTGGCAACATTGCTGAACTGAAGGAATAGTAGTAGTCGCCAAGAAGCGCCCATTGCTATTTAAAAGAAAGCATTTGTTTGTCTGCAGGCCTCCAAAAATTCAATAATCTGGGCGACTCTGTTGCCCCCTAAATTTAGTATACATCAGTCAAGACTATAATTTGATTGTGATTTATCGTCTACTTAACTATTGCATTGCTCTTGATATCAACACAAATTAGGCTATTTTCAGTGCAGATACAACTTTGCTGCATCTAGTACTCTCCACATTATTTAGCAACAAACTTACGTACAACTTCCACAATGTATAGTATCTATCCATGGGCCAAAATAATAAATATACAACCTCCTCCTGTCAGTGATATGCTCTAGAGGCAATCATAGATATGATTGTTTACTTCTATGTTTATGATCTTTTGAATAATATGTTATTTTGTCCCTTGAATAAATATCTTTCATATTGATCAACAAGTATGTGACTTATTCGTGAAACTCTTTATTTATGTTTTGATATTATTCTAAATAATCCCTGATCTTATATCATTATGTGGAATAATTATGATTTACAGTTCAACATATGTATTGATTGATGATCATGTTTCACGGATAATGGTTATAGGATATCAAATCAATAAAGTGGACATATGTTAGAAAACATGATGTTAGATTGACCCACTATGAGACATTGTGGGAATTGTTATATATTCTTAAGTGTTATTAATTGATCGGTACAATCCGATATGATTTTTATGTATGTTTGGTAGTCGTTATATCCTACTAGGAACTGCTACCGAATTATGGACCGAAAATGAGTTTTCGGCCCATGGCCAAATATAAATGAACCTATAGGGTCACACAATTAATGGGCTAGAACGATAAGGTTTCAAATAATAGTTTTCAAGTGGGATATGATCTCTATTCGTATTAGATAAGGATCCAATTGGAGGCTATATAAAGAGAGATACGGGGCTGAGGGGTATCCCAAAACACACAAATTGAAACCCTAGCTGCCACCTCTCATAATCCCTGCCGTGCACACTGGTGCTAGCACGCCGATGCATGGTATTGTATCCCTGGACGTGTGACCTCGGTAGAGGTGTTGCTATGACTGCAGCGCTGATCAAGACAATCATGAGAATGAGACGATTAGCCGGAGAACGATCGACTACTTCCACAAAGTATCGACACGCTCTTCGTTGAATCGGCTGCTTCAACTCTACTTCCGTTGTACTGCACGTCTAGTGGTAACGATCTATAATCTCTTATTTGTATGGTTTCCTTATTTACGCGGTAGAAAATTTTAATTTGTACTAGTGTAGGACCGCCGTGCTAGATAATCGTACCATGCATTATAGGTGTTATGTGTTCATATCACGCGATATAATTGAATTTTGTACATAACTCTTTTTGTAGGGTTGTGTGGATAGTATGGTCTATTGTGTATGTAATACATGTATGAGTTTTTCATGGTCTGCGAAGCATGCTGAATTATAGCCATATGCTACATATTATTGTACAATGGCATGCGTGTTGATATGTGATGCTTAATATTTTTATATGTAATTCATTATTAGCTAAGTAGATGAATATGGTGAACTCAAGCATTGATGGCTCGGTGGATCGAAAGCGTGGTGATGGAGATTGTCATGCTAAGGGCTATATTATATCACAGTTTAATATGATTTAATTGTGAATACTTTTATGTTCTTGTTATGCTATTATTCATGTTATTATTTTTTGGGCGTTTTTAACATGATAGAATAGTATCCCTCTAGAAAAATAAGTCAAACTTGATGTCCTTCCAATAATTGTACTTATCAAAATTTTCATCATTAACTGGTAGGTCTACCAAAGTAGGGTGCTATTAATTATCTCAATAAGATAGGGTAAAGTATTGGACACTTCGTGCATAATATTGGTTTAACTTGACCAGGCTATCAAAATAGTTTTGGGTCTAGGGGCATAATGTTGAGGCCGGGACATATAGATGTCACTCAACAGACAAGGGTTGCATGTGATACAATTAGCAAAGGGTTGCTAAACTACATCGAAGGTTTTCAGCAGTGATGCCAAAGCTCACTAGGACTTAGTGAAATATGGATCTTAATTCACCATAAGTTATTAGAGTGTATATGATTTTAAACATATAGAGGTTTTATATCTAGATAAACAAGCTAAAAATGCTACTCATGCTCAAAAGAATGAGTATGAGAGACATTACAATGACTCACTTGAGGTTAGCTATCTCATGCTTGCCACCATGAACTCTAAACTTCAGAAGTAATATGAGAACATAAATGCCTATAATATGATTGTAGGTCTTAAAGGCATGTTTAAGAACCAGGCAAGGGCTGAAAAGTACAACACCTCTAAGTCGTTGCTTGTGTACAAGTTAGCTGAAGGAAGTCTGGTTAGTCCTCATGTGATCAAGATGATTAGATATATTGAGAGTTTGGAAAAGCTTAATTTTTCGCTTAGCCAAGAGTTGACTACTGATGTAATTCTCCAGTCACTCCTCCGAGTTTTGAGCCAGTCATTTTGAACTTTCATATGAATGGCATGAAGAAGTCAATGATCGAGTTGTAAGAATGCTCAAGTCAGTAGAGGAGAGCATTAAGAAAAACTCTAATCATGTGATGATAGCTCAGAAGACTACCAACTTTAAAAAAAAGAATCATAAGGTTTCGAGCAAAAGAAAGGACATGGGTAAAACTCAAGATCAAATCTCAAGTATCAAATCTAACTTTCAGAAGCTCAAGATTGGTACTACCTGTTGCCATTTGCTACCAATACCATGGGATTGAACATTGAAAGTTGAACTGCAAGAAGTACTTAGCTGAACTAGAAAAGGAGGGAAATAAGACTTCTACTTTAAGCACTTGATGCCATTTGCTACCAATACCATTTGCATCTTGCTATTTCTCATGTTAGTTCTTGGGTATTTGATACCGAATCGGTTGCTCATATTTGTAATTTGATGTAGGGGGCTGATAAGGAATATGAGTTTAGCAAGAGGCAAGATTGATCTTTGTGTGGGCAATGAAGCAAAAGTTGCTATGTTGGTTGTTAGTATTTTACCATTATCTTTACCATCAGGATTAGTTTTAGAATTAAATAATTGTTATTATATTCGTGCCTTAAGCAAAAAATATTATTTCTGCATCGTATTTTGGGGGCAGAAGGTTATGAGTTTGGAATAAAAATATTTTTTAAATTTATTTGAATGATATACTTTATAGTCATGCTCCATTAATAAATGAATTATATGTTTTAAATCAAAAGGATGTGCCTGTTTATAACATTAATGCTAAGAGGTTTCAACCAAATGATTTGAATCCCACTTATATTTGGTATTGTCATTTGGGTCACATAAATGAGAAATATATGGTGAAGCTCCATAAGGATGGTCTTCTAAATTCATTTGATTTTTGAATCATTTGAAATATGCGAGTCTTGTTTATTTGACAAAATAACTAAGATACCTTTCACTAGTCAAACTGGGAGGGCAAATAACTTGTTGGCCCTAGTACATTCGGATGTATGTGGATCAATGAGCACAACGGCCAGAGGTGGTTTTCAATACTTCATAACTTTTACCGATGACTTTAGTAGATATGAATACATCTACTTAATGAGGCATAAGTCTAAATTATTTGAAAAATTCAACGAATTTAAGAATGAAGCACAAAATCAACTTAGTAAGACAATTAAAACCCTAGATCAAATCGTGGAGGTGAATATTTGAGCAATAAGTTTGGTGATCATCTAAAGCAATGTGAAATTATTCCACAACTAACTCTGTCAGGAATACCACAATAGAATGGGGTGTCTGAACGATAGAATCAGACCTTGTTAGACATGATTCGGTCAATAATAAGCCAATCTGATTTGCCATTGTCTTTTGGAGGTATGCTTTAGAAACAGCTACGTTTACATTAAATAGGGTTCTATCAAAAATCATAGAGAAGACACCATATAAGATATGGACTGAGAAGCGCCCAGATTGTCCTTTGTTAAAATATGGGAATGTGAAGTATATGTAAAATGTTTGATGTCTGACAAACTCACACCTAAATCTAATAAATGCTTCTTCATAGGGTATCCTAAGAAAACTAAAGGATATTAATTTAATAAAAAGGATAAGAACAAAATATTTGTTGCCCGAAATGATGTCTTTTTGGAGAAAAAGTTTCTCTCAAAAGAAAATAGTTGAAGCACGGTGAGACTCAAAGAAATTTGAGATAGTTCAAAAAATGTTTCAACTCCTACTAAACCTCTACATGGCTGAGCTTGTAATACTCTGGCTTCTCAAAAGGCCAAGATGTCACCTACAACCACTATTACTATCAATTTAAACTAACAAATAAGTATTAATGATATTTAGATATCAAGAATCCACATTCCACATGAAATTAAACATAAATTTCAACAACATGATAAATCATAAATTAAACTTAATACAAACCAAATAACAACCATTAACATCATAAATAAGTCTAAACTAAGAAATGTATCATCTAGCAATATTACGAACACAAGAAACTAAAGAAAACCATAAATCATCGAATTATTATAATGAATGATACTAAATTGTTCATGCCTAAAAATGATGCATTGCTAGGTGAAGTGAAGAGCTATATAAAGTACAATACACCATGTCCTATATCCACCCATGCATGTCAACTTCAACGTTAACCTAAAAATAACAAATAAGCAAGAGTGAATCCACAACTCAGTAAGTATAAAACAGAATAATAAATAAGGCATCATCATATTAACAATTCATATTCATTTAATGTCAACTCAATTCTCCATATACTCATTATCAATAATTTCTATTCACACATCTCATTGTCTTATTCCACTTTTCATGAATGCAATGCTTGTGCACATGTCTCATCTCTTCTTTGCTTATACCGGTATAGTGAAGTGTAACACCCATTTGTATTCAACCATGCCCGCACTCTTTAGTGCAGGATCCAATTGCTCGTCATTTTTCATATGGGGACCTCATTGTTCAAATCTTACATATGTGGACCTCATCCTACTCCGTGGGTTACATAAACATGCAATGCAATGGATATTATCTCTCATCATTAGCAATTCATTTACTCAACATTCTTCCATAGTCATCAGCATCATCATTAATTTATCATAAGAGTGTGAGCAATATAAAAACAAAAATAATCACATAAATCATCATGGCAAGTAATCAATCAAACAACAATTTCAACACTCAAGTTACCATTCTAACGTGCACTTTTCTTTCTAGTTACAACGGCTAGAATGATTTGAAAGTGACAACACACCCGACGATACACTTTCTATAGTAAATATTCAATCTCAATACAAGCTACAACAATACAAAATAACTCTTAATCAATAATGCTTCTACACGCTTTCTAAGTCCACCATTTTTCTCATTTATCGAACAGTCTCCATTGTTGTTTGGTACTAAAAATAGCATAACTTTCAATTCTCTTGTCGTAAAATAGCAAACCATACCAATTCTAGAATCTATATGAAATTTTCTACATTTTCTTAGTTGGCCAAATATTTATATTAAACCATCTATGTCCCTATTTTTAACTCAAAAGAATGATATATCATCTTCTAGACGGCAGATGTATTAATTTTATATATTTTAATCTACATGTGCAAATATATTAAATAATGACATTTTCAAAATCCAAAGGAAATTATATACCACATTCTACTTAGTACTAAAATTTAATTCTTTCATTAAATTAGTCACATTAATGTTTTCCTATGACTACATGCAGCAGCAACCCAAGACCGGATAGTAGTCACCCAAAATTCATAACTTCTATTCTACTTATCTAAAGATTGTGTTCTTGGACGTATGGAAATTTTAAGAAATTACCTACAATGTTCTTGACAAAATTTCTAAATTAGTTTATTTACTATTTTTAATCTACTAATTACTACCCATTGCCAAAACCTGACAAATTTACCGGATAGCAAAATTATAAAATTCATATATCACAATCTAACATCTAATTGATAAGAATAAAAATTCTACAGAAAGCTATCAAAACCCTCTACAACTTCTTAATAGATAAAATTCTCATATAATAATCATACACTACTTGTAAAATAGTACAACAATATAACAGACCAAACCACTACCTAATTTCCCTCTAACTAGAAATTGCTAATTCCCTTTCTAATCTCATTTTAAATCTCTAATTAAAATACACAAAGCAAAGAAAAATAACTAGATTGTTACCCATTAAGACAAAAGCCAAAAAACGATCTCTTACTCGCTTTTCCTTCCCTTTCCCTTGCGTTCTTGCCGTAAACACCAAACAACTGCAACTCAGCAATTATCTAGTCACGACCTCCCACCATGGCACGACGTGGCACCAAGCAGCCATGCAAATCCACTAATCGCAGCCATGAAGCACGCACGCATGGCCATGCGCGGTTTTCTAGTCGGTCCTTGTAGCACATATGCATGCAGAAGTCACAAGGATTTCTAGTCGCTCGCATGCACACTTGCGGCTGAACGTTGGCGCGCTGGTGCTAGTGCGTCTTGCGCACGTGCCGGCAAACCGGCTGCAGCGACGCTGGCGAATGGCACACTACTGGCATTGCGGCACGGGAACACACGACGAGTGACGGCGCGTGCGGAAAAGGATGCGCGCACACATGGTACCGCTGGCTGGAGCGTTGGTGTGCACGTGGCGGCCGACCAGCGGAGGCTCGCTCTGGCGCTTGGCGAAGAGAGATTGATGGTGACAAGTTAAAAGGAATATCTCTGGCGGCGAGTGGCGATTTGTTGGCGGCGGCTAAGAAAGAAAAACACGGCGCTGGGAAAACAGAAGAAAGACTCTAGGGTTTTGGTTCTCCTCTTCCTACGACTCCCTTTTATTAAGATTTGAGATCTAATTCATATCCAACCCTTCTCGAACGGCTCGTTTTAGAAAATAACTATCTATAAAAACCTTCACATCTTTTCTCACATATTCTCTTTTCTTAACTACGCACAGGTCCTCAATAGCTATTACCAGGATATTACAGAGCTCGAGTTAACCTACACCCAATATATCAGCCGCGCACTCCCATCGAGATTTGTGCCTCAGTTGGGTGCTTTGCTTCCATCGTTGAAATCCAACCGAGATGCATATCCTCTGCGTTAAGCCGTCAACTCAGCTCACTCCCTGGGAGAAGAAAAGGAGCACAACACTCTCCTTATAGAGAGGCAAGAGCCAGACGTAGAGAGAGATTGTTTTTCAAGCCAGACGTACAGAGAGATTATTTCTAAATTTTTTGTGTTGTAAATAATGCAATTTTAGCATAAATTCATAATTACTTCTAGCAAAATTAATAAAGACACAAGCATGACACCAAGGCATAAAAATAACTTAACCAACATATATACATATAAACTTTTTAAGTCATTCAACTAGAATCTTATACCCAACATATATATATCATGTGAATGTCTAAAATCACCATAATACTTAGAATGTTATTTATTGCTCCCAGAAGGCTAGTTGTACAAGATTTAATCTTAGCCCTCATAGCTATGACAATTGCAATCTTATATATGATAGCTTCTAGACTAGATCTTGAGCGTAAATTAAACTTTGCTATGAAAAGAAGTTAATAGATCATGAATATGGCTTGCTGGACAGCATAAATGTTCCCAATAATCAATCTAATTAACATTCAATTAACATGAGCAATATTGATTATGACATGATAACAGGGTTCAGGCACCAACTAAAATGACCGAAACTTAATCACAGATAACAGAACCAAGATAGCACAGTGAGCAGCAAGCGATGTGTATAACAACATTCAAGATCAGAGCATACCAAATAGCAAGCCAGCTGAAAGCTCAAGACCAATCTATACTCATCATCATATACAATTTTAGTTTAATGTTATTTCATCATTGAGCAATTAACCCACCAACATTACTTTGCAATTTTTAATCAGTGATAGATAGATATCTGAAGTAGATCAAGCAAATTGTAAAGAGTAAACAGCTGAAATACTCACAACACCGATGATACTCGAAATCACCGAGAAGAATTCGGACAAGGAAAGGCACGCACAGAGCGATGTCCCAGAAAACCAAGCGCCTCGCTATACCGCACAAGGAGACGAGGTTGCTGGAGATATAATGCCGCTCTTCAAACCTCGAGTTACCAAAGTATGAAGACGAGGGTTGGGATAGATACCGCACAAGACCGATGGATGCATCGGCCAAGAGCACCCAAGAACTCAATGATTAGGTCTCGGTTTCTCCTTTCACAACTTGGCACAAACCCAACCGAATCAACCTTCCATAAGTAAATCCCCAAAACTCCCTCACTACCAGATCTAAAAGAAATGGCACAAGGAAACCACATGGAAAATCCCAAAGAAAGGCCATTCGAACTGCACAACCACCGGTGCCAGGGAAGATCTTGGCCGGCTGCCCCCAAAGCTCAAAATCGAGACACGGTCGAGAGGAATAGGAGATCGAGAAGGAGGAAGAGGACTCACTGCAATCGGTACCCCAAGGAGGAGGAGAGGTCACCTTATATAGGGACATGAAGAGGTGGCCGACAGGCTGGCGCCAAGGCGCTCGGGCACTAGCGCCTTCGGTGCTGCCGCCATCTACGCAAGACCCAACTAGCTAGGCAAAGCGGTCAAGCCGAATGCCTCCCCAACCATGCATGCGAGAGAATGCTTCGGCCTTATCTCCTCCTCCGCCCCACTAACAGGTGGGACCTCCTCTCCCTTTCTTTTTTTCTTTTTCAAATTGGGAAATTACCCAATTGCCCTCAGAGTCCAATAATCCCCACCAATTTACCAATTTGATAAAATATGTTCATAAATCTTGTTTAATATACAGTTGTTCAACGATAGGTACCTTACGGGTTTGAACCCAAATCCTAGCAACAAGGACTATGACTCTGCACAGACAAAAGAGGACTTCGCCTTGATCCAATGCCTTGATGTGAGAATTTTCGCCCAAACCACATTATGTACTGGGGGTTTGCCCCTTCTCTTTCAGGTTGGGACATTACGGTCATATCCTCGTATCTAGCTCATGAGTTTTTAAGAAATTATACCCTTATCTTTCTTTGATCGTGACCTTACGATAATACTTAAGTAGGTAAATTCTTCAGGGAGTCCTATAGGACAATTCTCGAACCTAAATAGGTATTGAATTCATTAAGAGCTATTGCTCAACCTTCCATACAGCAAAAGAGCACTATAGCTAATGAGACTTGTTAGTTGTGCTCTCTAATTCCACATAGTTTGTTGTCATAGAGTCTAGTTCATAAAATCTCTGATCTTTTAGGACAGGTACTACCAATGTGAGTCTTTACACGAGTACGAGGCCTATTCCCTTAGACACTGCAAGGATGGCCTTCTACACCAATCCTTTAGTGAAAAGATCTACCAAGTTTTTTTTCAGATTGGATATATTCTACAGAAATAACACCTGTCTCTTTGGCATGCATTACCAACTTACATAATCTCTTTATATGTTTTGAGAACTTCATATTTTCCTTCCTACTCGTTGCCTTAACCAGAATGGTTTGGTTATCACTGTAGGTCAATATTGCTAGAATTGGCTTGTCCAGTACAGGTAGATCAAAAAGGAGTTCTCTAATCCTTTGCCTCTATTGCAACTAAATCAAGTGCTACCAACTCAGTCTCCATGGTGGAATGTGTAAGGATAGTCTGTTTAGAAGACTTTCATGAAACGGCACCACCTACTTGAATGAACACATAGCTACTCGTAGCTTTGATATCATCCAAGTCACTGATTCAGTTAGAATCACTGAATCCTTCCAAGACTATCGGATGGCCAGAATAATATATTCCCAAGCTTGATGTCCCCTTTAAATATCTGAGTACCCTCTCTAGTGCTATCCAATGATCATCACCTGGATTGGACGTATAACAACTCAACCTGCTTATAGCATATGAGATGTCCGACCTCATTGCACTAGTTAGATATATTAAGGATCCAATTATTTGAGAATATTTAAACTAATCCTTTATATGTATAGTGTTTTTATTCAGCTTAACATTTGGATCATAGGATGTGGCTACTAGCTTACAGCTCATGAACCCAAATCTGGTTAGGACCTTGTTCACATAATGGGATTGTAAAAAAATAATCCCATTCTTACCCTTTATTAGCTTAATGTTTAAAATAACATCAGCTTCTCTCAGATCTTTCATATCAAAATTCTAGTAGAGAAAAGACTTCATTATATTGATTACATCCAAGTTGGCACCTTCGCCCCACTAAACCGATAGTAGACATATTTATCGTCTTCATTCACACAAAAGCCAACCGAAGTCATTATACAATTGAATTTCTTATGCCATTGCTAGGGAGCTTGCTTTAGGCTATACAAGGACTTAATCAATTGATATGCTTTCTTTTTTTGCCTTTTAACCACAAAACCATTGGATTGTTGCATATAAATCTCCTCATCTAACTCTTCATTTAGGAAAACAGTCTTTACATCCATTTAATGTACTTGGAGTTTGTATACAGTAGCTAGTGCTAAAAGCACCTGATGCAGGAGAGTATGTATCAAAGTAGTCTTCTCTTTCCTTTTGCGTAAAACTCTTAGCCACTAAATGGGCCTTATACTTTTCTACAGTACTGTTAGGTATACACTTCCTTTTAAAGATATATTTGCAGCCCACTTGCTTACATCTAGGTGGAAGATCTGTAATCTCCCATGTTCTGTTATATGATAGAATTTATCTAGCTACGGATTGTCGCTTTTCAGTAATCCACATCCGAGGATATGTATGCCTCTAAAAGAGTTCATGGTTTATCATCCACGACATAGGTGATATAGTTATCGCCGAGTGACTTTTCATTACTCTACCTCTTACTCAACTCCAACTCTGGAGCGATATCATCAACACTAGGAAGAATAGAGTATTCATTTGAACCAGTTTTGTGAATGACTTCATTTGGTCTCATAGAAAACACATGTTCAAAAAATATCGCATCATGAGATTCCATCACTATATTTGTAGCGATATCGCTCACCTCGGATTTGACTAATAAAAATTTATAAGTCGTGTTATTTATAGCATACCCTAGAAAGACACAATCAACGATCTTAGGACTAAGCTATCTTTTCTTTGGTAACAGCACGTGCACTTTTGCAAGGCATCCCTACGTTCGAAGAAATGAGAAATTAGGTTTTCTCCCTTTCATCATTCATAGGGGTTTCCTGTAGATTGCAAGGTGGAACCCTATTCAGGACATAATTAACTGTGGGAACTGCTTTACCTCACCTATAGTCTGGCATACCTGAACTTTGGAGCGTGACATTAACTAAGTCACAAAGAGTTTGGTTCTTTCTTTTGACTACTCCATTTGATTAGGGTGAGTATGATGGAGTAATTTTGTGAATTATTCCACTTTCTTCACAGAATTGAGAGAATTCATTTGAGATGTATTCACCGCCTTGGTCCGACCTTAACCATTTGATTTTCTTTTTTAACTGATTTTCAATTTCAGCTGTATAGACTTTAAAGTGTTCTAGTGCTTCATCTTTTGACTTAAGTAAATAAATGTAGTAATACTTAGTCGCACCATCTATGAAAGTCAGAAGTAATGTTTGCAACCTTTAGTTAATATTCTATTCATTTCACAAAGATCATAATGGATTAGTTCAAGTGGAGAAGTGCATCGCTCTTCAACACTATGAAAAGGTTTTTGAGATTGCGTCGATTGCATACACACTTCACACGTTGAACCCTTCTCATAGTTATAACGTGGAATTAAACTTATCTTACTTAACCATGCAATGGTTTCAAAGTTAATATGACATAAACGTGAATGCTAACTATTATGAATTTTATTGCAATGAAAAATATTAAAAATATTTACATTATTCAAATCAAGAATAGATAAGCGGAACATGCTTCTGTTATCATAGTATTTGCCCACAAAATTACCAAATTTGGTAAACACAGCATTATTGGACTCAAAAACAAGCTTTATTCCTTGCCTACATAGCATTGACCCGTTCAAGAGATTATGTGTCATAGCAAGCGCATACAATACATCTTTGAGGATGAGTGTTTTGGTTGAGGTAACCTTTAGACAAACCTATCCAATCCCATATACTGTCACAGCGGCTCCATTCCCCATCAGGACGGATCCACCGCTCACCCTGAAATGAAGAGAAACAAGATCGATCAGACATATATGCCTAGTAGCACCTGTATTAATCCACCAATAGGCATTGAGGTACATACCCTTCCGAACTAGGGCAAGCCAGTGTGATATTTACTTTAGTCATATAGCTCTTTATCTTGAGCCACCACCACCCCGTCTCGGCGTAGAATCCTCGGCATCCGCACCATAAAAGCCGAGCTGCCGCTTCCGTTTTTCTCACCCCACAGCCAAGCTCGCCCGTGCGCCCTCACCGTTCATGCTGCAAGCAATTGTCATCGCCAAGATCTGTCGTTACCATTGCCGACCACCGCTGTCTTCTACGCCGGTGGCCACCAACTTCGTCAGTGATGTCGTTATCGTGGTCATTGTCGATGATCGCTTGTCTCGCCGCTGTCCATGAACCACCGCCAGTGAGTTCCCTGTCTAGCCACCAGATTCTATCGCCTCGCTTCGCTTGACCACCGCATCGCTTGCGTCAGGAAAATCGGAAGTACCAGAGTATATGTTACGGAACTACCGATGTCCAGAAGAATTGACGTGTTAACTGCGGTACAACCGGAACTCGGTAGTACTGATACCTTGAACGGTATGTTTTTTTTCAAAGAGCACCCGCGATTAAGACTTAGGCTTATTGATATCGGTAGTACCGAATTTGAACGGCAAAACTACCGCATAGTGGTATGACCGCACTCTAAATCGGAACTACCGAAAATCGAAAGCTCCGAAAATTTGGGCAGTATGTTTTTTCCAGAGAGAACCAACTTTTGGTCCCCAAGCCAAGTGGTAGTACCGCGCCCAGAAATCATAACTACTAATCATCGGAACTACCGCGAATTTAACGGTGGTAGTACCACGCCGACTTTCAAATGGCTAGTTCTGATATTCTGACATGGCCGTTATACATTGCTACAGTACATTGCGGTAGTTCCATAGTTTACACAGTTGTACTACCGATTTCCTTGGTTTTTTAGGATTATTGTTTGCAATGGCTATGTTTGGTTGGTGGGAGTATAAATACTCCCCACCTGCTCAAAGTCAGTAAGAAGAGACTTCGCTGAACATTTTTGAGCTTTGAGCAACCTCTCAACACCTTATTTCTCATTGTGCATTCATTTAAGGTAGTTGAGCCACATCAAGTCCATTTCATCATTAGATTGATCCATTAGCACTTGATCCTCGTCAAGTGAAGATGTGATTTATAACACTTGGTGTTTGCCGGCATCTAGACGGCTCAGTGGAAGATTGTGAGGTGACTTCTTCAAGAAGATTGTGAAGAGGCCCGATGTCAAGTTATGAGTGGTTTGCTGTCCACTATCTCTGGAGCGAAAAAAGAGCAACCAATAGTGAATTAAGGCAAGTTGCTTGGGCTTTCCTCAATGTGGATTAGGGGAAACCGGCAAGTTTCTAAACACCATGGTAAAACATCGTATGTCAATTGATTATTTATTTGTCTCTCTTTCCGCACTTATATATCTAACTTCTTTATGGTAATTGAGATAGTTTAAACTTACTTGTACTAGACATATTTGTAAAGACTAGTTCTTGTGGTGCTTTAAGTTAGCTAGAATTGTGTAGATTTTATTTATAATGAAATATTGCTTAGTTAAAATTGTGATAAACAAACTTAGAAGGCAATAATTTTTATAACCTCCTATTCACCCCCTCTAGTCGGTTATTTTTATCTTATAAGTGGTATCAGAGGTTAGTCTCTCATCTATTAGACTTAACTATCTAGAGAGTAAATGATGGCTAGTGAGAGAATTGCTATAGGAAAGGCACCTCTTTTTGGTGGCTCAAATTACCCTTATTGAAAAATTAGAATGTCTATTTATCTTAAGGTCATGAGTCCGAATATTTGGAGAATTGTAAATAAGGGTTATGCCATGCCTCTTGATCCACTACACCTCACGGAGCAAGAGGGCGCATAACGTTCATTTAGATACTCAAGCCATGAATGCTTTATTTGGCGCCTTAAACACGGATTAATTCAATAAAGTGAGAAATTTAGAAACTGCTCATGATATTTGGATTACTCTCTCCAAAATACATGAGGGAGCATCCACGGTTGAGGAAGCTAAATTATATAGGCTTTGGATCAAATATGATATATTCATAATGTTGCCTCATGAGAGTATAAATGAAATGTATTCTCACTTAAACAATATTGTGAATGAGCTCAAAAGCCTTCACGTCACTAACGAATATTGATATTTGTGAGAAAGATGCTTAGAACATTGTTAGAAAAATACGAAATGTTGGTGATACTCTTCCTCAACTCTTTCGAGTTGGCTAGAATGACATCAACACAACTCTTAGAAAATCTCATCACCAATGAGTTGCACAAAAAGGACAAGGAGGAAGGCGTGGAATAATCTTCCTCCAAGAGTAAGAAGATAACCGCTTTCAAAATCAAAGTGGTATATGAGTCCGATGATGATGAGGAGGACTCCAAAGAGGAGTTAGCTCTCATTGCGAAGAAAAATGAAGAAATTCATGAAGATGCGCTAAAATTGTGATAAACAAACTTAGAAAGCAAGAATTTTTATAACCTCCTATTTACCCCCTCTATTCGGTTATCCTTGATCTTACATTGGGGTCCATTACACTCCATTTGGCATGGTGGTCATCATCCACGTAGGCTTCGTTAGAAGCAAATAAATCCTCATAATGATTTGTCCCTAAATAAGGAGGATTAATAACAAGGGTGATTATGAAAGTACTCATCAAGCATTATTAGTAAATATGCAATCTCATAATCAACATCTTCAGATAAAAAAATTATATCTCTTCTCATCATCATTCTTAAAATAAGTTTTAAAGTTGCGAAATTGTCAGGTTTATCTTTACAAACTTACTAGTCACTTGTATTCAGAGAAAAGACCACTTTTAGGCTTCTATAGCCTCCAGTCCAGGAGATGGGCATTATTCACAGTTTATTTAGCATTACGCAAGCTTGTATCACTTTACCCATAACAGCCCCAACTTTGACTACAATAGGTTCATTCGCATCCCCTTGGATGCGATGCTAAAGTCAAAATTTAGAATATTTTCTATAATTCAGTATATTATAACTGCACCCGATTGGCACGATGCTAACTGCTATGTCAATGAGGTGTATCCATTACTGCTAGGGAGGTATATCCATCACCTGCACCCACCGCTGTCCATATAGCTGCCATGGGGTATTGCCAATCTTGGTCTTACTCAATCCCTAGTATACTACGTACCCATGTGGAGTGTATAATAACTTGATAGAGTAACATATACTGCCTGTTGTAAATAGGACCATGGTCGATATGGTAAATAAGGCTTGTTACATGAGTGAGAGTTTGTTAATCCTGGTATTATAACCATTTGTGGACGGTTCCCACTTGCCTCTATCTTCCCCTCCAGGAGCTCTACCCACCTAATATTAATATGCAGTTAACTGCTCCATCGATTAAGTCTACAAATTCACATTTTGTCAACATCCATATCATTTACATGATTTATTTCAAAATTCATTTTTATGTAGACAAATGGTAATTAGTCTAGTACTAAAATAGTTTTTACTTAATTAAAGGCATGCTTGTCTAGAATCTAGTAGTGGTACTCAGTCTCAATTATATTATGATAAAGTTCCTTCCTTGACTTGGTTCGCTTCTTACAATTCATGCATACTCTATAGCTTAGTTTATCTAGATTAATATACAGGGTTAATGCATCAGTGTATGCAAGCCTATGGCTGAATAAAGTTTGCTGTGGTGCTTGTAATTAAAATTTAGTACACATTTGTTGTCTTATCATTTTAGTGATGTGAGAATGTGTTGACTTGTGATTTGGCGCAGTTGATTAATTAATTATCGTTGGTCAGATACAATCTATGTATATGTACATATGCATAGTGGTTGTCATCGTGGTCGTCATAGTGATTTTCGTCCAAAAAAAATTCAAAAATACTAAAATATATCCACAATGGCAATTCTCAGGTATTTAGTGCTTAGTAATGACAAATTATCAAGAAAAAACTTAAAAAGTGACCAATACTAAAAATGTCTAAGGAGTGGCAAATACTCAATTTTTCCTTTTGAATAACTAATATTCCCTATAAATTTAATCTAATTAAACCATCTCTTTTTCAAGGCAATCTCATTAGGCAGTGCTCATTTTGGCTTTCAAGCCTTCTGTTTTTGGTTTCTGATTTTTTTTCACTATTCAGCAATTTACTTTTTTTTGGTTTTTAGACTTTTTGCTTTTATTTTTTCGTATTCCTTTATATTATCCGTGATGGGTTAATATATTTTTTCTATTTTTCTATTTTTTAAAATTTAATTATATTAAATAAATTAATTTAGTTATAATAAAAAATAAATTAATTACAGTAAAAAATTATAAGTTAATGCTAAACTAATCACTACCTCAAGCTGTATTCCACGGCAATCGGCATGGATCGGAGATTTGGAACCTCCTCGATTCTTGTTCCAGAGGATCCCGAAAAATAAAACAGAAAAGAAAAAGGAAAGAACCCTCCTGTCGTTTCATTTCTTTTCTTTCCCCAGACTTGAATTCCAAGAAGCGCAGGTGAGGTGCGTTCCGCTCCGAGAGGTGAGCACGCTCCGCTCCCCCGCCGCCGCCGCCGATCGAGCGCAGAGGCCTAGCACGCTCGCCGCCAGCCACCAGCCGCCGCCGTTTCTCTCCTTGCGGGCTCACGTTTCTTTTCTCGGTAAGCCCTAGCCTTGATTGGTTCCACCAGGTTCCCCCCCTAACTTGTGCGGTGACCAATCGAATCTTGCCGCGAGATCCTATTCCAGTTAGTTCCTCCCGTACGCCTCCATTGCTGGATTTTAGTCGATTGGTTGTGAATTTGTTTCATCAATTGGGGGGATCTTTTCTTTCGAAGGCTCCCTGCCCTTTTGGTGTTTCAACTCGTTTCCTTTTGGTGTTTTCTTGCTTCGGTGCTGTCTTTTCGGTGATAACGG
The DNA here is from genome assembly GCA_036346265.1 of Melocanna baccifera. Classification (NCBI taxonomy): domain Eukaryota; kingdom Viridiplantae; phylum Streptophyta; class Magnoliopsida; order Poales; family Poaceae; genus Melocanna; species Melocanna baccifera. The sequence goes on from CM070702.1 coordinate 7,697,460, forward strand.
AAGGAAAAAGAGAAGCATTTGGAATTGCTTGATGCGTTTCTTGAAAAAGAAGGGTTGGAATTTCTTGAAAATGTGTTAATTTCACTATACTGTTCGAACGGATTGTGGCAGGTTTCCTGACCTGGTGAGAGCTCAGAGGCGGCAGGCGCAGAGGGCTAGAATCCGGTAGCCATGATGATGTCGGACGACGACGATGCAGAGCCCCAGTTGAATGCGCTGAAGGACTACTTTCTTCTTGACGCGGCAGACCAGCCCGTCTGTTTCTCAGTATTGCCATTTCAGTTCAAGGACACCGATGAGGTTCCTGAATGCAAAAAGAGTGTGTTCCTGTGGGGAACTGCTGACCCTGGCATCAAAGTCTACAAGAAGGTGGTTGCCTGGAAGCTAGGGCTTGAAGGCAAGCAGCCCGAGATTGCAGTGCTGTCGGCAGAAGGCAGCTGGATAAGCCTTGTAAAGCCGAAGAACAGCTATGAACAGACAATTCGGGCAATATTGATTACAGTGCAGATGCTTTATTTCCTCAGAAGGAAGCCCGAGGAGCCTGAGAAGAACTTGTGGATTCATCTTCGTAAAGTTTTCGAGTACTATTCATTCACTCTGTTCATTCTTCCTCTGATGATGAACTCTGATATTTACAGAAAGGTTGTCATTTTGCAGCAAGTTTGATGTTAGACCCTCTGAGGACGACATAAGGAATCACCGTTCACTAGTTAAGCAGTTTGCTGAGAAAGATTCGATCTTGGCAAAATCACAGGTACAAATTGTCTGGTTCTTGATATGGACAACTGGGGTGGTAAGAGTAAGATAGTCTGTAACATCAGTGTAAAGTAATCCATAAAATCTTAGGCCTTAACTACATGATTACACTTTGGTTTAATGTTTTGAGCTGCATTATGTTTGCAGTTCTCCTTCAATTTGCAACAAACACCTCATTGTTGCTCCAAGATTACTATTTTCTCCTGGCATGCTGCCTGAACTCTTGAATCTGTTTAGCCACCCATTGTTTCCCGTCAGAGTTGCAGTATTTGTTATATTGTCCTGGGATTTCCTTTATTTTAAAAAGATTACTTTTTTATTAAGATATCCTAATCAGTTTGGGTCATATGACCCGTGAATGGACTGTAGTGCTGGCTATGTAATCTGTCTTCCTTTCAACTTTAACTAACTTTAGTGACTGTAACAACCCTTGAGTAATGTGCTTGATTGCTGTTATTTGTATGTGATCTCTTATGATGATTTTTGACAGATCTTGCAAGCATTTATTGAAGAAAGATCTAGGAAAAAAATTAGTGAGGTACATGTGGGATTGTGCGTTCTCTTGAAAATTTTGGAAGACAAATTGATCATAAAGTTAACTATTTCTCTTATTATGATTTCAACTAGGTTGGTTCAGATAATGTTGAAATCAAGGAGTCATTTATCGCTGATGATGGGGACATACAGGAGATGGTTGAATCTGATGAAGAAGAGGAGGAAGATTTGTTTGATTCAATTTGTGCCATATGTGACAATGGAGGAGACCTGTTATGGTAGGTGCATAGGTGCAAATATTGTATAAGATGAGTTGGTGACCTAAAATTCTTTTCCCTACCCATGAGAAAATGTAGGCAGCATGAAGTTTAATTAATATCTAGTGGCTCATATTTTGAAGTAAACATACACAAAAGAGCTTTTTACTCGCATGTATTAGCTTAGATACATGAATAGCTGGCAATATTAAGCTAAGGTCCATATTACAAGGGCAAGATCATCACTTATGGTTGGGTTATGAGCTAGTTAACAGTGTAGAATTGAAACAAAAAAGCTCCAAGAAGCATGGGATACAGGACAAGGTTAGGTGCTGGTAAAAAGAATTGATCTGTTAACTGATATGAATTATGAATCTAACCTGGAACCAGTATCATGATTTAGAATTCTAGGCTTAGATTAACTGGTTTCAAAATTATGTAAAATTTGTAATCCATTATTATGTTTTGAATGCAGATATTTTTGATCTCAAATAACATTCACATAATGTTTTCATGAGTTTTGTATGTAATGAAAAATAATTGCAACACTGAAAGGTTTGGCTGTGCATATGAATTAACTGATGGACAAATAATTGTTATCATTGAACAGTGGGGCCATAGATTCCAGTTATTCAGAGTGCTATATGATTTGACAGAGGAAAATCATTTCGTCTTCTTCTTCTAGCTTCTTGTCTCTATCAAATGTGTTCCATGTAAACAAAATCAATAAAACTGAAATAATTTACAGTGAATGAGACTTGTTTTGATAGGAAGTATGTTAAGCTGAAAATAATTTACATGTTGTTGCATGTTTTTCTATCTGCCAATAAAAATGTGTGCCGCCACATAACAATAACATAACCAACCGTTTGGTCTACATTAAGTGGGGAAGGTGGTATGCATGCTCTGACCTTTTTTCTTTTGTTGTAACTTGTGGACAATCACCCAGCTATATAAATTCTTTTAGATGGTGTTAAATCGTGCAATAGCTTACTGCCTTTATCACCTTGTATTCAAAATTATCCAAAGGGACTAATAGTTCCTCTACATATCATTAATTGTTTCTAGATTTTGTAGAAGAAACTAAAAATTCAAACAAATTTCAGTAGCATTTGGATTTCCCAAAAACAGGTCCAGTGCAAGGCTATCAGGTTATCAGCAGTATCCAGCCTGTAACATTCAGGATTTTGAGCACTGCTGAAAGCTGCACAGCTTTATCTTTCATCGGATGTTCAGCAATTTTCTTATTTAAGAAAGTATTTGGTCTGTACATAATAATTTAAAAATTGTTGTATATGGTAGTAGAAAGAGTGCCCCTCTTTCTGGACTTCAATCAGTTTACCTTTAACTGTTTTAATGGTCTTAGATTGTTGGTTTATATAGAATCTGGGGTCACGCGTGTAGTGTGCACTATGATATTTTTTCTTATTAAAATTATTGCATAAATGATTATTTTTCTGATTTGATATGTTTTTAGTTCCTCTTACTGTTCATAGTTTGCTTGAAACTACATTGCATACTCTGCTTTCATCGGTTCCCTAGAGTTATCAATGTCACGTAAAATTCCCTATGCTTAACGATTGGTAGCCATCTAATTTCAAATTTCTAATCCTTTTCTGTGGTCTGCTTGTTGTATTTTTGTATTGTAGCTGTGATGGCCCATGTATGAGGTCCTTCCATGCAAAAATAGGAACCGGTGAAGATTCCTATTGTTGTACTCTTGGGTACACTGAGGCAGAAGTTGAGGTAGCTTTTGAACCTCCAAGTGGTAAAGAGAGCTTGAAATTTACACTTGTTTTTTATTTTCTATATTGAAATTCCTCTTTCTAATGCTTTTTAGGCAATGAAAAATTTTCTGTGCAAGAACTGTGAGTATAAGCAACACCAATGTTTTATATGCGGAGTGCTGGAGCCTTCAGAGGGACCATCTGCTAAGGTACATTGCCATTGCAAAGCAGAAAAAAAGACCAATTGTTTTGAGCTTTTTATCCTCGTACCTTCCAAACATTTTCAGTTTTTCACTAATCTTTATTCGTTATTCATTTAATTGATTTTCATTGCTGTATGACAATATGTATTATGCATTAATCTTATCGGCACACTACTTTTAAGTTGCAAAGTCCGGTCTAGGTATGGCGGCTTGCAGTTTTAGGCTTCCAACCACTGTACAGCCAGCATTTTTCACCTAGGACTACAAAGCTAGAAATGGTATTACGGAAGAATAGCTAATTCAGCTTTCCAAAAGTTGTATCCCAAATGATATGAAGTAAGGTACTTGTTCTAGCAATTAGAAAGTAGGACTATTCAATGCAAATGGCCCAGTGTTGGTAGCATTTTGCTATTACAATAGGTAATGGCTAGGTAATTCCTTAATTTTTTAAACTATGGCATCACTCCAAATGGTGTAAATGGTATTGTTCTAGCAATTAGGAAGTGCATCCAACAAAAATCAGTGTGGACCATATTTTTCAGTGCAGTTGTTCTAGTTCTTCTGTAATTTTGCTAATGCTGGCATCATTGTTTAGGTGTTTCTTTGTAACAATGCCACCTGTGGGCACTTTTACCACCCCAAATGTGTTGCACAACAACTTCATCCTAACAACAGGAATGAAGCCTTAGAATTGGAGAAGAAGATAACAGATGGATTTTCATTTACGTGCCCCATTCATTGGTGTTTTCGTTGTAAAAGCTTGGAGGACAGGACACAAGAACATTTGCAATTTGCTGTTTGCAGACGCTGTACAAAGTCATATCACAGAAAATGTTTGCCAAGGTTCTGCTAGGAGTGTTTTCTCTTGTTTGTGTTTCAAATTTTAATACATATAGATATAGTCTCTTTTATTCTCCTTATACTTGAAATTATTTCAGAGAAATTTCCTTTAAAGATAATGAAGAGGAGGGCATCATTACACGGGCTTGGGAACTTTCCAAAAGAATTTTGATCTACTGCTTGTATGTAATTTCTTCACTAATTTGTTAAATGCTTTGTCTACATTGTTCAGATCACTGACTTCCTAAACTGTTACAGGGACCATGAGATAGATAGTGACATTGAGACACCTGCAAGAAACCATATAAAATTTCCTCGTATTTCAAGCACTGAAAAACCAACAAAATTTTTAAAGAATAGCACCAATGTGTTGTTTAAGGAGAAAAAGAGGACTTTTAGTGAGTCAGTTCGTGATCAACCTTCAAAAGAACCTGCCAGAAAGATTGCTGTGAAGAGCTCATCTGAGGAATTTGTTGACAAACCTGATAAGAAAAAAGTTAAGTTGTTGGAAGAGAGAACACAGCCTGTACCAAACATGGTCAAGGATGCTTCTATAAGCAGTTCAAAACCTGCAAAAGAGCAGGAAAAACAATTGCCCTCATCTACTCCGAGGAAGATACCCCAGAGTTCATTTCCTACAGTGGACAATGAAACAGAAAAGAGGTGCGTCACTTGGATATAATTACTTTGGGTTTGAAGTCATTGCACATGCTATGGGGACTAATGACTATGTGTAAATCAAACATTGCTAGTACAAAATTTGCCAGCATGCGCTACTTGTTAATGACATTAATGTAATTCTGTTGGACCTGACCGGGGCCTAGAAATTTTACTCATTCATCTTGCTAGTTTTCTCTCCTACTGTGCTCTAGGTATAGCATTTCTTTTTTGTTCAAACTTATTGCTGTGGATGTGCAAAGTATAAGGCAATGAAGCAATATTTAGAGCTTAGACTTTAGAGTCCTAACGGTGCTAACTGCTAAACGAGATCTTTTCAATCTCAATTACAGGGTACTTGATTTGGTGCAAAAAGAAGTCTCTTCCTTGACATTAAAAGATGTATCAAGGAAGTGCCTTGTGCCTTCAACTCATGCATATTCTGGCAGGCAAATCGAAAGGATTATTGCAACGGGCAAGCTTGAGCGTTCTGTTCAGGTGCTTTCAGTATTTCTAACATGATTTAATGCCAACTTAGAGTTCTCACTAATTATTTTGTTTGACTTTTTCTGAGTCATGGCTCTTTCAGGCTGTAGGAGCAGCTTTAAAAAGGCTGGAAAATGGGGGCAATGTTAATGATGCTAAGGCGGTATGTGAACCTGAAGTTTTGAGGCAGCTCGCAAAATGGCATGTATGTAAATACTAAACTTGCCACACTTTCTGTATACGTGAAGCAGATTTGATTTCAAGTGTAGTACTAGCGTGTTTTTTTCCCATCATTCCATGTTATGACATATCTTATTTATGTTTCAAGTTGAAGGCAGTTTTTGTGCTTCTTTTTCATACTAATGGAAATAAGCTTATGGAGATTTTGATCCTATCAGATTCAATGTTTTAGGTGACCGAGTATTGGTTATAGTAAAAGGACTTCAATTTTCTCATGATCTGTTGCAAATTGCAGTGTCACATTTCTCTCTCTGCATCTTAGTGTTTCTCTTTAAATTGTTTATTTTTACTCCGAGCTCTTATTTCCTCTGATGTTTTTTTGAGAGCATTCCGCGATGTGTAGTTGGATGGAACATTTACTTTACAATGTTATGGTTGCCGATCAATTTCTAACTTCTAATTGTTTTCTCCCACCAGAGTAAGCTCAGAGTATATATTTCACCTTTCATTTATGGCACACGCTACAGTTCTTTTGGTCGACATTTTACAAAGGTGGAAAAGCTTGTTGAGGTATATTCAAATCCAGAAATTATGTTGAGATGGCATGAAAAATAAAATTAAGGAGTTGTATGTAAAATACTTGATTATATTGGGTTTTGGGATGTTAATTCTCCACATCTTATTAGGGAGATAATGAAGTTTCTAGATGCCACCACATAACGAAAATTAGATGTGGAGAACCTTTGAAAAAAGAATATTTGATCTAATTTTCATTTTGTTGTGGCTCCTGGAAACACGAAGCTTGTGATCTGCTTTCCATCTTGGCTTGCTTTGTCAGGCGTCTATGTCTAATGACTTGGCATTTAGCTCTGCTTTGACAAAGACATCCTGTCTCTTGGAAGTCTGACTTAAGTGCACTTTATTGAGAAGTTCTTTCTGTCTGAAAAACTTATTCTGTAGATGAGGGTTCAAGAAACCGGTATCCGAAAACTGGTTTTCTGCTTGGCCGGTTTTTGAAAAAAATATCTGGTACAGGGCCTAATTGACACTCTTTGATCCACTTTTCTTGTGGAATAGATGTATTTTTACTTGTTTTACATGATATTTATATTAAATATTGAAAAAAATTGCAAATTTTGAAAAAAAAATTAAAACCTAATAGAAGTCTCGAGTTAGAACCCCAAAAAAAGTTGGCCCGCTGGACCTAACTATGGGAAAATGCTGGCCAGTTTCTGGTCGAGAACTACTAACTGGTCAAGGATCATGGCTTTTTAATAAGGAAATCATAAAACCTGGCTGCGATTGCTCCCATTCATTACCTGTTAAATGCTTCTATGTACTTTTTTTTGGTCATTTCTCTTGATTGAATAATTTGCTTATAGTTCTGTACTAGCAAGTGTCATTTGCTTTCTTGTTTCTTGGTACAGATTGTTGATAAACTTCATTGGTATGTGGAACCTGGTGACACGGTATGTTTTTTTCTCTCTAGTACAAGAGGCATATCTATATTATCAATTGATTATGCCCTCCATAGAAGCAGATTTTTAAGAATGCTAAATATAATAAAATTGAGTAGTACTAGTTTATGAACATGTACACAACCAACATTTCATCTCCGCCCACTAATGGTTGTAATGTAAATGATGTCTTACAGTATGTTACATACTATATGTTGTACTTGTCATTATATAGGTTGTAATTGCATTATAATTATGGTTTTATGCTAATCAGACCACAAATAATATGAAAAAAACTTACAGTAACATAACCGGGAGTAGAATGGAGGTTCTGTACAAAGTTATAGCCTAGAGTTGCTTTGTGTTCTTGGTCCCTGATAAAGAATCTTCCAGCATATATAACATGGAAGAAATGCCATATTTGATAATATGCAGATTATTTGTAGATAGGGGTGTTAATGGGATGGGTTCAAATGGGTTAGGTAATTAATTGGGTTGGCTTTGGTTGGGTGGAAATGGGTTGAAAGAATGAATGGGTTGGGTCTAGTTGGGTTGCCTCATAAAAGGGTTGGGTAGAATTGGAATGGGTTCTAAAATTTAGGGTTGAACTTGGGTTGAGACTTGAGAACGGGATCAACCTATGGTGTTGCAATATGGTTTACCCGTGGGTTGGCTCCACCTAGGTATCTAGGTCTAATAATTTGCACAAAGTAGCATCTTTATACTTGAAATCATCTGTAGTAAATTTCAGGAAATTTCGTAAGACTTCTATAGTGTGAACATGAGTTATAAATTTTAAATACCAGACTTTTTAAAAAAGTTTCCTATAAAAGTTTATTGGTCTCACCTGTGTGTTTTTGCCTAAAATTTTGCACAAAGTAGTGTCTCTACACCCTAAATCATATGTAGTAAATTTCAAACAATTTTGTGAAACTTTTATAGTGTGAAAGCGAGTTAGAAATTTCAAATACCGAACCTTTTCAAAAATATTCTGTAAAAGCCTGTTGGTTCAACCTATGTGCCTAGGCTTAATAATTTGCACAAAGTAGCGTCTCTATATCCGAAATCATTTGTAGTAAATTTTAGGAAATTTTGTGAAACTTTTATGGTGTGAACACGAGTTATAAATTTTAAATACCAAACTTTTTCAAAAATTTCTATAAAAGTCTGTTGGTCACATCTTTGTGTCTTGGGCTAAAAATTTGCTCAAAGTAGTGTCTCTATACTCTAAATCATTTATAGTAAATTTAGGGCAATTTTGTGAAACTTTTATAGTATGGCAATTTTGTGAAACTTTTATAGTGTGAACGTGAGTTAGAAATTCCAAATACCGAATCTTTTTTAAAAAATTCTATGAAAACCTGTTGGTTCCACCTATGTGCCTAGGTCTAATAATTTGTACAAAGTAGCGTCTTTATACCCTAAATCATTTATAGAAAATTCTAGGCAATTTTGTGAAACTTTTATAATGTGAATGTGAGTTAGAAATTCCAAATATCGAACCTTTTTTAAAAAATTCTATAAAAGCTTGTTGGTTCCACCTACGTGTCTAAGTCTAATAATTTGCACAAAATAGCATCTCTACACCCGAAATCATCTATAATAAATTTTAAGAAACTTTGTGAAACTTTTATTGTGTGAACGCGAGTTATAAATTTTAAATACCGAGCTTTTTCTAAAGTTTTCTATAAAAACCTGTTAGTTTCACCTTTGTGTCTGGGCCTAAAAGTTTGCACAAAGTAGCGTATCCACACCCCAAATCATCTATAATAAATTTATTGCAATTTTGTGAAACTTTTATAGTGTGAACGCAAGTTAGAAATTCTAAATACCGAACTTTTTCAAAAATTTCTATAAATGCACTTGCACTTACACTTGCATGTAGTAGATTAGTAAAGAGTGGGGCAACGGGTTTGAAATGGGTTGAAAATGGATTTCAACTCATTTCAACAATTTGGGTTGGGTTGGGTTTGGTTGGATGGAAATGCCACATGGGTTGGATTGGGTTGGGTGGAAATGCCATATTGATTAGGTTGGGTTGGGTGGTGGAAGGTGCTCTTTGGGTTGGGTTGGGTGGGGTTTTGAGCTTCTTTAAGTGAGGGTTGGGTGGAAATGCCATATTGATTAGGTTGGGTTGGGTGGTGGAAGGTGCTCTTTGGGTTGGGTTGGGTTGGGTGGGGTTTTGAGCTTCTTTAAGTGAGGGTTGGGTTGGGTTTTAACCCATTACCACCCCTATTTGTAGACGATGAAGTTACTCTTTTTTTAATCTTGGCAGGTTATTTTAGTTTGGCTTTTTGAGGAGTGTTTTTGGGTTTTATCCATCTTTGGCTTAATTTTTAATCCGGTGGATCTAGTTGTATATTATAATTTGTAACATGGTTATTAAGTCATCGACTAGTCAACAACTAGTCGTCGACTAGTCGATAAGTCGGTGAGAAAGGGACGACTGGAGCAGTCGACTCGACTTGCGTTGGCAAGTCGGGCGACTTGTCCCCTAGTCGTCGACTTGCCCGTCGACTAGGCGACTAGGCGACACCAAGTCAGGCGTCTTGGGAGGAGGGATGTGGGCCGAAGAGAGGCAGTGAAGAGAGTGTGGACGGAGGGAGGGAGCTCACCGCCAGATCCGGCCTGCACTCGCCGCCGGCCCACCGCCGACCACGGTCGGCTGCGATGCGCGCCGCGCCGCCGACCGCCGATTCGGCCCCTCGCCCGGCCTCCATCCTCCCCGCCACTCGGGACCGGAGGAGAGAGTGAGGAGAGGAGGCACCGAGTGAGAGACGGCGGGACGAGGCGAGTGAGGATTTGGTCGATCTGCCCGGTTATATGAGGGGAGTGCGGATAGATAAGGGAGAGAATAGAGGAGAGGCGGGGAGAAAAAGGAAGCGGAGCGCGCCCCGCCGATCCGAGCCGCTCGGCCCCTCCGCCCGGCCTCCTCCTCCTCCCCCTCCCTCCGGCTCGCCCCGCCGCCCGCCGGCCCCGGCTCCTCCGCCCGGCCCTCCGCTCGACCGATCCGGAGCCGCTCGGCCGCTCGGCCCCCTTCACCCTGGCCTCCATCCTCCCTCCGCCCCGGCCTCCCTCCTCCTCCCTCCGCCCTGACCTCCCTCCGCCCCGGCCCCCTCTGCCCTAGCCGATCCAGAGCTGCTCGGCCGCTCGGCACCCTCCGCCCTGGCCTCCCTCCGCCCGGCCTCCTCCTCCCCAGCCCCCTCCGCCTCGGCCTCCCTCCTCCTCCCTCCGCCAGACCTGTCGACTAGTCGACTAGTCGACAAGTCGGTTGGAGGAAGGGTAGTGTCGACTTGTTGACTTAATAACCTTGATTTGTAATCTTTATATTAATATAATTATTTCAGTAGGGCTCTTCCATACTGTTCTCATAAGCAAAATTTCCTTTACCAAGAACATCCACACAGCATCATTGATTCCCATGTTACATTTTGGATTAGTCCTTGAGCATCTTAAATTCCATTGAACTTGCAGATAGTGGATTTCTGCTGTGGTGCAAATGATTTCAGCCGATTGATGAAAGAAAAACTCGATCAAGTTCAGAAAAAGTGCCATTTCAAGAATTATGATCTTATCCAACCACAGGTGAAATTGGAGACCACTGAGTCCTTGTTTATTTTGTTTGATTTTCCTTTTGGAATATAAAATCCTTGCTTTATTTATCCTCTGGAACTTCATTGCTTTCTGCACATCACATAGAACTCTTCAAATTAAATGCATTTGAACTTTTCCAGTGCTGATCTTTATTATTTCATGGCCAGAAAGTGCCCTTACTGGAGTTCCAGTTTCCTGTTATTGGATCCCCATTGAACTGTTTATCATGCTTACTAACATGTATGCCCTTTGCAGAATTGCTTCTGCTTTGAAAGGAGGGATTGGATGACCGTGCAGCCAAAGGAACTGCCTCATGGATCTCAACTAGTATGTTTTATTTGGATATCAGTAGACACAATTTGGCGTATCGTAAATAGTTATAACATCTGATTAATTCTTGATTAGATAATGGGGCTTAATCCTCCTTTTGGAGTTAAAGCAGCTCTTGCGAACAAATTTATCGACAAAGCATTGACCTTTAAGCCTAAGCTCATTATACTAATTGTCCCCAAGGAAACTAAAAGGTAATCGCTATATTCCTGTCAGCAGAGCATTTTGTTTAATTTATAAGATTAACATATTGACATCTGTTATTCACATTTTTTTGGGGGAACTTTGTTCTATCTTTGCCTTCATTCTCTGGGCATTACCAGATTAGATCAAAAGAAAACACCTTATGATTTGGTTTGGGAGGATAGTGATTGTCTTGCTGGGAAGGTAAAGAACTTCAATAAGTTTTATTGAACTTAGTTTAGCTGCTTTTATCTTCTAGTTGTTTTGCCTAACACCTTTCTTGTAATTTGCAGGCATTTTATTTGCCCGGTTCTGTCGATTTGAATGACAAAATAGTTGAAGGGTGGAATGCATCTGCACCACCCCTCTATTTGTGGAGTCGTCCTGATTGGACAAAGAAGCACAGGAAAGTAGCTGAGGAGAACAGTCACGCAAGTATAGGGAAGATTGCTTGGCATGTTGAAGAGGGTAATCTTTCGGATGACCTCCATGTGAAGAAAGAAGCTGAACCTTCTGACATATGCACTTCTAGATCAGGGAAAGAGAATACAGGAAAGACTTCAAGCCATCTCAAAGAGGCCAATCTATCAGATGATCTCCCTGTGAGGGAACAAGCTGAAGCTACGAACAGGCAAAGCACTGGATCAGGGAAACAGAAAGAGACTATAGTGAAGACTGCATGCAATGTCACAGAGGCTAGTCTATCAGATGACCTTCCTGTGAAGAAGCAAGCTAGATCTGGAGAAGAGAAATCCAAAGATGCTAATCTATCAGATAACCTCCCTGTGAAGAAACAAGCTGAAGCTACCTTTCAACAGATCTCTCGATCAGGAAAAGAGAAAGAGAAGGGCAGGGATGAAATTAAGAGATTTGATGACAGGAGCAGAAAGAGGACCCCTGATCAGGTAGACAGCCTCCCTCCAGAAAAGCAAGTGGAAGTTGCGTATGAGGAAAGAAGAGTTATTCCAAGGAAAGAGAGTATTCACCAAAAAAAACGCTGTGGAGATGGAATAAATGCTCATACAGAGGAATCCAAGGGAGGGGATTCAGACATGAGTATCTCATCCCCTCACGCCAGCAATGCTCGAAACAGATCCAGAAGCTATTCCCCTTTTGTACCAAGTGAACACTCCTCTGATAGGACAACACACCCAGATAGTTACACGAGCTATCCTGCAACAGAACCTCATGTCTCTATGTTCAAGGGTGCTACTTATCAGGGCAGTTATCTGGCAAGCAGTGACGGATACAGCGATGCGCTTAAAGGGAAGAATGATCCTACTTTTTACACTAATGCTGATGATAGCTCGAGGAAGTACAGCTCCAGTATCGAGGAACTGACCAAGAGGTATGCCGCTGCGCCAACTGGAGATGTGTACAGTCTGCAATCACAGGGAGATGATGGCAGCTTTCGCAGGAGGCTGAGCTCAGAAGAGTGGAACACTAATTCTGCTGAGAGGAACTCAGTTGCCAATGTATCCCACAGTAGGTACGGTGGACAAATTGGTGATGGTTACCTACAAACTGGGATCCCTCCAACCACACAAGGACATCCAAGAATGCATGGTGGACCAAGTGCTGATGATTACCTACAGGTCAGTCGATACTCCCTTGGATCTTCAGGTGCTAGATTTGGCCAGCCTGCTTTAACTTCTCCCTCGTACGGGTTTTCGGGTACTACTGCACCACGAAGTTCGGTTATGGACAAGTATGCTCCGGGTTTCTTGGGTCCTGGTGGACTAGGAAGCTCAGTTATGGACAAGTATGCTTCAGGGGTATTGGGCCAAAGTGCACCAGGCAGCTCGGTTATGGACAAATATGCTCCACCGCTCGAGGAAACAAACTACACAAGAGGCATTCACAATGTCCCAAGATATGGAAGGGACATGCCTGCTGATCCCATGAGCTTGGAGCCTCCACAGTACCCATACCAACCTCCAAGCTCGTCTGGCAGAGGGCCGCCTTATAATTGATTATTGAAGCTTCGAGTTACCCAAGTCATGCAATTTTTGACCTGACCTACTCTGTAACATTGTTAACTAGGTTATCACAAAAGAATACAGGACTGCAGAGTTAGCAAACTTTATAGGCCCTATGCTACATCAGTGAGTCGCCATTGGAGATCTGCTGCCGTCCTTTTTGCCCTCCATTTCATTCGAGACTTGGTAGCGCTGGTTGTACAGAAAAGGGGAAAAAATCCTGCCTTCTAATATGACTTGCATGATCAGATATCATTTCTAGTCATCTCCTGGCACTGTGGTCCGGCAAAAAAACGATTATCCGGTGTATGTACCGGTTAGTTATCTATGGTATCAACCTATATGTTTCGAAATTCTCCGAACTATTTCGTTGGTTTTAACACATTATGTATCTACTTGCTGATCTTTTTCCGAAAGGATTCTGTATGTAGAATGACTTGAGGTGTTCGCCGCAAATGAGTTGCAGTGTTAGTTGGAATGGAATGCTATCCATGGCCAATGTTGGGCTGCGCTGATAAATGCAGTAGCCAGTTGGGAGCCCTTAACTTTTGCCAAGGTTGGTGTCTTGATTTTTTTGGTTGTACGTTGATATTTTGCCTTAAAAGTTAAAGAGTAGGTTATATATAGAGATGGCAACGGGCATAAACCTGTTGGATTTTGCCATTCCAAACCCGTGCCCGTGAAAGTTGGACGTGCCCGCTAAAAAAATCTATGCTCATTGACGGGTGTAAATTTTTGCTCAGACCCATGCCCACTCGGGTAACGGGTACTCACGGATTGTCTGTGTCCGACAACAGCAGTGCAGATTATAGATAGTGCAGTGCTTAGCAAGTAAATAATAAGTTCAATTTATATGTTAATATGCATGAGGGCATGTGGGAGGGTGAGCATGTGGCGAGAGTGGCGGGACGGGAGGGCGAGCGTGGAGAGTGAGCGAAGATCGAGCGCCAGATACGTCGCCGCTGCGGCGGCTGTTGAATCGGGGTGGAGAGGAGTGAGTGAGCTAGGGTTAGGGCTTGAGGGCCATCATCTTTTATACACACTAGTTGGGCTAGGCGGTTGAAGAAGTTTTGGGGTAATTGTGGGCCGAGATATGGGCTGATTTGCTGGGATGGCCGGGTTTATATTACCCATGGGTTTACGGGTTCGGGTACTATAGGAACGTACCTGAACTGGCAGACCCGATGGGTTAGGCTTTTTGCCCATTAAGAGACCCATGAATTAAGAAATTGATCCAAATCCATACCCTAATAAAGTCAAAATCCATCGGGTATTGGTTTTCGGGTACCCATTGCCATCTCTAGTTATATAGGACAACGATTACACACATGATACTATATAGAGCAGAATGTAAGGTGACTAAAAGATGATATATGCGCGTAAGAGAGGTAGAGATCGACCAAGAATAATGTAGGAGGAAGCAGTTAAAAGAACTTGCGCTTAAACTGATTAGGTTTTGATGTAGGCAAATACCCCGCCATCATCAATAAAGCATACGTTCTGGTTCTCTACTCTCTTGGTGTCTTGTGTGATTGTGATATTGTCTTTGGTGATTGTGTTCGTGGACAATCTATTCAACCGCCACCATCGCCAAACTGAGGCCCACACTAGCAATCGCTATGCATTGCAGTTTTGTTTTTCAATCTAGATTGAATTCATATTCCATAGCAATGCCGATCGATCTCATAGTAATTGTTCGCTAGCGATTGATATTTGAGTTTTAGCGAAATCCAAGTCTGCGATGTCATGATCACACTAGAATCGATTTCACAACAAAGTCATGCATAGATCATATAAGGTTTTGAATATGCATCTAGAGCGGCTTGCCATGCATTATCGCATAGCACTCAAGTCGTCGTCGCGATGAAACCCGCCAATTCGCGTGCTTGCGCCAAGATCCAGCCGGTCTAATGGCCGCCAGCGCTCGTCGGAAAGTGCCGAGCCCGCGCCGCCATGCCGCCGCTGCAGATGCCGACCTCGCTGCGCGAAACTTCGCGCGGTGAGCCCCACTAGCACGCCCCTCGTGGCCTCGCCGTTTCGGTCGACGATTGTCCTGTGAGCTCGCGCGTGAGCACCGCCGCCGCCATGCCGAGAACGCCCGCCGCCGTCGGCCGACGATTGTCCTGTGAGTCGCGCGTGAAGCCGCTCGAGAAGCGCCGCCAGCCGTCGACCGTGGCCTCTCCGCCTGGTCGCCAGCATGAAGATCCGAAAAAGGGGGAGGAGGTGGAAGTGCCGTTGCGCCCGAGAGAGAGAGTTGGCCAGAGATTTTTTTGTGCCCGGCCGTTACAACCAAGAAGAAAAGTGCAGCCGAGAGCATCGGTCGTAAGAGATAAGGAAGGGGTCGGCCGTTTTGCAAAAAGGCCCCTGGATTTTATGAAATTACATCTTTGCGATAGCCTATTTTTGTTAGCCCCCTAGTTTTGGTTAAATTAGAATAAATATAATAAAACTGAATATCAAATTATGATGATGTCCTTGCAATTTATCATAATTACAGTTTAGTCCAAAATAATTTGGTATCCACAAATTTGGTCAAGGATAATTGATTTATTCCATGTGTTTTATTTACTGGATTATTTTTATCTTCATTATTGTCCAATTAATTTTATGACATTGTTATTTATATTTCTGGAATTACTTTATGCAGTTTGTTATTTTCTACTCATTTAATATTTCTAAATATTATTTATTAATTAGTAGAAAATTATTAAATTCTAGAAAACTCTAGAAATTCCAGAAATTTATATGTTGAATAGATAAATTCAATACCTTATTGATTTTGCAATACCCATGCTATTTACCTGAAGTAAATTTATAATTACGCGTGGATAATATAGGAGATATCTGACATCGTTGAGAAGAAGTTCGCCGAGCTTGCCCTTGACGGTAGCAACATCTCACATGGGTCATGGATGCTAAGATCAACTTGACAGCAAGATCACTTGGCGCCGCCATAACTCAGCTTGCAGCTGGGGCTCCCGCTATTCCTGATGCCGCTAAATGTGCGTCACTGCATTTCCTATGACACCACATCCACCCAGACCTGAAGTTTGAGTATCTTCTGGAAGAAGATCTGTTGACATTATGGAACTCCTTGAAGAAGAGGTATTATCAGCAGAGTTCCATCATGCTGCCTGAAGCACAACGTGAATAGACCAACATCATGTTCCAGGATTTCAAAAGGGTGTCTGCATACAATTCTGCTATTCATAAACTTGTCGCTAAACTCAGGTTCTGTAACCAAAAGATTACAGATGCTGACATGATTGACAAGACTTTGAGCACTTTCCACCCTACTCACAGGACACTCTAGCAGCAGTACCGATAAGCCAAGTACAAGAAGTACTCAAAGCTGATTACCACTTTTCTCGAGGCTGAGAAGAATGATGAGCTACTGATGAAAAACTATCAGACTCGTCCCATTGGATCACAATCGTTGCCAGAAGTACACGCTTATTCCCGAAGGGCAAGTGATAACCAGGGCCGTAGAAAGGGCCCTATGCATAGAGGTGGACAGCAAAGGAAATTAAGTGTGTAGAAGGATAATGACAAGCCCCGTCGAATGGGGCTAGGGAGAGGCAAGCCATAGAAACCAGATTTCGGCAACAAAAGGACCCACACTCCTTTGCCTTGCTACAGGTGTGGTTGCATGGACCATTAGTCCCGCAATTGTCGCACCACAAGGCATCTGGTGGAGCTCTATCGAGAGTCAGTTGCCAAAGGAAAGGGGACACTAGTGAAGAAGGCTGTAGAGATACACTTTGTGGATCAGCCTGATGGGAGTGATCATATGGAGGTTGACACATATGACGACCTGCAGTAGGCCATAGTCTGTCTCCTCGGGCAACTCTAGATGTCACATTTTCCTTAAAAGTTTGCTTTATCAGTTTAGGTTATTCCTGAAGAATAATGAATTGTTCATACTCTTATGAAGCATTAATTGTTTTAGGGTTTAAACATTATTTCGATGAATAAAATGAGTTGCCTGTTCCTTTACATATTTATTCCTCTTGTATTGTTATTTGACTATATTATACTCTATAAATAGCCACCCATCAGATCCGATGGCAGAGGAAAAGATCTGTCTGGTAGACAGTGGAACCATCAACTCGATACTAAGGGAAACAAAATATTTCCATACGTTGACAAAGAAAACATGAATTGTCATGACCATCGCGGAAGCAATGCTCTAAGTATTAGCATTGGAAGAGCCACAATTATCCTCCCTATGGGTATGAAAATAGTAATTGAGGATGCTCTTTTGTATCCTAAATCAAAACATATCCTATTGAGTTTTAAGAATATTTGATTGAATGATATCCATATCAAGGCTGAAAATGAGGGTGATACAGAATACCTACTCTTAACCAAATCTGACAGCAATCAGAAAAGGGTGGTTGAGAAACTTCCTTCCTTCTCCTTAGAGTTATACTGCACCTACATAAAACCTCGAGGCATATGTAGCAATGAAAATAGAGTATAAAACTTTGGAACCTTTTAAGATCTGGCATGATAGATTAGGGCACCCTAGGATAGGTATGATGAGAAAAATAGTGTGCAACTCTGTGGGTCATACTTTAAAAACTCAATCCTTCCCTAAATCTGAATATTTCTTATGCCCTGCCTGCGTTATAGGAAAGTTTATCACTAGACCCTCTTACCTGAAAGTAGCAACAGAGTCACCTATTTTCCTTGAAAGAATACAAGGTGACATATATGGGCCTATTCAACCCTTGTCAGGTCCTTTTAGATATTTTATGGTGGTTATAGATACTTCTACTAGGTGGTTCAATGTATGTCTGCTGTCTACTAAGAACCACGCTTTTGCTAAACTAAAAGCTCAAGTTATCAGATTGAGAGCAAACTTTCCAGAAGAAAGAATTAAGTCCATTCAATGGACAATGCCGGTGAGTTTACATCCAAAGCATTTAATGACTATTGTTTAGTATTAGACATTAAGGTAGAGCACTCTGTACCACATGTTCACACTTAAAATGGCTTTGCAGAGTCATTTATCAAAAGGATTAAGCTGATTGCTAAACCCTACTACAGAATAATAGACTCCCCACCGGCTGTTGGGGACATACAATGTTGCATGTAGCAGCACTAATAAATTTAAAACCAACTACATACCATTAGGTTTCCCCCTAACAACTGGTGTGTGGAAAGGAACCAAGTATTTCTCATCTGTGTAAGTTTGGTTGTGTTGTATATGTGCCATGTAACAACCCAGCTGTTTATTTCAAAATATTTAATTTAATTTAAAATAAAATATTTACTTTTGGTTTCTTAAGTTTTTTAAAAAATTAATTGCCTGATTTTCTGCTTTAAAAAAGGTTATTTTTATGAAAAGTAATTTAAATAAAAAATCAAAATCAATATAAAATAAATAATAAATAAGTTAGTTTAAAATAAAAATAAAAGTTATTTGGTTTCTTGAAATTTTAAAATTTTTGCTAACCTAATTTTCTGCTTAAAGAAAAGAGTCTTTTTGTTAAACAAAAAAATATTTTATAAAGAAAAATATCTAAATTTCAGTTGAAAATATTTTTATAAGTTTAAAATAGCTTTAGAAACTTCTATGAATTTTTCTAAGATTTTTAAGCTTTGTTTTCAATTTATTGTATTATTTTAAAGCTAGAAAAAGTATTTTTAAAAAATTAAAATAAACGTCAAATAATTCTAAAATTATTTTTTAATCTTTTCAGGTTCCAAGGATCTTTAGAAAATTTTCTTGAAATTTTTCTGAATTTTTTTTTTTTTTTTTTTTTTTCTTTTTGCTTTCTCTTTTCTCCTATTCTCTTCTTCCCAAACGTCCAGACCAATAGCCCATGCATGCGCAGCCATGGCTATTCCCTTGAGCTTCCATGACTCTTGATTTTCTCCACCATTTTTTTTGTGAAATCAATTCCATTCAACTCCTCTTATCAAGCCTCTTCATTTCCCTACCGTTTCCTCTCTCATTGATGACAATTTTGCGGGATTTAACTTATGCCATTTAAGGACATACCATAAAAGGGAGAACCGTGAACCCTTCCTCATCCTCACTCAACCCCGAAAATCTCAAGTCCTCACTCCTCTCCACTTGGTCGCAATCGAAGTTTTACTTTTGTGTTTCAAGCACTGTTCTTAGCTTTGTACGCCTCGTCCGGTGGAGCCCCGCTACTTTTGAGCACATCCTCGGCTTCGTCTCGCCGCGTTCGCCTTCACTTGAACTTCGCTGGAGCGTCGTCGCAACCGTGGGCCAAATCGGGTCCCTGTTCCTCGCGTCGCCACTAGCCGACCATGCATGCCCGACCAAAACCAAGGTGAGCATCACGTTCCCCACAATCTCCTTTTCGATTCGCCGTAACTCTCGCATGTTAACTCCTCTCTGTTTGCCCGGAATGTCAATGTCAGCCTGTATGCTACATAAAGTCTTGTCCACCGCGTTTCGCTAGTCCGTTGGCCGAGCCGTCTGCACCGTTGAGTTCGCCTTGATGCGTTCTACGCCGTGCTCTCCTCCGTTTGTCCAAAAAAACCTTCCCCAATTCTTTGCGCCGACACCTCGCCATAGCCGCAAATGGCACTTCGCGTCCCTGCCTGTCTGGGAATGCTTTCGACAATCCGTTCGCGTCAAAACGTGCCAAACCATCCCAGGTGGTTACCTGTCAGACGGTTTTGGATTCGCCTCATCGAGTAAAAAGATATTGAGTTTTTTGTTTTTTAGTACAAACGTCGTTCAAACGACGATTGCGTCGCCCTCATTGAGTTTTCAGCTTAGCCGATATTTTTTCTAGCCTTATCTCGCGCGTTCTAGGCATGCATACCTTACTTCTTCATGTTCTGTGCCCAAAAATTATTCTAATTCTCCAACCCTATGTCGTTGTCGGTGTACACGTCGTCACTATGCTCCGTTTGATGTACCGTCATTTCCTACATGTGCCTCGGGTCCTTAGCAACCTATTTTGCTAGTTGGCTTCACCTCTCGTGCCTTTTCTCACCGACGACACGGCCAAAAACAGCGAAAGGAGCTACTGTTCGTTACTATGCACGTAGGAATATTCCTGCTTTTTTTTCTAGAATTTTCTTATCCGTCAATTTTTCAATCCCTCGTTCTCCTCAGTCTGAACTCCAAATCAAATGATTCAAGTTTTTAAATTCATCTAAATTTATAATCTATTTTTCAGTATATATTTCATAATTTTTGAATTTTCTTGACTGCCCCTTGGCTAAGTCTCCTCACCGCCGTAACACCATCGCCACCGCCGCCCGAGTTGCGCCACCGCTTCACCTCGCCGCCGGCCACCTTCCAACCACTTGTGGTAATGCACAAGAGCACCAATGCACTCCTCGCAGTCCCTCTCTCTTTTCCACACCTCGCTCCTCGCTCAACTCCACTCTTCCACGCCTGAAGTCCTTCACACTGACAGTGTCCTTCTCCAAGCCTCGGCGGAGCCTCGGTCAGCTTGGAGTTTCGTTGATGCTATCCACGCTTTCCTCCGGCTTGCGCGAACCTTCGACGCTCCTTCCCCGAGCAAGTCGTCGTCGGAGAGTCTCCGCTGTCGATAATCGTACCCCGCCTCTGCTACACCCTCATCGGCAGCCAACTCTGTGCAGCCCGAACCTTACGCCCAGGGCAAAACTAGACTCACACTTTTCTCCCTCTTTTGTACATCTCCCTGGTCTTCGCCGCCGTTGGATCGCTCGAATCTTGTCACGTGAAGCCGTCCGAATTCTCCCAACTATCCGATTCTTAGACTCCGACGTCCGAAGGCCCATAAGATCCGCTATCCGGAGGCTCTTTAGACTCTGCCATCTAGAGGCTCTTTAGACTCCGCTATTCGGAGGCTTCTTAGACTCCGACTGCTCAGAGCCTTCGACTTCGACCTTCGGAGACTTCAATTTTGACTTTGACCTTCGGAAACTTTGACTCCAGCCTTCGACCTTCGACCTCGAAGACTTCGACTTCGGCCTTCGATCTCAGAGTCTTCAACTTTGATCTCCGTCTTCGAACCGACCATGGCTGTTGGACCGTTTTAACCTCCGCAACCTTTGACCTCTCTGAACCCTCCGTTCTCTCCGATCACGGTGTAACCTCCAATCCATTTGACCACTATTGTTTTTCCGACTACAGTCACTCACGACCACAGTCGCTCCCAACCACTGCCATCTCCATCTACCTCCGACCGTAGTCGCTTCCGACCACTATCACTCTTCACTTTAAGCCTCCGAGTACCTTTGCTTTTTCAGCGAGGAGCAGTTGTAAGAGTACTCGGTAGTCGAAGTCATAGCCGACTTTAAGTACCTTTGCTTTCCACCATAGTTGCTTTCGACCACCGTCATTTATTGTCGTCTCGACCACTCGACTCCGACTACCCTTTGTTCTCGACTGCTATAATGTTTTTCGACCACTGTATAGTTCCGACCGGGTCTTCGATCGAATCTTCAACTTCGACTTCACCCATACTTGGAGTCTCTGTCTTCAACTTCAACCTCCGCAACTTCAACCATTGTTTCGACCATGGTCACCACCGACTATGTCTTCGATCATAGTTTCGACCATACAAAAATATTGTAGCTTCCAACCACTTTTCCTTCACAAAGAAAAGAATTTCAAGAATTTCTTTTATTTATTTCTTTGGAATTCAAACTACCAAAAGTCGTTCTCCGTCGCCCTAACTCCGATTGGAACCATTCAAATTCCTAAATTCATCTAAAGTCATATTCTATCTCCCTCCATATATTTTATAATTTTTGAATTTTATTTGGATTTTATTTGAGTTTAGTTTGTTCTGGCTTTTTACGTGTAGACTACGACTAGTCCGGAGAATGTAACTTTAGCGAACTTCAGCAAACTTCGAAGCAAGGCAAGTTATACATTTGATCATGTTGTTCCTAGTAATTTAAATTATTTATGTTATTTTTAAAATTATTATGCATTCGTACTTTTATTCAAATCTAGTTTAAATTCAATTTAAATTCTAGTTATACCCAGATCCTTTGTGTATGGCCAGATTTGATATTGAACTTTCTTATGCCTTGTCACCTATTGACTAGAAATTTTATAGAATTGACTAGCCATGCTTAAAATGATTTAAGTGGGAATATTTGTTTCACTGAAAAATGATGAGTTTCTAAAATCTATTCTTGACTTCGGTGAGTCAAGAACGAATATGATTGTTTCAAAGAAAAATATGAAATCTTGGTTTGGACCTAGGCTAATGGTTAGGTGGTGGGTGTGGGCATGCATTGTTGTTCGGTGACACAATATCTATTGTCAGGCACAAGGGGTATGTGGAATGAGCCTAAGTCAAGTTAAGGATCAGACTGTGAACTACTGTTGCAAAGTCACGTCGTACTACCACAAGTCTGGTATGGGACAGACCTGGCTAAGTAATTTGTGAAGTTCCAAACATAGTTTCGCTATAGGTTGAATGTGAGCGTGGCGTAGGCCGCAAGAAGTCTCGCATGGCACAACAGGGGGCTCTAACTTGTGGATTCAAATTGTGGTAAAACCTTAGTGGCGGTGTAACTATTTTGACTACGGAACATTGTAACAGCCTTGTCATGATATCCTCACCGCATACCAAAGGAAGTGTGCTTATCCGGTGGCAATATGGGATGATCATGTCTTGTGGGTAAAGTTGTACAACCTCTGCAGAGTGTATAATCTATCTTGGATAGCCGTGCCAATGGTCATGGGTAAGCTGAGTAAGGTTTTTCACGGATTAAACTTTGGTTTTCAAAATGGTTTATGAAAAGGCCTATGGATGGATAGAATCCATGGGAGATTAAAAAAGTGTATGGATGGATGGAATCCGTATGAGATCTTTTGGAAAAGATGGATCAGGTGGGATACCTGTGAATAGGTTAGTGTTTGGTCTGAGCCTGCACTAACGATATTATTTTGTTAAATTACTCTTTCTGTCGATTGTATCAAATTCAGCTTTTGAATCTATTTACTATATTTACTTTAATTCTATTTTTACGCATAAATAACCTATTATACCTTCCATTGTCAATCCTTCTGCATGCATGAACTCTGTTAAACCTCTTGTTGTAGCATATGGAGTACTTTATGTACTCATATTGCTTCATTCACTATTTTCAGAGAGGACTTCATCAACCTCGGTGAGAATAACGACGAGTAGGCCACGTCTTACAATCATTCATTTGTGAGCAGGCAGGATGGGCTATTGCTTTATTGTTTTTTTCTGTTGCTTATATTTATTTTTGATTTATGAACCCTTGATGTAAACTTTGGCCATCAGGATCATATTTAGTTAATGAATAAATATCATTGTGCATGATATGAATCTTTGTTATCCACTGTGTGCTCTAGCTTGATCTTGAAGTAGTGCGATTTACAAAGAGGGACGTGGAGTTGTTGTTCGGGTCTCGACATGCTAATTTCACCACCACAACAGATCAGCCATGGGCTCCCACCGGAAGTTGGGAGTATATATTGGTTTTGAGTCCCCGTCGATAATCAAATATCTTGAACCTACTACGGGAGACATGTTTACAGCCCGACACACCGATTGCATCTTTGATGAGGATAATTTCTCGGCATTAGGGGGAGAAAAGTATCTAAATGATGATAAATACCGAGAAATAGACTGGAATACCTCAGGCATTCAGGCCCTAGATCCACGCACCACAAAATCTGAACTAGAAGTTCAGTGAATAATAAATCTACAATAAATTGCAAACAATTTACCAGATACCTTCACTGATCAGAAGGGAGTGACAAAGTCTTACATACCAACAGCAAATGCTCCAGAAAGAGTGAAAATACCCCAGAAGGATATTCAAACCACTCCAACCCCTCATGTAAAGAAGAGGGGAGAGCGTCGGAAAATGAGGTCTCGCGGAGACGCCCAGAAATCGAAACTAAATGAGAATGAGACATCTCCCATATCAGCTGAAGAAGCTAAACCTGAAGTTGAGAGAACCCTTGAAGGGATTGATCCTGAAGATCGTAACCCTAGTAAAATTGTGTGCTCAAAAACTAATACTGGGACTTCAGAACAACCAGACTCGTCGTTGTGGAAAATCACGAGGTGCTGGATGAGATAAATAATGAAATATCCACAAATTTTGTTGAGTCAGGAGAATTATACAACAGGAAAACTACAGTTGTCGACATCTATTTTGCCTCAAAGATTGCTAAAAACCTTGAACTGGATCCAAAACCAAAGACCTTAGCTGAATGCCGAAGTGTTTGGACTGGGGTAAGTGGAAGGAAGCAATTGAAGCAGAATTGTTCTCGCTAAACAAAAGAAAGGTGTTTGGCCCGATAGCCCGAACACTGCCCAAGGTATTCCCTGTAGGATGTCAATGGGTTTTCGTCCGGAAGAGAAACGAAAACAATGAGATGGTGAGATACAAAGCGAGACTTGTGGCACAAGGGTTCACGCAGAGTCCCGGTATTTATTGTGATGAAACATATTCTCATGTCATGAGTAGAATAACGTTCCGATATTTGATATCAATGGCAGCAGGTATGAATTTAAGTATGCAACTAATGGATGTAGTGACCGCATATCTTTATGGATCACTTGATTTGGATATTTATGAGACTCGCAGAAGGAGTGAAAGTTCTGAACCAAGGTAAACTGAATCGGAATATGTACAACGTCAAGCTGGAAAGGTCGTTGTATGGTTTAAAATAGTCCGGTAGGATGTGGTACAAGAGACTTAGTGAATTCCTCCTGAAGAAGGGATATACTAATAGTAAAGATTGTCCCTGTGTATTTATAAAGAAATCTCAGAATAGATTCTACATTATTTCAGTATATGTCAATGATTTGAACATCATCGGGATGACTGAGGACATAAAAGAAGCAAGTTCCTATCTTGTTAAAGAATTTGAAATGAAAGACTTGGGCCGAACCAAGTTTTGCTTAGGCCTATAGCTTGAGCATCTCCTTGAAGAAATCTTGGTACATCAATCATTCTATACCAAGAAGATATTAGAAAAATTCAACATGGATAAGTCATATACAGTGAAAACACCAATGATGGTTCGATCTCTAGAAGCAGATAAAGACCCTTTTAGACCAAATATGGAAAATAAGGAAATCCTTGGGCCAGAAGTCCCGTACTTAAGTGCCATTGGGGCAGTAATGTACCTAGCTAACTGCACGAGGCTAGATATTGCCTTTGCGGTAAACTTGCAGCTAGGCATAGCGTAGCTCTGACCCGAAGACATTAGGCTGGCATTAAAACATTACTCAGGTATCTTCAGGGTACACAAGATTTTAGATTATATTACTCGAAGAACAACGACTTGACTATGGTTGGGTATACAGATGCTGGATATCTGCCTGACCCACATAATGCGAAATCCCAAACATGATTTGTATTTCTTTGTGGTGGTACAGTCATTTCTTGGCGGTCATTTAAACAAACCTTGGTAGCTACATTTACAAACCACTCAAAAATAATCGCATTATACGAAACCTCGCGAGAATATGTTTGGCCTAGACGAATGGTTAGCTACATCCAAAAATCATGTGACATAAGCACTATTAATGACCCCACCATTATCTATGAAGACAATACCGTTTGTGTTGCACAGATGCAAATGGGCTATATTAAGAGTAATATCACGAAGCATATTTGATGCGGATACACACGTGTCTTGTACTTTTCAGTTAAATATATTATTTAACTGAAAAGAATAATTGAGCTGCATGAAATATGGCCAGATGAACTCATTCCAAACTAAACTTAATATTTTTATTCATAAGGATGAAATACTACCTTATATTATCATATAGTGCATTTTCAGGTTTGTCAAATGGAAGATATTGGAACTAAGAGGAGAAACTGGAGGTCAGAGCCAAAGCAATGGAGAGGCACAAGAAAAGGATAACCACATTAGGTGCCAAATATATGAAGGAACAAAGCATATACGGATGGAGCCAACAAGAACAAAGCCTATGTGGCTGGATGGAGAACACAAGAGAGACTTTTGTGGATGGGGAAAAGAAATCCCCATGTGGCGGGAGAGCAAAAGGAGGAGCCCAAGAACATAAAATACATGTTTTGGACAAGATTTTCATGCCCAATTTGAACTTCCTACGTGCTCAACCCAATTCAAACTCGGATTCAACTCAAAACACAATTCGGATTCGGTTCAGGACAGCCGACAAGAAGTTATTAAAAGGCCATAACTTTCACAAACGGAGTCCGATTCGAGTGTTCTTGGACTCGTCGAAAAGGTTATTTCAAGGGCTATGCAATGGATTAGGCCTTATCTTCAAATTCATCACGAATCATCTGCTACGACCAAAACAAAGTAATAGCTGTAAAACTTGGTTTCCTTTTTGGGAGAATTCAAATTGAAAACAATATAAGGTTGAGTTGTTTCAGTTTGGGGAACAAATGGACGTCCCAAGTCGCTATATAAGACTTGTATCACAGTCTTTAGGGCTCAGACCACCTTTGTGAATAAATCTACTATTATTCGTGCTTGAGTTCTGTAAGGAATTAGGGGGTTTCTTCAATCAAGATCGTTTAGTCTATTCGCTGGGAATTGGATGCACGGTAGATCTTCGTTTGGCGATTAGCGATATCGACGCGAGTGTGTTTTGGCGGATTAAAGAGTGTTTATCCTATGCACTAGCATTGGAGGATCACTACGATTCATCAAGACTCCCGTGAGTATGCATCCTACGTCGAGAAGATCGGGCGACTCCGTATCATCTGGTATCAGAACGCGGTTTATTCGGTAGGATCTTATCCCTTTACTTTTTTGTTCATTATTTTCTGTCCTATAGTCTATATAGCTGAAAATTGCTTCACAAAAAAAAATCCAAACCTAGTTTCGTAGCTGTTATTTTTGTGAGTTTTATTAAGTCTTGATCCATTAGAAATTTTGTTTATGTGCTGATCATCGTGTCTTTTGCGTAGCTTAATCGTTGTATCTTTAAATCCTTAAAAATACGCTAGTTGATAATTCAATTAGCATAAAAAAGTAGATTCAATTTACTTTTTAAATTATTGTTCTTGCTGTCCACGTAAGAGTTTTGTGCATCTTGAAAGAATATCATATCTGAACATATTTGGGTTCCTTTTTCTTAATTAATTTGGCCGCAAGAAACCCTAGCCGCCACGAAGTTGTGCATAGCAAAGAATCCTAGTCAGACACGTTTGGACCATCCGAAATTTGTTGCAGTTTGAATTTCGAGCGTCCGTTGAAGTTTTCACTTAAATCCTTTGACCCTTGAGACTAGTCTTTAATAATTGCTTTAGGTCTGTTCTAGAATTATCTACACATTGGTAAACAACTTTGGACTTGCGTAGAATTAAGGAACAATTAAACCTAGTTCGGCCTTTGAGTCAAAAAAAAACAAAAAAAGAAGACAGCTGATTAAAAAAAAAAGAGGAGCCACGCATGAGCAAAAAAAAGAAAGGAAAGAAAATATTGGCCGAATTTGGGTAAGTTAACATTAGTCCATAAATTCAGATTGTGTATTTAATTTTTTGAGTAATATTGTGCCCTTAAATTCATATTATGGCAATTGGCTAGTATCTCTCCTAATACTTGATGCAAAATGATCTAATATTTTTCTATTATTTATTTTAGCTCATTCCTTTGTTTGCATTGAGTCACATTGATCATTCCGTGTGCATGAACTCTCTACTTATATCTTTTGGATCAGCACCTAGGCCATATTTTTTAACTTGGATTATTCTTTAATTTAACAACATCGTGAAATTCAGATTGTGTACAATAAAAAATTCCATACCAAGCGCCGCTAAATATTCTTTGTCGTGCAATTGCGGGTCACTTTTAAATCCGCTTGATCATCACTTATTATTGTAGCCACCACCAAGTGTAAGTTTCTTTTTGGCCTCAATTCACTTTGGAAGGATAAGAACTTTACTTAGTGAGAAAAAAGTGAGATAAAGTGAACTCCACATATCGTATATATGTTGTGGTATTTGTGCGTTCTTTATGCCACTAATCATGACAGGTGGAGACGATAATATAGGAGAGAAGTATACCCTGACAGATCGTTTTCAATTGCAAGCTTCGAGGGGGAATTTGCGTAATGAGTTTACCGCCACTTCTTCCACCTTGAAAGCGTAACTCAAGACGGAGATCAACAATTCCGTGCAAGATATACGCATTGAATTTAATTATCAAATAAAAAAGTTACGCTCAAACATCATGAATGATATTGTATGGACATTTAATCCACAACAAGAAAAAGATAGCTTTATTTCTTTTTATGGAGGTAATGATTCAGAGGAGTATCTTGAGTGGGAATGGCAAGTAGAGAAAGTATTTAGATTTTAAAAGCTTCCCAAATACCAAGATGTGATGCTACCACTAGAGAATTTGAAGAGTATGCTTATAGTTGGTTGCATCAACGATTTGAAAACGAATTCATTAAATCTTGATCATATTTGAAGGCACTCATGAGGAGAGAATTTGTGCCATCCTATTATGCGTAGGGATTGCTTTGCTATTTAGAGAGTATCACACAAGAGAGTAATACTATTTAAGAATATTATTTTGAGCTACAACATGCAATACGTCGTGCCGGTGTCACTAGTGCATTAAAAGAGAAGGCATACTTTAAAGGAGAATTAAATTTTAAGATCGCTGCTACACTTCAATAAAGATATTTTAGTACTGTGCAAGACCTGTGAATTATGCTATTGAAGAGGAGAAGAAACATATGTAGATATGTACAACATAGTTCTCTCCATATCCATACCTCAGTTTTTTACCCCTACTAGTATGACACAGAGAATATGACCGAGCATGGGACTTTCCCTTCAGTCAAGAAGACATATAGTAATATTCGAAAGCTACATATAGCTCCTGAGATACACTGCAACCCATGCGAGGATGAGAGCCACATAGCCAAATTGAGTGAGAGTGATAAAAAGAGTGGGTTGTGTGATTCCACCAAATGTAAGGTTGAGAGCATCCAAATTGAGAGTATGAGAGAGACCAAAAGAAAAGAGAGAAAAAGAAGATAGACAAAGTGATGATGAATCTGAAACTAACGCATTAAAATCTACTTCTAGTGTTGTTTTTCATATTGTGCAGGTTGACATTAAAGATGAAGAATTGAACGTTTAACAATCGGCACCTTTGAAGGCAAATGAGGAGGAGATAACGACGGGAGAGGATGAAGTGCTTGCTGCCCCGTGGGTACATCCTAATAATTTAAAATCCCCAGCACCTATAAGATCCTAAGGAGCTATCTAGTGTGATTGATAATATTGCTGAAATTTCATGTTTAAAATCACTATTTAGTACCTATCCTACACATATAAATTCAATTTGATTGGAGATTATGGAGTAGATAATAAATTTTATGTTCATTGAATTTGCATTACATGTGATAAGTTTGTTGAATTGAAATTGCATATTATGGATAAACAACCTTTTATGCCATCATTACACGCTCAAAGTCCGCACGCCTCATACTGTCTCCACTCGCTTTTGTTGCCTCTTTTGAGCCCAAGGATGTTTGTCATGCTCTATCTCGATGAGTCTTGGGTCAATGCTATGCATGAGGAGTTGGAAAATTTCGAGAGAAACAAGGTCTGAGTCGCTTGTCGAGCCCGCGCGTCACAATATTATTGGGACTAAGTGGGTGTTCAAGAACAAGCAGAGCGAGGATGGAGTGGTTATTCGAACAAGGCTAGACTGTAGCTCGTGGGTACTCCCAGTTGAGGGTCTAGATTTCGAGGAGACCTTTGCCCTCAGAGCGCACTTGAAGCCATTAGAATCCTGCTTGCCTTTGCGGCTTCTAAGGGTTTCAAGCTTTACAGATGGACGTCAAGAGTGCCTTTCTCAATGGCTTTATTGAGGAAGAGGTCTACGTCCGACACCTCCTCGTTTGAAAACCCCAAATACCCAAACCATGTCTTCAAGCTTTCCAAAGCTTTGTATGGACTTAAGTGCCCCTAGAGCTTGGTATGAGAGGCTTAAGTCCTATCTCGTTGAGTCATGGTTTTGAGATGGGTAAAGTAGACAAGACCTTGTTCATTCGCCGGCATGGCACTCGATCTTACGCTCGTCAGATTTATGTGGATGACATCATCTTTTGCGGCTCCTCACATGCTCGCTTTCGGTTTTCCGATGTCATGAGCTCGGAGTTTGAGATGAGCATGATGGGAGAGTTGAGCTTCTTTCTTGGCTTCGGATCAAGCGGACTCGGAGGGTACCTTCTTGCATCGGGGGCAAGTACACTGAGACCTCTGGCGCTTTGACATGAGTGATGGCAAGCCGATATCTACTCGATGGCGACAACGACTTCACTTGATCAAATGAAGATGGCGAGCCCGTTGATCGAAGGAGTTGAAGCATGATCGGTTCCTCTTGTACCTCAACGCCTCGAGACCGGACATACACTTCTGCGTGTATGCGTGCTCGATTTGAACTTCTCTCGCGTATCTCACCGTCAAGCGGTGGCATCTTCGGTACCTTCGAGCTACCATTGACTATGGTATCGGTACTCTTCGTCTTCTGTCTTTCCTCGAGCTTACTCCGTCGAGCACTTTGTCTGTTGTAGGATAGATAGGAAGAGCACTTCGCACTGCCAATTCATTGGCACTTCTCTTGTTTCTTGGTCATCTAGAAGCGATCCGGTGTTGCCTGATCCACCGCAGGGCGAGATCGTTCGCTTGCCGATTCATTGCGGCGAGATACTCGGATGGCTTCCGACCTGCGGGACTTTGGGTTAGTTATCGGCGGTGTTCCACCTCTTACGTGATAACACTGCGATTGACATTGCCAAGAACCGGTCGCAGCACTCGGACCAAGCACATCGATATCCGTTATCATTTTCTTAGAGACCATGTGGAGAAGGGTGATATAGTGCTCCGGTTTGTGGAGTGACCACCGTTAGCATTGATATCTTTACCAAGCCATTGGATAGCTCTAGGTTTTCAGCTTTGCGGGGAGAGCTTGGGGTGGTTTGTCCTTATGGATGTTGTGAGGAGCTTTATGCTTTTACGCTTTTATTATATTGATTATGCTCTTACTCCTTTCATTTGCATAGCATTCGGTGTATTGGGGTTAGTCCTTCTAGCATAGGTTAGAGTGTTATTCTTGTCTAGTCGCTTAGACTCTCTCTTATCTTGTGATTCTAGGATGCCGCTTATTAGTTGTTTCTTATCTCACTAGGTTGAGCTCACTCACCGGCTTGTAGGTGCTAGCGAGGTTGGGCCATCCTCGGGTAGGCAGGGTACGTGTTTGCTCTCTAGTGTGTGTGCTAGATAGTCGGTGATAGTCCTGAGTCATATGGGGTAGACGAGAGTCCTGCATCAAGCCATAGTATCCTCTACGTCTTATCTATGCTTTGAGGACTACCGTTTGGATTTTCTTTGCCGACTTCGTTTATTGCTTTGGTCTGGGGAGTTCATTTGGGAGCTTCTAGATATTAATTTTGACATAAATCAACTTGAACTAAAAGTGCATCTCATGTTGAGGGGAGCTGGATTTTATTGCTTCGGTTTGCATTGTAATATAACTACATGGAGCCTTGATTATTATCCAATTATGATCTGTTTACAATGCATTACATCTTGCTATGATATGTGCTTAATTGCTAGATTTATCATGACTATATATGTGTAGTCTAGTCATTGCCATGATAAGTTAATTAAAATGCTTTACTTCATGTCATGGTAGTTCTTGAGACTAGTCTATTTTTAGTTATCCTTTTATGATTCCGGCCATGTCAAATAGGTTGAGTTGAGTCTTGAATCTTTGTTGAGCTTTAGATTGAGCTATGTTAGTTCTTTTATGAAGCATGAATTTTCATTAACTCCTTGGTCTAAGGACTAAATGCAACAAAAGCAAAATGATCTCTTTTGTGCGAAAAAGCGATCTCACCAATTCACTCTCATGAGACGGCTTGCCATTGCACTAGGCATGAACTCGTGGGGAGTTTTGGTTGACCAAGATCATTTCCTTAAGCTTCTCGCTTGGGTGATCGCATAAGGCTTGAGATCTAGCACACGGCTAAGAAATATGAAAATGGTTAAAACTTAGGAGCGGTTGTGGATGGCTCCTAGTCGAGACTTGCACTAAGATAAAACCAAATGTGATTTTCAGAAAAGGCAATTGTGCTAAATTTGCTTATTTATAAAAGACCAAGTACTTGAACAATTGAGTCATTCTTGAACTTATAGCACTCTAAACCGACTCAATATTAGCTTCTTGATTTCACTTAGTTTATTTGACATGGCTTGCATCATCCTTGGATACCTTTATCTAGACTAAAATCATGTTTGACTTGACATGCTAAAAATTGGATCCATTTTCAGATTATGACTTATTTGGTTTAGCTTTTCTATACAAAAATCGTCATGATCTTGATAGCATTCTTATGAAATATGGCTTGGTGTAATACTACTTAAAATCATTATGGATAATCTTCATGGCTCCACATGCTTAAAATAAAGAACACACAAGTCATTTCATTCTCTCGTGCATTTTAATGAATTTATTGCCAAAAGGGGAGAAGTTTGGAGAAAAAGCCTTACGGAGCTTTGCGAGTAAAAATTTGCTCTATCATTTTCTCATCCGATTTTCTCTTTTGTCGATATGGTCTTAGTTACCTTGTTTTTCTTTTAGACCATATTTGACTCTCAAACTCAACTTTATATGCTTTTGGTGTTTGTCAATATACTCATCAAGGGGAGATTGAGAGACCATGTGGAGGTAACCCGGTTGTGTGATGAGTAATTGTGGCGTGTCCTAAAGTAGAGTTTGTTCCGGGCATTATTATGATAATTCACGATCTTGATATTTAATTAAATCATGCAGGTGCGGTGCTATGAAATATATTTTCTTGTCCGGTGGCTGCAGAACGTCGAGTGGAGTCGTGGCAAGACACGGAAGGACTGGACTAGGCGCGAGGTGGCGGCGAGGTCGAGCAGTCCCAGCACCTATATCATCTAAGGAGGACGATAAAGATAACAATATTGGCGCTGAATTTAATTATGCAAAAGTGAGTAATTGTGAGAACTCATATGATCAACCGAAAACTCCATATTCCGAAATTTTTATGCTCAATTTACAAAATATGGAATTGATTACTCATAAGAAAATTCGTACTAGAATATCTCATAATGATTTTTTGTGCTATATCATGTTTGATGATCCTAAGGAGCTATCTAGTGTGATTGATAATATTGCTGAAATTTCATGTTTAAAATCACTATTTAGTACCTATCCTACACATATAAATTCAATTTGATTGGAGATTATGGAGTAGATAATAAATTTTATGTTCATTGAATTTGCATTACATGTGATAAGTTTGTTGAATTGAAATTGCATATTATGGATAAACAACCTTTTATGCCATGTCGTGAACACAATGAAATAAGTGTCAACAATAGTGCTTGTTGTTTAAAAAGATTTCATAAGCCCACTTGTTTATCCTTTAATGTGCAATCATGTAAAAAATACTTAGAGTAGCGTAGTTGAAACATGGAAGACATTCAAAATTTTGTTCCCCGTATTAGAACAACTAAATCTGATTTTTCAGATTAATGATCTATCCATGTCCTTAGAAAAGTCGAGAACGACTTTCTTTTATGGAAAGGAGAATGATGTGAAAAACAACATTGCAATACATACATCTTTTGATCGCTGTTACACTAATCGGGTTGTTCTATTCGTTTATTACACCTTCAGATGTTCATGATATGCTAAGCGGAAGAAGTGTTGATAACAAATACATATACCATGCATACACGTTGTATTCTTTGTTTAGTATAATTTCAGGCTATCAAAAGCCGAGGATGGCTTTTCTTGAAGTGGGAGAGGATGATGCGGATACGCACGTGTCTTGTACATTTCAGTTAAATATATTATTCAACTGGAAAGAATTATTGAGCCGCATGAAATATGTCCAGGTGAACTCATCCCAAACTAAACTTAATATTTTTATTTATAATGATGGAATACTACCTCATATTATCACATGGTGCATTTTCAGATTTGTCAAATGGAAAATATTGGAACTGAGTGGGAGAAGCTGGAGGCCAGGGCCAAAGCAATGGAGAGGCACAAGAAAAAAAGATAACCACATTAGGTGTCAAAGACATGAAGGAACAAAGCACATACAGATGGAATCAACAAGAACAAAGCCTATGTGGCTGGATGGAGCACACAAGAGAAACACTCATGTGGATGTTGGAAAGAAATCCCGTGGTGCGAGAGCAAAAGGGGGGAGCCCAAGAACATATTCATGCCCAATTCAGACATCCCACGTGCCCAACACAATTCAAACTGATTCGAACTCATTTTGGATTCGGTTTGAGACAATCTGATAGGCAGTTACTAAAAAAACCATAACTTTCACAAACAAAGTCTGATTCGAGTGTTCTAGGACTCGTTGGAAAGCTTATTTCATTATCTTCAAATTCATCACGAATCATCTGCTATGACCGAAACAAAGTAACAGCTGTAAAACTTGGTTTCCTTTTTGTGGAGTGAGAGTTCGAGTTTAAAATAATATAGGGTTAAGTTGTACTCGGTTTAGGGACCATATGGATATCCCAAGTGGCTATATAGGCCTTGTATCACAACCTTTAGGGCTTAGACCACTTTTGAGAATAAATCTACTATTGTTCGTGCTTGGGTTTTGTGAGAAATTAGAGAGTTTCTTTAATCAAGATCGTTCAGCCTTTCCGCTGGGAATTGGGTGCACAATAGATCTTTGCTTGGTGGTCGACAAAGTCAACACGAGTGTGTTTTGACGGATTAAAAAGTGTTTATCCCTTGCACTAGCATTGAAGGATAACTACGATTCATCAAGACTCCCGTTGATATCCATTCTATGTTGAGAAGATCGGGCGACCCCGTATCAATATTGCTCTTAATTTTTTTTATCCCCATGAGCTTCAAAAGAATGGGGAGATAAAAGTATTTAAGGCTAAGTTTTGTGATAATCTAGCATATTTATTCACAAAATCACTTTCAGCCACCAATTTCCATAAATGTGTTCGATGCATTGGTATGAGACGACTTAAAGAGTTGCAAGGTTCAGGGGGAGTAAAAATCCCTGAACCGACAGCCCATATGTAAGTCCAGAAGACTTACATGATCCTGAAATATCCGTATGTTGCACTCTTTTTTCCTTTGTGAGTTTTTTCTGCAGTTTTCTCACGGAAGGTTTTTAATGAGGCAACAGGTGCCACAAGCAACGGATGCGATGTACTCTTTTCTTTATCCCTTTTTTCCACTGGATTTTTAGGAGTTTTTGATGAGTCATGTGCATACTATGGTATTCGCCCAAGGGGGAGTGTTACGAAACCGATTAGGTTTTCGATGTGGGCAAATATTCAAACTACCCCTAGTAGTTACTACTATAAATATAGATGCATTGCACTATGTAAACCAATCTTTTATCAATAAAGCATACGTTCTGGCTCTCTACTCTCCTGGTGTCTTGTGTGATTGTGATATTATCTTCGGTGATTGTATTCGTAGATTGTGTTGCCGTTCATCTAGTCTACACCGTTTCGCAACATATCTAAAGAATTAGTTTTGGATAGGAACTCATGAAAGTTAGCGATCCACGTATTGGAACCATCAGAAAGTGTAGGGGCAATGTTTTAGGCTCTCGGTTTAGAGTTTAGCGATCCATGTCCGGTTTAGAGTTTTAGCATTGTAGGTCTTTAAGATCCTCATCTCTTTGATTTTGAGAAGGTTTTATTTCTATCCTATCCTAATTTATTTAGGATAAAAGACTTTGTTGTTGTTGATATTTTGCCTACCATGTGGATGATGACTAAATTTTGCTAAAGCCCCAATGGTTTGGCAAATATCTGGCGAGAGTTTTGGAAGTGGTTGGGAAAAACTTGGGCTGCAAATTCATTGACTAAATTTTGGTTGTTAAATTTCACTGATAACCTGTTGGCAAAATTAACAAGCCAAAATTTCAAGCTAATTTGTAACATTTTGCACCCCCTAGACAACTAAAGAACTTTCTCATCTTATGCTATAACCCTCATCACAAATTTTGTAGCTTTGCCACAATTCACAAGTTCAAATCCACACAAATGAACCAATCAGAGCCATGCAATAGTAGGCACATCACGATGTTTTTATTTTTATTTTTTGAGCCGGTGTGCTCCAAAGTACAATTCCTGATCTCATTTCTGTTGTTGCATACTAATAACAATTTTAAACATACCAGTATAGTGTCGGGACAAGGTCGCCGGCATCCGGCCGCCGATGAGGAGAGATGGGAGAACACGACGGCATCAAACCCTAGCACGCGCTAGGAGAGGGGGAGGGTTTTAGAGTTTATATACTATGGTACTTGGTGAAAAATTTTCGGAGACTTCCAATGAAAAAGGGCTATTTTCATCATACCAAAGCCAAAAAAACTCTATTTAACTAGTTTTTGACTTATAATTATATAGGAGACTTAGATTTTTCCAAGATCCGTTAGAAAAGCATTTTGTTTGAGCTTTGGTTTTTTTTGCTTTTAATTGATGGTCAAAATTTTAGACCACATGGATTCTAAAATGTCGTTTTTTTAGAAGAAAAGGGACCAGAACTATAACGTTTTGTAAATGCCTTTGTCAATTAAAATTTAAAAAGTTTAAACCGACGAGCGAGTATATAAAAAGCGACGTTATATGTTTAGAACATATAATGTGGCTATAGTGCACTGCGCACGGCGCACGCAGTCAGGCATGCCGGGCGCGCACCAGCTGTTCGATGAAATGCTTCCATCTAGTCATCCCCGTCGGCTTAGGGCGGTCGCTGCTGTGCAAGTAAGCTCCAAATTGATCACCACCACTGCTTCCTTTGCGACATATGCGTTGTTCCATATGACTAATGTGGGGTGTGGTCCTAATCGCATCGTTAGAGATCTGTAAGTTCGCGCCGATCGGGTGACGTAGTCCTGTGGCTACTGATAAAGTACTGGGCATCAGAGTTGATGATTGCTACTCCCTCCGATAAGTTTATAAGACGTATTTTCTTTTGACACTGTTACTTTTTGCCCCAGGAGAAAACACATACATCGCAAATAAACTGAGAGAATACGAGAGAATTTATGAATTTTTCTATTCTCTTACTTGCTCCCCCCGATTAAACTGATTACAAGCATATCAATATATAGCCTAACTAGCACACCTATTTGGACTCTAAATAGAACTCGACTTCTACTTAAGTTACACACGGAGATGGACTCAATTTCGTCTTAGACTCAGAGTCAAGATTATTTGTAACAATCTCCCCCCTAATCTTGACTCTCTAATTTACTTGAGTTTGCCTGAGTTTGGGTGGCGACACATCTTCTCAACATCCCGGACTCATCTCATCATTTAGAGCACTGTTGATTCATTATCACTAAGCGCTTTGGCAAGAGACGCTTTCTCCTTCATCGGCTTGTGGCATTTTGCAGCAAAGTGCTTATAATTATTACAATTATAACACCTCACTTTTGTCTTACAAACCTTCGATTCTGATGGCTTCGGCTATTGGAAGTATTCTTACCTTCACGCTTTGATTGAATCTCCCATTCGGCATGGGTCAATAAAGCATATCCTTCGTTGTTGTTACAGTTGTTGGAGATGTATTCCTCATACGCCGTAAGACGACCGATTACCTTCTCCATGGTCATTTAGGTCTCCAAATTGCTCTATGACTGAAACAATTAGGGAAAATTGTGAGGGAATAGCACGAAGAAATGTTTTCACCACGTATAACTCTTCCACCTTCTCGCCAAGGGCTCGTATCTTGTTAGCGATGACCATCAACTGGACGGTGAAATCATTGATTAACTCTGTTTCCTTCATACGCAGCATCTCGAACTCGGTTTTGAGAGTTTATACATTTACTTTCTTCACACTATCAGCTCCAAGATGCATCGTCTTCAACGTCTCCCACACAGCTTTGACCGTCTCCTTTTCGGGCAGTAGGAAGAGCGTCTCCTCTGGATACCTTGATAGATGGCCGCCAATGCCATATGATCCTTGCGCACATCAACGTTGCCGTTCTCGATTGCGTTCTATACTCCTTGAGCCCTCATGTACCCCTTCATCTTGATTACCCATGCTGTATAATTGCTCGTCATGAGCATCGGATAATGCAGCGTAACAGTGGAACTCTCCTTTGCCATTATACTGGATGATGCCTCGTCTCTGATGACACCACTTCCCAAAGAACGTGACATGACCTTGGACACTGATAAAAAAATTAGGCTAACTTGAGATGAATCTTGGGAACTTCAAGAAAATACGTTTTGCAACTTTGATCATGTCAAAATTTTCTATTGACGTAATTGTCGCTTGCGCTTTGACGTGCTGCTTCTGATTTTGGAGATTTCTTTGCGCAGATGGAAGAAAACTAAAGTCGCTTGGACTTTTCCTCCTTTTTTTTCTTTTGTTTTTTTGCGCTACTTCGTCTGCTACTTCCATGCTTGATGATTTCTTTGTGCTGCGCTTTTTCGCTTGGACTTGCTTTGTTTGGGCCAAACGCTTGGTTTTTATTTATGTGTTGTGCAGGGAGTTTGAATACACCTCAGAGCCGACTGCACACCGATTCGATTTGGTTTCTACTTCACGCGGGAGACCATAGGGCGAACTGTTGCGCTTGAATTTCGCCTCGGAGACGGCGTGACTGCTCGGCCTCCTATCTTGTTTCTCTGTCCTGTGCACGGAAAATTTTGTTGTCTACACAAGAAAATAGGTCTTCTCTCTCCTTCTGTGGCGCTCTTCTATCTTGGTGCAAGAGACGATGTCGTGCTGCTCTGTGATGACTGCTGCTTTCTCACGTGCGGAGAACGAGGAAGAGAGCAAAACACACACGACTGGTCACCTATCTTGTCTCGGCTTCTTTTGCGTTGGACTAACGACCAAAAAACCAAAGAAAACACTACCTCCTCTCTTGGCAAAGCTATCTGCCCTTGGCTTTTGGCTATCCTTGTTTTTCTTTCTCTGTCTCTCTTGCTAGCAATTGACAGGAGCTACTCCTTTTGTTGTTGCTCTTCAATGCTGATGAGATCAGCCACCACGTAGACGTTGGTTTCCTATCCTCTGCTTCGGACTGCATGTTTTCTTCTTTTCACTTGGCCACCCGTGCGAGATGCGTTGAAACTAAAATCGTCGGGATGATTTTTTTTCAGTGACTTGTTCTCGTCTAGCCTCGACTAGCTCTGATACTAATTATTACTTTTTGTCCCAGGTGAAAACGCACACATTGCAAATAAATTGAGAGAACACGGAAGAATTTCTGAATTTCTCTATTTTCTTACTCACTCCCTGATTAAACTGATTATAAGCATTTTAATATATAGCCTAACTAGCACATCTATTCGACTCTAAATAGGACTCGATTTCTACTTGAGTTACACATGAAGACGGACTCAATATATAGCCTAACTAGCACATCTATTCGGACTCTAAGTAGGACTCGACTTCTACTTGAGTTACACATGAAGACGGACTCAATTTCGTCTTGGACTCAGAGTCAAAATTATTTGTAACAGGCACATAGACAAAGGAGATAGTAAAATATCTAGATTATCCCTAATTATTATTTCTAAATATTATATTCAATGCATGTATATAGAGAATAGCAAATAAAATTGTATATTTATTAAAGATATAAAAGAAACACTACACTAATTTTGTATTAGAATATAAAATACGCCATATATTTGTAGATAAGGCTATTAAAAAATACGTTCTATAAACTTAGATGGAGGAAGTACTTTGTTAGTGCTACTTGTGTGTAGTTTAGTATTTTGTGTTGTAGCATTGTGGTTCGGGTTTTGGATACATACTCTAATGCTCGTCTCCTTTTTTCTTTTTTTGAGATAATCTGGTCGTAGCTAGCCTTTAATTGCCTCATTGTTTGGTGCGTCTGGCTGTTGGCAGCTACACATATATTGGTCTGCTCATTTGCAAAGAGCTACCACTTGCAACTGTGCAAGGCTCATGGCGCCTGACACTGAACTAACCATGGCATTGCAAAATATGCTTGGGTCTACCCATGGCATTGCAAGGTTCATTTGCAAGAACCCTGGGCATTGCAAACAGAATTTGTTTTTAAAAATAAGTTTCGTACGAATTTATTTAGAAAAATAAGATAACAAAAGAGACTTTTTAAATAAAAATCCCAATATTTATTTGAATTCTCTTCCCATGTCCAATCTTTATTTGATGTGCATCTATTACGGACATGCAGAAATTCACACTTTAATCATGCAAACAGCATGGATATTAATATTATTCATATATCACTTCGAAAATAATTTGTCATCCGTATATAACAAGATTCTTGCATTGAAACTCCTTATTTCCTTTATCTTTTTCATTCACACATCTACCTTATTTTGGTAATTGAGATACTTGATGCTGATGCAGAACACCAAGATGAAGAGCACACTAAGTGCGACCTGCAGAGCTGTGAGGCCACCGCCCAAGGACGCCGCTGCAAGGAGGAGGCCGCCGTAGCTACCCTCGGCCACCGCGTTTGCTTTCTCTATCGCCACTGTGGACCAGACCGATGCTGCTTCCAGCCAGAGGAGGAAGTCGCGCTGAGGAGCGGTGCCACCACCTCCTCGTCCGGCCATCTTCCCGCGCCGACGTAGGCCACCGCCACCCACTAGAGGAAGAAGTCAGGCTGTGTAGAGTGCCACCACCTCCCCATCCAACTGCCTTCCCGCGCCGACATAGGCCACCGCCACCCGACACTGCTGCCACCCCTGTGTCGCCGGCTCCCCGTCTGGCCGCCACCCATCAATTTCCTTTTCTAGTCACACTCTGCCACTGTTAAAAGGAAACCATCAAGTTTCTTTTTAGTAGATTGCTTCAAAAAATCAAAAATAAAATAACATCGATCTAACTATTGCGCCGTCCAGCACCGTCTGTTAAACTTCGTTGCCTTGGTTGCCAATCATTCAGTGCCATCTACTGATGGCTTCCATTTCATTAGCTGCGATCCCATTCTTAGGAACAAAGATCCACGGGACAAACTACAAATTATGGTCTTCACTCATGGAGATCACGCTCGATGGTCTTCGTCTCTTGGGATATGTCACTGGTGCTCAACCTTATCCACCATCACCGGTTCAGCCTCCTCCCAGACAGTCTACTTTTTCACCTCCTGCACAAGATGAGGCCACCAAGAAGGAGGCAGAGGTTGCTACTAATAACACTATTGATGAGGCCTTTCAGTATACCATAGATGCTTTCAAGCACTAGTGTGCTGATAAGGTCTGTGTTCGAGCCATCCTGGTGGTTAGCGCCGATGACTCTATCCAACCGACATTGTTGGTCTGCATTTCACTCGCCAGATCTGAGAGTACTTGTGCGAGTGATACCAAGAGGACTCCTCAGTTCTTTATGCTTCAGCATGAGTTAGAAACGCTTTGCCAGGAGGACTCCTCCGTTGAGCCCTGGCCAGTCTCTAGTGCCAGTTGGACAAGCTGGCTTCTCTGCTCTGCTAGTAGTGTCATAAGGTGCAGAAGGTGGATCATAACTGTCTTCGCCTTTATGACTTCGTCTGCCATCTTCATCTAGGTTTGAGCCTGTTAGGGCTCAACTATTGAGTCGCTCACCATGACTGACAGTGACCAAGGCTCTTTCAACAATTCGTGTTGAGGAGCTTCACCTTGGGTTAGTAGCATAGTCTGTTCTAGCTGTGCTTGCTACCCCTTCTTCCACTACACCAACGACTTCTGCTTCGACTGTAGTCCCTCCTTAGGTGCATGTTTTCACTCCTATTTCCAACTGGGTTCAATACAATTATTGCAAGAACTTCCAGGTACGAATAACAGAGTTGTGCAATGCAAAAAAAAGCGAAACAAGGTGCATTGGGGTGGACGATCAAAGGGGCAGGGAGGCTCTTCCTTGACGGGAGGATAGACTAGCACATCAAGATCTTCTCAATGAGGTGACTGTTTAGTAGTTCTACCAGGCTCTACTTCAGCAGCTCTCTCACAGCTCAGCAGATTCTACTAGTCTAGCTCAAACGTCTTCTTCAGTACCTCTTGGGTTTTGATTCTGATGCCTCTTTCCATATGACACCGGGTTCCATATCTCTCACTTCAGTAGAACTTCTTATTTTTTTCTATCTCTGTTTAGATAGCTAACGGTACTCCTCTGTTTTTAGCTATTAGGGCACTCTTTTGTCCACTAATTTTTTTGTTTTAGCCGTTTTTCATGTTCCGTTGCTTACCATGCAGCTCAACGATCACAGCTATAGGGTTTGTTTTGACTCTCACACTTGTTTCATCCAGGATCAACAGACAGGGATGATACTTGGGAATGCTTAGTGCCATAGGGATCGTCAGGGTCTCTACATCCTTGATCGCCTCCACCTTTCATCCACTTTAGTTGCTCCTATCACATCTACGTATACCTCCACCGCCTCTGCTACCACCACGTCTAGAGTTTTTGCGCACTGGTATCACCGTTTAGTTCATCAAGGTGTTCTTGGACATGTTACTATTGACACGATCATGTTTTGTCAGGGTTATAGATTCGGTAAGCAACTACAACTTCCTCATCATTATAGTGAGTCTTTGTCTTTTTATTCTTTTGATTTAGTTTATTCAGATGTATGGGGTCCTGCGCCTATTATCTTTAAAGGCGGGCATAAATTCTATATGATTTTCATTTATGATTATTCCCACTTTACATGGCTTTTGCCTATGTCTAATCATAGTTAGTTTCTTACGATCTATTGTAGCTTTGTAATGATAGTTCATACTCATTTTGAGTACTCTATTCATACTCTTTGCTGTGATTCTGCTGGTGAATACTATTCTAGTGCTTTTAGACAATTTCTTTCTGAGCAGAGTACTCTTTCTCAGTCATGTTGTCCTAGTGCCCATGCTAAGAATGGGGTTGCTGAGCACAAACATCATCATGTTCTATCATAGTTCTAGGTTAATGCTATTTCTATAGCTGTATATCTTATCAATATGCAGCTTTTCACTACTCTTAAGGATGTCAGTCCTATAGAGCGTCTCTACTCTCGAGCCCCCTAGTACACTCGTCTTCATGTTTTTGGGTGCGCCTGTTTTGTCTTATTGCAGTCTCATGGGCGCACCAAACTGTTGGCTTAGTCAATTGAGTATGTATTTCTTTGTTACAATTCTGAGTATAAGGGTTATCGATGCTATGATATTTCTACTCGACGGATCAGGATCTCATGAGACATTGTTTTTGATGAATCTCGACCTTTCTTTTATCAAGATTTGGCTCCTTGTCCTGTTTTTGCTGATGAGATGATCTCATGGTTGTGTTATTTGGATTCTTCACCTATTTCTTCACTATCACAACTTTCTCTTGGTCTGTCTCTAGTGGTTTCTTCTATACCCCACCTCTTGTGTTGCATTCTACAACACCACCCTTGTTCCTGTAGCACCACTGTCTGGTTTCTCTGGGGTTTACTACTCCAGGCATCCTCATCCTTCACCGGCCTCCTCTCTTGGTATCTTGCCAACATTAACATCTGATCCTTCTGATGATGCTCCTTGTTACGTCCTTCATGACCGAACATCCCTTCGGTCTCCTGAATGTCTTAGTTTTACTTTGATAGCTCATGCTCTCACTATCAATGAGCCTAATTCTTATCGTGGGGCTGTCCTCATTCTGAATGATAGCTCGCTATAACAGAGAAACTTAATGCTCTTCGATGTACGAAAACTTGGGATATTGTACTGACACCTATGCATACTTGCCCTATCACGTGCAAGTGGGTGTACAAGATTAAGACCTGATCTGATGGATATTGAGCGCTACAAGGCTTATTTTGTGGCTCGCAGCTTTCTGCAAGAGTATGGTCGTAACTACGATGAGACTTTTACCCCTGTTTCTATTCACTAGTGGTCTATCTCTCAGTTAAATGTTAAGAATGACTTTCTTAATAGTGTTTTACATGAGATTTATTTGTAGCCACGACCTGAGTATTCTATTCTAGATGGGCATATCTGTCATCTTCGTCGTGCTCTTTACGGCATCAAATAGGCTTGTGCCTGGTTTGCGTGTTTTACCTCAATGATTACCACTGTCAGTTCTCACGATCATTCTCCTTTTGTCTATGTCTCATGTTGGAGTAGAACACTGCTTCTTTTGTATATGGATGATATACTCATCACTGGTGATGATTCCTTGTTCATCACGTACGTGAGAAGCATCTCATTGAGCAATTTCTGATGACTGGTCTTGGTTCTCTTACGTATTTTATTGGGATTGAGGTTTGTTCCAAGCCTGAGGGTTACTACCTCTCCCAACAGAAGTATGCTTAGGATCTTCTTGACCGGTCTAGTCTGACTAACACTCGCACTGCTAGGACTCCCATAGAGCCATCCCTTCAGCTTCGTGCCAC
This sequence comes from Melocanna baccifera, assembly GCA_036346265.1. Lineage (NCBI taxonomy): Eukaryota > Viridiplantae > Streptophyta > Magnoliopsida > Poales > Poaceae > Melocanna > Melocanna baccifera. The sequence goes on from CM070702.1 coordinate 7,741,940, forward strand.
TGATGGTGATTTTCTTGAGAATCCTACTTGATATAGCCATCTCGTTAGGATTTTGATGTATCTTGTGAGCACTCATCATGATATTGTTCATATTCTCAGTAAATTTATGGCTTATCCTACCCATTTTCACTATAGTCACCTTTTTCTTTTTTTTCACTACTTGCATGGGACTATCTCTTGTCGTTTGTTTTTCCTAACTCCAACTCACTACAACTTCAGACATACTTCGATGCGACCTATGCCAGTGATCCTTCTAGTTATTGTGCTCTTTTTGCTTATTATGTTTTTCTTGGCTCCTCCCTGATTGCGTGAAAGACAAAGAAGCAACTGCAATTTTTCGTTCGAGTGCGGAGGCTGAGTTGATAACTATGGCAGTAGTGGTAGCAGATGTTACTTAGTTGAAATGGCTACTTGCAGATTTTAGAGTGCCTATGATGGGACCTACGACTCCTTTGTCTGACAGTACAGGTGCTATCAGTATTGCCCATGACTCAGTGAAGCATGAACTCACCAAGCACATTAGTATAGATGGTTCATACACTCGTCCATAGATACATGAGGGAGTACTTGCTTTACACTTTGTGCCCTCAGGGTTACAAATTATCGATTTCTTCATGAAGCCATAGACTATAGTACAATATTTGTATTTTCTCTCTAAACTCAGTATGTGTGATCCACTATGAGTTTAAAGGGAGTGCGTTAAAATATGAATTCTTTTATATTTTCTTATATGACTTCGTATTTTCTTATATGTGTATGGTATATTTTCTTGTAATATCTATTTGTACTCTCTATATATACTGCTTATTAGGCCTCGTGAATACACACACAATATTTATAACACATGCATGTGTACATAGAAGATCCAACTTTCCACAACACAATGCCAAACATGATTGAGATAGCAAACGTGTTTAGGAAGTGAACAACATTTAGTCCTGGGTCTTTCCAGTAAGAGCAATGCTGCATCCATAGATATGCCATGCATTGAGCCTTAAATTCTGGCCAATATCTTGGTGAAAAGTGCAGATCTTCCTGGCTTATTTTAGGTTTGCTTAGTTCATCAACTAGAGCCATGTTCTCCTTGTGAATACGAACACAATCCAGATAAATACCATCTGCTCATTTTCCTTCTGAATGTGATTCCAACAATAAATTATTTTACTGACAGCTTTACGGCTGTATTTAATTTGTATATGGAGGAGTTACGGTAAATTTCTGAATAGTCCACTCCAATCGTGTATTCCATGGCATGTGGACTTATTTCTAACACCCATGCTGCTGGATCCTGACCATCCTTGATGCTAGGGACTCTGGGAATAGCCTGAAAAGAAGTCATTTAATTTTTTTTATTGTACCGTCTTATGAATGACAATTTCATATCAACCATTAGTCTCACCTCAAAATACTTAATCAAATTGCTAGATAGTGCACCTAGCGAACCACTGTATATGAGCTTACCTCCTCTTTTCATAAGTAGCATCTGTTGTTAGTCAAGTGAAACTCAAGTTATTACAGGCGGGACAATTACTAGATATATAAGACTAGATAATTAGGTTAATGTGGAGGAACTTTTGTGAAATGGGTCCTTGTAAAGGAGCCATGCCTATTTGTCCATGTGTATAGGAACATCAGGTTTTGTTTTGATCTTGTTTCTCTTCCTGGTAGCACTGTTGGCTTATCTATACTTACTCATACCTCATCGAAAGATTCAAGTATCTGGATGCTTGGCTGATGAATTGTGCAAACAACAGTACGGCCAGTGTTAGCTGTCTTTCGTACTGTTCGCATGACAATTGCTGCAGCACGAGCATCCAAACCAGTTGTTGGCTCATCCATGAATATGATGGAAGGGCTAGCAACTAGTTCCACTGCTATTGTAAGTCTTTTTCGTTGCTCAGGTCATAGGCTAGTCGCTCCAGGAATACCCACCATTGCATTCCTCAGGCTGGTCAGTTCTACTAGTCCCATAACTTCTACAAACATCTGACATATGTGAAAGAAGACACCTTATGAGCTCTTGTCTCATAGGCTGGGTACTGGTTAATAAAAAATAAAGATAATATATATCTCACATCTCTTTGATAAGGTTTAACATTTGAAGGCATGTGAAGGCATGCAGAGAACTGCAGGACCCATAGAATGTTAGATAAGGGGAGTGAATGTCGGTTTGCTCACAGTAACCAGAGATCCTTGAGAATGTCTCTTGCTTCGTTTGGTAGCCATCTATTTTGATGGTCCCTTCAATGTAGCCGCCGGTTTTTCTTCCAGCCAAAACATCGAGCAATGTTGTTTTTCCGGCACCGGGGTAACATCACTGCTGTTGGCACCCCGGGTCTGAAAGCTCCACTAACCTCTCGCAACAGTTGAAGCCTCTCTCCAGGAGTTCCATGTTTTTTTATCCCCTAACATAATATTATATATAACACTTCATGTTGAAAAGCTAAATGATTGACTTGTTAATGATTGAGAATGGATATTAACTGGATGTCTGTGGAGCTGCAAATGATTGAGAAAAGTACGATAAGTATCATTTTTTGTGTATCAACATTCGCGGTCAGCGTTATTTTGATGTGCGTACAGTTTAGGATCTCCAAGCAAATATGGTCAGTATGTTGAACATCAGGGTAAGTCCAAATAAAACCCCCACACAGACCCAGTACCATTGCTGCCAGTGTCAGTGTTAAATACAATCACAGACATTTTAGATTTAGAAATCATCTATGTTGCTACCAGCGTTAAAAACCGTCTGTGAAGAGATAATATCACAGCCATCTGTGAAGTTGTCAAATATCATAGAAGGTTTTTTATTTAAACCGTCTATAATACTTCACAGACAGTTTGTATTAAAAACCGTCTGCGATATGTTTCCTGTCTCACAATCTTCTAAAATTTTATATCTCTTACCTGAGTCCGAGTAGAATTCCGTTCCGAGACATCTTTAGTAAAATAGGCATAATTTTTGCATAAGGTATCCATTTTGAACATTTTTGTACTTATTGGAAAGCTAACGACGAGCCTGATCTAAAAAAAAGTAACCAACTTGAGCCTGGCGCCCTCCAAGGCCCCAAAATCGGTCATCTTTGGTTTTGAATTTGTGTCACAAGATTTTTGTTTCTATTTTGCCAAAATTTTAGATCTTCCCTTCGGAATTTAGGATTCGCCTTAACTACAAAATTGTAGATCTCATCAAAACCTTTCAAACAAGCATATATAAGTCATATAAAACTTTGCTATTTTATTTTTTGAGACTACCTGTTTACATTGCACCGGTATATATATATTGTCGTCGATAATTATGTATCACAGACGGTTTGTAGTTTAAACCGTCTGTGATAATTATGTATTATAGACAGTTTGTGGTTCAAACCAACTGTGATAATTATGTCCCTGATCGCTGGGCCCATCGATCCTCACAAACCCAATCTTAACCAATAGAAACCTACCAACCCCTATTCCACATATTGTACCTCCATCTCAACATCCCCGTGTCCATTCCGCCAAAAAAAATTTCACTCCCGCCTCTCTCTCCCCTATACATACTCACCCAAACCCATCCCCTACCATGCTCAAAATATTCTAGCCTTCTCACCGTCCTCCTCGACCCCGACCCTAATGGCCCTTACAAAGCATACAACACACAAGTCTACAGGGCAGCAAGGCTTCACGAAAGCAGCTGGCTACCATGACGATGCTCAAGTCGGTGTCAGCAATGGTGGGCGTCAAGGACATCTAGTTCGCGTGCTACTTCAGGGGCAAGAGGGCCTAGGCATATAGGTCTCGTCGGCGTAGTTGAGCTTCTATTGTCTACTAGGATCTCTGTTTCTTCTATATTCTTGCCATGTTTAAGAGTTGGGTTCATAGAATTAAGAGATGTATTCTTGTCATGTTCTTACTGTGTTAGATGGGTAACCTGCTCGTTATCTTATTATGTTGTCATTGTGGATTCTAATCTTAATAGAAATAAAATGTGCTGTTGTATTTACTTGTTTTCAAATGGCATAACTAATATTTCTTGAGGCTAGCTGAAAAACAAAAAATTTTAGGTGTAGAATGAACTATCATAGATGATTTTATGGTATAAACCGTCTGTAAAGGACTATCACAGACGGCTCGAACCAAAAACTACCTGTGATACTCGCACATCATAGATGGTTCTACCTACCAACCGTCTGTGATGGACGAATATCATAGACGGTTGATATATAGAACTGTCTGTGATATTCGCCCATCATAGACGGTTGGTAGCTAGAACCGTCTGTGATGTGTGTGTATCACAGATGATTTTTGGTTTGAACTATTTATGATAGTGTTCTTCACAAACGGTTCTAGTTATAAACCTTCTGTATTGTGATTATCACAGACGACTGACAAACCGTCTGTAGTAACCTTCGATTATCACTGACACATAAATTCAGATGGTTTAGAAAACCGTCTGTGATGACAGTTTTGAATTATCTGTGATGACTCTTTTGTAGTAGTGTGAGCAATCCCCTAAACTTCAGAATAACTTCTCCAATGGTCTTAGCATCTGCAAAATATAATACATATATCTGAGACCATGTGGAGATCATCCCATGGTTGTGATGAGTAATTGGCTTTTAGTTAAAAGAGTCTACGGAGTTTGAGCTTGGTTTTTTAAGAGTTGTAATTTTTAGTTGCTTTGTGTTGACTGCGGTCTGATTGACCTAGGGCTGGTGGTCAAACTGGGACTAGGACTAGGCTCAGGGAGAAGCTGAGGTCCAAATGGTCGAGGAAGCCGGGTGCTGTCATGCGCAAGGAGAAGCAGGTGGTGCATTAAGTGACTTGGGTCGTTTGCAAGCAAGGACGGTTTGATGGGATCTAAATACGTGAGAGGCTTGACAACACGTCATTGGGGCCACATGAAAGATGGCGAAGCATTGTTGATGCTTCGTGGCAAAGGAAGGGGGAAGCTAAGAGGAAGACGGTGGAGGGGCATTTTGGTAAATTACACAATACCAAAAATGTGGTGGTGTGTGAAACCACGGTGTTGGTCTAAGTATTTTAGGTCTTGTATGTGCTAAAAATATGTTGATTCATTAATGAATTAATGGTCGTAAGCCGCTTTAAAAAGCGTGCATGAGAGAGTAAAACCTGGTGTTAGGTGGGGTTAACAGGTTATCCCCAGTTTGGCCTCATGGGTGGATCCATTAGATTTTGATTCAAGTCGTGAGGCTATATAAGGGGAGGAGAGACAAGGGCTAGGGTTTGAGAAGGTTGATTAAACCTTTTGGTGGCTAGCTCTTCGTCCATCCTATGTGAGATTAGAGTTCCTTGGGTCGGAGCCTTGTGTGTGTATGCTCTAGGCTTAGAGCTCTGCTATCCTGAGAGATTGGTTGTAAAATATACCTCTCCAAGTAAATAATATCTCAATCATTGATTAACTCTATGGATCCATCATGTTTTGATTGATTTGCTCTTGGTTTGGTTGATTTTGATCTCTCCTATTCTCTTTTATTGATTTTACTATGCCAAGAATGTGTAAGAAATGGAGACAACCTCTGAGAATCTATCTCCACCTATCTAGACACTTTGATAGCAAGTCTATTATGAAAACCCGATTTTGCTTGATTTGGCCTCAAAGTGCGATTTCTTAATCAAAAAGTTTTTGATGTGATTTCTTTTATGTTCTTACTTTCTGGGACGTGTGGGATTGCATGTTAACCCATTTTGATTCGACATTACTAATCATAAAAATAAATATTTGCAATGATACACCTCATAAAAATAAATATTTGTAATTATATAGAGCAAATTGTATTTACCGATTTTGGTTTTGACTCGGTTTTAGTGCATCTTTCCTTCAAACTGAAAAAGGTCTCAATTTTAGCCATAATTTTATGATCATTTGTTGGAATATGTTCTTGACAATCAAGACAAGATCCCTACAAAATTTCATGTCATTTGGATATACGGATCAAAAATTCCATCGATTTTTGGATTTGAAATAGCGCTGAGAATACTATTCATTTACCTAATTTGACTGTTAGAACAGTCTGACCGGCACTGTAGTAGTGGTCTGACCGGGGTACTGTACATTTGCCTAATTTTACTGTTCATAGCGGTCAGACCGCTAGAACGGCAGTCAAACCGCCTAAAGAGAGGTCAAACCGCCTCCTTCATGAAGGTTAGAATGCCAAGCGTTGTTAACATGTGTTTTGCTCAATTTTGATCAGATCTTTTTTTGTAATTATTTGTCTATAATCTTAATAGATTTATAGCTACTAGAGTGAAGGGTTTTGCTTTCGCTCAAAGAAAAAGATTTTGGAAGGTCTCAAAATTAATTTAGGCTCCTCTTCACCCATCCTCTAGTCGCTATACTCGATTCTACAATTGGTATCAAAGCCATGTTTGCTCTTTGTTTGGCCTTAATTGTTCACAAGCATGGCAACTAGTAGGGAAACTAGTGACCTCTTCTTTGCATCTTGCTGGGATGTTTTTGCCAATGATATCCTGTGTGATAAGAGGCTTGAAATCAACTAAGAGTGATTTTATTTTCAAAAACCACAAGTGTGAGCTTTGTGGTATATTTTTTACCTTTGGCTATTCAAGTCCCAAGAAGAAGAAACTTTTAGAGTCCAAGGATGGCGACAATGATGATGTTGATATTGACAAGCAGAGCGAGCTTCGACTCATCAATTGTAAGGTAAAACCTAATGTGACCTTAGCCTTGTCTAAGATGAATATACTTGATCTTAGGAGTTATGAGATATGCCTAGATAATAAGAATGTTAGACTGTTTGATATTGATTGTGTTAGGTTGTAATCTCACTTACCATGTGTAGGTTGTGAGTCTTTACAGGTGGATGTTGAAATTTTTCAATACTTCTCTTACATGCTGGCGGACTACTCGATGCCGATGGTGTTCAATGGCTACAAGGAAAGAGCAAAGACATACAGGGTGTACAATTTGGCGATGAAGAAGCTTCATGTGACTTGCAATGTTATGTTCAAGGAACATAAGCGATGGGACTGAAAGTCAGGCGAATGCAGTACTGGACCATGCCCAGCTGCCACATTCACTGTGACATACACCACGGAGCAAGACATCGCGGACGTCGATACTAGTGAAGCAGTTGCATCAACACCCGAAGAAGATTCGATGGCATCGCAGGCGATGAAGCCACAAACGACACATCCACCGGCATCTATGAGCATCGAGTGGGCGACACCTCCAACCCATGATGACGTGCTCAACACTGACACTGAGCCACGTCGCTACCAGGAGTTGTCGAACATCTACGACACTACGGAGAAAGTCGACGTTGAGTACAGTAGGATTTGTCTTCTGGCTGGCAAGGAGCCAACCAACATCAACCAAGCGCTTAAAGAAGCATGCTGGAAGCAGGCGATGGAAGAAGAGCTTACTACCATCTACAACAATGGTACATGGGAGCTTGTCGCACTTCCAGCCAGACACAAGGCCATCAGGCTCAAATGGGTTTTCAAAGTTAAGAAGGACCCCGCAGACAAGGTGGTATGGCACAAGGCGCGTCTAGTCGCTAAAGGATACGCTCAACGGCAGGGAATGGAATTCAATAAAGTCTTCACCCCGATAGCATGAATGGAGATGGTGCGGCTCTTGCTAACACTCGCTATGGACAGAGGCTAGGAGATGCACCACGTAGACGTCAAGTCGGTGTTCTTGAACGACGATCTAGCTGAGGAGGTCTATGTGTACCAACCACCTGGTTTCGTTGACCCCAACAATGAGCATAGGGTGTTCAAGCTGCACAAGGCCCTATACAGTCTTCGTTAGGCACCATGGGTGTGGAACGCCAAGTTGCACGCATCGCTTACCTCCCTTGGGTTTGAGCGTAGCTCTCTGGAACATGCTGTGTACCGGAGGAGCAATGGCATGTCATCACTGCTGGTAGACATCTATATTGATGACCTGATCATCATCGGTACTAGCATCGACGACATTGGCACGTTCAAAGACCAGATATGCAACCTGTTCGAGATGAACGATCTCGGTCTCCTGAGTTACTACATGGGAATCTATGTCAAGTAAGACGCTGACGAGATCACACTTTGCCAGAGTGCCTATGCTGAGAAGATCTTGGAGTCATCTGGCATGGCAGGATGCAATTCATGCCACACACCGATGGAGAATCGGTTGAAGCTTAGTAAGGACACTAGTGCCGTTGTAGATGCAACATGGTACCGGAGTATTGTTAGGAGTTTGCAATACCTTTGCAATACGAGGCCCGACATCACTTATGCGGTAGGGATCGTGAGCAGGTTCATGGAGGCACCAGCTGCATTACATTGAGTGGCAGTGAATAGATCCTGCACTACCTTAGTGGCACTACGAGCTACGGGTATTGCTACAAGAAGGCAGGAACACAAGAGACTGCACTGGTGGGGTTTAGTGACAGTGACTTCACCGGTGACATCGATGATCGTAGAAGCACTATTGGGGTTGTGTTCTTCCTCGGCACGAGCGTGATCACTTGGACATCCCAGAAGTAGAAGGTTGTCACACTTTTGTCTTGTGAGTCGGAATACATCGCGGTGGCAACGGCAGCATGTCAAGGTGTTTGGCTGAGCCGACTGTATGGTGTGCTTGTCGGGCAAGCACTGAAGATGATAAAGCTTCTGGTGGATAACAAGTCAGTTATCACGCTAAGGAAGAACCCAGTGTATCACAAACGGAGTAAGCATATCGACACCCATTTTCATTTTATTCTTGAATGCATTGAAGATGGCAAGGTGGACATCGACCATGTTAGCATGGATGACAACTCAGCGATATACTCACCCAGGCGCTTGGGTGAGTCAAGTTCATCAAGATGAGATAGAAGCTCGGTGTCGTTGAGGTGAAGTCTGCGCAACAGGCTTAGGGGGTGATTTATTGGACTTAAACCCATTACACTACATATTTGCATTTTACTCTGTCAAAGCTAGTGGCCTAAGACGTGCTCACGTTCACGTCATGATCATGATTTTCAGCTAGATTGTTAGTTAGCGGAGCTGTGGTTACACTGGACGTGGGATGGTACGGTTAAAACGGATCATGACGTAAGAATAGACAATAAGTTTTAGTTTTGCTTTTATTTGGATCATATAAATCAGAAAGCTGTATAGTTTTAGTGTGGCACAAAAAAACTCTATTCTCTCATAGTCGTAAGCGAGTGCTCGTGTTCGTAGTCGGCTGCTCGATGTCATAGCGGTTGTACTCGTAGTGGTACTGTAGTAGTCGTAAAATATTGTAGTAGTCGTAATGGTATTGTAGAAGTCGTAAAACACCATAGCAGTCGTAAAGCCACTGTAGTTATGAGAGTAATCAAGTGTGTCATGATCATAAACGATTACTAGGTACTCATAGTCGTGTGTGCGATCGAAGTGTGTATTCCAACAAGTCGGTCATGGCGGCAGGAAAGGCCTGGAGGGTAGGCCCGATGCAACGGCAGCCGACACAGAAGTCCAGTGGAGGCCACCCAGGCGCACAAAGTAGTCCAGAGCTAGGGGGATCTGGGGCGCAAAGGAGCTCAGACCAGAGGGGGTCCTGGGCGCAAGGGAGTATGAGGGCGCGAAGTAGCTCGGACCCCAGGGGGTCCGGGGCGTAGGGGAGTTTAGGGGCATGAAGTAGCTCGGACCCCGAGGGGTCCGAGGCACGGGGGAGTCTGGGGAGATTGGACTCGGAGAGTCCGAAACGCATCCACAGGGTTCGGTTCTGGAGCAAAGTGCGGTGCGGGACACCAACGGAGAGCTACTCAGGAGAGTCGCAGACATGCAGTAGGGAGAAAGGGAGGGGAAGGGCATGCGCCAGTGCCGGTTGGAAAGCGGTCCGAATCGCCCCCGAAGACCGGTGAAGTGCCGCGATGACAAAGACACGCGACGGTGGTCTGGGATGAGCCGGGGCAGAGAGCGACGATGCTGGGCCCCAGTGAGAAGTGGAGGCAGCCCGCGGCACGCCGGTCTGGGAGGCGTGTCGAGCGAGAGGCCCTGGCTGTGTTCCGGGCTCGGTCAAGGTCCGGTCATGAGCGGGGATCGAGCACGGGACAGGTTCGAGCATGGTGCGGCTCCACCTCAGCCAGATGATGGTGTGGTTCATCTCGGCACCAAGGATGGTGCGATCACGGGACTTGGCAGGCAGCGCACACACTAATCCGCCTTGGACAATGTCTAGGTGTGGACAAGGTCGGGACGTGGACAATGCCTGGATGCGGAGCCAAGCCGGGGGAGCGCGAAGTCCAAATGCTGGGCAAGCTCAGCGCGAGCTAGACGGTGTGTACCGGTGGTGCGGACGGCATTGTCCATGTTGGGATACGACACCAAGATCACACACACGGTTTATGTGGTTTACCAGGACACTCATTTCATATTATATCCTATATTTTTTTGAATTCGGAGTCGAATACGAATAGTACCAGATAAGAATACGAATCTGGGTAGTATCGATCACAGATACGGAATGAATACGGAGCGGTTGTGAATATGATAACGAATATCTAGTCAGATATTACACAGGAATACAAAGAGAATATATAGTGTGCACGACACTCACCATGTATTTCTAAAAAAATTTGGCAGGGTTCTAGTAGGAAATATTTTAAAGGTGGCTCCACCAGATTTCTTACACTTTCAAAAAACTTATTTGGATTTTATTGGATTTGTTGGAATTTGTTTAGATTTGTTTGGATTTTATTTGAAAGAATAGAGCAAGAAAGCTTATTTTAACTATTTTCTAAAAGCTAAAAATAGTTTATATTATTTTTCCAAAGCTCTATTAGATTTATAGTATTTTGTGAATTGTTTGACATTTTTCAGAGTTATTTGCATTTTATTAGATTTGTTGAAATTTATTTGGATTTTTTAGATTTTATTTGAAAGCCTAGAGCAAAAAACTTATTTTAACTATTTTCTGAAAACTAAAAATATTTTATGTTATTTCCCCAAGTTCTTCTATATTTATAGTATTTTTGTGAATTTTCTGAAATTTTTCGGAGTTATTTACATGTATTGGATTTGTTGGAATTTATTTGGATTTACTAATGGGCTGATAGGCAGCTTGGGCTGAAAAATAATGATTTGACTGATGGGTCGGATATCCAATAAATATATCTGGGTATTATCCGATAAAATCTTGGATAGTAGCCGTGTCTGACTGATAGTCCATTCTCGATTCGATTCTATATCCGAAAACAACTATCCGAATTCAACTTTGAATTCAACAATTATCTAACATGACTACCCGAATTCAATCTGACTTAGATTCGACGGTCGGTCGATCGAGATGTATCTGATCCGTTTTCACTCCTAATGGCTAGCATGTGAAGGCACTGGTGACTTCAATCGGAGGGAACCTAACGTACACATGCATGCATGTGATTTGTCTGATGGGTGGAAGAGATAAAGTGGCCTTTGGTTTCTAACTTCTAAATTATTTTTTACTATTTATATTTTTTTTAGCTTTTTGATATTTTTTGAAGCTTTTTTATCGATTTTTTTTGTATTCGTTTGTATTATACATGATGAGCTAACTTATTTTTTATTTTTAGATTTTTTTAAAATTAGTCACACCAAATAAACCATTATCAACTACAGTGTAATTTTAACTAGCTATAATTTTAATTATAAATTATTAAATTTTAGCTAACTTAGTGGTCCCAGAGCGCTAGGGATTTTGACAGCTATGGCCAGCGCGTGCAGGCTTTGGGAGCTCCACGAGAACCGACGCACACACATGCACATGAATGCATGCCAGCACGTGAAGGCATGGGTGCTTTAGTCGCATGAGACCCAACGCTCACAAATGCAAATGCATGCACCTAATTATCTTGCTCCAAGCAGGTCCAAAGGCTTCGGGATTGATGGCTTGTAATCCATGGGACGGTAGGGTGGTTCAGATCGGACTGCCCGACGGACGTGTCTCTCTTAATTGTCCTCGAAAGTCCTTTCACTCTCTCTCCATGTCGTCGTGGACTCTTAAAGGTGCGCTCACTTCGGCTTTTCATCATCGCGACTGCGACCAAATCACTGTTGAACAATTGGGTGACACTGTGCATAAATTCATCATTTTTCTTTTTTTGTTTTTTTTGAATTTTTGAGTTTTATTTTTTTTCTTATATTCCTTTGCATTGTCCGCTCTAGATTAACATACCATTTTTATTTTTATATTTTTTTAAATTTAATTATACCCAATAAGCTAACTCAGCTACAGAAAAAAAAAGCCAGTGACAATAAAATTTCAGCAAAAACCATCGCTAAAACGAACACTACCTTAAGAGGGTCAGTCTCTCAAGAAACCATAATCTCACCGGTGATTTAAACCTCTCTGTAGAGACGTCTGGCTGCACCCCTGACCTCGGAGCGGAGCAGGCTGTAACCTGACTCGATTTCGGCCTTGAAGGGGAGTTCGCACCCTTGACCTCGGCGACCTTTCACATCTTCCTCTTCTTGAGCAGCATGACTTCTTACTTTAATCTCCACGGACGGCACCAACTGTTGTCGACATGAGTTCGGATAGTAAACTTGTAGACACCCCTAGTCAGATACGAAGACTGCCGCGGATACGAAGGTACTCAAGAGAAGCACACAACCCGAAGTCCTTACAGAAGGCCTCGTCCCTACCCCAAGTAGTATTTCATATGAGTGTTCTAGGGTTACAAAATAATCTCCCTTCTTTCATTACAAGGAGTCCTATTTATATGGTGAGAGGGGGTGGGCTGCATAGTTACAACTTTGCCCGTAGGGTTTGGCTTACTCTTAGGAGCATTTCAGTCATTTGCTTCGTGTGGGCCTTGCCAAGTTTGGGACCCCAGGGTCGGTCCGGGGTTGGCCTAAGGTCCTCCTAGGGTCTATCCTGTATACTTCGCCTAGGGTCCTCCTAGAAACAGTTTTGTGTACTTCGCATAGGGTTGGCCATGGGTCCTCTTAGGAATGGTTTTGCGTACTTCGCCCGGGGTCCTCCTATGGACGGTCTTGCACACCTCGCTCGGGATCAACCTCGGACACCTCCTGGGACGATCTTGTGTACTCCACCTGGGGTCGGCCCCAGACCCTCCTAGGGTCGATCTCGCGTACTCCGCCCAGGGTTGGCCCCGGACTTGGCTCGGGATAGACCTTCCAACAGGTGTCACCGCTCCAAGGTGGTTGTAGGCCCAAGGTAGCGTGGGGACCCTCCCTAAACACTATTCTTTTCTCCCATATCCTCATAATTAGAGGTTATTTTATTATTAACTAAATCTTCATCATTTCACAAAATGAAAGATTATTGGCTTTCCGCATTCCCAGCATTATGGTATGTACTTGTTTATATTGTTGGTTTTCATTTTTATAATGAGCCTCTTCGTGATGTTTTTCTTACCTCCTATGTGAATTCTCTCTAGGAGACTTAAGGAGTGTTCAACCATTATTTGACTAGTGTCATTAGATCATAGAACCTATAGGCTCCCTCACAGATTTAGATCATTGACCGACAAAGTTGTTCTGCTTAGGACATATATTATTCAAAACCCGGGGTATACCACTCTTAGCGACAAGTTTACTACATGTAAACACAATTTGATTACCCTATTATAATTTCATAAAAAATTATCTAGCAAACTCCTACTTCTAGTTTAGCTTAGCTAGTAGGTGAATCTTGATACTAACATCTTTTTCATTCAGAAAATATCTAGGCATTAGACAATTTTGGACTTTTCTCTTCTCTTCCTATAATGCCGAGATTAGATCTTTTTTAATAGCATACTACAAATATACCATCTTGATGGCATTTTAGATACAACCTATATCCCCTACTACCAAAGGAGGCCCATAGATTTCACTTTGGGAGTTTTTAGCTATGGTGGTGATTTTATGTGCGAATTTTTTTATTCTTTCAATACACATTAATTTTACTTTGGGAGTTAATCATTATATGAAGTAAACTAGACTTTTATTAATGCAATGGCATAAAAAAAACTACATGACGTTAATAACTGGTGGGTTACCCCATCTCGTAGTGGGTTATAATTATGTAATTTTCACCTACTAGCACAAATATACCAGCCATTAGATATGCTTTAGGACCTAAAAATGCATATATTACCGCAATATAATTTAGCCATACTTTATAGTTCTTTAAAGGCTAAAACTCTATCTGTACTTATTGCTACTTAAGCCTATAAACAAGTGTGACCCAATATGCTTGTTGGTCTACTAGACCATTTGTGCTCTAAAAACACAAGCTAAATAATGGTGGCTCTAGTAGTATACACAACAATGTTCAATACAATGTATGAATGTATGTATGGCAGTGTTGCACTGCAAGCACAATAGAGGGATGTACAATGCCAAGCTAGTGCTATGATGGTTTCGAACTTATCCATTGCAAGTTAGCATAATTATTTTATAGTCTGACTCTTTTATTACTATCCAATATTTTCATCCAATTACTCATACCATTTTAAAATAATTTGTATCATTAAGCTTCAAGTTTATAATTACGCAACATATTTTCTATGCTCACTAGTAATATGTTCAAACAACATAATATAAATTACATTATGCTTTATAAGAGTATAAATAAAATGCTGGAACATAAAACTTAACCATAATTAATATAGTTAAGGGTTTAGATATTATCCTCGGAAAGGGACGTAAATTGAGAAATCATAAAAAGAATATCTAGAAAAAGAGATCAATATTTTAGGACTTACCTTATTAGGAGTATCTAGAAGTTCGGCACTATATCGACGTCATATACATAGAGAAGAATGTATGTGATAGTTTGATTGGTCTCTTACTGAATATTTGTGATAAAACAAAGGATGGTGTCAACGCACGGCTTAACTTGATTGATATGGACATAAGGTCTAAGTTAGCACCGATAAAAACCAATAAAGGACGAACATACCTTCCCAGCTTGTTGCTTTGTCCAAGGCTATAGATATAGATATCAAAATTCACACCTGTCCACTGGGGACTGGGCTGGCCAAAGAACCCTGCATTGTACTTTTGCGTATATACTCATATTTATTTCAGATTTGAACTGCATATTGCCTATTACATGCTGGCCTCAACAATAATTTGTTCTATAATCTGGACACTACTCCTTATTGAATCCTTTTTTTCTACCTTTTTTTGAAGAATTTTCTTGAACTCTGTAAATGTTATATTTCCCCATACTATGATTATTCTACAGAAATATATATATTCGATCAAATCTTATTTGCATTTTTTATGCTTTATTTTACTATGGGTAGTTTCTCCAATTTTCTTCTTTTGTAATTGGGAGGTGCTTCAATGCTCTCCCTACTTCTATATGCTCCCTACTTTTACCTTTTCTATTATATTTCTTATTTGTATGTAGCAAAAAAATTACTTTTGATTTTTGATATCCTTAAACAGATTTCCCCTTTCTGTTCATATTTGCCATATGATGTGATGTCAAAACAATGCAGACCACTTGCACGATGAACAGTACAATTTGCTTTACAATAGATAAACTTTAGATATTTCATAAATCATAATTGCGCCGAATGTAAATGAATCATATTTTAAATTCTCTGCTTTTTGACAAAAGCGTCAGAGTATCTAATTTCTCTGATTACTTATAAAGTTTCTGTGAGAGCAAAGTTATCTCCGATGGTAGCTAAAATGTTCAAAATTGTTAGTCCATGTGGGTAGGTCTGAAATATTTGTGATGATGAATAATTGATAATATTGATTATCGATGTTATTTGAGGCGTGTGGTGTACGTAGACTAATGTCGATCGAGTTAGGAAGAACTTGTGTTGGAAAAAATGTTGGTTTGGTCTTTGCATATGCAGAATAACTCGAAGGTGATCGTGGTCTACGGCGAGGACTAAGAGATGGTTTGGTGTGAAGTCATGGTCCAGAGGGTCAAGGACGTCAGAGCAGATAGTCATGCTCAAGTTGGGGCGCGTGAAGATTAAAGACGGATAATGCATGTTAGAGCTACAGCGATACGGTTCGAAAGCTACGATATATGACAGAAGTGAAAAATCTATGTTATATAAGGGTTTTCACTCTCGCGAAAAGAAATCGCAAGAGCAACGCCTCGTCAACATGTGCGTGCACAGCACAGTCGATTCAAGGTAAGAATTGGGTGAGTTTATTTCAATTTTCAATACTGTTACTTTGGTTTGGTTTGTTTTTGCTATTTTAGCAGGTTTAGTTGATTGAAAAAATAGTGGGGTTTAAAAAGGTTTCAACTGCGCATCACAATCATTCAACCCTTTTGATTGACATCGATCATCCTACAGAAATATTCATTTGAATTCGATTCACATGTCCACTCTGGTCATTTAAGCTGCATCTATTAGGTATAAGCAGATTTCACAAACAAATAGTGCAGATATCATCAACACTAATGTAATTGGGAGGTGCTTCAATGCTCTCCCTACTTCTATGTGCTTCCTACTTTTACCTTTTCTATTATATTTCTTTGTATGTAGCAAAAAAATTGCTTTTGATTTTTGATACCCTTAAACAGATTTCCCCTTTTTTGTTCATATTTGCCATATGATGTGATGTAAAAACAATGCAGACCACTTGAACGATGAACAGTACGATTTGCTTTACAATAGATAAACTTTAGATATTTCATAAATCATAATTGCGCCGACTGTAAAATGAATCATATTTTAAATTCTCTGCTTTTTGACAAAAGTGTCGGAGTATCTAATTTCCATTATTACTTATAAAAGTTTCTGTGAGAGCCAAATTATCTCCGATGGTAGCTAAAATTTTTGAAATATTCATTTGAATTCGATTCACATGTCCACTCTGGTCATTTAAGCTGCATCTATTAGGTATAAGCAGATTTCACAAACAAATAGTGCAGATATCATCAACATTAATATTATCCATACATAATACATTTCTAAAAAAACTATCTTCTGTATAGAGTATATACTTGCAGTGAAACCCGTTAATTCTTTCATGTTTCATTCACACATCTACCTTGTTTGAAACTTGAGATACTTGATGCCGACACAAAACACAAAACCGAAGAGCGCACTTAGCATGAAGTGCAGAGCTGTGACCAGGGGAAAGTAGCCATTTTGCAGGCCTAGATACTCCTCCAAGAACTTCATCACTGGCTGGTCCGGCTGGCCAAGCACACGGATTAGCTCCTTGTGGTCGCCAAGTTGTGAGGACACAAGCCCGTACAGGGTCCATGCCGCGGGGTCTGCCCAGTACATCCACCTCCACCACACCGGCATTGCCTGCACAGGTGAATGGCAGTGTATCGTATACATTAAAATCCATTGTACTGTAAAAATTTCAAGAGCGTGAGGATATTTCAAGGAGAGGGAGTTGAAGAAGTGATGAAATCAATTACCTTTCTTGCGATAATGAAACCCGAGAAGAAATTCCATACCATGAAGATGAGGAAGGATAGGCCAGCAGCTATCTCTGCACTGGGTGTCAGTGCAACAGCCATCATCCCATAGAGTGTGTAGTCCATGAAGCTCAGCGTCATGTACAGGGCAAACCAGAAGAACTTTGTGAAGGTGAGCTGGAACCCTACCATCGGGTACACAACTACTGAGAAAATGACTGGTTGGAGAAGCATGTAAGGGATTTCAGCTGCAACCTGTGCAAGAAAATCCATTATGAGTATGTTAGTTCCATTGCCAAGCCATGGCAGGCATTTCAGCGCTAGCTACATTACATCAATTGATTCACCTGAGCAATGACAAACGCCATAGATGAGTACATGCCACAAGCTTTTTCTCTGTAGAAAACAACTCTCTCCATCGCCACGACCGGCTGTATACTGTTGCAGTTCATGAAGCCTAGAAACAGGGCTGATCCATATCCAATTCCCAGTATGTTGAACACATCTTGCTCCACCTTGCTGTTGTGTAGCAGAAATCAGGTTAGTATTTTACTCACTTATGGTGAGTTCTCCAATTCATATTTGATATTACTAGTGAGAATGCATCCATACTTACATTGTTGAACCAATTTGCCAGAACACAATGCCAAACATGATTGAGATAGCGAATGTGTTTAGGAAGCGAAAAACATTTAGCTCTGAATTTTTCCTGTAAGAACAGTATTGCTTCCATATACATGCCATGCATTGAGCCTTAATGTCTGGCCAATAGCTGGATGGGAATTGTAGATCTTCCTGGTTTGTTTTTGGTTCGCTTAGCTCGTCAACTTGAGCCATGTTTTCTCTGTGGAAACAGACATACTCCAGAGTAATACCATATGCTCATTTTCCTTCTTAATTTTAAGTTAACAAGTAAATTATTTAACTGACCAATTTATGGGTATGGCTGTATCTATCTTACTTGTATAAGTTGGATTTGCGGTAGATTTCTACATAGTCCACTCCAGTCGTGTACTCCATGGCATGTGAGCTAATGTCTAACACCCATGCAGCTGGATTCTGACCATCCTTAATTTTAGGAACTCCAGGAATAGCCTGAAAAGAAGTCATTTAGTTTTTCTCCCTATCTTATGAATAACATGTTCATCTCAACCATTATTCTTACCTCAAAATATTCTATCAAATTTCTAGATAGCGGACCTAGTGAACCACTGTAAATGAGCTGACCTCCTTGTTTCATAAGTAGCAGCTGCGATAAGTCAAATGGAACTCAAGTCATTATACTAAATACTTTTGTTCATGCGACTAGATGATCAGGTTAATGTTAAGAAAAGTTTTGTGAATTGAGTCCCTGTAAAAGAGGCATGCATGCTCAGATATGTGCATATAAAATTCAGGTTCTGTTTTAGTCATCTTTCTTTCTGATAACACTAGGCTTATCCACACTGACTAATTTATACCTCATCAAAAGATTCAAATATCTGGATGCTTGGCTGATGAATTGTGCAAACAACAGTACGCCCGGTGTTCACCATCTTTCGCACTGTGTGCATGACAATTGCTGCAGCACGAGCATCTAGGCCGGTGGTTGGCTCATCCATAAACATGATGGAAGGGCCAGCCACAAGTTCCACTGCTATTGTAAGCCTTTTTCGTTGTTCAGCTGATAGACCAGTTGCCCCAGGAATGCCCACCATTGCATTCCTCAGGCCAGTTAGCTCGACTAGTCCCATAACTTCTTCTACAAACATCTGACAAGTTTGAAACAGGAAACTTATGAGATCTTGTACCACAGGCTGGCTGTTAGTCATGATGTAAAAATAAAAGTGATAAATATCTTACATCTCTTTCATGAGGTTTAACATCTAAAGGCAAGCGAAGGCATGCAGAGAACTGCAGTGACTCATAGACTGATAGATAAGGGGAGTGTATGTCGGTCTGCACACAGTAACCAACGTTCCTTGCGAAGGCATCTTGCTTCTTTTGGTAGCCACCTATGCTAATAGTGCCTTCGATGTAACCTCCAGTTTTTCTTCCAGCCAAAACATCAAGCAATGTTGTTTTCCCAGCACCGGTGATCCCCATCAATGCTGTTAGGACTCCTGGTCTGAAAGAACCACTAACATCCCATAATAGCTGAAGCCTTGTTTCAGTTACTCCTTGTTTTTTCAGCTCCTGGCATAACATAAGCATACTTACGATAAAAAAAAACGAAGGCTGTTGTTTTTTTTCAGTGGATGGTAAGGCAGGGAGCTTACTTTAGGCATGTCAACGAAATAATTGATTTTTTTGAATACAAATGACAGTGGTTGGAATGGAATGTTGGCTTCATCAATTGAAGCTTTACCACCAACAACTATTTGATCATTGTACTCTAAAATCTGTCTCTCTTGTGGCTTGATATTAAATTGGTGTTTGTGTGGAGCTGCAAATGATTGATAAGTAGGATAATTATTCTTCCATTTTCTGCATGAAGCATGATATCTGGATTTGTTCAGTATACTTACAATTTAAGAACTCTAATGCAAATATGCTCAGGATGTTAAAGACCAGTGCGAATCCAAATAAAACTCCTACACAAATCCAGTACCATTGCCATCCATTGAGCAAGCCCCTGACCTCCAGAATAGCTTCTCCAACAGTCTTAGCATTCTCAAAATAGAAGGCCTGTAATAAGGCAAGATCATTAAAACAATGGTCATGGAAACTGTGTCTCATAACGTTTTGAAATTGTACATGTCATAGCGTTGGATGCTGCTTGTAGTTCATGTCCTTACCTTAGCCCATCTTTTGTCAAGATATTCATTCAGAGCGACACCATTGAGGGCATAGGTGAATGGGGAAGCCCAATAACCCCAGCGCAACCATGGTTGGAGGTCATCTGATTGTCAGTTTTTAATGGAAAAACAGGTAAATTGCATGTGTGATCTCAAAATATTCCAATGTTGATTATGTTGTTATAGTGCTGAGCTATTCACCGGTAGATAATCTAACCTTTTGATATGACGAAGCCTCCAAGTATGAAGATTGCAACGAGAGCTTCAGTACCTAGTATGTTGGACACTACTGGTGTTCTTCCTATGGTTGCTAAAAAGCGATAAAGGCCCAGTGACATTTGATGCATCGCAAAAAGTATTAGTAATTGCTGGAATAACCTGCCACCAGAATGCAAGCTTTCTTCTATTAGGGAATAACTATTTGAGAGCACTGAAATAAGATTACTGGTGTTGAAATTGCCATGAATACCTAATGGGAGAAGGTGCATAGCCAATTGCATAGTAGGTTGAAAAGGTCCAAAGTCCTGTCTCCATCAATGACATTGGTAGACTAATAAGAAAAACTGAGCAAACAAGAGCCCATCCTGGCAATGCTAGCAACTCCCTTTGTTTATAGAATATTGGGAGCCTCTTTATGGTCATTGCAAGTTCGATCATGCTGTTGAAGTTTACTACAGCAACACCCATAAAGAGAGCTCCCATGTACTTGATTCCATCAAAAATTGTATCATGGTTCATTTCTGTCTGAAGGAAAAGTGTCGCAATGACAAAAGCAAGAAAAATGATCTGTATAGCCTTGAAGATATGAACTGGGGAATTTCTCCTTAACAAGAGTACTTCCCTTGAGAGGCAAGTTTTGAAAATATTCCACTTTGATATCCCAAGATTGTCACTTGCTCGGAATGCTTTTCCACCTTGTTTGATGTCATGTTTCTTGTACTCATTATCTTCCAGAAATTGAGGGAGATTGTAGTCTTGGAAGCACTTTGTAAAATTTTCAATGGAATGGTATTGATATTGGCTCTCATCACCACTCCAATACTGCTTTTGATATTTTCTTAAGGTCACCTATCCAATGCAAAGAATATAATTTTTATTGTGTTGAGTGATTGGAGAAAATGTCTCGTCTATTTTGAATGATGCACAACTGGAAAGTGTTTATTCGTGTACTAATGCTTGAAATCATTCTATTTTAATGTGTTAACAACTGGACAAGGTTTCTTATATAGTTATATAGAACAATTTGGTAAATAACAATGTACACCCTATCTGGATTAAGAGGCATGCTACTTCAACTCAGAAAATGTCTCCACTCCATGGTTACCTGTGCTACAACATGACATTTCTAAGTCCATGTTTTCCTTGTTTATTCGTTCCTTTCGATGGAAGGTCATAAAATTTGCAACGGTGCTTAATTTATACACTGCTTTACTCTTATGACATTTCTGTTCTCTTTATGACCTTCTGGCTATACAACTAGAAATTCCAGAATGTCTTATACCTAGGAGACTTTATTGATATTGTCCACAATCCTAAAATAGCTTGCAAACATTTGAAGCACACATGAAACAAGTGTTTGCTACAAGTATTGATTTATTTGACTGAATTATATTTCTTTAGCTTATAGAGAGTCACCTCTTGAAGGAAGTCAGCTACATTCTTCCTGCTAGGGCATGTAAAGCCAATGGCGTTGAAGAAACCAGTAGCATTTTGTCGAGGACCATGGTAAACAATTTGCCCTTCACACAGAAGGATTATGTCGTCAAACAATTCTATTGTCTCTGGAGATGGTTGCAACAATGAAATAACCATTGTAAGATCCATGAGATGGGCCATTTGTCGGAGAAATGTCATAATCTCAAGTGTAGTACAGCTGTCTAGGCCTGTTGATACATCATCCATAAAGAAGCACCTTGCACGACCAACTAGCATCTCTCCTGGATTATGAAAACCAAGGTAATAAGAAAAGGTAGTTAATGAGACACAATGAAAATATTTACATGTTCAATCAAGAACTTGTGGCTAGAGCCTTATGATAATTGTATCGCATTTCAAAACATTATGAGTAATCTATATTATTATTCTTGTTACCTTTAGCAATATTATAGAGTTAAATGTACCTTATCTGGGAATGTATTTTGTATTTGCAACATGCGGGGACAGGTTGTCCAACTTCAAAGGTAGGTTTTGCAACTAGTTCTGTGGCAATAAGCCCCTAACGTGCTAAATTTCATCAAAGCAGAAAACAGTTAATTAACTATTCTATTCTTTCTTAGGCCTATCGGTACAATTCACTACAAAAAAAATTATATGCTATTTCATCAATAGAAAAAAAATCTTTTAGGGCAATATAAGATTACAACATTGGCAATACAGAAAATCCAGTATGCTGAATTTTACCATACACTCAATCAAGAGTATTCTGGGAGTCATAACAAATAGTTGGTCAGAGTGGACTGAAAGGTGATGCGTCTCTATTAAAAAAATGTAAAATACTTACCAATTGTTGTTCTCTTTTTTTGTCCCCCAGAAATTCCTCTTTGGAGCTCATCCCCTACTATGGTGTCAGCACAGTTGGACAATCCAAGAATCTGTGTGCAAATCAACTTCTAAGTTTACATGAAAATATAGAATTATTGATATTGAGAAAGAAAAGAAAGACACCTTGATAATATAGTTAGTTTTGAGGTTGCTTCCTTCTCCAAACAAGGTCGCCTGTGCAGAAGACACCTTATATGTTATTCAACAGAATGAAACCAAAAGTTACTATCTACATAGTAAACAGTAGTACAAACTGAGTAGCACCTTGTCAAATAGCTCCTCACTCACTTCAGTAGTATCCATTTTCCTCCGTATTGTGTCTCGCAGCATCTCTAAATTAATTGGTCATTTCAAACAGGAGCAATGAATTAGTGCTTCAATGTTTTCCTTAACAGTGATTTACACAATTTTTAAAACATGATAAATAGTGGATAGACATTACTTACCTCTTCATTTGCTTTGAAATTAGTACTACTTTTATTAGAGGGGAAAGCATAGAAGCACTGCTCTAAATTGATTTCCCATTATTTTTTAAAATGTAGCTATTGCTTGATGGTGACCATTAAAGTAAGATATTCTTAGTTTTCATTTAGGTTATTCACATGGCAAATGTACAATTTTATCCATCTACCTTACAGAATATGTATTTTATTTCAGCAAAAGGAACACAAGAAAACAATTGCAGACCAATTTCATTGTTCGATCCCAGCATGTTGGAAGAGAAATTAATTGTCTCTCTCACTGTCATCTCGGCATGGTGAAGATCATCCTGGCTAACATAAGCACGTAGGTAGTGAGGTGTAGAGAAACTTGATTCTCCATTGTACATGACCTTTCCTTGGAACTGTCAACAAGATAATAAAGTGTTGTATTTATTAATAAATGCTAGACCTAATATGAAAACAATCTGCAAGTTGTTATGTTTGTAATATTTAAGAATCGTAGTTAGCTCGATCGATCTACCTTCAAAGAATGGTCTAATTTTCCAGACAGTGCTCTTAGAAAGGTAGTTTTTCCTGATCCAGGTGCTCCAAGAACAAGGGTCATCCTGGATATAAAATAGAAAAGGAAACTTCAGTTGTCAGGTGAGACAAATTGATGAAATAGTGGCTCATTGCTTTCTTTTTTAAAAAATGTTTTCAAAAAGAATGCATTGTTACTTATATTCAGTGAGCTAAACTATATAGCTTCTCTGCAAAGTTTTATTATCTTCCGTTATTTAACTTATTTTATCACTTTATATAGCCTTATTGTTTGTTTTGTGTTTATAGTAATTGTTAAGACAAAGTGAGATCTAATGATTGACATGGAAAACTGAATCGTGTAACTTTACCTGGATGGTCTTATTATCCCACTCACTTCACTGAGAATTTTGATTGTCTTTTTCCTTGAGGTACACACGTATGCAGATTCTAGTAAATCCTACACAAGAAATAGATTTGCCCTCTTACACAGACAGTTTTAAATGTTGAACGGGAAAAGATACTAAAGGATGTCTCATCAATTAAAAATGTACGCATCAGAAAATATATATGAATAGAACGACTTCCTCAGAAAAATATATCTACTGCATTCGTTCTTTTATACTGTGATTTATTCTGTTTTAGATGTGGCGATTGAATTGTAATTTGTAACCAAGGATCCGGATTTTGGAAATTACCAGAGCAAGGCTGATTACCTGTCTCTTTTCAGTCTATTCAGGTTGGTATTTTTTTTTGTTTTTATATATTTTTCCCTCAAAATGTTGCGTTTGTTTGGTGTTCTATAAGCATTAACATCAAGGTTTCATTAAAGTAGTATGAAAGCAGTCAAAGCACCTCTTCCCTGGAAGGTATGAAACATGTCGGTTCGAGCTGGTAGGACCAGTAACAGGAGTTAACATGGTTGTTGATGCCATTTTTTTATCCCCGATAGTAACACAGCTCTTATGAAAACCGTTCAAAATTTTCTCAACTTATTTTCTATACTCCATAAACGAATAATACCAGCGGGTGATCCAGGATCTTTACCCCGTGGCACAATCTAGTGACGCAGGGCCAACAGAGCAGTGCAAGGAGGACAACTAGACACCCAGCAACACTTCTATTGATTGTCTAAGCCAACTCTTATTTCTTTGTGTGACGAGTTCCATTTCAACTGAATAGTCTTGCAAACTGCCACTTTGAGGAATGCTGTTAATCTTACATAAAGTCTCTTATTTCCAAACTTTCATGACTGGCAAGGCTGGCAATGTAGGGTATATTCCACTTGGTCAGCCTGTCATTAATGTTAAGGGTATTAGAGATATAATAGAATTGCTTCAGTTGTTTTCTTATATGGCTGAGTTTTCTTATCTGTATATGACATATTCTCCTATAATATCCTCTTGTACTCTCTATATATATATTGTCCATTAGAGCTCTTCAATATATACACAATATTCATAACATAGTATCAGAGCAAATGTTAGAGTTAAGGCTTACTGTAGCAGTCGTCGCCTAGCCTTCTATCGTCTTCCGCATCTGCTACCCCCGGGAGGATCGATCTCCACTCCCGGGTGCGGCCACCCTCTACCTGCGCCAGATCAAGCCTGTGCAGTGTCGGTGCTTCCAACAGTGGGCGGAGCGGTGCGGCGGCAGTGGGATCGGATTCAGCGGGGAGGAGATGCTGTTATTTCTGGAGGCACGCGTGGGACTCCTGGATCCGCTCGCGGGTCGCCCCGATGGTGGCGGCCACCCACTTGAGTCAGCGCCGCTTGCCGTAGATCTCCTCCAGGCGTCGCTACAGCTCCACGGCATGCGCCTGCGCCCGCTATAGCTCCGCGAGAGCCTCCACCAGCCGTGCCCGCACCGCCGCCAGGTGCGCGTCCGCCGCGGCCTCCCTCCTCCACAGCTCTGCGCCGTTGATACCGGCCGGCTCGCGTCAGGGAGGCGCATCCCCTCGCACATCCTCCCCCTCCTCCTAACCTCCTCTTGGCGTCGAGCTAGGTCGCGTCGTGTCGCTCATCAATGCCCGGCGTGGCGCTCGAGAGGGAACTCGTGACCTACAAGCGCTGTCTCAGACAAGCCACCGTCACGGCTATCTACCGATCCCGGTCCAAACCGGTCAATACACCCACAGCTGACGGACCAGTTAGACCTTCTAACCCTTCATGTGGGCCGCTGACGCATGCCCCTAGGGTCTCGACTCAAACGGACCAGCAGCCGTATGGAATCCGGGCCACTCTTTATGTAATACTTAAAAAAGGTGGTTGGGTCAAGCCCAAGGCCTAGCCGGCCTAGCCCAAACCGTCCCATATGAAGGCTTCAGAAGAAGGGGAGGAGGCAAAGTCAGATCTGCCTCCCCCAGTTCCAACCCAGCGCCGCTTCCTTCTCCCCGTGCCAGTCGCCGCCGCCTCTCCCCCGTTCCGCTCGCACCGCCGTTCTTCCCCCTTGATGTCGCCGCCTTTGCCCCTGCGCCTCCCGTGCGAGTGCCACCGCTGCTCCTCTTCTCCCGTGCAAGCTCTGCCGCCGTCACTCTTCCCCCGGTGCCCACTCGCCACCGCCCTGGTCCAGCACCGCCCCGGTGTTGTTGCCACCGCGCTTGTCCCTACGCCGCCCTGGTGCCATCTCGCTGCCGCTCCTCTCCCCTGCAGCTGCCGCCACTGCTCCTCTTCCCCCTGCGACGCTGAGCACCACCTCAACGGGTGCCTCAGTTGGTCAACTGGAAGAAGAGGAGGACGGGCCGCGGGTGTGGAGTGAGGAAGGGGGAGCCACTGGTCAGAGAAAAGAAAGGAGGAGCCGTTGGTGAGAAGAGGAAGGCAGGGGGAAAAGAAGAAAAAAAGAAAGAGGGAAGGGCCATCGGTTAGAGAGAGAGAAAAGGGGTGGGCTGGCCAACCGAAAGAAAAGACAGGAAGGGAAGAAGAAAGAAGAGGAAGAGGGAAAGAAAAAGTCAGATCCGCACCTGATTCATCAGATCCGCACCCGATTCGTCAGATCCGCACCCGATTCATCATATCTGCACCTGATTTGTCAAATTCGGACAAGAAACGATAGGTAGCCGCCGATCCAGTTGTTTGGGGGTTAGGGTAACGCTTCGAAGGCCCCTTTCCCTTGTTTATTTATTGATTCTCGTATAAGCTACTATGTCGGCTATTAGGACTGATCTGTGTAGCTGTTAAAGTGTCATCTTTTGGATGGTGAATAGCTGTTGTTGCCATTGATCTTGTTAGGTTCACGGAAAGAGAGAAAGGTAGTGCTACTGGATAGAGGTTCTAGAATAGTAGTAGCTCTGGGAAATATTAATTAGTAGGTGACGAGTTGAAGTAAGGTTAAATAGTATATCTATTAGAGAGAAAAGTTAGCGGTGAATTAAAATGATTAATCCTTGTTCAGGTGGAGGTTCGGGATCTGTGCCGTCCACAGATTGCCCACGGGATGGATCAATCAAGTGCATGATAAAATGGTATATTCGGGTAGTGACTGTTATGAACTTGGTTTTTATGCAATATCTACCATGCTATTTTGAGTTGCTTACTCCTGTTGGTATATTGGCATAACGATGAATGTTGCCTTAAGACACATGTGAAGAATACCCGATGCCGTTGGGTTAACGAATGGTAGTTAATGGAACATGACATGTTGATCTGTTTAAATGGAGAAGCTGCATTGCATGCATTCATGTCATGAGAATGGACGGCCCACGGGCGTCTATGGTCTACTTGGTGTGGACCCTCCAGGAGAGTGGAGAAAGACCTACTCCGGTAGGCACCCCACGGGAGTGGGGGTTGAGGTCCCCATATGAAAGGGGACGGGCAAAAGGTCCTCGCATGAAAAAGGGCAGGCTTGAGTGAGTATCGACGGGTGCTCACTCCGCTATACCGGTATAAGCTAAAGAATGGAAAGACATATGCATGAGCATACGCATTTGCATAGTGACAGAGAAAAGTAACAAAGGCATGAGGGTTGATGAAAACATGAGAAAGAATGTGTAAAAATGAGTAGAAGCGTCTGTGTTGGATACAGAATGTTATGCACATCTGTTACTGTTTTACTTTGTACTTGCTGAGTCTTCAGACTCATCCTTACTTTGTTGTTCTCTTTTAGGTCAAACCGGATCGACGACATGCGCGGAATGGGCGTAGTACTTTTGCATTGCACATATGCAACAATTGCTTAGTCAAGCACTAATCGTTTATGTTTAATCTTTTGAGGTTCGCTGTTGGTGTAGTATATTTGCGGGCCGTAGTGGTGGTAACCGTGGTTGTGGATCTAATAGTCTGTTTATATTATGGTTATTTGCAATAACAAGTAGTTGCTTTTATCGCAATTAACTTTTGTTCATTTGTTGATTACCTCTTGTTAGTAGTACTAAGAGTGCAGGTGCTGCCGCTAAGTCTTTCAGCATCATTAATCTGAGTTGATGAGAGTGGGGTGGTAGCATCCTAGGCCCTGGGAGGGTCGGGGTGTTACACTTTACTCAACGAATTCGTCCCACAGAATTTAGCACCTTCAACGATACTTATTAGGCCCCATCCTGTTGTCTCGCGTCTAGAGTTACGTCTTTAAGTCTTTATCTTTGAGTCCTTTTTTTGTTTTGAGTCTTCATTTGCGTCCATCCCAAATCTATAGTCCTCTAAACCTTTCAGTTCGTCTAAGCTATGCGAGTCCACAAATTTATTGTCAGTCACAGAAGTGTAAGAATTTTATTTTACATGACAGCAGCCGCCGCTCTTCTCTCTGAGCCACGTGCAGATCGTAGAAGTAGTTATGACGCCACCGCTTCTCTAGCCGCCGCCCCGAGCTTCTAAGGCTGTCGCGCTTCTCCTACACCTTGTGCATTGCGCCGCCGTCATCTTGAGCTTCGATCTGCACCATTATACTTCTATCTATTCCTCTTCGGCTTGATTTGACAGTATTTTTCAAGAGTTGCACGCTACGATGATATTATCAATGCTCAAACTTCGGATTTTTTACTATTTTAGTGACAACTCTTTTCAAATACAATGCTATTGCATACGCTTTGCATTTGAAGGGAGTGTTAATGATATTATATGCCTGGGTTTTCTTATCTGTATATGGCATATTCTTCTGTAATATCCTCTTATACTATATATATATATATATATATATATATATATATATATATATATATATATATATATATATATTGCCCATTGAGGCTCTTCAATATATACACAATATTCATAACAATTAACAAGATGGATTCAAGACTTCTTGTTGCTAAAGCTATCCAACGCCTTAGACGGCCCATGTCGCTTGCAAGGCATTACCATCCCTCCCCCAATAGTGCATAGCTTCAGTCTTCAATGGATCATGTGAAGAACATACCTTGGTTGTATGGATCTTGTGGTGATCCTACAATTTGTTATAATTGTTCTTCTGTATAAGCTTATGTAAAATGGATGATGTACAACCAATTGTGGTCAAGATACTTTCATGGCAAAATGGCAATGCAATTACAAGACAGTGAAGAATTTCTATTTGTTCACATCACAGTGCAAATCATGTTTCATACATTGGGACATAGACAAATAATACACTGCACATTAGGACCTAGACAAAAATTAAGACTTTTATCCCATGGAACCTATCTATACACCTTAGAAATGTGTGGGATCCAACATTTGTATGTTTAGCATAATAGCATGTTATTAGCATTCCATCTATTATTATAACAAGGCAGTCAAGAATATGTGTTTCAAACTGCATCGATTGATGAATATACGGTTATACCATTTAACAAATGTTATGAATATTTACTGTTAATAATGGTCTACTAATTAATTAGCGCTAGCCTTGAAGAGTAAGCAACATTTTCTATTCAATCAAGAACATGGGAGACAGAAGCAACAAGCAAATTTTTGGCCAAATTTACCAACTTTATTAGCCAAATTAAAATTACAAGAATTGATCACACTATCTACTCTTCCATGATATCCATCCAAGTAACATTTTAAAGATTTTGTCTTGTAAAGACCTGAAAATGTTTGATATTTTTCTCTTTTGCAAGGGAAAATGTTTGAGATTTATCAACTGATCAAGGTGAAACCCCGAGATTTGGTTTTGTTGTTCAACTAGTGTGCGTGGTTTAGACTGTTGGATCAATATAAATCAATTGGCAATCGATCTATGAATAGATATTCGCAACAAGCATTACTATAAAATAAGCTATACTGAACACCTCATCACAGATAGTTCATGGAGAATCATCTGTGTTATAATTATTACAGACGATTTTACAAGTGTGGACGTGCACCATCTGTGATACGAAACTATCACAGAAGGCTCTTACTAATAACCACCTGTGATAGTTCACAGACGGTTATTAATACAAATCATCTACGATAACTGCAGAAGTTACATACGGTTTTTAAATAGAACCATATGTGATAGTTCATAGACGGTTATTAATACGAACCATCTATAATAGTTGTGTATCACAGATGGCTTGTAGTTGGAACAGTCTATGATATGTCATGAATGGCACTTTATCTCCCCGATGTGTGCCTCTTCAATCGTTTCGGCTCCCCTATACGTCTCTTTGTCTCACACGCTGAATGTATTCCATGTTGTATAAAAATAACTGTCTGTCACTGAAGAATAATCCCCACATCGTTGATCCTGTACGAGCACCTCGCCAACAGGCTATCATCCCTTTCTTGTCTCTCAAGTACAAATAAATGGCTTCCTACTCTTCATTGCCGCCGACATTGATGGCCAACCTGATCATCCTGGACGAGCACCTCGTTGACCATACGCTGGTAGATGCTGTGGAAGGACACTGTGCCAACGGTGTCCTTCCTCCTATGTCCGAGGATTTGCCAAAGCAGTTGAAGGCCACCTGCTGCCGTCTTGACATCTTCCTCTGCAGTGTCTTCCGGTTTGTCTCCCGCTTCCGGCGAGCTGACCTCACCATCGACACGGTCCTCCACAACAAAGTTGCATGTCTCCAGGAGGCTTGCCATCGTTTGGAGTGCTTAGTCGAGGCAGTGGGTGACCGAGTCAACCTTGCTAAGACCCCTCAAGAAACGAAAGAGAGCCTATGGGCTCAATTCGACTTGATTGTTCAGTTGGAGGGTGTTCGGGAGACACTCGAACGATTGCATCAGCGAATGGATGCATTTCGAACTTTGTTCGCTAATGATCCCAAACCGTCCAATGCCGACCACGTTGCCTACGAAGCTTTGAAGACAGAGATAGCATGCTACCTCTACCACTAGAAAAAACTTCGAAGTAGATAGCTAGGTTTCTACTTTTTTTGTTATCTTTTGTAAGAAGCGACTGGCCACGCTGTTTAGCCATATGTAAAATCAAACAGTTGAATTTGTATTTACTGTCTTCTATATATGTGAACAATCTCGGTATAATGACATGACGGCATTACTAACCGGTAAAAAGCAACTAAGTAATACATATTTACTCCTGAGATATTACTAAATTTGCATTTATGTATATGAGAATGAATTTAGAATTATCTGTATATATTTATCATAGACGATTCTATTTTAGAAATACCCGTGATGTGTATTCACAGACAGTTATTAAGTAGAATCGTCTGTGATAAGTAATTATCACAGATGGTTATTAATGACAACTTTCTGTGATAATTATATATCACAGATGGTTCACAGTTGGATGCGTCTGGGATACGCCGCGTTATTAAATGCCTAGCCAGTGGGGTCCTAACAAATCTGTCTTCATTGCGCTGTATTGAAGGAGGCATCAGCTTTGGGGAGTTTGGTGAAAGCATACCGCTTGTAGATCTAGCTTGTAACTCGATTTATTCTTGGTGATTAGAGGTTATTATTTGCTTCTAATTATATGCCTTGTAATAAAGAAAGATAATAGTTAGATTTAGATCTAGCTTAATTGGTAATTTGCTCCAATTTAAGAATGAGTCACTACCCTAGTTTACTTCAATATATTCTTGCTTGATATATATATTACTTCATGAATAGTACATAGCTAGCTACTTAATTTAGATATGGACAATTTATTGTAGGTGAATGATAATTATGTATAAACATTAGGCTGATTAGCTATAGTAGCATTAATAATCTAATTTGATACTAATTTGTTGCATATGTAGCATGGATGAACCGAAGCTAGATGTACATCGAGAACCATGTGAGTAAAGAGTAAATTAACAGCATGTCTGCTTTTAAAAGAGCGGTCGAGTAGGATATGTTGAAGAAGGGGACGTAATATATGTACTATCCATACTTTGATTGTGATTGCAATAATCTAAAGATATTTACCAACTCAGAGCAGATCAAAACTCACTTGATTGAAGGGGTTTCAAAAAGGGTATACATGTTAGACTAGTTACGGTGAAGAGAAGATTATACAAGAAGATAGTTATAACATCGTCGAGAGAGACAACGATATGTCGGTTGTAGGCTATGCTTTCGATGAGGATAGGTCACATGATGATAATCTAGATCAGATGCTACGCGATGCAGAAAGGAACTATAGTGAGATAGAGTTTGGTAAATTCGATGGCTCGATAAAGAACTCAGAGAAACCTTTGTTCCTAGGCTGCAAGCCGCAATAGACAAGGTTGTCATCCATTTTTGAACTATTAAACTTGAATGCAAGTAATGGTTGGTCCGATAAGAGTTTCACTGCGTTGTTAGGTCTCCTAGTGAAGATCCTTCTAGAGATAAATGTGTTCTTGAGAACTACCTACCAAGCCAAGAAGGTTCTTTGTCTATTAGAAATAAAAGTAGAAAGAATACATGTATATCTGAATGATTGTATTCTCTACTGTAAAGAGTATACAAACTTACATATTTGTTCAGTGTGCAAAGCATCCTGATGTAAACATAAAAATGACTCCGATGACAGTGAGGACATTGAGGTGAAGTAAAGACCTCCTACTAAGATGTTGTGGTATCTGCCTATAATTCCCTATTTGAAGTATATATTTGAGAACCGAAAGGATGCAAAATTATTGCATTGGCACTTAGATGAGCATAAGAAAGATAGAATGATAAGATATATTGCTGATTCTACCCAATGGAGGAACATCGATAAAATGTTTGTAGATTTCGGTGCGGAATCGAGAAATATAGGGTTTGTGTTGAGTATAGATGGAATAAATCCTTTCGGTAACATGAGTAGCTGACATAGCACTTAGCCTATGAATGTATGCATGGACAACCTTTCTCCTTAGCTGTGTATAAAACGAAAGTACATTTTGATGTCACTACTTATCCAAAGACTGAAGCAATCTGAGAATGATATTGATGTGTACTTAGCACCACTGGTGGACAATCTTTGTGACATTATGGAATGAAGGGGTATGGGATGCGGACAAACGACTCAACATCACTCTGCGTGCCATGTTGTTCTTCACCATTAAT
The DNA here is from genome assembly GCA_036346265.1 of Melocanna baccifera. Lineage (NCBI taxonomy): Eukaryota > Viridiplantae > Streptophyta > Magnoliopsida > Poales > Poaceae > Melocanna > Melocanna baccifera. Next base: position 7,774,923 of record CM070702.1, read on the forward strand.
TATTCTTCTGCCCTTGGTATCCTATCGGGGTTTAGCACAAAAGGAGCCAAAACCTATCCACACTGCTTAGATTATACTGAGAGTGTGTGGTTGAACAACTCGCGTAAAACCGTGTACATGAGTCGTCGTAGGTTCCTTTCGAGGTATCACCTATACCGCAAGATGAAAAAATAATTTGACAAAAAAAAGAGGATGACTCACTACCAAGGCTTTTTGGTGGGAAAGAGGTCTACAATATGGTCAAAGATATCGATGTTGTGCTTGGAAAGAGACGTAAGTTGAGAATCCGTCAAAAGAACCTGTGGAAGAGGTCAATATTTTGGGAGTTACCTTATAGAGAGCACTTAATAGTTCGCAATTGCATCTATATCATGCATGTAGAGAATAATGTATGTGATAGCTTGATTGGTATCTTACAAAATATTCATGACAAAATAAAAGATGGTGTCAATGTACGATGTGACTTGCTCGCTATGAACATCAAGATCGAGTTAGCACCAATAGAGATTGACAAAGGCTAGACATACCTTCCCTCAGGTTGCTACACTCTGTCTAACTCTGAGGGAACTGAACTATGCTAATGCTTACATGGTATGATAGTTCCGTCCGGTTACTCCGCCAGCATGAAGAAACTTGTTTCTATGAAAGATTTGAAATTAATTGGTATGAAGTCTCATGACTGTCATATTATAATGACACAATTGCTTCCTATTGTAATTAGAAGTATTTTACCGAACAAAGTTCAAGTGACAATCATGAGGCTGTATTATTTCTTTAACGCAATTGCTTAGAAAGTCATCGATCTGGATGGACTAGATGCTCTGCAGATCGAGGTGATGATGACTCTATGTCATCTTGAGATGTATTTTTCTCCATCATTTTTTGATATCATAATCCATCTCATTGTTCACCTTGTGAAAGAGATAAATATATACAGGCTCCGTGTTTCTACATTATATGTACCCGTTCGAGAGGTACATGAGAATTCTCAAATCCTATGTATGCAATTGATCTCGGTCGGAGGGCAGTAGAGGAGGTTATTGAGTTCTATATCGATTACATGGCTCAGGTTGAATCGATAGGTGTGCCTCTATCTCGTCACGAGAAGAGGCTAAAGGGTATCAGGACCACTAGAAGGAAAGTAATAACTCTCGATCTGGATACATACGCTCAAGCCTGTTTCACAGTCTCGCAACACATGACTGAAATATCCCCATATATTGAAGAGCACAAGGACATGCTAGCCAAGAGAATTTAGGCCAGTCGAAGGTTTAGATCACGAGACAGCACAACTGTCGGTTCAACGAGTGGTTGAAGTTGCGATTCATTGGGAGGTTGTCAAATGAAATGTTGTAATGGTCGGTAAAAGGGTCAAAATTTACAGTTATGACATGGCAAGAATACGTTATTAATGGATATATTTTATACAATAGATTAGGATAGAAAGAGCATAGTTCAGAACTCAGATATCCGCATAGATCCATTTCATGAGCACTTCAATACCGCTGGCCCAAGCTCCTACTACGGGCTTGTAGAGGAGATTTAGGAGCTCAACCACGTAATTTTTAAGATCTCTCTATTTCGGTGCCATTGAGTATGACTCCCACAGGATGTAAAGGCCGACAAGTACGACATCACTATTGCGGAACTCGAACGTGTAGGATATAAAGATGAACCATTCGTACTCACGAGGCAATTTGTTCAAGTTTTTATGTAACTAACTCGGTAACTAAGAAGCGCCACGTAGTTCTTCACGAAAAAATAAGGATTGTCGGAGTTAAGAATGTCGTGGATGAGGAAGAGTACAATTAATTTGACGAGTTGCCTCCATTCAGAGACAGCATCAGGCTCGAGAAAGAACTAAGCAATGAAGCAAGCTATATGCGTGTCGATCATCCTGAAGGGCTTTATTTAAATAGAAATAGTCAAGTGTAATGATCCCACATGGTGAACACATATTTGAAAATTATTCCAATGTAATTATAAGAAAACTCAGCATGTAATTAAGGCATTATTCCATTGTAATTGATTCAATAATTAAGAATTAATTACATCTGTGATTGTATATGCTTGCTTGTTTTCATCCTGAGGCTAGCCAAAAAAGGATATGTTGTAGCTAAAGAAGGAACTATCACAGGAGGTTTAGTGGCACAAACAGTCTGTGATATCACATCACAGATGGTTTCATAATAGGATCATCTGTGATATGCTTCCACTTCACAGACGATTCCATTATGGAACCGTCTGTGATAATAATATCACACACAGTTCTTTAATAGAATCGTCTGTGAGACTTCTTCTATAAATAGGGCCCCTGCTAAGTTTTGTGCTCCTACTCCTCACTCATGCACCTCTTTGTCTCCTTGCCCCCTTTGGCACCACTGCCGCCACAGAACTCGACGTCTCTATTCTCTCCTTCCTCACCTAACGTGGTGGCCCAGCCACCTCTCCTCCATATCGCCTCTCCTCCGAAAGATATGGATCCCAAATCTTACTTGTTTACCTCATTGTGATAGATCTGTCCATATCTGTTAATGTGTGTTGGAACTAAAGTTGAATGTGTTCATAAGTTCTCTCCTCCCCGTCGCCCTCCTCCCGAAGGTATGGATCCCAAATCTCACTTTTTTTCCTCATGTGTGTTACAACCGTCCATATCTGTTAATGTCTTTTTAACGTGGAACCCAAAAAAGAATGGGGAAATGGATGTGGTAGGGAAAGTGGGCCAACTTGTGTCAAGCTGGAAGTGGTAAGGTTGTTGGGGGTTGTCTCGGTGTGGTCCTGACACGGATGAAGACATTTATGGTTATCCCTTGTCACTACTGAAGATGTCGCCTTGTGGTCCTCACGATCGGCCTTCTAGGTCCCCGGTGGTGCATGCTTTCCTTTGGCTTCCATTAGTTCTTGTCTCCTCCTCCGACTCTTTTCTTCTTACTTCTATGGGTAGGCTTCTTTCGGTTGGCTTTGGGGGCTCTCTTGGCTGTGAGTGAAATAAAGTGGGCAAAGACTAGAAATTATCTCATTACTCAACTAAAAAAAGGCACGAAACACTGTGAGTCGGAGTAGTAGTTGTACAAGAGAAATATTACATCACTATACACTTAGGTTTCAAAGGGCATGAAGCAAATTAATTTGCTTCATGTCCTTTCAAGCTCAAGTGTATGGTGCATTAATGTTCGTCTCGTAGTTGTTGTGAAATACATATCACATCACTCAAAATCCTAGTAGGAGGACAATAAATTGTGAGGGTGTATGAGGATAGAAGTTGTGGTGAAAATATTAAAAAATAGTTAGGGGATGAATTTAGAGATAAATTGTTGGAGCTATTGTTTCTAAGTGAGTTGGAGTTCTTAGAGACAACATTAAGGGAGGTTCATGTTATTGCTACAAAATCTATTTGGAATGGCATGTTAATGTTCCAAAGAGACCTTGTAGCAATAATATATGTTAAAGAGACATTCAAAAGCATAAAGCAAATCACACACTCTAGTGTGTCAGATTATATGAAATTATGGCTGCTATCTCTTTTTCCTCATCATTCTGCATATTAGGGTTCGTTGCTGTTTTGGGCGTAAAAGAACGTTTGGGCTGCAGCAGCAGTGCAAAGGTTATTTTACGTCTAAGGTAGCAACCAAGCCCAACATGCAGCATTCCAGACTACCTGCGAGATAATTGGAAGGCAACGGGTCCCCATCACCTCAGCAAACTGGAAAGCTTTGATAAAGGTTTAGAAAAATCAACTGAGTGGAAATTTCAAACTCGTTTGAGATCCTAGAGGAAGTCCAAGAACTCGTGCAACGACAAGGGCTCCTTGCGATGGGAAAACCATGGAAGACCTTTAAAAGCACACTTGTCATGTAGTACATGACCAAGGAATATGGGAGGCCTTTTGCAGATGAAGACGACAACCGAATTTCAACAGTAAAGTGTGGCACACAAGGCTTTCTAGGTATAAAACAGTCACTCCCACAACTTAGCACTGTTGGGTATGCAGGTAAAACCCCACAATAGAGGATGTAGGACAAGGTCACAATCGGATCAGAGGCCTCCCTGCCATTTGCCAGGATAACAAATGAGCACGCCTAAAACTGGTTAAGAATGAGCAAAACCCATGCAGACGAGAAAGTGTCCTAACGCCTAGTAAAATATGTTAAACTACCTAGTTGTTAATAGATCCATAACTTCATGTGGTCTAAAATAACATGATCCCTCTTGCAGCAAGCATTAACTTTCAAATCTTTCTAAGACTCCTTTGAAGCATACAAGGAGAAGAATATGCTATCCACGACCCTGAGAAACAAGGAGCACCTAGATTGCACATGAGACCTAGGGGTTTACGTATATTGGAGGCATGAATTCCCAAATGACTTTGAGGAATATAGGAGTAGGAAAAGATCCAAGACTAAGCGCGAGAAACAAATGAAACAGGAGCTTTGTGCACAACTTGAGGAAGAGCTATCTACCTCACTTCGAGAGGAGATAACTGCCTCACTTCGAGGAGAGATGGATTCATTGAGAGAAGAACTAAGAAAAGTTTGTAACCACTCGCAAGCCACCTCTGTTATTGCGGTACACAATCCCCTCAATGTCGGAGTAGTTGTGCGTCCATCCACTTTCTGAACATAGCGACACCTACTTACCTATTAACAACATCCAGATAATGCAATGCTACATAGATAGACCTGGTGGACATCTTAACTCATCGTGTATCGTTATGTAGGAGCTTGATGCCTCACTTATATGATGTTGAACATTGTAAGTGTACTATACAATCAAGTTATACATTCACGTAATACCAATAAATGTCATAACTCATTGCTTATGTATAGATCCATGATCCCACAAGTCTGGTGACATTGACAACCGGTGGGTTTCCTCGACCCATACGTTGTCTCTGAGCAATGCATCAAGGACAATCCATTATTCATCCAATATTACATAATAACGGGATTGCTTGCTTAGAGTGACAAAGACTATATTTTGGTACGCTTCAACAGGGGTAATTGCTTTACTAGTTGCCATACAAGATTTATTTGTATTTTATATACAACATGAACTTAGAATTAATCACTATAGCGACATAAATGATTAGGTCTCATTTGGTTTTGATTGTGATTGTACCAAAGTGGAGCAAGATAATATATCTTGATTTCCTACTTAGAGCAACCACGACTTCACTCTTATGTAACAAGCAATTGACATGTAAATTTATTTTCTCCATACATAACTCTATTGTAGTCTTCCCTTTGTTTGCAATGGCTGAGACTAAATTTTGGAATCACGTAGGTCGTTAGCACTTATGTTCCCCGATGAGGGAGACGCAAAGAATCTAGCATCGCACTACGACACAGACGCAATTTTTGATACCTGCTATAATACAACAATCCTATATCACACTTCATAATAATGTCTTTAGAACTGATAATACATATATATGTAATTCTATTTTTGTAGTGCCACCAACAGCTACAGGACAATATATGTGAATTCTACGTTTATAGACATATGTAGAAAATATTGGCACTAAGATGAAAGATTCAAAGGTTTGTCAACTCGCCAATATTTATTTATGATTATAATATATATATATATATATATATATATATATATATATATATATATATATATATATATATATATATATATATATATATATAATGACTTTAACACTCCTAACGACAGGATGTCAAATTCGATTCAAGTGCATTTGATCTTGACAAACTCGTCGAAGTTCGAGGAAAGCTTTTTTAGTTGATTCATGAGGTTAAACTCCAAGTTTCATGAGGTTTTATAAAGTTTTGTAACTAAATTTTATAAGGTTTCATGACTAAGTTTTATAGTGTTTCATTAAGTTTTATAAAGTTTCTGAAGATTTCATGCCTATCTTTTATAAGGTTTTATGTCTACGTTTCATAGTGTTTCACGTGGTTTCATAAAGTTTCAGGGATGTTCCATGTTTAAGTTGACTAACTTTCATGAAACATGTTCGAAATTCTATGAAAATTTGTAAAACTCATAAATTTTAGATGAAACCCGATAAAACTTAAGTATATCATTAGAAACCTTTCTAACGGTATATTGTGCGCTAGCTCTCTCCATAAATAAAATAGTAATTACAAATTACTGTTCTAACACACATATATGTCCGCTCGTGCCTCTACATGTACATATAGGCCAATGGGTTTGCTGTCCATAAGTGGACTGAAATTATCATGCGTGCTAAAGGTACACTAGAGGAGCACGTGAGTTTTCCAAAACAAATCTCTAAGTACGCAAGAAGTGGCCTTGAAAATCCGAGAAGATCATTCGACAACACCCCAGAGATCCCCTCCAAATCAATCTAATTAGTAGTTTTTTTTACTTTCACACAGCGACGGACGCGAGCCTAGACAAAAAAGAAAAAAAGAGCTCCTGCTCTTAATTTATTAGGAAGAGCTCCTGCTGCCATTTTTGTAAAGAAAAAAAGAAGCTACGCCGACGAACGAGCGATCCCGAGCAGATAAGAGCGGCACGTACCTTGGCAGCGTTGATGGCGGCGTTGGGCGGCGCACTCCGGCCAGCGGTGCGCACCTCTGCGTGGACGCTGACGCCGTCGAACTCGATCTCCACCTTCTCCGGAGCTTCGCATCCCGACCTAATTAACGAAGACATGCATGGAGCATCAATCGATATATTTGCATGGTTTTTGCTTCATATCCATGCAAGGAAGCAATTGAGCAAGCATGTGTATGAATTAAACCACATAACAGCTATCTAGCGTACGTATGTACCGTTGCCTGGCTTCCCTGAGCATGCCGAGGAACTCTTGGTTCTCTGCATGCGTTAATGGAGGCACCTCCTTGCCCTCAGATGCTGCCATTGCAATGTACCGCGATCTATACGTACGACTATAGCTATACGCCAGCTGCAAGGAGTGTTATGAAGGAATGCGAGATAGCAGGGTATACGTGCAAGCACATGCAAGTTTAATTAATTTGCCGTGGAAGGAATATAATGGAACCCTGCTGTCTATTTTTTTTTAAAAAAATCCATTTATGATGCTAAGACCCCGCTCAACGACACGATGGTTGCGCGTTGAGCGATGGCGTTCAGCGGTAAGAGCACTGTGCATTTTTTGTTTTTTGTTTTGTATTCCTTTGTATTGTCTGTGATAGGTTAACATGCCGTTTTTATTTTTATATTTTTTAAATTTAATTATGCTCAATAAGTCAACTCAGTTACAGTAAAAAAATAAACTAGTTACAATAAAATTTTAGTAAGAAACCATCGTTATTCTGAATACCCCCTAACACAAGTGGGGGTATAGTACGTTAATGATCTTGCAAAAAAAATGGGCACGCATCGCGCATGAGCTAGAGAAAATTTGTGCTGTAGTAATGCATGTAGTTGTTTAATGGAGAGATTACGCTCCCTGATCTCATCCCGTAAGTTGTCGTTGCCATTTCGAAATGTACTAAATTAATATACATTCTGCAGAAACGTAAGTACTACCTAGCACCTCGTGACAAGGTAGCATTTTTGTGATAAGATTTCTAATTATTTTAATCTTTATTTTTTTGGATATATATTATATTCTTTTTACATTTTGTGAGCGCATCAAGCTAACCGCTCAGTTTGTTGAGTATGTGGTACATTCTTTATACACCTCATGAGCGCACCGTCTTCATCTTCGTTGCTTACATTGAATAATTATCAGTTGTCAGAAAAAAAATACTAAAAAAAGATTAGCTTATCCCAGAGTTTCGTCCTCTCGTTCATAATCTTTAGGTACCGTCAAGAGCAACAGCTGTGGTATCAAATTTTCCCTGCACGCCCGGCTGCTCCTGACGTTGCCCGCTCGGTCCAGAGATGCGCCGTGGGACGGCTGGTCCCCCTGCCGGCCTGATGGACCAAACGAAACAGCAGCACCTTGCCTCTGTTGAAGCGCCTGGTTGATGAAGGAACAGTGCTGGACGCGATGTGACGCCACCCCTTGCGAGAACGCAAAAGAGCAGCTCCTCTGCTTGACGTGGCCTCCTGCGATCTTCACGCGTTCAGGACGTGATGCCTCGTCTCCCTTCCTAGTTGATGCGCAACAACAGAAACCGCAAACAAAGTAGATTGGTATTTTTCTCCGGACCACTAGCACTTTCGCAAAAGCACACACTATTGCAGAAAAGGTTATACAGATGGTTCAAAAATATCATCACAGACGATTTCATGAGCCATCTAAGTTTATAGATCAGTTATGATATAAGGCCATCACAAACGGCTTTTGAACCGTCTGTGATGCATATTTTCATATACGGTTTCTACTAAAAACCGTTCATGATAGTTCACTTGTTGTGCATTGGCAGGGGCAATTCGGTAATTTCACAATTGATAAAAAGAAAAAAAAAGAGAAGAGAGGAGCCCACCTGTCGGTGGGCCAGGCTGAAGAGATAAGGAGGAGTTCGCCTCCTCCCCACTCAGATCCGAGAGGCGCGAGCACTCCTGAGCGGCGCGGGCAATGGCGGAGGCGATGCTCTCGGCGGCGGTGCGCTCCACCCGGCGGCAAGTGTGCTCACCCGTGCGGTGCGCTCCACCCAGCGGAGGCGCGCACCGTCGGCGACTCTTGCGAATCTGGGCGTGGGTGTTGCTCCCAATCTAGTTTCCGAGAGCGCGGCGTTGGCTCGAACTGGAGAAGAGGGGGACGGTGGCAGCCCGGGATCCTCGGATCCGTCCGATGGAAGCCACCGCTCCAAGGGTTTATCCCCTCCTCTCTCTCGGCTATAAAAAGGAGCTTGCTCTTCCCGTGAGAGGATCGATAAGCAGTGAGCTCTCTCCTCTGCTAGTCCTCTCTTTGCCTCCTTGGCTGGCCTCTGGTTAGCGGTGTCTTAGTGCTTCCTTGCACTGTGTCGCCGGTTTCGGTGGTCCCCGGTGCTTGATAGCGAGGTGTTTGGCCAGCGCCTCCCATGTGTTTGTGCGGCATCCCCTCACCTCGACTTTGCTGGCTTGTGAACATACATTGGCGAAGGTGGACTTTGTGTCTCCGATCACCCTACTACCCTCTCTCACTGTGGCATAGAGATGTGCTAGGTTTTCTGGGACAGCACCCTGTGGCGTGCTTGACTCTGAGATCTTTTCGATGATTTCGAGTATCATCGGCTTTGTGAGTATACGGTTAATTCTTTGTAGTTTGTGACCTGTTCATATGTTAGTGAATGCAAAGAAAGCAGTGGGCTGTGATGCTGATGATGCAATAAGTCATATAGTGAAATTGGTTGATTTTCAGCTTTGAACTATAAATTATTGTTACCTCTGATATTGCTGTGTTTGAACAATTGAGCTATGCATATCAATCTTATATATATATATATATATATATATATATATATATATATATATATATATATATATATATATATATATATATATATATATATATCATCATGTAGCATTTGGTATTGTTGTCACTGGATCGTGTGATTCCTTATAGATTGCATGATTCTTTGTTAGAATTCATACTTGGTAATTTGTATTTGATCCACATGTGAGAAAATCAATGTGTATGTGGCTAAGTTTGTTCTAATACGGCTGTTGCCTGCTGGTCGAATGCATATGTCTTTGGATATATTTTGAACTTTGAGGGTGTAGACTTTGAATTTACAGCTCAAAGTTCGAAGTCTTTTTCGACATAACCAATTGATGAAGAGTATAAGATTTTAGTAGCAGGACGGCCAAGAATCAATCTTGTGTAACCCTACTTCTGAGAGCACTAAATATTAATCAATTAAAATTTGTGCTTTTTGTTAGTCTTAATTGATTCCCTATTCTTAATATTGACATACATGTTTAGATTAAGAGTATTCTTGCTCCGTTTATTGAATATGTGCTTTATTACAAATGATATGATTGAATTACATGATTATATGCAATTTATATCATTTGTATACATCTTGATATACACATTGAGTTTTTCTAATTATGCTGAAATTATATCAATATTTATGCTTATACCGTATATATTACAACATCACTATCACAGGCCCTTCAACAGAGGCAAGGTGCTGCTATTTTTCTATTTCTTCTCTCCCATCTAAAACTGATTATAGGTGCTCTTTTATACAGAGCAAACAACTATTCGTTTACGACACAAACTCTAGGTATCTGAAAAGGATTACGAACTAACTCTAGTATCCATAACTAATACTTGTAAATATGAAACAAACTCTTCAAAATAACAAACCTATCAAAAACAAGATTAATACTATCATAGTACGTTAATGATCTTACAAAAAAAATGACACGCATGGCACATGAGCTAGAGAAAATTGTGCTGTAGTAATGGATCGGATGTGGTTGTTTAATGGAGAGATTACGCTCCCTGATCGTATCCCGTAAGTTGTTGTTGCCATTTCGAAATGTACTAAATTAATATACATTATGCAGAAACGTGAGTACTAGCTAGCTTAGGTTCTTTAAAAATCCGGCATGAGAAATGAGCTGAATAGATACCTATAGCTAGTGGCTTGTTAAGCTCATGCACCAAGCTGACTCGTGCGCTGGTTTGGTCAACTCACCATTAATCCCACACTATCCCGAAAACGGTTGGCAGTATGGGACTGCAGTACTGATATGGTTCTCTTCTTCCTGCCGTTCGCCATCATATGGCCTACACAGACTGGACTAGACTGAGAGCTGATCATATGACCTCGTCGTCGAAAATGAACCTCACTTTGGCAAAGTTCAAAGCGATCGAGATACATGCCGAGGAATTGTCCGAGAGAAGAGGTTTCCGCGACGAAAATAAGGTCGAGAGGCCGAGTCGTAGCTAGGTGAGTATGACGTAATTTGGACCCTGTCTGTCGGTCGACTCATCAGTCGGTGGCGACTGCTTCAACGCAACCCTGGCCAGCCAGACAAAACAGTTCGTTACCTATGACAGTGGCGGATCTAGGATTTTACCAAAGGGTATACCACACCAAAATTTTCATATGCAATTCGGTAAATAATTGTAAAATTTGCACCGTAATTCGGTATATAGGCACTAAATAATATGATAAGTCTTAAATTCTAGGATTAAATTGAAAACTTGCACAAATTACAATATAAATAGCACAATTTTGTAGCTTTTCATTGAGTGCAGATTCAAATGCACAAAACAACAAAGATCCTCATACAAAGTTAAAATAAAAACAGAAATAGAGAGGTAAATGTTCGACCAACCTGTTTTGCAAGGTTGCAGGCTTTGTCTGAAGAGTTTAGAATCTCGTAATAAAACACTGAGAAGTTAAGTGCAAGCCCAAGCCTTATGGGAAGCATAGGAGCCAGTTCCGCTAGAGCAGTATCCTACACAATGAATCATAGGATAGACATCTTTCAGAAAACATTGTAAAGTTTAGTACATAGTCAAAGAAAAGCAATAGTCATGAGATAGGATGAAATAATATATTTACTACCCAAATAAACTTGAAGCAGAATTTACAGTACAGGACATAGTTTATCCCAGCAATGCAATGAACCAACCTGAGCTGCCTTATAAGCCACCATTGTGCTCTCTGCAGCCTCCTTCCTCTCGGCACCTGTCTTGAATTCAGATCAGATAGCAAGCAATAACTATTCCATAATCTAACCGTAAACACGAAATGATGAACCCCTGCTGATGTCAATTCTACATGGCCATAATGGTCATCTCCTTGGCAAGAACCAAACACCATTCCATAATCTGTAATTGTAGATACATGGAAAATTAGAGAGCCTGATCCAGACATTGTTCCAGAATATAAAAGGCATGTATAGATCACAGGATTTCGTGCTCATTTTGAGATGTTAGTGTAGCAAAAAGTTCTAACCTACACTAAATGTTCTTGTAAGCTGTAACAGTCCTAGCCATCAGTTTACAACATATGTGCTGTGAAAGTAATGTAGAGATCAATGATATCTCAAGTTGTTAATAGAATGTTTTGGCTAGAACATGCTACACCCCAGTACAACATATAAATCTGAACTACGGCAGCTACAAATGCCATTAGACATAAATATCTGCAGGTGGGAGATGCACGTCAACTGCTGCTCCTAAATCTTCGAGGCAAGGTAAAAATCCTGGATGGGAGAAAAAGAAAGGAAATGTAGATGAGAGAAATCATGATTAAAAACAAAGAAATATATCATTGCACAGATCCAAACATTTTATCAGATTAATCTAGCAGGATGTCTAGTCGCCCAATGCATTGCAACAATGACAACTTAAATTAAAAAAGAAACATGCAAACAAAATTTGCCGCATAGAAGAGGATGTACACATGAGTTTTCACGGTCGGCAAAGATGGTAATTACCGCGGAGGAGGCGGAGGAGGAGGCGGGCGGGGCGGGGAGGAGGCGATGGGGCGGACTGGCGCGAAGCGGGAGGAGGGAGGCGGGGGCGGGGAGGAGGGACGGGAGGCGGATCCGGGAGGGGGGGGGGGAGGAAGCCGGGGGACGGGGAGGGGGGGAGGCGCCGGATCCGGGAGGGGGCCGAGGGGAGGGAGGGGAGGAGGGGTGCGGAGGAGGAAGGGAGGAGGGGGCGGATCGGGGAGGGTGGGGAGGAGGAAGCTGGCTGCTCGCTTCGTTTCCTTCGCACAACATCCTCGCCTCGCTCCACTCAAATGACTACCAGCACATGCCAAATGTATGCATGACGGCTGGGCCCCAGTGTATGCCGTGGCCCACCCGGCATACCCTGTAGATCCGCCCCTGCCTATGGACGGCGGCGGCGACAATGGGCAATTAATGCCATGTCTAATGTATGGACGCTGACGCTTATGGGTGGGTTTTTTTTATGCTGGCCTGCTTAGGGCATCTCCAATGGTGCTGAGTCAGCTGGCTATTTGTATGTACACATCAGCATATATCCTATGTGGAGGAAAGAGAGTATGCAAAATACAAACACCTAGCTACTATTTCGTCTCTAGTCTATAACGCAAAACGAGACATGTTCTATAAATGACTGTGTGTGCATGTAAATATCAAATAGCTATCCTTATAGATAGTCCTTTGGAATACTAGCTTTTAGTGTGTACTCTATAGATGATGTGGAATCTTTATAGATATTATTTGGCTAAGACCATTGGAGATGCCCTTATAATTTTTGAGTTCTATCTGTTCAATATGAAAAAAAGAGACAATCGCAGGCGATTTTAGCTGATATAGCTGAAGTTGGTATAGTGTGTACTATAATCGATTTATAGATCTGTCTTGAAAAGATACATCGTTTGAAAGTTAGTTACTATATTAAAAATCAAAAACCAATAGCTTTAAATCCATTCAAACCTAGCCTAGATAGATGCTTTTAGGAGAGACATAATGCCAGTCATGAAGCATCTATATAATAATATAAGAGCTGCAACCTTCGACGGAAACATTTATTTTAGAGATGCTTACATGATCTGAGAATGTTAAGAGCCTGTTCAAGCACCTGCTTACCCCCAATGCAAGCTCTGGTATGAACTATACTTAGATAACTATTTTGCTGGATTTTTTTCGTGCGTGACCCGCTTCTAGCGTCGGCCTCCTCATCTGCGACTCCAGAGCAACCGCTAGCGTAGATATCTATCGTGGTAAAGTGAAACAGTTAATTTGCCCAAGCGCCCAATTAAGCACTGCGTTTGGACATGCGGCCGACGGCGGTTGTTGAGAAGCGCGGCACCGGAGCCGGTGAAGTAGGAGACGACGCCGGCCGGAGAGATCGACACGGTAACATCCCAAAAAATTTGAACTTGGATTAAACATTATTTCAGTGGATCTTAGATTTTCTTTGGGACTGTTCAAAGAATTTTTCTTTAGCGTTGGAATAAATAGATGACGTGTTTTTACCTTTTTTATTTTCGTACTTTTATATATATTAATATACAGTAGGATACTTTTTTTACTGTTCTCCTTCAAAAAATAGATGAGGTGTTTAAAGAGAAAATTACACCTGCTTGGCGATGAGACGCCCTAATTAAGCCTATGGTTAAATGAGATTTGCTTTCTCGCGAAAAAGAAAGGATGAGAGAGAAAGTGTGGGAGAAAGAGAGAATCAGAGAAAGAAAGATATCCAAGCACGCGTGAGGGTTTCGGTAGTGTGGCTTTCAGTTCCAAGTTTTCAGTAGTGCTCACGATAGTTTTAAGGGGCGTTCGAAATAACAATGGTTTATTTTTTACTGTAATTGAGTTGGCTTATTAGACATAATTAAATTTAAAAAAAGAAAAAACGTGTTAGTCCATTACGGACAATGCAAAAGAATATGAAAACAAAAGAAAAATAAGAATAGTGTAAAAAAAGCAGAAGTTAGAAGTAGAAACTAAAAAAAGCTGAAATAAGCGGGGTTAGATTTTGGTAGTGCTAACGATAGTTTTAGGGGAGTTCAGAATGACTTATTTATGATTTTTTTACTATAATTGATTTATTTTTTACTATAATTGAGTTAGTTTATTTGGTATAATTAAATTTAAAAAAATTTAAAAATAGAAAAAACATGTTAGCCTATCACAGATAATACAAAAAAATACGGGAAAAAAGGTAAAAAAGTATGAAAAATCTAGAAAAATTTTAAAAAAATAAAATTATTGAATAATGAAAAAAAAAGTAAAATTTAAAAACCAAAAATTAGTTAGGCAGACCCTTAGCTTTCAGTTTCAAAGAAAGAGTACAGCCTGGGGCCACGGACTGTGCAAACTGGTTCCGACCAAAAGAAAGGGACGGAGCTGCAGCTGGACTTATCAAAGTGCGTGTGAGGATTTCGGTAGTGCTCACCATAGCTTTAGCTTTCAGTTTCAAGTTTTAAGTTTCTTAATTATTTTTTTTCTGATTTTTTTACTTGTTTTTCTCTTTTATCTTATTTTTTTATATTGTTTGTGACGATATAATTTTTTTTTAAAAAAAATTTAGTTACGCTAAAAAAATTATTAGCAATTACAGTGTAAAAAAACCTCTATAATAACAAAATAAGCTGAAGTTGGCTTTTAAGCCCAAATCCACGAAGAAATTTTCATGCTGGAACGCTTCAAAGTAGACATTCCTTCTGGATGGAAGAAATTCTGAGATAACAACAAATTTGACTTGACCATACTCGGTCGGTCAACTTCGCAACTT
Source organism: Melocanna baccifera (assembly GCA_036346265.1). Lineage (NCBI taxonomy): Eukaryota > Viridiplantae > Streptophyta > Magnoliopsida > Poales > Poaceae > Melocanna > Melocanna baccifera. The sequence goes on from CM070702.1 coordinate 7,789,993, forward strand.
CTACTTCCGACGGTAGAGGCAACCTAGCATTGTTAACCATAACTGAAGTCCGAAGATGAGTTAGAAAAGGCAGTAGAAATGTGAAGTTAAGAGTTTTTCACTACTACGGAAATTATCATCACAAACGATTCAAAAACGTTATTACAAACGGTTTTTTGAACCGTCTAAATTTATAGACTAATGATAATCAAAGGTTATCACAGACGGTTTGTGAGCCGTCTATGATAAATACAATACAGACGGTTTGTAACTAGAACCGTCTGTGAAAAATACTATCACAAACGGTTCTATATATAGAATCATCTGTGATGGCAAAGTATCACAGACGGTTTTTAATTAAAAACCGTCTATAATTATAGATATCATAGACAGTTTTTACTTAAAAATCATCTGTGATATTCTTTTCTACCCCTAAAACTATTTTTGTTTATTGGCTAACCTTAGGAAATGCTAGTCATGCCCTTTGAAACAAGCAGATCAACATATACATGTATACATCCAATTCACATCTCAATTCATTTTACAAACATAAAACATCCAATTTACATCTCAATTCATTTCACAAATATAAAACATCCATTTCGCAAATCAATTAATTGAAATGAAATAAAATATCCATTAACAAATACACAATTACAAAAGATGTACATTGTATTTGCATTTAGAAGGAAACATTGCATTTTTTATTACTCTATCACTCCGAAATTGACAACTTGGATAAATATCAACAGCAAAAATATACTTTCGCTTCATACACAACCAAGGAGGAAGGTTATAGATACAGAGAGTCACGGGTCAAGTGCTATGTCGGCTACTCATGCTACTGAAAGGATTCATTTCATTTGTATTCAATCCAAACATTATATTCCTCAGTTCTGCACTGAAATCTGCAAAACTCCTATCGATGTTTCTCCACTGGGCGGAATCAGCAAGATGTCTCAGCATTCCATCCTTCTTGCGCTCCTCCGAGTGCCAACGCAACAGTTTTTCCTCCTTTGGATTCACAAAAAATTAACTTCAAATGGAGAATTACAGGAAGATACCATGTCATCTTTGCAGGAGGTCCTTTCTTCACCTCTGTTCCCTCGCCATCATCATCTGATTGATTGTTACGTTTGTATCGGGATACGTTGCACACCGGACAGACATGCATGTTTGCATACTCTTTACGGTAGAGGATACAGTCGTTTGAACATGTATGTATTTTTCTTCTTCCATTCCCAATGGACAAAGAACTTTCTTGGCTTTATACGTGGTTTTAGGCAACTCATTTCCCTCTGAAAGCATGTCCGCTAAAAGACCTAGCAGCACCGTGAAACTTTTGTCAGACCAACTGTTGCTTGCCTTTAATTTCAACAGTTAAAGCACAGTTGACAACTTCTTATACTTTGACCTGTAGCAGTGAATAAAGATTTCTCCGAATCCTCCATCAAGCCCCGGAATTTAACATACTCTCTCTCTCATCGTAGTTCTCTTCTATATCACGAAGCATCTAATCTAGATTGTCATCGTACAGTCTATCCGAATCCGAACCACAATCGACATCATCCGGTGGCATATCATTGACTTCACCGGCGATGTCATCCGGCGGCATATCATTTACTTCACCGGCGATGTCATCCGGTAGCATATCATTGATTTCGCCATGACTAGTCCAACACGTATACCCCTTTTTGAAACCCCTCTGAATCAAGTGCACTTCAATCTGCTCTCGATTCTTAAACATCTTTAAACAATACATATATTCCACCCCTTTATTCAACATATCCTCCTCGGCAGCTCTTGTAAAAGCAGATACGCCATTAATGTACTCTTCACTCACACGGTTCGCGGTATACATCTAGCTTCGGTCCTATATTATGCACATATATAACAACTTAGTATTAAAAATTAAATTATTTAATTATTACTACATATATACCACATGCATTGAGGCTAACTGCAGCCTCCTTCCACCAAATTAAATAGCCTGAACGCCTTGCCGCCTCTAGCTGCAGCACCGGCTAGATTTGGATCGAAATAAAAACAGATACGGTTCTGAGCGGTCCAATAAATACATAGTCGGATTATCACGCATGATTTTTAACAAAAATAAATGGTAATCGAATATCACGCGATTTTTAATAAAAAACCATCCGTGATAATTACAATTATCACGAGCGGTTTTAATAAAAACTATCTTTGATATGTGGATTATCACAGACGATTTTTTACTAAAAATCGTCTGTGATAGTCCAGTATCACAGATGATTCATTGGTAAGAATTGTCTATGATTCTCCTTTTTCCCGCCATCAACAACACAGATGGTCTCCAAATTAAAACCGTTTGTGATTGTGTACATCACAGACGGTTTCACAAAATGATCTGTGATTTGGCATCTACTATTAGTGTTTCTGTAGTAGTGTCTTTTCCACCTTCTCGTGTGCTTGATTGCTCACCAGTTCAGGTCTGACAACTTAAAAAAAATGGACAGGTAGAAATGTACTAACTTTTGGCATTACAAGGTGCAGGACCCATGCAGACAATTAGGCGAGTGAATAATTTCAGAAACTTTTTTCTCAAAGGTATTCAAAATTTTCACTCAAGTGATTATGATAGTTACTAAGTTCAAATGTATCAACTAGGCTAAGCAAAATAAAGCTAGAGGCAAAACACTAACAAAATCAGTAGCCTACTGCACAGGGCTGATCAGACTACCATTGAAGGGCCTGTCTGACCGCCGGACCACAACTGGCTTGATTGGTAGGTTTGGAGCTGGTTTGATCGGTCCCCTGTTTTCAGACATCAAAACTTATTGGGTCAGAAGCTCAAATCTAAAAAACTTGCCCAAATCTTATCTAAATATTATTCAAATTTTGCATAAAACTTGTTCAAGATAATAGAAACATAAACCAATCAAGAATCATAAAGTTCTTGGGCTAACTTTCATGAATTTGAGGAAAATCAAATCTAGGGTACAAGAATACCAAAACTCCTAAAACCCAAATTACTTGTTGCTCGTGAGGATCTAAGGTATGAGGCCTTCTAGATCTATTCTCACATGTTTTAGTAAAGTAATTTAACCAAGAGTTTGGGCTAGAACACCCATGAACACAAAATTATAAATCTAGCTCAAGAACAAGTAAAACAAAGGAAGAGTAGAAACAAAAATATGATTAAGATAAAATTTTAATCTATTTTCAATGAAAGATGAAGTTTACGTACTCATGGATGATTATAAGATACCACCAAAGCACTACTCTTTTCTCTCTCACAACCGTGGAAGGAGACATGTTAGTAGAACAAAACCTAAACCATAGAATCATTTCCCTCTACTACCTCATCTCCTCCTCTTTAATAATCAGCAACAACCCTAATGGGTCCAACTCATTAAGCCTCCTAGAGAAACTCGTCAACCTCACTAATACAGGTTTTATACACTCACGCATGCTTCTTAACGTGTTTATAAGACTCAACCACTTAACCATTTAGGGATTGATACACTTGTCAATTCTAACTCTCCTTGACATAAACTACTTCTCTTTTATGCCTCCTGTGCCACGAATTTTATCAAGGTGCCAATTCGGTATTTAGCCAACTACCAAAATACTCTCGACGAAACTTTTGGGCACCTTCCCTTAACTTCGTCTTCACCTTCACCTCAAAGTATCTCCACATGCTTTGACATGCAGCTAGTAGTGCCTAATGACTAACCATCATATCTTTATACATTTGGATTCCCCCAGACCGTCTTTACGTGCACCAGTCTCATCATTTGGCGCACCATATGCACCAATCCACTTTTTCATGATCCTTGTCTTTTCTGTGCTTCTCGCTTGAGCCACGTAACTTCATCTGGACTTACATGACTACTTAGACCTTAGCTCCCAGTCTAGTCCTAGTCTATTGTTATCGACCGCTAATGTTCTACAAGCCACCTACACATCCAAATGCCAATTAACCATCTTGAGCACAAGTTCCATGCATTTGACTCACGCTAGTCAAACACATTCATCATACAACACAACATAGCCAACAAACGACATCCACATTGTGCACACACTCAAAGTAACTCAAAATCCAATTTCATCAGTACCTTAGAGATGTCTTGGGTATCCCAGACATATCTGGCCCCTCTAGAAACTCTATTGACACTCCAGACATGTCTAGGGTACCTCTCCAAACATATCTGCCCTCGAGAAGCTTGTCTAACTGCCATGCCATAGACGACTAGACCACAGCACCGGTCTTACCACTCTCCTATGGAGGTTAGACCATCAATACTGGCTGGTCAGACAACCATCCCCGTGGCAGTCAGATTGCTAGACACCTGACAGCACAAACTAAAATCTTAAAACTTTTGTAAAATTCAATTTCAACTCAACTAAAGTGCCAATTGTTCATCATAAATATATTCTAGGCCTTCACATGGTCTCTTAGAAGGGTTCAAATTGTGTGCTCGCTTATATTTATCATTGTGAGGTTGAAATAATTCAGGAAATAGCTAACATGGAACTCAAGTAACCAATGGGACCAGATGGTTGCATCTACAGATTCTACACTACAGGCAAAGCACCTTGGATACATCTACTGAACAAACTTGCTTGAGGAAAGCTAGCACATGCTTCAGACATAATATGGTAAGTAGTCTCATTCTGATGGCGAGTTGCAGACTTGCAGTGCAGGACACAGAGTTGGGCAAACATGTAGGTCACCACATCACTTGGTCTTCATTCTATCCAAGAGGAATGTAACAACCTCATTTTTGGGAATAGGGTCATCATATATCTCGCAACAACCCAGGAGTTCAGTTACGGATATAAGAAGTATCATGCCTACTCATGAACATTTAAAAAGGTTTAATTTAATTAAAAATAAGACCTAATGATCAACTTTAGCAATGATATGGGCATCTAAGCCCAAAACTTAACTTACATTTAGAAGAACCATAAAAATTTCCACAAGAACACTTGAGTGCGATCGTAACCTTAACACGAAAGCTTGAAGTATCCTTTACTTTTCTAGTATTTGTTATAATAGAACTAAGCAAGATTGAGTACACTAGTACTTAGCAAGCCACATGGGGAAATGCTATGTAACTAATTACCAATATTTCAAGAGGTGGAATGAATTGGGTTCATTATTATTATATTGGTGGATGCAAGTTTGTTGGTAAAAACTTTACATTTTTAAAATGGTAAAATAATATTTAATTAATAGAAAAAGGGAGTTTGTTATCCATACTTTCCATACCAAATCCTCAAAATCTACTTATGCCTTGTTATTGGAATCACTCATGAAATATAGCTCCATTAACCGAGAGCACAACGTATTCGAATACCACTTGTTTATATTCTATAGAGTTGTCCAGCTTTACTCACAAGATTTCTTAAACTCTCAATGTCATGCGATAAACATGCTTCATCTAGCGTGCGACTGAGTTGAGAAAATAAGTTCTTTCATTATTTATCTCTTTATATAGCCTCTACAAAGTTGCCCAACTTTACTCACAAGATTTCTCAAACTCTCAATGTGATGCGATAGACATGCTTCAGCTAGTGTGCGACTGAGTTGAGAAAACAAGTTCTTTCATTGTTTATCTCTTTATATAGCCTCTACCCAGTAGATTATGCACCACTCAAATTCGGGTATCCACTAGCCAATTCAGAACATTCCCACCCAATTATGAGTGGACCTATCATTATTAAGTATGATTTTACCATTCCCATACTATGCCCATTCACTCCTACTTCCTGTAGATATTCGATCGAGTTGAGCAGCTACTAGGCCGATTTGACAAGTCAACACTTATGGTTGAACGATTTTTGTGTCCTTTACTAAGCATAAGGTTTCAGTCCTTACTTTTCACCACAAGGCATCCATCCACAACCCGTATCCCCAGTGCTCTACGACACTGCCACTAATCCAGCCCAAGCCTCTTTCGTAGGGTAAGGTTGTGGATTCCAACCATCTAGTGACTTTTCATGATTCATCCTTAACCCTAGTGCAGTTTTATAAATCTATCGGCAAAATGCCAAAATACTTAGTAGTGTAAAACTCTTGAGTTTCTAATATAGCATGTATGTTTTGTAGTAATTACTATTACTAAACCATGTCAAGGCGAATATGGCCATCAAGTAAAATTTAGGGATTTTCTAGTGGTAGGACATAACTAGTTATCGTGTCATTCTAAATAATTATTTTTAAATAAATAACATTGCCTAAATAAAAAATAATGAAAGTACTGATAATTAAATAATTAAAAGATGTAGGTTCAACATGATAAAAAACACGTGACTTGCCTCTTTACCCATAGTCCCGCATTAGCTTACTGTAGCCTCCAGGCTTATGCAAACTGCTTGATAGCTCCTATAGCTCTTTCATTTATCAGCTACCCGAATATGATTTCTAATGCAAAAGAACAAAATCAAATAAGTTCCTGGGGACAAAACACAATAAAATAACAAGAAACAACATAAAGAATAAGTTAGGGCGGAATGGGTTTAGGTGGTGCTTGGTTTGGCTGAACAGAATTGGAAATAGGCTAGGTGGGCTCGAGACAGTCGAAATGACTATATTTGTGTTGAGTGAGTTCCGGTGAACAGTAATGGCTTGAACAATATTGGGTTTGGGTTTGGAATGGTGTTTAGGTGGTTTAGGATTTTATCAGTGTCTAATTTGGCCAAACAGAGTTGAAAATGGGCTTTGTTGTGTCAAAACGGTCAAAACGACGATATATATGCTAATTGGGTTTCGGTGAACAGTAATGGGCTAAATGAACAGTGATGGGTTGGCACTATTAATGATGGGTTTGGTTAGCGAATAGTATCGGGTCAGGTTGGAAACAACAACAGGTTTGGGTATTGTTCATCTTGGGTCATGAACAGTACCGGGTTTAGCATAGTGTGTATCAGGTTTTAAAGAAAGCGAATTGGGCCAGAAGTGAATAGTAGATGCTACAGTGATTGGCCCAGCCTGACTGGCTTCATTGCTTTGGGCTTTCATTGTGCAGCCCAAGTCCCGAATGCGTAGTGCCTTCCCTTTCCTTCGGCCAGCATTGTAGTAGCCAAACAAGCCATTTGCTTTGGGGAAAGATCTGATGGTTGTGGTGGTTTCTGAGGGGTGCGAAGGGAATGGATGAGTTCAAGGGGTCAAGAGGGTTCCACTTTTGGGGTCGGTGGTGATCGTGGGCGGTACTATAGATGGTCTGTGATAGAGAATGGCTCTTAGTGAACAACCATGGCACACGATCTATAGGTAGGGTTTTTGGTGGCGACAGGGATGGTTCGAGCATCCTTAGGTCATGGGTATTCTTGGGGTGGGGTGAAAGTGAGGGACCTTGTGGCGAGCTGTCCAAGATGGTGGCCTTCGGCTGAGCAGTGGCACTAGCCGCTGGTGAAGTAGGATATTAAGAAGATCATGGCATGGCTTTGAGAGTGCTCAAGAGGTCCTAGGAGGCTATGTATGAAAGCAATCGAAGAATAGTGAAGCTAAATGATGAAATAAAAAATTAGGAGCTTACTAGGGTTCACGGTAATAGCCGGCGAGGGAAGTAAAGTGGGGTGGGGGCTCTTGGATGCCAATGTGACTCATAGAAGAAGCTTGAGGCTTTTATAGGCAATTTGAGGTGGTTCGGCACAGTGGGCTCTCCAGCCGAGCGGTGGTGTGTGGTTGGCATGATGGGTGCGGGGAGCTTCGGTGGTGTTAGGCAAGCTTTGGCTTGGCTTATCCGGTGCAAAGTCATGGGTCATTAGTGAGTGCTCAGAGGCCTCGATAGTTGAGGTACGACTGGTTGACCTGGTGCTACAGCATGTGATTGTGCGGTGTGAATCACGGTGGAGATTCGCAACAAATTTTATAGGATGGTGAACAGTGCTTAGCGGCCGAGAGGTTTTCACATATGGCTAGAGGAGGCGGCATCCAAGAAAGAGAAACACAAATGGGTGGGAAAGGTGCTAAACTAGGTGAAGATTCAATTGAAATCAAAATTTGGTTAAATTCAAGTCCATTTTGAATTTTGGATAATTTCAACCTACCCCCCTTAAAAAGAATTTCGTCCTCAAGATTCACCCAGGTCAGGGAATGGTTTAGAAAAACAGAACTTGTCACAATTCTAATTCCTTTTCATTAAGTTGTGCCCTTTATTTAGAGTATGAAGTACTTGTTATCATCTGATAGGTCTGTCGCTTCTTGTCCTTTGTTGTTACATCTGGGTTGCATACACTTCTTCTTTATTGGCTATACCCATATATCATCCTTATATATATACCACATAAACAAACTTGAAATACTCCTTTATCACTTTAGGTATACTCATATACTAAATATAAGATACTACAATGTGAACCACATGAAAGAATTGCAAGAGAGTCCATAATTTTAGCGTATTTTACCTTCATATCGCGCATAAAAGGAGTATGTCTAAAAATGTACATACCACCTCTCAAAAAGGAGTATGTCTAAAAATATACATACCACATCTGAAAAATTATTCATACTACCTAGATGATCTTAAATACTGTATACTACATGTACATACTCTTCGTTATGCGAGATACTCTCACTATTTGTGAGATACAATGTAGAGTGTAATTACACCGGATGTAGAAAAGAGGCTACATATGTTAGGAAACTTTTTTTGTGGATTGAATTGCAGGATGGCCCAGGCGGCTGCCGATTTTGGGTGTGAGAAGATGAAATGAGCGCTAGGTCCGGTATTGTTCTAGAGGAGAAAGCTGATGGGGGAAGGGGTATAGAAATGGTGGAGATGAGGCATAGTTTTGATAGACTAGAGGGAGAGATGAACTTAATGTTATGTGTTGTTTTCTTTCTTGTGTTGGTCGTTATCTGCAAGATGTAATGCTGTGAGTGTTGTTGTAATTCAAGTTGTTACTTGCACTGCTTTGTACGATCTATGTCTGTGTAATGCATATCCATGCCTGTTAGAAGACGTTATGGTTTTTTTTGTTTCATGGAGATAAATATGGATGATTGTATTGTGCACCAATGGATGACCAGATCGTACACGACTAAAGTGCAATTTCATTGATGCATTTTTGTGTCCATGAGGCAGCAGACCTATAGTGTCAAATCGCTGTGCAAAGCTGCCTCACTGAGATAGAGATAGGGCGGTTATTATTTCAGGCAAAGGATTGGTATTTTATCATGGATCTTTCACTAAAGATGTTATTAACATGAAATGATGTCATTTTATGTAGCTTGTAGTAATGTTTGGATTTGACGAAAAAAATAGTGGTGTACAAATTAATTTTGAGAGATATCTGATTCATGTGCAAGGTATACTTGAATCTAAATTGTATTTTAAGTGATATAGACATGAAGGTTAATTATTTTTCCTTTAACTTTAATGTTGTTTACATAGGGTGGTGTATTCCAATATTGTCTTTTTGATTGGCAAAAGAATTTGAGAAACACATTCTAATGAGAAGATTGTTATTTACACAAGGTGGCATGGATATGTATTATACAAACATACATCGTATAAAGTAGTGTAGGTAACAACGCAATGCTACCGAAGATAGTATACATGAACTCATGGTGCATTTGGCTGTTTCTTCCTTGGACGGCGTAGGTGATCCTTAGAGACGGTGACCCTGGCAGGGGAGCAACGTGCGTCTCAGAACTCGTAGTGGAGTGCTACATTGAAGGTAGGGCTACGGACAACTCCGTATAGGGGTAAGACGGAGGGCCAAAAATAAAGCTCAGCCAGTTGGTCAAAGAGGGGTCCACATCCTACTCAGATAGTACAGCTGCATAGTACTATTGGAAGGCATGTACCTGGGGAGTCAGAAGTGCGGACGATGGACCTTAGCCTTGATGTCCAAGTTGCTTTGTCTAGACCTACGAGTTTTGTGCATTGCATTAGTGTAGCGCAGCGTAGACATATGTCGTGTTAAGTACGTTACAACATACCAATGTATGTGGTTGTGTGGATGACGATCCACCAGACCAATCGCCACTACAGTGTTGAACGATGTATCCTTGGTACGTCTGGGTGAACAACTCATCACACTCATATAGGCCAGACTGAATGCCATGTGTGAACATGGGAAACTTGTCCTCTGGACGCTGGGGAGAGTCAGAGTCACCATCAAGAGCCAGCCCCCGTCGGCCCAATGAGGATGTTCTGTCCTACGTCTCCCTTTGACGATGGGTATAGTGAGAGATATGTTGTAATTGAGTGCATGTACAAACTAGCAACTGCTATACCGCTAGGCTGAGGCACATGGAGGGTGAGCAATCGTAGATGGGATAACTGCCGAACTGCAACAGACATGTGGAGGTAGGTGCGGAGGGTGTTGGGGTGGAGGTTGCCTTCGGTGTCTGCCTCACTATACGGCAACATCGTTGTGCCAACTACAACTAATGGTCCTCATCCTCGCCATCACGTTGTCGTAGATGGCATGCATGGAGTCTAGGAGGCGACCTATGATGTATCACTTGACATCTTCATAAGTTGCCAAAAGGTGTCCCTTATAGCACCCAACGTCGAGGCATACAACTTCTCGATGCATAGCTTCTTCCTTGCAGCGGCACGATCAAACGTGCAACGCACGCACCGCCATAGCTTCGATAGGCCCATGTCCTTCAGACCTAGATATGTCTATCCCATATGGTCTATCGCGTACGAGACGGTCCCCATAGAATATGAATAGATCTTGAATGTCCGACATGGTGCACCTGAAACTAGTGCGTACGATACTGCAGTATCGAGAATAATTAACTAGAGGGGGTGAATAGGAGGTTATAAAAATTCTTGCCTTCTAAAGCTAATTTATCACGACTTATAGCTAGGCAAGATTTCAGAGAAAAATAAACCTACTCAATTCTAGTATTCTTAAGGCACTACAAGTACTAGACTCAACAAGTATTTTTAGCACAAGCAAAATTAATCAATCACAATTACCACAATACGCTTCTTCACAATACTATTGAAGAGATCACCTCGCAATCTTCTACCAAACTATCTAGGTGCTGGCAAGCATGAAGAGTAACAGATCATAGCTTCGCTTGATGATGATCAAATGCCAAGGATCAATCTAGAGATAAAATGCACTTGATGTGGCTCAACTACCTCAAATGAATGCACAATATGAAATTGAGGTGGGAAGAATGCTCAATGCTCAAGGATATTCAATGAAGTCTCTACATACTGTCCTTGAGCTGGTGATGAGGTATTTATTCTCCCACCAACCAAATATAACCGTTGTATAAAACAATCTTGTAAAATCAGGGAAATCGGTAGAATCGCTGTGTAATCTGCAGAACTACCGCATTGTACTGTAGTGTCGGACCCCGGAGCAACGATTCCTGGATCCTCTGTGTAAATCACACTAGTCCAAGATCAAGCTAGTGCACACAATGGATAACAAAGATTTATATCATGCACAATGACATTTATTCATTAACTAAATATGGACCTGATGGCCGAAGTTTACATCAATGGTTCATAAACCAAAATTAAATATATACAGCGGAAGAAAACCACTAAAGCAACAGCCCATCCTGTCTGCCCACAAGCGAATGACTGTAAGACGTGGCCTACTCGTCGTTATTCTCACTGAAGTTGATGAAGTCCTTATCTGAAAATGGTGAATGAAGTAACATGAGTACATAAAGTACTCTACAAGTTACACCAGGAGGTTTAACAGAGTTCATGCATGCATAAGAGTTGACAATGGAAGGCATAGTAGGTTATTTGTGCGTAAAAGCATAATTGAGGTAAATACAATAAATAGATTCAAAGGCTGAATTTGATACAATAGATAGAAAGAGTAATTTAACTAAATAATATCGTTAGTGCAGGCTCCGACCAAACACTAACCTATTCACAGGTATCCCACCTGGTCCATCTTTTCCAAAAGATCTCATACGGATTCCATCCGTCCAAATGCTTTTTTCATCTCCCATGGATTCCATCCATCTATAGGCCTTTTCAGAAATTATTTTAAAAACCAAAGTCTAATCCATGAAAAACTTTATTAGGCTTGCCCATGACCATGGGCAGGGCTATCCAGGATAGATTATACACTCTGCAGAGGTTATACAGCTTTATCCACAAGATATGATTATCCCATATTGCCACCGGGTAAACACACTTCCTTTGGTGTGTGGCGAGGATATCATGACAAGGCTGTTATAATGTTCCATAGCCAGAATAGTTACGCCACCACTAAGGTTTCACCACAACTTGAATCCACAAGTTGGAGCCCCCTCTTGTGCCATGTGAGACTTCTCGCGGCCTACGTCACGCTCACATTCAGCCTATAGCGAAAACTATGTTTGGAATTTCACAAATTACTTAGACAGGTCTGTCCCATACCAGACTTGTGGTAGTACAATATGGCTTTGCAACAGTAGCTCACAGACCGGTCCTTAACTTGACTTAGGCTCAATCCACATACCCGCTTGTGCCTGACAATCAACATTGTGTCACCGAACAGCAATGCATGCCCGCGCCCACCACCTAACCATTAGCCTAGGTCCAAACCAAGATTTTATTTTTTTCTTTGAAACATTCATATTCCTTCTTGACTCACCGAAGTCAAGAATAGATTTTAGAAACTCATCATTTTCCAGTGCAACAAATATTCCTACTTAAATCATTTTAAGCATAGCTAAGCAATTCTATAAAATTTTTAGTCAATACTATTGTACAGTGTACTAACTAGGTTTTCATGTAAGTGACAAGGCATAAGGAAGTTCAATATCAAATCTGGCCATACACAATGGATCTGAGTATAACTAGAATTTAAATCGAATTTAAACTAGATTTGAATAAAAGTACACATGCACAATAATTTAAAATCAATATAAATAATTTAAATTACTGGGAGCAACATGATCAAAGGTGTAACTTGCCTTGCTTCGAAGTTTGTTGAGATTCGTTGAAGTTATACTCTCTGGATTAGTCGTAGTCTACACGCGAAATGCTAGAACAAAATAAACTCAAATAAAATTCTAATAAAATACAAAAATTATAAAATATATACTGGGAGATAGAATATAAATTTAGATGAATTTAGGATTTTGAATCACTAGATTCAGAGTTCGGACGAAGGAACGAGTCGTCGGAAGATCGGTTGGAAAGGAAAGCCAACCGAAAGAATAGTCTTCCAAATCTTCTTCTTGGCTGGGTTTCTGGTTTTCTAGAATGCAAAATGAGTGGGGAATGAGGTGAGGAGGCTGGGGTTCAATTTATAGGTGGAGAGGAGCAAGGGAATGGCCGGAATTGAATGTCGAAATAACAGCCGAATTGAATGAAATGTCGGTTTCAACTTTGCATGCAAGAAACTAAAATTTTGATGGATAAAAACTGAAAGGAATTGATGCTTGGCAATGACTAAAGGTGTTATTGCTGCATGCAAATTAATTTCGTAAAAGGGAATTGATTTTTCTTGCATACATACATTGCTCACGGTGGCTTTAGTTGAAAAACAGACTGTTTGCTGGTCGGATGCGTGAAGCTGAACAACGAAGGAGGGAAGAATAAATATTAGGATAAAAGAGAATAGTCAAACACCCGAAAAGGAAAATATCTATGGCATTGGATGAGGTGAGAACTATTAGCTGAGCGTGCTTAAATAAAAGAAGATCTCGGCCTGGGGAGAGTCTCTTTATTTTGTTTTGAAAGAGAGAAATGCCAGAATAATGTTTGGACTCAAAGAAAAATAGAACAAATATTTTTATGAAGGTGCGCGCGGCCTTGGTGAAGCTCGGGGTGGTGGCGGCACGGCTCGAGGATGCCCGAAGCTTATCCAATTGCTCGCCGGAGCTTTGTCGGCGCAGCAAGGGGGAGGCGCACGGTGCGACGGCTTCTTGGGCGAAGGGAGAGGAAATTGAAGGAGGGGAAGTGGCCGGTGAGGTGTGGGAAACCTCGGGGAGGGGTTAAATAGGTGAAGGGCGTAGTAACGACCGCGCGATTACTCGCCGGAGTTGTAACGGCTCTGCAAGCAATTGAGTAAATTGGTGGGGTAATGCAGGAGGAAATGGCAGGTTTGATGGCGGCGGGGAATGAGGGTTTGAATGCACGAACGCACGGGAGGGAAGGCGGTCAGTAATCCGAAGTTTAAAAACTTCGGTTACTGCGTTAATGGCGGCGGCAATGGCGCGGGAGAGAAGGAGGCGGGAAGGAAGACGGTCCCAACAGGTGGGCCCCACCTGTCGATGAAAGAGAGAAGGGGAAAGAAGGGAGGCGGTGGTTCGGATTTGTGACGTGTGGCAAAAGGGGAACGAGTGGGCCGTTGGATGTTAAGCGAAGGGGTAAGTGAAGAGGTGCGGCCAAGATTCCATCCGGCAAATAAGATTCAATCTGCACCGTTCGAGTGAGGGTCGAAGAGGTAAGTGCCTGTGGGCGGCGGGGATGTAATCTGGCAACATCGGATGGCTCTGATTTAAGCCACGCGTCGGCTAGAGGGGAGGGAAAGGCGGGCGAATGGTAAGTGGGGACAGGTGGACGAGATTAGCTCAGGAGGGAGGAGGGCGGTCCGATGCTTGACACTTGTCGGCCAGAGAGGAGGGGAAGGCGGGGGAGACGGTCAAGTAAGATCGGATGGTTGGGATGAGGCCCGGCGGCGAGGAAGGCTCCGATGGACGACACTTGTCAGCCCGAGGAGGGTTTAGGACTTTAATTTCTTTTTGATTTTCAGAAATACTTAAGAGGCTTTAAAATACTCAGAAAAATAAAAAATAAATTTCAAAAATTCCAGAAAAAATCATAGAATCCTCTGGAATTTTTTTAGAATTAATAAAAATATTTTTAACTTATAATGGCCTTTAGTTTTTATAAAAACATAAATTGACTTTAAAAAAAAGAGTTTTTACTTATAGAAAATTCTGAAAAATTGTTGTAATTTCAGAAAGACTTAGGGAAAATTTAATGAACTTATTTTGGAATTTGGTTTTCATAATAAAATATTGTTTAACCTTGAAATTAAAATTTTAAATCCACAAAAACACAAAAGGCCCAACTACAAGCCAAAAGAGTTCAAATAAATTTGAATTAGTTTTCATACATAAATCCAAAATACCCTTATTGAATAATATTTTATTTTATTTACTTAAATTTCTTTTCACAATAAAAACCCATTTTTAAAAGCAAAAAATTATGAAATTAATTTTTTTTAATTTAAGTAACCAAAAGTAAATGTTTTTATTTTAAATTAAAGTAATTTTTTCTTAATTTTTGAAATAAACAGCTGGGCTGTTACATGTAGCAAGTAGTAGCAACTATGTCAGAATATCAAAACTAGCTATTTTGAAAGTCGGCGTGATACTACTACTATTGAAATCACTGTAGTTCTGATGATCGGTAGTTCCGATTTATGGTGCGGTACTTTCGATTGCTTTGAGACCAAAAGTTGGTCCTCTCTAGAAAAAACATACTGTTCAAATTTTTGGTACTTCCGAGGTCTGGTAGTTCTGTTTTGGAGTGCAGTGATACTACTTTGTGGTAGTTTCGCCATTCATTTGCCAGTACTACTGATATCAAAGAGCTTAAGTGTTCAAGTGGGTGCTCTCTGAAAAAAATGTATCGCTCAAAGTACTAGTGCTTCTGAGTTTTGGTAGTACAGTTATATACATGCCGGTACCTCCAGAGTCTGATAGTTCAACTAGACACACTCCGGTACTTTCGATTTTTCTTACAGAGAATAGTTGGCTTTCAAATTTAATTCTAAGTGCATGCATGATTCTAAATTAATATAAATGACATAAGAACATGTTTTCACGTTACTTTCTATGATCGCTCCTAATAGTACAACAATTAACCTATAATATGGTTTTTCAACCTTTCTGCCAAGACCGGTAAAAACAAAAGGGATTCTAGGCTATTTGTACCTTTATTTTGAACCATCTTGATCCTCATGTTGACTTTTAGCATACATTTCTAATTTGTCACATTCATCATTAGGGATTGAACCTATGTGATACTTAGCGAACATATTAGTCTCATATTCACATATTGTCATTAATTACCAAAATTATTTTTAGGGACGTAGATGCTTTCAATCTCCCTATTTTTGGTAATTGATGACAACACCAATATTATTTGAGAATAATTTAGTTTTGAATATACCACTAGTTTGAGAACAAGTTGTATATTCTTTTGTGACTTTGAAAAAACAATTAATTCTTGCAATGTACTTAGATGAGGTTAAAGAATTAGTTGCTTTCTAAAGTCAATTTAGGAGAACTCACCCTAAATGTGTGCATATAGGTGATAAGATGTATTGTAAGCACATGTTAAGAGAAAATTTTGGTAGAGCTTCCTCTGTTTGTTGAACTCCGAGGGAATAGACAATTGCAATAATACAAGTTATATAATTAAAGAGCATAAGTTGCACTTGATGTTCAACTTCAAATCATATAATAACCACAAATTCAAGATCAACAAAATTATAGCAAGATACTTAATAGAAATGTTACATGGTTCATTACACCATAACAATATTATAAAATATTAAAAGGAAAACTTGGCATCTCCTCCTTTGGTCTTTCATCCTTCTTTCTTTCAATGTTCTTCATTTGTTCTTTCCTTTCTTTCTTTCTCCCCATTTGGCATCAAAGTACAAAAAAGGTTAGTCTTGTGACCCTTGATGAGACAAGTTATGACGGCGACGACGTCCAAAACGAATAGGAGAGGGAGGGCGAGTGACTGCCTGCTCAAGGGAGGCACACAGTCCCTGATGGTGGAAACTGTGGCGGCCAGAGAGGTGACTTGTCCTTCAATTCTAAGGACTGTGGAGTAGACCTGAGAAAGAGTGACCTCTTCCTCTCCTTGATGCTTTGTTGTAGTCTCTTCTAGTTGAGCTCTAGGATGAGGAGATGCAGGAATAGGAGGACCTTCTTTGGGCTTGTATGGCTTGTGAACTAAGCCTAGACCGCCTCGGTACCTGGTCTTCATGATGATCAAAGCTATAATGTAAGAGGCATAATTGATCCTTTTGACTCTGTCTTTTTTGGAGGAGGGTATCTCTTTAATAATAAGATCAATCACATCAAACCTTCGATCAGTCATTACATAATTTATCAAGTTCCACGCATCCATGAATAGCATCAAAATTCCCACACTTGGGAAGAATAGTGTAGTTGATGATCCTGTTCACAAGACTTCGAATAGAAAGGAGGCCGAGAAGCTTGTCTGACACATCTGACATTTTGGTCATAGTACTCAGTGCATGTGGCAAGCTAAAGAGCGAGTCTATCATATACCGTCTCAAAAGCATTGGACTTAGTATGAAGAGCTTGCTCAAATTCACGCCTATTGGAGTCCAAGTAATGGTATCCAGTAATCCAAGATATATATTTATAATTTGTAGAAATATATAGTACAGCATAGAATTGTCTTATGATCTCCTCAATGTAATCAGATTTTAATGTTACAAGGTGATGGATACCTGCTCGCTGAAATAGACGAAAGGTGCCATCATACTTCTCAATTTGAGCTAGGTGGTCTCAATCCACATATTGTGATCAGCAAACAGTTTGGAAGGGCCATATATTTGCTCATACACCTGCTCTTGGAATGTTGTGTGGAATCTGGGATTTTGGCTATTTCTGGGAAGCACAAATTGACTTCTATGTCTCATAATAGCGTAATCATCGTTGAAGATGGTTCTGAGATCAATCTGTTGTTCCTCAGGCTCAGGAATTTATTCGTCTAAAGACTCATGAGTTGGACTTTCTTGCTGCCCAGTTTCAGTTTTAGAGTCAGAGGCTATTGCTTTTCCTCTGTCCTCTCTCCCCTTCTGTGTAGGTTCTTCTTGAGCAGTTGGTGGCATCTGGATTGAGGGTGAAGCCGAAACGGCGTGAGACCCTTGTTGAGAAGAAGCTTGTCCAGATGAGTTATCGTTCTTGGCATAAACTTTTCGTGCAACATATCTAGTCCTCGGCATCTTCAAAAATGAAGAAATGATATCAAGGATAAGTTATGGATCAAAGAAATTTGGTTTGAAATGAATGAAATAACACTGCTGTTTTATCAGGCAAATCGAAAGTACTGACGTTCAAAGTGTGGTAGTATTGGGATGCAGTAGTACCATGTTTGTTGAGCGGTAGTTCCGTTTTCTATGATATTTTCTAAGGCAGACATTATAGAAATTTAAATGGTATTTTTCTTAGATTGAATCCATGAAATAGATGAGTAGATATCATAGACCACTAAATATAGTCATTTGCCTAAGAAAACAACTTTAAATCATTCGCATTTCAAATCAAAATCTAACATCGACCTAGGATTCTTAGAATCAATATGAAATGAGAGTTTTGATCCCATTTACCTTGTGGATTGAAGGAGTGGAACCCTTTGGATGCGTAAGGTCACCAAGAAGCGAAGAAATCCCCACGAGATTTGGAGATCAAGGAGTGGATTTGGGTGGTTTCTTGAGGAGAGAGAGAGAGAAAAGCAGAGGCGTTCGATTGAGTGGAGGCACTGGACGGAGAAAGAGAGAGAAAGAGATAAAAACGCTCAGGTCCCGGAGTTAATGCGCAAACCAACTAAAATCAGTAGTTCTATAGTTAACACTCTGGTATTTTCAAAAATCAAAAGTACCGTTATTATAATATCGGTCGTACCAGAAGTCGGTAGTACCGCACAATACACAACAGTAGTTCAAAATTTTCTAGAACTTTTCAGGGCAGAATAAGAGAATTTTCTGCAAATGATCCCTAGTTTTACACTCAAAAGAGAATTATTCATGCTCATTATGCATTATTAAGACTAGGAGAAGCCTATAAACATAGCTTTTATGAATATAGAGGATTTTAGCAAAAAAAATTAAAAATAACCTTCAAAAATACCTCAAATAACACCAAATAGACAAGAAATATGAGGTAAGTTTTGAAGCAACATTTGAGTAGTCTATAACATTTAATTCATTCCTCAATTTGCAAAAATGGGTTTCATCAATGGTTTAGTGAAAATATCCGCTAGATGTTCTTCGGTCCGGATGTGGCTAATTAAAACATCTCTCTTGTTCACATGATCTCTCAAAAAATGGTCGCGTATATCACATGACCACTAACAAATTGCCACTGGGCCTCTTCACAATCTTCTTGAAAAGGTCACATCGCAATCTTCCATCAAACCGTTTAGGTGCCGGGAAGCACCATGAGTAACAAATCATAGGTTCGCTTGACGATGATCATGTACGTAGGATCAATCTAGAGGTGAAATACACTTGATGTGACTCGACTACCTCAAATGAATACATAATATGAAATTGAGGTGTGGGAAGAATGCTCAATGTTCAAGGATGTTCAATGAAGTCTCTACACACAATCCTTGAGCTGGTGAGGGAGTATTTATACTCCCACCAACCAAATATAGCCATTGCATTGAACAATCCTGAAAAATTAAGGAAATCGATAGTACCACTGTGTAATTTGCGGAACTACTGTATTGCACTGCACAAGTAGTAACAGCTATGTCATAGCGTTAGAACTAGCTGTTTTGAAAGTCGGCGTGGTACTACCACCGTTGAAATCGTGGTAGTTCTGATGATCGGTAGTTCCTATTTATGGTGTGGTACTTTCGATTGCTTTGAGACAAAAAGTTGGTTCTCTCTGGAAAAAACATACCACCAAAATTTTCGGTATTTTCGTGGTCCGGTAGTACAATTTTAGAGTGCAGCCATACCGCTTTGTACTAGTTCCTCCGAAGTATCGGTGCTTCCGAGTTCTGGTAGTACCACTATGTACACGCTAATACTTTCGGAGTCCAGTTGTTCAGCTAAACACACTCCGGTACTTTTGATTTTCCTGACAGAGCACAGTTGGCTTTCAATTTAATTCTAAGTGCATGCATGATCCTAAATTAATCCAAATTGCACAAGAACATGTTTTCAAGTTACTTTCTATGATCTCTTTAAATAGTATGGTAATTAACATATAATTTGATCTTCCAACCTTTCGCCTAAGACCGGTAAAAACAAACGGGATCATAAACTACTTATACCTTTGTCTTGAACCATCTTGATCCTCATGTTGACTTTTAGCATACATTTCTAATTTGTCACGTTTATCATTAGGGACTGAACTTATGTGATACTCAGTAAACATATTAGTCCTATATTCATATATTATCATTAATTACCAAAACTATTTTTAAGGGCCTAGATGCTTTCAGAAACCCAATTAATACATGACACGCACCGATCGTATCATGGAACAACTCGTACTATGCATGAAATTATTTATTTAATAACTACTTATTAATGCTAAACTTTACTTTACCGACTATTTACTAATATGCCGCGACTCATATTTAATCATAGGGTTGAACTACCTTTCGGACATGAGGGATTAGACTATAGATGAGGGAGAAGAAACTTGGGAGAGATACTAGATTAATTCATCTTCATTGGTTGATAAAATGAGATACACTCACATATTTATATAGATTGGATAGCTTGATTCCTAAGGAACTTATCTATAATATTATGGAAATAGATTATCCTAACCAATTTAATCTTATCTATAAGGAAACTAATCCAACCAAATTGAGAAAACTAATCCACCCAAATCGGTGGCTGTGCATGAACAGCAACCGCGCGCTGTCTGTTCACGTGAACGATACCTTTGCACATGACAACTTTGCCCTTCCTTTGTGCCAACTCGTCCTCGAGCTGTGATGGTGGCCATAGAGCAACCCTTAGAAGCCCCACTAAGATGAGCGGCTACGACGTCTTGCGCCAGTGCATACTAGGTAGTCGATAGCGGCTGATAGCAAAGACAGAGGAATCTTAACGTTGTTCAACATTGATGAAGACTCCACCGATGAAGATAACGAGCATAGGGTAGTGCTTTTGCCCTTTCCACCACCAGATGTAATGAATGGGTGAGGGATGCGATGATGTTGTGACCTCCCACATGTCACCCCCCATGTTCCACACCTCCAAGGCATGGCAATGGTCGGCGGTGTGGAGAACACAACCGCGATATAGCGGCAACGTTCTTCCTTGGCAAAAGCATCATGTCCAGCGATGGCGTCGACACTGGAGACAAAGGCCACGGTGCATTCATCGCAGCATCATGTCTTGCCTCCTCCTCGATTGTTGCACTTATCTGCTACAACCTTATGAGGATTTGGTCACATGAGCCCTTACGGACTTGATATCTTCAGCAACAAAAGCTATGAAGGATCGACGACTTTGATACCAAATGTAATGATCCTTAAGTTGTTATGCGCTTACTTTCATGAGGGTAGACACCGCCAAGAGAATGGCTGGGCCGACGCCTCTAAGACCAAAGCTGTGTGCCCTTCTTTCCTTGTGCGACCTTGAATGAGGTCCACCTACAGGCATGCCGACCAAGTCAATAAGATGGTACAGCAAAATAAATCGATTTCTAATTTATTTTTTAGTCAGAAATAGAGAAATTAGCCAAGGTGTAAAAAGGCTTTGTTTCTTTTCAATGTTGTTTTTGTTTATTTGCACCTAAGCGTGCATGTTGGGTTAGGCACGGGCCCTGTCATCAACAAGGATATCCTGGGACTGCAACCATGGCCATCACCTAGTAGCTCGAGGACAAGCTATATGTCTGGGACAGGTGTAATGTCATGGGTGTAGGCCCTAGGCCCAACCGGTTTATTACTAGAAAGTTAGTGATTAGTTTCTATTTGTTAGGGATATGATTAAGATTAGATTCTATTTGTTAGGGGGAGCCCATCTATATAAGGAGGGCAATTACATACTATTGGAAGCTAAGGAAAGAACAAAGTTCATCCAAGTCTTAGTCTAGTCTCTCCCCTAGCACGCTGTCGCCGCCCAGCCATTTTCTTAGTGGTGTTTACCCGTAAGAAAGCAAGCGCATAATAACTTGGTATCACGTGAACCTGGCTCTGATACTAAATATAATGATCCTTAGATCATTACAGGGTAAACAACGTTAGGAGAACGACCCAAGCGTCGGCTTGATTGGACAAGAAATTAGACTATAGATGAAGGAGAAGAAACATGGGAGAGATACTAGATTAATTCAACTTCATTGCTTGATAAAATAAGATACACTCTGTTCTTATATAGATTGGATGGCTTGACCTAATATTATAGAAATAGATTATCCTAACCAATTTAATCTTATCTATAAAGAAACTAATCCAACCAAATGAAGAAACTAATCTAACCAAGTCTCACGCATTGTTCATGTGAACAATACCTTTGCACATGACAGAATGGCAAGCCAAGGAGGTTTGACCCTATTTCCTACTGTTCCTCTATCAGAAACTTTTTTATTTCTTGGGGCCAACTTATGCACGTGTGCAGGAATTACTGTTACGCGCACGAACAGTGCACGTGAACTGTACTTCCTGCACATAACGTCTTAGGTATGCATTAAACTTCGAACGAGACATGAATTGTTGCTGTTAATTTTCTCTTTGAATGGCAAAAGCGGGACCACTTCCTGATTGCATGTTTCTGCTACAGAGTAGGCTTGATATATAGTTCATAGGTACATTTTATTTTATAAATCAATTGTTATATTGTTTTTTTCATACGTTTCTCTAGGTCATATGTAGACAAAAGTTTCACTCGCCTTGATGCATTTCTTAAGTGGGTAAGAACTTCTTTGTCTTATATTTCTCCCATAAGTCCCATGTCCTCTTTTGGAAGTGACAGGTCTATAGCTATTTACATCGTTCTGCTTATGAATTATGAAGTTTGGGTGATATGAGTGTTGTACTATTGTTTAACGTTGGTCTCTGGCTTTTTGCTAATCGGTCCCTGGTGTTTGTGCTGGTTGCCTTGTTATGTTGCTTACAATATACTCAAAATGATTTTTTTTGGTAGGTTTGGTCATGTGTATCACAACCTCCAGACCCGGTTAACAAAGACATTGACCCATGCATTTCTTGATCTTCATAAATCATTGACACAACATTATGGTGCTGTTCAAGGGATATCTGCTAATCTGCATTGGGGCCCAGCACGGTAGGTCCTGTTCAATCTTCACTTGTTTTAAATTTCGTTGAAATATTGGCTGACAACTTTTCTTGCTTACCAGATTAGACTTCTGCTTTTGCCCAACCTTGAGGCATATATGCAACTTTTGGAACCAGAATTGCAACATGAAAAGCAGAAAAATGAGATGAAAAGAAAGGAAGCATGGCGTGTTTATGGTGTCCTTCCGGTTAGTCTCATAGTTTGCATCCAATATATTATCTTTTGGTGCAGCAACCCTATGGCTAATTAGGTTGCTTACTAGTGGATCCATTTTGCAGTGTGCTGCAGGCAACTGCTTGTACGTTCAGCTCAAGATGTTTCCCGGTTTGCTTTCTCCGTCAACACGGCCTCCTTTAGGGAGCAATAAAAGGGTCATAACTAACAACCCAAGTAAGTGCTGCTTACCATAGGCATGTCGGCACACACTAAAAAACAAATAAAAGTGGCCATCAGTTATGCAATGTAGTTTTCAACGCCTGCAGTTGATGTCCAATTTCATCTTGGACGCATAGTAATGCGAAAAGTTGAAATCACTAAAAATGTGAAAGGGTATGTTCTTCTGCAAATTTCAGATAAACTGAAGTCTAGTACAGATCTCTCTGCACCCCAGCCACCTCTGAAGAAGATGGCAACAGGTGGACAGACGAATTCCATGGCTTCAGCTCCCATGCCACTTGGCACTATCCGTCGAGTTAGTTGGCTCACTAATTAACTACTACTAACTAATTTTCTAGGCAGTTAAGTTTATACATCTACATCTATTGCAGGCGAGATCGATCTTCTTTACAGAAATAAGTCTATTTGATCCCAAATTCTTGTAAAAGTATAAGTTTCAATCTGCAACTGCAAAATTGAATATTTGTCCCTCTTTAACTGTCAATACCATTTATTAGGCCAGTAATACTTGTCTTTAATATTCTGAAACATCTTAGTACTACCTAGATGAATTAAATATAAGATTCACGAGTTTTCTTAAGCAACAATTCCTTAAACTTCTTATTTGGTAGACACAAATGCTCCTTATTATTTGGGAGCAGAGTTTGGTTTAAGTGGAATAGAATGATCACATGTCCTTTTCGGTGGGAGTTCTGTTGGTTCAGAAAAAAAATACTACTTGGTACCTTTTCAGGAGATCTTCCACTTCTGATGGCACGATCTCTACTTGACCATCAGCTTTTTCACATGGCTGACGCAATCAGTGGCAAAAGTAACAGTAGTAAACGGTGAAAACCCCGAACAGTAAAATGGAAACGGTGGACATCCCAGCCGTTGATGAATATCGTCGTCTCAGCGTCCAATCTTCTTAATGCATTACTTGCTCTGAAACTGAAATGAACTCAGGTTTTGACAGGCCCCAAGCAACTAGCACCGGCGCCGTCGCCAACGATACGAGGAATCCAGTCTCACGAATCAATCAGATCGGGACGGGAACCCCGACCTCAACCGAAACTGGGCAAGAGAGGGCGGCCCGCCGCCGGGGAGCTCTGGTGGTTGGGGCTTGCTGCCCCCTGAGTCGCCTGAGAGGAGCGGCTCAGGAGGCCCTCTGGTCATTCCAGAGGCAGGATTTGTTAACTTGGTTTAGCTAAAATTTAAATATGAGAAAATTGGATCTTGACAAGAGTCTGTAATGAACATTAAGCTACCACTATTAAAAACCACACAACATGGTACTGATCTGTTCCAAAATATCTGACAAAACTCAGCAAACAAAACTTCAAACCTCAGTTCCAGTCAGGAACTGCACATCTACAAAAACATTACATGGCAAGTGAAAAGGGTAAAGATTAGCCTTATTTGCGCTTTCAGAAGTGGCCCAAGCGCTCTTGGGTTCAGTCATTCTCCAATCTTGCGATGTACTTATCGTAGAACTTGCCTGCCTTCTCGAGCTCACCAAGCTCCGTGTAGCAGTCTGTTATTGCTCCGTACGCTTCAGTGACACCCGAATCCTCTCCGGTCATCTTGGAGATGTTGAGCACCATGGAGTGGTATTTTATTGCTTCCTTATACTTTCCTTGTCTTTGCACCGATGCTCCTGAAGAATGCAAAGCAACTTTGTTACTTTGGTTTGGCAAAAACAGAACAGAATGTTTTCAGTTAGCATTTTTCAGGTGACAAACTGACATCTTTCCACTGTTTTTACATGATTTCAATTTGCTACTAAACATGACAAGAAAAATTTTTCTTCATTATCATGATTCAACTTCCATTACCATGTTGAGTATTTAGACAAAATTCAGGGGAAGCAATTCTGTGGGGCTCTCCACACAATGAAGGTGCATTCAGATTTAAATGTGCATGGAAGTAAACCATAAATGGAATTTATGTCAAACAAAGAACAAACCTAATCCTCGTGCTGCCTTCTTCTCTTCAAGATGATCACCCAAAGATTGTGCAAGATCAAGAGCCGCCTTAAACTCAGGAAATGCCTTATCAGGGGCTTGGTTTCTCAGGTAGTTCTTCCCAGTCCTCAAATATGCAATTAGGGCGCTGTTTCTGAGGATCAACAATTACTTCTGATTCTGGTATCTTGCTACCAACTGGTGCATAGCTCAAAGCAGGAGCATAAGATCCAATCTTGGCTTGTCTTCTCAGTGCGGCATTTATCTGACGTAGTTGATCATTCAGCCGTTAAAGCTCCTCTCCTTTGTCTTGCAAGGAGCCCTACAGGATTTCTGAATTGTTCAACATAAAGTATCTTGCATAATCACGGGAAGGAAGCAATACATATGACAAAACATACAGAAAAATCAACTTAAGTGGAAAGTAGTATGAACAACAAACCAACTCATTCTTTTTTATATATAAAAAAGAACAGGAACGAAGATGGCCATCACAAAAGAAAGTGTATTGGTGCAAATAGTTGCAGAGGCCAAAGAAAACTGCACCATGCATGAATAATGTGAAAGAATTCAGTTCTATCAGACCAGGTACACAAACTTCTTGATATAACAGATCACAAATTATAGAATAAGTGAAAAAAGAGAGGATATTTGGATGTGTATAAATGATAACAATATTGATGAGGGGGTGGCCCGATCTTCCGATGAGAAGAATAAATTCGATTTGATATGACGTTGACGAAGAGGCTACTTGACCGAGACGACCAAGTCTGTCCTGCAATCGCTACACCACACCCTAGTCGCTATCAACCATGCCAAGAACGCGGTTGACCTGAACACGAGGTTCAATTCCTGCAAGCAATCGAAGAACAAGCAAGAACAAGTGAAAGAGCAATCTTATTGCAAATATAACTGAGAAACACAAAGGGGTTGAGGCCTGCAATCGCAGTTGTTGGTCTAGTCGACACAAGAACACACGACGAAGTTTCACGGTGGAAAACTAATCTAAACAAGCCTGAGTTACATGGCCAAATGAGCCTCTATTTATAGGGGCACGCAGGCCCTTACTTATGGAATGTTCTTAACACATGGAAAGTAATCAAATAATAGCAAACTCTATCTCTGTTTCCAAAATCGAAGATTGTTTTGTGGATTGCGTCGCGCACAAAAGGAATTTTGTGATGAGGCCAGATCCGTTGGAAAGGGGACGGAATAAGCTTTCCATGCTGTACTCACACATTCCATTTGGACTCTTCATGCGAAATCTATGAGCATTTAAATTTAGACCTGTCAGGCTGAGTCAGCGTCGCCTTGTTTTGATGATTGTGGTGCGCACAAAAGGAATTTCATAGTGGGGCTAGATCCATTGGAAAGTTGACGAATTCTTGTTTCTATGCTGTACTTGCACACCTCAATTGGATTTTGTACGCAAAAGTTATGCTCATTTGAAGTCAGACCTATCAGGCTGACTCCGAATTGACCTGGAGGCCGAATTGGATTCCATGTTGTGTCCCACTAGAGTTGTTCCTTGAGCTGGCACCAAAGTGATGTGGTGACTCTTGTACTTTGCTGCACATGCTTCTCTCCATTTTGTACTCCTTGTGCTTCATCAGCTCCTAAGTTCCTGAGTAAAAGAACATTACGTGCATCAGGTAGCAATCTCTTCTCCATTAAACAGTTATGCATTTCTAGGAAAGAATTGATCCTCCCTCTCTTGTAATTGGCCCTTGTATTGCTTCAAGTTGAGAAGTCTTATTTGTATCCACAAGTGTGATGTCCTCATCATCCTCCCTCTCTTGAATTGGAGTCGTCCTCAACTCGAGCTCATTTTCTTCTCCCAAGTAAGGTTTCAAGTCTGAAATGTTAAATGTGGGACTAACCCCAAACTCTGTAGGCAGATCAAGCTTATAGGCATTATCATTAATCTTTTCTAATACTTTGAATGGACCGTCTGCTCTAGGCATAAGTTTTGACTTTCTCAATTCAGGGAATCTTTCTTTTCTTAAATGCAGCCAAACAAGATCACCAGGTGCAAATATAATTTCTTTTTTACCTTGACTTCCTGAAATTCGATACTTCTCATTCATGCGTTCAATGTTCTCTTTAGCTGTCTCATGCATTTTAACAATAAATTTAGCACGTACCTTTGCATCAAAATTTACCCTTTCCGAGGTAGGTAGAGGTAGTAGATCAATTGGAGCACGTGGAGCAAAACCATATACAATTTGAAAGGGGCTCATCTTTGTGGTTGAATGCAATGACCGATTGTAGGCAAACTCCATATGAGGTAGACATTCTTCCTACATCTTCAAGTTCTTCTTCAAAACAGCCCTCAACATTGTTGACAAGGTACGGTTGACGACTTCAGTTTGTCCATCAGTTTGGGGATGACAAGTAGTTGAAAACAGTAGCTTTGTCCCAAGTTTTCCCCAAAGTGTCCTCCAAAAGTGACTCAAAAACTTCGCATCATGGTCTGACACAATTGTGTTTGGCACACCATGTAGACGAACAATTTTCCTGAAAAATAAATCAGCAACATATGTAGCATCATCGCTCTTATGACAAGGAATAAAATGTGCCATCTTAGAAAACCTATCTACTACAACAAAAATAATATCCCTCCTCCTAATACAAAATCCATTGAAATATCCTCCCAAGGAACACTAGAAACAGGAAGAGGCATGTATAAACCATGTGGATTCAGTCGTGACTTAGCTTTTTGGCACGTAGTGCATCGCGAAACGTAGCGCTCGACGTCGCGCCTCATCCTTGGCCAATAGAAATGTTCAGCGAGGATGTCCTCCGTCTTCTTGATGCCAAAGTGTCCCATTAATCCTCCTCCATGTGCCTCCTGTAACAATAAAAGACATACAGAGCTAGCTGGAATGCATAGCTTGTTAGCTCTAAATAAAAATCCATCATTGAAAACAAATTTATTCCAGCTTCTGCCATCTTTGCAATTGGACATGGCATCTTTAAACTCATTATCAGAATCATATAACTCTTTTACTGTCTCTAGGCCAAAAATTCTACCATTAAGTTGAGACAATAAAGTATACCGACGAGACAAGGTATCAGCAATCACATTTTCCTTCCCTTTCTTGTGTTTTATGACATAAGGAAATGATTCTATGAATTCAACCCAATGAGCATGTCTTCTATTCAGTTTAGCTTGACTTATAATGTGTTTCAACGATTCATGATCGGAATGAATAACAAACTCTTTAGGCCATAAATAATGTTGCCAAGTTTCAAATGCACGAACAAGATCATATAATTCTTTATCATAAGTTGAATAATTAAGACTTGGCCCATTCAATTTCTCACTAAAGTAAGCAACAGGTTTACCTTCTTGAAGTAACACACCACCAATTCCAATTCCACTAGCATCGCACTCAAGTACAAAAGTCTTACCGAAATCAGGAAGTTGGAGTAATGGCGCATTTGTGAGCTTTTCTTTGAGAAGGTTGAAAGCTTCTTCTTGTGCTTGTCCCCATTTGAAAGGGACACCTTTTTCACAATTCATTAAGTGGTGCGTTGATGGTGCTGAAATCTTTCACAAAGCGTGGATAAAATCCTGCAAGTCCATGAAAGCTCCGCACTTGTGTGACCGTTTGTGGTGTCGACCAACTCTTTATCGCTTCAATCTTGACTTCATCTACCTCAATTCCCTGTGAAGTAACAACATAGCCTAGGAAACAAACTCGATTGGTGCAAAAGGTGCACTTTTCGAGGTTACCAAACAAACGTGCATATCTCAAAGCAATAAAGACAGCACGTAAGTGTTCAAGATGTTCATCAAGTGACTGGCTGTAAATTAATATATCATCAAAATATACCACCACAAATTTACCAATGAAAGCACGTAAAACTTCGTTCATTAATCTCATGAAAGTGCTAGGTGCATTAGTTAAACCAAAAGGCATCACTAACCACTCATATAATCCGAACTTAGTTTTAAAAGCAGTTTTCCATTCATCTCCAAGTTTCATTCTAATTTGGCGGTATCCACTACGCAAGTCAACTTTAGAGAAAACAATAGAGCCACTCAATTCATCAAGCATATCATCCAACCTAGGAATAGGATGACGATATCTAACAGTGATATTATTAATTGCTCTACAGTCAACACACATTCGCCAAGATCCATCTTTTTTGGAACTAAAATTACAGGGACAGCACATGGACTAAGGCTTTCACGTACGTACCCTTTGTCAAGCAAGTCTTACACTTGACGTTGAATTTTCTTAGTCTCCTCTGGATTAGTCCTATATGGTGCACGGTTTGGCAAGGAAGCTCTTGGGATCAAGTCAATTTGATGCTCAATACCTCTCAAAGGTGGCAACCCTGGGGGTATTTCGGATAGGAACACATCTTTAAACTCCTGCAAAAGGTTAGTGACAACAGGAGACAAAGATGCAGGCAAATCCTTAAATGAAAAGAAAGCATCTTTGCAAAGTAAGGCATAGCAAACCGAATTTTCTGCTTCCAAGTTATTGAAATCAGATTTAGTAGCTAATAGAACAGCACCTTTCAATTTAATTTCATTCTTTCTAGCATTTGATTCTTTGGCTTCTTTCTTTTTAGGTGGAAAGCATTCTTTAGCTACTGTATGATTCTCACTTTTTGTATTCTCCTTTTTCTCACGTTCAGATCGTTCAATTTCATCTTTAACAATCACTTCAGGAGACATTGGATGTAAAACAATTTTCTTGCCCTTATGCATGAGAGTATATTGATTAGTTCTATCATGATGAGTGGAATTCTTATCAAACTGCCAAGGCCTACCTAAAAGCAAGGAGCATGCTTACATAGGAACGACATCGCAATCAACATAATCATGATATGAACCAAGTGAAAATGGTACTCTCACAGTTTTGATTACCTTCAACTTACCACATGAGTTGAACCACTGAATGTAGTAGGGTCGTGGGTGAGGATTTGTGGTTAAGTGAAGCTTCTCGACCATCTCCAAACTAGCCAAGTTGTTGCAACTTCCTCCATCGATGATGACACGACACGAACGATCCTTGATGACAAACTTGGTTTGAAACAAATTATGCCGTTGGTCTTTTTCGACACTCTCCATTTGTGCACTAAGAACACGCTTCACTATAAGGCTCGTGTACTTATTTGAAGCTTCAGCACTCAAGTGTTCTTCTTGTTCATCACTAGTATCAGTCTCATCACCTGCATGGTCATTTGCAATATACATATATTCTTCATCAATGTCACTAGCTGAAGTATACCCACTATCTTCTCTCACAATGAGAGCTCGCTGACTTAGGCAATCTCTCATGAAGTGCCCAAACCCTTTGCACTTGTGACATTGGATGTCCCTTGTACGTCCAGTGGAAGCAACCGAAGATGCACTCTTTGTTGGTGCAGGTTTTGGGGGAGCTTGAACGGTTGTAGCCTTGCTAGCTTCGGGTGCACGTGAGGGCATGGAAGTAGAAGTAGAGCGCCCCCGGCTTGGTATAGATGGAAGGGGTGTTCTTGCTATTCCGACACTTTGTTTGGAGGAAGAAGAGCCTCCAAAATGACTCCTTGTTCTTATGTGTCGCCCCTGCACTTCCCTTTCAGCTTTGCAAGCAAGATGAAACAAACGGGTGACAGAATTGTATTCCTTATAGTCAAGTATGTCCTGAATTTCCCGGTTAAGCCCTTCCAAAATTCTAGCCATTTTAGCTTCTTCAGTTTTTCTAAACTACAACGCAATAAGCTAATTTACAATTCTTGATAGTATTCCTCTACTGATCTATTGCCTTGTTTTAAGCATTACAATTTATTTAACATATCACGTGAAAAGTATGAAGGCACAAATCTAGCTCTCATGACTCTTTTCAAAGCATCCCAAGTTCTAGGTACATGTGGTAGTCTACATTATTCCCTCTACCAAATTGAGGTAAAATCAGTGAATTCACTAGTAGCAGCCCTAACTCTTTTATCATCAGGGAAATCATGGCATGCAAATTTTTGATCTAATTGTAATTCCCAATCAAGATAAGGTTTAGGGTCATATCTACAAGCAAATGGAGGGATTGTAAACTTAACTTTAGTTAATGCATCATCATTATGTAGCTCTCGTTGTAACCTGCCCATACCTCGTCGGTTTTGCCAGAATCGACGATTGTCGCGGTTATCAAGGCCCTCAACTTCGATGTGTCGTCGCGATTGTTATTTTCAACATCGCCATCCTCATCTGCCGAAGAGTGAGGGGAAGATAGAGCACGTCGAGCAGCTGGGGGCGGACGTTGCTCGAGATTCTCAACTCTGTTGTTGATGGTGGTGAGGGTGTCATTGAGCCGATCCAACACATTATAGATCTCCTCCGTTCTTTTGTTGACCTCACGGTTGAAGTGTTGTACCAATATCAGGGTGCGAGGAGTGAGAGGTCTAGCATTCTCATGTTCCGCAGATGAACCATCATCCTTGCCACCATGTTTTGAATTTTGTGATCCTGCCATTATTAGTAGAAAACAAGAAACTCACAAGAAAGATGTTAGTTTCCTATCACTACTGGGTTCTTGGTGGTTTACAAAAGTCGCACACACTCAGACTCTTACCAAATTCTTACCAAAGCAAACAGGTGGTGCAACCGGTGGCTGGTTCGTGATAGTCTTGACTTGAGTGATGAGTATAGCGATTACCGGTACGTCAAGGCTTGTAACGGTTAGTAGTATGTGTAGCTTAGAAGGCTCTAGATATGTAGCAATGGAGAACAATCGGTTAATTTCGGAAATTGCATGGAATTGAATTATAGTTCGTATATAGCACTTAGCCTTATGTTGCTGATCAAAGAAGGATAGATGAAGGCTAAAACAAGTGGATATCAAAGTATAGGAGTGGTATAAACACAAAATAATTCAATTGAATCCAATTGGAAGTGGAAAGCACAAGTATTGACCCAAATCTGAGAATAGCAGATTTCTGTCCACTGGACAAGTCGTCGGTATTTTGGCCATAACTTTTTGTCAGTTGCCTCTTTTTCAATGATTCTTTTTTTTTCTTGTTTACTGACGGCGTTTTCTACAACTTTTCTTTTGGGGCCAACTTTTGGAAACCGACAAAAAAATTTGCACAAAAATCACAAATGCTGACTATTGCAGATTCAAAACAGATATTTGGGTCAACTTTCACCGCATGTATCTTTTGCTTGCAATATTGGAATGAAACAATATTTTGCAAGCAGATGGATAATGAAGTTTGGAGTCTAATGGAAGTGGTCTCACTCAAAAACGATCAATGAATCAAAAGTTATGCTATTTTTGGTAGCGGCTGCACAAGAGGGAGTCTTCTGGCCGAAAATCGGAAATAGAGTTTGATGTGTTCTTGATGGTGTTGGACGTGGGGATTTTTGTTTTTGGTGTTTTATGGGACCAAGAATATGACCAGCAAGAAGACAAAGCTAAAACGGACACAAATTCAATTTAGCAAACCGAAACTAACAAATTGAAAGGCACAGCAAGGTTTGGACAGCGGTAATAACTCTTTTTGTAGGGTAATTTTCTGGTTATAGGTATGAAAAATAATTCTAAATGGATAATCTCACCGGGCAAACTGTGCTCTGATACCAACTGATGAGGGGGTGGCCCGATCTTCCGATGAGAAGGATAAATTTGATTTGATATAATGTTGACGAAGAGGCTACTTGACCGAGACGACCAAGTCCGTCCTGCAATCGCTACACCACACCCTAGTCGCTATCAACCGTGCCAAGAACGCGGTTGACCTGAACACGAGGTTCAATTCCTGCAAGCAATCGAAGAACAAGCAAGAACAAGTGAAATAGCAATCTTATTGCAAATATAACTGAGAAACACAAAGGGGTTGAGGCCTGCAATCGCAGTTGTTGGTCTAGTCGACACAAGAACACACGACGAAGTTTCACGATGGAAAACTAATCTAAACAAGCCTGAGTTATATGGCCAAATGAGCCTCTATTTATAGGGGCACGCAGGCTCTTGCTTATGGAATGTTCTTAACACATGAAAAATAATCAAATAATAGCAAACTCTATCTCTGTTTCCAAAATCGAAGATTGTTTTGCGGATTGCGTCGCGCACAAAAGGAATTTTGTGATGGGGCCAGATCCGTTGAAAAGGGGACGGAATAAGCTTTCCATGCTGTACTCACACATTCCATTTGAACTTTTCATGCGAAATCTGTGAGCATTTCAATTTGGACCTGTCAGGCTGAGTCAGCGTCGCCTTGTTTTAATGATTGTGGTGCACACAAAAGGAATTTCATAGTGGGGCCAGATCCATTAGAAAGTGGACGAATTCTTGTTTCTATGCTGTACTTGCACACCTCAATTAGATTTTGTACGCAAAAGTTATGCTCATTTGAAGTCGGACCTATCAGGCTGACTCCGAATTGACCTGGAGGCCGAATTGGATTCCATGTTGTGTCCCACTGGAGTTGTTCCTTGAGCTGGCACCAAAGTGATGTGGTGACTCTTGTACTTTGCTGCACATGCTTCTCTCTATTTTGTACTCCTTGTGCTTCATCAGCTCCTAAGTTACTGAGTAAAAGAACATTACGTGCATCAGGTAGCAATCTTTTCTCCATTAAACAGTTATGCATTCCTAGGAAAGACTTGACCTGATAATTTAGTTGTCGTGCACGTGCTTTTGTAATTGGCCCTTGTATTGCTTAAAATTGAGAAGTCTTATTTGTATCCACAAGTGTGATGTCCTCATCAAATATAAACCAAACTGTTCTATATAGGATGTTACATCTCAATTTATGTACCAGTGAGTATACTTAAACTCGTAAACTGGCAACTAACCAATATAGTATTCTTCAATAAGCTTGTGTGTTTCCGAGATTCATAATTACACAAGATGAAATATTAGAAAACAAAAACACATTAATAAGAAAAAAGATTCATTATGTATTGTCAGGCTGAAAATTATAGCAGTTTGCTAGCCACAAACACTTTTCTAAGTGCATCCAATGCTTCAGTTCACAGTGTGGTGATCTTACCTCCAACGGTAGCACCGATCATGGCTATCGCGAACAGCAAAGGCATGTTAGGAAGACAGTACTCCGGCTCACATGGTTCTGCAAAACAACTGGGTGGTAGAACAAGTATGACAAAGCACTACTAAGTAGACATACTTTCCGAAACAAGAAGGTACGGCTTTCTGCAACGAAAAGATGAGTTGTATAACGCTATAGCTGAAATATTTACACAATCAGTATATGCAAGGAGTAATTATTGAGCTGCACCGAGAATTGAAATAAGACGATACTATTGTTGGGGAAAAATTAATGCAATGAATACCGTGGCCTGTTTCACCCTAATTAAATCGTGTTTTGTTACTGATTATCGGTGATTCAAGATGAAAATAGAGCAAAGGACTCACCATCATACCTGAAGATCAGATGTAGACTTGATAAGAAAATCGCCATTGGTATACGCATGCCATCACTGGTAGAACGAGCTGGCTCGATCGATGATGATGCGATCGGGTGCAGAACACTGGCGCAGCGAGGGAAACTCGCAACCCGGTTAACCAGTAATGGAACAAGAAGCATTCGCTCTGCAGGACAAATATCAATATGTGTCAACCAGTAATGGCACATTAATGGGGAGAGGATGAGATGAGCACTCACTGGAGTTCTCCAAGAGGACGGGCTGAGCTCTCCCGACGGCGCCGTCGGAGGGGAGAGGCGCAGGAGAAGCGGCATCAGGAGGATAAGGAAAATCTCCTCCCTTTCCTTCGTTGGATGTCGCTTCGGGGAGCTGATATCCTCGTCATCCGCTGTGATGCTTAATTCACTGATTATTTTGCACATGAGCCCCTAGAAAGGGAGAGACAGTTCATTTTGCACCCTGTTTGTGATTGGCTTGGGACATACTATCGACTCTGCCCTCCGGTCTCAACTCCATGGTCATTAGTATTTACGGCTTGCGCCTACCTGTTTGGAAAGCGTAAATCACGAAATGTGACTCAGAATCCACTGTTCTTATCACGATTATTCTAGAGAAAATCCACTGCGTGTTACCGAATAACTACATAAATTCCTATATACCACTGATTGTGAGGCTAACAGTGAGCTCCGAAACCATATGTCAGTAAAACATCA
Source organism: Melocanna baccifera (assembly GCA_036346265.1). Classification (NCBI taxonomy): domain Eukaryota; kingdom Viridiplantae; phylum Streptophyta; class Magnoliopsida; order Poales; family Poaceae; genus Melocanna; species Melocanna baccifera. The sequence continues at coordinate 7,825,368 of CM070702.1, forward strand.
TTGATATGTAGTAAATATATGAAGTTATTCAGTGGCATGTACAAAATCCAATCTACTCCTAGCTAAATAGACTGGTACAAATAAGAGTGACGCATGTTCCTGCATACATTTTGGGAATTCATATAGCAGGAATGTCCACTGAATATTAGTTGATTAAAAAGAACAAGATCTTCGTCCTACTATAGGATTTAGGAGTAGGGAGCTCATCCAACACACTCAGGCCTCAGGCTATGACAAATCAATGCAATGGATCAGTAAGATCAAAAACGTAAATGCCATCAAGTGATTACCAGCATAGCCAAAATGCATACATTAGATCAATTGACTAAAAGAAATAGTAAAATAGCTTAACACATCAGAAGTTATAAATAAAAAGATTACACATAAATTCAGTCACTACGTAAATAATACCTAGCATTACATCACTACAAGATTCCCTGCGTCAATTTGCGTTTCAAGGAGCCCCCAAGACGTTCCTAATGGTACGGCAGCGCAGATTACACCTCTCTTAAGCCTATGCATTTGCTTTCTACACAAGCAAGGACGTCTCTGGTGGTTGCACGAAGGAGAAGATGGATACCTCGTACAGTGACCCCCAGGAGATGCCCGGCATCTTGATCCTCCTTCCAGGCTTTGCCTCAGTACCATGGAAACTGTCTGCGCGTGGATGCTTCCCTGGTCTCTCCGGATCGCACCTGGTGCGATGTTTTCCACCATTTGTCCAGAGGAGGAAGCTTGCATCACGCTGGGGTTGGGTAACTGGGTGGAGAAGCTATCCATGGTCCCTGGCATGGGAGCTGAAGCCATGGAATTCGTCTGTCCACCTGTTGCCATCTTCTTCAGAGGTGGCTGGGGTGCGGAGAGATCTGTACTAGACTTCAGTTTATCTGAAATTTGCAGAAGAACATACCCTTTCACATTTTTAGTGATTTCAACTTTTCGCATTACTATGCGTCCAAGATGAAATTGGACATCAACTGCAGGCGTTGAAAACTACATTGCATAACTGATGGCCACTTTTATTTGTTTTTTAGTGTGTGCCGACATGCCTATGGTAAGCAGCACTTACTTGGATTGTTAGTTATGACCCTTTTATTGCTCCCTAAAGGAGGCCGTGTTGACGGAGAAAGCAAACCGGGAAATATCTTGAGCTGAACGTACAAGCAGTTGCCTGCAGCACACTGCAAAATGGATCCACTAGTAAGCAACCTAATTAGCCATAGGGTTGCTGCACCAAAAGATAATATATTGGTTGCAAACTATGAGACTAACCGGAAGGACACCATAAACACGCCATGCTTCCTTTCTTTTCATCTCATTTTTCTGCTTTTCATGTTGCAATTCTGGTTCCAAAAGTTACATATATGTGTCAAGGTTGGGCAAAAGCAGAAGTCTAATCTGGTAAGCAAGAAAAGTTGTCAGCCAATATTTCAAAGAAATTTAAAACAAGTGAAGATTAAACAGGACCTACCATGCTGGGCCCAATGCAGATTAGCAGATATCCCTTGAACAGCACCATAATGTTATGTCAATGATTTATGAAGATCAAGAAATGCATGGATCAATGTCTTTGTTAACCAGGTCTGGAGGTTGTGATACACATGACCAAACCTACAAAAAAAAATCATTTTGAGTATATTGTGAGCAACATAACAAGGCAACCAGCACAAACACCAGGGACCGATTAGCAAAAAGCCAGAGACCAACGTTAAACAATAGTACAACACTCATATCACCCAAAACTTCATAATTCATAAGAAGAACGATGTAAATAGCTATAGACCTGTCACTTCCAAAAGAGGACATGGGACTTATGGGAGAAATATAAGACAAAGAAGTTCTTACCCACTTAAGAAATGCATCAAGGCGAGTGAAACTTTTGTCTACATATGACCTAGAGAAACGTATGAAAAAAACAATATGACAGTTGATTTATAAAATAAAATGTACCTATGAACTATATATCAAGCCTACTCTGTAGCAGAAACATGCAATCAGGAAGTGGTCCCGCTTTTGCCATTCAAAGAAAAAATTAACAGCAACAATTCATGTCTCGTTCGAAGTTTAATGCATACCTAAGACGTTATGTGCAGGAAGTACAGTTCACGTGCACTGTTCGTGCGCGTAACAGTAATTCCTGCACACGTGCATAAGTTGGCCCCATGAAATAAAAAAGTTTCTGATAGAGGAACAGTAGGAAATAGGGGTCAAACCTCCCTTGGCTTGCCATTCTGTCATGTGCAAAGGTATTGTTCACATGAACAATGCGTAGACTTGGTTAAATTAGTTTCTTCATTTGGTTAGATTAGTTTCGTTATAGATAAGATTAGATTGGTTAGGATAATCTATTTCTATAATATTAGGTCAAGCCATCCAATCTATATAAGGACAGGAGTGTATCTTATTTTATCAAGCAATGAAGTTGAATTAATCTAGTATCTCTCCTATGTTTCTTCTCCCTCATCTATAGTCTAATTTCTCGTCCAATCAAACCAACGCCGTCTAGCTGTTCTCCTAACGTTGTTTACCCTGTAATGATCTAAGGATCATTACACTTAGTATCAAAGCTAGGTTCACGTGATACCAAGTTATTATGCGCTTTCTTTCTTAGGGGTAAACACCACTAAGAGAATGGCTGGGCGGCGACTGCGTGCTAGGGGAGAGAGTAGACTAAGACTTAGATGAACTTTGTTCTTTCCTTAGCTTCCAATAGTATGTAGTTGTCCTCCTTATATAGATGGGCTCCACCTAACAAATAGAATCTAATCTTAATCATATCCCTAACAAATAGAAACTAATCACTAACTTTCTAGTAATAAACCGGTTGGGCCTAGGGCCTACGCCCATGACATTATACCCGTCACAGACATGTAGCTTGTCCTGGAGCTACTAGGTGATGGCCATGGTTGCAGTCCCAGGATATCCTTGTTGATGACAGGGCTCATGCCTAACCCAACATGCACGCTTAGGTGCAAATAAACAAAAACAACATTGAAAAGAAACAAAGCCTTTTTACACTTTGGCAAATTTCTCTATTTTGGACTAAAAAATAAATTAGAAATCGATTTATTTTGATGTACCATCTTATTGACTTGGTCGGCATGCCTGCAAGTGGACCTCATTCAAGGTCGCACAAGGAAAGGAGGGCACACAGCTTTGGTCTTAGAGGCGTCGGCCTAGCCATTCTCTTGGCGGTGTTTACCCCCATGAAAGTAAGCGCATAATAACTTAAGGATCATTACATTTGGTATCAAATTCATCGATCCTTCATAGCTTTTGTTGCCGAAGATATCAAGTCCGTAAGGGCTCATGTGACCAAATCCTCATAAGGTTGTAGCAGATAAGTGCAGCAATCGAGGAGGAGGCAAGACATGATGCTGCGATGAATGCACCGTGGCCATTGTCTCCAGCGTCAACGCCATCGCTGGACATGATGCTTTTGCCAAGGAAGAACGTTGCCGCTATATCGCAGTTGTGTTCTCCACACCGCCGACCATTGCCATGCCTTGGAGGTGTGGAACATGGTGGTTGACATGTGGGAGGTCACGACATCATCGTATCCCTCACCCATTCATTACATCTGGTGGTGGAAAGGGCAAAAGCACTACCCTGTGCTCGTTATCTTCATCGGTGGAGTCTTCATCAATGTCGAACAACGTTAAGATTCCTTTGTCTTTGCTATCAGCCGCTATCGACTACCTAGTATGCACTGGCGCAAGACGTCGTAGCCGCTCATCTTAGTGGGGCTTCTAAGTGTTGCTCTATGGCCACCATCACAGCTCGAGGATGAGTTGGCAAAAAGGAAGGGCAAAGTTGTCATGTGCAAAGGTACCGTTGGGCAAAGTTGTCATGTGCAAAGGTATCATTCACGTGAACAGACAGCGCACGGTTGCTGTTCATGCACAGCCATCAATTTGGTTGGATTAGTTTCCTTATAGATAAGATTAAATTGGTTAGGATAATCTATTTCCATAATATTATAGATAAGTTCCTTAGGAATCAAGCGATCCAATCTATATAAAGATGTGAGTGTATCTCATTTTATCAACCAATGAAGATGAATTAATCTAGTATCACTCCCAAGTTTCTTCTCCCTCATCTATAGTCTAATCCCTCATGTCCGAAAGGTTGTTCAACCCTATGATTAAATATTAGTCGCAGCATATTAGTAAATAGTCAGTAAAGTAAAGTTTAGCATTAATAAGTAGTCACTAAAAAAATAATTCCATGCATAGTACGAGTTGTTCCATGATACGATCGGTGCGTGTCATGTATTAATTGGGTTTCTGAAAGCATCTAGGCCCCTCAAAATAGTTTTGGTAATTAATGACAATATGTGAATATAGGACTAATATGTTTGCTGAGTATCACATAAGTTCAGTCCCTAATGATAAACGTGACAAATTAGAAATATATGCTAAAAGTCAACATGAGGATCAAGATGGTTCAAGACAAAGGTATAAGTAGTTTAGAATCCCTTTTGTTTTTACCGGTCTTAGGCGAAAGGTTGGAAGACCGAATTATAGGTTAATTATCATACTATTTAAAGGGATCATAGAAAGTAACTTGAAAGCATGTTCTTGTGCAATTTGGATCAATTTAGGATCATGCATGCACTTAGAATTAAATTAAAAGCCAACTGTGCTCTGTCAGGAAAATGAAAAATATCGGAGTGTGTTTAGCTGAACAACTGGACTCCCAAAGTACCAGCGTGTACATAGTGGTACTACCAGAACTCGGAAGCACCAATACTTCAGAGGAACTAGTACAAAGTGGTATGGCTGCACTCTAAAATTGTACTACTGGACCAAGGAAATACCGAAAATTTTGGTGGTATGTTTTTCCAGAAAGAACCAACTTTTTGTCCCTAAGCAATCGAAAGTACCACACCATAAATAGGAACTACCGATCATCAGAACTACCACGATTTCAACGGTGGTAGTACCGCACCGACTTTCAAAACGGCTAGTTCTAACGCTATGACATAGCTGTTACTACTTGCTGCAGTACAATGCGGTAGTTCCGCAAATTACACAGTGGTACTACCGATTTCCTTGATTTTTCAGGATTGTTCTATGCAACGGCTATATTTGGTTGGTGGGAGTATAAATACTCCCATACCAGCTCAAGGATAGTGTGTAGAGACTTCATTGAACATCCTTGAGCATTGAGCATTTTTCCCACACCTCAATTTCATATTATGTATTCATTTAAGGTAGTTGAGTCACATCAAGTGTATTTCACCTCTAGATTGATCCTTCGCATATGATCGTCGTCAAGCGAACCTGTGATTTGTTACTCTTGGTACTTGTTGGCACCTAAACGGTTTGATAGAAGATTGCGATGTGACCTTTTCAAGAAGATTGTGAAGAGGCCCAGTGGCAATTTGTTAGTGGTCATGTGATATACGCTAGCATTTCTTGAGAGATAATGTGAACAAGAGAGATGTTGTAATTAGCCACATCCGGACCGAAGACCATCTAGAGGATATTTTCACTAAACCATTGATGAAACCCATTTTTGCAAATTGATGAATAAATTAAATGTCATAGACTACTCAAATGTTGCTTCAAAACTTACCTCATATTTCTTGTCTATTTGGTGTTATTTGAGGTATTTTTGAAGGTTATTTTTAATTTTTTTGCTAAAATCCTCTATATTCATAAAAGCTATGTTTATAGGCTTCTCCTAGTCTTAATAATGCATAATGATCATGAATGATTCTCTTTTGAGTGTAAAACTAGGGATTATTTGCAGAAAATTCTCTTATTCTGCCCTGAAAAGTTCCAAAAAATTCAGAACTACTGTTGTGTATTATGCGGTACTACCGACTTCTGGTACGACCAATATTATAATAACGGTACTTCTGATTTTCAAAAATACCAAAGTGTTAACTACAGAACTACTGATTTTAGTTGGTTTGCGCATTAACTCCGGGACCTGAGCGTTTTTATCTCTTTCTCTCTCGTTCTATGTCCAGTGCCTCAACTCAATCGAACGCCTCTGCTTTTTTCTCTCTCTCTCCCTCAAGAAACCACCCAAATCCACTCCTTGATCTCCAAATCTCGTGGGGATTTCTTCGCTTCTTGGTGACCTTACGCATCCAAAGGGTTCCACTCCTTCAATCCACAAGGTAAATGGGATCAAAACTCTCATTTCATATTGATTCTAAGAACCCTAGGTCGATGTTAGATTTTGATTTGAAATGCGAATGATTTAGAGTTGTTTTCTTAGGCAAATGACTATATTTAGTGGTCTATGATGTCTACTCATCTATTTCATGGATTCAATCCAAGAAAAATACCATATAAATTTATATAATGTTTGCCCTAGAAAATGTCATAGAAAACGGAACTACCGCTCAACAAACATGGTAATACCGCATCCCTGTACTACCACACTTTGAACATCAGTACTTTCGATTTGCCTGATAAAACAGCAGTGTCAATTCATTCATTTCAAACCAAATTTCTTTGATCCATAACTTATCCTTGATATCATTTCTTCATTTTTGAAGATGCCGAGCACTAGATATGTTGCACGAAAAGTGTATGCCAAGAACGACAACTCATCTGGACAAGCTTCTTCTCAACAAGGATCTCACGCCGTTTCGGCTTCACCCTTAATCCAGATGCCACCAACTGCTCAAGAAGAATCTACACAGAAGGGGAGAGAGGACAGAGGAAAAGCAATAGCCTCTGACTCTAAAACTAAAATTGAGCAGCAAGAAAATCCAACTCATGAGTCTTCAGATGAAGAAATGCCTGAGCCTAAGGAACAACAGATTGATCTCAGAACCATCTTCAACGATGATTACGCTATTGTGAGATATAGAAGTCAATTTGTGCTTCCCAGAAATAGCCAAAATCCCAGATTCCACACAACATTCCAAGAGCAGCTGTATGAGCAAATATATGGCCCTTCCAAGCTGTTTGCTGATCACAATATGTGGATTGATACCACCTTGCTCAAGATGGCACCTTTTGTCTATTTCAGCGAGCAGGTATCCATCACCTTGTAACATTAAAATCTGATTACAATGAGGAGATCATAAGATAATTCTATGTTGTACTATATATTTCTACAAATTATAAATATATATCTTGGATTACTAGATACCATTACCTGGACTCCAATAGGCGTGAATTTGAGCAAGCTCTTCATACTAAGTCCAATGCTTTTGAGACGGTATATGATAGACTCGCTCTTTAGCTTGCCACATGCACTGAGTACTATGACCAAAATGCCAGATGTGTCAGACAAGCTCCTAGGCCTCCTTTCTATTCAAAGTCTTGTGAATAGGATCATCAACTACACTATTCTTCCCAAGTGTGGGAATTTTGATGCTATTCATCGATGCGTGGAACTTGATAAATTATGTAATGACTGATCGAAGGTTTGATGTGATTGATCTTATTATTAAAGAGATAGCCTCCTCCAAAAAAGATAGAGTCAAAAGGATCAATTATGCCTCTTACATTATAGCTTTGATCATCATGAAGACCGGGTACCGAGGTGGTCTAGGCTTAGTTCACAAGCCATACATGCCCAAAGAAGGTCCTCCTATTCCTGCATCTCCTCATCCTAGAGCTCAACCAGAAGAGACTGCAACAAAGCATCAAGGAGAGGAAGAGGTCACTCTTTCTCAGGTCTACTCCACAGTCCTTAGAATTGAAGGACAAGTCACCTCTCGCGCATACAGTTTCCACCATCAGGACTCTGTGCCTACCTTGAGCAGGCAGTCACTCGCCCTTCCTCTCCTATTCGTTTTGGACGTCGTCGCCGTCATAACTTGTCTCATCAAGGGTCACAAGACTAACCTTTTTTGTACTTTGATGCCAAATGGGGAGAAAGAAAGAAAGGAAAGAACAAATGAAGAACATTGAAAGAAAGAAGGATGAAAGACCAAAGGAGGAGATGCCAAGTTTTTCTTTTAATATTTTATAATATTGTTATGGTGTAATGAACCATGTAACATTTCTATTAAGTATCTTGCTATAATTTTGTTGATCTTGAATTTGTGGTTATTATATGATTTGAAGTTGAACATCAAGTGCAACTTATGCTCTTTAATTATATAACTTGTATTATTGCAATTGTCTATTCCCTCGGAGTTCAACAAACAGAGGAAGCTCTACCAAAATTTTCTCTTAACATGTGCTTACAATACATCTTATCACCTATATGCACACATTTAGGGTGAGTTCTCCTAAATTGACTTTAGAAAACAACTAATTCTTTAACCTCATCTAAGTACATTGCAAGAATTAATTATTTTTTCAAAGTCACAAAAGAATATACAACTTGTTCTCAAACTAGTGGTATATTCAAAACTAAATTCTTCTCAAATAATATTGGTGTTGTCATCAATTATCAAAAATAGGGAGATTGAAAGTATCTACACCCCTAAAAATAATTTTGGTAATTAATGACAATATGTGAATATGAGACTAATATGTTCGCTAAGTATCACATAGGTTCAATCCCTAATGATGAATGTGACAAATTAGAAATGTATGCTAAAAGTCAACATGAGGATCAAGATGGTTCAAGTTAAAGGTACAAATAGTCTAGAATCCCTTTTGTTTTTACAGGTCTTGGCAGAAAGATTGAAAAACCGGATTATAGGTTAATTGTTGTACTATTAAGAGCGATCATAGAAAGTAACTTGAAAGCATGTTCTTATGCCATTTATATTAATTTAAGATCATGCATGCACTTAGAATTAAATTTGAAAGCCAACTATGCTCTGTAAGAAAAATCGAAATTACCGGAGTGTGTTTAGTGGAACTATCAGACTCTGAAGGTACCGGCATGTATATAACGGTACTACCAAAACTCAGAAGCACTAGTACTTTGAGCGATACATTTTTTCAGAGAGCACCCACTTGAACATTTAAGCTCTTTGATATCAGTAGTACTGGCAAATGAATGGCAAAACTACCACAAAGAAGTATGACTGCACTCTAAAACAAAACTACCAGACCTTGGAAGTACCAAAAATTTGAACGGTATGTTTTTTCTAGAGAGGACCAACTTTTGGTCTCAAAGCAATCGAAAGTACCGCACCATAAATCAGAACTACCGATCATGAGAACTACAGTGATTTCAATAGTAGTAGTATCACGCCGACTTTCAAAATAGCTAGTTTTGATGTTCTGACATAGTCGTTACTACTTGCTACAGTACAATGCGGTAGTTCTGCAGATTACACAGCGATTCTACCGATTTCCCTGATTTTACAGGATTGTTTTATACAACGGTTATATTTGGTTGGTGGGAGAATAAATACCTCATCACCAGCTCAAGGACAGTATGTAGAGATTTCATTGAATATCCTTGAGCATTGAGCATTCTTCCCACCTCAATTTCATATTGTGCATTCATTTAAGGTAGTTGAGACACATCAAGTGCATTTTATCTCTAGATTGATCATTAGCATTTGATCATCATGAAGCGAAGCTATGATCTGTTACTCTTCGTGCTTGCCAGCACCTAGATAGTTTGGTGGAAGATTGCGAGGTGATCTCTTCAATAGTATTGTGAAGAAGCGTATTGTGGTGATTGTGATTGATTAATTTTGCTTGTGCTAAAAATACTTGTTGAGTCTAGTACTTGTAGTGCCTTAAGAATACTAGAATTCAGTAGGTTTATTTTTCTCTGAAATCTTGCCTAGCTATAAGTCGTGATAAATTAGCTTTAGAAGGCAAGAATTTTTATAACCTCCTATTCACCCCCTCTAGTTAGTTAGTTATCCTCGATACTGCAGTATCGTACGCACTAGTTTCAGGTGCACCATGTCGGACATTCAAGATCTATTCATATTCTATGGGGACCATCTCGTCGCGATAGACCATATGGGACGAACATATCACGAGTCCGAAGGACATGGGCCTATCGGAGCTATGGCGGTGCGTGCGTTACGTTTGATCGTGCATTGCAAGGAAGAAGCTATGCATCGAGAAGTTGTATGCCTCGGCGTTGGGTGCTATAAGGGACACCTTTTGGCAACTTGTGAAGATGTCAAGTGATACATCATGGGTCACCTCCTAGACTCCATGCATGCCATCTACGACAACGTGATGGCGGGGATGAGGACCATCAGTTGTGGTTGGCACAACGATTTTGCCGTATAGTGAGGCAGACACCGAAGGCAACCTCCACCCCAACACCCTCCGCACCTACCTCCACATGTCTGTTGCACTCCGGCAGTCATCCCATCTATGATTGCTCATCCTCCATGTGCCTCAGCCTAGCGGTATAGCAGTTGCTAGCTGTTTGTACATGCACTCAATTATAACATATTTCTCACTATACCCATCGTCAGAGGGAGACGTAGGACCGAACATCCTCATTGGGCCGACGGGGGCCAACTCTTGATGGTGACTCTGACTCTCCCCAGCGTCCAGAGGACAAGTTTCCCATGTTCACACATGGCATTCAGTCTGGCCTGTATGAGTGCGATGAGTTGTTCACCCAGACGTACCAAGGATACATCATGCAACACTGTAGTGGCGATTGGTCTAGTGGATCGTCATCCACACAGCCACATACATTGGTATGTTGTAATGTACTTAACACGACATATGTCTACGCTGCGCTGCACTAATGCAATGCACAAAACTCGTAGGTCTAGACAAAGCAACTCGGACATCAAGGCTAAGATCCATCGTTCGCGCCGACTCCCAGTACATGCCTTCCAATAGTACTACGCAGTTGTACTATCTGAGTAGGATGTGGACCCCTCTTTGACCAACTAGCTGAGCTCTATTCTTGGCCCTCTGTCTTACCCCTATACGGAGTTGTCCGTAGCCCTACCTTCGATGCAGCCCTCGCACTACAAGTTCCGAGACGCACGTTGCTCCCTTCCCAGGGTCACCGTATCTGAGGATCACCTACGCCGTCCAAGGAAGCAACAACCAGATGCACTATGAGTTCATGTATACTATCTTCGGTAGCATTGCGTTGTTACCTACACTACTTTATACGATGTATGTTTGTATAATGCATATCCATGCCACCTTGTGTAAATAACAATCTTCTCATTGGAATGTGCTTCTCAAATTCTTTTGCCAATCAAAAAGACAATATTGGAATACACCACCTTATGTAAATAACATTAAAGTTAAAGGAAAAATAATTAACCTTCATGTCTATATCACTTAAAATACAATTTAGATTCAAGTATACCTTGCACATGAATCAGATATCTCTCAAAATTAATTTGTACACCACTATCTTTTTCGTCAAATCCAAACATTACTACAAGCTACATAAAATGACATCATTTCATGTAAATAACATCTTAGTGAAAGATCCATGACAAAATACCAATCCTTTGCCTGAAATAATAACCGCCCTATCTCTATCTCAGTGAGGCAGCTTTGCACAGCGATGTGACACTATGGGCCTGTTGCCTCATGGACACAAAAATGCATCAATGAAATTGCACTTTAGTCGTGTACGATCTGGTCATCCATTGGTGCACAATACAATCATCCATATTTATCTCCATGAAACAAAAAAACCATAACGTCTTCTAACGGGCATGGATATGCATTACCTGGACATAGATCGTACAAAGCAGTGCAAGTAACAACTTGAATCACAACAACACTCACAGCATTACATCTTACAGATAACGACCAACACAAGAAAGAAAACAACACATAACATTAAGTTCATCTCTGCCTCTAGTCTATCAAAACTATGCCTCATCTCCACCATTTCTATACCCCCTCCCCCATCATCTTTCTACTTTAAAACAATACCGGACCTAGTGCTCATTTCATCTTCTCATACCCAGAATCGGCAACCGCCTGGGCCATCCTGTAATTCAATCCACAAAAAAGGTTTCCTAACATATGTAGCCTCTTTTCTACATCCAGGTGTAATTACACCCTACATCGTATCTCACAGCGTAGAGAATATCTCGCATAACGAAGAGTATGTATATGTAGTATACGAGTACTTAAGATCATCTAGATGGTATGAATAATTTTTCAGAGTCGTATGTACATTTTTTAGACATACTTCTTTTTTATGCACGTATATGAAGGTAAAATACGCTAAAAATTAAGGACTCTCTTGCAATTTTTTCATGTAGTTCACTGTCGAGACCCGAATATGCAAATTCGGACTCTTTGTGTAAACTGCACTAGTTCAGGATCACACTAGTGCACACAGTCGAACATAGATGTAATCACAACCATACACATGATATAACAAAGAAAAAACTCAAATATCGATAAATCTCAAAGGTACGACCTTATAGCCAAGCTTACAATATCTCTAGCCGGAAGGGCTTTAAAACTAGCAGCGAAAATTCAAAATCAAGCGTAGCGGCCAATCAACAAGCCCACAGGCTATCGAGTGGAGAACGAAGCCTAATCCGCGAAGTCGTCGTAGTACTCTCCTTCTGAAACCTCCTACTGATAATACTCCTCGCCTTCAACTGAGCAACATAGGCGTAAAGCCGTAAGTACATTAGTACTCAGCAAGTCGTTTGTAACAAATGAATGCAATATAGTATGCAAAGCTTACCAATGGATGGCTGAAAGGTTAATTTGCATAAAAGATATTTTACAGTAAATATGAATAATAGATTGAAAGCGAAATTTAAATGAAAACGATAATAATAAATAATCAAATGAATGAAATTAAGCTACTTGTGAACATCTCATTCACAAACTGAATCGACAGTGAACTACCTGTTCACTTCCAACAGAAACCACCAAGTTTATAATGAAATCACTACACCTCGTGTGAAATCACCGAGCATTGTCCATGACCGAGGACACGGCTATTCGAATAGTTTTACACTCTGCAGAGGTTGCACAACTGTACCCACACGACGTAATTAGCCTCGATCTCAGGAAATCACAACAAGGCCTTTATAAAGTTCAATCCCAACTTAATCCTGCCTGCTAGGGTTTTGCATCACACCCCCCCTACGCCACATGAAAATCAGCAACCATGTTCATCTCATTGGCAGAATTAAGTTGAAACCTCCCAAATTAGTTAGCCAGGTTTATCCCATACTAGACATGTGGTTTGCACGATAAAACTCAGATCAATGGCGCACAAAGTGAAGTCCTTAAGTCTACCCGGGCGAGGCTACCACATCCCCCGAAGTGAATCTGCACTTCCCTCTTTACTGCACGATCACTCGCCCGAGTGCAAAACCAAGTTTGTATAACCACGCCAATGACACACCAATGTCATGGCCCAAATTTTAATAAGCGTGGCACCAACCACAGTTCCATATATCGTTAAATCAAATTAATAATTCACATATGATGATAAATCCAATCGTAAATTAAGCAGGCTACATATTCTAATCGTACCAACCCATGTGACAATTAGCATAGCATTACTAGTATATTTCCCAACCTAAGGTGACAATGGCATGAGGGTGTTCCAAATTATCAAGGAGGGTTAATCAATCTGGGACAATAACTACCAATACAAGGGTTTGAATAAAAGTAGCGATGCAATTTAATTTAAAACAAAATAGTTAAATAATAGATTGCAAACAGGGTTCAACATGATGAAAGGACACGACTTCCCTTGGTTATGCTCAGCGAGGTACTCTTGGTATTCGGGCGTAGATCCTGGTCCTCTAGAATCCAAATCTAACGAGAGAGAAAACGACCGAAACAAGAAAAACACATAAAATGATAAGCAAATAAACTCTAAAAATCATGAAACCAGAACCAAAAGCTAGAGCTCAATTTTAGATGAATTTAGAAAAACAAACGGGGTCAATCGGAGCTAGGACGGAGGAGAACGGGCTCTCGGAAAATCAACCCTAAAGGAAAATCAGAAAAATTGAAAAAAGGCACTATGCTATGGACCGGGTGCATGAAGAACCAAGTCCATGGTGGACCCGGCGCATGGAGCGATGCGGCGGGGAGGGTGCTGACGTGGCAAGGCTAGGGTTGGCGTGGCGGTCTTTGGTGCTGCCACGTGTCACCGGTGGCGTGGCATCGGTCGGTTCCGGTGGCGTGTGGCGGCGTGGCGTGCCACGTGGCATGCCACGTGGACTAGGGCATACGTGGTTCGGCTGACGCGGCTAGGGATGATGTGGCTGCATCGGCGCGAGCGGCGGCGGTGGAATCCGGCGGCGAGGATGCGGCGCGCACGCGATTTGGGCCGCCGGCTCGATCACGGATGGCGGTGGGGATGAGGCGGCGGGAGCGGGGCGGCGTCGTCGACAGGCAGCGTGGCTCGGGCGCGTCGCGCAAAGCATCGCACGTCGCGCAGACGCGAGGGCGCGGCGGTGGTTGACGCGTGGCTCGGGGCGCGTGGTCCGGCGACCGGGCGGGCGATAGCGGCAGGCGGCGGCGAGGTCGGCGCGGGCTCACCGGCGAGGCAATCGGCGGCGCTCGGTGGGGGCGGCGACGGGAGTGGGCTCTGGCGACGGCGGGGACTCGGCGGCGCGCGAGCGCTGGCGGAAGCGGAGGCGAGGGCGGCGGCGGTGCTTGCACGTGAACCGAGGCAAGAACGCGTATAAAAACACACGAACCGAGGAAGTCCCAATCGAACGCGGTTTGGACGGCGAAGATGCGGCCACGTGGCGCAGGGCGCATCCGACGGCGCGGAAGAGGCGGCGGTGCGCGCAAGGGTTAGGGCTATGCGGGCTGGGATCGGGCGGTGCGGAGTGCGGGAGAGGGCGGCGGGTTGGGCCAGGCCGGTGCGGTCTTGTGGAGAGGCGGATGGCCGGCGTGTGGCGGGGAAGGATCGGGTGGTGAGGAGCTCGGGGTTTAATTCTTTTTCTAGAAATTGAAATAAACTCCAAAAAGCTCTAGAAAATAGCAAATAAATCCCAAAAATTCACCAAAAATACCAGAAAATTCCTTGACACCTGAAGAATCCAAATAAAATATTTCCAACTTATGTTAATGTTTATTTTACTCAGATTAAATCATTCTAAATTTCAAAAAATTCATTTTAAGCTTGAATTAAATTTAGAAAAATTCAGAAAATTTATTTTTGAAATCTAGTCTTTAAAAATTGTAGAAAAATAGGATGTTACAAACATTACCCCCTTAAATGAGATATCGACCCCAAGATCTAGGCTAGCTAAGAGAATAGGTTCGGGAACTCAGCTCTGAGGTCCTCCTCGCGCTCCTAGGTTGCTTCCTCCTCCGAATGGTTGCTCCACTTTGAAATTTGCAAAAAGCGAACCACTTTGTTCGGGGTGACTCGCTCGACACTCCTAAAACTTTATTGGATGCTCTTTGTGCAGCAGGTCCTCCTACAAGTCAAGCGCCTCAACTAGCACAACCTCCTCTAGCACATAAATACTTCTTGGTGGGACACATGAAGGGCCGCGAGTAGCTCAAGCGATAAGCAACCTCTCCCACGTTTGAGAATCTGAGCGGACCAACATATCTCGGTGCAAGCTTCCCTTTTAACTGAAATCTCTTCACACCTTTGAATGGTGTGATTCTGAGATACACAAAATCATCTGGCTCAAAACTCAGCTCTCGCCGCGGTATCTGCATAACTCTTCTGTCTAGTCTGGGCAATTTTCAACCTTTCTTGTATCAAACGGACCTTGTCCTCAACTTCTTTTAATGATGCGGACCAAAAATCGACCTTCCCGTCTCTTTCAATTGAGAGGGTCCTGCATTTCTGCCATACAATGCCTCGAGCGGTGACATCGCAAGCGGCACGATAAGCGTTTCTTGTATGAAAACTCTGCAAAGGCAAGCGGCTATCCACTTAGACCCATGATCAAGCACACATGCTCTCAACATGTCCTTAAGAATCTATTTTACTCGCTCCGTCTAACCATCTGTCTAGGGGTGGTATGTTGTACTGAAATTCGGGTGAGTTCCCATAGTCTTATGAAAACTACCTAAAAGCAGCGGGTGGCTGTGATCCACGATCGACACTATTTTCTTTGGCACTCCATGCAAACCGACAATTCTCGACATGTACGGCTACGCTGTCTGCCATGCTTGTAGGTTGTCTTAACTGGAATGAAATGAGCAACCTTGGTCAATGGATCCACGATGACCCAAATCGAATCATAGCCCTCTCTGATCTTAGGCAGATCGACTATGAAGTTCATACCAATTTCTTCCCACTTCCACTCAGGGATTTTCAATGGTGTGTGCAAACCTTTGGTCTCGATGTTACGCCTTTACTCTCGACAAACATCGAGAAAGGGCCACATACTCGCGATCTCACGCTTCATACCAGCCACCAATACTTATCCTTAATGTCTGGTACATCTTGATGCTGCTGGGATGAATCGAATACAAAGATTCATGAGCCTCTTTTAACAACAAATCCTTTAGCTCTTTCTTGTCGGGCACACACAAGCATTTGCTTGAACCACAAGGTTCCTTGGTCATCCACAGTAAATCGACTCTTTTGCTTCACTCAAGTTCTTCTGATACACTAAAATGCCTCATCATCATTGAGCACGTGAATCGACCATCAAAATAGGTACAACTCCATTGCTACTAGAAATCCTTCCTCAACTAATTCCAAAGTGAGCTTTTGGAATTCCTCATGTAAAGCTGGCTGACTCTCTCGAACCATCACTGAATTGCAATACACCTTTCTGCTCAAAGTATCTGTAACCACATTGGCCTTTCCAGGATGATAATGTATACCGACCTTCTAATCCTTTATCAGCTCTAACCACCTCCTCTGCCTGAGGTTAAGCTCGGACTGGGTAAAGATGTATTTCAGACTCTTGTGATCCGTGTACACCTCACACCTATTACCCATCAGATAATGACGTCAAATCTTTAAAGCATGCACTACGGCTGCTAACTCCAAATCGTGAGTAGGGTAGTTCTCCTCATGCGGTCTCAACTGGCATGAGGCATAGGCTACAACTCTCTTATCTTGCATCAAGACACAACCCAAACCTTTGCGAGAGGCATCGCAATAAATCTCAAAATCCTTATTTATATCAGGCAACACAAGCACTGGGGCTGTGGTCAAACTCTCCTTAAGTTTCTGAAAACTTTTTTCGTACTCTGGTGTCCATGTAAATTTCTTTTCTTTCTTGAGCAACTGTGTGAGAGGTCTGACTACACTGGAAAATCTCTCAATGAAGCGACGGCAATATCTTGCCATACCCAGAAAACTCCTGACCTGGTTAACTGAAGTAGGCGACTGCTAATCCAAAACATCTCTCACTTTTCCAGGGTCAACTGCGACTCCTTCTGCTGTCATCATATGTCCTAGGAAGGTGACTTCCTTCATCCAAAAAACTCACATTTACTGAACTTAGCATACAACTGATTATCCCTCAATTTCTGCAATGCCAATCTCAAGTGCTCCTCATGCTCTCTCTCATCCTTGGAGTAGATCAAAATATCGTCAATGAACACAACGACAAACTTATCCAAATATTCCATGAATACCTTATTCATTAAATACATGAAATAAGCTGGAGTATTGGTCAAACCAAATGATATGACTGTGAACTCGTATAAACCACAACGGGTCGAGAAAGCTGTCTTAGGTATATCCTCTTTTTGAATCCTCATCTGATGATAACCTGACCTCAAATCAATCTT
Source organism: Melocanna baccifera (assembly GCA_036346265.1). NCBI lineage: Eukaryota > Viridiplantae > Streptophyta > Magnoliopsida > Poales > Poaceae > Melocanna > Melocanna baccifera. Next base: position 7,842,917 of record CM070702.1, read on the forward strand.
GGAGAAAACTCCTGATCCCTTAAGCTGATCAAACAAGTCATCAATCCTGGGCAAAGAATACTTATTCTTGATGGTGACCTCATTAAGTGCTCTGTAATTCACACACATGCGCTGACTGCCATCCTTCTTTTTAACAAACAACACTGGTGCTCCCCACGAGGATGAACTCGGTCTGATATATCTCTTATCCAAAAGCTCCTGAATTTGTTTCTTCAACTCTGCTAAATCATTGGTTGGCATCCGATATGGTCTCTTGGAAATCGGTGCGGTACCTGGTACAAGCTCAATCAGAAACTCAACCTCTCGCTCCGGTGGCATACCTGGAAGGTCATCTGGAAACACGTCGGGGTATTCCTTGACAACAGGTACATCCTCCAACTGGATCACCTTGCTCTAGCAAACCATAACTAACTCTGGCTGACACATGCTAGTTGCAAACTGTACCTTACTCCCATCTGAACTAGTCAAGGTCACTGCTCTGCTCCCCTGATCTAACCTTTGCATGATGCTACAAGCCAATCCATACCCAAGATTACATTTAGGAAGCTGGATATCCAACAAAATTAGGTCGGCTCTAAAGTCAACTCCCTGAATGGTTATCCTTACTCCTGGACAACCTAGGTTCGACCTCAACTCGGAACTGGGGATTGGATTAAAAGCAGATCCAAGAACAACATTTTCAAATGTTGCTTTAAAGCAAAACTACGAGAAACAAACAAATGCGAGCTCGAATCAAACAAAACTATAGCGCGGCCCAGATTGACTAGGAACTTACCGATCACAACCTCTGGTGCTGCCTGGGCCTCCTCTGCGGTGACGTGGTTCACCTGGCCTCTCACGGTGTCCTGCTGACCTGGCCTGATGCCGGAGGTGCTCCTCGTCCTGCTCTTAGGGTAGGAGTCTGACGGGGTGTGGCTTTCAGATCGAAACGTACTGGCATCGGGGCCTACCTCTGGGGGCACTTGCTAGCATAGTATCATGGCTCATGACACTTGAAGCAAGTGACAGACGCTGTTGAATTGTTGCTCTTCTGCTGCTGACCACTGGAACCACCAACACGCTATCTGGCCCGGCGCGGCGCGTCTGGCTGCGGTCTGGCGGCCAGTGCTGCTGCTTCTTTGAGGCACTCGTGGAGGCTGGTAAGAACCAAAACGGGGCCTCTGAGACTGGTGCGACTGTGACCCCTGCTGGATCACCGTCCTCTTGCGAGACTCCTCGAGCTCGCGGCGACTCTCCTCAATCAGAATGGCCTTATCCACCATCTGCTGAAAACTGGCATAGTCGTTGCCCACGACCTGCACCTTCAAAGCTGGGTTCAAGGCAGCCCTTCTTGAACCTCTTCTGACGAGCTGAATCTGAGGCTACGTCCTCTAGTGCGTAGCGAGCTAACTAAGTGAATTTGTTGAGGTATTCATTCACTGACATGTTCTTCTGCTACAACTCCCGAAACTCATCCTTCTTCATCTCGACCACTCCATCCAAGACATAGGCGTTATGGAAGGCTTTGGCGAACTCTGCCCATGCGATGCTGTTCTGGTCCTCATGGGCGGCACAGTAGTTCTCCCACCATTCTGCTGCTGCTCACTCAAGCTGGTGTGCTGCATACAACACCTTCTCTCTGTCGGTGCACTGAGCCAAGTTCAGTTTCTTCTCAACTGAACGGATCCAATCATCGGCCTCCAAAGGCTCTGAAGAACTGGAGAAGACAGGCGGTCTCGTCCTCATGAACTCTGCGTAAGCATGCTGGCGTGAGGTCTTTGGTGGTGGTGCGGCTCTGGTCTTGTCGCTGCACATGGCCTGCATGTTACGCATCATCTGAGTCCAGGCCACCAAGGCCCGGCGAGAGTCGGGTCCAAGGTTGGTGGGCCGGGTGCGACCTTGCTCTCTAGATCCTGGTTCGCCTGGCTGCGGCCTAAGGTGTTCCTGGTATCAACCATCTTGCTTCTATTCTAAAAAGAAAACAACTGCTGACTGACCAAGGCAAAAGATGAGGGGGATAAGCATAGATAAGCGGTAAATTCGTCTAAGGGAATTCTCTAATGGCACCTAAACTAAGCAAGCACTTAGCCAAAAGGCTAATAACAAAGCCGAGCAAAATAAACTCCAAATAATATTTTTTTTTGATATGATTGCAACATAATGTTCTTACAGGCAGTATTTGCAGCTCACATCACACACAACTGCAAATAAAATCCAACGTTCTATTTGTACTATCTAATCTAAAGGCTCCCGCTCAGTCCGGACAAATAAGGTACCCTACTCTCGTCCTCTGAATTGGTCCTCGAATCGCTATAGAAAACCCACGAGTTGCGGCGGCGGCGGTCCGGCAGCCGGCGGGCGATAGCGGCGGCGTGGCGGCGAGGGGCAGCGCGGGGCTCACGGCGAGGCAAGTCGTCGGCTCGGGCGAGGCAGCGGCGGCAGCGTGACTCGGCGGCAGCGGCTCCGGCGGGGCGGCGGTGACTCGGCGGCAGCGCGCGCGGCGCGAATGAAGCGAGGCAGCGGCGATAGCTTGCACGCAAACCGAGGCGAGAATGCTTATAAAAACACGCGAACCGAGATGTCCCGATCGAATCGGCGCGAGTTCCACGCGGGCGTGGTTGAACAGCGAAGATGCGGCAGCGGAAGAAGCGGCGCGCGCTAGGGTTAAGGCTATGCGGGCGCGAGCGCGCAGCGGCGGGTGCGATGCGATGGATGACACGCGTCCGGGGGCGGGGATCGGGCGGTGCGGAGCGCGGGAGAGGGCGGCGGGTTGGGCCGGGCCGGTGCGGTGCGCGGGAGAGGCCGGATGGCCGACGTGTGGCGGGGGAAGGGATCGGGCGGCTGAGGGAGCTCGGGGGTTTAATTCTTTTTTCAAAAATTCAAATAAACTCCAAAAAGCTTTAGAAAATAGCAAATAAATCCCAAAAATTCACCAAAAATACCAGAAAATTCCTTGAGACCTGAAGAATCCAAATGAAATATTTTTAACTTATGTTAATGTTTATTTTACTCAGATTAAATCATTCTAAATTTTAAAAATTCATTTTAAGCTTGAATTAAATTCAGAAAAATCCAGAAAATTTATTTTTGAAATCTAGGCTTTAAAAATTGCAGAAAAACGGGATGTTACATTCACATGGGAGTATCTTATATTTAGTATATGAGTATACCTAAAGTGATAAAGGAGTATTTCAAGTTTGTTTAGGTGGTATATATATAAGGATGATATATAGGTATAGCCAATAAAGAAGAAAGTGTATGCAACCCAAATGTAACAACAAAGGACAAGAAGCGACAGACCTATCAGATGATAACAAGTACATCATACTCTAAATAAAGGGCACAACTTAATGAAAAGGAATCAGAATTATGACAAGTTCTGTTTTTCTAAACCATTCTCTGACCTGGGTGAATCTTGAGGACGAAATTCTTTTTAAGGGGGGTAGGTTGAAATTATCCAAAATTCAAAATGGACTTGAATTTAACCAAATTTTGATTTCAATTGAATCTTCACCTAGTTTAGCACCTTTCCCACCCATTTGTGTTTCTCTTTCTTGGATGCCGCCTCCTCTAGCCATATGTGAAAACCTCTCGGCCGCTAAGCACTGTTCACCATCCTATAAAATTTGTTGCGAATCTCCACCGTGATTCACACCGCACAATCACATGCTGTAGCACCAGGTCAACCAGTCGTACCTCAACTATCGAGGCCTCTGAGCACTCACTAATGACCCATGACTTTGCACCGGATAAGCCAAGCCAAAGCTTGCCTAACACCACCGAAGCTCCCCGCACCCATCATGCCAACCACACACCACCGCTCGGCTGGAGAGCCCACTGTGCCGAACCACCTCAAATTGCCTATAAAAGCCACAAGCTTCTTCTATGAGTCACATTGGCATCCAAGAGCCCCCACCCCACTTTACTTCCCTCGCCGGCTACTACCGGGAACCCTAGTAAGCTCCTAATTTTTTATTTCATCATTTAGCTTCACTATTCTTCGATTGCTTTCATACATAGCCTCCTTAGGACCTCTTGAGCACTCTCAAAGCCATGCCATGATCTTCTTAATCTCCTACTTCACGGCTAAGCGCCTTTGCTCGTGAAGGCCACCATCTTGGATTTGCTCACCGCAAGGTCCCTCGCACAAGCCAACCCCACCCCAAGAATCCCCATGACCTAAGGATGCTCGAACCATCCCTGCCGCCACCAAAAACCCTACCTATAGATCGTGTGCCATGGTTATTCACTAAAAGCCATTCTCCATCACCGACCATCTACAGTACCCCCCACGATCACCACCGACCCCAAAAATGGAACCCTCTTGACCCCTTGAACTCATCCATTCCCTTCGCACCCCTCAGAAACCACCACAACCATCGGATCTTTCCCCAATGCAAATGGCTTGTTTGGCTACTACAATGCTGGCCGAAGGAAAGGGAAGGCACTACGCATTCGGGACTTGGGTTGCACAATGAAAGCCCAAAGCAATGAAGCCAGTCAGGTTGGGCCAATCACTGTAGCATCTACTATTCACTTCTGGCCCAATTCGCTTTCTTTTAAACCTGATACACACTATGCTAAACACGATACTGTTCATGACCCAAGATGAACAATACCCAAACCCGTTGTTGTTTCCAACCTGACCCGATACTATTCGCTAACTAGACCCATCATTAATAGTGCCAACCCATCACTGTTCATTTAGCCCATTACTGTTCACCGAAACCCAATTAGCATATATATCGTCGTTTTGACCGTTTTGACACAACGAAGCCCATTTTCAACTCTGTTTGGCCAAATTAGACACTGATAAAATCCTAAACCACCTAAACACCATTCCAAATCCAAACCCAATATTGTTCAAGCCATTATCGTTCACGGAACTCACTCAACACAAATATAGTCATTTATTTGTCTCGAGCCCACCTAGCCTATTTCCAATTCTGTTCAGCCAAATCAAGCACCACCTAAACCCATTCCGCCCAAACTTATTTTGTTTATGTTGTTTCTTGTTATTTTATTGTGTTTTGTTCCCAGGAACTTATTTGATTTTGTTCTTTTGCATTAGCAATCAGATTCGGCTAGCTGATCAATGAAAGAGCCATAGGAGCTATCTAGCAGTTTGCATAAGCCTGGAGGCTACAGTAAGCTAATGCGAGACTATGGGTAAAGAGGCAAGTCACGTATTTTTGATCATGTTGAACCTACATCTTTTAGTAATAGTAATTACTACAAAACATACATGCTATATTAGAAACTCAAGAGTTTTACACTACTAAGTATTTTGGCATTTTGCCGATAGATTTATAAAACTGAACTAGGGTTAAGGATGAATCATGAAAAGTCACTAGATGGTTGGAGTCCACGACCTTACCCTACGAAAGAGGCTTGGGATGGATTAGTGGCAGTGTCGTAGAGCACTGGGGATGCGGGTTGTGGATGGATGCCTTGTGGTGAAAAGTAAGGACTGAAACCTTATGCTTAGTAAAGGACACAGAAATTGTTCAACCATAAGTGTTGACTTGTCAAATCTGGTCTAGTAGCTACTCAACTCGATCGAATATCTACAGGAAGTAGGAGTGAAGGGGCATAGTATGGGAATGGTAAAACCATACTTAATAATGATAGGTCCACTCATAATTGGGCGGGAATGTTCTGAATTGGCTAGTGGATACCCGAATTTGAGTGGTGCATAATCTACTAGGTAGAGGCTATATAAAGAGATAAACAATGAAAGAACTTGTTTTCTCAACTCAGTCGCACACTAGCTGAAGCATGTCTATCGCATGACATTGAGAGTTTGAGAAATCTTGTGAGTAAAGCTGGGCAACTCTGTAGAATATAAACAAGTGGTATTCGAATACGTTGTGCTCTCGGTTAATGGAGCTATGTTTCATGAGTGATTCCAATAACAAGGCATAAGTAGATTTTGAGGATTTGGTATGGAAAGTATGGATAACAAACTCTTTTTTTCTATTAATTAAATATTATTTTACCATTTTAAAAATGTAAAGTTCTTTACCAACAAACTTGCATCCACCAATATAATAATAATGAACCCAATTCATTCCACCTCTTGAAATATTGGTAATTAGTTAAATAACATTTCCCCATGTGGCTTGCTAAGTACTAGTGTACTCAATCTTGCTTAGTTCTATCAGAACAAATACTAGAAGAGTAAAGGATACTTCAAGCTTTCGTGTTAAGGTTACGATCGCACTCAAGTGTTCTTGTGGAAATTTCTTCGGTTCTTCTAAATGTAAGTTAAGTTTTGGGCTTGGATGCCCATGTCGTTGCTAAAGTTGATCGTTAGGTCTTATTTTTAATTAAATTAAACCTTTTTAAATGTTCATGGGTAGGCATGATACTTCTTATGTCCGTAACTGAACTCCTGGGTTGTTGCGAGATATATGATGACCCTATTCCCAAAAATGAGGTTGTTACATTCCTCTTGGATAGAATGAAGACCAAGTGATGTGGTGACCTACATGTTTGCCCAACTCTGTGTCCTGCATTGCAAGTCTGCAACTCGCCATCAGAATGAGACTACTTACCACATTCTGTCTAAATCAAGTTTGTTCAGTAGATGTATCCAAGGTGCTTTGCCTCTAGTGTAGAATCTGTAGATGCAACCATCTAGTCCCATTGGTTACTTGAGTTCCATGTTAGCTATTTCTTGAATTATTTCAACCTCACAACAGATAAATATAAGCAGAGCACACAATTTGAACCCTTCTAAGAGACCATGTGAAGGCCTAGAATATATTTATGATGAACAATTGGCACTTTTGTTGAGTTGAAATTGAATTTTACAAAAGTTTTAAGATTTTAGTTTGTGCTGTCAGGTGTCTAGCAATCTGACTGCCACGGGGATGGTTGTCTGACCAGCCAGTATTGATGGTCTAACCTCCATAGGAGAGTGGTAAGACCGGTGTTGTGGTCTAGTCATCTATGGCATGGCAGTTAGACAAACTTCTCGGGGAAGATATGTTTGAGAGGTACCTAGACATGTGCGGAGTGTCAATAGAGTTTCTAGAGGGGCTAGATATGTCTGGGATACCCAAGACATCTCTGAGGTACTGATGAAATTGGATTTTGAGTTACTTTGAGTGTGTGCACAATATGGATGTCGTTTGTTGGCTGTGTTGTATTGTATGATGAATGTGTTTGACTAACGTGAGTCAAGTGCATAGAACTTGTGCTCAAGATGGTTAATTGGTATTTGGATGTGTAGGTGGCTTGGAGAACATTAGCGGTCGATAGCAATAGACTAGGACTAGATTGGGAGCTAAGGTCTAAGCAATCCTGTAAGTCCAGATGAAGTTACGTGGCTCAAGCGAGAAGCACAGAAAAGACAAGGATCATGAAGAAGTGGATTGGTGCATATGGTGCGCCAAATGATGAGACTGGTGCACTACTGGCTCTGGGGGAATCCAAATGTATAAAGACATGATGGCTAGTCATTAGGCACTACTGGCTGCATGTCAAAGCATGTGGAGATGCTTTGAGGTGAAGGTGAAGACGGAGTCAAGGGAAGGTACCCAAAAGTTTCGTCGAGAGTATTTTTGGTAGTTGGCTAAATACCGAATTGGCATCTTGATAAAATCCGTGGCACAGGAGGCATAAAATTGAAGTAGTTTATGTCAAGGAGAGTTAGAATTGACAAGTGTATCAATCCCTAAATGGTTAAGTGGTTGAGTCTTATAAACACATTAAGAAGCATGCGTGAGTGTATAAAACCCGTATTAGTGAGGTTGACGAGTTTCTCTAGTAGGCTTAATGGGTTGGACCCATTAGGGTTGTTGCTGATTATTAAAGAGGAGGACATAAGGTAGTAGAGGGAAATGATTCTATGGTTTATGTTTTGTTCTACTAACGTGTCTCCTTCCACGGTTGTGAGAGAGAAAAGAGTAGTGCTTTGGTGGTATCTTATAATCATCCATGAGTATGTAAACTTCATCTTTCATTGAAAATAGATTAAAATTTTATCTTAATCATATTTTTGTTTCTACTCTTCCTTTGTTTTACTTGTTCTTGAGCTAGATTTATAATTTTGTGTTCATGGGTGTTCTAGCCCAAACTCTTGGTTAAAATACATTGCTAAAACATGTGAGAATAGATCTAGAAGGCCTCATACCTTAGATCCTCACGAGCAACAAGTAATTTGGGTTTTAGGAGTTTTGGTATTCTTGTACCCTAGATTTGATTTTCCTCAAATTCATGAAAGTTAGCCCAAGAACTTTATGATTCTTGATTGGTTTATGTTTCTATTATCTTGAACAAGTTTTATGCAAAATTTCAATAATATTTAGATAAGATTTGGGCAAGTTTTTTAGATTTGAGCTTCTGACCCGATAAGTTTTGATGTCTGAAAACAGGGGACCGATCAAACCAGCTCCAAACCTACCAGTCAAGCCAGTTGCGGGCCGGCGGTCAGACAGGCCCTTCCATGGTAGTCTGATTAGCCCTGTGCAGTAGGCTACTGATTTTGTTGGTGTTTTGCCTCTAGCTTTATTTTGCTTAGCCTAGTTGATACATTTGAACTTAGTGACTATCATAATCACTTGAGTGAAAATTTTGAATACCTTTGAGAAAAAAGTTTCTGAAATTATTCACTCGCCTAATTGTCTGCATGGGTCCTGCACCTTGTAATGCCAAAAGTTAGTACATTTCTACCTGTCCATTTTTTTAAGTTGTCAGACCTGAACTGGTGAGCAATCAAGCACATGAGAAGGTGGAAAAGACACTACTACAGAAACACTAATAGTAGATGCCAAATCACAGATGATTTAGTGAAACCGTGCGTGATGTACACTATCACAAAGCGATTTTAATTTGGAGACCATGCGTGTTGTTGATGGCGAAAAAGGAGAATCACAAGCAGTTCTTACCAATGAACCATACGCGATCTTTGGACTATCAAAGACGGTTTTTAAGTAAAAAACCATCTGTGATAATCTGCATATCACATACAGTTTTTATTAAAAATCGTCTGTGATAATTCAGAATTATCACATATGATTTTTTTATTAAAAATAAATGCGTGATATTCGATACCACATACGGTTTTTGTTAAAAGCGTATGTGACAATCCGACTATGTATTTATTGCACCGCTCAGAACCGCATCTGTCTTTATTTCGATCCAGATCTAGCCAGTGCTACAACTAGAGGCGGCAAGGCGTTCAGGCCATTTAATTTGGTGGAATGAGGCTTATTTGGCAGGAGAGTTTTGAAGATTCATGAAATTCTTGCTTGCCCTAGATATGGTTAGTAATGAAATTTGTTTTTCACAGCATCAAAATTTAGATCTAGCTAATTTTCAGTGACTGTTATATATATACTTTGAAGATCTAGCTAATTTAGATTTAGCTAGCCTCAATGCATATGGTATATATGTAGTAATAATTAATTTAATTTAATTTTTAATACTAAGTTGTTATATATGTGCATAATATAGGACCGAAGCTGGATGTATACCGCGAACCGTGTGAGTGAAGAGTACATTAATGGCGTGTCTGCTTTTACAAGAGCTACCGAGAAGAATATGTTGAATAAAGGGGTGGAATATATGTATTGTTTAAAGATGTTTAAGAATCAAGAGCAAATTGAAGTGCATTTGATTCGGAGGGGTTTCAAAAAGGGGTATACGTGTTGGACCAGTCATGGCGAAGTCAATGATATGATGCCAGATGACATTGCCGGTGAAGTCAATGATATGCCGTCGGATGACATCGCCGGTGAAGTCACCGGATGATGTCGATTGTGGTTTGGATTCGGATAGGCTGTGCGATGACAATCTGAATCAGATACTTCGTGATATAAAAGAGAACTATAATGAGAAAGAGAGTATATTAAATTCTGGGGCTTGACGGAGGACTCGGAGAAACTTTTATTCACGTGCTACAGGTCAAAGTATGCGAAGTTGTCAACTGTGCTTAAACTGTTGAAATTAAAGGCAAGCAACAGTTGGTCCAACAAGAGTTTCACGGTGCTGCTAGGTCCTTTAGCGGACATGCTTCCGGAGGGAAATGAGTTGCCTAAAACTACGTATAAAGCCAAGAAAATTCTTTGTCCATTGGGAATGGAAGTAGAAAGAATACATGCATGTTCAAACGACTGTATCCTCTACCGTAAAGAGTATGCAAACATGCATATCTGTCTGGTGTGCAACGTATCCGATACAAAGCGTAACAATCAATCGATGATGATGGTGAGGGAACAGTGAAAAAGGACCTCCTGCAAAGGTGGTATGGTATCTTACTGTAATTCCCTGTTTGAAGCGGTTTTTTGCGAATTCAAATGAGGCAAAACTGTTGCGTTGGCACTCAGAGGAGCACAAGAAGGATAGAATGCTGAGACACCTTGCTGATTCCGTCCAGTGGAGAAACATCGATAGGAGTTTTGCATATTTCAGTGCAGAACCGAGGAATATAATGTTTGAATTGAGGACAGATGAAATGAATCATTTCAGTAGCATGAGTAGCCGACATAGCACTTGGCCCGTGACTCTTTGCATTTATAACCTTCCTTCTTGGTTGTGTATGAAGCGAAAGTATATTTTTACTGTCGATATTTATCCAAGTTGTCAATTTCGGAGTGATAGAGCAATAAAAAATGCAATATTACCTTCTAAGTGCAAATACAATGTACATCTTTTGTAATTGTGTATTTGTTAATTTGATATTTTATTTCATTCCAATTAATTGATTTGCGAAGTGGATGTTTTATGTTTGTGAAATGAATTGGATGTTTTATGTTTATGAAATGAATTGAGATGTGAATTGGATGTATACATGTATATATTGATCTGCTTGTTTCAAAGGGCATGGCTAGCATTTCTTAAGACTAGCCAATAAACAGAAATAGTTTTAGGGATAGAAAAAAATATCATATATGGTTTTTAAGTAAAAACTGTCTGTGATATCTATAATTATAGACGGTTTTTAGTTAAAAACCGTCTGTGATGCTTCGCCATCACAGACGATTCTATATATAGAACCATCTGTGATACGTATTTTTCACAGACGGTTCTAGTTACAAACCGTCTGTATTGTATTTATCACAGACGGCTCACAAACTATCTGTGATAACCTTTGATTATCACTGATCCATAAATTCAGACGGTTCAAAAAACCGTCTATGATAACATTTTTGAACCGTTTGTGATGATAATTTCTGTAGTAGTGAGAAACTCTTAAACTTCATATTTCTACGGCCTTTTCTAACTCATCTTCGGACTTCAGTTATGGTTAACAATCTTTGGGTTGCCTCTATTGTCGGAAGTAGAAGTTGCGAAGTTGACCGACCGAGTATGGTCAAGTCAAATTTGTTGTTATCTCAGAATTTCCTCCATCCAGAAGGAATGTCTACTTTGAAGCGTTCCAGCATGAAAATTTCTTCCTGGATTTGGGCTTAAAAGCCAACTTCAGCTTATTTTGATATTATAGGGGTTTTTACGCTTGTAATTACTAATAATTTTTCAACGTAATTAAATTTTTTTAAAAATAAATTATATCATCACGAGATAATATAAAAAAATAAGACATAAAAGAAAAACAAGTAAAAAATCAGAAAAAAAATAATTAAGAAACTCAAAACTTGAAACTGAAAGCTAAAGCTATGGTGAGCACTACCGAAATGCTCACGCGCACTTTGATAAGTCCAGCTGCAGCTCCGTCCCTTTCTTTTGGTCGGAACCAGTTTGCACAGTCCGTGGCCCCTGGCTGTACTCTTTCTTTGAAACTGAAAGCTAAGGCCCTGCCTAACTAACTTTTGGTTTTTAAATTTTACTTTTTTTCACTATTTAGTAATTTTATTTTTTAAAATTTTTCTAGATTTTTTATACTTTTTCTTTTTTTTCTGTATTTCTTTGTATTATTTGTAATAGGCTAACATGTTTTTTCTATTTTTAAATTTAATTATACCAAATAAACTAACTCAATTATAATAAAAAATAAATCAGTTATAGTAAAAAAAATCATAAACAAGCCATTCTGAACTCCCCTAAAACTATCGTTAGCCCTACCGAAATCTAACCTCGCTTATTTCAGCTTTTTTTAGTTTCTGCTTCTAACTTCTGCTTTTTTACACTATTCTTATTTTTCTTTTTTTTATATTCTTTTGCATTATCCGTAATAGACTAATATGTTTTTTCTTTTTTTAAATTTTTTTAAATTTAATTATACTTAATAAGCCAACTCAGTTATAATAAAAAATAAGCCATCGCTATTCCGATTGCCCCCTTAAAGCTATCGTGAGCACTACTGAAAACTTGAAACCGAAAGCTACAGCTATGGTGAGCACTACCGAAACCCTCGCGCGCTTGGATATCTTTCTTTCTCTGATTCTCTCTTTCTCCCACACTTTCTCTCTCATCCTTTCTTTTTCGCGAGAAAGCAAATCTCATTTAACCATAGGCTTAATTAGGGCGTCTCATCGCCAAGCAGGTGTAATTTTCTCTTTAAACATCTCATCTATTTTTTTGAAGGAGAACAGTAAAAAAAGTATCCTACTGTATATTAATATATATAAAAGTACGAAAATAAAAAGGTAAAAACACGTCATCTGTTTATTCCAACGCTAAAGAAAAATTCTTTGAACAGTCCCAAAGAAAATCTAAGATCCACTGAAATAATGTTTAAGCCAAGTTCAAATTTTTTGGGATGTTACCGTGTCGATCTCTCCGGCCGGCGTCGTCTCCTACTTCACCGGCTCCGGTGCCGCGCTTCTCAACAACCACCGTCGGCCGCATGTCCAAACGCAGTGCTTAATTGGGCGCTTGGGCAAATTAACTGTTTCACTTTACCACGATAGATATCTACGCTAGCGGTTGCTCTGGAGTCGCAGATGAGGAGGCCGACGCTAGGAGCGGGTCACGCACGAAAAAATCCAGCAAAATAGTTATCTAAGCATAGTTCATACCAGAGCTTGCATTGGGGTAAGCAGGTGCTTGAACAGGCTCTTAACATTCTCAGATCATGTAAGCATCTCTAAAATAAATGTTTCCGTTGAAGGTTGCAGCTCTTATATTATTATATAGATGCTTCATGACGTGGCATTATGTCTCTCCTAAAAGCATCTATCTAGGCTAGGTTTGAATGGGTTTAAGGCTATTGGTTTTTGATTTTTGATATAGTAACTAGCTTTCAAATAATGTGTCTTTTCAAAACAAGTCTATAAATCGATTATAGTACACACTATACCAACACTACTAGAAATCAGACTATCCCTCACGGTTCAAAACCGTCAGCAAAATATAGCAAACCGTCAGGTTAAATATCCCTGACGGGTTCCGTCCAGAAAAACCCGTCGTGGCTGGTGAAAGGAAAATTAAAATTGCCGACGAAACCCGTCAGGATATTTAACCCCGACAGTTGTACCGTCAAGAAAATATTTTAACTTTGACGGTTCTATACCGTGAGAAATACTTTAACTTGCGGTACTACACCGTGAGAAAAATAATTTTACTCACAGCAAAAATCGTGAAATGCATTTTCTGACGGTGTAAATCACCGTCGAAGAAATATCTTGACCGCAAGAAAAATGACTTTTACGGGGACCAAGTTGTCGGAAAATTAATCGGACAGTGAGAAAAATAAATTTTCTGACGGTTTGAACCGTGAGCAAAATTGATTTCCTATGGCGAAAATTGATTTAAACCGTGAGCTACAATGAATTAGCATTGATATGTAAATCTTACACAAGCGTGCATCATATAATCAAATTAATCACAACACCATCCTTTCATCAATCAAGAAACATAATTGAACAAACATATAAAAGTTCGATTTTCATAAACATAGATTAATTCATATTCACACAAGCATCCAATTCATAAACTTCACCTCAGTTGGTTCATCCATCCAAAAGACATCTAAAATCAAGTACCACATACAAAAGTCTATTTCCATTACATTCAAGTTCAGCTAGTCAAAAGAACTAAAAGAAATCATGAAAATCACATGGCGGCATGGTTGTTGTCGCCATCAATGTCGCCATCTTGATTATCATCGGCGTTTACATCAACGTTACCATCGACGACACCGTCATCCGGTTGTGAGCCCACGTGAGAGGATCGATCCCAAACCCCGCCCGGTCCCTTGCCGCAATGTGAAAACATTATATCAATTTGAGATAAAGAAGCATAATGGCTTGTAATGTTGTTTGAATTATCACAATCCTATATTAAATGCACATCCCACAATATCGTGTCTTGTACAACATGCACGATAGCTAGTTTTCATAACTACACAAAAGACCATGGCAACAAAAAAGATCTAAGTGTTCTTGTTAATTCAGCATAAAATTGTGCAAAGATTGGCATATTGATACGGGGTCGCCCGATCTTCTCGACGTAGGATTGGATACTCGCGAGAGTCTTGATGAATTGCAATGATCCTCCAATGCCAATGCAAGGGACGAACACTCTTTAATCCGCCAAAACACACTGCGTCGATTTCGCGACCACCAGCGAAGATCTATCGTGCACCCAATTCCCAGTGGAAGGTTGAGCGATCTTGATCGAAGAACACTCCTAATTCCTCACGGAATTTCAGCGACAATGATAAACTCGAACAAAGTTTAATAGATTGATTATTCTCAAAGGTGGTCTGAGCCCTTAGGCTGCCAATACATGGCTTATATAGGACCTTAGGACGTCCATAGAGTCCACAAACCTAGTACAACTCAACCCTATATGGTTTTAGATACGAACTCTCACAAAAAGGAAACTAGATTTTACAGCCGTCACATTGTTTCGGCCATAACTTTTGATCCATGATGAATTTGATGGTGGGACCAGATCCATTGCGTAGCCCTTAAAAATATCTTTCCAAGGAGTACAAGAACACCCAAATCGGACTCCGTTTGTGAAAGTTATGACCTTTTAATAAGTGCCTGTCAGGCTGTCCCGAACCGAATCCGAATTGAATTCTGAGTTGAATCCGAGTTTGAATCCAATTGGCCTTGTGGGAGGTACGAATTGGGCTTGAAAATCTTATCCAAAACTTGTAGTTTATGTCCTTGGGCTTCTCCCTTTTGCTCTCCCACTGAATGAGCTTTCTTCCTTCATGTCTTTGACACCTAATGTGGTCATCCTCTTCCTTTTGCGTCTCCATTGCTTTGCTATCGACAAACCTAAGAATGCACCATTTAATGACATGAGGTAGTATTTTATTCTTATGAATAACAACATTATATTTAGTTTGGAATGAGTTCACCTGGCAATGTTTGATGCGGCTCAATAACTCTTTCCAGTTGAATAATATATTTAACTGAAAAGTACAAGACACGTGCGTATCCGCATCACATATACTCAAGATTAGTTTAGCCTTGTAAACAACTCACAAGTATAGGTGTACTAACTAGTAGAAAAGTCATTTGCCACCTTACCATCAACTATAAGTAAACGAGATTCAGATTATGCCCATATTTAGAACATTCAACATGAGTCCACTCGCTCCTTTCTTTGTATTGCTTCTTGTGATCGACATACCAAAAAGGATTAGTTGTATAGTACAAAAATGGTCCTCCGTGTGACAAAGGTGACAGATGGAAAGTAGCACTTGAAGTTGAACTCTAGAACAAGGCAAAATAATAGTTCGAAGGGAATTTTGTTTGTACACAAAGTAATAATTGTAGGTATTAAACGATATTACCTGTGCTTGTGTAGGTGTTCCACGGCGTAGCATCTCTGGTGGTGGTTGTTCACCCATCTTCTCGAAAAGCATCTACAGTTGAAAAGTACCATTTAAAGTGTGATATGATATTTAAGAAGATAGAGAAGTCCACAATTTTGTTATTTTATTAGGATTACCGTGAAAGGACAAAGCGATATGCAAAGTCGTGAATAATTATATGCCTGACTTGCTCGTTCTTATCCAAGAAGACTAGAACAAATAATAATCGAGATAAAAGAAAACTTGTCAAGATAACCAACGAAGACATATAATTAAGTACAAAGCAACAAACTAAACCGTCAATATAGCAATCTCTCCATCAACAAAGGCAAGTGGCGAGGTGCGTTCATCGCCGACCCAAAGAATATATTTTCACAGGATCGGGTTCTTTCACATCGGCAACATAGTACGCCACCAACGCCCATACCTCGGAGCGAATCAACATGCGAGAGGGCAAGGCGATACAATCGGTTCAACGCCTTTGCACAAGTTATGTGTGATCGATCTATACAACAATATACAAGTCAACTCAATTCGAATGCGACTATTTCCGATGAAGAGCGCTTTAGAGGAGACAGTATTGGCGAAGCCATCAAGCCAATAAAATTTCAGGCTCCATTATTGTCTCTCCCCAACTTGTCAACAATATAGGTTTCACCTCGGACTTTTCGATTAATTAAATCTCTAATACAAGTATTAATGGGGAACGAGAGAATATAGGTAGCGACATTGACTCACATGATAATTGTCGATGTTCATTATAATTAAACTGTCACAATCGTTTATATGTGAATGAGGATGATCCCGTTAGCAGTTCCAGTTGTAATTATGTTCATATGCATGATGACAATCAAAGTTTGGCACATATATAGGGAAATCTCATCTAATTAACATCATGCCACCAAATTAATATTCCGGAATATGGACTGCTTTGAGTTAGATGTCTTGGCATGCTATGATACAATATGGAAGCAAAACTATATATAACATGCTATGAAGTACTATATATATACTCACACACGCGGCTAGAAGATGAATATGTGGTGAATTGAAGCTGTTAATACAGAAATCATCCAAAAAGAACCAGTGCACATTGTTGATCTGCCAACATTATTTTATTTCAACATTCCTAGTATATATACATGTTTATTGAATAACGGTGGTTTCTGACCAGTGATCTGAATTGTGGGCTATGAATTGACCGGCGGTGCAAAATGATTATGAGTGTTGATTTGAGTACCATTTTTAGCGATGTGAAATGATATATAGCTATCTTATACAGATATTAATTAGTGCATGCACTTAGCTTCTATTTGATTCATATGTTTATACACGCTACTGTTATATATATACATACACACACAGAGTTCAACTTAGGTTCTCCATATGCATGAGACTTCATCTGTATCTTTTCACCTTTAGCATGTAACTTGCATGCACGCTCTTAATTAGTAATTACTACAGTTTAGCTAAGGTTTGTGTTATACATATGGCCAGATGACATAACAATTAGCTCAATAAGCCTTTGATATTCTTAGCCCAGAAAGAAAGCAAGTTGCTAGGCATTATTACCAAACAGAAAATGAATACAAGCAAATTAAGGACAGGAGTTGCTAGGCATTATTACCAAGATCATCGGCGGTGAACTTCTTGTGTGCAGGTAGTTCTTGATTATGTCGAATCACATTTCGATAAGAGATGGAATTGGATGGCCTGATATTTCTTGATTTGGCAGCTACTAGAACAGCATTCTTCTTTATAGCACCATCCCCTATTGGTACACGGCCATGGGGCATGCCACCATTGATGTTGTACAATATGCCTGCATCGAGTGGTCGCTGCTCCCAATCATCTTCGTGTTGAGCCATAGCAGCAGCAGAGTAATCATCCTAGAACAAAAGTAACATTTAAGCATCTTACCTGATTGGAATAATTCATTCATGATGTGCCATGAAATAATTCTGTGTGCATAACATGAATATGTCAGGCATAAAATTATATTTATTAAAACTAGGTATGTTGCATTTGTATACAATTGTATATCAGCCACTATATTTGCATTTGTATATCAGCCACTATACAATTGTTTCAATGTATCAATTATCAATGGTCGATGGACAGATATGTGTATATGAATATACCTTGGAGAGGATGTACGCTGCCAGGAGGGTGCACGTCACGATCTTGTCGTGCTTGCCTGTGTCAGATCAGCAGAACAGCAGCTGCAACGCCAGCAGGAACAGCAGCAGCAGCATGCATTTCTTTGAGGTGGACTTCATGTAGTTTGATGCACGCATGTACGTACCTAGCTAGAGGAGGCTGAGAGAGAAAAATATTAGAGTGACGGAAAAAAAGGCCTAGTTCGAATTCATTATCATGAGATCATGAAGTGAAAGAAAGGAACAAAGGGTGTGTATAGGTATCACCTCGATGTTTTAAAGGTAAATGGAACCAACTATCATATTTGTGTTGTGGATGTCTTAGGAATAAAGGAGAGAATAGTTAGTGTGAGTGTTTGTACTTCTAAGTTATTGGTTTTGCCGATACCTTAAGTTGTAGTACCAGTACTTCATATATTCTTCAAAAAAAAAGGCCTTACACCGTGAAACGATACAAAACAAATTAACATTATTTGCAGACTTATAGTAGAAAGAACAAATCAAAGCAACAAGATCACATATGTGCTACAGTAACTGAAGTAGTTTTTGTTGCATTTGGGACGAACTGTACCAAATACGACAATTGCAAACGAGACAGAACAATAATCTTTTTGTGGTGTGGAAGTCACACCTTTTCGATTCTTGCTTGAGTATTTATCTTTGGAAAACAAAGCAAGCGACTCCTACATATGTGCATCAACACTCCCAACCGACTCCCAACAATTTTGTGTAGCTCCAACTCACTTTGCTCGATCCTCATTCAATTTAAAAAGTAACAAACATGCGTGTACCTGCAACAACAGAGTTTTATGGACGGCGAGCCGGGGTGTCGGGGGGCCGGGCGGATTTGGGGCAGCGGGCCGGAGCTACGGCATCGGGGTGGGAGCTCGGGAGGCGGGATCTGCGGACGGTAGTCAAGGTCGGGGGTGGCGGGCGAGCTGGGCCGTCGAGGCGGACTGGGAGGCGGGACGGCGGGCGGACTGGGAGGCGAGGCGGACACAGGCGTCGGGCGGACACAGGGATGGGGCGGAGGAGGCGACGAGGATGGGCGGAGGAGGTTGCAAGGGGATGGGGAGGAGGAGAGCGGATCGATGGGGCGCGGGCGCGGAGTGGGCGTCGGGAGGACACTGGGAGGCGGGCGTCGGGACGGACACTGGGGCGACGGGCCGAGGGGATGGAGTGGATCGGAGGAGGTGGGCGAGGATGGGGCGGAGGAGGCGGGCGAGGGATGGGGAGGAGGAGGCGCGCGCGGGTTTGGGGTGGAGGAGGCGGGCGAGGGATGGGGAGGAGGCGGCGCGCGAGGTTTGGGGCGAGGAGGCGGGCGAGGGATGGGGAGGCGGCGGCGCGCGAGGTTTAGGCGGAGGCGGGCGAGGGATGGGAGGAGGCGGCGGCTGCGAATTTTTCGGGCGAGGAGGCGGGCGCAAGGAGATGGGGAGGCGGCACTGAAAATTCGAGGCGAAGGCGGGCGCAAGCGGATGGGGAGGAGGCGGGGCGCGAAAATGTCTTAGGGTTTCACCTCGTCTTTGCACGAATAGCGGGCGGGCTGGATCAAACCTCACGGGCCTATGTTTCAATTATCCTCACGGTTCATGTAATACCGTCACAAAAATAGTATATTTCCTTGGCGGCTTAAGGAGCCCGACAGGAAAATTATTTTTTGCGACGGTGCTATGTGGACCCGTCACAAAAAATTAAATCCCTCACGGTTTATGCGGGCCCGTCAGGAAATTTAAAGCCCGTGAGGGATGATCCGTTTTCTAGTAGTGCAACTTCAGTTATATCAGTCAAAATCGTCTGCGACTATCTTTTTTTTATATACTCTCGTGAAAAGCTATAAACAGGCGAGCACAAAAAAACCCACCCATAAACATCCATACATTAGACATGGCCTTAGCTGACATGTACATGCATGCATTAATTGCCCATTGTCGCCGCCGCCGTCCATAGGTAACGAACTGCTTTGTCTGGCTGGCCAGGGTTGCGTTGAAGCAGTCGCCACCGACTGATGAGTCGACCGACAGACAGGGGTCCAAATTACGTCATACTCACCCTAGCTACGACTCGGCCTCTCGACCTTATTTTCGTCGCGGAAACCTCTTCTCTTGGACAATTCCTCGGCATGTATCTCGATCGCTTTGAACTTTGCCAAAGTGAGGTTCATTTTCGACGACGAGGTCATATGATCAGCTCTCAGTCTAGTCCAGTCTGTGTAGGCCATATGATGGCGAACGGCAGGAAGAAGAAAACCATATCAGTACTGCAGTCCCATATGCGAGGCACCATATATATATATATATATATATATATATATATATATATATATATATATATATATATATATATATATATATATATATATATATATATATATATATATATATATATATATATATACACACACACACACACACACATATGTACACATCCATTTTAACAAAAATTAAGAGTTAGGAGGAGGGAGAGATGGCGGGTGTGAGCGTTGGAACGGGTGTGATGATCTCCCTCGTGGGTAAGCTTTCCACCTTGCTCGGCGACGAGTACAAGCTCCTCAGCAAGGCTCGTAAGGAGGTCGAGTTCCTCAAGCGTGAGCTCAGCAGCATGAACGCTGTGTTGCTGACGCTCTCCGGCTTGGAGGAACTCGACGCCCAAACGAGGGACTGGAGGGACAAGGTGCGTGAGATGAGCTACGACATCGAGGACTGCATCGACCGCTTCATGCACCGCCTTGGTAGCGACGATGCCGAGCTAGGGTTCTTGCGGAAGGCCGTAAGTCGGCTCAAGACGTTGCGGGCGCGACATCAGCTTACCAGTCAGGTCCAAGAGCTCAAGGCCCAAGTCATGGAGGAGAGTGAGCGACGTAACAGGTATAAGGGGGTGATCGGTTTGGCTTTTTTTCGGCTTCAGATTCTAGTTTCAGTTTTTTTTTCACTATTCACTACACTATCCACTAACTCAGCTACAGTATTTTTTCAGCCAACTACAGTGTTTTTTCAGCCAAAAGCCATCGCTATTCCGATCACCCCCTTAAACTTGATAGCTGCATCTCTATGCCAGGTACTGTTGAAATAGACCCTCGGCTGCCTACACTCTTTAAAGAGGCCAAGAGTTTAGTGGCAATTGATGGCCCGAGAGATCAAATCGTCGGTTGGTTGATGGACAATATGGTGGAGTTAAAAGTGGTGTCCATTGTTGGATGTGGGGGCATAGGCAAGACGACTCTCGCCATGGAGGTATATCGCAAGATGGAAGGGCTGTTCCAGTGTCGAGCCTCAGTTTCAGTGTCACGCACGCTCAATCTCACGAAGCTTTTGATGGACATGCTCCACCAAATCGATGAAGAAGAGCATCGCCGGTCACAACTGTTGGAAAAGGAACAACTAATTCGAAAACTCAAACAATTACTGAAAGGAAAGAGGTACGTGGTCTTCATTTTCCCGCTCCATGCAAGTAAGTAGCATTAGTTCCTAAACTCAATCAGACAAGGAAAGACAACATAATTACGGAAAGCTTGCTGTACACCCAGGCTAGACTGAATCAAATAAACAGTTGGCAAAAGCAAAAGATGATTAGCACAACTATCTAGCTAGTACTGTACTGGTTCCATGGGTGCATAGAACATGGGCTAGCACTCTATATATATACACGGCACAATTATTAATTCATGTTTCCAATAATCAAATATGTCAATAATAAATTAATTATCACTGTTTAAAAAAGTCGATCCGTGATCCCTCAACTCTTTCAATTCGTCTAATTTTTGTCCCTCACTTACAAACCGGATAGAACTTATCCTCCAACCATCAAAACCAAAGCACATCACGTTCAAAGCTGATTTTATGGGTTGTTTTGAGATACATGGCACTACTGGGATCCTCGTTGGCAAGTTCTTGTCCTCTTGGCAATGGCCACACATGTTAGTGACAAAAAAAATCCCCTCTCTTTCTCTTTCTCCAGGCAGCGCCCTTGACTGCCTCGGCAAAGGGAGCGTCGTGGGTGGTGGTGACAGTAGGGGTGGTGATGGTGGAGTTGGAGAGGAGGTCATGGAAATTGAGGAAGCACAAGTGATGTTCACTGGCAAATAAAGGTGGGCAATGGGTCATGCCGTGCTGGCACAGCACGAGCCTGGTGTGCTTCGGGCCACATCATGTCGCGCCGGCTCGGCCTGATCAATCCACCGTACCGTGCCATGCCGACCCGCCACGCTTTCGGCCAGGCCTAGGCACGGCCTGTGTCAGCACTGTGCCAGGCCGGTCCAAGTCCAGCCCTAAGTAACTATAGACAGCGGAGGCGGTGGTGATGACGATGGTGGCGACGGCAGCCACCTTCATTCCTCTCGTACCCACCTCATTAAAAATCTAGTTAAAATTGAATTTATTGCGTAAAAATATGGGCACGTAAATATTTCGGGAGGAAAGTAAAATTTTCTTGATATGTTACAGATACAATGTTACTACCTCATTAAAAACCTTACACCCCAAACTGGGGTTCCCCGAGTAAAGAAAAGAGTAACAATATACGTACGTACTAACTATAATAACATGCGTACATACTAATTACTCATCAATATCTAGGTCATTCATGTGTTCGAGGTCAGCATACGTCTGCACAATTTCAGAATCCTCTAGTTGATAATGTTGCCGCTCTTTAGCTAATTCCCAGTCTTTGACATATGTAATTGTCTCCATCATTCTAGGCGTGATGGATGATCTCCTTTCTTCAATTATTCTCCCTATCGTGCTGAATATCGCTTCTGAACAGACAGTGGATATAGACACTAGGAGAACATCCCGTGAGAAATGTGATAGTACAGGAAATATCCAGTTTGTTGTTCTTTCACCACTTGAGTAAGTCATATTCGCTTGCCTCCACCAGTAAGATCAGGATCGATATTTGCAAAACCATACTTCAGGTAATGGTTTAGCTGTGAGACAAAATTCAACTTAGAAGCCTCCTAAGGCTAAGAGGACGAAGAAATAGACTTGTCCTTTAGCTTCTTCCACAAGTGGGATATCAAGTTTGTTTTTTCTTGTTGCGTATGTTGTGAGACCTCTGATCTCGCGCTGTTGCTAAACTTGTTATGATACATGTGAAAAACACAAAAAAGCTCCTTTTGACATGTGTGAAAGCTTCTGAGTAATCAAGACCGAGGCATTCACCTATTCCCTCCATACTAACATGTAAATCTGCCAACTTTTTCGTAGATTAAAAATAATAGCAAAGCAATATAAGTATGAAATAGAACCAAAATATTTAATAAATTTTTTCTCCGTTACTATAACAACATGGCCTAAAATGGAATCCTTCCTAGATTTGGCAAGCTTGTGTTGCAATTAACCAAATAAATTTTACAACTAAGCAAAAGGTAGGATAATAAACATCAGATAGAATCTTTGTTGATTTATAAAAAGATATTAAAAATTCTCAAAAATAACTAGCAATATGTCAATTTGAATTAGTAACTATCAATTCATTATTTTGAGGGTTAGAATTGACAAAAACGAATATGACATGTTAATACCCTTGCAACTTCTTTAACATAATGTATGTCAAGTTCCACTTCACCTTCATGTTAAGACCAAATTTTGTTTGCTCCTTCCCATTACCTGTGCAGTACTCCGCCAATCTGGCTATCACTTGTGAGGAATTTATGAAGTAACGAATGGCATTACGAATACTGTTTGAATATATGTCAATCACTTGCATACCATCTTGAACAACAAGGTTCAAGATGTGGCATACATATCTTTGGTGGAGGATATAATCACTAATATATGTCTGTAATCTTGGGGTGAGGATGTTCATAGCTATCATGTTCACCGATGAGTTATTAAGGGTTATAGAAATAATCTTATTATCTATCTTAAAATCATGAAGTATGTATAGTATACGCTCGGCAATGGCTACTCCAGTATGTGATTCGTTAATTACCTTAAACCCTATGACTCCTGTGTAGCTTATAATTTCATCTAAATAATATGCTACAACACTAAGGTAGGCATTTCTCTGATTTGATGGTGTCCAAATGTCTGAAGTTATAGCAAAAGAGAACTAAACTTGTAGGAATAGTTCTTTTAATTCTAATAGTGTCTTTTGATACATCCGTAAAATATTAGATGTAGTAGTTCTCCTAATAACATATTAGTACTGTGGGTAAAAGCCACGTTGGATCATTCTTTTGAAAGCACAACTTTCACCGATCCTAATCAGCTAATCTTCTAGAATAATATATCTAGCAATGTCCTTATAGGCGAAAAATGGGTTGTATACCCAAGTACTCACAGAGCCATCGGCCTTGAAGTTTAGTTGTGTTTATACTCCTCCCCCTCAGCTCTATGCCACCATCTTGCGCAAGTATGCTTTGTAGTACCAGTTCAAGTGTCATGTCCCTACAGCTGTACGAGTAGTTAATTTAGCTTTGCAATAATTATAAATTGTGATATCTACCGTTTGGCCATCTCGGATTCCAAGTTATGTGCTTCTAGGAATTCGCCCTTTGTCTAGATCCACCAATGTTGTCGTCCGTGGACGGGGGAGAGAACTCTGGTGTCCCCCTTGGCTTCGACCGCTCTAATACTCCTCGTAGCCCTCCGTACAATCTATATGACAGTCAACCATGCCATAGTCTCTCAGGCTTGGTGAGAGCTGACGAGCATCAATGGGAATCGAAGCTGGAGGAGGAGCAGGGGAGTGGCGGCGGGAGCTTACACTAAGTCGCCCTGTCGCTCTTTTTGTGCTACGACTCCTCGATAGCATATCGCTCAAGAGCCCCTTAGTGCTTTGCCTCCTTGGTAACATAATGTACGGATGGATGGTAAATAAATAGGGAGAGTAGATGGATGTTGAAGAAATGAGAAGAGTAGATGGATGGTTAAAGAAATAAGAAGATTAGATGGATGGTGAATAAATAAGGAGGGTGGAGGGATGGTAAAGAAATGAGAAGAGTGGATGGATGGTGAAGAAATAAGAAAATGAGTTGACTTTATAGTCATCAAGAAGAAGGCCTTTGCTTCCAAACGTTGCTCCTGACCGTTGCCTGCACCTTTCGGAGACTAAGCTCTCTCATCTCTCTTAGACTCTCTCGGAGACTGAGCTCTCTCTCTCTCTCTCTCTCTCTCTCTCTCTCTCTCTCAGATACTCGGACTCTAACTCTCTCAACTCTCATCTCTTTCAGACACTCATCTCTCTCAAACTCTAAGGCATGGATCTAGCGGCAAATCTTGGCCTCAAGGGCGTCCTACTCCGAGGCGCTGAACGTCGCCAATGCTGAGCTTCTCCACGGCAAGACAGTAAAGGGTGGATTCAAGGGCCAACTTGCAGATGGAGGTGGAGACCTAGAAGCACTCGTGGCCGTAGCAGGTGGTGGCGCTAGCCTGGGCGATGACTAGTAGAGTAATCATCGGTAATGATGCGGGGAGGATGAAGAAGGTGAGGAAGAGAGTTCAGAGGAGGAAGAAAAGGAAGAGTAGAGGGAAAGGAGCTAACAGCTAGGTCTTAAATTTTTTTTTTTTTTGCCTGAGTTGCCAAGCAATGTCAGCTTATTTGTCAGCTAGGATGCCATATCACCTAAAACCACTTACAAAACTAGCCTTTGGACGTGATGTACTCTGATTTTGATAATTGGGGGATGGGTTCTACTCAATTTTGTAAATGAGGAATGAAAAGTAAATGAACTAAAGAGTTGAGAGGAGGAAGAAATGGAAGAGGAGAGGAAAAGGAGGCTGACAGCTAGGCTCTATATTTTTTTGCCTCAATTGCCGAGCAACGCCAGCTTATTTGTCAACTAGGATGCCATATCACCTACAACCACTCACAAAACTAACCTTTGGCGTCATGTACTCCAGTTTTGGGGTGGATTCTTTTGAATTTATGGCTTAGTTTTCTACAGTAACTAGCTTTCAAACGAAGTGTCTTTTCAATGTGGGATCTATAAGTCAATTGTAGTTGACACTATCCTGACTTCATCTATATCGGCCAAAATCGCACGCTAGTATCTCTCTCTGTACTCTCTCGTGCGAACAGACAGAATTCAAAATTTTAAGTCAAAAACCATAAACCACAACTTAAAAGAACCCACTCTTGATAATTGGGGGACGAGTACTACCCGGTGGATGAGTTCTATCCGGTTTTGTAAATGAGGGACGAAAAGTAAACGAACTGAAGGGTTGAGAGATCGCAGATGTACTCTTTTCTAAAATATACAATGTATATTGCTAGCTGTAACACCTAGGCCCAATTTGACCCACGTGCAGGATGGTAATGTTGGGATTAGTCCACATTAATACTTATTGTCTCAGGAATAGCTTAAAAACCTTGGGGGTGCATAGCAACCAGGTTAACGTTTCAGGTGAGGCATGGACGAAAGTGCAATACTAGATAATATTGGATTGGTTCCTACTTTTTACTAGTACTTTTGCGTTATGTTGTTTCTAATATGTTATTTCTGAACATATTCTCAAAAATGATATGTTGATTGTTGAATTGAAAAAGGGTGTAGTCGCAACTAGGATAACCCACATAATGATACAAACTACCGTATGTACGTTCATATATATCATATGAATTGGACTACTAAACAATCTTTCTGCTAACTAGTTATTCTCCTAACATTTATGGAATTTGATGTTACTAAGGCACAAAATCGTATGTAGGTACTTGATTATTGTTGATGATGTTTGGCGGACAGAAGATTGGGAAGATTTGATGTCAGCGCTCCCAGAGAATAATAACTGTTGCAGAATAATTACAACAATGCGCAACATTGATGTAGCCAGAATAATTACAACAACGCGCAACATTGATGTAGCTAAGTCATGTTGCTCCCCCATTGGTAAATATATGCACGAAATGGCACCTCTCCGAGATGACGATTCTCAAAGATTATTTTGTAGAAGACTTTATCAGTCCGACAGTCAATTGGGAGAAGTTCCGAAGAGAATTTTAAGAAAATGTGGTGGTTTGCCACTAGCCATAATTACTATAGCTAGTTTGCTATCTACCAAATCAAACAGGAAGGAATGGGAGATTGTGTTAGACTCTATTGGAGCCACGGTTGTAAATGATTGCAACCTACAAGCATTGAGAAAGATATTATTTCTTAGCTACTGTGATCTTCCTTATCATTTAAAGACATGTTTATTGTATTTAAGCATGTATCCAGAGGACTATAAGATAAATAGGAAACAACTGGTATGGAGATGGATAGCTGAAGGGTTTATTACGGAACAGAGGGGGAAAAGTTTGGAGAATACAGCAGAGGACTACTTCAATGAGCTTGTTAATAGGAGTATGATCCAACCAGTTGATATCAGGTACGATGGCAGGGCTGATGCTTGTACCGTCCATGATATGATTCTCGAACTTGTGAAATCAATGGCAATTGAAGAGAATTTTGTTACTTTATTAGATAGACATAATTGCAGTTTATCGCCAAGAAAGATCCGTCGACTCTCATTGCAGTGTAATTTTGCAAAAGTACAAGGAGTATTAATCCAAGCAAATTCGCATGTTCGGTCACTGAGCACCTTCGGATCCGCTCAGAAGGTACTTCATCTATTAAGATCTCATACATTGCGGGTATTGGATTTTGAAGATTGTGAATGGTTGGAAAATGATCATATTAGAGGCATTGGAAGTTTATATCAGTTAAAGTATTTGAGATTTGGTAATGCAAAGATAAGTAAACTTCCAAAGGATATTGGGATGTTGCAGTACTTAGAGACTCTAGATCTAAGAGGTTGTTACAAGATAAGGGAACTACCACCAAGCATAGTCCGATTGAAAAAGTTGGTGCGTCTGTATGTCGAGAGCATTTTCATGTTTCCAGCTGAAATCGGAGGTATGGAAAGCTTAGAGGAGCTTTCATACATAGACTCTTGTGCCGACCCTGTAACATTTGTGGAACAGCTTGGTAGGTTGACCAAATTGAGGCTGCTTGCGATTGACTATGATCAGCTTGTGGACAAGAGCGATGACATTGAGAAGTGCAATGACATTTTTGGGTCATCCCTTGGTGAGTTGGGTAGGCACAGCCTCCAATATCTAGCTATTCATTGTAAATACATGGCAGATTCATTGGTGGGATCAAGCTGGGAATTTCCACGTCTCCAAAATCTTCGCATACTCCGTGAGATCCCTCGGGTTCCAAGGGGCTTTGCTGCTCTTGACAAGCTCATGGAGCTATGGATCGATGTTAGTAAGGTGGACGAGGAAGATCTGTGTGTCCTCGGTGCCTTACATATGGATCGATGTTTGGGCCGGGTGCTATGCCGCAGGTCGAACGGCTTCGTTTGACTTTCGAGGCAAGGGATATAGTGTCCAAGTATGGAGGTGTTGACACCGGCATGAGGCATCTCTCCGGTCTCAGAGATGTTCATGTCTTGGTCGATTGTGATGGTGCCACCAAGGGCGATGTGGAGGCTTTCGAGGCTTCTGTCAAGAACGCAGCCATTCTCCTCCCCAACCGCCCCACCATCCAAATCAGAAGATCGTGGGAACATAAGATGGTGAAGGATGGCAAGGCTTCAAGTCAGGAGAGGGAGGCGCTGGAGGCTCGCGGGAAGGAAGTGGACGAGGAGAGAAATCAGTGACGACGACTCCTGCTATGATGTATCGAAAAGGGAAAAGACTTATGTATGATTTTTGCAGTTCTCTTCATGTATGATTTCTGTGTTGCTATACTTTGGCACCTCTTCTTTTCTGCTTATGATTTCCCCCAAACAAATAAATAGGATAACTTCTTCATCATCTTTTCAAAACAGCTTATTAAAATAATTTTTTTGAAACAGCTTATCTACTTAGCGGCATTCGATTCGTTGGCACAAACGCTCGTGTTAGGACTAAAAGCTATCAGCCACCGCCATAAGCTATCCGCCAAGGCTGAGCTCTGTTGTTCTTAACGGTGCAGGGAACGTCTCAGATCAGCATGCCGGCACTGGTGGTGTTGTGAGGAACAGCGCTCAGGTTTTTTTTTTGCTGATAGCTGCCATAAGGATCTCACAGATCCCCTATCAACTGAAGCGCTGGCATGTCGTGATGACCTGCTTTTGGCAAGGAGGTGTGGTGTTTCTAATGCGATCCTGGAATCAGATTGCCAGGAGTTGATTACAGCCCGGATTCAGCAAGGTGACAGTTCTGCATCTTCACAGAAGTTCGTGAGCTTGTGTCGGGTTTCGCCAGCTTTGCTTTGATTCATGCGCGGAGGGATGCTAACCATGCTATGATACCTTTGTCAGGACCTGGATGGATCCGACTTTGAAATGGAACGAATTTGATAGATTTGGGGAAGAATCGGAAGATAAATTAACTAGGGTTCCTAGCTACTTCACAACTAAAGAACACTGAAGAATATGCTTCTTATTTCTTCTTACAGGATTCGATACAATTGTCGGATGCAGTCGAACAAGTTCTAGTCATCAGGATCGGCCATTCTCCACTTCCCATTTGCCGACTTCTTTAATTTAATAACAAACAATTCTGACTTCAAGTCCTCCCAGAAACTGAATTATTTCGGGTCCTGACATAGCAAACCGCCGCGGCACCAACCTATTGTGGTGGTGTTCAGTGGCTATATGCGACTGACGGCCGGCGACCACAAAGACCCAACAACGACGGTGGCCTCCAGAACTGATGCACCATGCGCGCAACGTAAAGCGTCAGGCTGGGCGGCTCGGCCGGACGGCAGCAAGAGAAACCCTTCTTCCCTCCCCCCTCATGTTTCTCGACAACTTCTCCCTATCCATCTCACGATGCGGCACGCTGCTTCTTCTTTCTCACTTTGCTTTTCAAGAGAGTGTGTGAATCTTGGCGGAACATAAAAGAGAGACGTCTTGAACTCTTGATGCACCTGTACGGAAATAAATCTGATAAGACTAATGTCGGGACCTGGAATCGATGAAGTCCGAATCTGTTTGGGTTTATTTAGCACACACATTCAATAACATTAATATTTTATCTATATACAAATAAATAAGATAGTAATATAATATAAATAAACAACCAAAGAACCTGATATCTAGATAGATGAGGATTAATTTTCAAGGTATATCTCTACCACTTACTCATCTTTGGCATTTAACAAGATCAAGAAAAGAAAGAATCAAAACCAATCAAAATAAGATCAAATCAACCAAAATAAAACGGATCCATAAGAGATGAACAAAGTAGATATATTGCTAGTCGAGGATGAAGGTTTATAGCTACTTCATCTAGAGGATAAGAGAGCACACCACAACAGTCACGCTTCTCAAATCCTAACCCTCGAACACTTGAATTCAATGAGTAAAGCAAGAATGGTTGGATAATTAACTTGCAAATATCTACCCCAACCCGTTAAATACACAACGCAACCAATCACATCTAACTCTAACAGAAACTATCCACTTAGCATAAATAGAGAAACATATTAACCTCACACAACACAGGTTTTATTCACACACTATACTTATACACGCTTTTCAAAGTGTATAAGCCCGAATCCGTTAAGTCTTTAGCCTTTGATCTATTTGATCATCTCAACTCCTCCTTGACCTAAAACGTTTTTCTAAGCGCTAAGGTTTTGATCCAATACACTTTTCGGTTTTCATCTTGCCTTGCAAGCAATTGTCATGCTTACCACGTGTAGATGTACCACTGACTTGCCACGCGTCGATAAGTCTCTCTTATTATAGTTCCATCGGACCATATCTCACTTGAATCGACTAAACCATATAGTGCAACCTATCGCTCGAACTTTCCTTTAATATTTCTCTCCTTCCTTTGTGCCATGCTTGAGCTCAGACATTTCACATGGCATCTTTGATCATTCTGAGCCTCGACTTCTCTATGAGTGTAACACCGATCCTCACTATTGACCATTGTTGATTTCAAGCGCCCCTATACATCCAAAGATCAAGAAATCATTTTCAGACATAAGTTTTTCACAACTTGACCCACGTTAGTTGAAACATACATCATGCCACACATATGCACTAACCTAGGTTAAAATAAATCATCTCTTGACTCAAATTTTCCAAAAATTTCTATTTCAATCCAAACAACACAAGTTGGCTGGTTAGACGTCGCTTCTGCAAGCTATCCAAAAAAATTACAATTTTGCAAATTTCTAATTTTCACCCCTCCAAAATGACAATGGCTCATCACAAAACCCTAGACCTCATATAATCCTTCAATCTTCCCCTTAATGAACCTATTAGATATTGGCAAATTTTTAAAAATACAAATAGGATGTGGTTTTTGAATAAAAGAGGGAATTTTTCAAGGTGAATATAGCCTTCAAGAACAACATGGATTTTCAGTGGATAGACTTAACTAATTATTATGTCATTCCAAATTATTATTTTAAATAAATAATAGTACATAAATAATATTAATGAAAGTACTAATGATTAAATAATAATATAGGAGCAACATGATAAAAAACATATGACTTGCCTTGTTCAAACTCCTCAACTGGTTCTAAATTTCCTTCATCTGCTCATGGAATAGACTACTCAATGAATTTGGGTGCTATCGCAAAAGAATTAAAGAAACAAGTCTGTGCTCGAAAGAATACGAGCTAGGAAAAATAAAATAAAATAACGAATCCCTCACAGTAGAAAATGACTATGGCGAATTTCCATAACGGCATGGGCTACATCATCGTGGGATTTCAAGACTTATTCGAACTATTCAATCTTGACGCTCTCAACGCCTCACTTCTACGATGCTGGACGTTGTAAGTGTAAAAAATTAAGTTCTAGATTCACATAACACCGATAAATGTCGTAACTCATTGCTTATATATAGATACATGATTTAAGAAGCCCGCGACACCGAGAATGTGGGTTTCTCGATTCACACTTGATCTCCGAGCAATGTATCGACGATAACGCATCCTTCATCGAAAGTACATATCGAAGGGATTGCTTGCTCACAGTAACATCCTTTGTCTATCTAATTTTAGTCTAGAATTATGGTGATTGTGAACTTTGTATGCATAATGCATAAATCAACTTGTTTGCGATAAATTAGCCATATTTAGGTATATCCCAGATAAAAGTTTGCCATGCACCCGCCATTGCTAACATGTACGAACCATAAGTTTGTGTGTGAGGCTAATAGTGCTAATGAAGGCCATAATGGCATTGATCATACATATGTCAATCTACAGTATCGATGTGGATAGCTAAGGAAGTTTTGGTTTACAAGCCCATCTTTCCTTTTTATTCTAATTTCGCCACTGGTTATAATTAATATCAAATGGAAGAGACAAATATTATTTGCAAAACTAAAATTGGGGGGGTTTTCCTTGAGACCAAGTTCGATGATGTATTCAGGGGAAATTAACTCTGTTGGACATGGTCTTTTTTTTTTCACCAAGCAATGATTCGGTGAAAAATGCTACATGTCAGCATGATGTGCTTGGATATGTCGTGAAAGCTGTTACGTACTTGTTCAAAGTTATATATATCTTTAGTGTATTCCACTGCAGTGCTTTCTTCAAGCATTATAACAAGTTTTCCAGCTATTTACTATGTCGCATCTTGTTTCAAGTGTTATCATAAGTATTTTGTAGTCTTTAAAAAAAAGTATTTTGTCAAATAACTTTCGATAAGTATATATGCTATCCTCTTCTATTTTCTCAAACCAAGTACAAACGGAGGTCAGAAGTTGTGCTACATCATCAACTACCACTATTTGATCAACCATGTAGTAATACTCAATCCATCCATTGATGATTCCCCAAACTTGGCTGGCTCCGAGAGCAGGCCTAGAGTTGACTCACTTATATTTGAATGGCCGAACTAAGCAGCAAAAAAGGAAAAAAAAATTCGAGGGGAATCAGAAACAAAATTTTCTCTAAGGTTGAGTCACGCAATAATCCGGTAAGCTTGTGGCGGAAATCCTGTATTCCGCGCGCGCGGCCTACGGCCCACGGGTCATCTAGTAGTCTTGCTGCTTTCTAGAACACAAGCCTAGCTTATAATGCGTGTTAAGTGTTAACTAATATTAATTTTTCTCTAAAAGAACTCATATTAATTTATTTGCTAGAGATTAATCTTTATAGTTTATTATTACTGAACATATTCTTATTTTTATTTTCTTTCTTATTCTTCTTATCATTGAGCTGCAATTTTTTATTTCTTTTTTCCTTTTTATATTCTTTTTCTTTATTTCTTATTTCTTCGTATAATCTAGTTTCAAGCGCTATTCACTAATAGTCTTTTGAATTGTTCCACGGACATATTTGTTTTGTTCTATTAATTTGTTTTATTTCCTCTTAACGTTATGGATTGTTATAATATTATCGACGAATGGTTAGGATATTTAAATCAAACGCATAGCGTATTAACCTATTTTCCCTTACAACCTACTGCGTGGAACATTGTCAATAAATTATTGAAACATCGAAACCAAATATATGGAACATTTTATTCTACCTACCAGAACATTCAATACCCATCTGATTCATTTTTCCTGCCCAATTTGAAAGATACGCACTAGAACATGGTCTATAAACTATTGAAAACATTAATGAAGTAATGCATGGAACATTTTGTTCTTATCATTGGAATATTGGACATGAACTACTAGAACATTCTAACGTAGCATGTGAAATATTTAGTTTTACCTACTAGAGCATCCGACATCCAGCATTGATTAAATGTGTCCACTACACACAAAGAAATTGAAAAAAGAAGACATACCTATGTTTTTTTTATATTTTTGGGTTTAATATGTTTACAGAAACATGCTACAAGCATAAACTCAACAAAAAAGGACAACAAGTCATTAATGTAAATCAAGAAATTAATGTAATGGTAACTCTCATGGGGGAAGAAAATGGAAAGAAGGAAGAAGCAAGCAAAAATGGAGAGCAAGTTATGAATTCAGCCTATTTTTTGGTTACGATTTATAAATTTTGATTATGGTTTATTAGTGCAATAAATAATGATTATTGAGAGAAACTAAAAGAGAAAAAACCACTAAAAAGCTAAAAAATAAACCTTGCATTGCGCCCGACTACTTTTCAAATCACATGTCGTTGTGTATGCTTCATGGGCCATTTATTTCTCATAAGGTCAGGTGTGGCACGAGGTCAATTGTCGCGGGCAGCATATAGGCCCTATTCATATTACTCTCTGCTTTTGACTACTACTTAGAAAAGTTAAAAATCAATATGAACATCTGGCTTATTAAAACTGTTTCCTCACTGTTCTCGCTACCATCTCCGGAGACAAAGCGGGGTTACGAGTATATTATACACACACTCCTCTTATTTTTATCACGTATATATATCTATTCCTTATTTTGTTATAGCTTATCTCGTACTTCTAAAAAGCATAATCTTTCGAATACTATTCATTCTCTGAAAATAAAAAAAAAATGAGAAAAGCCTAACGCAGCCATTGGTGTCCCCACCCAGCCCGAGTCCCAAGCCAAGCGGGGAAAAAGTGCTGTCCGGCAGCGGTAACGCTACCGGGCCCCGAAACCCTCGTCACCACGTCCCGCACGCGCCCCCTCGCTCTCCACCTTCCCTCCTGCTCCCCCTCCTAACCCTAGAATTTTCCAGAAGCAGGCGGAGGGCGAGGCCGCGCGCCGCGCTTCCAGAAGCTCGACGGAGGAAGGGAGGAGGGGGATGGGGACGTCGGATCTGGACCGGCAGATCGAGCAGCTGAAGCGGTGCGAGCCGCTGACGGAGGCGGAGGTGAAGGCGCTCTGCCTCAAGGCCATGGAGATCCTCGTCGAGGAGAGCAACGTCCAGCGCGTCGACGCCCCTGTCACGGTGCACGCCCTCTCCCGCGCACCCCTCCTCCTCCTCCTCCATCTCCCTCTCCATCTCGATTCGATTCCATGCGGTTTGGGCTCGATTTGGTGCGGAACATTGCGCCGCGAGGTCTCGCTTACGATTTGGGTGCTTACGAGCTGTACTGATGGCTGTTAAGGGTTCGATTCCGTTGATTTAGGGAGCCAGCTGAGCGCGTGCTTGTGATTGTGATATGCTCCAGTTTGAATTGCGATTCTAGGGTTTGGTTGCTGATATTCCAGATGCCTTGTATGATCATCTTCTGGGAGCTGGTTTTTGGGGAAATAGTTGTTATTCTTGTCGGATGGTCAAGGAAAATGCTGTAATGCGTATGCTTAGCTGGTTATGCTTATGCATTGAGTATTCCTCTTTTGTTGGGAGGCCCATGCGGTTTTTCGTGATGCTGTTGTAGTGCCATGGTTCGGCTTGGGTTGCGGTATTATGCAGGCAACATCACGGTTTGGGTAGTTAATGTCTTTTATGTGCTTGCTTGTCTACTTGTCGAAGTGGTCGGCTGTGCGTGGATAAGCAATGGTTGGTGGAAGGGTGTTTCCCATGATATATCGACTGATGAGGCCTTTTGCACTTCCCTCCATGTGCGCTGCTCCGGGTTTTGTTTGATCTAAGAAAGTTGTGTCTTTTTTTTTGCTTTTGAGGAAATTGTGGAGTTGAGTGTTGTGATATATGCCGTTGTCGTGCATATGTTGTGAACTTTTGTACATTTCAATTTGTTGTGGGGTTGAATTGCTGAATCGGTTGATTTCACAGCAACTGTTGAAACTTGAAAAGTTAGCAATCTGTTGAGTATCCATATGTTAATTGCCTATTATAGTAGGCTTAATGGAATCCTTGTAATCGACTTCTTTTGGGAATTGCAGACAACCGAAGATTCCTTATGTGAGGCTTGTTCACTTATTTCTTTGAGGAAATGGTACCTTTGTTTAATGTAATACAACCATTCGATGCAGCATACATGTTTTGCAGAAACATTTGCTTTGCCAGAACAAAACCAAAGCAATGCTCTTTTTCCTCTTTCTTCTTGTAAATAACTCTTTTCTTATCATGTTATATTACTAGTAAAGTACCCGTGCGTTGCAACAGAAAACCAAATAAAAGTGGTGCATACTATCAAATATGATCTCAAACTGAATAATAAATATCAAGACATTCTGGCATATGAACACTGACAGCACAAAGATGTAGAAATCAGCACCAAAATAACATAGTAATTTGCCAACCTGAATGGCAATGTTACGAAGACAGTCTCACGTAAACGCCGAAATCAGAACCAAAAGGCCAATGCTGTTGCATGATCTCCCTGTACGTACAAGGGAAAAACTATTAGAGCTAATGCATTAGAAAACGAGTAATCTGTAGAAGCAATAGCCTACAACCAAAATGAACTGACTAATAATAACCCCACAAATAATATTCATAAAGCTTTTGTCTCATATCAAGCATAAACATCAACAACAAGAAAATGGCCACATCTGCCAACATAGCAAAGCTATATTGTTGAAAAAAAGACATTGCTAGTTTTTAAACCTTTGAAATGATGACAGCTCATGGTATGTATGAAAGAATATGAAAAAAGAATATATGATAATAGCAACAGTGAAGACATTATTGCATTAGGCAACCATATTTCATTGATGTTTTATTGGCTTACATAAATAAGAACAGAAATATGAAGGAAGACACTCTCCCTATTCATGAAGGTTGAAGAATATACTACACAAAAGCAAAGTGAAAAGCATAGTGATTTTCTCGCAATCATCCATCTGTCGTGATTTTCTCGCAATCATCCATATACTATACGTATGTAAGGCAGAACTTGACTCTGTACAATCTCCTATAGGAAAAACACTCTAGAAATCTAACCTTAGTAAAATAAAGGTAGCACATGTGTATATCATGTGTATATGGTAAGTAAAACTGAACCATCATGCTAGCGAACCAAATTGTTGATGCCCTCTCCTCCCGAAGCAACTAAGTAGCACTACAACTTGCGGCACTACAGTTCATGAGGTACAAGTTGCAGTGCTACTACAGTTCAGTACTGAAAAATGCCATCAAAAGGGTATGATTTCACAAGGTTTTGGGGGGGGGGGGCCTTTTGCTAAAATCTGCTGCTCTGCCTTATCTCTTCCACCTCCTCATTTCCGGCATTGCAAAACCTCTCCGCCTCCTCTCCGCCTCTCCGGTTTTCTCGGGTAATGGCCGCCTCCGTTTCTCGGGTAATGGCCGCCTCCTTACGTTTATCGGCCGCAATCGCCTCCCTCCGGCCAGAAGCCGGCGCTCCGCCGCCTCGGCCGTGACGACATGCGCAGCCGCCCTCGGGGTGCTCAGCTCGAGGCGGCTAGGTGTAGTGCCCTGTTCGGTGGTGGCGGCCCGGACGTAGGTCCTCTCCGGCGGCCCGGGCGCAGGTTCTCTCCGGCGGCCCGGGCGCAGGTCCCGTGTAGCGGCGGCGGTTGGGTGCGCGGGTCCGCAGCTACGATGGCGGTCGGTGCGAGATCCGCAGCGCGCGGATCTCGCGCGCGCGCGGCCGGCAGGCAGTGGATCCAGCGCATTGGGAGCGGCCGGATGAGGGCCCGGCGTGAAAGTGCTTCGGGCACGATGAACGGTAGCTGGATCTAGGTGTGATGGTGGCTTCGGGCGCCGACGCTTTGGGGCGCACGGTCAGATTTGGTGTTCAGCGACCTTCGGTTGTTCCAGGCGGCGGCCTCAGCGCGGTTGTGGCGGCTGGTGGCCAACCAGAGGCGACTTCGGGCGATGGGCTAGTGTTCGGCTTCAGGCATGGTGGCTACTGGCGTCGATCTTTCAGGTCGCAGTGCTTGGTGATAGTGCGGCGTGCTTCAGGTGGCGGGGGGAGAGCGAGGGGGATTAGGAGAGGAGGGGGGCGGTGGGGAAGCCGTGCGTACGGTTCGGATTATCTCATAATCAGATCGAATGGTTAAGAAAAAGTGAGGGAGGACTCATCAACCACCAACTCCTTCTTTTTAAGTAGTAAAGAATATATATACTGTAGGGCCCTCCCTTTTATTTCAGTAAAAAAAGTTTCACAGGCTGACCAATGTTCTCTTGCAATATTGATCACGTCAAACTGATTTCATTCAATGCTTTCCTATCTAACAAGAGTAACACTAATCTCAAAGCACATGAAGAGGTAAGTAACATCTATCCACTATTCATCGTGCTTTAAATATTGTGCAAATCACTATTGAGAAAAGCATAGAAACACCTTTGTTTCATGAAATCTTCTAATGAACATGTTGATACATCTAATATTTGATACTCTGTTTCATATGATGTCATTCTAGCTCCTAGCACAAGCATTAGATGTATGCTAAAATGACTAAATTTAACCCATGTATGCTAAAATGACTAAATTTAACCCTATTTAAGGTGTATTGGTAGACAATAAAAATTAATTATGGACATGTTGTAGTTAAGTGATGGGTATTGGATCAAGGAATGGTAAATTTAAGGTAAAGTGAATTTTAATGTTAAACAAACTTAGAAGTCTAGAATGACTTATATGTGGAATGGAGGGGTATTTGATAACACAATAACTTATCAGTCCAATGCGGGTAGGGTAACCGGTATCCTGACTTCATGCTAGAATTATATTGATTGTGACCGCTGCTCAATAACCAGAAATAGCCGGTTATTGCAAAGCCTATTTGCAACCGGATAAGACTTGCATATGTGCTTGCTTTAGGGCCATAAATTGTTATTTGAATTCCAGACATTCAATTTGTTGCAGTTTTGCATTGAATTCTTGTTAATCATAAGTTACTGGTTCATGTACATACAGCAAATACTTTTTTATAGTTGGATTGATATATCTACATGTGTTCAAATAATTGTGATTACAGAAAAGTATTATTTTGCCTTTTGCACTCAGATATGTGGAGATATTCATGGACAATTCTATGACATGAAAGAACTTTTCAGAGTTGGAGGTGACTGCCCAAAGACAAACTATTTGTTCCTTGGGGATTTTGTTGACCGAGGATTTTATTCTGTTGAAACATTTTTGCTTCTTTTGGCCTTAAAGGTAAATGCTGTTGATACCATTAAGAATTTTTTTTGGCATATCTACTTATTTGTATCTTTCAATGTTTACTGTTGCCATTGTTGTAAAAAAAGGTAACCAGCACTCGTTCGATCACCCCCACCTAGTAGTGACTATATGGCCTAACCGACTGATTATACAGGAACAGGGAAGGCACCCGTTCATTGTATACATCCTGGTATATGTCCTAGTAGACATGTTTTTAGAACAACAGCTGGTGCTCAGCTTGCTGTCATGATGATGTCTATATAACTTCTTTTGTTAGAATGATCACACGAGTATATGTGACTATAATTTTTTGCAAAATTCGTTGCTAGAATTGGGGCAGATATGTTAATTAATTCTTTTGCATCTGATTTATGTATTGAATGGCAAACAACGAGCCTGTCGCTGTTAACTGTGAACTTGTAGTTAGCCTATTGTGGACATAGGCCAGGCAGCAGCAGCAGCAGCAGATGTGAGCAAGGGCAGGACGAGACCAGCACTAGTGGCCAGACGACAAGATGTCCAGGAGGAAATTGGCGCCCAAGTTGGAGACCAGGGAGAAGAATAGGAAGATTGCAGAGTCGGTTAGGAATTAGAGTCTGTTGGTTAGGAAACAGAGTATAGGAGCGGAAATTAATTTGTAAGCTTGTAGCAAAGTATTATAATTGGAGCCCAGAAAGGAGGCAAAGCATGTCCTCTATATAAGGGTGCATTGTATCTCTGTTTCAGGCAAGCAAGAGCAATGATTTAGTCTTCTCTCCCAAAAGTTCTCTCATCCCAGTCTATGTCTATCCCTCTCCTCTAGAAACCCTAATCTCCTTCAGAAGGAGCTGTCTGACCATCTTCTACATGGTAGTTATCCTGATGTAGGTTCACATCATATTCAT
This sequence comes from Melocanna baccifera, assembly GCA_036346265.1. NCBI lineage: Eukaryota > Viridiplantae > Streptophyta > Magnoliopsida > Poales > Poaceae > Melocanna > Melocanna baccifera. The sequence goes on from CM070702.1 coordinate 7,882,470, forward strand.
TATAGTGAATAGTGATGGAAAGGAATCTGTATTATGGTGACCATCGTAGGAGTTACTTTCTTGCCACACCTCTCATGGCACTGTTTGGTTCATGGCCACAAAAAAGTACAATGTGAAAAGTGTGGCAAAGAAAGAGTGCCTGCATGTCGACATTTTTTGCCTTAAGAAATGTAACCTGGCATGGCGCGCCACATTTCTATTAAGTGTGACTATCAACCAAATAATCCTGAAGATTGTTAGCTATATCCTATATATACAGCCTCTTATCATTAAATTGTGATGCCTAGCTTACTTCAGAGAGTAAATGTTGCTAAGCAGCAAGGTGCCTAGCCTGCTTCAGAATTGATGAGGCCACATAAGTTGTACTGTGTTCAGCATTTAAAAGGCCACCTAAGTCAGCACAAAACAACATCTTAGTGGATGATAGAAATGCTTAATCAACTCTTGGTTTTGATTTTTTGGGAGTCCTTATGCCTTGTCAAGCTTTTTCCATGCCAGTCATGTTGGTTGCTTGCATTCCAATTTCCTAATCCAACTTCAGTAATTAAAATATCTCAAATTGTTTTCTTTCAAGTTATAACTTGTGCCATTTAATTTCCGGTCCTTACTGTTATGATCAAATTGTCTTCAGGTTAGGTATCCAGATCGTATAACTTTAATACGAGGAAATCATGAGAGCAGGCAGATCACACAAGTGAGGAACCTTTTCAAGCTGGATATCCTACACTGATGTTACGAAAAATTTCCATTTATTCTTCAATCTCATGCATGTGCTGCAGGTTTATGGCTTCTATGACGAGTGTCTTCGTAAATATGGCTCGGTCAATGTCTGGAGATATTGCACAGATATATTCGACTATTTAAGGCAATATTCTTATGTTACGTTTATTTTGAATCCAGTAATACTACTATTCTACTATCTACTGCTCTGCTTCTTTAAATGAAAATATATAACATCTGATGGCAGTGTTAAGGGTATATATGTCTTGTCTTTTCCTATTATCCTTGTAGTCTAGGGTTTAGTGAGTCCTTGTACTATATATAGCCCCATAGGCTGCTATTGCGAGATACTCTACATTTTCACATTTGCATACCTTCTATTCTTGTAGCATAGTTTCAGAGCCAAGGTTTAGAACCTAACTCCTTTGCCGCCGTCGCCCTTGGGAGGAGTGTGCTCCACTCCCGAAGGCGGCTACCTCCTTCCACCCAAGCTCGCGCCGCTGCTAGGCATCGCATGGATTTGGGCGTCGCCGCTCTCCTCCATTGTGCCTTCGTCCACACCGTCGCCCGATCGCCGCACCCGCCCTAGCCCAGATCTGGCCTCACTATGTCGGACCTGGGTTCCCCGCCGCCAGATCCGGGCTTCCCACACCAGATCCCGTCGTCGGGCTCTTCACCGCTCAGATCCGACCGCCTCCATGTCGGATCCATCCGCCGCGCCGCCCCACTCGGATTCAGTCACCCCCACGCCGGATCCGTCTTGTTAGCCAGGCTTATGGGCTTAGCTGTTGGACTTATGGCCTTGGGCCCATAAGCTCCTAGTCTGATTCTGTTAGGGTTTCCAGGCTGGTTGTTACACCTAACCCTAGACTCCTTTGCCTATTTAATCACCGTGTACTGCTGTTTCTTAAGACATCAATAATACACATAGATTCCAGTGCCTACACTTACATGGTATCAGAGGGTCGATCCCTCCCATTCGGTCGATCTCGACCGTCCACTTCCGCCCAACCCTAGCTCCTCCTTTCCTGTGCATCATGTCCGCGATCCGCCAACCTCCTCTTCCCCGTTGTTCCCGCCGATACCGATCCATTGACACCAAGACGCCGCTGGTCGAGGTGACGCGCGCGTCGCGATGCGCGCTCGCCGCCGCGCCAAGGTCGCGCTGGCCGCGCTCGCTGGCCGGCCGCTGAGCGCGAGGCCGCTTATCGCCGCCTAAGAACGCGGGCCGCCACGACGGAACGTGCCGCTCGCACGCGCCGCCCGCGGAGCGCGCCGCCATCGGGACGACGACTCCGACACCGAGTCCGCCCGCGACGCCTCCTCCATGACGCTCTTCTCTTCATGAAGCGGCCGCCATCGCCAATCTTCACGCTGCCGCGGCGCCCGTAACATCCGGCCGTGGTTCCCTCGTCCTCGACCTCACCTCCGCCACTACACACACGGTGGTGCGAGCTCTTTCTCCTCGCTCTGGGGAAATACTCCCTCGAGGACCATGTGCTCAGCATGCTCCCCACCTGGCCCTTCCCGATTGGATCCGCATGGACTGCGTCGTCAAATCCTGGATCCTCGGCACCCTCTCCACCGAACTCGTCGAGACCGTCGGCCGAGCGCCGCCACCGCGCGCACTGGCTCGCCGTCGAGACTCAATTCCTCTAAGAACCGAATCGCGCGTCCTCTACCTCGACGCCGAGTTCCGCACTTTCGTTCAAGGAGATCTCTCTATTACTGATTACTGTCGCCGATTCAAGAGCATGGCCGATGCACTCACCGATCTCGGGGAGTTCGTCGCTGACCGGACTCTTGTCCTCCATGTCATTTGCGGCCTCAATGAGAAGTTCGCTGCCATCGGCCTGCACCTTCAACGGAGCAGACCTTTCCCCTCCTTTCTTGAGGCCCGTCGCCGATCTCCCGCCGGAAGAACTCCACATCGCCAACCGCAAAGCTCCATCGCCACCGCTCGCTCTCTCCGACGCCCGTCGCATCGACACCCACCAATCGCCTCTCGCTTCAAAGAGCCCGGAAGCCACGGAGGCGGGCGGGGCGCGGCCCTCCCACTCCGTGGTCGCGCGCAAGTGCCGCCGAGCCGCCAAGACGGGCAAGGCAGCGGAACCGCCCCGGCGCGCCCAAACCGGTGGTCGCCCGCTTTTACAACCCCGACAGTACTATACGATGTGGCTCGCCCCATCCTCCTCTTGCTCCTCCGCAGGACGTGTCTCCGGCCGGCCGTGTCCTCCCTGTGCCCGACGAGACATCCACAACCCCATGCTCGCCGCCGCCTGTAACAGTGGGCTCTTCCCGCCGTAACACCGGGTTCTACGGAGGTCCACCCGCCGCCATGCCGATTCTACGGCGCACTCTACCGCCACACCGACTCTACGGAGATTCTCCCGCCGCCCGGCCGACGGGAGCTACGCCGCCTTCCCGGGACCAGAGAGCCTTGCGGGTGCCTTCTCCACCATGACACTCACACCCCCCCGGCAACCCGAGTGGTTCTTCGACACCGGAGCTACCTCCCACATGACCTCTGATCCGGGTATCCTCTCTCACTCCTCAACCCTTCGGTCCTCCACTCCCTCTTCCATTGTTGTCGGTAATGGCTCTTTACTTCCCGTTACCTCCACTGGCACAGCCGATCTCCCTGGTTCGCTGCGCCTTCATAATGTCCTTGTTGCTCCCACACTTATTAAAAATCTCATTTCTGTTCGTCAGTTTACATCTGATAATAATTGTTCGATTGAATTTGATCTTGGTGGCTGTTCTGTGAAGGATCTTCGGTCTCGGAACGTGATCATCAGGTGCAATAGCTCCGGTCCGCTCTACCCCCTGCATCTTCTTGCAGCCGAGTCTCTTCTCGCCGCTTCCTTCGCTCCGCTTTGGCATCGTCGTCTTAGTCATCCCGGTCATGAAGTCTTGTCTAAGTTAGCGAGTTCTTCTGTCATTCCATCATGGAATAAAACCGCAGGTCCTCAAATTTGTCATGCGTGTCAACTGGGTTGTCATGTTCGTCTCCCTTTTCATGTATCCGCGTCCCGTGCTTCCAAAAAGTTTGATCTTATACACTGTGACCTTTGGACTTCACCTGTTGATAGTGTTTCTGGTTACAAGTATTACTTGGTCATTCTCGACGACTACTCACATCATCTGTGGACTTTTCCTCTTCGATTAAAGTCTGACACCTTTTCGACACTTGCTAACTTCTTCTCGCTTGTTTCCACTCGCGGTGTCACCATTAAGGCGATTCGGTCACGACAACGGCTATGAAGTTTGACAACTCTAGCGCCCGTGACGTTCTTCCTCACCCACGGTGTCCACCTCCGCATGTCTTGCCCCTATACCTCCCAAAGAAATGGTAAAGTCGAACGTATCATTCGTTCTATTAACAATGTCATTCTCTCACTTTTGTTTCAGGCTTCTATGCCACCATCCTACTGGGTTGAGGCCCTGACCACTGCCACCTACCTCCTCAACATCCTTCCCACCAAGACGCTGAATTTCTCCACACCTCACTATACACTCTTTGAGTCTTTCACCCTCCTATGATCATCTTCACGTTTTTGGATGCACATGCTACCCAAATCTTGCCTCCACAGCCTCCCACAAACTCGCTCCTCGCTCCGCCTTATGCACCTTCCTTGGCTACTCCGCCCACCATAAGGGATACCGGTGTCTCGACATGACCTCCAATCGAGTCTACCTCTCCCGTCATGTCATCTTCGATGAGACTTCCTTTCCCTTTGCCGATCTTCCTTCCACCCCCTCCACGGCAGCCTTTGAGTTTTTGGATGACTACACTAATCCTATGCCGACTCCCATTGGACCGTCGTGCATTTCTTTGCCTGCAGGTCCTCCTGCGCGTCTGGACGACGCGCGTGCTGGTATCTCCGCGCGCGTGCCACGCGCGGCCCCAGACGTTGCCACTCTACCTTGTGCGGCCGTTGACGACCCTGCACCACCAGACCTGCCGCCCACACCTCTGGAGATCGATGCGGTGTGCCGGGCATCTCCTCCGGCACTGCCATGTGCGGCCGTCCCCTCACCTGCGTTGCTACATGCGGCAACCGCCGGCCGCACCATTCGTCAAGTCTACACACGGTGTGCAAAGCCGATCTTCCACCTCCGCAGACCGTGCACTCCTGTGCACCTCCTTCCCGGATGCGCCTCCCGGCGCCTCTTCCTCCGGTGTCGTCGTTTGTCCCCATGCTCAATCAAGACCGATGACGACGCGTGGTAAGTCCGGCGGCCCCGCGCTCTACCACGTCGCTCCATGTCACCGGTCCTCGGACATATCGCACCGCCCTCGCTGATCCTAATTGGCGGGCTGCTATGCAAGAAGAGTATGCGGCCCTCTTGCACAATCGCACCTGGGATTTGGTTTCTCGACCAAACAAAGCCAATGTCGTATATGGTAAATGGATCTTCAAGCACAAGCTCAAGGCAGATGGCTCCCTCGAGCGCTATAAAGCCCGTTGGGTGTTCCGTGGCTTCACTCAACGCCCGGGAGTGGATTTCGCCAAGACCTTCAGTCCCGTTGTGAAACCGGCAACCGTGTGGACAGTGCTGGCTCTTGCCCTCTCCAGGAAGTGGCCGATCCATCAGCTTGATGTAAAGAACGCCTTCCTTCACGGGACCTTGTCTGAGACAGTTTATTGTTCACAGCCATCCGGATTCGAGGATTCTACTCATCCGGAGTTTGTCTGCCGCCTGAACAAATCACTATATGGCCTCAAGCAAGCTCCTCGCGCTTGGTACAGCCGGTTTGCCTCATATCTCCTATCTCTTGGGTTCATTGAGGCCTACACCTCCCTGTTTGTGTACCACCGTGGCACTGAGATGGTCTACCTGCTTCTTTATGTTGATGACATCGTCCTCACCGCCTCATCTGCCGAGCTCCTCCGTCGCATCATCTCTGCATTGCAGCAGGAGTTTTCTATGAAGGATCTTGGTGAGCTTCATCACTTCTTGGGAATGCATGTGCAGAAGTGTCGTGATGGTCTTCTTCTCTCACAACGACAGTATATGATGGACATCCTGCAGCGTGCAGGCATGGCAGATTGCAAGCCATGCACCACCCCTGTTGACATCAATCCAAAGGTGTCAGCCTCAGTCGGTGACTGCCGGTGATCCAGCGATTTCGCAGGCTTAGCGGGCCCTGCAGATCTCACATTCACCTGTGCCGACATCTCCTATGCAGTTTAGCAGGTGTGTCTTCATATGCACGACCCTCGCGAGCCCCACCTTGCTGCTCAAACGGATGCTTCGGTATGATCGTGGCACTCTCCATCTGGGCCTCCTTATTCAGCCCTCCTCGCAGTCTGATCTCGTGGCTTACTCTGATGCTGACTGGGCCGGTTGCCCGGACACGCGCAAGTCCACCTCGGGCTATGCCGTGTTTCTCGGAGACAACCTTGTTTCCTGGTCCTCCAAGCGTCAGAACACGGTGTCACGCTCCAACGCAGAGGCTGAGTATCGCGGTGTGGCCAATGCTGTTGCCGAGGCATCCTGGTTACGCCAACTTCTGTTGGAATTGCATACCCCTCTTCAGCAGGCTACCTTGGTGTATTGCGACAACATCAGTTTAGTCTACTTGTCCTCCAACCCAGTCCAGCATCAACGCACCAAGCACATTGAGATTGACCTTCACTTCGTCCGTGAGAAAGTATCTCTTGGCGATGTTCGAGTACTGCATGTACCCACTACTTCACAGTATGTCGACATCTTCACCAAGGGTCTTCCTTCATTGGTTTTTAGTGAGTTTCGGTCCAGTCTTAATGTCCGAGGTGCGGACGCTCCGACTACGAGGGGGTGTTAGCCAGGCTTATGGGCTTAGCTGTTGGACTTATGGCCTTGGGCCCATAAGCTCCTAGTCTGATTCTGTTAGGGTTTCCAGGCTGGTTGTTACACCTAACCCTAGACTCCTTTGCCTATTTAATCACCGTGTACTGCTGTTTCTTAAGACATCAATAATACACATAGATTCCAGTGCCTACACTCTTACACGTCTGACCTTTGCATCCACCTCCGACCCGACGCCATCCATAGCCCACGCCATCGCCCACGTTTGCCCATGCCTGCATGGTCTCCTGGCACTCAGATTCGGCCACCCTGACATCGCCTCCTTCGACCGCCGCGCCACCGCCCCAGGCCTCTGACCCCTCCTGCTCCTGCTCTTCCTTCCCACCGTCGACTGGCTTGTGGAGTCGAGCTTCCCAGCTTCCACCGTGCCAGATCCGGCTGGATCCCTGTCATGCTCGCACCGTCGCCAAGCGCTCCTAGGAGGGGAATGTGGGAGAGGAAGAGAGATGGGAGGCAGTGAATGGCTGCCTCCGACCCGACGTTGTCTGTAGCCCACGTCTGCCCATGCCTGTGTTGTCCCCTGGCGCCCGAATCCAGCCACCCCAACACCGCCTCCTTCGGCCGCCATGCCTGCGCCGTCGCCTTCTGATGTCGCCGTCGCCCTAGGTCTCTGACCTCGCCTGCTCCTGCTCTTCCTCCATGCCGTCAGCCAACTTGTGGAGCTTGGAGGAGGGGTCAAGCTTCCCAGCTTCCTCCGTGCTGGATCCTTGTCATGCCTGTGCCACCGCCAAGCACTCCTGGGAGAGGAACGTCGGTGAGGAAGAGAGATGGGAGGCAGTGAATGGCTTCTTCTTGGCTTTGGAGGAGTTTTAGGTGGACTTAAGGCCTTTGGATCTGTGATCCGAGGGTTGTGGTATCTCTTTTGAGTCCTTTTCTTCTCTAGTCTTCCGTTGCATGGATCCAAGTCCGTTGCCATCTCTCTATCAGTCTGTCAAAGCCGTACGAGTCCACAAAATCCTTATCAGCCAGCCGATTGCTTTGCTAGTCATGTTCCATCCTTTTGGATGAATGTGGTCATATCCTTTCTTTTGCATAGCTGTACCCGTCGCTCTTCTCCTTGAGCTGCTGCAGATCGTAGAAATTTTTATGATACTGCCGCTTTTCTTTGAGCCACTGCCCTGAGCTTCTAAGGCCGTCGCACTTCTTGTACATTGTGCCTCCGTTGCGCTTTTTGTGCACAGCGTCGCCGCCGTCTTAGACTTCAATCTGTGCCGCTATGTTTCTATCTCCCTCTTCAGCTTAATTTGACAACTCTCTCTATTTGTGTCACCTTCCACATTCTCTTCGTCATGTTATCACGGTCGACTTTGCTCTCGCTTATCTCTACCTTCTCGGCCCCTGCACTTTGTGTTTTATAGGCTGTCGCATGATTTCAGATAGGAGGTGATCTTTCCGACATAATTTTCCAAGAGCTGCACGCTATGACAACGCCTTCAAGACATGGACTTTGGATTTTCTTTATTTTAGTGTCAACCATTTTCAAATGTAATACTATTGAATACGTCTTACATTTGAAGGGGATGTTAAAGGTATATGTGTCTTTTGATCTTTTCCTATTATCCTTGTAGTTTAGGGTTTAGTGAGTCCTTGTACTATGTATAGCCCCATGGACTGTTATTGCAAGATACTCTACATTTTCACATTTGCATACTTTCTATTCTTGTAACAGGCAGCTGTCTTTGTTCTTTTCAGTTTGTCTGCACTTATTGAGAACAAAATTTTTAGTGTCCACGGAGGCCTTTCTCCAGCTATTACCACACTCGATCAGGCAATTCTCCAATGTTATTTCTTGTAGTTCATATGCTCTATTTCTATTATTGATTTATCATGTGCCTCTTACAGATAAGAGTAATAGATCGCAAACAAGAAGTACCTCACGATGGGGCCATGTGTGACCTTCTTTGGTCTGATCCAGAGGATGCTGTAGATGGTTGGGGATTAAGTCCTCGAGGTGCAGGATTCCTCTTTGGTGGGAACGTTGTTTCTTCATTTAACCACTCAAACAACATAGATTATATTTGTCGTGCTCATCAACTAGTCATGGAAGGATTCAAGTGGATGTTCAATAACAAGATTGTTACTGTATGGTCTGCTCCTAATTACTGCTACAGGTACTTGAATATTCGGCTAATACAATAATTTCCTTTTGAAGTATGACGATGAATTTTTTACACTCTAGCTGTTGACAGTACCCAGATGGTTCATGTGTAGACTGTCACTGTTACTACCCAAAATGGGTTGGAAAAAGATTGGCTGTGGGCACTGGGGAATGGAAGGTAAAGATTGGCTGTGGGCACTGGGGGAATGGAAGGGGGTGTAGGGGCTTTACTGAAACCGTAAAAGGTTTAATGCAATAAGATGTTCTACATTTCCCACTAGTTCAAAGTTGTTAATTCCTGTGAGCCACGGATATTTATTGTCTCTATTGTTGGGATGCTGCTTTGTCGATAGTTATATTTGGACTGCTCTGTACGCTATATTTTGAGAGCATTTGATGAAAATTAGAACTCTTGAAGTTTGAGATGATGCTTTTGCAAAATTCTACTACATGCAGAACTTTACTAATTCTACTGTAATTCTTCTAGTAACTCCAGTGTGCAATGTATATAAAACCATTGTAATGATTAGGGTTTCGGAGGTCATTTAAGAGGAATTTCTTACTGAGTGTGATGTTTTTTCCACAGCTTATTTCTCAGCATGATGATCTTTAGATAGCTATGTTGTATTTTTGTCTTCTTTGCATTATTCTAACCTCTTTCTAAATTGTCTGATTTATAGGTGTGGCAATGTCGCTGCAATCCTAGAGCTTGATGAGAACCTGAATAAGCAGTTCCGCGTATTTGAAGCTGCTCCACATGTTTGTGCTCACAACCTTTGAATAATATGTTGCACCTGTTTTGAACATCAGATCCATTAGCATCTAATTTGTCCATCTGTGCCTTTAGGAATCAAGAGGTGTTCCTGCGAAGAGGCCCGCGCCAGATTACTTTCTGTGAGGCTGCATGTTCGACACGCAAATTACTGCCTGTCCCTTCTCTCAAGCACTGGCAAATAGATCTTGCAGGCTTCCCATGTTCTCAAATGAGCTCATGCTCTACAAGATTCTAGCCAGGAGGTGCTTTCGGGATGTATAAATTGATTGTTCTGTACCCATCCAGGTCTACTATTTGTAACAAAGTTGATGTTGGTATCCATTTTTTCCCAGAATAGCTCCCATTTGAGCTTGAGAGTGGTGTAGATGTAGCCACTCTGGGATTTCGGTGGGTGCGCGTTACTACATGATGTAAAATTTTGATGCCAGTCCCTTCATCCTCCGGGAATCCATTGCTAGAATCTAGAATATTGATACGCAAATGGTGTGTCTTATCTATTGCTGTTGCATTGCAAATGTAGGAAATTTTGTAGTTGGCATTTGCGTGCAATTGTTCTTACACAGCATGTCGTAAAGGTATCCATTGCCGTCAGTGCTAGCTTTGGAATGTCAATATGTAATGGTTGTAATGTTGTGGAAGTGTTGCAACTTGCACAACTGCTTCCATTCTCTTGCAGCTTGTGTCTTCCAAATCTGTATACTTGTAGTTTTTCTTGAGCTCACTGCTTCAGAGTTTTGGGGGTCGAAAGGGGCAATACTCACCTGCACGTTTTTCAGTTGGATGTTGTTTGTTCGGTATATGCAATTGGACGCAATCTTAGTTGCCCATATCGTTATGAGCTGTTTGAGGGTTATCCCTTGTGCTGTTCATAGGCAGATTAAGGGACGGGAATCAAACATTAGCAGCCAAAATTATGCTAGTGCTCTATGATTCGACCGTAATGCACATTAGGAGCAGAATCTATTTACATTTAGGGCCTGTTTGTTTTAGCTTCTAGCAGCTGCAGCTACTTCTAGAATCTGCAGCTCTCCCAAACAGTCCAGATTTTCATCTAGATTTTAAGTAGTCAGAAGCTACAGAATCTATAAAATGAACTAGTAGCCAGAAGCTGGGGTTATCCAACTTCTCCAGATTCTGACTAGCTAGATACTCACCAGTTGCTTCTCAGAATCTACAGCTGAAATAAATAGGTTGGAATGCTCGTTTGACGCGAAGGAGGCGAGTGCACGCTGTCACATGATAGCAGACGGCAGCCTTTGAACACTCATGCAGTCCACGACGGGTTCACAATAATTACTATGAGCCTAAAGCCCGCTCTGATACCAACTGTAACACTCGAGATGCCACTAAACTACTCCATAAACTAGCTAATTTATAAGATAACATAAACTGGCAATAGTTTTTAAATCATGATAAGCTAAATGGAAACATACTAAAATAAAAGTAATGGAACACTATTAATTAAAGACAACTGCTAAAAACTTAACCAATTAAAACGAACTACTATCTAGCATTATTACTTTGAAACAAATATCAATAAGGGAAATAAATCTATGACTAAGATTACATAGTTATTACAATATTAATCATGATATGATGTGTGACAGTGATGTGTCGCTCTACCCATCCCATGCATGCTCGAGAATCACCTGGAAGGGGGAAAAAAAGTAAAAGTGAGATAAAAATATCAGCAATCAAACTGTTTAACAAGCTAATTAAACTACAACAGTTTAAGCATCAACATTTATTTCCCACAAGAGCCGCAATTATAGCCTTAACCACTTTTACTTCTAACAATGATAAAACATTAGTAAATAAATTTTAATTGACTATTTCATATCCTCAACCACTACCACTACCGATGACAATAAAACATTAACATGTTTTTCCTCATTGACTTTTTTACCTCTACCATACCACAAGGGATGAACCCCATTCCACGACTACAGCTACAATCTTCATACCACAAGTGACTCTCATGAGCCAATTCCACATTACAACTAAGAAGTTGCATTTGTTTGTAAAATAACTCTACCACAATTCATTGCATAAGTATGCAAATGATCTTTCCATAATACAATGCATATGAATGTGTATGCTCCACTGCACCCTTACCCAACAAAGTAAGAGTGTGCATCGTACTACGGCAATGTACGATGCTGTACCGGTACGGTCGCGGCTATAAACGGCGGCATCCACAATGCAAATGTCATGATATGTTATGATAATCATAAACCACAAGAATTTAATCATGAAGATCAACAACATAATCATCATGAATACTTTCTTATAATCCACATGTGTCTCATTAAACACAATACCAATGGATCATAAGACCTTACCATAAAACCCACATTCGATTCACCAAGATCAAAATCAATCTATTTATAGGGAATTCTACCACATAGACCATAATATATTCCTCAAAAATGCTACCATCACAACAACAAATATTCACTAAGAATACTACCACCTAGACCACAATATATTCATAAAGAATTTTACCCCACAACTGCATTTATTTCATCAAAAACAATTCCATATACCCACAATTAAATCATCAAGATCATAAGTAGTTGAATTCTTAAAATACTACCACATGGATCACATTATGAAAGCATGTAACAATGATATAGCACCTCAAATTAAGAGAATTAATTAATGTGAATGTAGAATGATTAAAAAGTTAAACAGTAGTACAACTGCTACGTTTACTTGCCTCTACCATTGAAGCGAAGCAATCACGTGCATTTACGAGTAAAATCACATGTCCAAAAGTACCGCTCAGTACAACACCACAGCAATGAAAATGCGACTTTAAGAAGTAAAGATATCGCTAAACTTCAAAACCCCACAACCTCCCTCTCCGCTTAACGGTTGTACATTCTTCCCGCTGCAGCAGCGCTGCTTAATTTTTTTGTATCTTTAATATTATTATACCTTTTACAGAGAGAGATATATTTCTGGATTCCTCACTTAAATACCTTCACTTTTCATGTAGATCACTTATTTTTATTTTGTTACTAACAAGGTGTAACTTAATGCGCAAAACAGAGGACATCCTCTGTTCTGGCAATCTGGCCAGTCAGATTCTCACGTACCCCAACCACAGTACAAAACTCTAAAAATTATGATTTTTATACAGTAGTTAGATTACTAAATTCTCTACATTTTTCTCAATTGTGATAAAAAAATATAAAAATTATCTACTACTCCTAAATCACACCTGAACAATAATCTGCCTCAGTCTGCACCCCTGACAGACAGTGAGGTTCCCGACCCTGCTACGCCCAAATTCCGCGCCAAAAATCTGAAACAAATATAGAATATGCGTATCATCGTCCTTTACAATTTTCTTTTTGGGCAGACCCGCAGGAAAAATCGTTTCGTAGGTCTAAACTGCGCAAACCGTAACACTGCGCAAATTGATCTACAGGCAGACAGCAGGGATTCTCTAATTGGAGATTCTAATTGCTAATCCCCACTAATTCTTAGGCTAAGAACCCTAATTACAGCAAAATTAGAGGGATTTGGGATGAGAGAGAGTTACCTAGGAGATCCCTTTGGGATCGCCCCTCTTCTTCCTCCTCTTCCTCTTCCTCCCTTCCTTCTCTTCTCCTTCCTCTTCCTTGTTTTCTCCTTTGCATCCATGGGCAGCAGCAATGGGGGAGAGGTGGAGGCGCAGGGAGGAGATAGGGGTGGCGGCCAGGTGGGGAAATAGGGGAGAGGGGCCAAGGGAGGGGGTATATAAAGGGGTGCTAGAGTTTAGGAGGGGTTACGGGCCCTCCTTAGGGCTGACTGGCCCACCCCTCCGGACAGCCAAAAATATCCAAATTATTTATTTTAATTTATTTTTTTAAATTTTGGACAATTTTCACAATTTAATTTCTGCCTCCCGTGATTCACCGAAAAATCAGGAAACTCCACGATTTCGCAAAACTTTCCCAGGGACGCCGTAAAGACGTTCAGGGCATTACAGCAGTTGCGAGAGAATTGTAGTACCCCGAGAGACGGAGCGTTATAGAGTGGTATCTAAAACTATTTTAACGGTAAAATGGAATTATCTAAAATAGAAGTATTTTACCTGTATTAATCCTTGTCTATTTTGGTCTTGTTATAAGTCAGTTTTGTTTTCCAAAATATTTACATCTACTCTTCTCTAAACTCAAATTGACGATTGAATAGATGGTACATTATGTCCATTCTAAGCCAGAAGGTTTACATGGATGGGTAGCACTCTTATGGAAGATGCAAAAATACCTATATGCGTCAGAAAGGCATCGCCCCATTTTCCATGCTCAAGGACAATTTATTGGAGGACAGTTATTTCAATGGAAGGCATGAGTGTCCTTAGAACCTTTGCTACTGAGACTAGATTTCCCTCAGAAATTCACAGCATACCGACTCAAAGAACAAGACACTGTTCAAGATGTGGCTAGAAAGGCAGTACTCTATCTTCATCGATATTATGATGCTGAATTTGATGAATTACCTTTTCATCTCATTCCCCAAGATGATGATGAAGGATACAATTTCATGGTGCCCCAACCAGAAATGGAAGAAGATCCATGAATCAAAGAAGATGCACGACACATAGCATACCAGGAAGTTCTATATTCAAGGGTATTGAGTGAATACCAAGATCTTCATCTTCAGTTGTAGTTGGCTCAATAAGAAGTGGGAATCCTGAAGAAACATTTATAGCGCTATGAGCAACTTGATGATGGTGAAGTTTCTGGATGCGAGGGAAACTCCTAATGACCCCTCTCAGATCACAAAGTAGCCAAAGAGAATGACGGCCCCATAATACAACAAGCTTTCTCAAGGATCCTCTTCACATGCCCGGAAGAAGCCTAAAGCCAACAACGATCAAGAAAAGGGAAAGGAACCAATGATAGATGAAGAAGAAGATCCTAAAATAAAAGTTTGGTACACGACAAGTAATCCACCATCAGATGAAGGAAATTAAAGATAGAAGCTATGTTGCGTTGTAGATTATGCTATTATAGAAGTAACACCCTTTTGTAGTAACATCTTTTGGTTGTGTAACATAGGTTGTGATGTGTACCTCGTATGTACGGTATGTGTTCAACTTGTATAATGAATAAAAGTTATGTTTGCTTATATGATAATTTGATTGTTATTAATATCCTTATTCTACCCCATGAAAACTTCAGCCTTTCTTAATTCACTTTGAATTCTTACCCTGTTCAATCTATTCTTATCTTAGTTCTAAACTCTTACTTATCTATCTGACTTTCTAAAACCGATGTAGAACTAATTCCGGATCTCACGAAGTTCAAGACAAAATGGTAGGAACCGAACCACTTGGACAGTATAGCCCTCGTCATGAGGAAGTAAATCAACCCAGCATAGCTGATATTCTAGCAAAAATGGAAGAAAACTGATACCAGACCGAACATAATCAGGCACAAATGATGGAGCAACATGCCAAATTGTTAGAACAGATAGCTATGAGAAATGAAGGTACATCAGGAGTAAACCAAAGGAATGTCCCTCCCATCCAGATGGGCGGACTTTCGGAAAACTGGACCTCCAGTTTTCTCGTCATCACCGAATCTGATAGCTACAGAATATTGGAATAGGGATGTGGAACAGAAGCTAAATACAGTGCAAAGTAATAAGAAAAAGAAAGTCTTATACACTTCCCACCAACTCCAAGGCCAAGCCGCTGCATGGTGGGTAAATTACTGACTATGAGTGAAGGTAGAGAAATCACATGAAGGTGTTCAATGAATCATTTTGTCAGGCACATGTTCCTACAGGTGTAATTGAAGCAAAGTGTCATGAATTTCTTGTTCTCAAGCAAGGAGGACGCACGATTATGGAATACCTTCACCAATATAATCATCTCACTCGTTACATCCAGATGATGTACGAACCGAGGCTAAGAAAAAGGAACGCTTTAAGGAAGGTCTAAATAAGTCATTAAAATATCTTATCACTTCCATAGACTTTAAAGACTTATCCACAATGGTGAATAAACTGATTATGTCAGAAGAAGCCAAGAATGAATTAGAAGATGTTCATAAAAGAAAGGCCATCCAAAGGACATCGTTGTCAGGTGCACCCCATAAACAAATAGTGATGTCCCCACAATTTAGAAACCAATAGAATAGACGAGTAGTGCTTACCCCAAGGCTTCAGTTTAGAACTAATCAGGCTACTGTAGCGCCTCAACAAAATGCATCACAGTTCAAAATGCAACGATATTATACATGTGGAGGGAATCACTACCAGAGGCAATGTCCACAGAAGTACCCTACCTATTATCACTGTGACCAACCTGATCATTATAGAGACCACTGCCCAAGAAGAAACTTGCCTTTGAAGTGGTAAAAGCTCAAGTTAAAGCTCAGGCATCAATCCCTCGTTAGATTATTACTGTGTGAAAGCAAGAAGAAGCTAACCAAGTGCGATAGTATGTGGTAAGGTCACCAGGGGTACAAGCTGGAACGTCAGTAATAGCACCAGCAGTAGAAAAAGGTAAAGGTATATTGCGACCAGTTCAAGAAAGAGTGAATCATATTTCAACTAAAGAAGCAGCAGGAGCCAACGACGTCATCGTTGGTACATTTCTAATCCACTCAAAACACTCATTGGTTTTATTTGACTCTGGAGCTTCACATTTATTCCTTTCATTAGCTTTTGTTGTGAAAAACTAATTGCCATTTACCACTTTACAAAAATCTTATGCTTTTCAAACACATGAAAGTAGGATAGAATGTTACTTTGGGTGTCATGAATTGGATCTAGAAATTCAAGGGGTTAAATTCAAAACCAACCTATTGTTGTCAGAGATGAAAGGATTAGGTGTTATACTGGGAATGAACTGGTTAACCAGACACAAAGCCAAAGTGGATTGTAAGAATAAGTCTGTCACTTTAATATGCCCAATAGGACAGGAAGTGACAGTAAAGACAGATCCAACCTTAATAGAGAAGATGAAGATGAGTGTTCATAATATTATGGTAGAAGGAGTTTTTCAAGTGTTGATATTCCAAGAATATCCAGATATTTTTCCAAAAGAGTTACCTGGAAAGCCACCAGACATACCAATAGAACTCGCTATTGATTTGATACCAGAAACCAAACCCATAACAAAACATCAATATCGAATGTCAGCCCATGAGTTGAAGGAGCTTAAGAAACAAATGGATGAGATACTAGAAAAGGAATTTATACGTCCTAGTGTTTCTCCATGGTCAGCCCCAGTACTGTTCATCAAAAAGAAAGATAGAAGTCAAAGAATGTGTGTAGATTATAGATGATTAAATGTAGTAACCATTAAGAATAAGTATTCATTGCTAAGGATAGATGACTTGTTTGATCAACTTAAAGGAACCAAAGTGTTTTCTAAGATCAACTTGCGATCTGGATACCATCAGCTCAAGATCCGAGAATAGGATCAGGAAAAGATGTCCTTCACCACAAGATATGGTTTATTTGAGTTTACTGTTATACCAATTGGTCTGACAAATGCGCTAGCATATTTTATGAATCTAATGAACCTAGTTTACATGGAACAGCTTGATTGTTTTGTGATAGTTTTCATTGATGACATATTAATATACTCCAAGACAGAAGAAGAGCATTGACAATATTTACATGTTGCCTTAAGTAAACTAAGAGAACATCAATTATATGCCAGGTTTCCTAAATGTGAGTTTGGATGAAAGAAGTAGCATTCCTCGGACATATTATTACAGAAGGAGTGAAAGTTGATCCCAAAAAAGTAAAAGCCGTAATGAAATGAAAACAACCAACTGCGGTGATATAAGTTTGATGTTTTCTGGGATTGACAGGTTATTACCGCCGATTTATAGAAGGATTTTCAAAGATATCAAGACCTCTCACTTAGCTTCTTAAGAAAGATAATCCATACAAGTGGACAGATAAATGCGAAGAAAGCTTCCAAGAGTTAAAGGCTAAGTTAACCACAACCCTAGTTCTTATACTTCCTAATCCCGAAAAGGATTTTCAAATCTACTATGATGCTTCAAAACAAGGACTAGGATTTGTACTAATGCAGGAAGGAAAAGTAATAGCTTACGCTTCAAGACTGTTACGACTACACGAAGTCAATTACCCAACCCATGACTTGGAACTGGCAGCCGTAGTGCATGCATTGAAAATTTAGAGACACTATTTGTTGGGTAATCATTTTGAGATCTTCTCTGATCATAAGAGTTTAAAGTACATATTTACTCAACCGGATTTAAACCTACGACAATGAAGATGGTTAGAATTGATTAAAGACTATGATATAAATCTCCAGTATCATCTTGAAAAAGCTAATGTTGCAGCAGATGCATTAATCCAGAAAGTATATCATGGTATAGCTTCTATTTTGGGATGCTCATCTCAATTACAAGAAGAAATTCAACAATTGAACCTACATATAGTTGAACAAGGTTGTATAGCATCATTGGAAATTCAACAAACACTGACAGATCAAATTAAGACATCCCAAGAAAATAACGAGGAGATACAACAACTTAAGAAGAGAAGTCAAGAAGAGAATTCAGTAGAATTTGTTGAAGATGAATGAGGAATCTTGAGATTCCATGGTCGCATTTGTGTACCCAATAATAAGGAACTAAAAGATTTAATATTGCAAGATGCTCACTCATCACAGTTTTCCATACACCCTAGAGGAACAAAGATGTACCAAGATCTGAAGAAAGGGTATTGGTGGAGTAAAATGAAAAGAGAAATATCATAATACATCGCACATTGTGATGTGTGTCAGAAGATCAAAATAGACCACCAAAAACTATTAGGGTTATTACAACCCTTACCAGTCCCGGATTGAAAGTGGGAAGATATTGGTATGGATTTTATTACAGGACTATCCAAGACTAGATATGGATATGATGCTATTTGGGTAATTGTAGTTCGATTGACAAAGGTAGCATTTTTATACCGATCAAACAAACCTTTGGCAAAAATAAATTGGTAGAGTTATATCTGACCAAAATCGTGGTGTTGCACAGTGTTCCATAGAGAATAGTCTCAGATAGAGGAGCACAATTTACATCTATCTTCTGGGAGAAGCTACATGATGCAATGGGAACAAATTTAGCATTTAGTACTACTTATTGCCCACAAACCAAAGGATAGACCGAATGGGTAAATCAGATATTGGAAGACATGTTGAGAGCATGTGCCATAGTTTATGGAGTAGCCTGGGATTTGTGTCTGCCATTTGCAGAATTTTCTTATAATAATAGCTATCAAGCGAGTATTAGAATGACACCATTTGAGGCTTTATATGGAAGATAATGTAGAACATTGTTAAATTGGATGGAAACCGACAGTACCTTGGTCCACAAATTGTTCGGGATGCAGAAGCACATGTCAGAATTATTCAAGATAAAATGAAGATAGCCCAAAAATGATAGAAGAACTATGTAGACATTCACATAAAAGACTTAAGCTTTGAAGTTGGAGATTATGTATACCTTAAGGTCATGCCTTCAAATCTATAAAGAGGTTTCAAGTAAAAGAAAAGTTAGCTCCAAGGTATATTGGCCCTTATGAGATTACAGAAAGAATAGAAGTGGCTTACAAATTACAACTAACACCAAACCTAGCCCGAGTACAAAATGTATTTCATGTGTCACAACTACAAAAGTGCCTTTGTAACCTACTGAACAAGTGCCAGTCAAGGATATAGATTTACGAGATGATTTGACTTACTATGAAGAACCAATACAAATTCTGGAAACCACAGAAAGACAGTTAAGAAACAGAAACATCAGATTCCATAAAGTTCAGTGGCAGAACCATACTGTGAATAAAGCAACATGGGAAAAAGAATTGGATTTGCAGTGAGAATTTCCTAACCTACTCCTTAGTCAAGTTAATCTCGAGGACGAGATTCTTTTTAGGGGGATAGGCTGAAACGACCTCAAAATTTCAAAAGGGATTTGAATTGATTTGAATTTTGGTTTTATTTGTTTCTCCTCCTAATTCTCCTCTAATTCCTCCCCATCTGAACCTTCAATTCCCCGCCACGGCTTTCACCCTGGCCATCCGATCGCAATGGCAAGATAGCACTGTTCATCATCCGAAAAATCATCGTCACCCTGATCTTTTCATTGTCGCACCTTCCCGTTGCTTTGCCCACCATTGCCACATCCTTGCTACCCTATCAAAGGTCGTATGCCTCACCTGCCACGCCCCGATAGTCCTTAAATGCCTCTGTTCTTTCCGTTCTCACGGCCCACCTCTCCCGCGTCGTAGATTTTGATCCTATGAAGCCACCACCTCTAGCCTGAGCAACCATACCTCATCCCTTAAATACCGTGAACCCCACCTGACTTGTCGCCATGGCCAATTCACCCTGGCCGACCTCCCTCGCCACTCTACTCTCTTAGCTCACTCACAGCCGACCTGACATTCCTCCCTGGCTTTTGACCGCCGCAACACTGCGCCCGACGGAGTCCATACATTCCATAGCCAAGTGCGCCACGCCTTCCCAAGCCTTCTCAACCCTGGCCACACACCATTGCTGCCTTAGCGAGGGCACTATACCAAACCGCCTTCCCCATGCTATTTGAGGTCCCAGGCACCTTAAGAGCAATACACTAGCACCCAGTGAGCCACTCCCACACCCTAATTGAGCCCTCGACCGAAACTCTACCGGCAACCACCCGAAGACCCCCAACATAAGCCAATTTCCAATTCTAGCTATGTCATCAATTACTTTCCAATTACTTTTGCCTACAGCTTCCTCGTGCCCTTAGTAACATTACCGAAGCAAAGACCCCAGCTCCCCAAGCCCTCTTCTACGATGGCGGCTAGCGCCGCCACTTGGCCATAGGAAGCCACTATGGGCAGCTCAGCCTGATAATCTTCCACCCAAGCTACCACTTTCCTGAGCCTCCCTTATCCCCAAAGGTGCTCAAACCCTAACCGTAACATCCTAAAAACCCGCAATTAGCCCTTGTGCTATCCAAATGTCCTGGTAAGGAGAAACCTCACCGGTGATGATTGTCGGACTTCCAGCAGCTCCCGACCCCAAAAGTAGAACCCTCAAACCACCAGCAACTCATCCATGGCCTCAGAACCTGTCACAAATTGTTGTAGCCCCTCCAATCACCACCAATCGCTTACTCTGTTCTAAGTTGCCGTCGTGAGTCGGTCAAAGGTTGAAGACAACCTCTGGGTGCGTCGTGGCTTGCCCACCACCGTCCGTGAGCCTTGGATGGATGGTCAGTTTAGGCGCATGGTCGGACAGTCCAAATAGCTATGCGTACAGATGGTCCGAACAGCTATGCATTCAGATGGTCCGAACGGCTGTGCATTCGGATGGTCTGAACAATCGCACTCACCCTTAGCTATCTAACTTCATGGATTAGCGGTCCAGATGGATGTGCGTTTGGACGGTCTGAATGGCCGCGCGTTGATCACCGTTCAGACCATCTGAACAGCTACGCCACGTCTGGGCTTTGCTAGTCGACCCGCTTGGCCGATTTGCTTAAAATAAACCCGTGCAGACACTATTCAAATTGGGATAGCCCATTACTGTTTACTACTATTCATTCGACCCCAAAAATCAATATTATACCCATTTCGACTATTTCGAGCCCGTCTGTCTATTTCTCAGCTCCGTTTTCCCCCATACCAACCCTTGTATGCCAAAACCACTTTTATTAGATTTTCTAAAAATTTTGTTTCTTTACTTTCTTTCTTTCATATTCCTAGCTCATTCCTTCGAGCACAGAATTGAATTGTTTCTTTTGCCTTACACTAGCACATGACATCATAGACCAGCCAGACCAGGAAGGAAAAGCTCAAGTTCAAGCACAAGACACGGAAGAATACGAAATTGTAGAATACGTTGATCCGCAAGGCAAGTCACATGTTTTTGATCATATTGAACATGTGTTCCTTTATTTATTTATTAGTATTTTTATTATGCTATTTACGCACTGCTATTTTATGTACAATAAATATTTAGAATGGCATGATATTAGTTATATCTTACCACCTAATAAAGCCTAGTTTAATTTGATGGCTATATTCACCTTAACAAGACTTAGTAATATTAAATATATTACTTTAGTAATCATGGTAGGTCAGGAATTCAACTATTCTATACTACTAAGAGACCTGGTACTTTGCCGGTAGAATTTTAAAATGGTTCTAGGATAAGGAGATATCATGAGAAGCCACGAGATGGTTGGGTTCCATGACCTTGTCCTAGGGTGGAGGCTTAGACCATAAAGATGGTAGTGTGATGGGCACTGAAACAAGGGTTTGTGGATAGAGGCTGCCTCAGTAAAAATATAAGAGAAACTTATGCTAAGTAAAGAACATAGTGATCACTCAACCACAAGCGTTGATTCGTCAAACCTAGTTTAGTTACTGCTTAAATTTGACTAAATATTTATAAAGGGGAAAAGGAAGAAGGAAGGTATGTATGGAAGGTGGTTAACCATACAACAGTAGATCCGCAACAAATCGGGTGAGGCCTCAGGCCACTCAAGTTTGTAGGGAAACAACACATACTAGGTAGAGGTTATATAAAGAATTGAGCAGTGAAAAGCCATATTTTCTTAACTAAGTTGAGGGGATTAAGAGATCTTGTGGGTAAAGCTGGGTAACTCTACAGAGTCATAAATTAATGGTGTTCGAATGCACCGTGCTTCCGGTAAATAAAGCTATGTTTAATGGGTGATCCCAACAGTGAAGCATAGGTAGATTTGAAATTGTTTGGAAAAGTTGAAGTCGAGTAATCAAGTTTTGAAACTCCAAATCTAGATGAAATTGTTATTATTTTGTGTTTAAAAATGTTTACAAATAAAACTGCACCCACAAATATCATAATAAAACCGCTATATCTCCATCTCTTGAAAATTCTGGCAAGTAATTATATTGCATTTCCCCTTGTGACTTGTTGAGTTGTTTGTACTCATACTTGCTAATAAAATTAACAGAAAGTGCATGGCAAGAAAATGAGGAAGACTACGAGGACAACGCTAAAGAATATTACGAAGTAGATGATGTTTGGAACTAGAGTTGTTCTGCGCCCAGGCATGCCTGTGGTGTTCTTTTATATTGTAATATATCTAAGAGCCGCTCGCTCTGTTGTAAGACCTAGCTGATAAGCTATTATCTTGTAATAAAGTTGGCTTTTGTATTTAAGCATGTGGTGGCAGTGATGTACACTTGATTTCAGTAACTCACAGCTGAATAGTTCTGGGTAGTTGCGAGAGAATCGTAGCATCCTTGGAGATGGGGCGGTTATACTCTTCTTCATGGTTAACATGATGAGACGTTTAGCTGCTGATATTGGTTCTGTTTTGTGGCATTGTAGCAATTCTATAGTTGGCGATATGATCTATTATGGGTGATTGAGCAAATATTTGCTTTTATAATAGTCATCAGCTACGGATATACCTTCCCACTTGTTGGGGTCATGAATAAATTTGCAGTATTACAATGATCATCATTTTGCCCAAGGTTCTTAATTGTTTGTAGTGTACTTAATCAAGTAGCAACAAACCTTGATCGCTTTGATCAAGAACGTACAGTTGTATACAAATATTTAGAGCAAAATTTTTTTGTTGCAATTGATAAAAAAATTGCTTTAAATATTTTTGTACAACTAATTAGGTACCAACATGTTTGGCGCACAATTAATATGTAACTATGATGCCAAATATCAGGTTAAAAAACATAACATACCTCGTCGATGCAGGTACCCACCCGCTCCCACCTTTCCGTATGATGCTTCTCTCTCTTCCCAAATGCGCTAGGTCACCGTGCCCACAGTAGAAGGACAAGTGGTGCTGCGTGTTTTCAGCCCGTTGGGAAGGCGACGGAAAGGGGGTCAAGCAGCGTCTGCTGCCCTAAGGTAGAGGAGGCGGCGGCCATGCGGTGGTGCGGCCAGAGGCAGTGACCGGCAGCCTGGCACTTTCAGCAGCAAAAATTGGACCCTACGGAAAAGAACATAAAAAAGGTCCAGTTCTTTGTCTGATTTACTTTCTCTCAATTCTTTTTCCCTCTCTATTAGTCTATTCTTTGTTGTGGCTAACATTTCATTCCTTCCTCTTCTCGTAACATTTTGCCTCCCTGCTTGAGGCCTCCTGTGTGTGTTGGTCAGCTGTGGTGCTGATCATGGTGGGATGGCGAGGTCCAGCAATGAGATCTTTGTCATACATGGCTCCTCTCAATTGTTCTCCCTGGGGATTGATTTCTTTCTCCTTTTTTTTTCAGGTTTGGGGTGAGCTCATTGACCCCCCTCTCTATATGCGACCGAGATTGCTTCTGAATGTGCAGAATTTTACGGTTCTGCTCAGCTAGCTATATGATTAGCAGATTCTTTTCAATTAGTTGTGTGATAAGCAGGAGGCTAAAATTCAGAAGCTGCAAAATCTGTTATTGCAGGAAAAGACCAAATAGAAAGCGGATCTACTAGGCTAATTTCTTGCTTTTAGATCTGCATTGGTGTTCTATGGTTCTCTCTATTGTTCCTTTTTGCATATCTTTCCTTCAAATGCTTATTTACTAGGTTAGTTTGACAGAAATGATGATCTGATCTTGAATACGATAAATATATGTTGTTTCTTTCAGGATATATGTTTCCTATGGTTACTCTT
Source organism: Melocanna baccifera (assembly GCA_036346265.1). Lineage (NCBI taxonomy): Eukaryota > Viridiplantae > Streptophyta > Magnoliopsida > Poales > Poaceae > Melocanna > Melocanna baccifera. The sequence goes on from CM070702.1 coordinate 7,906,552, forward strand.
TGCAACTTGTTTATTCAGTATTCCGTGTTGATGCCATGATGGTATAGGAGGAACGAACTATGATAGTTCTTATTGCCAATCAGTTCTAAGATGTTTGAATAAAGCTTGGATTCCAAAGAGACCTAACAGACTAATATATAACTATGTACAATAAGTAAAGAAGCCCTTAGACTATATACATATCTAACACCCCCTTAAATACTGAGTTTGGAGAGGTAGAACCGATGCTGAGCTCTAGGCTGTGTCTTGGTGAAGAAATTTGCGAACTGAAATTCTGAGAGCACATACTGAAGAGTAATAATTTTGTCTTGCACCTGCGATCTCATGTATGAAGCATCCACTCCAATGTGCTTGGTAAGCTCATGCTTCACAGGATCTCGAGCAATGTTGATCGTGTCAGTACTATATGATAAGAGAGGAGTCGGTGCAGTAGTGGAAACACCGAAATCTTCAAGTAGCCACTGAAGATATGTGATCTTAGTTGTCAACAATGCCATGGCTCTCAACATAGCCTCAGCGCTTGAACAAGAAATGGCAGTCTTCTTCTTGGTCTTCCAGGCAATCAACAAGGAACCAAAGAAAACACAATAGGTAGAAAGTGACCAGTGATCAAAAGGATCACTAGCCTAGGTCGCATCAAAGTACGCCTAAAGCTACAAAGAACTAGAGCGAGGAAAGAAAAGGCAACGAGTGAAGGTCCCACAAAGATATCTCAGAACATGAAGAAGGTGATTGTAGTAGAGCTGAGTAAGAGTAGAGACAAACTGACTTAGAATATGAACTGGGTAAGAAATATCAGGACAACTGATATCAAGGTAGATAAGACTCCCAACAAGATAGTGATAGCGAGTGGGATCCTTAAGAGACTCTCCATCGATAGGTCAAAGGTGAGCACCAAGCTCCATAGGAGTATTCACCATATGCTAATCAGTGAGACAAGCACGAGTAAGGATGTCCTAAATATAATGCTTCTAAGAAAGATAGTAGCCCTCAGACGTAAAAGTGATCTCAATCTTAAGAAAATAATGACGGGGACCCAAATCAGACATCAAGAACTGGTTACGGAGATGCTCCTTCACAAAGGCAATGTACTGAGGGGCTTATTTTAACTCATAGAGAGAGCGACAAAGGCGATAGACCATATCATCAGGGATAGAATACCCAGGGGATGGCTACATGTAGATCTCCTCACGCAGCTCGCCATTGAGAAAATCATTCTTGATGTCCAACTAAGAGATAGGCCACAGGTTCGTAGCAGCGATAACCTTTATGCTCAAGACTGTAGCCACAGAAAACACACTCAACTAACTGAGCAGTCAGCTTAGTGCACTCACGAGGTGGAAGAAGGGCGAAGCAGATACAGCCAAAACTGCGAAGGTGATCGTACTCTAGGGGTCGACCAAAAAGACACTCGACAAGAGTAGAACCCTGAAGAGCGGTGGAAGATCGCACATTGATAAGGAAAGCAGCAGTGGAGATAGCCTCAGCCCAAAAGTAAAGAGGAATAGAAGAAGCAAGAATGAGAGCTCGAGCGGTCTCTAGTAAGTGACGATGCTTATGCTCAGAGACACCATTCTGAGTATGAGCACCAAGACAAGAGTATTGGGGAAGAGTGCCCTGTGCAGCGAGAAAACAACGAAAGGTAGTACTCGCCAGTAGAGTTTACACAAAACACACGAATAGCCAAATCAAACTAAGTGCAAACCATAGTGGCAAAACTCTGATAAATAGAAAGAATCTGACTGTGAGAGGATATAAAATAGAGCCAAGTATGACATTAATAATCATCAATAAAAATCATATAATAACGATGACCCTGTTTCGAAACGAAGGAGCTGGACCCCAAACATCAAAGTGTACAAGATCAAAATGACGACTAGAAATAGAGTCACTAGAGGGATAGGGGAGCTGTAGCTGCTTACCAAGCTTGCAACCCATACAATGTAAAGAGGTGTCTCCAGAAATAGACCTAAGAACACCACGACAGACGAGTGATGAAAGACGTGACCCACAGAGATGATCAAGATGATGGTGCCACTGAGCAAAGAAGGTAGTGGATGACGCAGCAAGACCAGCAGTTGTGGACTGGCTAGAAGAGGTAGCAGAAGGCAGATGAAGCCAGTTTAGCACCCAAAGACGCTGTGAATCATAGCGACGAGAGCCAGTACCAAGTAGAGTCCCCGTGCGACGATCCTAAACAGAACAAGAGTCAGACTCAAGAACAACATGACAGTCATGATCAATGATCTGACCAGCCGACATAAGCTGCATAGTAAGCTGAGGAACATAAGAGACTGCAGGAACGTGAAAGGAGGAGGTAGCAAGCGTGCCTCAACCTACAACAGACAAAGAGGTATCATCTGTAGTTTGAACAGTGGAAGGGAGGGCTATGGGCCACATGGAAGTGAGGTGTGTGGAATCTGGCATCATATGAAAAGAAGCACCAGAATCTAAGACCCACAGAGACAAGATACTTGACGAGGGAGGAGGCAAAGGCGTGGAAGAACTGCTGAAAAGCAAGAGCCAGATGAGCTGCACCCAAAGAGTCTGAGGGCGAGCTGATATCGAGGCACTAGAGGAGCAAGAGTAGCTATTGTGCAGCATCACCAGAGGATACCTAGTGAGGCGCACCAGCTCCTAGGGAGGAGGAACTATCAGAGTCCTTCGAGGACGTCCACCTTGGCAACCCTGGTCACTCCTCTGCTGGAAGAAGGTGCAGTGGAGACCCGTAGTAGAAGTAGTAGCTACAGGGGTGCTGGGAGCTAGGGAAGGTATCTCGGCCGGTGCTAAACAAACAGGAGCTGAGGCAGAAAATATAGCCTACATCTGAGCCACGCCACGGAGACGAGTCTCCTCAGCACGCATAGTCGTGAGAGTCTCCACTAAGCTCAGGCGTAGGTGACAAGTCAGGAGTTGAGTCCGCACAGTCTCAAACTCAGGCTGGAGATGCGTCTGGAAGTCATGGAGATGGTAAGTCTCCTAATGAGTACGAATCCGCACACAGTAAGGACAGATCTGACAAACATCTGGCCCTAGAGAGTCAAGCTGATGGCACACCTCAGACATCTGCTGGCAGAAGTCATCGATGGTGGCATCAAGCTGCTGAAGGGAATGTTTCTGGTGCACAACTGAGAGATACATAGCATCACTCGTCGGCTGATAGTGAGCTCAGAGGCGCTCCCACATAAGCTGTCATTCACAGCTCCGCCACATTCATGGAGATAGCCACTATCATGCTACCTACTAAGATGGCAGTTGCACGAGCCTCAGCCTCCTGCCACCGCTCGTAGGCATGCAGAGCAGACTGATAGAGTTCCAGGGCCTCCTCCAATGCAGCATTGACCTTGCCCTGAGCCATCTGATCCACATTAGTAGGGAGAGCAAGCTGGATGGGTGGTGTAGGACGAGGCAGGTATGGGTGCTTTCCTGTGAGATGACCTCACAGACACTGGCTATTGAGAAGAATTCTAAGGTGAACCGCCTACTCCCGAAAGTTCGTACCATCAAAGCGAACAACGGGAGTGGGATGGTAAAGGAGTCGTTGATGGTCGCCATCCGGAGCAAATTGGACACTCTTTTTTTCCTTTTTTCTTTTATTTTTTTACAATGGCCGACAGAGGCAGCTGTTGACGGCGGCAGCAGTGGCCGAGGGTGGCTAGGGCGGTGGCGTCCGAGGATGGTCGAGGCGGTGACAGCCTAGAATGGAGCCGGCCAGGGTAGGGTCGATTGGGGAGGTAGCCTGGTGGCAAGCTCGACCGAAGCTGGCGTAGAAGGCGACGTCAGCCGGCGGCGAACGTGCGCCAGCATGGGAGGCGTCGGCGCCGAGGAGCAGCATAGCCAAGGGCCACTCGGGTGGCGGCGGGAGGAGGCGAACATGGGCAACATCGACCAGATCCAAGGTGGTGGGCGAAATAGCTGGCGACTCGGGGAGGCGGTGGTGACGGGTGGAAAGCCGGTAGCTTGGGAAAGGAGAGAGAGAGAGAGATGGAGAGGGAGAGGGCGGTGGCAGCGGGCAAATCCTAACCCTAACCTTGCTCTGATAAAGAAGCCCAACATGCCAATATATAACTATGTACAGTAAACAAAGAAGTCCCTAGACTATACACATATCTAACATAAGAGACTTCAAGCATACCAGTATTTTATCAAGGATATAGCTTTTTGTTGCTAGCTAGATTCTTTCCTGGGTTGAGCGAAACATTTGCAGACTCCTAATGCTCTTCACACATATTATATTTTCCAATGGCAAGTGCATGGTATGGTGGATGCTTGGATAGTAACAGTGAATTATGTAGCTTTTTTAGAAGATCAGCAGTTTTCTTATGTTGTTTTATTTTTTTTGCAAGTTTTCTGATTTGAGCAAAGAATACAAATGAAATAGAATTTGCCTCCGGAATTTTTTGGTCATTTAGAATTAACAGAAGTAAAGTGCATAATGTGAATCTTCGGGAGTTTTAATCTAGCTATCAGAACAAAGGGACCACTGGTAAGATCACTACTACAGAAAACCGTATCACAGACGGTTCAAAAACGTCATCACAGACAGTTTTCTGAACCGTCTGAATTTATGGGTTCGTGATAATCGAAGGTTATCACAGACGGTTTGAAAACCATCTATGGAGTAAATATCACAGACGATTTGTAACTAAAAACCGTCTGTGATAGCTACCATCGCAGACGGTTTGTAAGAAAGAACTGTTTGTGATATAGGCTTATCACAGACGATTTTTAACAAAAAATCATCTGTGATATATCAAATACTACCAACGGTTGCATAGGATTAATTAATATGTACTAGCGAATACTTTAAAGTTTCGATCATGTGTCAGGGCTTTGGCCCGTTGCGTCGAGAGCTTTGCCATTCGAACATATGTCGCGAACACCCTACATGATTCGAAAAGATTGACCTTAGTCATTCGGAAGGAAAGAAAGAGTACAATATAGGTATGTATAGAGAAAATATACTTACATATCGATTACTTTACCGACAACTGTGTTGTCGATTTTATTCTTACTTAGAGAATCAAGGTATATTGCCTTGTTCTATTTTGGTATAATTACTATTAAAGAGTACAATATAAGTACATATTCCTTATCGCGGTAAGCCAGCAGTGCTGCTGCAATATACCTCTCGATGAAGCCAGCATTCTCGTTGATGGTATGACTGGTGACCAAGTGTGGGTCCAAGAAACCAACCGATGAGTTGGATGATCTAGCTTCAGTCACCATGTATCTATATATACAAACACAAAAGCAACAAATTATATATGACATTTATCGATATGACATGAATGGAGAATGCGATTGTACACACTTACAGCGTCCAGCATCGAACAAGTGAGGCATCGAGAGCGTTGAGCGTGAAAAGATCAAATAAATTCTCGAAGGTCACCACGAAGACACCATCTTGAAATTCGTGCTGGAAATGATGCAGCCTGAATTTGACAGTGACACCTGAGCGTCATTCTCCCTCTGGCTTATTGGATTGTTCCATATACCAAATGTGTAATTGGTCGCAATTAATTGGTAGGAATGGGAGGCGCTTCACCGGGTCGATTATCGGCTTGCCAAGCACAAATTTGTGGGCCAATGGCAGGTACGGATATCATCATCGGTCTTCTTTGCTTTGCCCTTGCTGCCTCGGCTGTCCTTGCTACCTCGGCTGTAGGTCGACTGTAAATAGCTCCCGTGGACTCATTCACCAGTGCAGGTAGCGGTGGTGGAGATAGACCTTGTGGAGATGGCATCAGTGCAAGTTGATTTGGTTCGTAATGCCCTTGTGGACCTACCACCGGTGAAGAAGCCTCTAGGCAGATGTCTCTTTTGGGCCACTGGATAAAGGTTCCAATGGCTTGCCCTAGAGTCACGATCTCGTCATTGGGGGGCTTCGGTAGCCGGACGACATCGAAATTGGCATGCACACCATCCACAATCACTTTTCTGAAGCTTAGAGCTAAAGGTGCACTATGCACCATGGCCCCTTCACCGGATGAATATGTTAGGCCCCAAGCAACGCACAAGGCAACGGAAGCATATCTCACTTGGAGCTTGCACTTCGTAACTTCCAAGATGTCGTCCACAGGAAATCTGCCCTCACTTTCCGTCGTAGGATTGGACGCGCAGCTACTCCGACGGTTGGGGGGCTGGCTAGCACAGGAGCAGCGGCGGCTTGCTGATTTTCTTCTGTTTGTCTTCGCACCTCATCTCTGACGTAATCAGCAAGCTCCTCTCTAAGAGATGCCTTGATCTCCTCTCGTAGCCGTGCGTCACGCTCGGCTTTGTTTCTCTTCCTACTCTGATACAATTCGGAGTTATCTGAGAAACCTTGTTTCCAAGGAACATAAAACCCAAGGCCTCTCGCACGATCCGGGTGCTCCTTATTTCCCAGTACTGCAGAGAGTATATCTTTCTCCCTAATTGACTGGAATGATCCCTGGGAAGATTCGACACTCAGTATATCCTGCAAGAGCTCGACATGTAATTTAGTTTTCAGGGAAGTTGTGGAGTAATTATAAGCTACGTAGCTACATAGCAGCATTATCATAGACGGTTTTTAACAAAAACCGTTTGTGATATCAACCATCTAAAAACCGTCTGTGATATTCCCGATTATCACAGACGGTTCATTGGTAAGAACCGTCTGTAATACTCAGCACAGACGGTCTCCAAAATAAAACCGTCTGTGATAGCTCGGACTCGGGAGAGCGACTATCGTTATACGAAGCGTCTATATCATTAATGTTTGGCATACGAACCATCTATATTGTTACTGTTTGGTATACGAACTGTCTTTGCTAAAGGTTAAATATACACGCCTAATCCTCAACGCAACGTACGTACAATATGGCTTCTACTATTCTTGTGATCATCTCCTTCCTCTCATTTGTTCATCAAGAGTTGTTCGGCCGGAACCTTACAAGGCGGCCAACAATTTACATCTGGAGCAGCTTCTCCGCACACACCCTGCTCTCCTTCCCCAACTTTCTTGCATCTGTCAGCTCGACCTGATCATCCACCGTCGACGGAGGCGTCTCACTGCCGCTCAAGAAAGGGAAACAACCCTCACCCTGGTTCTTCTCAACAATGTGCACAGAGCGGAAGAAACTCTTGTGGCATTGGAGAGACTGATGGATAGCATTGCTGATCAAGCAGAAACGGTAGATTCTGAGGAATCTTATAATGCTATCCTCTACGAGATTATAGGCTATGCTACTGATCATTTGCCCAGACTGGAGGAGGAAGTGCTGAGGGCAAGGACAATCTTAACGGCATTCGAGAACTCAGCGGCTGATCCTCTAACTCCCAAAGTCGAAGAAGAAGCGTATGAAGCCCTGAAGATTAGAATCTGGGAATCTCTTTATCTGTGCAACTTTTGTAATAAATTTACCTTTAATTTATGATCTCTTGTCACATTAGTTCTGTAGGTAAGTTATTAGAAGCAATATGTACTTATATATTAACTAGTTCTGTAGTTAAGTTATTAGAAGCAATGTGTACGTACTTATATATTAACCTCTGACAGAAAACATCATAGACGGTTTTGTATTACAAACCGTCTATGATAATTCTAAGATTATGACAGATGGTTTGTAATACAAATTGTCTGTGATAATCAGCTTATCACAGACGATTTTAAATAAAAAACCGTCTGTGATAATTCCAGATTATCACAGATGGTTTTTAATAAAAAACCGTCTGTGATACTGAAATATCACAAATGGTTCATTGGTAAGAACGGTCTGTGATACTTGTTTTCTCCGACGCCATCAACACAGACGGTGTCCAAATTAAAACCGTATGTGAATGTCGTTCACAGACGGTTTTGTCAAACCGTCTGTGATTTGGCGTTTAGTATTAGGCTTTCTGTAGTAGTGGATATTCATCTATTTATGAGAGTGGAGTCTGGAGAATAAAACTATGAAGGTGCTACCTATGTTGTTGTTCATGATGATCTCTCATAGTCATTTTCCTCTTCCTTTAGCCCCTACTCTATGTTGGGCATCTTAACTCAATTTTGTTGCTTCCTACAAAAAAAAAGGTTTGCCTAGCTCTCCTCTTCATACAGAGCTCACTTAATTTCGTGGTACTTTCTATGGAAGGCAAACTGAAAAAACATATTATTTGCATGTGATTTTTTGCTGCTAGGATATCATTGCTGAGATCTATTAACTCTTTTTTTAGGTTGCTCAAAACCTACTTTTTTTAGATCTTAAAATGGTGTCATACTACCATGTTCCGTATGGTCCTTTTTTGTACTGCCAAGCTATCTGGCTTAGATTTATGTTTATTTTGTGTGTTTCTACTTCTAACTTTTGCTTATGTTTGTTTATGCTTTGGATGAAATGATCTAAACATTTGAGCAAATTGTATGCTTTAGACATGGTTGGTGCGCACCGCACAGAAATTTTTGAAAGGGCAAAGAGTTTCTGTTGCAACGTATGGACACATTACTAGTAAGTTAATAACTATAACAAAGAGGTGATGATAGGCGGTGGACACATCCATAGTGGGATGACCACTGTCTGCAAACTCCCATGTATCCATAATCCTCTTTGTTTATGAGATAATTGAGAATTTGCCACTCTTTTTGCCACCACTTTAGGATTTGCCACTTGTATAGTCGGCTTTAAGGATTTTTACCGTTGTATTCTTAGAAATACCCAAGTTTTTTCGTTCTCACTTTTTCTATTTTCACTTTTTTAATCAAAAAATGGAATGTAAGGTTATTTGTTTCCTATTTTCACCTTTTTAATAAAAAAATGGAATGTAAGGTCATTTACCCCCTAGCCTTGAAGTAGTTGGCTAGGTCCGAACTGTTACGAAACCTAGAAGGTTCCACTGTAGGCAAATACCAGAATTACCTCTGGTGGGCTTAGACTACAAATAGAGAAGCATTGTATCATGTAAATTGATATGAGAATTAATAAAAACTATGTTATGGTGTTCTCTCTCAATTGGTGTCTTCTGTGATTGATATATTGTTCATGGCGATTGATTGCATGGATTATGTTACCGTTCATCTACTTCTCCATCGATTTTTTAACACATTATTAGCACAACCCACTTTAAGAGGTGTACGGTATGCAAATTGCAAACCAAACTTTTATGCATTGATGTTCATGTTTTTCAATCTAGATTGATTTTATATTCTCTAGCAATGCCATGTATGGATCAATCTCATGTGATATCTACGTAGTAGATCTAGATCTCGGTAGATCATCATCTAGAATCTAGATCGGTTTGCAATCTCATATTCACATGAATATGGGGTAGATCTGGGGTTGTCGACCGCTGCATGGCCATCGGCCACCGCATGGCTATAGATTGGCCTTGGCCATCCAAGATCGAGTTGCTGCCTAAAATCCGGCACCGCGCCACCATCTGAAGGCGCTCGGCCAAAAGCTACCACCGGCCTTCCTAACGTGGCCAAGCCTCTCGCACCTGAAGCTGCCTACCATCGCTCAAAGCCATGGATGGTCGCCGCACAGTCGCCAACTGCTGCACGGCCTTGGACGTCGTCGACCTGCAGATCGAAATCATGCAGGTGCCCCAAAGACGCTGCTGCGCCTGGCCACTCACCACTCAGTGTTCACATCTGCGCTAGCTCGCAGCTGCCGGCACCACACCGACTGCCCTCACCCGCCGTGGCCTCTCGCCGACGCCGCCGGCCGCCGCTCAAGTGCGCACAAGCCGCTTGCCGCCTCGCTTGAAGTTACCACGATGTTGCGCACACCGACGCGTTGCCCAAGACGTCACTACACCTGACCACTCGCCGCTCGGTCTTCGCACCTGTGCCTTGCCCACGGCTGCTCGCTGCAGTAACCCGCCAGTTGTCACCTACTGCGGCAGCCCACCGGTCATCACACGAAGTCACCGACCTACCGCCCGCCATAGGCTAGAAGCCGCTCAGCCGTCGCCTGCGACCACTCGCTTGCCGTGGGCGCTACACCGGTTACCTCTGGCTAGAAGCCTCTCGGTTCGGTCACTTTGTGACCACCCATGGCCACTCTGTTCGGTCACCTCCTCGCACGCCATGGCCGCCACCATCGCTACTACCCCGTCCTTCATGCCACACACATATGCCGCCACTGCAATGGGAGACAGGTGGCTAGGGTTCTTTAACCCTAGCCACTAGCGTTGGGCTATCGGGCCAAATGGGCCGGGGAAAGGCCCATTAGAGTGGGAGAGACAAAGAAAAAAGGGGCTAGCGAGAGAAAAAAGGGGGAGGTTTTGCAAATTAACACCTAAGTTTTTGGCTAATTAAGTATAATCATTAGATATGCTAAAATAACACAAAACTTGACCTTGAAGTTTGTCAAAAATCACAATTAAGTCCAGTAAATCGATTTTCTTCCCACATGATTTATTTCCTAGATTATTTAAGCTTCATTATGATCTAGTTCATCTTGTGGCATTATTGTTTATGTTTTTGAAATTATTTTATTTAGTATATTATTTTCTGCTTATTTAGTAATTCTAAAAATTACTTATTAATTGGTAGAAAATCTTTAAAATTACTAGAAAAATCTAGAAAAATCCTATATAATATCTGTTGAATAGATAAAATCCACACCTTACTGATTTAGCAATATTCATGCTGTTTACCTGTAATAAATTTAGAATTATGTATAGACAATGTAGGAGATGTCTAACATTGCTAAGAAGGAGTTTGCCAAGCTCGCCCTGAATGGTGGTAACTACCTCACATGGGCCAAGGATGCTAAGATCAACCTGACAGCTAGATCACTCGGCGCTGCCATAACCCCACCTGCAGCTGGGGCTCCTGCCATTACTAATGCCGCCAAATGTGTAGCACTACACTTCTTGAGGCACCACATCCATCCAGACTTGAAGTCTGAATATCTTCTAGAACAAGACCCGCTGGCACTGTAGAACTCCCTGAAGTAGAGGTATGACCAGTAGAGATCCATCATGCTGCATGAAGCATAGTGTGAGTGGACCTACATCAGGTTCTAGGATTTCAAGGTGTCTACATACAATTCTACTATTCATAAACTTGTCTCTAAGCTTAGGTTCTGTAACCAGAAAATCATAGACGCTAAGATGATTGATAAGACATTGAGCACTTTTCACCCTACTCATAGAACACTCCAACAGTAGTATCGTCAGGCCAAGTACAAGAAGTACTCGAAGCTTATTACCACTCTTCTCAAAGCAGAGAAGAATGATGAGTTATTGATGAAGAACTATCAGACTAGTCCAACTAGGTCATAGCCACTACTAGAAGCACATGTTAATTCTCATAGGACTAGTGGTAGCCAGGGTAGCGGGAAGGGCCCTATGCAAAAGGGTTGACAGTGGAAGAAACTAAATGTGCAGAAGGAAAATGAAAAGCCCTGTTGGATGGGGCAAGCGAGAGGCAAGCAACAGAAGATAGACTTGGGTAGCAAGAAGACCTACCTCATTCGCCTTATTACAGGTGTGGTTGTATGGACTATTGGTCCTGCAATTGCTGCACCCAAAGCATTTGGTGGAGCTCTACCAAGAGTCGGTTGCCAAGGGCAAGAAGGTACCAGTGAAGAAGGCTGCAGAGATACACTTTGTTGATCAGCCTTATGCCCTGAGTGCAGTGATGGAGCTCGGCACTATAGTAGGGGGTGATCATATAGAGGTTGACACATATGGTGACCTACAGCAGGCCATAGGCTGTCTCCCTGGGCAACTCCAGATGTCATAGTTTTCTTAAGTTTGCTTTATCAGTTTAGGTTATTCCAGAAGAATAGTGGATTATTCATACTCTTTTGAAGCATTACTTATTTAGGATTCAAATATTATTCAATGAATAAAATGAGTTGCCTATTCTTTTAGAGCTTTACTCCTATTGAACTATTGTTTGATTATATTATACTCTATATAGAACAACTCATCAAATCCAATGGTGGGGGAAGAGATTTGTCTGGTAGACAGTGGAACCACCAACTCAATACTAAGTGAAACCAAGTATTTTCATAACCATCACCAGAAGCGATGCTCTAATTTTTGGCACTGGAAGAGCCACAATTATTCTCCTTATGGGTACTCCGAATAGTAATTAAGGATGCTCTCCTGTATCCTGAATCAAAGTGTACCCTATTGAGTTTTAAGGATATTCGCTTGAATGATATCCATATCGAGACAGAAAATGAGGGTGGTGCAGAATACCTCCTCTTAACCAAATCTGACGGCGATCAGAAAAAAGTGGTTGAAAAGTTTTCCACCTTCTCTTTGGGTTATATTCACTTACATACAACATGAAGAATATGTAGCAATTAAGATAGAGTATAAAGCCTTGGAGCCTTTTAAGATCTGACATGATCGATTAGGGCATCCTAGGGTAGGCATGATGAGAAAAATAATAAACAACTTTGTTGGCCATAGCTTAAAAACTTTATCATTTTCTAAACCCGAAGATTTCTTATGCCCAACCTGTGCCAAAGGAAAGCTCATCACTAGACCCTCTTACCTGAAAGTAGAGATAGAATCACCTATTTCCCTGAAAAAATACAAGGTGATATCTGTGGACCCATTCAACCCCTGTCGGGCCTATTTAGATATTTTATGATGGTACTAAATGCTTCTACTAAGTGGTCCAATGTATGCTCGCTGTCTACTAGGAACCACGCTTTTGCTAATCTAATAGCTCAAATTATCATATTAAGAGCAAACTTTTCATATGAAAGAATTAAGTCCATTAGAATGGATAATGTCAGCAAGTTTATGTCTAAGGCATTTAATGACTATTATTTAGCCTTAGGCATTAAGGTAGAGCATTCTGTACCACATATCCACACTCAGAATGGCTTTGCAGAGTCATTCATCAAAAGGATTAAGCTGATTGCTAGACTTCCACTGCAGAATAGTAGGCTCTCCACCAGTTGTTGGGGTCATGCAATGTTGCATGCAGCAACACTAATAAATTTAAGACTGATTGCATACATCTGATTTCCCCCTTGCAACTAATGCGTGGAAAAAAACCAAGTATTTTTCATCTACGAAATTTTGGCTATGTTGTATATGTACCAATTTCACCACCATAACAAACAGCCATGGGCCTCCACTGGAAGTTGGGAGTATATGTTGGTTTTGAGTCCTCGTTGATTATTAAATATCTTGAGCTTACCACGGGAGATATGTTTACGGCCCGACATGCCGATTGCATCTTTAATAAAGATAATTTCCCAACATTACGGGGAGAAAAGTATTGTAATGATAATAAATGCCTAGAAATAGATTTGAATGCCTTGGACATTCAAGCCTTGGATCCATGCACTATAGAAACTGAACTAAAAGTTTAGTGGATAATAAACCTGTAGCAAATTGCAAATAATTTGTTAGATGCTTTCATTGATCAGAAGGGAATGACAAAATCTTACATACCAGCAGTAGATGCTCCAGAGAGAGTGGAAGTACCCCAGAAGGATACCCGAACCACCCAACCCCTCAAATCAAGAAGAGGGGGTGGGCACTAGAGAATGAGACCTCAATTAAGCGGAGACGTTCGCAGAAAATGAAACTCAATGAAAATAAGACATCTCCTATATCAGTTGAAGAAGCTCAACCTGAAGTTGAGAAAACCCCTGAAGGAAATGATCCTGAAGATCATAACCCCAGTACAATTGTACGCGCATAAACTAACACTGGGATTTTGAAACAACCAAACTTCATTGTTGTGGGAATCACGAGGAGCTGGATGAGATAAATGAAGAAATATCTACTAATTTTGTTGAGTTAGTAGAACTATATAAGAGAAAAACTACAGTTATCGACATCTATTTTTCTTCAAAAATTGCGAGAAATATTGAATTGGATCCAGAACCAAAGTTCTTAGTTGAATGCCAGAAGCGTTCAGATTGAGGTAAGTGGAAGGAAGCAATATAGTAGGAATGTGCACATACATGACTAACAGACTTCGTCATAATAAAAGCCCGATTCGTAGTGACGAATTTTGGTTCGTCAAAAACGGAGCGTCACATTTGCTGCACGGTGACGAAACCGAATTTTTCATCATCGAAGTGCTTTCATCCGTGACGAAGACGTTTTTGTCGTAAAACCGTTTCCCTTCTATGATGAAACAAAAATCGTCACTATTTTCGTCACAAATTGAATGTCGAGCCTTTGTGGGAGCTGATGTGGACAATGGCACGTGGCAGCATCCACGCTGGAAGATGATGTGGCAGTGCCACGTGGCGGTGCCACGTGGTCGATGATGTGGACAGAACCACGCTGGCAGGTGACTGGACAGTGCCACGTGGCAGAGTCCACGATGTCAGCTGACATGGCGTGCCACGAGCAGGCGCCACGTGTCGTTGTCCACGTTGGCAGGTGACGTGGCAGTTTTTAATTGGACCATGTGGCATTTCCTGGTTAGTCCACTTTTCAGTTTTTTATTGGTCCACGTGTCGTACCTTTGTTGGTCCACGTGTGGGATCGTGGTTGGTCCACGTGTCGGTCGTGGCTGGTCCACGTGGCTTTCCATTGTTTCTCCACGTGTCCAGTTCTAATTTGCCCACGTGTCATCTTCCTGTTAGGCCACGTGGCATATTCTGGTTGACCGACGTGTCTATTTTTTGTTGGTCCACGTGTCTTCTTTCTATTGGTCCACGTGGAATGTTCATCCACGCGTCCGGTTTTGGTTTGTCTGTGTATCCTCTTTTTATTGGTCCACATGTACATCGATCATTTCGTCACAAAATTAATCCCAGTTCGTCACAAGTCTACTAGACAGAAATCATAGAATGACAACATATTACATTGTTCAAGCTCACAAGCACATATTTTTCAGTTCACAAGCAAATAAGTTCAAGAGTGAGAGTTACCAGCGCCGCTGTTCAAGAGCAAGATACGCTTAAGGAGCATATTGTTCTCTTCTTGTTGCTTCTTAAACTCCTCAAACTCCCTTTTAGTCTTTTCTGTCTTCTTCTTCAGTTCGTCTACTTGTTGGTGGAGAGCAGCTGAACTATCTTGTTCAGCAGCAATTGTTCCCGAAGCGCATTCTCTGTAGATGTCTCTGTTTTGGTGGAGCTTGTCGGGGTACCAACATTCTTCAAAAATTGGGTGTTGCAGTTGCTCTGGGAGAGGACCTTGGAAACAACATCAGCACTAGGCAACGGTGCTCGCCGTCGACAAGAATGTGTTACGCTCACATAGTTTCCATAGTAGACTGCAAAATTCAAGGATTAAACATTAGGTTACACATAGTGGAAGATGACTTAAATTGAAATTAAAAAATCATAAACAGAGAGACCAAAGATACATGGATTAATTCAAAATAAGTAATGCATAGATCTTCCTGATAATGGTACTGTCTGCTACTTCCTAATTCGCCGCCATCGCTGATAATAAGTAATGCAGATGCCTACCACGGCTTAAATCGACCGATTCATAACAAGTACTTGACATAAGCATAATGAGGGGAAAACCTACAGCAGGCATAGGTAACCACAAACATATTCATTGGTGTAAAATTACAACTTCAAAATGATAATGCTACATTAGGTTACTCCTTGTCATTGCCATCTTTCGCATCGCTAATGCATCAGTAGCTGTGCAACATAGCTGCAAGATCTTGTAGCTTGATGGTACCTGACTTTTACATGGTTTCTCTTGTTCTACTCAGAGATTGCCTACAACTTTCTTTGTGTTAGACTCCAACACAAGTAG
Organism: Melocanna baccifera; assembly: GCA_036346265.1. Classification (NCBI taxonomy): domain Eukaryota; kingdom Viridiplantae; phylum Streptophyta; class Magnoliopsida; order Poales; family Poaceae; genus Melocanna; species Melocanna baccifera. The sequence continues at coordinate 7,922,212 of CM070702.1, forward strand.
AAAATAGAAAGACTAGACAAGAACTTGATGAGTTCACACCACTTGAGCAGCACATACCTTGTTCTTACCACTTGACCACTTTTCGACGAGTTCACACCACTGCATCACCATGTAAGGGACAGAGAGGTCGTTTTGATCTCATCACAGGACGCCATTGAAGTAGGCTTGCTTCAACTCAGATCAGATCCGCCATACCCTGTGGAATACACTCACACATGCTTCCTTTGTTGGCTTGTCAGTGGTGTCAATGGCCAGCCTCGTCGCAAAGTATTAATGCAAATCCATTACTAAGTTGCTCAAGGCAGAGTTGAATGTAAGAACAAGAGTGTAGATTTATACTTGCGGATAGCCCGCCCACAAATCCTCAAAATGTTCAGTCTCTTTCTTGTATAGTTTCCAATGCGTCAAAATCGGTACTTGAGACCTAACTACTACACTCGCCTCGATGCAAACTTGGCGCCTTGCATCGTTCATGTGGCCTTCTGCTCTCGACAACAGAGATGGCCATCCTTCTTCCCATCGATCTGGTCATTTTGTCAAGCAAAACTCCCCTAGTTGCTGACCTCGGCTTCCTCGCTCTTGTTTGCATTGGTACTACACAGTTTTCATACATTCAGATTGTTAGAAATCAAACAGTCATATCAAATAGTGAGAATTGATTGATGGTCATGTAAGTATAACCAACCTTCATCAGTGGGGTCATTCTGACTGACCGGTCTGCTCTTCGCCATGGCTAAGGTCATCTGGACATGTCCAGTCCCTTAGAGGGTTAGGATGGCTGTCCACACTAATGTCTCCAGTCAATTCATCAAAGCGTATAGCTTCACCGCCATTGTTTTCCGCTGCTGGTGGCAAGGTGTGTTCACCTTGTGCAGATGTGCGCTGCCTTTTAGACCGAGTAGAAACTCCAAGAGGCACCTCTGTTGGTGGAGTTGAATTCACTCTCTTAGATTGCCTTCCCCCAGGACCCATATCGGCGCTGCCTTTTGTCCTTTTGGCACAGACTTTTCTACGCATAGTTGGAACAGGAGGTTGGAATTGGAGAAAAAAACATAACCAGTAAGCATGTCCACAAATTAACCAAGTATATACACAACAAAGAATTGCATTGCTATCAACCCCCCTCCCTCCCATCACAAGCCAAGATAGAAGAAGCACCTCAATTGCGAGGGGTACTGGCTCCTCTTCTAAATCTGTATCTGTATCACCACCTCCCTTAACTCCCTCTCCGGCTTCAGGGAGATATTCCGATGAATCAGAACCTTCAGCGTGGCTACCCTTGCTGCCTGACTTTTTTGCCTTTGCAAATGCAGTTTTTGTGCACAATGATTTTAGACCAGAAGCTAAACCATTGACGCCAAGTTCTTCCATTCTTCTAACATTCTCCATGATATTTGCGTCCCGCGCTCATTCATAACCATTTAGTGGTGGTTCTTACATGTGTAAACACATGTTTAGAAATAGAGTACTAGATAAATTAAAAATTTAAGCACATCATATAGATTACAGAGACAGGCATCGATTCAACTACTAACTACAACTTCTAGCACTAGAATGTCAATATAACAGAGCAGGAATGTGCAAATAAGGGACTAACTACAACTTGTATCGAACCCATTACTAGAATACAGCACATGTCAACTTCAATCAACGAGGAAACATGTAACCCTAGCACTATCCAAGGTTCAACCGCTAGAATACAGCACACATCGTCACGGTAAAAGGATTTTGGGGTACCTCTTGCTACGCTGCGTCGGCCTCGGCCTCTTGTCATCGTGGTCACAGATCCGGAGCGGCAGGCGTCGATGAAGGAGTAGTAGATCCGGAGCGGCGGGCATCGACGAAGAGGTTGCGGCTCGGGCATGGAAGCTGTCAGCGAAGGGGATCCAGATCCGGTGGCGTCGTCGAGGTGGTTCTGGCGCCGACGGCGGTCGTCGAGGAAGGGGTTGCGGGTCAGGTGTGGCAGCTGTCGGCGAAAGGGATCCGGATCCGGCCGGTGCCGTTGTCGAGGCAGTTTTGGCACCGTCGGCGGGGCTGGTGTCGACGAAGGGGATCCGACTCCGGTGTCCTCGTCGAGGGGGTGGTGGCTCCGGCGCAGTGGAGAGTGTACGGTCTGAGCCCAGCTGCTATGGCGACGGCGGCTAGGGTTCGGAGAGGGAGGCGAGAGGGTGGCGACGGCTGCAAGGATGTGGGCGGTTTTATTTGGCCACAACCAGGGTTCAAAATACCACAAATTTGGTGTGGCGGCACTGCTCGGCGCACTGCTCAAATTTTCAAGTGGGGACTCCGCTATAGCCCCGATATAGCAAAGAAACCCTCGAATTTTTCGGTTTTATATTGATAGAGTTCCATGTCTTAGCATATTTTCATATAAAATCCTGATTTTCATAAACTTCACATTCACGAGTGGATACATCAGTTTCAACTTTTTTGTTGTACTGTGTCTTAGTTACGCAAGTTTTCCGGGTGCCTCCCTGAGGCGCCGTCACCGTTCGCCCCGGCCGATGCCTCTCCGCGCCGCCGGGCACTACGGCGCCGCTGCCCCTCCCCACCCCCTCCCCGTCCTGCGCATTCCGCGTCGCCGCCCCCCTGCGCATCCGCGCGCCCCCGTCGGCGCGCCACTGCTTCTCCGGTGAGCGTGCTGATCTGCTTTTCAACATGATCAAGTCCAACAGAGATCCAAGTTTACTAGACGGGGATTCCAATTTGAGTCAACATGGAGGGGAGCCACGGAGTATACGGTACTATAATATTTACAATGAGACACCAACGCAAGTGATCATGTAGCGCAATGGTAAAGACATTCTTTGCTCTCTACAGGTCCCGGGTTCGATCCCGACCTAGAATGTTTTTTTGCAAAATATTAGTTGCGGGAGTTACACGTGGGACATCGCCGCGGGACCCATTGTTCACGTGGCATATACACGTGGTTGACCGCTGTGGGACCATTGTTACACGTGGCTGCCACGTAATTCGCCAGGTCCTGCAGTTACACGTGGCTTACCGCTGCGGGACCCACCGGTACACGTGGTGCTACGTAAAACGTCGGGTCCCACAGTTACACGTGGCGGACCGCTGCGGGACCCACCGGTACACATGGTGCCACGTAATACGTCAGGTCCCACAGTTACACATGGTGGACCGCTGCGGAACCCACTGTTACACATGGTAGCCACGTAATTCGTCGGGTCCCACAGTTACATGTGGCGTATACTCATGGCAGACTGCTGCGGGACCCACTGTTACACGTGGCTGCCACGTAGGTCGTCCGGTCCAACAGTTACACATGGCAGGCCACTGCGGGAACCACTGTTACACGTGGCTGCCACGTAGCTCGTCCGATCCCACAATTACACATGGCAGACCGCTACGGGACCCACTGTTACACGTGGCTACCACGCAAGTCGTCCAGCCCCACAATACACGTGGCAGATCGCTGCGGACAGTACACGTGGCATGATGGGCCCGAGCCCCACAGTAATACAAGACATGGACAAGGGGTGCCCGGAGACTTATGACAAAAGTATGTTTGTCAGCTATCTTATAATGGTTTAATGACGAAGTCGTGTCGTTACAGTTCGAAAACAGAGCGTCAGCAATGAGTAATGCGAGCCGCGCGTGTCATCTGTGACGATATCTGTATTGTTCAATGACGCGTTTTTGAGTTTCGTCATAAATAGTCAGTGCCCGAGGTCCGTCACCAATGATCCATGACGAAACACAAAATTTCGTCATAGTTAGGCACTATTTCGTCATAGTTAGGCACTGTTCAGTGACACGATTTTCATTCGTCACGAGAAATTCGTCATAGATGTGCACATTTCTACTAGTAATTAATTTAGGCAGAATTACTCTCGCTGAATAAAAGAAAAGTGTTTGGCCCAATAGCCCGAATACTACCTAAGGTATTCCCTGTAGGATGCAAGTGGGTTTTCGTCCAGAAGAGAAACGAAAAAATAAGGTGGTGAGATACAAATCGAGACTTGTGGCACAAGGGTTCACGCAGAGATCCAGCATTGATTATGATGGAACTTATTCTCCTATCATGAGTGGGATAACATTCCGATATTTGATATCAAGGACAACATGTATGAATTTAAGTATGTAGTTAATGGATAGTAACTGCATACCTATATGGGTTACAAGATTCAGATATTTATATGAAAATCCTAGAAGGAGTAAAGATTCCAAATCACGATAAATTGAATCAAAACATGTACAGTGTTAAGCTGGAAAGAGCGTACGGTTTAAAACAGTCCGGTAGAATGAGGTACAACCGGTTTAGTAAATTCTTCTTGGAGAAGGGATACACTAATAGTGAAGATTGTCCTGTAGGATGCAAGTGGGTTTTCGTCCAGAAGAGAAACGAAAAAAAAATAAGGTGGTGAGATACAAATCGAGACTTGTGGCACAAGGGTTCACGCAGAGATCCAGCATTGATTATGATGGAACTTATTCTCCTATCATGAGTGGGATAATGTAACATCCAGCATTGATTGTCACCATAGGTTGGGAAATTTATTAGTGATGCTAGTTTATTTATCACATGGGTTGGTACGATTAGATTGCTTAGCCGGTTTATAGTTACGTTTGATCTCATCGCACATGTTAAATTATTAATTTGACTTAATGATACATGGAACTGTGGTTGGTGCCACGTGCATTAAAATTTGTGCCACGGCATTGGTGTGACGTTGGCTTGGTTATACAAATTGGTTTTGCACTCGAGCAGTGATCGTGGCAAGAAAGGGGGAAGTATGTTGTACTTTGGGGATGTGGTAGTCTCGCCGGGTAATGTTAAGGACTTAACTTTGTGCGCCATTGATCGAGCTTAATCGTGCAAACCACATGTCTATTATGGGATGGACTGGCTGATTAATTTGTAATATTTCAATTCAATTCGCCATTGTGATGGACATGGTTGCTTGATTTCCATGTGGCGCAAGGGTGTGATGCGAAACCCTAGCGGCGCGGATTGGGTTGAGGTAGAGCATTGTAAAGGCCTTGTTGTGATTTCCTTAGGCCTAGGCTAATCACATCGTGTGGGTACAGATTGTGCAACCTCTGCAGAGTGTAAAACTATTCGAATAGCTGCGTCTCGGTCATGGGCGGTGCTCGGGATTTCACACGAGGGTTAGTGTTTCATTTATAACTTGGTGGTTTATGTTGGGAGTGGACAGGTAGTTCACTGTTGGTTTAACTTGTGAATTGGTGTTCACAAGTGGTTCATGTTTATTCCTTTGATTATCTATCGTTACTGTTTTCAGTTAACTTTCGCTTTCAAGTTATTTAATATATTTCATCAATAAATGCCTTTATGCAAATTAACCTTTCAGCCTTCCTTTGGTAAGCCTTGCATATTATATTGCATTTATTGTTACAAACGACTTGCTGAGTACCAATGTACTCACGGCTTTACGCCTATGTTGCTCAGTTGAGGGAGAGGAGTACTATCAGCAGGAGGTGCCAGAAGGAAAGTACTACGACGACTTCACGGATTAGGCCGCTTCTCCACTCGATAGCCTTTGTGGTTTGTCGATTGGTCGCTACGCCTATTTTGGATTTCCGCCGCTATTTTGTTAAGCCCTTAGGCTAGAGATATTGTAAGCTTGGCCATAAGGTCGTATCTTTGATATTTTATCGATATTCTAGTTTTCCCTTATTATTGTCGTGTGTATGACTGTGATGGCATCTATGTTTGACTGTGTGCACTAGCGCGATCCTGGACTAGTGCAGTTTACACAGAGACCGAATTTGCATATTCGGGTCTCGGCAGAGATGGTATCGAGCCATATCGATCAGAGGACTAAGCCCTAGTTAAATTGGTCGTAGCCCAAAATTTATTTTCTGAATCAAACCAACTAAATTTGATATTTAGTAATATCTCTATCTTCTTACCTCATTCTTAAGGATTCTTATCTCTCGCCCCAACTCTTGCAAAATTTGTTTTCCTAAAGTTATAAATCGATCTTTCCTTTATAAATGCATTAGATGTCCCAAACTTCCCTACACCGACAGAGGATGGAGGTCACTTCTACGCGCTTTGTTGCGGTGCCTCGATTTAAGAGATCGCCTGCCTACCTCACCAAGGATGAGAAGCAAAAAGGTCAACGATCGGAGCATCTCCGTGCTATACTTCACCACCCGAGCCGGCAGCGTGTGCTACATCACGCTTTCAAGAACACCGGTGCGGTGGGAGATGTCGACAAGGAGTTGCGCACAAAGCCATCCATCGACTTTGCAAGCTATACAAGATCAACATGGCCGACTCGTCCGGAAGTTCAAGGAGAGACGGAGCCACCCCGAGACTACGAGAGCTGGCCGAGGAGCCCGACCGCAGCCGCCAAGATCTCTACCGGCCGCCTACACCGCCGAGCCCGCAGGAGAGACGTCAGATCACCGGAGATCGTCGCGCCTACCTCGATCGTTTCACCCCAGCCCGACGAGAGCGATGCGCGCCGATCCGCAACTCGTGGGTTGTCTGATGATCTCGAGGACGATAGCAGCAGTACCCTATTTGTCGGGACCCGGTGGGAGCCTTGAGTAGATAGTGCGAGTAGACACGTTGGATTTTATTTGCGATTGAGTGTGATGTGAGTGCAAATATTGCCTTAAAAGCATTATATTGCGATCATGTCAAATCTTTTAATGGAGTTTATTTTTGTTCAGCTTAGTTAGCCTTTGGCTAAGTGTTTGTTTAGTTAGGTCTCCATTAAGCAAAACCCCTTAGACGCATTTACCTCTTATCTATGCTTTTCCCCTCGTCTTTCACCTTTGGTCATCAATAGATTGTTTTCTTTTGAGCAAGATGGTTGATACCAGAACTCCTCCACCGCAATCGTGGGAACCGGGACCAGAGAACAGTCTTTGCGCAACGGCTGCCACCTACCTTGGATCCTCGCCTCGATCGATTCTTGATGGCCGGACTCGAGATGATCACGAGACTATGATGCAGTGGTATGCAGACTATGATGCGCGACAAAGACCAGAGCGATACCACCGCCAAAGACTCGTCACAGGAGAGACCTATGCATGCAGAGTTTATGAGGACGAGACCGCTGCTTTCTCCAGTTCGTGAGCCTTTGGAGGCCGACGATCGGGTCCGTTCGATTGAGAAGAAATCGAACTTGGCTCTGATGCATCGACAGGAGAAGGTTTTGTATGCAGCACATCGGCTTGAGGGTCCAGCAGCCAGAGTGGTGGGAGAACTCTTGTGCGCCCATGAGAACCAAAGACAACATCACCTGGAAGGAATTCGCAAAGGCTTTCCACACCGCTCATGTCATGGAGGGAGTGGTTGAGATGAAGAAGGATGAGTTTCGGGAGTTCCAAAGAGAGGAACTCGTCAGGTGAGTGAATATATCAATAAATTCACTCGGTTGGCTCGCTCACGCGCCAGAGGACGTAGCGGCGGATGCAGCTTCGCGTAAGAGGTTCAAGAAAGGCTTGAACCCAGCTTTGAAGGTGCAAGTCGTAGGCAACGACTATGCCGATTTCGCAGTTGGTGGATAAGGCCATTCTCATCGAGGAGAGTCGCGCGAGCTCGAGGAGTCTCGAAGAGAAGGTGATCCAGCGAGGATCACGATCACACCGATCTCGAGGCCTGCGTTTTGGTTCCTACCGGCTGCACGAGCGCCACAAGAAGCAGCAGCAGTTAGCCTTCGTGATTCGGACCCGGCTCGGACACCGCGCGATTTGATCAGTCGGCGTCACGGTGGTTCCGATGGACAGCAAAGCAGAAAAGCAATAATTCAAGAAAGATCCATCACTTGCTTCAAGTGTCACGAGGTGGGACACTATGCTAGCAAGTGCCCTTAGAGGCGAGCCCCGACGCCGATTCGCTTTGACTTGGGAGCCACACCGGTCGTACTTCCCTACCCCGGAGCGGGACGAGAGCACCCCGGCCTCGTGACAGCCAGCGGGACGCCGGTGGTGAAAGGTCAGTGAACCACGCCACCGCAGAGGATGCCCAGCAGCACCGGGCGTTGTGATCGATGACGTTTCGCACATCTGGCCTCGCCACCGCTTTATTTGATTCGAGCTTCGCATTCGCTTGTTTCTGAGTTTTGCTTTAAAGCAACAATTGAAAATTGCTCTTGGATCTGTTTCTTTTAATCCAATCCCCGGATTCGAGTTGAGATCCAACCTAGGTTGTCCAGAGTTAGGATAACCATTCAGGAGTTGAGTTGAGGGCCGACTGATTTTGTTGGATATGCGATCCCTAGATGTAATCTTGGGAATGGATTGGCCGAAGCAAGCGAGCGATGTTAGATCAGGGAGCGAGCGGTGACCTTAACCAATTGAGACGGAGTTAAGGTGCGATTCGCGGCACTGAGTGCCACCAGAGCTACCATGATTTGCCGAGTAAGGTAATCGGTTGGAGGGTGTACCAATGGTCGAGAGTACCCCGACGTATTTCCAGAATGATCTTCGGGTATGCCACCAGAGAGGAGGTTGAGTTTCGATTGAGCTTGTGCCGGTACCGCTCCGATTTCCAAGAGACCCTACGGATGCCACCAATGATTTAGCAGAGTTGAAGAAGCAAATTCGGAGAAGAAGCAAATTCGGGAGCTTTTGGATAAGGGTTACATCGAGATCGAGTTCGTCCCGTGGGGCGCGGTGTTGTTCGTCAAGAAAAAGGATGGTAGTCGGCGCATGTGTGTGGACTACAGAGCACTTAATGAGGTCACCGTCAAAAATAAGTACCCTCCGCCTGGGATCGATGATCTGCTTGACCAACTTAAGGGAGCAGGAGTGTTCTCCAAGATTGATTTGAGATCGAGGATATCATCGATGAGGATACGTAAGGAGGACATACCCAAGACTGACCTTCTCGACTCGTTATGGTCTATACGAGTTCACAAAGTGATGTCATTTGGTTTGACTAATGCTCCAAAGATATTTCATGTATTTGATGAATAAAGTGTTTATGGAATATTTGGACAAGTTTGTCGTTGTATTCATTGACGACATTTTGATATATTCCAAGGATGAGGAGGAACATCAAGAGCACTTGAGGTTAGCATTGCAGTAAATTGAGAGATAATCGGTTGTATGCAAAGTTCAGCAAATGTGAGTTTTGGATGAAGAAAATCGCCTTTCTAGGGCATGTGTTGACAGCAGAATGAGTCGCAGCTGACCTGTGTGGAAAGTAAGTGATGTTTTGGATTGGCATCACCCACTTCGATACTCCAGTCGGGAGTTTTCTGGTATGGCAGATACTACCGTCGCTTATTGAGGGATTTTCGGTGTGGCTGCACCCTCACGCAGCTTGCTCAAAAAGGAAAAGAAATTCACTTGGACGCCAGAGTGCGAGAAGAGTTTTCTTAAACTTAAGGAGAGTTTGACCACAGCCCAAAGGCTTGTGTTGCTCGATATTAACAAGGATTTTGAGATATTTTGCGATGCTTCGCGCAAAGGTTTGGGTTGTGTCTTGATGCAAGACAAGAGAGTGGTAGCCTATGCCTCACGCCGATTGAGACCGCATGAGGAGAACTACCCTACCCATGATTTAGAGTTGGCGTAGTAGTGCATGCTTTAAAGATTTGGCGACACTATCCGATGGGTAATGATGTGAGGTTTACACGATCATAAGAGTCCAAATACATCTTTACTCGGGCCCGAGCTTAACCTCAGCGAGAGGAGGTGGTTAGAGCTGATAAAGGATTATAATGTGGGCATACATTATCATCACAGGAAAGCTAATGTTGTTGCAGATGCCTTGAGCGTAAAGGTATACCGCAATTCGATGATGGTTCGAGAGAGTCACCCATTTGCATGAGGAATTTGTGCTTAACCTTGAGTTGGTTGAGCTGTGATTTTGGCGACTATGGAGATGCGAATTACTTTGATGGTCGATTCGCCAGCTCGGTCGGATGATGAGGCATTTCAATGGATCGTAAAGAATTTAAGTGAAGGTAAAGAGTTAGGATTTTCAGTGGATGATCAGGGAGCCTTGTGGTTCAAGCAGCGTTTGTGTGTGCCCAACAAGCAAGAACTAAAGGATGTGTTATTAAAAGAGGCTCATGAGTCACTATATTCGATTCATCCAGGCAGTACCAAGATGTACCAAGACATTAAGGATAAGTATTGGTGGCCAAGCATGAAGCGTGAGATCGCTGAGTATGTAGCCCTTTGTGATGTTTGTCAGAGAGTAAAGGCAGAGCACCAGAGACCTGCAGGTTTGCTTCAGCCGTTGAAAGTTCCCGAGTGGAAGTGGGAAGAAATTGGTATGGACTTCATAGTCAGTTTGCCTAAGACCAGAGAGGGCTATGATTCAATTTGGGTCATTGTGGACCGATTGACCAAGGTTGCTCATTTTATTCCGCTTAAGACGATTTACGGTGGTAGATGATTAGCGAGCTATATATGTCCAGATCGTCGGTTGCATGGTGTGCCCAAGAAGATTGTGTCGATCGTGGATCGCATTCACCTCCGGTTTTGGGGTAGTTTCCATAAGGCTATGGAACTCACTCGAATTTCAATCAAGATATCACCCTGCATGCATGGTCGACAGAGCGAGTTAATCAGGGACTCGAGGACATGTTGAGAGCCTATGTACTCGATCGTGGGTCTAAGTGTGTGATTGTTTACCTTTGCAGAGTTCTCATACAACAACAGATTATCGTGCCGGTTTGATGTCACCGCTTGAGGCATTGTATGGCAGAAATGCAGGACCCTCTCAATTGGAAAGAGACGGGGAAGGTCGTTTTGGCCCAGATTGTTTGAAAGAAGTCAAGATAAAGTCCGCTTGATACAGAAAGGTTGAAAGTCGCCAGGCTGCATAAAAGCTATGCAGATACTGGGACGCACGAGAGCCGAGTTTTGAGCCGATGATTTTGTGTACCTTAGAATCACACCATTTAAGGTGTGAAGAGGTTTCAGCTAAAAGGAAGCTTGCACCGAGATATGTGGGTCCGTTCAGATTCTCAAACGCAGGGAGAGGTTGCTTATCGCTTGGAGCTACTGCGTCTTTGATGGGGTACATGACGTCTTTCATGCATCCGGTGAAGAAATGCTGCTGCGCATCAGAGGAGGTTGTGCGCTTGAGGCCGTTGACTGCAGGAGGATCTGGCGTACAAAGAGCACCTACCAAAATCTTGGAAGTGTCGAGCGAGTCACCGGAATAAAGCGGTCCGTTTTTGTAAAGTTCGGTGGAGCAACCATTCCGAGGAGGAAGCCACTGGGCGCGAGGAGGATCTCAGAGCGGAGTTCGAACCTATTCTCTTAGTTGGCCCAGATCTCGGGGTGAGATCTCGTTTAAGGGGTAAGGTTTGTAACATCCTGTTTTTCCGAGATTTTAAAGCACGGATTTCAAAAATAAATTTTCTGAATTTTCTGAAATTAATTGAAGCTTCAAATGAATTTTAAAGTTTTAAATGATTTAATGTGATTAAAATAAACATTAACATAAGTGGAAAATATTTTATTTATGTTCCTCAGTGTCTCAAGGAATTTTCTGGTATTTTTGGGGAATTTTGGGAGTTATTTGCTATTTTCTAAAGCTTTTAGAAGTTTATTTGAATTTGGAAAAAGAAAAGAAAAGGATTTAATCCCCCGCCCGATCACCCTCTCTCCTCCACGCGCCGCCGATCCCGCGCCGCGCGCCGCCGACCCTTTCCGCGCGCGCTTCGCGCTCGATCCCGCTCAAGGCGCGCACGCGTCGCGCAGATTCATACTGACACGGCGGCGGCACTGGGCCACGTCTCGCACGCCAGCGCCTCGGCGCTCGATCGCGCGCGCGCGATCACACCGTTCACCCGCGCCCGCGCGAACCCTAACTCCTAACTCCTAATCAATCCCCGCCGTCCGATCTCGCGCGTGGCGCATCCTAGCCGTCTAACCCGTCGCGTCCGCGCGTCGCCAGAATCCGGATCGAACTCCTCGGTTCGGCGTGTTAAAACCGGTCGGCCGTCCTCGGTTCGCGTGCACGCCTCGCCGAAACCCTCGCGCGCCTCCGCTCGCCCTCGCGCCGCCGAGCCGCCCGCTCGCGCGCCGCCCATCTTTGCGCCTCGCCCGTCGAGGTCGCCGGAGCAGCGGCCGCCGCTGCCGCCGCGGTGAGCTCCCGCGCCGCTTCGCCGCGTCGCCTCGTCGCCTCACCCGCCCTGCGCCGCCGCCGCCTCGCTGCGTCTGCGCCGCGCGCCCGCGACCGTCGCCTCGCGCCGCACTCCGCCACGCGCCGCCGATCCGCCCTCGCGCCCGACCACGCGTCGCCCGCCGCTGCGATCCGCGCTCGCCGCAAGGCCGCGACGCGGCGCCGCGGCGAGCCGCCACGCGTCGCCGATCAGCCGTCGCCGCGCTTCGCGCCGCGCAATCCCGCGCCGCCGAATCGGCCGAGGCCCGATCCGCCACGTGCGCGTCCGCGCGTCGGATCCGCTGACGCGCCGCGCCGAGCCGCCAGCCAGCCTAGCCACGCAGCACAGCCGCGTGCCACGTCGCCCTAGGCCACGTGGCATGACACGTGGCATGCCACGCAGCGCCACGTCGCCCTAGCCGCCTCCCGAGCCACGTGGCGGCCACGTCACCGCCACGCCAAGATGTGCCACGTGGCATATATCTGCCGCCACGTCGACGCGCCCGCCGCGTCGATCGCCGCCCCGTGCATCGCATTGCGTGGACGCGTCCACGGTGGACTCGGAATCTCGTGGACCGGGTTCACAAAGACAAGAACTTTTCCGATTTTCCTGAATTAATTTTGAATTAATTTTCCGGAGCCCGTTCTCCTCCGTCCTAGCTCCGATTGACCCGTTCTTTTTCTAAATTCATCTAAAATCGAGCTCTAGCTGTTGGTTCTGGTTTTGTGAATTTTTGAGTTCTTTTGCTTGTCATTTTATGTGTTTCTTTGTTTCGGTCGTTTTCTCTCGTTAGATTCGGATTAGGAGGAGCGTGTTTCGCGCGAAGACCAGAGTACCCCGCTGAGCATAACGAAGGCAAGTCGTGTCCCTTAATCATGTTGAACCCAATTTTTCAAACTATTATTTAATTACTTTGCTTTAAATTACATTGCATTGCTATTTTATTCAAACCTTTGCATGTAGTTATTGTCCTAATTGAATTTATACCTCCTTGACACTTTGGAATGCCATGATGCCATTGTCACCATAGGTTGGGAAATTTATTAGTGATGCTAGTTTATTTATCACATGGGTTGGTACGATTAGATTGCTTAGCGGTTTATAGTCACGCTTGATCTCATCGCACATGTTAAATTATTAATTTGACTTAATGATATATGGAATCGTGGTTGGTGCCACGTGCATTAAAATTTGTGCCACGGCATTGGTGTGACGTTGGCTTGGTTATACAATTGGTTTTGCACTCGCAGTGATCGTGCGATAAAGGGAAGTACATTGTACTTTGGGGATGTGGTAGTCTCGCCCGGGTAATGTTAAGGACTTAACTTTGTGCGCCATTGATCTGAGCTTAATCGTGCAAACCACATGTCTATTATGGGATGGACCTGGCTGATTAATTTGTAATATTTCAATTCAATTCTGCCATTGTGATGGACATGGTTGCTGATTTCCATGTGGCGCAAGGGGGGGTGTGATGCGAAACCCTAGCGGGCAGGATTGGGTTGAGGTAGAGCATTGTAAAGGCCTTGTTGTGATTTCCTTAGGCCTAGGCTAATCACATCGTGTGGGTACAGATTGTGCAACCTCTGCAGAGTGTAAAACTATTCGAATAGCCGCGTCCTCGGCCATGGGCGGTGCTCGGGATTTCACACGAGGTTAGTGTTTCATTTATAACTTGGTGGTTTATGTTGGGAGTGGACAGTAGTTCATCGTTGGTTTAACTTGTGAATTGGTGTTCACAAGTGGTTCATGTTTATTCCTTTGATTATCTATCATTATCGTTTTCGCTAACTTTCGCTTTCAAGTTATTTAATATATTTCATCAATAAATGCCTTTATGCAAATTAACCTTTCAGCCTTCCTTTGGTAAGCCTTGCATATTATATTGCATTTATTGTTACAAACGACTTGCTGAGTACCAATGTACTCACGGCTTTACGCCTATGTTGCTCAGTTGAGGGAGAGGAGTACTATCAGCAGGAGGTGCCAGAAGGAAAGTACTACGACGACTTCACGGATTAGGCTTCGTTCTCCACTCGATAGCCTGTGGCTTGTCGATTGGTCGCTACGCTTTATTTTGGATTTCCGCTGCTATTTTGTTAAGCCCTTCCGGCTAGAGATATTGTAAGCTTGGCCATAAGGTCGTATCTTTGATATTTTATCGATATTCTAGTTTTCCCTTATTATTGTCGTGTGTATGACTGTGATGGCATCTATGTTTGACTGTGTGCACTAGCGCGATCCTGGACTAGTGCAGTTTACACAGAGAGACCGAATTTGCATATTCGGGTCTCGACAGATAACATTCCGATATTTGATATCAAGGACAACATGTATGAATTTAAGTATGTAGTTAATGGATAGTAACTGCATACCTATATAGGTTACAAGATTCAGATATTTATATGAAAATCCTAGAAGGAGTAAAGATTCCAAATCACGATAAATTGAATCAAAACATGTACAGTGTTAAGCTGGAAAGAGCGTACGGTTTAAAACAGTCCGGTAGAATGAGGTACAACCGGTTTAGTAAATTCTTCTTGGAGAAGGGATACACTAATAGTGAAGATTGTCCTGTGTGTTCATAAAGAAATCTCATAATGGATTCTGTATTATTTCAGTATATATCAATGATCTTAATATCATTGGAACGACAGAGAACATAAAAGAAGCAAATTCCTATTTTGTTAAAGTATCTGAAATGGACTTGGACCAAACTAAGTTTTGCTTAGGCTTACAGTTGGAGTATCTCCTTAAAGGAGTCTTAGTACACCAATCCTCTTATACCAAGAAGGTCTTAGAAAAATTTAATATAGATAAGTCATATCCAGTGAAAACACCGATGGTAGTTCGATCCCTAAAAGTGGATAAAGACCCTTTTAGATTAAGAATGGAAAATAAGGAAATTCTTAGATTAGAAGTTCCATACTTTAGTGCCATTAGGGCACTAATGTACCTGGCTAACTGTACGAGACCAAATATTGCCTTTTGCAGTAAACTTGCTAACCAGACATAGCGTAGCTCCAACCAGAAAACATGAGGTTGGTATTAAAACTCTCCTTAGATATCTTCAAGGTACACAAGATCTTAGATTATTTTACTTGAAGAGCCAAGACTTGATTACGGTTCGATATACAGATGCCGGATATCTGTTTGATCCATACAATGCGAGATCCCAGACAGAATTTGTATTTCTTTGTGATGGTACAACTAATTCTTGACGATCATTTAAGCAGACCTTAGTAGTTATATCTACCAACCACTTAGAAATAATCATATTATATGAAGTCTCATGAGAATGTGTTTGGCTTAGGCAGATGGCTAGCCATATCTAGAAGTCATGTGGAATGAACACCGTCAATGACCCCACTATTATATATGAAGATAATACTGTTTGTATTGCACAGATACAAATGGGCTATGTTAATAGTAATATCATGAAGCATATTGCTCTTAAGTCCTTTAATCCTCATGAGCTTTAGAAGAACGGAAAGATAAAAGTATTAAAAGCCAAGTCTTGTGATAATCTAGTAGATTTATTCACAAAATCTCTCACATCCTCTAGTTTTCATAAATATATTCGAGGCATAGGTATGAAACAACTTAGAGAGTTATAAGATTTAAGGAGAGTAAATCTCTAAACCATAGCCCTTATGTAAGGTCAGAAGATCTATATGATCCTGAAGATCCAAATGTTGCACTCATTTTCCCTTTGTGAGTTTTTCCTAAAGTTTTCTCACGTAAAGATTTTTAATGAGGCAACAAATGTGTCACAAGGAACGAATTCAATGAACTCTTTTCTTCATCCCTTTTTTCCCACTAGGTTTTTTGGAGGAGTTTTTGATGAGGTATGTGCATGTCGTGGTATTCGTCCAAAGAGGAGTGTTACGAAACCTAGAAAGTTCCAGTGTGGGCAAATACCAGAATTGTCCCTGGTGGGTTTAGACTATAAATAGAGAGATATTGTACCATGTAAATAGATGTGAGAATGAATAAAAACTACGTTCTGGTATTCTCTCTCAATTAGTGTTTCCTATGTTTGATCTATTGTTCTTGACGATTGATTACGTTACCGTTCATCTACTTCTCTATTGATTTCTTAACACGAGCGTAGTGGTGAAACCGCCTCACTTAGAACACTGAAATTTCATATAATATTTTGTAGGAATTTCACAAAAAAAGTTTAATTCCTAAAAAGTCTTGCATTCCAAACAAGACCTAGAAGCGGCAAATTCTAAAGTGAAGGGGTAAAAAATTTTCTTTTCCTTTTTCCTCTCCATTTTAATACCTTCTAGGGCCTTCTTTAAATATCTATACATGGTCCCCTCAAGAAAACTATATATTCTCACACTCTCCTGAAAAAGATTCTCTCGTTTTTTTCTTAAAAAGAATTCTCACAGAAAACCAAAAGAACCCCACCTGTCAGTGTCCTAGGACCCCCCCCCCCCCACCCCACCCTCTTTCCAGAGCTCGCCCGCCGCCGCTCGCGACCGGAAAACGGAGACCGTGGGCGCCCGCCTGAGCCGCTCCTCCACGCGGTACGGCCCCGTCAGCAGCAGCACCTGCTTCAGCGAGCCCGTTGGGAAGTGGCGCAAGGCGTGGGTCCCCCTCGCCGGCGCCGGAATCGGACCCATGGAAGTCTTCAGGGGTAACAAGGTGGTGCTGTTCAAGTGGACGCCGGTCGCTGCCGGAGGGGGCGGCGACGGCAAGGAGGCTCCCATCAGGCGGCGCTACGTTACGGTGAGCCTTCTCGGCTTCAAAGATGCCATTCTCGAGTTGTTTCCTTGCTTTGTTGCGCTCATGTCGTTCTATTGGGTGCAAAGATTCGACGATTTAGGTGTTCTTGGTTCCTTTGGGGTTTCGATTTTGGGCACGAATATAGGACTGGACGGGATAATGCGGGTTCTTCTTGGATGGATTTGATGCTTATTCTGAGCGAATAGGGTTGGAAGATGGTAAATGTAAGGATTTGGCCTTGAACTTCAACTTGGGTTGTGCTAGGGTTTTGTGGTGTAATCATTGTCTTGTGTGCTAGTTTGAGTTGATAGTAGGCCATCCAATACCATGGTCTCTAAATCGTGGTGATGGACATGACAATGCACAAATTTGACACAACTCGTTGAAGATGGGTCGGATTGGTTCATGAATTGTGGAGATTTGGAGTGATTGCCGACGCATCTGCCTCAAGGTTTTGCTTTGGCTGTCTAGTTAGAAATTTGAGGATTCATGGCATTCCTCAATTCAGACAAGTTAATCTGTTTATTAATATCCCATCATCTGAGGTGTTGGATTATTGACTGGCTATCTTGTTCTTATTGTTATCCTTATTTGTTATCTGTAAGTAGATATTTTTTATCAGCATTGTTTTCTATTATATTAACATTTACTTGTACACATGATAGCCTTCCCAAGTCAAGCTGCGCTCTTTTGCTTTTTCTTTTTTTCCCCTTAATTGGTTATCAGTATGTTGAGATTCATGTTTGCTCTAGATTAGAGATGGTGGATGCACTCAAATTTATGCAGAAGTCTATGCGCACTGAAAAGAATATGTCATCAACGTGTGTCTACTGAATCTAGTTACAGTATATGATGAAAATGGAACTTTAAAATTCAGGATAAGAACAAGGCTACTGATGGGCATCACCTTAGATGTTGTTCAGTTATGTCAGAAATGGACAACCTCCAGCGCCAAACATGAATAGTCACAGAAAATTACGTCCTCCACATATATTCAATGGATTGTATTCATCATCTGCACTGGCTCGTCAGATCTGGCCTTGATTTGAATAATAGAATGTTTGTTACGTTTTTTAATTTTTTAGTTGCTGAAGATTTTCAATCATTTCATGCTGAGAGCTCCTAGTGATACCCTTCTGTTTGGTTTTCTCTTAGATGTATGGTGGTAACTTTTCCCCCTTGTGTCGAAGTAACGGGGAAAGGATCCCATTGATCATTTCCATGAAAAATTCAAAAATATGCTTCTTAAGTTTGTTTTCTTCTCGCACAACATCAGTTTTAGTTTTCCTTGTTTTGTAGATTTGTTTTTGTATTAGAGCTTGCCAGTTTTACTCAACATTGTACTTCCTTTTTAATACAACATTTTCCGTTCCGGAGTCATAAAACTCATATAAGCCTCTGTATCCTCCTTCAGGCTTCAGGTGTGGCACAAAATTCCACCAAAAAAGTGGCAGCACCGACCTTAATTTGAACCTTGGCTTGGAAGACCCTGATGATGACACTGATGCTGATTTGAGCACAGACGAGCAACGCGACACAGGCGGCAACCCACGTTCAGAAGGCCGTCTCAACAGGTAAGCTTTTTAACCCCTGAACTTACATTCCACCCGAACTCTTCACTATCAACCTGTTAGGCCACTCGTGCAACTTTTATTAGCGTCTATTACCTAGCATGTAGCTTGTATTAACCATTATCCTTTTGTTTATTTCAGTCCAGAAGAATGCATTCATCTTGGCCCATCCTAATTGGGAGGCTTGTCACCTTGTTGTTCTTGTACAAACTGTCATGAACATATGAGGAAGCTGACGATGTAGCTGTAGTAAATAATGCGGTTTTAGCAAATGTTTAGATTTAATTCCAGCATATATAAAGATAATCAAAGTATATTTCCAGCAGCAAGTAAATGACGACATCAACATGAAAACATGTAAATCTAGCATATCATTTAAATAGGATAATATACTTGAAACATAGAGCATGAACACAATTAAAACTAGCAAGAAGGTCATGTTTTAATGTGATTATTTTGCTCTCAAATGTAGAGTTGCTCAAGTTAAAGTCTTGGCCTTCTCAATACTTGTCTAAACTCTTCACAATTGAGATATGACAAACGGAATTTAGTCTTGAGTTCTAAATCATGCAATACAGTACTATCACAAGATTATGCCATCACAAAGGTAAACAAATCACTGCTGGTTAACAGATCACAACAACAAGATTTATCAACAGTACTTCAAAAGCTTTAGACACTTGGCCAATTCATAAAGAAAATTGATCACAGGACCTTAAGGCAGTAAGGTTTCCTTCTCAAGATCCTAAAATTAAGCTACTGAATACTGATCAAATAGAGATCACAGAACTGATGAGAATCAGCACTAGTTTTAGTTGAATACCATGTGCTAAATAATGAAATGATAGCAGAATGCATCACTAATAGAGCTCAAAGCTAAAGTAGTTTCATCATATCAATCTCAGTTTTAGACAAATCACCTCATTGAGCAGTAACCAAGCCCACAAGAATTATTAGCATATACTTCTAGTGCTAGAACAAATTTAGAAAGCTATTGACAAGCACCGCATACAAATCTGGTAATGCTAATAAAACATAAACAGAGAGACTCACAAAACGGCTGGCAATCAAAGCCACCGAGAAGAATCGGGCTACGTTGCGCGGATACTTCTCAAAAGTCACGTATCAGTATCAGATACCATATCAAATACGGATACTTTTCCGATACGTATCCTGCCCATATTGTAGTTTTTTTTGAATTTTTAAAAAAAGAAAATAATTTTGATACTTCACCGATACTTTGTGGATACTCGATGATATGCTATAACCTAATCTGTACCCCTTAGACCCATTTGCCCCTTCGGTCCCCCCGGTCTCACACGGTCCCACCTCCACGCGGTCCCCTCGGTGTCGCCCCCTCCACGCCATCCACTCGGCACCACCGCCACCTCCACGCTGTCCCCTCGGGGCCTCCGCCTCCACGCTCTTTGCCTCCACGCCATCCCCTCGGAGCTGTCGCCTCCACGCTGTCCCCTCGGAGCCGTCGTCTCCAGGCCGTCCCCTCGGAGCCGTCGTCTCCAGGCCGTCCCCTCGGAGCCGCCGCCTTGGGACACGCCCTCCCCTCCACGGCGTCGCCCCACCGTGGCCTCCCCTCCATGCTGCCACCTCCACGCCTCCCGGCTGCGGCCTCCCCTCCAAGGTGAGCCCTCGATCCCTTCTCTGATTTGTTGATTAGGGTAGATATGTGTATGTATGGCATATTCTTGTATGTGTTTGTTAGTGATTCACTGATTTGTAGAATCCCCTTCCCTTCCCTACCGCCTGTCGGCTCTCCCCTTCTGTCCCTGGCCCCGCGCCGCCGCCTGCAGGCTCCACGCCGCTAAAACGGTCGCCTTCCAGCCTTCCCTCCCCGGCAAGATGCCGCCACCTCGGTGAGTCGTCGATCTGTGCTGTAATGGTAGTTATATGCTAGATTTGTGAGATTTGAAGATGCAAGAGAGACAACCTTAAAATAGAAAAAGACACTAATACCCTTAACAACACCATCCTAATAAGCTAATACTGTGGCACCCAAATATAAATCAGTTTGCACCCATATATGCAACTGGGTGGTTAGATTAGAGTATGTATCCCCGAAGGGATTGCTTGGATAGGTATGAATTAGGTCTAATCCCTTCAGATGAGCAGATAAAATGGACTAATTTCCCCATCCATCCGAATGGTTGGGTTGAATCCATGCTTATTCAAACAAGCTCGAAAGGGAGGTTGTGAGTTGAATTCCAAGTTCTCAATTTTCATGGCTCTACTTGGTAGAGGTCTTGTGTTGGTACATGTGTGGCATAACCATGGTTATCAAGTCATCGACTAGTCGACAAGTCGGTGGCGCACGAACGACTGGAAGAGTCGACTCGACTTGCGCCGCCACCACCGCCCGCGCCAGATCTGCCATCGCCGCCACCGGATCTACCATCGCCGCCGCCAGATCTACCGTCGCCGCCACCGGATCCGCCGTCACCGCTGCAGGAAGAGGGAGCAGCCGCCGATACCGGAGACGGAGGAGATGGTGAAAGGAGAGAGGGAGCGAGGCAGTGGGGGGGCGGCGGTCAGAGGAAGAGAAGGCGAGGCGCGGGGGGGGGGGCCGCGGTGATTGGAGAGAAGGCGGCGTGGGGGGCGAGTCGGGCCGCGGTCAGCAGTAGGGGCTGAGTCGGGCGACAGGTTTTGGGGGGTTATTAGGATTCCGAATTTTGTAATTTAGGCCTCTTATATTCTAAAATTGTAATAAAGTCCTTCTCTGTATATATGTATTCATGTAAATAGTACAAACAGTACCTGTCGACTAATCGGTCACTAGGAGAGTAGTGTCGACTTAATAACCTTGGGCATAACTTTTGTGTATTGCCAACAACACAGATATATACGTTGTAATTTTGCTGTCCCTCTCAAAAAAAACATCACATAGATCAATGTTTATGCTTCAAGGTTTTCAACTTTGTGGGAGGAAACACATGCCTTTCAATAAAATCCATATGTAACAACAAAACATAAGTACATTTCATTCGTATGAAGCATACACTTTTGCTTTCCAGAAATGGTAAAGAGCTATTAATTTGGCATGACATTCACTGATCACAAGCTGTTACATAACCATTTGTTATAGTCACACTGTTTCTGATACGGATATGCACGTGTCTTGTACTTTTTCGTTAAATAACTTATTCAACTGGAAAGAATTATTGAGCTGCATGAAATATGGCCAGGTGAATTCATTTCAAACTGTACTTAATGTTGTCATTCATAAGGATGAAATACTACTTCATGTTATTACATGGTGTATTCTTAGGTTTGTCAATGACAAAACAATGGAGACCAATTTTATGCATCAGATTGAAACATAGCTATTTCGTGTTCTTTCAACACCAGAGTTTATGCGAGGACTTTGAGAGAGAATTAGGCGATCCATTGATCCAAGGTCAATCCGTCGTTCCATTGGGAATTGGGGACTTGGCGTTCGTCGTTTGTGGCCTCATGGCGAACAATTATCCGGTGTGTTTTGGGCGTATTCCGAAGAGTTGAGGGTTCGTGCATGGGCATAAGTGTTCAGCTAGCGACATCGTCTACTTCGCATCAACTATCCACGGTTTCTCACTAAGAAGATCGGGATCTTTCCCTGTATCAGTTTCCCTCTCTTTTTCATCCCCTAGACATGAGTACATGACACAAGTGACAATACAGACTTAAGGAGTTACTTAACCTTTTCAGGTTAAACCTGTGTATTAAACTTCACCGGTAAGGCATACACATTATAAACTGGCACCATTTTGGGACATCATTATTCACAATTACAGGATATGAAGATTTTACTAACTTTTCACTCGATGAAAAATGATTTTAGAAACACCAGTGCAAGTTTTCTTAACCTCAACATCATAATGATGATTCCAGCATGCAAGTTTGCCCTCTTTTTCAGACGACTCATGCTTCTCTGCATGCTGCTTGCTCATCTTACCATTTGCATGATACAACTCATACATTCCTGATTTCTGCTGCACAGGCCACTATATGTACTAGGATTCAGGCTCTTGAGATGGAGATTGCTCTGGACGCAAAGTGCAAGGGCGATATTGGGGAAACATTGATCATTGCGGTCGAGAAGGAAGAAGGACAAGAGAAAGCATGGGATGGACCTACTGTGCATCACTGCACGGCCTCCTCAAGAACGCTGGTGCATCAGGGAAAGGATCAACTTCAAGATTGCCCTCGGGAGGTACACAAGTCTGCTGAATTTTGAGTCAGAGTGTCAGACATGCTGCTGCCCTCTTAACAACTTGAGCTTTCTGACTTAAAAGATGACTGCACTAGACACTCAGATGCCGACATACAGCCATGATTTGTAGATTCAGATCGCATTTCATTTCTCTCAAAGAACACAATTTGTACACTTCTTTTTTAGGTGAAATTTAGGTGTTTCCTTTTGAGTGATCAAATCCAAGTTTACACAATCTCCAATCTTCTTGGGCATTGCAGATTTGGTCAGGACTGGCCAGGAGTTGCACAATGTCAGTACAAAGACTACTGATCAGGTATGTATTTTCTTTTTCACATCGTGTCTGCTGTTTGCCTTCTTTAGATCAATTTGCCCTTTGCAACTTGAAACAGATTTTCGTTACACGCTGCATAAATTCTGAGAGGTTTTGCTCTTTCTCAGATCTCTGTTTATGCCGAGGAATATTTACTGATGCGTCATACACATAGCCCGGTAAAGAAACGTGCCTTCTCCTGAAAAACAGCTCGGCTTGTCAACAAGAACAGCATCTCCGGCATTTCTATGCCCAAACAACTGCAATTGAAACTGGATCGACTGACCCATAACCTGTTTGTTGTTTGGTCGCGAAAATTAGCTTCGACCAGTCGTGGTTCCATCATAGGAGCTACTGTTTAGGCATTAAGTAGCTACTCATAAACGGCTCCTACAATCTGCAAGGCGGTTCTTCACTGAAGCAGTGATCACAGATTCATAATATCTTGCTAACCTTTGCAAAACAAATCTGAAGCAGTCGAGGCTGTGAAAAAGTAAGCTGACGCGGACACTTTAACAACAGATTAAACAACATTGTTTCACCTATTCCATTTCCATGTTCAACCTAACCTACTGTTGCCATCACATGCCCATGGACAGAGGATTTCATTATATACACGTGCACATTGGTTGAATGCAATGCACAGAAGCGTTGAAACATTATACAGAAGGTTGATCTAGCAACGAGGATTTCCTCCTCTCTAAATGAATAATCAATGAGAGCATGGTATTAGATACTGACCTACAAGCCAAGATTAGACAAAAAATGCTCTACTGTTTCACCTACACTGTAATAATTTTACGACAGCTATGAAAAGATGACAGCCAGATCTGAAGAGAAATCTAGCCACGATATAGCCCGGACATTCCCATTCCCAGTTTTCACTGAGGCTGCAACCTATCCAGGAGCTTTCTGACCATTCCATCAGATCCACAGAGCTCACAACGGTCGCAGATGTAGTCCAAGGGCCAATTTGGCGCCTAGGCAAAAACAAATGCTCGAGCACTTCACCTCTCGCTAGCTGTATTGGTCACATAAGTGGCAAGTGCAGACAACTAATTGCTTCAAACTCCTGGTGAGGGGGGCCTATGACTATATGGTACATAATAGGAGGTTTCCTGGCCAATTGGTGTTCGGAGAAGAGGGTTCCATCGATCAAAGACAATGCGACCACCTCGTCCAATCCTACCTCGGCACCGAAATGGCGGCATGGTGGCACCATTCTCAACGGGAGGATCAGGTGGTGGCTTGATACCCGCTGCCACCAACTTCTCAGGATCCAGTGGTCTTGTGAATAACAATACTGGTTCCTCAGGATCCTGTAATTGAGGAAACGGTAAACAGACTTGACAAATAGAACTATAACAATTAATCTATTCTATATAGATTTATACCATGCAAATGGCTATAGTTCAATTAAGAATTCAACATAAAACTTTAGAAAGAGACTACAAGATAATGGTGCACTTCAGCGCATTATCCAATACGGTAAAAAACTGGGCTTCTCAACAAAACCTGGTTTCTCACAGTATACCGGTCTAGTTTTTTTTCATTTGTTCCTCTGCATTAGCTTCTAAATAACATTAAAATAGCTCTTAATACCTCCAAATTTGTCCGATTTCAAAAGTCCCATTGTCCACTGGGATTGCCAGTAACTAGCGGCAAACGGCGCTTGTCAACAGTTTTTTGTAACCCTTGTGTCCGATACGGAAAAGCAGTGAGGCAGTGGAATAAGCAGATAGCATACCCTTTTAAACACCCAGCCATTCTGCTGAGGTCTCCTTTTTAGTTCCCGTTCAGGCTTTATACGCAGTGTAGGGATTACTGATAGCTTGTTATCAGGGAAGCGATGATGGAGTGTTGGTGGCAGAATATATGGTTGTTCAGTTGTGGTGTCATCTGAATCCGCATAATCGTCTTCGCTTGATCCAAATCTACTAGAAACTTGCTGGAAGCCTGATAATGTAGTCACATCCTCGACAAGCTGGGCCTCATGCTGGAGGAGGAAAAAAGAATGAGAAAATGATAGCAAACACAAATCAAATGTATTCAGAGCTAACAAGCTACTAGACCAGAGCATAAAAACAAAGTGGAATGTAACATCAGTCAATGTTAAATCTTGTACTGAGCTAGAGTGGACCATAATATCAGGTAGAAATATTTACTGAATATGCTTTAACATTTTCTGATCCCTAATGTGCAGAATTATATCACAGAAGTATAAAACCAAGTACAAGTAGTCTTCCGTTCTATCATAGAACCAAATATCAGAGTGGTGGATGCTATGCTATTATCAGTTTGGTTCATATGTTCTGTTTCCCATCAAATAAAAAGCATACAAACTCTATATAAAGAGGACTTATAGACTGTGAAGTGTACGAT
Source organism: Melocanna baccifera (assembly GCA_036346265.1). Lineage (NCBI taxonomy): Eukaryota > Viridiplantae > Streptophyta > Magnoliopsida > Poales > Poaceae > Melocanna > Melocanna baccifera. The sequence goes on from CM070702.1 coordinate 7,947,493, forward strand.
GGTTTATACCTTATATGTCATCTGAATGCGCTGAAGATTGACCTCGCATTCCATGGCCTCCCGCTTTACCTCTTCCCTCTGAAAAGAATATTAGTAGTTACAGGAGTGTAATTTGGTAATGCAAGAACCACTATAAGATAGTTCATGTATGATCTAACCTTAATCAAAGCATCCATTAGTGCCTTTGCCTGGTCCAAGTTGCGCCGCACCTAATACACATTTTCAAGCAAGCGTTGTAAGCAGTAAAGCACAAAAAAGCACACAGTACAAATGTTGAAAGCTACAGCTAGCCAATTGTCTTTCACAGGATAAGGCGACAAAGGAAATGCTGATTCAAATTTCAACTAAGAATATGTACAAAGTCATATAATAAAGATAGCATGAAAAGTACTGCAGCTATCCAAATCCAAGAGAACTGACGAAACTTGCAAAAGAAAAAGGGAATTCTTACATGCAATGACATGGATATTAAATTAAGCAGAATAAACCCATCACCTCAAGCAAGATAATAAAAGTTCCCCCAAAACCAGGCAACAAAAACCCAGTTGCATTAACTGCAAATTATTTACGGAAAGCATGGGTTTCTTGTTTTTTTTCCTTTGAACAGTTGTGTGCAAGTTCGTCTTAAATATGGACAGCAAAAAAAATCCACACCGCATCAACAAAAAAAAACTGAGAAAGTATTAGGGAAGTTGTTATGGGCGCGGGCCACCATAGAAGGGGGCACACGGCCGGAGGACGACGATTAGATTAGTTGTTTCCTTCGTTAGCAAGTTATCTCCTAGGGTGGCCCACGCCCATAACAGCAAAACTACTTAATTTGTACTTCGGAATAAAAAAAACTGATGAAGAAATAATCAGTACCTATCATGGAAATGTACTTATCAAGTCATGGAAAAAGGTAATCTGGGGACGTGTGATTTAATAAAATTAAAGCTTGGACAGTGTAAGTAGACATCAAATGGTTTACGATGCTTCTACTAATGTGTACAATATTTAACTTGCATAAAATTCATCTACAGTTGCACAGTAGAATTAGTAGTTTCTTTGGCATACACATGCAGAACCTCATCAAGCAAGTCATTATAGTTTTCAGTTTAGAAACAGCAAGAATTTATCTTATAATAAAAAATTGCATGCATTTATATCCAGTAAGATGTACATGATGAAACAACAACAGAAAAAAAATAAAATGCTAGAAAATCCATTAAAAAATAAGAATGCAACAACAATGTAATTCATTAAAGTAATGACTGCACCAAAAAATAAATAAATGCAGCTTACCATGCGGAGCTTTTCAAAAGATTGTATATTATTTTCTCGTCTTTGCATCTGGAAAAGGAAGCAAACATTATGTATACCAAAGAGAAACATGATTGCAGGCAGGTATTATCCCAAAAAAAGCTTCTCTGGTAAATGTTGCTCCCCAAATGTATGTGTTTCGAAATAATTTCTGATCTCAAGGCACTCACCCTTCTTGCATGAAGACGATGGGCTTTTTCTCTTGGTCTGAATACATTATATGGGCTCGTATCATTCACTGGCGGAGGCGGCTTCAAAAAACCAGAAGTAAATTAGTCAAAGAGTAACGCAACAGAACCTTGCTATAACAGAATAACAGTTCCACCTAAATTGATTATTGTTAGATATATGTTATATAGTTATATATTTATCCTATTGTATAAGGGGTTTCCTGCATATATGTCATACCTATATGTGTACATATATTGGTCCATTAGCCTCATAATGAATTCAAGCGCTATTCATAACATGGTATCAAAGTCATACCTAGGGTTTTGTTATACCTAAGGTTTTGCTTGGCCGCTGTTGTTCTTCCTCAGCCACTACTGCTTGTCATCTCCAGCGCCGCCGCTGCCTGGGGTTCCTTACCCTTGGTTTTCTTTCGCTGCCACTACAGTCGCTCAGTTCAGATCGATCGGATCCGGGCTTCTTTCGTCGAAGCCATCGCCCTGCTTCGGTTTCCGCCATCGCGTCAAATCTGGTCGCTGTCAGCCGTCACTACCGCTCTCCCACCAGGCGCCGCCGTTGCACCTTTTCGTTGCTGGTTCCCTTATCACCAGCTCATCCTCGTCGGATCCTAGCCGTAGCCTCTGCCCGTGGTAGCTCCTGCTCTGCCTCGGCTCCCCCGATTGCACCGGCTTTCCACGTAGCTGGGCGACGAGGGCTTTTCAAGCCCGCGAGGAAGGGCCGCCATTGCTTGGATCCATGAAGATCCGGGCCGCCGCCGCGTGAGGGAGGGCCGTCGCCGCCACCCGTCTGGCTGCCAGAGGTACCGAGCTTCTTGTGACGCTCATGCCCGCGTGAGGGAGGGCCACCGCTGCCCGGATCCCTACAGATCCGAGTTGCCGCCGCCGGCCGCCAGGGTTGCCAAGACTCCTGACGATCGGTCGTTTGTGACAGCTTGTGGAGGCTCAGTCGGTTTTTGACTAAGTCAACCAAGTAAAAAAAAAAAAAGAAAAATGTCTTCTTTTGTAGGCATCGTTTCTGTTCCTCGTTACTCGGTGATCTTCGATAGTCTCAACTATCAGGACTGGTTTCAACATATGCGCCTCGGCATGCGTGGTCAGCGTCTTTGAGAGTTTCTTACCAGCAAGTTGCCCTGTCCGTCTCGCCATACTTCTCCTGCTGCACCTGTACTCTCGAAAGATGCTTCCAAAGATACTCGTACAAAGGTATCTGAGGTTTTTGAGGTTGCCATGGAGACTTTTCAGACTCAATATACTGCTTACAAAACATGGATCGATGAGGATGCTCATGCTTCTGCTATTCTGGTTGTCAGCATGGAGGTGCACCTCACCGATGATGGTTTGGTTTCTGCACAGGCGATGTGGGCGCATCTGCGTACTCGCTACGGACCATCTGGTGATTCCTTATACCTTACTGTTGTATGTCAGGAGCAGTCGATGTAGCAGGGAGATACCAATGTGGAAAAGTTCTATGTTCAACTGTCTATGGTATGGCGTCAGATTGACTCTTTGGGACCAAATGTTTGTCACACCTGTAAGTGCTGTCAGCGTCAACAGTCCAACCTATAGCTTCGCCGCATCTATAACTTCTTGACATATCTCCAGTTAGAGTTTGAGCAGACTCGTACTAAATTACTGGCTCGTCATCATCGTGTAACTCTATTGGAGGCCCTTACAGTTGTTCGTACTAAGAAAATTCGTCTTCATGGTGCGGATCTACAATCTTCATCGTCGTTTCTTTCGGTTTTGGCGGTTTCTCCAGCTTCTACACCTACTGCCAGTTACTCCTTCATCAGTTGCGCCACCACCAATGACAGTTGTTGTTGGTAGGGGATTCCACTGCACCTATTGCAATAAGGATGGACATGTGGAGCAATTTTGCTACAAGGATTTTATCGTGGTGTTCGTCCTCCAAGGGGGCACTGGAGGTTCCTCCTCTCAGCAGAGTCCAGGTGTCTCTGACACTCAGTAGTTTCTAGCATTGCTAGGTCGCATGGTTGCTTCTGCATCGTTAGGTACTACTGATTCTACTACTCAGTCTTCCGGTGAGACCACCTTCTACTTCCTCAGGTATATCACCTTGGATTCTTGATCCTGATGTTTCTTTTTACATGACATCTGATCCCACTACTCTCACTTCCATTAGTCCTTTAGTTGCTCATATCACTGTTTAAACAGCAAATGGTACCTCTGTCACAGGATGACACTCTTTCCAATTCATCTTTTCATGTTCCCTATGTTTCCCATGTTACAAAACCATGCAACTCATATCTGCCAGCTAGCTCACTAATCATGGTCGTCGTGTTATTCTCGATTCTAATTCTTATGTTCAGGATCGTCGCACAGAGACTCTGGTTGGTACTAGCCCTCGCTGCCATGACTCATGATGGATCTAGGAGCTTGATTAGCTTCATCTTTCTTTCACTGCCGCTGTTAGTCTTGTCACCTCCACCATTGCCTCCGCATCTACTGGAGCTTCCACCGCATCTTTTGCTAAGTGACATCATCATTTAGGACATCTTTGTGAGTCACGTATATCTTCTTTACTTCGTCGTGATCTTTTAGGGTCTGTGTTTGATGATGCTTCTCTTAATTGTCAAGGTTGTAAGTTTGGCAAATAGCTTCAACTCCCCCTATCCTTCTAGCGAGTCAGTGTCCTAACGTTCTTTTGATCTTATTCATTCTGATGTATAGGGACCTACCCCTTTCATCTCAAAAAGTGGTCATCGATATTATATCATTTTTATTGATAATTTTTCCCGGCATACGTAGATATACTTTATGTCATCTCGTAGTGAGGTTCTATCCATCTACAAGACTTTTACCACCATGATTCGTACTCAGTTTGACTCCTATTTGTGTTTTTCGTGGTGATTCTGCTGGGGAGTACTTGTCGGGAGTTCTTCGTGGTTTTCTTGCTAAGCAGGGCACTCTCTTTCAGTTTTCTTGTCCCGGTGCTCAGAATGGTACGGCCGAACGCAAACATCGTCATCTTCTTGAGACAGCTCGTGCTCTTATACTTGCTTCTGCTGTTTCACCACACTTCTGAGCTGAGCCTGTTTCTACTATCATTTTTTTATCAACATTCAGCCCTCCTCTGCTCTTCAGGGTGGGATTCCAATTGAGTGTCTATGTAGCAAGACTCCTGATTATTCCAATCTTCGCCTCTTTGGGTGTGTGCAGTATGTTTTTGCACCTCGTGAGCGTACCAAGCTGACTGCTCAGTCTATTGAGTGTGTTTTTCTGGGCTATAGTGCTGAGCAAAAGGAATATCATTGTTGGGACCTTGCTAGCCGACAGATGCGGATTTCTCAGGATGTTACTTTTGATGAGTCCCGTCCTTTCTACCCTCACCCTTCTTTCTCCACTTCAGCATCTCTTGTCAAGCCACTTTCTTTCCTGACTTTTCCTTCCACCCCCATAGTCATCACTCCGCCCCCCACAGCCTTTGGTCTCTCCGGTGCCTCCTTCCCAGTTGGCACCTTCTACACCACCAGCACCCTCCCGAGATTCTCCTGGTCTTGTTCGTCCTTATCCTCTCTACTATACTCGCCGTCCGTGAGTTGAGAATTCTCTGATGTGCCCTTTTCTTCTGATGGGTCATCCTCTTCGGTCTCTCCTCGCTATGCTCTTCGTGATTGCCAGTCTATTCGGCCTCCTCAGCGTTTTGGTTTTGCTGTTATTGCTCTTGCCGAACCGACTTCTTATCGTGATGTTATTCATCAGGAGTGGCAGCATGCGATGGCAAAGGAAATTGCTGCCCTTGAGCGTACTAGCACGTAGGATCTTGTCCCTCTTTCTGTGTCACTCCTATCACGTGCAAGTGGGTCTATAAGGTTAAGACCCACTCTGATGGCTCTCTTGAGCGCTACAGGCTCGTCTTGTGGCGCGTGGTTTTCAGCAAGAGCATGATCGTGACTATGATGAGATCTTTGCTTCTGTTACTAACATGACCACTGTTTGCACTCTTCTTGATGTGGCATCTGTTCGACAATGATCTATCTCTCAGTTGGACGTCAAGAATGCATTTTCCTTCCACCCCCATAGTCGTCACTCTGCCCCACAGCCTGTGGTCTCTCCGGTGCCTCCTTCCCAGTCGGCACCTTCTACACCACCAGCACCCTCTCCCGAGGTTCTCCTGGCCTTGTTCGTCCTTATCCTCTCTACTATACTCGTAGTCTGTGAGTTGAGGATTCCTCTGATGTGCGCTCTTCTTCTGATAGATCATCCTCTTCGATCTCTCATCACTATGCTCTTCGTGATCGCCAGTCTATTCAGCCTCCTCAGCGTTTTGGTTTTATTGTTGCTACTCTTGCCGAACCGACTTTTTATCGTGATGATATTATTCATCAGGAGTGGCAACATACGATGGCAGAGGAGATTACTGCCCTTGAACGTACTGGCACGTGGGATCTTATTCCTCTTCCTACGTCACTCCTATCACATGCAAGTGGGTCCATAATGTTGACCCGCTCTAATGATTCTCTTAAGCGCTACAGGCTCGTCTTATGACACGTGGTTTTCAGCAGGAGCATGGTTGTGACTATGATGAGATCTTTGCTTCTGTTGCTCACATGACCACTGTTTGCACTCTTCTTGTTGTGGCCTCTGTTCGACAGTGGTTTATCTCAGTTGAACGTCAAGAATGCCTTTCTCAATGGCAAGTTACGTGAGGTCTACATGCAGTAGCCCCCTGAGTATTCTGTTCCTGAGGGTATGATTTGTTGTCTTTGCCGATCTCTATGGCCTTAAGCAAGCTCCTTTTACTTGGTTTGGTCGTTTCTCTTCTGTTGTCACTGTAGCTGGTTTCTCTGCCAGTGCTCATGATCCTACTCTATTTATTCATTTCGCCTCGTGGTTGGACGCTTCTCCTTTTGTAGGTTGATGATATGATCATTACTGGAGATAATTCTCAATACATCACTTTTATCAAGAAGCGTCTTCATGAGCAGTTTCTCATGTCTAATTTGGCTCCACTTCGCTACTTTCTTGGGATTGAGGTTACTTCTACTCCAGAGGGTTTCTACTGTCCCAAAAAAAGTATGTCTAGAATCTTCTTGATCCTACTCCTGAGGGTTTCTACTTGTCCCAAGAAAAATATGTTCAAGATCTTCTTGATCGTGCCTCTCTTACTGATCAGCGCACAGCTGAGACTCCTATAGAGCTTAATGTTCATTTTTGTCCTACTGATGGTGAATCTGTTCCTAATCCTATTCACTATAATCATCTTGTTACGAGTCTTGTTTACCTTGGTGTCACTTGTCCTAATATTTCATACCCTGTGCATATCTTAAGTCAGTTTGTTTCTGCTCCCACTCAGCTCCCCTATAGTCATCTTCACGTTCTATGATACCTTCGTGGAACTCTCTCACCATCTCTTTTTCTCTCGCTCCAGCTCTTTACAACTCTAGGCATATTTTGATACCACCTGGGCTAAAGATCCCTCTGATCGCCGGTCTCTCTCCGCTTATTATGTTTTTCTTGGTGATTCTCTCATTGCTTGGAAGGCTAAAAAGCAGACAACAGTTTCTCATTCGAGTGCTAAGGCTAAGTTGCGAGCTATGGCTTTGTTGACTGCGGAGATTACCTGGCTACGATGGTTACTTGAGGATTTTGGTGTTTGTTTCTGCACCGACTCCTCTTTTGTCTGATACAGTACAGGTACTATTAGCATTGCTAAAGATCCAATGAAGCAAGAACTTACAAAGCATATTAGTGTTGATACTTTCTACATGCGGACATAGGTGCAAGATCAGATTGTTGCTCTTCAGTATGTCTTCCGAGTTTCAGTTGACAAACTTCTTCACAAAAGCACAGACCAGAGACCAGAGCCCAGCACAGCTTTCACATCTCTAAACTTCATGTTGTTGATCCACCATAAGTTTAAGGGGGGTGTTAGAATGATATAGCTGTGTATTTGCCCTGTTGTATAAAGAGTTTTTTGCATATACGTCATACCTATACGTGTATATATATATTGACCCATTAGCCTCTTGATGAATACAAGCGCTATTCATAACAATTATAACTAAGGATCAAACTAACCTGACTAAAACTTTTCCTATAAGCACGTTTATTGGGCTGATAGCTTACAAGTCAAGAATAAAACTTATTAGATAAGCCTTTAAAGCTGTTTGGGGAAATACAGTTAAACCCCTTTAGAGCAAAACTCCAGTGACTTTTAACTTTGTTGTGCAAGGAACCCAAACTTAACCTCGCTAATTCACCCTGGTTTCATCAGATTTTGCTAAGAAGCCAAAACTTGGAGTAAGCCAAACAGACAACAAATGATCACCTTAAACTGTAGCATTTGCTTATGGGCAAAGACATTCCACTGGAAGAGTAAACAATAATAATATCTTTTGCAGAAGCTATCTTATCAAAATGTATAAGCTAGGTCACTCATTTGGGGGTGCAAAAAAACTTCTAGGCAAAGGGACCAAGTTAGAAATGTGACTCAGTAGGGCCAGGCAGACGACCTTAACCAAACTATGGCAGTGAACATATTGCAAGTCAGGCATCCATAGGACAGAACATTCAAGCAAAAATCTAGTCCAACATCTGCATTGCACTGCAGAGTTACAAGATGTAATTTCATTAAACAAACTAGTAGCCTTAGGTTTCCCTATTTTTGATGGGCAACTTTATTTTGAGTGTGTACGCATGCAGTAGAAATAGCTCAGCTATAACTCGAAAACTTAACATACATTGAACAAAAGACACATGGTACTGCAGTAAAAAGAACCAATTATCTTAGGATCTCCAGCTGGTTTTTGATGAAATATCTAACTTTTAACTTGTGTTAACCCTCTTAACCATCATGGATATCATATATTGAGTGAGATAGCTTTAACGTGATTAACTGATTATTACCTCATCTGGTGACATTATTTACACAGCAGTCACAACTTCCTGTGATAGACTACACTCCACAAAGAAAAATTATGTTTCACATCTATATCTAGGATAATTCATATCGGACACTAGAAACAGCATTCACATACAAAAGAACATCTGCCAACAACCAAAGCATTTTACCACAAAATTGAGAAACATCACTAAAAAGGACACCAAAGAAATTACTAACCTGCAAACACCGTAGCATAGGCTTTTGCCACCGTTCCCTCTGATAAAAAGAAAGAATCAGTAAGCATTATGAATGATGTTAACATAATTAAGGCCCTCTTCATTCTGGCTTTGGCTTCTAGCTTCCAGAAGGCAGAAGCCGAAAGGCAAAATGAATGTGTTGGTTTCTTAATTTTGGCTTTTTTTTTCTTTTTTCTTTTTCTTTTTTCTCTTTTTCCTTTGCATTGTTCATGGAAATATAATAGTGCTTTTCATTTTTCTTTACTTTCCTTTAATTGAATGACTCAGAAAAAGCTAACAGCTACTACAGTGCAATTTTAGCCAAAAGCCAACAACCGGAAGTCAAAACCCTTCATAAAAAGCCAAAATGAATGGCCCCTAAGTCACACCATTTTTCTACGAGATTGGGGAATCTAAAACAGGTTTCTGATTTAAAAGGCAAAGTCAGAATCAGATTGCCAGACATGCAAAATAAAAATAAATAAAGATACTATGAGGAAACAAGGTATGAGACACGATGACAGCAAGCCAAGTTACAAAACACTAAAAAAGGTAAGGTTATTGCTTGTACTAAAAGGAAACCTTATGCTGAATTCAATACCTTTGCTTTCCAATAGTTATATACAGCTTGGAAAACAGCATATCGAACAGATAAGTACTGCAAAGCCTGCACAGAGAAGCACTTGGTATGCAAACATACAGAATGAAATAACTGTACGACAAGTCTGCAATAACCATACAGAAATAACGGGAAAATGGATTCATTCCCAAGAATATTGAAAAGACTAAAGCCAAAATAAAATGATCTACAAATTTATCACAAGAAAATGCAAAAAGTTTCTTAGTGCTTGTTTCCATTAAAAAAACATATTGATCTTTCATGTCAGTTCTGATCAATATATTCAAGGAATAACACATAACAGTGCAAGTAATGTGTGAATTAATATTAAACAGCATAAGTAGTAATCAATAATTTTTTACCCCACAAACAGACATTATTTACAACCTTAGATATTCTGCACATTCACATAACCTTTCCTAGGCTGAGTTGACACTGGCATGCCAACTAGTAAGCCACGATATGACATTTACCTCCAACACCATCAATAAGATGACAAAGCTGGACATAAAAGAATATGAAAACAGTATATTTATTTTAATTGGAGATAAGATGTAACGCCCTAGGATCCAAACCGACTTAGGCCTAACCCCATTATAGATAAGCCACGTACACGTAACAACTTACTTGCGCTTTCGTCATCACTTTACGTAAAACGATTAACCGAAGGTTATTACCAATAGTGCCTATGAATTTATATGTTGGTGTTTCTAATGCTAAACTAACAATATAGGACTAATCCATATCTTCATGTGCACACACACATGAGCCATCATGAGCCTAATTTCACATGGGCTGAGGTGTCACATACACCCCCTCAAAGTACCCGACGTCCTCGTCGGTCCAACATACCTACACCGAGACAAATGACCAAAACCTTCCCCTCTTGACACACGTCCATGCGTCCAGTGCTGGTACATATATCATGCTGTGTGTCCACTCCGGGCCCATACGTGTTATGTGCCATATGCCCACGCCCCTGACCCGTACACGCCCGTGTAATCGCGAGGGTCGGCTCTGATACCATTTGTAATGCTCTAGGATCCAAACCAGCTTAGACATAACCCCATTATAGATAAGCCACGCACATATAACAACCTGCTTGCGCAGTAACAGATAAGGTAGGTTTCGAGTAGATTGATAAAGATACATAGTTAGCATGAAACTCTCCATTGCAAAATGCCGTGCATAAAGGTCAGCATGCCAATTCCATAATCCCCTTGCTCCCTTTAACATAACATCCCAAGACTATCATGCAAGGTCTCCATTTAGCATGTGGCTTTACCTCCATAGCAGCATCAAGCTGCAAGAGGACCGATACTGGTCCTATGAAAGTTGGTGTTATGGCCCCTGCTCTTTCTCGAGCTTTGTGGTCCAAAATTTCCAACTTGAATAGGAGGACCTCCAACCTGTAATATGGGATTTCGTTTAAAATCTATCAAAATATACATGCTCCAAAGGGGTAAAATAATAAAGTAGTCATTTTGTTGTCTCAACAGAATTCTTCAAACTCAGACAAAGAAGTTTGAAGTTAAAATTGATCCCCAGTTGCGTATAGTCAGTAAGAATATAATAAACAGAACAAGTGATTGCTACCCAAACTTCCTCAGAGGCACAACAAACTTTTTATCAGTTCAAATGCACCAAAAGTCTAAGAAAGAAGAAACTTCTCTTTCTAAAAATACGATTCTTATCCCTTGATCTTTCATTCTAGATTCCAAATGGTACATATTTTAATTGTACCAACCACAACTAGTACACCGATTTATCTAGATCTATGTCATTTTCTTACTTTTCAGGGTTAAGATTCTTCCGCTCATTGTTGAAGTCTTCAAGCCACTCTTCATCTTCATTGTCCAGGTCATACTCGACAAATTCACCGATCTCAGCTCTGGCTGCAGAGAGTAACCATGCTTAGAAATAGAGCCCACAAACAAAACAGTGTAGATGTAAGAATGGCGATTCTAGGGCAACAACAAGAAAGAAACCTCCTCTTCCACGTATATAGCACGTTGGTTGTGCAAAGGTACGAGTGTAGTCCCTTTCGTAGGTCTCCACAACATCGAACTGTGGTGTTGGTATTTCTTGAACATTCTTCTTACTGGGTGCTGGGTTTCCCTGCAAACATTGAGTGATGATCATACATTTGAACAGGACAACGCCCACAAATAAACTACTATGGCTCTCAAAAACAGTGGATGCTCTGTCCAGCATTGCATTCAGCCGGTACAGTAACAATACAACTACTGTACCACCCATATATTGGTTGTACACTTATAGTGTGAGAGTGACTTAGGGAACCCACATTCAACCGCATGGGACAGACAGATCACCAAGGTAGGAGCAATTCTATGAAATCTACAGCCCATGCTCCAATTCAAAATCTTCTTTATTTATCAATTTGCAATGTCCACACACATAACTAATAACTACTCCAAATACTAGTTTTTCCTATGCTTAACACGCAGAGCACAGTAATGCTTGTGAAATGGTGCTCGAGCATGCAACAAAGCTGAATTCAATTCAATCAGCTAATTAGAAGTTCACAACGACACTGACAGAACCCAAAAGCAAAATTTACGAGCTACCAAGCACGAACATTTCACAGAATTGCAGGTCAGCTCAAGCATCATTAATTTAGTTACCTCGCCGTCCGTGGCAGTAGCAGTGGCAGTGAGCTCCGCGCCGGAGTACCGCAACAGCGCCCCTGCCCTCGCCGCGGCGACCGCTGCCGCCGTGGGGTCATCGTCCTCGAACTCCCGCGCCGACTTGAGAATCGGGAGCTTCTTATGGATGTCTAGCGGCCGCGGCCTGAACGAGAGCCTACTCATGGCCACCACCCCTCCGCTTCATCTCATCTCCACCTCCCACCTCCTCTCCACCCCCAGAAACCCGCACCGACCAGCGCAAAGAAAGGAAGAGTCACGAACGGGCAAACCCTAGGTCCACGAGGGCCGAGCCGCGGAATTGAGCGCGGGCCGCGGGAGACGCGAGGAGCGGACGTGCGGCGTAGACGGCGGCTGGGGGAGGAAGGGGGGAGGCGAGACGAGCTAGGGTTAGGGTTTTGGGTGGGGAATAAGTTTCTACTTTCTAGGCTTTGAAAGGAGGTGAAAGGGAGGGAAGGAGAGGAGGAAGAAAGGGGTCGTGTGGGGTTGGGGAGGTTGGGCTCGACTCCTTGTGGTCGTGGGCGTATGTTGTACGTATCCGTACGGGCGTATTAGTATGTGCATACGTATACTTATTTGTACCTGTATTTTCGTATAATTTTCGGTGAACTCATTTTTTTTAGATCTTTTCCCCACATGAATAGTCAAATATTAGTGGTAAAAGTTAGAAAACCATGATTACATGTCTTCTTAAACGTTATATTTTTGTTGTACTAAAAAAAGTAAGATTGTGTTAACAGAGAGAAAAGTATACAGAAAGAACCATCCCAAAGAAACACGTGCTAGATGCAAAATAAAGAATTCTACAAATCCATCCCACGTGATAATAGAGTTCATCTAGCCAACTAGCCGTTCAATTATTTCAAACGTGAGTATTTATTATTAGATGGTTGTGGTCTCGTCCAAAGTCACAGTACATGTACTGGTGGAGAAGTGCATATGGATTACTGGGTTACCCAATTCGACAGACGCGAATTTGATTTGTGCTTTTCTATCTAAACAGTAATTTGTACGCATAAACAAATATTGATACAGGTACGGGTTCGATAAATTTATCTGAAAATTGCGCTACATACAAAATAAGGAATTATGCACCAAAACATCAAAGAGATTGACATCTTATCAGTTTGAGTTATGGCTAACGCTGCAATTGCACTATAGCGGCCGATAATTTTTTTTAAGTTTTTTAATTAAAGAAAAATAAGAAAAAGTGAAAACATCATTATATCTCCATGGATATTGAAAAGGAAAAAAAGCAAAACCCAAAAAATACCTAAAAAACCAAAATTAAAAACCAATGGTTTGGAGTGGGGCCATGTATATGTTTGATGTGGCTTGCCTGGTCTAATGTATGTTCCTATATGTGTTCCTACTGCTGGCTTGCATCGGTTTCTATAATAGCCCAAATTTGTATCTTTTCTTCCTCTCTACTAAAACAATATGTAAAACTATTTTAGCATGTATTTTCAGATTTTCTTGCATGTTTAGAAATTAAATAAGGCCTTTCTAAATTAAAGTACCAACAAAATAAATTTTAAAGAAAAACTGAAAGTTGGTAAAATAGTGGGGTTAATTTTAATAAAACCTAGACAGTGTCAGGGACCTCTCCAAAAAGTTTCATAATTTTTGGAATCCGTTTGCAATGCTTAAAAATTCCCCAAACATATTAGTTTTGAATTAAAAACTCAAATCTCCTTTTCTTTTCCGCCCATGTTTTGGGCTAATCTGGCCTCGGCCCATCTCCCTTTGCTTCCAGCACAGCCTAGCGTGGCCCATCTTTGCGCCCATTTCTCCCTCACCCTCCTCTCATGCTGATAGCCCGGACCCACCCACCAAGCTTCATCATCCACCTCGCACCCGCTCGGCTTACCATCGTGGCCACGCGCTCACCCACACTGAGCCTCGTCATACCACCTCTGCTTAGTCGAGCCACTATCTGGTGGACCCTGGGACCAAGCCGCAAGCCCCATCCTCCATCTCGCCTGTTCGTTGTCCACCACATGCAGCCGACGCCATTGCCCGCTCCCGCCCACTGTTCCAACTAAGTCGTCCATGGTTTGAACACTTGTGAAGTCGTCAACTTTGCCTTGCCCCTTCCCATCGTCACAGCGCCTCTACACATCGTTTTGTCGCCTCCTGTTGTCCGAACAAGTGGAGAGCAAGAGAGTGCTTGCAAAATCATGTCGTGCTCTCATTTTCTTGCCACCATCTCACGCTTTTCCTTGTGGTACTTAAGCCGTCCTTTAGTGTCCTTTTGCTCTAGCACGCCACTCGCGTTCATTCCTACAAGAGTCCAAGTCATTCATCCTTTGGTTTGCCGGGAATGCGAGGCGTCTTCCACGGCACCAATGAGCCAACCTCCACACCGCCTCATCTTTGGTGAGCTCTGCATTTTCCTTCCAAGTCTTTTCATGTCCCTTTCTACTGTGAGCAGAACCTCTCAAGCTATTGCTCTTTCGCGCTGTGTGACGCCAGATCACCGTTGTCTTCCTCGTAGTCCGATGAGCTTTTCGTTGGTTCCTTGCTTTTGAATCATCCTCAGCATGCATGTAAGATAATGCATGTCTCTGTGTAGCTCCCCCACTGTAGCTTGCTACCATCATAAGCCTCCTAGCTGTTGCATTTGCTCGTCATTGTCGAGACAACATAAACCACCTCCATCGCCGCCGACCATTGTGGTGAGTGTTGGCGATTCTTATGCCTTACAAATGGTTATCTACAAACGCACGGAAATCGTCATTTACCAATTCACCTCGGAGTATCTAGGGTATTATATTTGTCCTCGGGTAGTTTCAGAGATATCAATTTAACTATTTATACTTACCTCTCGATTTTCCGAAATAGAAGCCCATATATATATATATATATATATATATATATATATATATATATATATATATATATATATATATATATATATATATATATATATATATATATATATATATATATATATATATATGATCTCCTAGCAAGGAGCCTAGAACATGCAACTGGATTATTACACAAATTCGATCGTTTTTACTTCAATCGTTTAAATTAATAATAGTATTATTTTATTAATTTAATGAAAATAATTGTGAGGGAGTAAATGACAATTATGATAGATAATAAATTTAGCAAATCTTGTTTGTAGATTATTTTTTTAAACAAGGGCACATAATGTCGGTTAGTTCATTTGTGCTTTTTGTAGATTCTTAAAGGTATGAAATCTGTTAGACTCGCAATAACATTTTTGTGATCGTCGTATATTGTTATAGTGCAATAAATTTCTGAAGACTTTTGTGAGGACGATTGAGGTCATAATGATTTATAAGTACAAAGATAAGTGATATTACGATGCACGAGGGAATTCATACACAATAATGCTATAGTAACTATGAAGTAAAATATGTACATAACAAATGCAATTACAGAAAGGCCCCTATGTGCCGCCCGCCACACCACTCACAGCACCTCATCCATTGTCGCCACGTCCTACCCCTGGTTGGTGCTCGCTAGTATGGCCCTGCTTGGCCTTCCTCAACGCGGGGTGTCGGCGCCTCGACAGGGTGAGGCAGTCAGGAGCCCTGCTGACTTGTGCTCCAAGGCATCGGGGGGTTGATTCCACCTGTGCCTGCATGGGTACTGGGGCACCACTGAGCTACGACCCGAAAAGAACCTCAATGGGTGCAGGCTCACATGCTCTTCTAACCTCCACTAGGTCACCCGCGAGGAAGTCGCTCACATCCACTGGGGGATCCTCGTGAGGGGATAGTAGAACTCTGGGGTGAGCTGTGATATCTGCAGGACGGATATTGTTTATTCGTGCAATGTATCAATGCGAACAAACCTGAAGAGACAAATGTACCTTCCACATGGGCTATGACGTGCAGCCAACTGTCATACTCGCCCTACTTGAACACCTGAGGATACAACGTGTGCTGCCCTAACATTGCCTGGTACAGGTCTAGGAATGATGGTGGCGCCGGTGTGTATGCACATGCTCACCCGGCGGCAGCGGTGCCCGGGGATAGCCATGTGCCCCCCTAACCCTCCAAGCTGGTTAGCTGCTAGCGGGGCACATGGATGTGCCCCCTATGAGGCATCCTACCTAAGTGTAGGGCGTGGTGGCTTCGGCATACGCATCAGCATGGCCACCTCCGAGAGCATCCTGTACGATGTCAAGGCCATGACACGCTTGAATGCACTGTGGACCCAATAGATAACCTGAAATAGCTCATCGTGCGCCACCTCCAAACCGTGGGCAACCCTGTCCACAATCGACCTAGTGTCCCTCGCAATCCCAACGACGATATCCGTCTACAAGAAGTAAAAGAGAGCGTCAAACTTATAATTGTGGTAACCATACTCAGACATTTCGAAACACAAGAGTATGTACCGCGAAGGACAAGTTCGCGCCAAGTGTAAAGGGTACGCGTCGATCGGTGGTGGCACATGAGCAGGGGAAGGGTCAACAACATGCACTAGCCTGGTGTGTGTCTACAGAGTCTACCAGCTTAGGTACTCATCGTACACACTGGGGTCGTATAGTGTGGCCTCCTGCACGAAATCCTCAAGGGCATCCGTCCACTCCTCCACCCACTGCGCCATCTTCGTCGCCCAACTTGTCCTGTTACCACCCCTCCTGTTATGCCAGCAAAATGTACCACTACAATTAGAAGGCATCATAACCATGCCCCATGGTAAATGTCTGTGCGGTACATACCGCTGTCGAGCAGCATTGGTCGTCCAAGGGAGAATCGCTTGAATGACCAGAGCTGCAACAAGAGGGGGCAGCCTGTGAGGATGGAGGTTGACTTCATCCTGCAGCAAGCATCACACATGCCGCGGTACGTCGCAGCAAGTACAACTGATCCCCAGCTGATGTTCACCTCGTCCCTGTTGGCGATGGCCCTTGCATACCGCATGAGGCATGCGTTGATGGAGTCACTGTGGTTGCTGGTAATCAGTAACCAACCGAACAACCATATCAAGTATGCCTCGAGGTGCCACGACAACCAGTACTTGTCGAACTTTGGGTCCATTTGCTTGATCTGTGCATAACTAAAAAATTAGGAAGCCTGTCATATGGCAAGGATAGTGCATCGCTAAACAGGGAAAATGGATAGTATACATACTCGGAACTGCGAAAGCCACCGCATGGGCGGGCCATGCTTTTGTCGCATTGGGAAGACGTCGTATGCTACCACAACTCTGCTAGAAGAACCTTCTCAAACTTGCCCAACAGGTCATTGTGCTAGTTGGTAGGCGTGTCTGGTAGGGAGGCAGCCTTTCCCATGATGGGCAGGCTAAGCAGTAGTGCGACATCCTATAGGAGGGCCATCAACCCAAATGGGAGGTGGAAGGTGTGCATCTCGGGTCACCACCTGTCCACCAAAAGCTGTCAGCAGTGACTGGTCGAATGGGAACCATTATGACCGTTTTGAGCCAGCCTCGACCTCCCCTATCGTCATCGACCTGACCACCGTCCTCGTCAGTGGCCTCCACCATCCACGCGAGAGATAGAAGATTGGCATAGCTCAGCCTGCAAAGCACGTAGAAGTCAGTATATAGCGAAAATATCGTAAAAAGAAGTGCCATAGTTTACAGAAAAACTTGTCTCTCTAGCATGGGTCCAGTCTCTAAGCCCGTCGAAGTGTTCGCATATGGACTACCCCCAACTGGGGTGCCTCGTCCCTAACACAATGACTTACATAGTGCTGCGCGTTGATGTGCCGGTCCGAACGGCCAAAAGGCTAGTCCAAACCACTAAGATCACAAGTCATATCTGTAATTCAATTTGAAGTTAGCAATTACGACATAATTAGTGGTTTAATTATTTATAGTGTAGCTTCAAAAATTCTAAAATTTTACTTGCATTCTTGCATAAACTGCATATTCCTTAACATATATAGCCATAGCTGTATTTCGGTATTAGGGTTTTACAGTTTACAGTTTTAGGGTTTAGGGTTAAGGGTTAGGGTTAGGGTATGGGGTTAATAGGTTAGGGTTAGGGTTAGGGTATAGCCATAGCGGCATTACAACTATTAACAATATGCGACATACTCGACACAACTACACATATAATGATTTTAGTTATAACCTAGCATGGTTTTAAAAGTACAACTATTAATAATTAAATTGGTGTTAGTTCTACGACTACACTATTTACAACTATTAACAATATGTGATGTACCAAACACAACTACACATCTAATAATTTTAATTACTAACCTACCTTTGTTTGAAAATTACATATCTAATAATTTTAATTGCTATTCTACCATGTTTCAAAAGTAAATATCTTTACTACTTTAAAAGAAGGAGTTGGTGGTTGATGAGTCCTCCCTCACTTCCTCTTAACCATTTGATCTAATTATAAGATACAATCCGAACCGTCCCCCACCCCCCAACGCCCACCGCCCGACCCGCCTCCTCGCACTCTCCCGCCCGATCCGCCTTCCTCGCACTCCCCGCCGCCCCGCCTCCTCGCTCTCCCCGCCGCCTCCCCCACCTCTCGCCGCCGCCGCCTCCTCCTCCTCCACCTCCCAAGCGCCGCCTCGCTCTCCCACGCCGCCCCGATCCGCCTCCCTCGCTCTCCCCGCCGCCTCCCCACCCCGCCGCCGCCTCCTCCCCACCCCGCCGCCTCCTCCTCCCCCACCCGCGCCGCCGCCTCCTCCTCCCCACCCTCCGCTCGCTGCGCCTCCTCACCCCGTAGCCGCCTCCTCCTCCTCCCCACCGCGCGCCGCCTCCTCCTCCTCCCCACCCGGGCCGCCGCCTCCTCCTCCTCCCCAACCCTCCGCTCCGCCGCCGCTGTCCTCGCTGCCTTCTCGCCCCGGAGACGGCGCGTGCTTGGCCATCGCGGATCTGGTACAACCTCCTGAAACCCTAACTGTGTCCTCGTCCGCCTCTTCCCCTCCGAGAGAGAGAGAGAGTAAAACCCTAGATGATGCTGCTGCTGCTAGGCTTAGTTCGGGGGCGATGAAGATCCAGTGCAACGCGTGTGGCGCGACAGAGGCATGGGTGCTGTGCTACACCGATGAGGTCGTGCTCTTCACCGCCTATGACGAGGAGGTGCACGCCGCGAACAAGCTCATTGGGAAGCACCAGCGCGTGCCGCTCCTCTCTGACGGCGCCTCCTCCGCTCTCCCCGCCGCGCCTACCATGCCCAAGTGCAACATCTGCCAGGTGAGGCCACCCGCCCCGTCCCTCCCTCCCTTTGTCTCTTGATTGGGGTGGCTACGTAGGAACTCAAGAAATTTTGGCTGCAGAGCGTTGTCTTATTTTAATTCTACTTAATACATTTGACTTTCTGTAATTGTGAGTACATGTATACCCTATAATGTGATGATTGATTGGAGGTTGATGTCTTTGCAGGTGATGTATGTTGCGTCCGTTTGTGGAAGATGTGCACTACATTCGCTTGATTGAGCATGCGCATAGCTTGGTTATGAGCTCGGTGAGCAACCTACCCGCCAGAGATGTCTTGGTATGTGGAGGTGGTTTGATTTACTCTTAACATTTATCAAAATTTCATAATATCTTATTCCATTTGTTAATTAGAAGTTTGGAATCTCTCTGCAGTTTTAGCATTGTATTAAAATTGTTAAAACTTGGAAATGCTCACCTACCTACATTTTTCAAATTATGTCGTAGTTCCAAATGGTATAGTGATATGTTCACTTGGTGATGAAAAAGTGAGCATTACGTGTTTCATAACATAAGAATGTTTAGGATGTATACCGAATTACCGATTACATATAGACTTGGGCATCACATAATAAAAGTAAGCCACATAAGTGAAATCTGGTTTTAAAACATGTGAATTTGCCATCTTTTTCTTTCATTAAAGAATATAGGTTGTATTAATTTTGCAAGTAATGTCGTGTTCGCTAAATTTTATACTAGATATGCATTGCTTTTAGCCTCCTGATCTATTTGTCCTGTTGTTGTCCCTAATAGAAGGTTTAATCGTGCACATATATGTAATTTTGGGAACGTTGCAGATATCATCATTTGAATTGACTTCAGATATAGGAGGCTAAGGTGGTAAATATTTCTGCCTATGCTATAGTGCTATTGTATAATTTAATTGCATTGGCAATGGGTACTAGGTGCATCTTTATAATCTAGTACATGTAAAGTGTCTTTCTTTTTAATTTCACTCATGATATAGAAGCTTAACTCCATGCCTACTTATTAGTTTTCTAGCATTTTTTCTTACTTTACCCTGATCAGTAGGAATTTGGAGTTTATGTTGATTGCATTGTTTTTTTTTCTGTTTTTGAATAGAACGACTTGACCAAGATCCTGGAGGCATTCTTACTACTATATGCAACCATTCATTCCACTGTTACGTCTGCCTGAGGCTACAGGGTGTTTCACAGCACATTTTTAAATGGGATGAAAATGCTAGATATATGAAGATGCGGACCTACGACGACATAGATAGATGTTCTCAATAAGATAAATTGCAAATGTAGCGGTCGCCTAGCGCCATTGCCACTGTAACGACGGCTCATACATAGTAGATAAACATTAGGATAGGGACGTACACACGATTATAGATCACTCCTAGGATATATATATTGATATATATATATATATATATATATATATATATATATAATTACATGGTATATTAGAATAAGATACATGATGACGTAAGAAAAAGTTGATATTTATTATTCAATTTGAGATAATATTTGATAGTATGCACCACTTTTATTTGGTTTTCCGTTGCAACGCACGGGCACATAACTAGTACAAAGAAATGTAGGAGGCTTACTATCGTTGATGCGCAGATCTCTCATCCTCTCTTCCCCCCTCTCTTCTCCTCTCCTTTCCTCCTCTCCTTCTCTCCTCCCTCCTCTCCTCATTTCTCCTCCTCTTTTCCTCTTCTCCTCTCTTTCTCTTCTCCCCTTCTCCCCTTCCTCTCGACTGACATGAGAGCACGACACTCGACCGGCTGCACACGCGTGGGGGTATACCCCCTACTCGCCCAACGGTTAGGTGACTAGAGACTTGTCGCCTAACCGTTGGGTGACTAGGGGCCTTGTCGTCTAACCGTTGGGGTTGGGTGACTTGACCACTATTGCCCAACGGTTGGACGATTAGGTCAAGTCATCTAACCGTATAGCGATATATAGTTAAAACTATAAAAAAATCACAGGTATAATACTGTAATTTGGAATAAAAAATAGATTATTAAAAAAATCTTGTGTCTTGGCTGATGGCTTGACATTTTGTAGTGGTATTTGATTGTCTTGAAAAAAAGTTTGGATCTGAGTTCCAAAAACAAAAAGATAAGAAAAATTTTGGTTCTTATCCTCTTCTATGAAGTTTTTTTTCATGCTTTTCTTGGTTTTGAGGGAAAAGAATGTTTTGACTTTGTCTGATTTGCTTGGTTCTTTATGTGATGAGCCTGCAATCTATCCTTTTTTTTTCCTATGAAAGATTCGGTTTTTGCTGCCATTTTTGATGTTTCTACTTTCAACCCGCAGGATCTCGGGCGGTGGCAGGTTGGCAGCAGCTTGAGCTGCTCGACCGACCGCGAGGCCGAGAAGGAGAACAGTGGCGACCAGCCGGTGCCATCAGGCGGTGATATGTTTCTGCACTTTCGTACAGGTAAATGCTTGTTGCAAATGGTGACTTCACTGCTCTTCTTACCTGAAAAGTTTTGAGATGGTTTGTCGCAAGAAACCCCAAGAGGTTTGGTCTGTATTTATACTCAATAGATCACACCGGTTGAACAACAGAATACATGCGAGCCGGATAAGTTACAATAGCTGGCAATGATACGCTAACAGAAAATCGGCCGAACGGTTTACTGAATTCGAACTTGAACCTGACCTGAATAATCTTCTACCTCTTGGAGATAAGCCGTTGCAATTCTAGACTTCTTAATATTCCCCCTCGATCACCACTGGGTAAACACACATTGAGATCGCATTTCAACTGCTCAAATGGTTGCCGTGCTAAGGCTTTCATGAAGATACCAACTATCTGATATGCCGATGCTATGAACTTGACTTCAAGTTACCAGTGGCAACTTGTTCACTGACAAAACGAAAATCTATTTTGATATGCTTTGTCCTGGCATGGAAAATTAGATTGGCAGTCAAATGTGTAGAACCTAGATTGTCACAGCATAGAACTGGTGGCCTTCCCTGAAACACACCAAGTTCCTTCAGCAGTGACTGTATCCAAATAAGCTCTGCTGTTGCGTTTGCAACTTCTTTATACTGTTCTTCGGTGCTTGATCTTGACGCTGTGGATTGCTTCCTGGAGCTCCATGAAACCAAGTTTGGACCAAGAACTGCTTTATACTCTGTTTTGTTTCGGTGCTTGATCTTGATAATATGGATTGCTTCCAAGAGCTCCATGAAACCAAGTTTGGACCAAGAAAGACAGCATACCCATGTGTCAATCTTCTGTCATCAATGCATTCGGCCCAATCTGCATCTGAAAAGGGCGTAGCAGCATTGAGGAAGACTTCTAAGGGCATGTTCGGACATGGCTTTTGGACCGGCTTCCGGCTTCAGCTTTTGGACGGAAGAAGCCGAAAGCCATCCGCCTGCACACCGAACAAGTCGGCTTCTTCTCTTCACTTCTCGCGAGCGCTACTCTCGGCTTCTCCATCCACCGACAGCATCGCCTTCTCGCCTATCTCCCGATTCGCCGACTCCCTTCCGCGCCCCCCCCCCGCGCCGCCGCTTCCCTTCGACCCCCCCTCGCGCCGCCTTTCCGCCCCTCGCCTCCCAGATCCGGCGACCGGCACCCTCCCTTCCGCCCCCCCCCCCGTGACGCCGCTTCCCTTCCGCGCCCCTCCCCCCGCCACCGCTTCCCTTCCGGCCCCCGCCTCCCAGATCCGGTGACGGGCACCTCGCACTCTCCCCTCGCACCCGCGTCCGTTCCGGCTCTCCCCCCGGCCGCCGCCTTCCTTCCGCTGCCCCCGCGCCTCCTTCGCGCCCCGCCTCCCGGGATCCGACGACCGGCACCCTCCCTTCCGCTTCGCGACGCGCTTCCTTCCGCGCTTCGCCTCGCGCCGCTTCCTTCGCCCCCACCTCCCGGATCCGATGACGGGCACCTCGACTCTCCCCGCACCAGCGTCTGTTCTCGCTCTCCCCACCGCCACTCCCTTTCGCTGCCCCACCCCCGTCGACTCCCTTCCGGGCCCCCCGCCTCCCAGATCCGGCGACCGGCACCCTCCCTTCCGCCCCGACGCGCTTCCCTTCCGCGCGCCTTCCCCCCCGCCGCCGCTTCCCTCCGTCCCCGCCTCCCGGATCCGGGACCGGCACTCGCACTCTCCCGCGCCCCTCCCGGCCGCCTGCGATCGGCGGTGTCCTAGGCGTTTGTCCACGGTCGGTGGACTGCGCCCCCTCCCGGACGGCGTCGGTGTCGCCGTCCACCTCCCACGCAGCGACCGCGGAGTCATTGTCGTCCTCGTCGACGCCAGACGCCTCCTCTCTCGTACATTCCAAGTCGGCATCGAACGATCCGTCACCGCAGTCTCCTGCGCAATTGTCTCCTCACCGGCTTGCTGCCCTATCGACGCGTTTTGAAGGAAAGCGTCCGGCTGGACGAGCCGTTGAGCTCCCTGTGTGCGTCAAAGAGCACGTGTCGGACGTGGTGTTGCGGCCACCAGAGGTAATTGCTCCTTGTTTGTCGAGACCCGAATATGCAAATCCAAACTCTCTGTGTATACTGCACTAGTCTCAGGTTCACGCTAGTGCACACAGTCAAACATAGATGTCATCACAACCATATACACGATAAAATAAAGGAAAAACTCAAATATCAATAAATCTCAAAAAGGTACGACCTTATGGTCAAGCTTACAATAGACTAGCCCGAAGGCCTAACAAAACTGGCAGCGAAAATCCAAGATAAAGCGTAGTGGCCAATCGACAAGCTCACAGGCTATCGAGTGGAGAACGAAGCCTAAACCGCGAAGTCGTCGAAATACTCTCCTTCTGGAACCTCCTGCTGGTGAAACTCCTATTCCTCAACTGAGCAACATTGGGCATAAAGCCGTGAGCACATTGGTACTCAGCAAATCGTTTGTAACAAATGAATGCAATATAGTATGCAAGGCTTACCAAAGGATGGCTGAAAGGTTAATTTGCATAATACAGTAACTAGATTGAAAGCGAACTTTAAGTAAAACAATAATAAATAAATAATCAAAGGAATTGACATAACCACTTGCAGACCTCCCATCTACAAGCTAAATCAACCGCTTATGGACCTCCCATCCATAAGCTAAACCAACAGCGAATTAACCATTCACTGTCTAACCATAATCCACACATTTTCAGAAATAACTACCCCTCGTGTGAAATCACCGAGCATTGTCCATGACCGAGGACGCGGCTATTCGAATAGTTTTACACTCTACAGAGGTTGCACAACTGTACCCACACGATGTGATTAGCCTCGCGCTAAGGAAATCACAACAAGGCGTTTACAAAGTTCAGTTACAACTTAATCCACACGCTAAGGTTTCGCATCACACCCCCCCTTGCGCCACATGGAAATCAGCAACCATGTTCATCTCAATGGCAAGATTAAAGTTGAAACATCCCAAATTAGTCAGCCAAGTCCATCCCATACTAGACATGTGGTTTGCACGGTAAAGCTCAGATCAATGGCGCACAAAGTTAAGTCTTTAATTCTACCCGGGCGAGGCTACCACATCCCCCGAAGTGCACCTGCACTTCCCCCTTTACTGCACGATCACTCGCCCGAGTGCAAAACCAAGATTTGTATCACCACCGCCGATGACGCACCAACGTCATGGCACAAATTTTAATAAACGTGGCACCAACCACAGTTCCATATCTCATTAGGTCAAATTGTTAATTCACATGTGATGATAAACCCAATCGGAACTATAAGCAACGCTAAGCAATTCTATCGTACCAGCCCATGTGACAATTACCTATCATCACTAGTATATTTCCCAACCTATGGTGACAATGGTATCATGGCATTCCAAATTATCAAGGAGGGATGAAAATCAAATGGGACGATAACTACCAGATACAAGGTTTGAGTAAAAATAGCGATGCAATGTAACTTAAAATAAAATAAATAAATAATAGATTGTAAACTGGGTTCAACATGATCAAAAGACAAAAGAGAGAAAACGAATTTAACGAGAGAGAAAACAACTGAAACAAAGAAAATACATAAAATAACAAGCAAATAAACTCCAAAATTCATGAAACTAGAACCAAAAGCTAGAGCTCGATTTTAGATGAATTTAGAAAAAAGAACGGGGTCAATCGGAGCTAGGACGGAGGAGAACGGGCTCTCGGAAAAATAACCCTAAACTTAAATCGGGAAAATCGAAAATGTTACTGTGCTGTGAACCCGGCGTACGGAATACCGAGTCCACCGTGAACCCAACGCACGGAACAGTTGTCTTGGGAGGGGGCCGACGCTGGCGGGGCGGTCGACGCGTTGCGGCGCCGATGCCGCCACGTGTCACCTGGCCGACGTGGTACCGACGTGGCTGCCACGTGGCACCGGGGCGGGATTTGCCGGCGTGGCAGACACGTGGCTCGCCACGCGGGCGGTAGGGCGGCGTGGATGCCACGTCGGCTAGGGCGACGTGGCTCCGGCTCGGCGCGGCGCGCGCGGATCGGACGGCTCGCGGACGCCACGCGGCGAGATTCGAGCCGCCGGCCAGATCGAGCGAAGCGGAGCGGAGATACGCGCGCGCGAAGCGGCGCGGGATTAACGACGCGTGGCGCGGCGCGTCGCGTGAAGCGTCGTGGCGGCGCGGCGGAACGCGGCGATGGCGGCGCGTGGTCGGCGCGGGAACGGATCGGCGACGCGTGGCTCGCACGCCGCGCGCGGTCGCGTGGCGCGTCGCGGCGCGCGCGCGCGGGACCGAGGGGCAGACCGACGCGCGCGGGGCGACAACGAGGGTGACGGGGAGGCGACGCGGGCGAAGGAAGGCGTCGGGGGCTCACCAGCGGGGAGGCGGGGTCTTCGTGACGCCGAGCAGCAGGCGGCGAGTGGCGCACGAGCGGCAGTGAGCGCTCCGGCGGCGCGCGCGCGCGAGGGAGCGCGCGAGCGAGCGCCGGAGAGGGCTTGCACGCGAACCGAGAGAAGAACACGTATAAAAGCACGTGAACTGAGGCGTCCGAATCGGTTACGGCGCGGAGCGACAGCGGGCGCGGGTTGGACGGCTGGGATGCGGCCTCGTAGGGGAGATCGGACGACTCAGGAGAGGCGGCGCTAGGGTTAGGGTTATTGCGCGGGCGGGCTCGAGCGGGGCGACGCGTGGCTCGTGGGCGCGATCCAACGGCGGGGACGCGAGGAGCGCGGCGGGGAGCGGGGCGGGGAGCGGACGCGCGAGATGGCGCCGCGTGGCAGGCGGGGAGGATCGGGCGGTGCGCGGCGGCAGCGCTAGGGCAACGCGGAGAGGGCGCGGCGCTAGGGTTGGGCGGGGGCGCGCGCATGGGCGGCGGGATTGCGGCCACGTGGCGGGGAAGGAAATCGGGCGGCGGGGAGCTCGGGCGGGAAAGGCAGTACGGCGGCGGCGCGGGGAGAAGCCGGATGGCCGACACGTGGAGGGGAGAAGGATCCAGCGGCTGAGGGGATTCCCCGATTAAATCTTTTCCAGAAATTCAAATAAAACACTAGGAGCTCTAGAAAATAGCAAATAAATCCCAAAAATTCACCAAAAATACCAGACAATTCCTTGAGACCTGAAGAATCCAAATAAAATACTTCCAACTTATGTTGGTGTTTATTTTACTCAGATTAAATCATTTTAAAATTCTAAAATTCATTTGAATCTTAATTTAATCCCAGAAAATTCCAGAAAATTTCTTGTGACACAAGGAACTTAATTAAAATATTTTCAGCTAATGCTGAGATTTAATTTAATCACATTAAAACTTTTAAAAATTTTGAAAATTCCATTTAAGCTTTATTTAAAATTCCAAAAAATTCCAAAAAATAAATTTTTAAATTTCAGGTTTTTGAAAATCCCAAAAATCAGGATGTTACATCGTTGTTCATGTATTGTCATTATTCGCCTGATGATTGTGGAGCGACTCTTGCCTGCAGATGGCCAGTGGGAAGGCTCGGAAGGATAACACCAGCAATGCTTGCTGGGATGACGCCGCTCATATCGCGATGCTGGAAATATGTCGTGAGGAGTTCGAGGCGCAGAACACGATGGGGGGTACTTGAACAGGCGTGGATACACGAACCTGATGACGAAATTCAAGGAACGGACCGACCGTGACTACACCAGAAAGCAATTCAAGAATCACTGGGACTCCATGAAGAAGGACTACACCATTTGGAAGACCTTGAAGCTGAATGCGACTGGATTAGGGATGAATCCGTGAACCGCGCAATTCTTTGCTCTGGACACATGGTATGACGAGCAAATCAAGGTAAATGAAATTTTCACGCTGCATGCTTGGTTAAGCAATGGTGCAGGAGTGATACCTCATATCTGAAAATGTTATTACATGTTGCAGACAATGCCAGGGGCAAGAAAATTTGTGAATCGCCCGCTGGCTCACGAGGACATAATGGACATAACATTCCAGGAGGGCCATTGCACTAACGAGCATGCGGAAGTCCCTGGGGCTACCAGGCAGCATGCTTATGTGCCCTCGATGCGCTGATGATCCGAGCCGAGGCGTCCGGGAGCTTGGCAGCTCAACTCGAAAGCGCAGCGGGGGCAGGAAGTCAGGGCCCGAGAGCAAGAAGAGCCGGGGCAGCACAGCAGATGAGTGCTTGAGATGGCTTACCACTGCGTATAAGCAGACCGTTAGCCAGGCCCGACCACCAGAACGGGGGGCAACACCAACGTGGATCGCATGGAGGTTCACCAATTGATGCAGTTTGATCGTCAGTGATGGGTTCCCAGAGGGCATCAGACGAGCACTTCTACGCCGCGGTGATGCTAATGGACAATAGGTTCAGAGATGTTTTCACAGGCTTTCATACCGCGGAAGGTCATGTTAACTATCTGCGCGGGATATGGCCCATCTTCAATTCTCGATCAGGCGCTAGGTTCCCGTGAGAGAACATCAAGTTATCATGTGTTTTTTAATTCATATGTGCTGTTGTTGTTGAGTGCTATTCGTATGCTACGGTTATTGTTCAGTTTGTTGCTACTGTTGCTATTATTGTTGTCCTATGAGAGAACAGCACATGGCTATTGTTGCTAATGTTGTTGTGGTACTGAAGTCTGTACTGCATCTCAGTTGCAGTACATGACATGGTTGTTACTACTGTTATTTGTTGTCTATTGTTGGTATTGTTCCTATAATTGGTCCTATTGTTCATTGCTCCAATAATTGGTGCTTTCTCCATATATGCTGCCCTCGCCTTTTCCATTGGTGCTGTCCATTCTGGGTTTATTACTGATTCTGCTGTCCATGTATTCTGTTGTCCATATATTCTGCCCTCTCCTTCTACTGATTCTGCTGGTTCATTGCTCCTTCTGTTGATTCTGCTGATTCTGTTGTGTTGTATGTTAAAAGGTATGCCTGTGTTATGCCTGCTGATTCTGCATTAGTTCTTTGCACATTGTTATGCCTGCGTTGTATGTTAAAAAGAACTTCGCATATGTTCTTTGCACATTCTGCATATGTTCTTTGCACATTAGAACTTCGGTTTGTGCACATTTATGCCTGTGCTGATTCTGCATCGTTAAAAAGAACTCAAAAAGAACATTGTTATGCCTGTGTTGTATGTTAAAAAGAACTCAAAAAGAACTTCGGTTTGTGCACATTTATGCCTGTGCTGATTCTGCATTACATCTGTGCACATTTACACATATGGCTGTGTTGCCAAAAAGAACTCAAAAAAATCTAAGCCACAACCATCAGAAATTTTGGTATGTGCAAGTTTAATTTGTCATGCACTCATCTGTCAATAACTCAAAAAAAAGGCGCATGCATTTTGTGGTTGTTAATTCAGTTGGATAAATATGGCATACATAAAACTTTTGCTGCAGTTTGCTAATGTCTGGGCAACAAGGTGACGGCGCAAACGATGGCAATGTTCCCCTTCCACCAGTGTTGGAGGTTGCCCTCATTCAGTATATGTCACAGTTTGAGTCGGGGTCATCGCGGCAACCTCGCCGCAAGCCAATGCAGTCCGGCATAGAATGGGTCGATGAGCAACTAGCGTCGCCAAACCTTTGCCGAAGGATGTTTAGAATGGACGTGGATTGTTTTCACACGCTGCATGACACCCTTGTGGACTGTCGATTCCCCACAGTCGTACTCATAGGTTGTGAACCGGTTTGTGCACTCGGCGTCCACGATGAGCGAGAAGTTCCACCATGTGCTGGACTGCGTGCACGCCATGGCGCAAGACTACATTAGGCCACTCGATCCTTCGTTTACCACAACGCATGCCAGGTTGATGGAACCTAGATTTTATCCTCACTTCGCAGGCACTATAGGTGCCATCGACGGTACCCACATCCCGGTCGTTGTGCCAGCTGCTACATGTGTAATGCACACCAACCGACATGGGGACACTACGCAGAATGTAATGGCAGTGTGCGACTTCGACATGCGGTTCACATTTGTGGTTGCAGGGTGGCCTGGCAGCGCTCACGACACACGCATCCTGATGGACACACTGAACGGTTAAGGCCACGTGTTTCCACATCCTCCCCCAGGTATATGGTATATTACCTTACATACGGTTCTACATTCTTAACTGCAACGTACGTACATCCTTACATATGCCTAACTTGGGTCGTTTTTTCCATTGTAGGGAAGTATTACTTGGTGGACTCGGGCTATCCTAACAGGATTGGTTTTTTAGCATCGTTCCGGAACACTCGGTACCATGTCCCCGACTTTGCCCGCGGAGGGCGGCCACAGGGGCGCAACGAACTATTCAATTTCCTCCACGCATCTTTACGCAACATCATTGAGCGTGCATTTGGCGTGTGGAAGAACAAATGTCGTATTCTAGAACGCATCCCGAGTTTCAATCAAGCCACGCAGAGGAAGATAATTATTGCCACCATGGTGTTGCACAACTTTGTACTTGACTATAGGCATAGTGACATGGATTATGCAAACACCCCCCTCAGCTCAGATCACGGCTCCTTTGGGGTTGACGGCACCTATAGCACAGGAGATTCACAAATGAATCAGTTACGCGAGGCGATAGCAGACGCACTGGTGGCGTGATTTATGTGCCGCAAAAATACGCTTGTATGCTCCTCTCATGTAAAACTACATACGTCTGTATGGAAGCAAATTTCGGATTAATTTGTTCATTTCGGAGCTATTATTTTCCATATTTAATTATACAATACGATGTACTTTAGCTTTTTCAGCAAAAAGCCAAAAGCCATAAAGAAAACAACAGCTTCTCTACCAGCCGCTGCTACTATTCATCAGCCGTAGCCAAAAGCCATCACCGTGGCCAAAAAGAACATGCCCTAAATCTTGAGGCCAACTTCAACTGTAGACTTGATGTATCTTAGAATCCTCTTAACCGCTATCTGTAGGAGATTGCTTAAACTGACATACCTTATTTACATGATAGGATATGTCTGGTTTTGTGAGAGTAAGATACTGAAGTCCTCCAACTACTTCAGTATTGAAAATCATCTCTTGACAGAGGTGTTCCAATTCCCTAAGATAGCTTCTCGGTAAGTGACATTGGCATTGAAACTGGTTTGCAATGTTGCATCTTTGTTCTGTACAAAACATCTATAGCATATTTGCGCTGGGTAAGTACCTGACCATCTTTACTATAAGTTGCCTCAATGCCCAAGAAGAAATTTAAATTGCCTATATCCTTGATTGCTTAATCAGTTCAGGTAGAATCCGTTCATATGGGCTTTGTACTTCAATAGGCCCCTAGGGTTCCACTATTGGGGCTCTTTATAAGAAAAGATATGGCACTTTTGGGATATCATCGCACCACCCACCGAAACCCTAGTCTCCGCCCCTAAAGGCCCCGTTATGCGTGCTTGTGCTAACACATTGTTGCATGGCATTTCTTCCCTGGACGTGTAAATACAGTAGAGGCACTGCTACAGTTGCTGTTATGCTGATCAAGAACGATCCACCATGTATGTGAGGAATGCAAGGAGCTGCTAGAGGAGACGATCAGCGGCAAAGGACGTTGGACGATTGATTACTTCCGCATAGATTGACATGCGATGTTGGAGCTGATGGATTTCACAATTGAGGATTTCACCTCCGGCTTCCCCTTGAGCTCACTCACACACACAATATTGAGGACTTCACCTCTGGCTTCCCCTTGAGCTCACGCACACACACACAATATTGAGGACTGAACATAGTAAATTTTTTGGTGCTGCACTCCCTGCTGTCCACTGCAGCGTTTTCCTCTTTTATAATGCAAAAACATTAAAGGACACACTAACTTCTCACTGCATGAAAACTGATGCACTAACTTACCACTAACTGCTGACTGCATGCATACTGAAACTGATAAGTAATGATGCATGCAGGTTACAAACTGTAAGCACTAATGCTTGCAGAAACTGCAAGCATTACTCCATCATGCAAAGAACTAGTAAATGTGCAACAAGATTAATCTAACAATCACCCCCTTAATCTTGTTTGCTTTATTCTCCACTTCCACGTCGGACTTCAAAGCAGTGCGGGCTCATAAATCGCAATGGCAGTCGCGCAACGCTTTGGTCACCTTCTTGATTAAATCGTGACTCGTCGCCGGTGACCAAACTCATCACAGTTGCGACAATCAATCTTCGACTTGTCGAACTTGTCGCGGTACTTCTTCTTGTCACCGTTTTTATTGACACAGTTGCTGGAGCCCTCACGGCTTCTCTGCTCTTCAGTGACCTTGTCCTCCCACTCGGCACGTGTGAGCAGCGGCTCCCCATGCGTGAACAATAGTCGCTGCTCGTCGTCTCTTTCACGACGTTGCCCCTTTGAAACCTCCTCAAACGCCCGCAAACGTCCGATAGTCTCGGCCACCGACATCTCCGTGATACCAATTGATGGATTTCATAATTGAGGATTTCACCTCCGGCTTCCCCTTGAGCTCACTCACACACACAATATTGAGGACTTCACCTCTGGCTTCCCCTTGAGCTCACGCACACACACAATATTGAGGACTGAACACAGTAATTTTTTTGGTGCTGCACTCCCTGCTGTCCATTGCAGCGTTTTCCTCTTTTATAATGCAAAAACATTAAAGGACATACTAGCTGATGCACTAACTTACTACTAACTGTTGACTGTATGCATACTGAAACTGATGAGTAATGATGCATGTAGGTTACAAACTGTAAGCACTAATGCTTGCAGAAACTGCAAGCATTACTTTATCATGCAAAGAACTAGTAAATGTGTAATAAGATTAATCTAACAGGAGCGGGCTGCTCCAACTAGGGATGTAAACGGGGCGGGGGTCGTGGGGGAAGCCTCTGCGGCCCCACCCCGCCTCGCTGGCCCCACCCCGCCCGTTAAGCATGCGGGCGAAGGCCTCGTCCCGGTCCCCTGGGGACCCACTTCAGGTCCTCATGGGATAAAAAAGATTAAATTTATTTTTTAAAAATAATAATTTAAATTTATTTATTAATTTATAATTAGTTAAACGTATTTTTTAAAAATATATAATTTCAAAATATATATTCTAACATACAAATTCAAATTTTAGTCTAAATATACAACAAAAGAATACAATTTTTTATATTAACTATAATATATTATTAAATATATTTATTTTATTTTTATCGGGTCCCCGTGAGCATAGCGGGCCCCCGCCCGTTCCCCCCACGGGGGATATTAGCCCCGGCCCCGCCCCTCATAGGGAAATTCCCCACGGGGCCTCGCCTCGCGGGGGAAATTGCCACCCCTAGTTCCAACTTTTCTTCCACTGCACTATGCACGTAATGATAATAATTTATGCTATCTTATTCGTATGACTTCTTGTTATATGTGGTAGAAAATTTTATTTTGTGAAAAATTTTATTTTACGCTATTATAGCCTACTGGTATCTTAACAGCTTTATGGGAAGCCACTATATTGTTTTATTCCTGCGAAGAACTATATTTTCTTCTCTTCACGCACGTAGGGCTTGATTTTTTTTAGGAATGAGCCCATTGTACCTCCTCAATTATCCATCTAAAAAAGAGTCTTCACTCCTATTTTACCCGAGATTCGAACTCAGGCCAAATACTTCCTCTGACTTGCACCAAGCATGTCTCTCAAATAGAGACGAACTGAGACTGACTGACTTCCATGTCCCACCATGAATAGCACATTCTCTTTGTTTTGTAGAGGACGATGATTTTAAATGAGTGTTATTCAGACAATTGCGTAGTTCTCACACACACACACACAGGCACACGCACGCACGCACACACAGTACTAATTACAAGACACCTTTTTCATCGAAACCCTTTATTTTTTAATGTATATCCTTTTCCATACATAAAAGGAATATATATATATATATATATATATATACATACAAATTATGCTATAAAAATTAAATTTTTATGAAAATTTTCATGAAACTTACTTTATAATATGTTGTAATCATTATTAGAGTGTGCTCAAATAGATAAAGAGATATAATAATATCATTAAAATAGTATATGAGAAATAAAAGTACGTACTTCCATGAGTATGAAACTATATATATATATATATATATATATATATATATATATATATATATATAATATGTTGTAATCATTATTAGAGTGTGCTCAAATAGATAAAGAGATATAACAATATCATTAAAATAGTATATGAGAAATAAAAGTACATTACTTCCAGAGTATGAATATATATATATATATATATATATATATATATATATATATATATATATATATATATATATAAAATTGAGCAGGTTAATATATACCTTTTCCCATCTGCGAAGAAGAGACGAAAAATTGAACAGTCCAAGAAAGATAGGAAGAAAATGGAAAATGTGACAAGCAATTAAGCATGACATCAGCCAGAAAACATAACCTACCATTACATCCGCCTTCATTATTTCCGTATAAACTATTGAGCACAGCTGAATTTCAGACTAGAGTTACATTACATGAAGTTCTAAAAGAACTACATATGTACATTTTAGAGACTGACACAACACATCTCAAACAAGGTCTTATTCCTTTCAGAAAGAAATATATGCGCATACAACACAACAATAGCTAAGCACCAGTCATATGAAGTACATTGTGGACCCAGAAATACCTGTGCCGCAAAATCTTCTTGAACTGAGAATAAATGGGGTACCTCTGGCTGCAGCATGCTGTTCGAACAGTTGAGCCAACCCTAAGACTGCCAGAAGTTTATTGTTGGACCATGGCCCTTGAGCAATTAAATACTTTCTGAGAAGTATTTCTATGCTTTTCTTTCTAATAAGAGTAACATTAATCTCAAAGCACATGAAAAGATAAATAACATCTATCCATCATTCATCGTACTTTAAAAATTATACAAATCACTATTTAGAAAAGAAGCACCTTTCATACTTTTTTTTTATTGTGAGCTCAATGAATCAACGGCAACATTGATAGAGAAAAAGTAAACTACAATTGCAGAAGATTTACAAGTGCAAGTTTACTCAGCTTCCCAGTTTGAAGGCATCAACAAAAAGGCCCAGACATACACCGGCTTTCCAGTAGTTGACCAATGCAATGAACGACTTAAATGGCCCAGGGGCCCTAGCCATCGGTGTTCTGTACATTAGCATGCCAATTCCCTCAATGGCAGCTACTACAACACCAGCAACAAGAACATCCCAGTCACCGGTCTGCCCTAGGATTGTTGCCAAGGCGTTGGCAGTATAGAAGCCAAGGAGCACAAGGAATATCTTTGTGGGGGAGTTGCTTCTTGCAGAGTTCAGTTTTTCAAGTAGTTGCCTTGCAGCTGCTTGGATAAGTCTGCCCAACCTTGTCCTGCCAAGAAAGCCACTGTCTTCTTCAAAGTCTTGGCCATCAGTGTTCGGTGATTCACCTGTCTCCAAAGCAAAGGCTGGCCTCCATCTGGAGTTTTTCATCTGGTAACTACAAGAGTGAAGATATTGAATCATAGTCTCAAAGCTTCTACAGGCTAAAGCAATCAAATTCTAAAAAGAATTTGAAAATAGACAATCTTGTTTCAATCCAATTCTACAAACCTCTGGTGCTAAAGCTAACTTGGCCATAGTCAACTACGGAATGCAAACATTGGGTATTCTTTGGGTAATATTTCCCCATATGCTTCCTTAAACAAAAATGATACTTCCATTGTTTTATTTTCTCTATTTAAACTGGTTTATGCGCATATTGCAACACATACCAAATACCAACCATAAATAAAACCACTCAGAAAAATACTGTCCACCACTATACTCCATAATGCTTCTGCCTACCCAGTTCTTACATTTTGTAAGTGCAACCTAGTGGCATAATATCAGTTCTCAGCTTACATATGGAAAAGGAATTGGTTTGGATACATTTTGTATCCCTGTGATGAAGAAGAGCAAATGTTGAATGCATTTCCTAACTATTTAGCATAACGAACCCTTATCCCATCTTTTTTTGGTGAGGCCGTATTTTATTCTTTTTCACATAGTCAACAATCCACCTTCCTTACATCCCACTAAAATACTTCTCTTTCACGTGCCTTACTCATATTATCGGAGGAGGATTCATAGCTACAAATGTGGGCTAGCAAGTACTAGTCATTACTAGACACTACGGTCCTACTAAAACTCAGCAAATGAGTTGAAACTATAAGCATCTTAAACATTTGATGCACATTGTACATTTCCAATAAACATAAACAGATCTATGAAATATCAAACAACACGCAATGCTGCAGAGATCAATTTATGCAGGACAGCATATAAAATACCTTTGTCATCAACTGCTGGCTTAAACCTAAGTGGATAGGCCTGTTGCGCATGTTGAATTAAGTACAAAGGTTACCCTCAAGAGGCAACAAAAAAAACAAAGAATCCATTACAAATGTTTATGTATTTTTGGTAACTTATTCCAAATCTTCCAGTAAAACTACCAGGTAAATATCAAATTCAAGGATAAATCCTAGGGCATCTGACCAAGAAGTATCTAAAGGGTCAATAATCTATTTGAGCACCATAAAAATTCAAATCAAAATGCCCACTGGCAAACATTACCCTGATTCTCTGGTATTAATGTCACTTTTTAGTGGAATATTGAATAGTCTGCCTGTGGAAACACCTGAAGCGTCGGGAAAAAAAAATATCTTTGGACGGACACCAATTTGGAGGGAGTTGTTAGCTGAGACAATATCACTAGCATGAAACCGAGTCCGAGGATACGCGAATAATTTCGAAACTCCGAGTAGTTAACTGAGGGTTTTCACAGCCTTGTGAATTGTAATATGTCTAATTGCAGGCAGACGGCGATAGCGCGACCAACAGGTCAAGAAGGACGAACCCAAGGGGCTTATGATTGCAAAAATCAAGATTCCTACGCACAGTGCACAACCACGGCAGTAACCAAACCACAGAATAAGCTACCAGCCCAAATGGGAAGCAGGAAAAAAGCGGTGTCAACTATCCAGAGCTAACCTGAGAGCTCTGGCACTCTTCTTGGTCGGCGACAAGAAGTAGGTCCGGCGGAGGAGGTCGCACCGCGCCGGCGCGGAGCCGTGGCCGCCGCCGCCGCCGGCTGGAGCCCGTGGCGAGCAGAGAGGGGCCCCATGCCGGACAGGCATGGGCGGGGCCGGCGACTCTGTGTTCCCTGGCCGGAGCAGACGCGGCGGCGGCAGGAGAGGAGAGGGGAGGGGGCGTGGGATTGGGGTTGCCGGGTTGGGGAGGGGGCGAGGAAGACAGAGCTGGAGCTCACGCTCACGCACCCGGAGGAGATGATTGTCGACGACTTTTACGCGGGCCGCTGCATATCTTGGTGGGCTGCGCCTACGCTGCCTGGCCTGCAAGCTTACAGGTCATTTATTGTTTCTTTTTGCGGGGCGGGCTTTAGCGGGTTTGCAGACGGCCTTCGTCCACTTTCGTCCTGTGCCTGCTACATATGATATGCTATATTCAAACTTTTTTCTTTTGCTAGATGAATAATACATTTCTAGCATGTTAAGGAACATGTAATTTCTTAAGGATTTCAAACCTAATCTATCCAAGAATCGTATGGATCTTGACTACAGTTTCAACTTTTCCTTAAGACAAGTAAGATTGTATAAAAATGGGCAAAACTCAAGAACTTGAAATATGACTTGTTCGTAGGTTAAGTATGGTCAAGATGGTTTTAGATGAGTTCTCATATATTACAATAAGAAAGAGCATTCAAAGATTTGTGACTAAAACACTAGAAACAAGATTTCACTAGAATGGTTCCAATCCAAATCAAATCGTGCAACCTTTCATGATCTTGCTATAGCTGGTCTGGATGCAATATGATCTTCATGAGTTATGTTCATCACTTACATATCCTTGAAGCCTAGCAAGATTAAGAGGGAAGGAAAGAGAGGGCAAAAACATTAACCAAAATAAGTGCAAAATCAACAATAGCAAGAACACACCATGTAAGATGAACAAGATCGAGTTATTGCAACTTATAGATATATATTTTATGACCACTCCACCCTGGATGACACGGTCTTTGTCCCAATAATATTCACCCAAAGCTTTCTTTCCAAGTAAGTCTCTCTCAAACCCTATAGAATAGATGGTTGGTTAGCCAAGTTCTCTAACCCATCCTACTCATATAGATGGAGAACCAGCACATATTTAATCCTAATAAATACTATCTATTAGCACAATCAGAAAAACCCATTAACGTCCCCACACACACTAGGTTTTACACTCATGCATGACTTATCCATACTTCTCAAAGTGCATAAGCCCAAATTCGCTAATGAGCAAGTTTCCCATCCACTTAGCCTCATCAGCATCTCCTTGACCTAAACCACTCTCCCAATGCCTTTCAAACATTATGGTGTTGGTCTCATCACCATTTTTGGTATTTTGGCTTCCCTGCCAAAATACCTTCGCTTTGATCATGGACCTCACCTCTTTTCCGAGCCTAGTCCATGGTCATATTTTTCTTTGCAAGTAATTCATGTGCCTGCAATGTGTAATTTCACCAAATGGCTCATGCTTTGATAAGTCTCTCTGTATCGGTACCCCCTGATCATGTCTCACTAGCTTCGATTGCGCCACTCAATGAACTGTTGCTTGAACTTTCCTTTCAATATCCCTTGTCTTCCCTGTGTCTTATTTGAACTCAACTATTTCACCCAACTTTCTTGACCATACCTTAGCTTATCCTGAGCCTAGTCCTAGTCTATATCATCGACCATAGTTGTCTCTAAGCTTCCTACACATAAAAAATAAAGAAATTATTTTTGGACATAAGTTCTTTACAACTTGACCACATTAGTATAAACATGTTTCATGCACCATGAATGCAATGACCTAGAACTTCAGAACCCAACTTATGACCATTTCTCACAAATATCCAAACCCTTTTGGATATTTTTAGACAAAATCAGTCCGACCGCCATTGACCGGTAGGTTAGACCACGTTGGTCAGACCACACCGGTCAATCTAGTCAAATGCCGGTAATAGAGGAGTTGGTTAGACCACGACAACCATGCTGGTCTGACTGCTCAGCCAACCCTAGTCGAACCGTCACCTATTGGTTGGTCAGGCCGCTCACATTTTTTGTTGTGCATACAAGCGAGCACCTTTCTAGAAAAAACTAGTCACCAACTAAAAATCAGTCACATTGTATCGGTGGTCAGACCGCCCCTAAAATCTGGTCACACCAGATGTGCGATCAGACTGCCACCCCTGGTTGGTCAAATCACCCTTGTCAAGCAGCTACTTTGGAAGCTTGCAAACTCTCGTAAATTCAAATTTTAACTCGACACAATTATCAATTGTTCAACACAAATGAACCATAGACATTCTTAACATGGTTCCACACCGGTACCTAAGAAAATTAGAATAAAACTAGTTCAATGCTTGAGCTTTCCTATGGAGTAAAAAAATCATATTAAATCAACAAATCGAGTCGCTGTCATGTAGATGTAGTTAACTGTACATTAGAAAGAAATTATGTGCATGATAGAAAAAGTAAAAAAATCGAGAGCTACAGAAGGTGTAGCTCTTTACCTCCAATCAATGATGTGGTGGTTATGGCACAATGCAAAATTAGTTGTTGTATAGTAAAAGGCCAATTGATTCAAGCAAGGGTGGAAAAGCATGTTTGAGTGTAAAAGTGTCACTGCTACAAAACAAGTTATACTAGACGCCTCATCACAGACGGTTCATGAGGAATCGTCTGTGCTGTAATAATTACAAATGGTTTTACAAGTGTGACCATGTACCATCTGTGATACGCAACTATCACAGACGGTTCTTATTAATAACTATCATATAAATGGATCAAATTTGCAGCATGGCATGAATTTATTCCACTAAGTTCTCCATAGCATTTGCGTAGCCTCTTCACTTCACATTTTTAGAAAGCAACTTAAACATTCCAAAACAATGTTTAAATCCTAAGAAAAGGCTTACTACATCTTAACATCAATTCCAGCCAAATAGAGCAAAATGCAGCAAGCAAACCCACTAAAAATTGCATACGGATATCCAAGTTCCCAATCAAAACCACTCACATGAGGGTGTTAACTTATTTTGTACCTTGATTTGGATGGAAAAGGTGTCCTTCTAGATGTTGCTGTCGTCGACCTTGGTCTCTGACTACTCTGCCGCTGCTGCCGAGGCGTCGGCCTTTGACTCTGGCACCTTCGCCTTCACCAGCGAAGTAAACACCACCGAGTCACTAGCCAAAAGAATGGAGCTAGGGTTCAAAATAGGAACAAGATGAGTTTTTAACCTGATTTAGTTATCAAGGGAGAATAAAGATGGGGTGGAAAGATGGGTGAGGGCAGCAACAATTAGGTTGATGCCTTGAACCATAGTTGAGGACTATGACCCAAATCCTTGGAGATGTAGCAGCCATTAGGAAGATGAATAGAAGGAAGCTGGGAGGAGGAAGATGGGAGCAAGAGAAGCAAGCTAAGAAATGCTGTGCGCTGGTGTTCTCCTGTGCATGCAAGAGGAGAAAGATGGGGATCAGATGAATGTGTGAAATGCAAATCGAAATATGGGGAGTTTTCTCTTGTGTTGTTTTTTTTTGCTACAGTGGGTCCCACCAGTACCATTTCATGGACTCGGGAAAACTTCTGGAGAGCTCGCCAAATATTTTGGCTCGCCCACCAAACCAAGTAATAGATTAGCCTGAAAATTTTCTAACAATCAGTTATACTGCTTGTAATTCAATCCATAATTCCAAGCGGTGAAACAGCTAATGACATATATCTTTACAAGTGGCAGGACATCTTTTGAAACAAAAATTTATTCTTGCAGTTGTACCACTTGCAATAATAAATTTCACAAGCAGTACTACTTGTGAGAATGGGTTATCCTGTAGTGATTGTGATGAGGCATAAGAGGGTGCTCTCCGAATAGGCTGTAGCCTACTCGGCCGCAAAACCTTAGCTGGTGGAATTGAGATGAGATTGAGCATTGTAAAGGTCTTGTAGTAATTTTCTCCAATGTAAGGATGATCACATCATATGGGTAAATATAACATCTTGATTTTCAGTGTTATTTGAAACCTTTTAAAATAAAATTTACTATTTAGATTTTTCTAGATTTAATACAAGTTTAAAATAAATTTTTATTAATTAAAGGGATTTAATATAAATAAAATAAATATACACATATGCTAGAAATATTTTATTTGGGTTCCTTGTATCTCAAGAATTATGTGAATTTCTGAAATTAGAAAACCCCAAAAATTCTTAAAAAGTATTGGGTTGGGCCTGTTATTGTTCACCCTGACCCACCCAAGCTCAACCGTCTGATCTCCTCTTTGCCACGCGGTAGTCATCTAAGCATCCTTTGCTTTCGGCCGTCGGATCTTCTCAAGTGCCACATGTCAACCATCCGCCCTTCCGTGCACTGCTCATCGGTGCGATCTAATTCGGATCATTCGATCTCCTTCTCTACCACGCATCACAAACCGGGAATGGTGTCTACTGTTCATTGTGTTCGATCGGAACTCTCTTCGCTGCCATGTTCATCTCGGTTTTCGCACTCCTAACAAACTCTACCGCTGTCTCCGTCCGGGATTCCTCGACGTCCACGCCATAAAGCCCGCCACCTCTCTCATGTTCCGCATGCCTCGTAGCTGAGCACCGTTGCCATTCCTCCCCATGACCTCGACATCCATGCTGAACCAAGCGCAGCCGTCCCTGCCATCGTCTTCCTCGCCGGTGGCCACTGTCTTCATTGGTGAGGTCATCATCACCATCGCTGCCGCTCATCCCACCATCGTCCACCGAGCCACCGCTAGTGAGTTTCCGCTCCGATCAATCCCTGTCTCGCTCGTTCGCCGCTCTCGCCATTCAAACTAGCCACATCGCCCCCTTAGTTTGCGCGCCTACCACTCCGGTTCGAGCATCAGCCAACGTTAGCCGTGACGTCACCTGCACCTGCGCCAGCTGACGCTTTAGCTTCTCCGTGAACCTAGACTACCGTGCGCCGTGAGACTGGCAGCGAGCCCCAATTTTTAGATGCACTATACTGTAGACCCATGAAGCCAAGTCAGTAGCCACACAAGTAAGCCACCTCAGACCTAGAGTCCACGTGTTATGCCACGTCAACGCCACATCAATGCCACATCAGCATCCGAGCCATCTCAGGCCACCTACCACCTGTCAGTCCAGTCAACTACCACGTGTTCACCACGCCAACCCTAGCCGTCATGTCAGCAAGCCTAGTTGCCATGCACTATTCCATGAGCCGAGTTCACCATAGACCCACTATTCCATGCACCGAGTCTACAACAAGTCTTGTTCTTTAATCATGTTAAACCTAGTTTTTTATCTATGGTCATTTGAATTTTATTTGGTTTGAAAAATACTGAGAAAATAAGAAATAGTCCTATGCACAAATTTTGATTTTGATTTTATTTTATTTCTAAAGGAAGCCCTAGATTTATTGTATCATTAGACTGACATGCGGGGTCCATCTACCAAAGTTTTATTAATGTCCAAAAGTAACTGACAGGTTGGCCATGCATGTTAGCCTCACATGGTTTAAATCACATTTTAATTATTTACTCACTTTGTGGGTCCCATGTGTTAATGACTCATATTTTAGTTTTTAGTTTAATTAAAATTCTTTAATTGATTTCGACCGGGCCCACTTGTCATAGTCTCATTAGTTTCAAATCCGTTATTTAAAGCTAATTAGCATTCTGACAGGTGGGTCCTACCTATCATATTATCATGTTTTAAAACTTTATCTACATGTGGGTCCTACATGTCATTCTCACAATTTTTAAATGTGGATTTAAATATAATTCTAGTTAACTAATTGACACAAGCCCATAGGTCATTCAGACATTAGAATCAAATGTGTCTTAGTGCTAAGATAATCCACCTGATAGGTCTGGCCCACTGTCAGTGAGGGGAAGGCGGAGCTGAGAAGAGTTGAGCTCCAGTGATCTCGCCAGTGGTGAGGAAAGCAACGACTTGGCGTTAGCATGGTCCAAATGGAATAGTAGCATCATCGTGCATCTTTGAGCAGTGATGGCAGCCAGATTGGAGGACGGTGGTAGCTGTGCCACTACTACAAAAATGGCTATACTAGACGCCTCATCACAAGTGGTTTTCTAGAACCGTCTATGTTATAATTATCACAGACGATTTTACAAGCATGACCGTATACCCTTTGTGATATGCAACTATCATAGACGGTTCTTATGAATAACCGTCTACGATAGTATCAAAGAAGGTTATTGATATGAACTGTTTGTGATAATAGCAGATATTATAGACAGTTTTTAATTAGAATCGTATGTGATAGTTTACAGATGATTATTAATATGAACTATCTGTGATAGTTGCGTATCATAGACGGCTTGTAGTTATTAATAAGAAGAGTCTGTGATAATTATCTATCACAGGCGGTTCATGGTTAGACATGTCTGGGATACACCTTGTTATTAAATTCATAGCCAATGGTGGAGTCCCTACAAATCTGTGTTCATTGTGCTGCATTGAAGAGGCGGCCGGCTTTGGGGAGTTTGGTGAAAGTATACCGCTTATAGATCTAACTTGTAGATCGATTTATTCTTGGTGATTAGAGGTTAGTATTTGTTTCTAATTGTATGCCTTGTAATAGAGAGATTATAGCTAGGCTTACATCTAGCTAGCTTTGTGGTAGTTTGATTCAATTTAAGAATGGTTCACTACTCCTAGTTTACTTTAATATATTTTTACTTGATATATATATACATATTGCTTCATAAATAGTATGTGGTTAGCTACTTAATTTAGATATGGACAATTTATTATAAGGCACATGACAATTATGTGTACGTATTAGGCCAGTTAACTATATATCATAGCATTAATAATATAATTTGACACTAACTTGTTACATGCATAGTGTAGATGGACTAAAAATGAATGTACGTTGAGAACTGTGCGAGTGAAGAGTACATTAATGTCGTGTCTGCTTTTAGAAGAGCAGCCGAGCATGATATGTTGATGAAGGGGATGGAATATATGTACTATCCATGCATTGATTGCAATAATCTAAAGATGTTTACCAACTCAGTGCAGATCGAAGCTCGCTTGATTTGAAAGGGTTTCAAAAAGAGATATACATGTTAGGCCAGTCATGGTGAAGAAAAGATTATACAGGAAGGTAGTTATAACGTAGTTGAGGGAGATAACAATATGTCAGTTGTGGACTGTGCTTTCGATGAGGATAGGTCGCATGATGATAATCTGGATCAGATGCTACATGATGCAGAAGGGAACTATGGTAAGAGAGCATTTGGTAAATTCGAGAGCTTGATGGAGGATTCGGAGAAACCTTTATTCCCGAGCTGCAAGCCGTAATACACAAGGTTGTCATCTATTTTTGAACTGCTGAAATTAAAGGCAAGTAATGGTTGGCCCAACAAGAGTTTCACGGTGTTGTTAGGTCTTCTAGTGAACATCCTTCCAGAGGAAAATGTGCTGCTGAGAACCACTTACCAAGCCCAAAAGGTTCTTTGTCCACTGGGAATAAAAGTAGAAAGATTACATGCATTTTTGAATGATTGTATCATCTGTCGTAAAGAGTATGCAAACTTATATGTTTGTTCGATGTGTAAAGCATCTCGATACAAGCGTAAAAATGACTCCGATAATGGCGAGTGCATCGAGGTGAAACAAAGGACCTCTTGCTAAGATGTTGTGGTATCTGCCTGTAATTTCCCATTTGAAGCATTTATTCCCTCCGATAATGACTCCGATATTTATCAAGGAAGTTCCATGCGTTGGGCAGGACTTATGGGTCGAGAGGAGAGAGTACCGAAGTGATGAGTATTATTGTCGAATGGCATCACATAGCGATTTAAGATGCAGGTTTTATAGGTGGCGCAGAAGAAGCAAACTGATTTGATATTCCGGGAGGATTTATTACCTTAGATTGTAGGCACCAATTTGTTGAACTATTAGTTTTGATATCTTAATTAAAGTTTGGGGTTGATCTTTCACCATCGATGATTAGGAGCAAGGTTGATTATTTGATGATTAATAAATTTATTAGAAATGATCGACGACAGCGATTTATTGAAAATTTGAGTTATGAATTAGCAATGTCCTTTTGATAAAGTTGTACCTTGTGTAATCATTAAATGATGAGGTAATGGTTGGAGGATTACTATTGAGGCGAGGTTGCGTTTTAGCAAGTTTCTGCAGTTAAGGGTGCCACTTGCATAGGATTTATTATTTTAGGTGCAAGGTTCGGTGTTAGGATAGAGATTGAGGACCTACGCTCATTCTTGAGGCCAATTGATTAAAGTTGGGTAAAGATTAAGGATTCCCTAATTGGGCTTAGGAATTCTTAATCCTGGTAAAAGAATTCTTAATTTCGAATCTTTGTAGCTTATAGGTAAATATTGAAGATTTTTTACTCATGATTATTTTAAACAATGGTTAAAAGGGAGTCTTCATGTGTTTAGAGGTGAGCAAATTACTATTATCATTATTTTATGCGTCAAAATGTAGTTGA
The DNA here is from genome assembly GCA_036346265.1 of Melocanna baccifera. NCBI lineage: Eukaryota > Viridiplantae > Streptophyta > Magnoliopsida > Poales > Poaceae > Melocanna > Melocanna baccifera. The sequence goes on from CM070702.1 coordinate 7,992,446, forward strand.
ATTAAAAAACTTGAGGTGCTGTAATGGATATAGATCCAGGGGTAGAGATACTATAGATAATAGTATTAGAGATTTTAAGTAATATTTGAGAACACTGAAAGTATCTAGCTTCCAAGTCTAATTATGATGACATGTGTTGTAGGGGTGGCCCCCACCTAAACCCGGCTAGCTTGTTGAGAAAGCTATAAACCATGTACTAAGGACGTAGTTGCCCTCAGTCAGAGGCTTCGGTGTAGGGTTACGATTGTAAAGACGCTCCTTACGAGGAAGCATATATATTACGATCAGCCCTTGGGAAAGACCCAAGAGGATATTGTTCACCTAACTCTCCACTACCATACACCTCTCTCTCTATTTGGTCTGTAGCCACAACAGTTGGTGCCGTCCGTGGGGAAGACGAGAGCAAGCCTCAAGATCTCAAGAAGGATGGCACCGAAGAAAGCTTCATCATCGACGGCGAAGAAGGAGGGGGTCGTGGCAAGGCCCCGCGTCAACACCAGGGCTTCAGCATCGGCGGTCGGGGTTGACAATGACGATGCTCATCGCACGACCATCGACCCCGCCACCTCCGACGCGACCATCGACCCAGCCACCACCGACGCGACGGCCGACCCCACCCTACGCGTCACACCCCACCCCGCCACTGGCGCGACAGTCAGCCCCGATGATACCGGCCGGGTGCTAGGGAGCGGTAGCCTCAACGCCCGCCGAGGCGCGACCACCGTCCCTACATCCGGTGCAGGAGCACCAAGCGGCCTCGCTAGCGACAGGGACCCCGCCGTCGATGCCGGAGTCCACCGTGTTGACGTGATGAGCAACCCAAGGACACAAGCGGTGGTTGCGACTGCCTTGACTGTGCGACCGGACGCGCCCATTCCCCCATCTACGCCCGTAGTGGAGACCGCCCTGCTGGCAGCCCTCGGCATGCTCTAGCAGGAGTTGGCGGATCTCCGGGGGGTCGTGCGGAGAATGCAAGAGGCTAGGAGTCAGCCGAACCCGCCGGTGGCCACACCGGAGCCCACGCCCGAGCGCACGAACAACCGGGATGCCCCCACATCCAGTCGCGCTTCGCTGCGACACGTGGACTCGGAGACCCACTATCGGCGGGCCTACAGCAGACAGCGTGGCCGGAGGACATTAAATTCCCCAGCTCTGTCACATCGTACAAGGGCGACACGGATCCCGAGAATTCGTACGCGTGTACGAGACCGCTATCGAGGCGGCAGGCAGAAACGACACCACCAAGGCGAAGGGGCTCCCGCTCGCGCTGCAGGGAGTGGCGCTCTCATGGTTGTTCACCATAGAGCTGAACTCCATAAACACATGGGAGCAAGTTCGCGACCGCCTCTACAACAACTTCCAGGGGAACTACGTCGAGCGTGTCGATGCAGATCAACTCTTCGCAATCAAGCAAAAATCATCGAAAACGCTCCGCGAGTACTTCAAATGCTTCGCGAAGGTCCGCTGCCAGGTCAAAGATGTCAACGAGACAACAATCATCGACGCGGCGGTACAGGGTCTCCGCCCGGGGCCGCTAGCCGAGTACAACGCGTGGAAACCAATCAAGACAGTGGCAAAACTCTTCGATAAGATGGAGGAGTACGCCCGGGCGGAAGAAGACGCGAAGCGGCGCCAGGACAACGGGGCCGATGCCAATCCAGCGGAGGGTCTTGTGAAGAGCGTTGACCCATTGAAAGCTAGTTCCTTGCAGAGCAAGTGTAGGCAGGAGTCGTCGAAGGACACCTCCCAGCACAAGGACGTGCTGGCTGACAAGCCTCAGCGCGGCTGTGAGACGTCCCGGCGAGCCCGTTACGTCTTCGACATCGAGGGCGGCTCGGAAGACAACACCCCCGCCAACCGCAGGGCCAGGGCTCGACGAGGCTGGGGGCGAGGCCGTGGCCGGGCCACGACAGTTGGGCCCGCACGGAGCATGGTGACCAACACCACCCACAGTGGTGCGAGGTGCACGGCCAAGGCACTCATGACACCCGCTCCTGCACCACCATTGCGGCACTTCGACAAAGCGTCGCCAGAGACAGGGATCCCGAGGCGCGCCCACCCGTCGTGGCGCACGTTTAGCAGCCACTGGACGGTCCCCTAAGAATTCAGGATAAGGAGCCACAGCCCCAGGAGAGCCCCCTGCGGATCCATGCCCTTGAGGGCGCTCCGCGTAGGGTCATCAACGTAATCTCCGGAGGCTCCTCCTTGGAGTTCTCCTCGAAGCGACAGCGCAAGGCCTACGTACGGAGGCTACACCATGTGGCGGCGTGTCCGGCTCAGGCACCGCCAGATTGGGCTCAACATGCGATCACCTTCACGCCCGCCGACGCCGAAGGCGTGGAGTTCCCTCATCAAGATCCCCTAGTCATCCAGGTCGCGATTGCCGGGTGCGACGTCTGGCGTGTCCTGGTCGATGGGGGCAGTTCCGCGAACGTTTTGTTTGCACAGGCCTTCGACCAGATGGCGATCCCCCGAAGCCGCCTAGGCCCCTCAAGAATTCCTCTACAGGGCTTCAGAGGTCAGCCACTACTGGCGCTGGGCCAAATATGTTTGCAGGTCTTTTTCGGCCAGGATGACAACGTGGCGAGCAGGGACGCCACCTTCGATGTCGTCGATTTCCAGTACTCCTACAACGCCATTTTGGGGAGACCGACCCTCAATTCCTTTGGCGTAGTACCACACCATTGCTTCCTCTGTGTGAAGCTTTCGGGCCCGCGAGGTATCATCACCATCCTCGACGACCAGCACATGGCTCGGCGGCATAGAGCATGGAACCCGAGGCCCGCACCTGGGAGTCCAGTGAGGCCCCTAGGTCAGGCACGCCCCTACACACCCTACGACAGCCCAAGCACTAGAGGCTCCGCATCTCACCGTCACGACAGCGAATCCTAGTGGTTAGTCCTTGACCTTTTGTACTTGCTCACCCGCGCAAACGGGAATTTAATAAAGTTCGCCGTTTGCGAAGCTACTCCTGCTCACCACCAAACACGTGCAGAGGCCTGCCTCCGCACGCACTCTCTGGAGTATAAAAAAGACGTGGACATTTTTCCTGCGCACTCTACTGAGTATAAACAAGACGCGGAGTCCCGCGCACGCGTTGGTCACTACCACGCGTACTCTCCGGAGTATAAGGATGTGGTCGAGGTTTCCACGCACTCCATGGAGGTCAGCCTCCGCACACGCACTCCACGGAGGCCCGCCTCCGCACACGCACCGCATGGAGACTCTCATCTCCGCACACGCACCGCACAGAGACTCACCTCCGCCCACGCACCCCACGGAGACTCATCTCCGCACACGCACCACACGGAGACTCATCTCCGCACACGCACCCCATGGAGGTCCGCCTCCGCACACACTCTACGGAGTATAAATAAGACGTAGCGTCGAGGTCCGCCTCCGCACCCACTCTACGGAGTATAAATAAGATGTAGCGTCGAGGTCCGCCTCCGCACGCACTCTACGGAGTATAAATAAGACGTAGCGTCGAGGTCCGCCTCCGCACGCACTCTACGGAGTATAAATAAGATGTAGCATCGAGGTCCGCCTCCGCACGCACTCTACGGAGTATAAATAAGACGCAGCGGGGGGACGCCTCCGCGCGCACTCTACGGAGTATAAATAAGATGTGGATGTTCTCCTGCGCACTCTACTGAGTATAAACAAGACGCGGATGTCCCGCGCGCGCGTTAGCGTACCCTCCGAAGCTTGAGTAAGCCGTGGTCAATAGTCCCACGCATTCTCCGGAGTACAAACAAAGACACGGATGTTTTCTCTGCGCACTCTACTGAGTCTAAACAAGACGCGGACGTCCCGCGCGCGCGTTGGCGTACCCTCCGGAGATTAAGTAAGCCGTGGTTGATAGTCCCATGCATTCTCCAAAGTACAAACAAAGACGCGGATGTTTTTCTGCGCACTCTACTGAGTCTAAACAAGATGCGGATGTCCCGCGCACGCGTTAGTGTTACCACCACGCGTACTCTCGGAGTATAAATAAGACGTGAACGATATTCCCACGCACTCGCGGAGTCTACATACAACAGCGCATGGGCACCAGAGGCTCCCCGCGCGGTCAAAGCTTCATCCTGGCACCATACCTCGCTACCATCTTTCTCGCCCGACAAGCTGGTCTCTGATGATGGAGAAGGGCGGCGCACGAGCTCAACGACCTGCGCCTCTGCAGAAGAACCAAGAAACCAAACGCACTCGGCGAAAGCGCCCTCGCGGGCGCGGGCCCCCAGCGTGGAGAGGAGCCCTAGCAGATGCCCGGGACCGAGACGGAGAGCGCCCAAGGGCGCCCCCCAAGAGCGTACCGCCCCAAGCTGGAGGAGTCGGAGACTGTCCGTGGAGCAGCACGGCTCCCTGTATCACCGCAAGCGCAAGACCCCTCCTCATCCCAAGCATCCAACAGCTAGGGAAGGAGACTGGGGGAGAGGACAGGCGCCTGCACGGGACAGCGCGACCGGATGCGGCCTCGCTGGCGGACATAGAAGTCTACTTCCAAAGCTACGAGCAGCCTTGATGAAGTACAAGTGAATTGCCCACCACCCCGCACCAGTCGCGGCTCTTCGACGAACTGGTGAGGGGAAAACACATCGCGGCGTCGCATCTCCCCCCATAGGCGGGATGTTCGACCCCACGATCGCCCGTGACGGCGGCCACATGCAGAGCCCTCGCTCTTTGGCGGGCGGCGGGGCACACAGGGATGGCAATTTCGACAGGACAAGTTGCGGGGGCGCGATGTCGGGGAAGGCGGGTGCCGATCCACTTGTCGCTCCCCCTTTTTAAAGCGCTCCGGAAGCAAGACCGCGGACATTATGCCTCAAGAGTCCCATCGCCGCCCCAGGGGCACGTGGTGCAATAGCCTTGCCCCACTCCAGTTACAGGGCTCTGCCAACTACACTCCACGCATCCCCCTATCCCGGGGGGCCCAATGCAATGGACGAGGGGCAAGGGACACCTCCCTCACAGTCGTATAGTGCCATGTACAGACCTCCGTTAATCTCGCCTCAGCTGTGCCGTCGGTGTCTAGATCTGCAGCGAAATAGTGGCACCCGTGAGGTCCCCCACCGACCGCCGGGGACAGGACCTACGGAGCTAGGTCCCTGTCACTCCTCAAACCTATCTTATCCTTATCCTGCCCAGCAGTACAAGACGGAGCGCTCACGCGTCTACTTCGACTAGGCGCCAGCCCCGCTGCCACCACTTCAAAGGGTAGGGGACGGAGCGCTTGCGCGTCTACTTCGACTAGGCGCCAGCCCCGCGCCACCACTTGAAGGGTAGGGGCGAGCGCTGCGCGTCTGCTGACTAGGCGCTAGCGCCGCCGCCACCACCGAAGGGTAGGGGCGGGCGCGCGCGTGTCGCCGACTAGGCACCAGCCCCACCGCCACCACTTGAGGGTAGGGGCGAGCGCTGACGCTCTGCGCCGACCAGGCGCCGCCCAGCGCCACCACTCGGCGGGTAGGGGCGGCGCTCGCGCGTCACGCCGACTAGGTGCCCGCCCCGTGCCTACCTCAAGCGTCTACCCCAACTAGCCAACACACTTTACAACAAGAGCACAAAGCGGGTGCGCCCAAAAAACGACGGCGAGGGCGAACGTTTCGGCTTATCATCACACTGCTACACAGTGATTACAAAGCGCACCAGGCCAACGCTACTCGTCCGGCTTCGCCTGGACGACCTCTCGCGCCGGAGCCTCGTCCGTCGAGGGTCGATTCACCTAGAAGTTCAGCGAGTCCTCGGCCCGCCACGGTAGCAGAACGGTGCGGGTCACGGCGTCGTAAATCGCCATGGTCCCCATCGGGCAGTTGCTCGGAATAAAATGGCGCGGTTGGTTAAAGAAGGACAGCAATTCCCACTTCATTCGCGGCATGGGGTACATTGGTTACAACACACACCGGCGCAAAAGAACCTCGGGGTCACACCTGCTTCGAGCCGTCGGCCCCGTCATCGTCGCGCTGGGCAACTCCATCCAGCCACTCGCCAAGGTTCCCCTCGCCGTACATGTTCCGCCGCAGCTCCACCTTCGCCGCGGCCTCCCCGATGTACTCCCAGATCCGTTCGTGGAAAAACCGAACGGCGGGCCGAACAGCGTGCACGGCACCGGACATCACGTCGGCCCCCGCAGGCAACTCCAGCTGAGGGTCACCCAATTCGTCGACATGACGGCACCCCCGGTGTCGGAGAAGCGCACATGCCAGGCATGCAGTCACGTAGGAGCAGTGATTGCCAAAGAACGTCGTGGTGGCCTGAGTAAGATCGGCCGCTTCCCCAATCCGTCGGCGGGTGTGAAAGCTCCTCGGTCGAATAAGCGGCGGTGCCGGCAACATGGTTTCGGTACCCTCCGGGGCGGATAGCCTCCCATGCCGTCGGCGGCACCAGCGCCGATCCGCTCCTCAGAGACGCAGCAAGGTGGCCGTTCTCCTCCTCCAGTACGGCAACTTGCTGGAGCAGGCCGTTCCGCTCCTCCACTCCTGCCTGCCGAATCGATGCCACAAGCTCCGTGGCATATGAGACGGCCCCCGCGCGTTCCACTTCCAGGAGCCGCACGCGTTCATCCTTAGCGGAGTGCGCCTCCTCCGACGCACGAAGGGCCCCTTCGGCGACACGCAGCCGGTCCTCTAAGGCCTCCCGTTCCCGGACATGGGCCGCCTGTAGTGCCCGGCTAAGGGCGAAGGTCTACGTGATAAAGCAATCAGTACACCTCCCAAGGGCCGCGTGCTGCTCAAGGTCAGGCACTTACCCTCAGTTCGGAGACTTCTACCACTCCCTCAAGCAGTCCAGGCCCACAAATCTGCAGCGCATCACAGTCCCGGCTCGCGGCCGCACTATCCGCGGCCCCCCGCCACGCTGCCAGCGCCTCTGCTCGGGGGATAAAGTCCGCTAGACGTTGGGCGGCATCCGCGGTGATAGCCTCGCGTGCTTGGATGTCCCTCCCAAGTAGCTCGTCCTCGGACTCAGGGGCTCCCGTGTTCGGGGAACCATGTTGCTGCAAGGAGATATGGCGGTCAGCCCTATGACGGCACAGCGGGTCATACCCAACCAATGTAAGTTTACCTTTAACCCCACCCAAATCCGCAAGGATCTCGGCATCCCTAGCCCCCCCGTCAGATGGGGGGCCTCTGTGTCGGAGCTTAGCTCTATCAAGCCCTCGCCCCCAGCAGTTGCAGACCTGATCGGGGCCGTGGGGACACTGGGACACTTGGTGTTTGAGTCGGAGTCCCATAGGGCCCCGACCTTGCTTGCTACAACGAACCCTCCACCGAGCGAAGGGGCGATCGTATGTGGGGCCGCTTCGCCTTTGGGGAGCAAGAGGGCAGCCCCACTTCCGAAACCACCGCAGGAGGAAGTTCCACCGTGGCAGGAACGGAATCCACACCAGCACCCTCCGCGGGCGACGGCTTCGCCTCAACGTCGGTTGGCGGCGAAGCAGCACCCGCCCTCGCCACCAAGACGACATGCTCCGCTGAGTCAAAACCTGCGCCCGCTGGTACTCCCTCCCCCACGGAGCCGTGGAGAAATGGACTCGGGGCCAGGACAGCGCGCTCTGGCACCCTAATACCCAAGGCTTCGCACATGCGGTTCAGCCGCCCCAGACCTGCCTCTACGGTCACAGCTGCGCGCAGCGTGTGCTCCCTGGCCGTATACGGTCCGAGGAATGCACCCACCGCATGCTCCACATCCTCTAGGGAAGCACCTGCGAGGGGCATGGGGGCACGTCGTAAACAAAACAGCCCCAAGGCATAGCACAACAAAGCAAGCTCCAGCGCAACTTACGCGGACCGAAGGGGTAATACGCCACTTCGCGGCAAGTGGCGCCACGCCATACATGATGAACTCCTCAGCGAGGTCGCGCATGTTGAAGCGGGCGGTGATCCCCACAAGCCTACGTGTTATTCGCTCATCCTCATCATCTATCGGCGCGCCGAGCGTGGTGTTAACCGCCCCCGGCCGTCCCGACCATTCAAGGCCGCTACCGCTCGCAATGCGGTGGTAGAACCACCGCCTCATCCAGTTCGGCTCGCACTCCGCCGAGCTTCGACTCGCGGGAAAAATCTTCGCTGCTACGCGGCGCAAGGCGAGGTCGACGCGGCGGTCGCCAACGCCCGTCCTCGATCCTCGACGCGCACGGACGCCGTGGAGAAATGCGACGAGCGATGGCGGTCGGCCAACATGCCTCGTCTGGCGCCCAAGCAGTACACGGCAAGACGGGCTATCACATTCGGTGTTGTCTACGCCAGCTCAAGCCCGAAGGTCCGTCAGGACATCCCCGATAAGATTGGCAGCCGGAAAGCGCAATCCAGCCTCGAAGTAGGCGACGAACACGACTACCTCCGATGTCTCGAGTGCGGTTGATCTCGTCGCTGCGAGCGGCCGCACCTCCCGGTGCCGGCGGCATCGCCACGCGCGAAGGCCACGAATCGTCTCTTCCGTCACCAGCGTCGAGCCCAGCACGCGGGAGCGCGGACCCCCTACTCTTTCCGCCGCCATCCACCATCTGTCCACATGTGCGGAGTCACGCCCCTCGAGTGTGTACCCCACCTCGAGCAACAATGGCCGCTGGAAGACGGCGCTGTCATCAGCCTCCTGGGAGCGCGCTCCGTCGTGTGCCATCGCCCTCCTAGAGCTCCGCGACGCAGGAGGCAGCAAGGAAGACAGGAGATTGGGGCGTGCAACCGGGAGCTAGAAGGCAAGGTGACGAACGTGCAAGCGGCGTAACGCAAAGGGTATTTAAAACCCCTGTGTCTCCCACGCCATCGAAGGAAAATAACTGCTGGATGCCGAACCGCCCACCTTCCCACGATCACCACCGTAGTGGCACACCAACCCATGTGCGCCACGCTGGTCAAGCGGTGGTCGCATCAAGGAGCCCGATAACGCACGCGCACCAATGGCGCATACGCCCGCGTGTCGCTCGGGAATCGTGCAAGGCAACACGGCTCCGCCGGCGACATCTTCGCCTCCTTGCGGCGGTCCGGTGCGCCTCGGCTTCCACACACACACACGCCGGGTGGCGCGCGAGAGGACGCCCCGTCTCGGGAGAGCTCGTGAGCGATCCGAAGTGAGTCGCGCCGAGCAACGCAGAGCTCAACCGCTCGCACCGCAACGGCCTCCTACCCTCCGCGGGCGTGCTACGGTGGCGGTCGTCCGAATATTACGCTCGAAAATAGGCCTCCATCAGTTCATCAACATGGCAATATTCTCTGCATGTTCATGGCGAAGAAGGCATATTTTCGAAATCAACACCATCTCAGCTACGCCCGGAAGCTGCTACGACCCTCCTGGTATATATATATACAGCTGTCCCCTGCGGAGAGGAGCAACCGGTGGAAGTCGAGCGGCGATGCGCCCACGCGAGAGGAGCAGCGGCGGAAGTTGAAGCGGCGCGTCGCCACGCGCGAGAGCGCAAGCGGCGGAAGCGAACGGCCACGGCCGCCCGTACGTGTGCGACGTCTCAACTTGATTGCACCTACACACAATAACCCCAGCTCCGCCTCCCGCGAAGCCTTCGCCTTAGCGTAACGACACCGGCCCCGCCCTCGACGAAACCTTCGCCTTCCGCTCCGGTGGCTCGGGACAACCCCGGCACTTGCTGCACATCATGTATCTTCACTCTTAGCACAACCATTTTCGCACCCTAATGTCCCATGCCTTTCCACGGATGCTGGGGTTCTGAGCAGCGGGCGCAGCGGTGAGCGGAAGGACTCCGCACCGACCGGCTCGGAGCCAGCTACCTCAAAGGCGCGCGAACCCGCGGTCGTCCGACCGCACACAGCGCCTCGGCCGCCATCACCTCGGGAAGCGCAACCGACGCAGGTCCAACCGTCGCGGCCGACCACACGCGCCCAACCGGTGGGAGTCGAACCGGCGCGGCCGCTCACGCGCATGTGACGCCCCAACCTTCCACATCCGCCTGCTCCTCCCGCCTCGACGAGGTCTCCGACTCCGCCTGCGACCACCCAACACGAGACCCGACGCCGGCTGCCGCGGACCCCGCCGACTCGCGGAGCCACGCCGACCTACATGCGCAAAATCATCTTCGCCCACAACCACACAACGTCACAGGCCGTAGGGACGGAGGGGGCCAAAGGGCTCGGCAGCATGGCTTCGGCCTGTGAAGCCCTTTACCATGAGAGTCTCCTGTTGTAGGGGTGGCCCCCCACCTAAACCCGGCTAGCCTGTTGAGAAAGCTATAAACCATGTACTAAGGACGTAGTTGCCCTCGGTCGGAGGCTTCGGTGTAGGGTTACGATTGTAAAGATGCTCCTTATGAGGAAGCATATATATTACGATCAGCCATTGGGAAAGACCCAAGAGGACATTGTTCACCTAACTCTCCACTACCATACACCTCTCTCTCTGTTTGGTCTGTAGCCACAACAACATGCATCTGAACTCTTTGCATTACTTGACTCCAGAGTAATTATCTTGTAAATTTCTTTTCTAACAAATATTTAGGGCTAATTTCTTAATATTCTTAGTTTATAACATCTTTTGATTGGTGTCTCCAAATAAACAGTAACAATTGTTAGATCTAGGCTCATTACTTGTTATTTGAAAATATGCAAGTTCTTGCTTTAGTAAATTCTTACGCGAAGATTAGTTTAGTAATCTCGATTGGTCATGAGAACATTCAGAATACTTTTGCATACATTTCCAAAGATTTGGCACAAGCGTAAAGGATACTAGAGATAATTATACATGGCTGGCCACACATCTCAGTCAGGCCCATTCATCACAGACAGAGAGAAGGGGGGAGCCACGGCGGGAGGGAGAGGGGAAGGGGTGTCGGTGGAGACAGAAATAGGGGAGGAAAGGGGCCGGTTAGGAGAGATGCCACCGATGGGGAACGACAGAGGTGTCGGTGACCATCAAAACCAACCCTGGAATGTCGAGGGAGCAAGGCGTGGCGGCGGCTCTGATCCTATTGGAGCGAGAGCAGCTCGAGGAGGCGGCTTGAGGCGGCTGGAGTGAGGAGGTTCCGGGGGCGACAGCGACCGGGGAGGAGGGAGAGGAAAGTAGTGTGGGAATGAGTAGGAGCGTGGCAAGGGGAACTTACCCATGGCGGTGGCTTGGTCGGAGAGATGCCAAGGCGAGCTGGTGACGGGAGCCTGGGGCGGCGGTGGGTGGCTTGTGGGGGCGGCGAGCTAGGGCCGATGGGGAACCCGGCCTATGGTTGGAGTATCCTCAGGTTGTCCAGGTGGAGCTCTAGGCGCTGACAATTGGCTGAAGGCGCAGCGGCGAGGAAGAAGGCCCTGGGCGGCTCTGGAGGCAGACGGAATGGGAGGGGTGGAGTGATGGGAAGAATAGAGGAGGACCAGGGCTTAAATCGTTGGAGAGGGCGGTTGGTTGTTGGCGGTCATAAATCGCTCTGTTAATGGTGGCACTGTGGGATGGCGGGTGACTTGAGTGCACGGACGGCAGGAGGTGGCGTGCGCTCGGCGGTGAGGCTAAGCCAAGGGGGAGGTGCCAGCTTGGGAGGAGAGTGTTAGTGATATGCCCTAGAGGCAACATGGAGATGTTGTATATATCACATACTATGTTTATGATACATTACTTTGTTCCTTAGAATAGACATCATCATTATTGATCAATGAGTATGTGACTTATTCATGAGACTCTTAAATACTAAGATGTTGCTATTTCTAAATGATCCCTGATCGTATATCATATGAGGAACAAATATGATTCAAAGACAAAGATCAGCATATGTATTGATTGATGATCATGTCTCATGGATCATGGTATGGTGATACCAAATCAATAATATGGACATGTGTTAGTGAACATATGTTGGATAGACCTACCATGAGACACTGCAGAGATTCCATGTGTCATCAGTTGGTCTCAAGTAGTGTTTATGTAGAGTCCTTAGACTTGAGATCATCATGGTTCCCAACATGAGTAGTAGCTTATTTTGGGACTACTAAACACTACTCCATAATGGGTAGTCATAAAAGTAGTCTTCGGGTTTGCCATAAAACATGTAGTGGGATGTGAATGATCAAGATAGAATTTGCCCCTCCTTATGGGAGAGATATCTCGGGCCTCGATGTAATGGATTATGAAAGTGCATGGCCATGCCAAGGTGATTGAGGAGTCAATCACGAGTTTATAATCCATCACGGAATCGAGAGAGTGATTGAGCTATTAAGAGGATGACACAGTCTCGCCTTGAGCTCAATCTATATCGTGAGGCAAAGGATTACGTACATGAGAGAACATTACAGTTCAGTTGATATGATCTTTACATATACTTTGGGGTTAATATGTCTTACTAGAGGCCGCTATTAACATGGTAACGGAAAGCGTTTCGGGTCACAACCAAGTATCGTGAACCTCTGGTCGCACGCTTAACGAGTTGGAACACTAATTCGAATATGATTCGGATATGGGCTCAATTCGGATAGAGATCCGAATAGACTCCTATTGGGCCTCGGTCCACGAGGCCCACGTGAAGAGGTCTATATATGGAGCGAGAGGCGGAGGATTCGTCGGTTAACATCTAGCAAAACCCTAGCCGCCACCTCCGAGCCAAACCCTAGCTGCTCACGAGTGCTAGTACACTCGCGATCGGCGTTCGGCCGGGCGTGTGGATACCGGTGGGCGCTTCGTTGCGATCTTGATCGGCGTGCGTGGAGAGCGATCTGTTGGGACGATCGGCTACTTCCACTACTACCTCGGCGTGATTGGATCGGTTTCAATTCTTCTTCATTTGACTGCTGGCGTCTAAGTGGTAACGATCCATGATCCTTCCTTAGCATGATGTTCTTGGGTGCGCGGTAGAAAAGTTTTGTTTTCTGCTTCCGTAGCCTACGCGTATTCCTTTAGAGAGGGGTAGAGTGAGGCAGCGGGCGGCGCCAAGGGGGGAATGAGAGGGAGGTCTAGGCCGGTGGGGAAGGGTTAGAGAGAGGCTGGCGCCGGGCTAGCGTCGAGGGTAGCGTGACACGCGAGAGTAATATCGGGATTAGCCGGTCGAAGATGGGGACGGCGCTAGACGCAGGCTCAGATGCGACAGAAAATCCCAGGGGTGATGCGTGAAACCGGGGTGAAACCGGGGTGAAGCTGGGCTGGAGCGGCTGGCGTGCACGGCGCGCGGGCGCTTGGGCCAAAGGGAGGAGGAAGGGGAGGGGTGTGGTTGGATGGGCCAAAGAAGAAGGAGGCCAGGCGGATGGCTGAGTGAACGGGGGGGGGGGGAGGAAGGGAAAAGAAGGAGGCCAGACGGGTTGTGTGCGATAGTAGGGTAAAGAGAGAAAGAAGAATGAGGAGGGGAGAAAAGAAAAATCCCTGGGGGAAAATTTTTTGGGAAGGGCCCAATGCTTAGAGGATTTCCAAAATTTGAATTCTAGTTGGGATTCTTAGTTCAAACTTTGTAATTAAAATTTGAAGCTTAGGTTTTATTAAGTCCCGAAAGTTTGTGTTTCTGGGTTTCGAATTTGTGAATACGATAGGGAAGAAATCTGATATTAAATCCGGATTTCAATTTTTGTTGTGAGCCAAGTTTTAATTTGAAAGTTGTACTCGAGTTTTTGGCTCAAATTAACTTTCTAGATAATTATTTAGTTTGATTGCTTGAATTACTAGCACAAAATCAAACAAGAATTCCGAATGAACTCTGAAGACTTTTAAATAGCATAAGAAAAGTGACAAAAGATTTTTTTTGATTTTCGTAAATACAATAGTCTTATATTTTTGGGATGTTACAGTCCATCTCATTGTCCACCTTGTGAAAGAGATAAAGATATGCAACCCCGTATTTCTACGTCATATGTACCCGTTCGAGAGGTACATGAGAATTCTCAAATCCTATGCACGTAATGGATCTCAGCCTGAGGGTAACATCATCGAAGGTTATGCAACCGAAGAGGTCATTGAGTTCTACATTGATTACATGGTTCAGGTCGAATGATAGGTGTACCTCTATCTCGTCACCAAGGGCAGCTAGAGGGTATCGGGATCATCAGAAGGAAAGCAATAACTCTGGATCTGGATGTCGAGACCTGAATATGCAAATTCGGACTTTCTGTGTATACCGCACTAGTCTAGAATTATGCTAGTACACACAGTCAAACATAGATGCAATATCAACCATAAACACATTTGAAGTAAGGGAAAACTCAAAATTAATAATCATCCAAAGTATGACCTTATGGCCAAGCTTACAACTTATTAGCCTAAAGGGCTTAAAAACTAGCAGCGAAAAACAGAAATAAACGTGGAAGCCATTCGACATGCCCACAGGCAATCGACTAGGGAGAGAAGTCCTAATCCGCGAAGTCGCTGAAGTATTCTCCCTCTGGTACCTCCTGCTGGTAAAACTCCTCCTCCTCAACTGAGCAATATGGGTATAAAGCCGTGAGTACATTGGTACTCAGCAAGTCGTTTGTAACAAATATATGTAATATAATATACAATGCTTACCAATGAAGGGCTGAAAGGTTAATTTGCATAAAATAATATTTTAAGATAAATACGACAAATATATTGAAAACAAACTTTAATGAAAAAACAGTAATAAATAAATAATCAACGGAATTAAAATTAAATCACTTGTGAACCTTAACTCTCGTGTGAAATCACTTTATCCACAAGCTAAACCAACAGTGAACTACCCGTTTACTTCCCAACCATAAACAAGTTTATGTGAAATCACTACCTTTCGTGTGAAATCACCGAGCATTGTCCATAACCGGGGACACGGCTATTCGAATAGTTTTACACTCTACAGAGGTTGCACAACTGTACCCACACGATGTGATTAGCCTTGATCTAAGAAAATCACAACAAGGCTTTTACAATGTTCCATCTCAACTCAATCCCGCTCGCTAGGGTTTCGCATCTTACCCCCTTGCGCCCCATGGAAATCAGCAACCATGTTCATCACAATAGCGAGATTGAAATTGAAATATCCTAAATTAATCAGTCAGGTCTATCCCATATTAAACATGTGGTTTGCACGATAAACCTCAGATCAATGGCGCACAAAGTTAAGTCCTTAACATTACTCGGGTGAGACTTCCATATCCTATGAAGTGAATCCACACTTCCCCCTTTACTGCACGATTACTCGTCCAAGTGAAAATCAAGTTTGTATATCAACACCAATCACACACCAATGTCATGTTACAAATTTTATAATTGTGGCACCAGCCACGGTTCCATATCTCATTAAGTCAAATTAATTACTCATATGTGATGATGAATCCATCGTAATGTAAGTATGGCTAAGCATACTATTTGTACCACCCATGTGACATCTAGTATGTATCACTAAATAATTTCCCAACTTAGGGTGACAAGGATATCATGGTATTCAAATTTGGAAGGATAATTCAATTTGGAACGATAACTACCAAATACAAATATTTATAATTAAATAGCGATGCAAGATAATTTAAAAAAACATAATTAAATAATAGATTGAAATTTAGGTTCAATATGATCAAAGGATACAACTTGCCTTGGTTATGCTCAGTGAGGTACTCGGGATCTTCTAGGGGAGCTTCTGCTTCTTCGAAGACGGGATTTAACGAGAGAGAAAACGACCGAACAACAAGACTAAAATCAAATAAAATTCAAATAAACTTCAAAAACCTTAAAACTAGAACCAAAATATAGAGCTCAATTTTAGATGAATTTAGAAAAAAGAACGGTGTTAATCGGAGCTAGAACGGAAAAGAACGAGCTCTCGAAAAATTAAATCTAAAGAAAATACTGAAAATTCAAAAAAGTTACTACGCTGTGGACTCGGTGCAAGGAAAGACAGGTTTACGATGGACTTGGTCCATGGAACAGTGCACACGGGAGGGGGTGCTGATGTGGCGGATAGGGCTGACGTGGCATTGACACGTGGCACGACGTATGACGTGGCACTAACACGTGGCAGGCTAGGGCTGACGTGGCACTGACATGTGGCTGTTGACGTGGCATGCTGATGTGGCATCTGGGGGTCGGTCGGTGCTGATGTGGCACTAACACGTGGCGCTGATGTGGCACCTAAGGCTGACATGGCTTGACACGTGGCTATGGCTAACGTGGACGATCAGGCACGGCGGTCAGCGGCGGGATCGGACGGCTGGAGGGTTGACACGTGACTAGATCTTAGCCGTCGATCCAGATTTGAATCGATGGTGGAGATGGGGTGTGTGGGCGCCGGCATGGGCGCGGACGCGGGCGCGCGGATCGAGGCAGCGCGACGGGGCGAACGCAGGTTGCACACGCGACCGAGAAACGGGTCCATCGGTGTGATGCGGCGGCGGGGTTGGCGGCGAGAGAGGGCTTGGGCGTCGGTGCTTGGCGGTGATGGCGTGTGGCGGAGGTTCACCGGTGAGGCGGAAGGACACGGGTGGTGGCGCTCACCGGGAAGGTCGGCGGCGCTCGGACCGGCGACAAGGCGACGATGGGAATGATGTCGGCTGCGGCGGTGATGGCGTCGACAAGGACGGCGGCGAGGTGGGTGCGGCGAGAGCGATAGTGACAGCGACGGCGAGGAACGGCGGTGGTGCTTGGTGAGAGGCGAAGGCAGGCGGCGGTGCTTTTAAAGCACGCAACCCGAGGATGGCCAGGAAGGACATGGCGCGACGGATGAGTTCGCGATGGAGATAGGAACCCCGCATGTGACACATGGCACGGCCAGATGGGCGACACGCGGCGAGGGCGGGGATCGGACGTTCGCGGACGAGTCCGGGGCGGAGGTGTGGGCGCGGGCGCAGGATGTGTGACGCGTGGGCGGGGTGAGGATCAGACGGCGGTGGTTGATTGGGCTGTGAATAGTACTGGTCCGGGCTTGGTACTATTCACAAGGTTTTTCTTTGATTTTCCTTTTTCAAAAATTCAAATAAAATAAAAAGAGCTCTAGAAAATAGCAAATAAATTGAAAAAATTCATCAAAAATTCCAGAAAAATCCTTGATATGCCAAGAGAAAGAGAGAGAGGGCGACAAGGCTGGTGTGTGGGCTGGCTCGATTGTGCCACGTGGGGAAGCTAGGCTAGGGCACAAGCGAGTGGGCCTATGGGGGAAAAAGTGAAGATGGGCTGGGCTGACTAATGGGTTTCGACCCAAAGGGGAGGGAAAGATTTTAGGGTTTAAACTTAAATTCTAATTTTCAATTTGAGTTTGAATTTCTAATTTGAACTCTAGGAGGTACTTGCACACAAGATTTTTAGGAAAAAATTCTTATCATCCTATTGACTTTTAGAAATTTTTAATTCTCATTTTCAAGCCAAGAAATTTATTTTAAAAGTCTCAAACTCCAACCAAGGCTTTAGGAAAAATTTTAAAAGTGAACCAAAAATTTTAAAATTCATGGAAATCATGCATGGTTTAATTTGAAGCTAAAATTGAGCTGTTACAAAACCAAAGTGGTGTTTGTTGCTATTGTGCCAACAAGCCACCAGCATGCCCGTAACTTGTATAATTTCAATGCAAATTCTGAATTCAAATTTAGAAGAGCTTAATCTGCATGAGATTTTTCTGGTTTCTGCTGGTAAATTGTCAAAAGCCTGTATCTAGTTGGGAGCGCGAAACCGAACCATGGTGACCTCATTCACTGTAGCCAATAAGAGCCTTGGCTGTGCCTTGCCATCACAATTGTCATGGCTGGCCTTGTCATCGTCTGTGTTGTTCCAACAGTAAACATAAAAAAAAAACTACTTGTAGTAGCTATTAAAAAACATTTACCCTGCCTGTATGTATTATTAGCAACAAGCATCAAACTTTTGTAGGTAAGATACACACACACACATACCTATTCAACTGGTGCTAATTCTATAAGAAAACATCACAGCTAGTTATAACATCTCATAAAATAAACACAACCTTCACTAATTATTAAATCCGATAAAACATTAATCCCAGTTTTCACGAATAATCAACAATGTCTATTGCCTGAAGCTTCCAAACTTGTTCATAGAAGCAAAATGACTATAAAATAGACCCTGTCCAAGGAGCTAACTTATCAACAGAAATAGCATCAACCATGTGTACTATGAGATGATACACAAATTCTTAAAGCATGTTCTTTAGCACAAGCAGTCGACGGAGTTTTAACTATTGAGCTTTCTCTTAACAAACTACATCTTCCAGTTGGAATTACACAAAGCCATGCTGAAGTTTGCTTGATGTTGGGGCCCTTCCTCCTCTAGTAGACAAATTATCACCTGCATATGTTGTAAATGGATTTAGTGAATAGTATTATATTAATCTAAAACAATAAATATTCCTGCGAGTTGAAACAGTTCCAAAGAAGTTAAGATTGCCCAAATAGTAAACTACTGTAGAAAGATTCTGTTAAACTAGTTTTGACTTCTCCACACCGCTAAGATATTGTATTAAAGATAACTAATCTATAATATTTCTGGTTCAAAATCTGGTCAACCAATGCTTCTTCATCACTGCTGGCTTTGCTATATATCTATTTTCTGAAAGCGTATTGCAATTTTGGGAAATTTTTTTATTCAACAAGTGCTGCACTATTATGCTGTTAAACTTATTCATAAAGCAAAACATGTCGAAGAGAAATACATATGTCCAAGACCCATATATATATATATATATATATATATATATATATATATATATATATATATATATATATATATATATATATATATATATATATATATATATATATATATATATGTGTGTGTGTGTGTGTACACAAGTACTACTACAAAAAGTTTATATTAGACATCTCATCACAGCACGGTTCATAAAAATCATCTGTATTAAATGCAATCACAGACTGTTCTTATTAAGAACCGTATGTGATATGTTTCCCGCCTCACACATTCCTAAAATTTCATAATTTTCACCTGAGTTCGAGTATGATTTCGTTTTGACACACCTTTAGAAAAACGGGTATAACTTTTGCATACGGTATCCGTTTTCGACGTTTTTATACTCGTTGGAAAGCTAACGACGAGCCTTATCCAAAAAAATAACCCGCTTGCACTAGTCGCCCTTGAAGACCTCCAAAATCGGCCATTTGTAGCCTCAAATTTGAATCGCAAGTTTTTGATTTTTGTTTTTGCCAAAATTTTCGATCTTCCCTTCAAAATTTGGGGTTCATTTCAACTGCAAAGTTGTAGATCTTGTCAAAACCTTTCAAATAAGTATATATAAGACATATAGAACTTTGTTATTTCATATTTTGAGACTAGTTGTTAATATTGTATCGGTATATATATATATATATATATATATATATATATATATATATATATATATATATATATATATATATATATATATATATATATGAAACCTCTTTTCTACACCCGGTGTAATTACACTCTATATCGTATCTCATACCATAGAAAGTATCTCACGTAATCGGAGAGTATGTACGTATAGTATCACAGTATTTAAGATCATCTAGATGGTATGAACAATTTTTCAAAGGTAGTATGTAGATTTTTTTTGACATACTCATTTTTATGTGCGTATATAAAGGTATTTACAAAATACGCTAAAAACTATGGACTCCCTTGCAATTTTTTCATGTGGTTCACATTGAAGTATCTTATAATTAATATACGAGTTTATCTAAAGTAATAAAGGAGTATTTCAAGTTCGTTTAGGTGGTATATTAGAGGTGGGTGTAATTACACCCGGGTGTAGAAAGTATTTTTTCTATATATATATATATAACCAATATCACAACAGACGGTTCGTGGTTCAAACCGTATGTGATACTATTATAGATGGTTCTTACCAAGAACCGTTTGTGATAATTTGTTCCCTGACCACTGGGCATGTCAATCCTCCTCAACCCAACTCCAGCCAATAGAAACCGACCAACCCACATCTTACGGATTATAGCTCTCTCTCATCTATAAATACTCACCCGAACCCATCCGCCCCCTCCCTTCAAATGTGTCTTAAGCTTCCTCCCTCCATTGTTTCTTATAGTATTTGATTCTGTGAGGTTTATGTCTCCATCGTAGCCTCCATTGTTGCTACTTTGTTGGGTTTATGGCTGCCCAAGAGCTTACAGTGAGGCGGCCGCTAAGAAGGCCTACCCGAGCTGCATCAGGGACGAGCTTCCATTAGGATATCTGATTCTTCTATTTTCTTTCTTCTCTGTTGCTCAATTTGTAATGGAAATAGAATATTCTCTGTTATGTTTGTTGTCCTGTGATGGTGGATTGCTGCTCTGTTGCTATTGTAATGGTGGATTGTAGTCCTGTGATGTTGTAATGGTGGATTATAATATAAATAGAATGTTCTTGCTATGTTTATTGTCGTATTTGCTTATTTTCAAATGGCATAGCTAATATTTTCTGAGGCTAATTCAAAAATAGAAAAAATATTAGGTATAGAAACTGTCATAGACGGTTTTGTAGTACAAACCGTTTGTGAAGTACATCATAGACGATTCTATATATAGAACCATCTGTGATATGTGAGTATCACAGACGGTTTTTGGTTAGAATTATCTGTGATAGTATTTTTCATAGACGGTTCTAGTTACAAACAGTCTGTATTGTATTAATCACAGACGGCTCACAAACCATCTGTGATAACCTTCGATTATTACTGACCCATAAATTCAAACGGTTCAGAAAACCGTCTGTGATGATATTTTTGAACCGTCTGTGATGATGATTTCTGTAGTAGTGGTGTGTGTGTGTACGAGGTGACACTACTACAGAAAGCCTAATACTAGACGCCAAATCATAGACGGTTTGACAAAACTGTCTGTGAACGACATTAACACAGACGGTTTTAATTTGGACACCGTCTGTGTTGAAGGCATCGGAGAAAAGCGAGTATCACAGACCGTTCTTACCAATAAACCGTCTGTGATATTTTCGTATCACGAGCGGTTTGTATTACAAACCGTCGTGATAATCTTAGAATGATCACAGACGGTTTGTAATACAAACCCGCTCAGTGATGTTATCGGCCCGATGTTAATATATAACTACAGAACGGTTTGTATTACAGGTTGCTTCTAATAACTTATAACCTACAGAACTACTGAGACAAGAGATCATAAATTAAAAAAAAATTTATTACAAAAGTCGCACATAAAGAGATTCGCAGATTCTAATCTTCAGTCCGATGTTAATATATAACTACAGAACGGTTTGTATTACATGTTGCTTCTAATAACTTATATAACCTATAGAACTACTGAGACAAGAGATCATAAATTAAAGGGAAATTTATTACAAAAGTCGCACATAAAGAGATTCCCAGATTCTAATCTTCAGGGCTTCGTACGCTTCTTCTTCGGCTTTGTCCGTTGGATCAGTCGCTGAGTTCTCGAACGTCGTTAAGATTGTCCTTGCCCTCAGCACTTCCTCCTCCAGTCTGGGCAAATGATCAGTAGCATAGTCCATAATCTCGTAGAGGATTGCATTGTAAGCTTCCTCAGACTCTGCTGTTTCTGCTTGATCGGCAATGCTATCCATTAGTCTGTGCAATGCCACGAGAGCTTCTTCCGCTCTGTGCACATTGTTGAGAAGAACTAGGGTGAGGGCGAATTCCCTTTCTTGAGCGGCAGCGAGACGCCTCCGTCGACGGCGGATGATCAGGTCGAGCTGTCGGATGCAAGAATGTTGGGGAAGGAGAGCAGGGCATGTGCGGAGAAGCTGCTCCAGATGTAAATTGCTGGCCGCCTGTGCAAGGTTCTGGCTGAACAACTCTTGATGAACAAATGAGAGGAACAAGATGATCACTGAAGCCATATTGCATGTACTGCGTTGAGAATTAGGCTGGCGCGCATATTTAACCTTTAGCAGAGACGGTTCGTATAACAAATTAATGATCGAGACGATTCGTATGCCGAGACGCTTATAACGATAGTGCTACCGAGTCTCGATGGAGCTATCACAGACGGTTTTATTTTGGAGACCGTCTGTGATGAGTATCACAGACGGTTCTTACTAACGAACCGTCTGTGATAGTCAAACATCACTGACGGTTCTTACCAATGAACCGTCTGTGATAATCGGGAATATCACAGATGGTTTTAAACTAAAAACCGTTTGTGATGGCTGATATTACAAACGGTTTTTAACTACAAACCGTCTGTGATAGTAAGTATCACAGACGGGTTTTTTTTAAAAACCGTCTGTGATAATGCTGCTATGTATTTATTGCACCGCTCAGACCGCATCTGTCTTCATTTCGATCCAGATCTTAGCCCGGTGCTGCAGTTGGAGGCGGCACGGCTTTCAGGCCATTTTTTTGGTGGAAGGAGGCTTATTTGGCAGGAGAGCTTTGAAGATTCATTGAGTTCTTGGTTTCCCTAGATATGGTTAGTAATGAAATTTGTTTTTGGTTGCAATATCAAAATAAGTTTGATCTAGCTAATTAATTTTCGGTGAACTGTTATATATATATGCTTTGAAAATCTAGCTAATTTAGATTTAGCTAGCCTCAATGCATGTGGTATATATGTAGTAATAATTAATAAAATTAATTTTAATACTAAGTTGTTATATATGTACACTATATAGGACCGAAGCTGGATGTATATTGCAAACCGTGTGAGTGAAAAGTACATTAATGGCGTGTCTGCTTTTACAAGAGCTGCCGAGGAGGATATGTTGAATAAGGGGGTGGAATATATGTATTGTCCATGCACTGACTGTGAGAATTTGAAGATGTTTAAGAATTGAGAGTAGATTGAAGCGCACTTGATTCGGAGGAATTTCAAAAAGGGGTATACGTGTTGGACCAGTCATGGCGAAGTCAATGATATGCCGCCGGATGACATCGCCGGCGAAGTCAATGATATGCCACCGGATGACATCGCCGGTGAAGTCAATGATATGTTGCCGGATGATGATTGTGGTTCGGATTCGGATAGGCTGCACGATGACAATCTGGATCAAATGCTTCGTGATGTAGAAGAGAACTATGATGAGAGAGAGTATATTAAATTCCGAGGCTTGATGGAGGACTCAGAGAAACCTTTGTTCACGTGTTGCAGGTCAAAGTACACAAAGTTGTCAGCTGTGCTTGAACTGTTGAAATTGAAGGCAAGCAACGGTTGGTCCGACAAGAGTTTCACGGCGCTGCTAGGTCTTTTAGCGGACATACTTCCGGAGTTCAATGAGTTGCCTAAAACCACGTATAAAGCCAAGAATGTTCTTTGTCCATTGGGAATGGAAGTAGAAAGAATAAATGCATGTCCGAACGACTGTATCCTCTACCGTAAAGAGTATGCAAACATGCATGTCTGTCCGGTGTGCAACACATCCCGATACAAACGTAACAATCAATCAGATGATGATGGCGAGGGAACAGAGGTGAAGAGAGGACCTCCTGGAAAGGTGGCATGGTATCTTCCTATAATTCCTCGTTTGAAGCGGTTTTTTGCGAATCCAAAGGAGGCAAAACTGCTGCGATGGCACTCGGAGGAGCGCAAGAAGGATGGAATGCTGAGACACCTTACTGATTCCACCCAGTGGAGAAACATCGATAGGTGCTTTGCAGATTTTGGTGCAGAACCGAGGAATATAAGGTTTGGATTGAGTACAGATGGAATGAATCCTTTCAGTAGCATGAGCAGCCGACATAACACTTGGCCTGTGACTCTTTGCATCTATAACCTTCCTCCTTGGTTGTGTATGAAGCGAAAGTATATTTTGCTGTCAATACTTATCCAAGGACCAAACCAACCTGGGAATGATATTGATGTGTACCTAGCGCCGTTGGTGGAAGATCTAAAAGTACTGTGGGACAAAGGGGTACAGGTATGGGATGCATACAAACGAGAGAACTTCACTTTGCGCTCCTTATTGTTCTACACCATAAATGATTATCCTACCCTTGCTAACCTGTCGGGCCAGAGTACAAAAGGTGCCAAAGCTTGTACTCACTGCTTAGATGGTACCGAGAGTGTGTAGCTGAAACACTCACGTAAAACCGTGTATATGCGTCACCGCTGATTCCTCCGGAGGGCTCACCCATACCGCAAGATGAAGAAACAATTTGACGGAGAGAAGGAGGACGGTTCAGCTCCAAGGCATTTAAGCGGAAAAGAGGCTTATAATATGGTTAAGGATTTAGATGTTGTCCTTGGACAGGGACGTAAATTGACGGGTCGTCAGAAGAACATCTGGAAGAAGAGATCAATATTTTGGGACTTACCTTATTGGGAGTACCTAGATGTTTGACACTGCATCGATGTCATGCACGTAGAAAAGAATGTGTGTGATAGCTTAATTGGTCTCTTACTGAACATTCGTGATAAAACAAAGGACGACGTCAACGCACGGCTTGACTTGGCTGATATGGACATCAGGCGTGAGTTAGCACCGAGAATAACAGATAATGGACGAACGTACCTTCCCCTTGCGTGTTACACTCTGTCCAAGGCCGAGAAAACAAAATTGTGCCTGTGCTTGCATGGTGTCAAAGTTCCGTCTGGTTACTCTAGCAATGTAAAGAAACTTGTTTCGATGCAAGATTTGAAGTTAAATGGAATGAAGTCTCATGATTGTCATGTGCTGATGACACAGATGCTCCCTATTACAATTCAGAATATTTTGCCAATCAAAGTCCGAGAGACAATCATGAGGCTATGTTATTTCTTTAACACAATTGCTCAGAAGGTCATCGATCCCGAAGCACTAGATGCTCTGCAGGACGAGGTGGTGATGACTCTATGCCATCTTGAGATGTATTTTTCTCCTTCATTTTTTGATATTATGGTCCATCTCATTGTTCACGTTGTGTGGAAAATAAAAATGTGCGGGTCCGTATTCCTACGTAGCATGTACCCGTTTGAGAGGTTCATGGGAATTCTCAAGTCATATGTATGGAATCGATCTCGACCGGAGGGCAGCATCGTCGAAGGTTATGCAAGCGAAGAGGTCATTGAGTTTTGTGTCGATTATATGGCTCAGATTCAACCGATAGGTGTGCCTCAATCTCGGCATGAGGGGAGGCTCAAGGGTATCTGAACTATAGAAAGGAAAGCAATCACTCCAGATATGGACGCGTATGCGCAAGCCCATTTCATGGTCTTGCAACACATGACTGAAGTGGCCTCTTATGTCGACCAGCACAAGGATGTGCTTCGGCAACAGAATCCGGAGCGGTCGGATGTTTGGATCATGAGACAACACAACAGTCGGTTCAACCAATGGTTGAAGGAGCAAATCGCTAGGAGCTCGTCAAGTGAGATGCTGACATGGTTGGCAAAAGGGCCAACATTTACAGCTGTGACATGACAAGGATATGACATAAATAGGTACACATTCTACACACAGACTCAGGATGTAAAAAGCACTAACCAGAACAGCGGTATCCGCATAGATGCGTTCAGTACTAATGGGGTGAGAAACTCATACTATGTGTTCATAGAAGAGATTTGGGAGATCGACTACGTGGTTTTCAAGATCCCCTTATTTCGCTATCGTTGGGTGCATCTCCCACAGGTGAAGGTTGACAAGTACGGTGTTACTACCGTGGACCTCCAACGTGTCGGGTACAAAGACGAACCATTCGTACTCGCCAACCAAGTTGTTCAAGTTTTCTATGTAACCGACCCGGCAAATAAGAAACGCTATGTAGTTCTTCATGGAAAAAGGAGAATTTTCGGAGTAGAGAATGTAGTGGACGAGGAAGAATACAATCAATTTGACGAGTTACCTCTTTTTGGAAATGGCATAAGGGTCAACGACGAATAATGTGACGAAACTAGTTACGTACGCATTGATCATCATGAAAGGTTAATTTTTAAAGGAAATAAGCAAGTGGAATGAGAATGGCGACATATATGTGGGCATTTGCATTAATGTATATAACAAAGTATGTATGGGATGTATATGTGAATTGGCATTTATGTATATAACAATGCATGCATGTGTGTGATATATTTGTGAATTTGCATTTATGTATAAGTGAAAATGTGTGATATATAGGTGAATTTTGAGAATGAGTCATACAAATGTATTTCTATGTTCATTGGGCTGTTGTAAAGAAATATACTGGGTTGTTGTAAAGAAATAATTACAGCTGGGCAAAGGCTTATTAAATGCTGGTTGGTGTTATATTAACTACAGCCGGGCAAAGGCTTATTACAGACGGTTCTAAGATTAAAACCGTCTGTGATAATAAATATCACAGACGGTTCTACGCGTGTTATATAAAACCCAAAGCTAGGGTTTTGCGCGTACACTGCCAGTTATTAGCAATACCAACCTAGACTTAGTCGCTCTCCTGATCCCCTGAGCCCATCGCCGCCACCGTCCCCCCGAGCCCGTCGCCGGCCTCCTCCGGTCTCCGAGCCCGTCATCGGCCGCCTCTGTCCTCCCGAGCCCGTCGCTGCCGGCGTCCCCCGAGCCCGTCGCCGGCCTCCTCCGGTCTCCGAGCCCGTCACCGGCCGCCTCCGTCCCCCCGAGGAAGTCGCCGTCCTCGAGCCCATCGCTGTCCACGCTCGAGCTCCTCTCACATCGCCAGAATCCCCTCGGTGAGTCCATCTTCAATTCTACGTATTGATCTTTTCTGTTATAATCAATATTATTCATATCAAATGAATGTTAGATTGATTATGGTGATCTTTTCTGTTGTCCAGTAAGTTATATTCATGATCTGTTAGTTTCTTTTAATAGAAAATGTTGTTATATAGCTGCTGCATAGCATTATACTGATTTTAGATACATGATATTTATGTTGGGCATAAATTTCCACTTGAATAACTTAAAATATTTATATGTGTATATGTTGATTAAGTCATTTTTATGCCTCTGGTATCATGCATGTTGTATATTTAGGAAAGAATATGCACTTGAATATATATTCTTGTTATTTCATAAATCTTATTGTTGTTAAATCTTACTGTTATGCATGCATATGCATATTTATATGTATATATATGTTGCTAATGAACTTAGATATATATATGTATACTTGAATATATGTATACATATATTGGAATTAAATTTAAGTATGTGCTTATACCGCACTATTTACATATATATGAGAAGGCCAACATGTCATCCGTGCATTCTTCAACATCATCGCCGGAAGCGTCCGCTCCAAAATCAACACGCAAAACAAGAGGACTATCGAAAAAGTCTGAGGGCTGATTTACCATCACAGAGGTCGATAGATCTGGGACCCCTCTCCTTCCTCACAAAGTAGCAAGGGCATTTCGAAGGGCGATCGGAATAGTTGCACAAGAACGAATTGAGATCACATTCGATTCGTGGAAGAGCGTGGGTAAGACTTGGAAACGTGAGCTGCTGATAGAGATTTTTGCATCATTCGAGATCCCAGAAGAACACCACGACTCCGTGCAACGACATGCGTTGGCAGCGGCGTGCAAAGCATGGAAGAACTTCAAGAGTGTGCTTGTCAAGGACTATGTGCAGAAGGATCTAACGCCCTTTGACAGGTATCCATTCCTGGAACCACAATGGGACGAGTTTAAGGCGATGAAGACGACCGAAGCTTTCAGAAGTGCAAGCGCGGCGCACAAGGCCCTCTAGGCAAAAAACACACATCCCCACAGACTCGGCACAACTGGGTATGCGGGTAAAATCCCGCAGTGGAGGCAGGAGGACAACAGGCAATTCTGCGGAACACCGCCCCACCATTTGCCACGATCCCGGATGAGCGCGCTCGAAATTGGATTAGAGCGAGGTCATCTACCACGTCGTCGGGGGACATCTCCTTCCGGAACCCTGCAGACCAGGAAGTTTCCCACCGCCTGGTAAGATATCGAACTACGTAGCTTGTAATTACTCCACTACTTCCCTGAAAACTAAATGACATGTAAGGCTCTTGTACGATGCACTGAGTGTCGAATCTTCTCAGGGATCATTCCAGTCAATTAGGGAGAAAGATATACTCTCCGCAGCACTGGAAAACAAGAAGCACCTGGGTCGTACGAGAGGCCTTGGGTTTTATGTTCCTTGGAATCAAGGTTTCTCAGATAACCCCGAATTGTATCGGAGTAGGAAGAGAAATAAAGCCGAGCTTGACGCACGGCTACGAGAGGAGATCAAGGCATTTCTTAGAGAGGAGCTTGCTGATTACGTCAGAGATGAGGTGCGAAGACAAATAGAAGAACATCAGCAGGCCGCCACCGCTCCTGTGCTAGCCAGCCCCCCCAACCGTCGGAGTAGCTGCGCGTCCAATCCTACGACGGAATGCGAGGGCAGATTTCTTGTGGACGACATTTTGCAAGCTATGAAGTACAAGCTCCAAGTGAGATATGCCTCCGTTGCCTTGTGCGCTGCTTGGGGCCTGGCATATCCGTCTGGTGAAGGGGCCATGGTGCACCGTGCACCTTTAGCTCGTGCTTGAAAAGTGTGCGTGGATGGTGTGCATGCCAATTTCGATGTCGTCCCGCTACCGAAGCCCTCCAACGATGAGATCGTGACTCTAGGGCAAGCCATTGGAACCTTCGTCCAGTGGCCCAAAAGAGACATCTCGCACGAGGCTTCTTCACCGGTGGCAGTTCACAAGGGCAATACGAACAGGCGACTTGCATCGGTGCTATCTCCACAAGGTCTATCTCCACCACCGCTACCTGCACTGGTGATGAGTCCACGGGAGCTATTCCCAGTGCAACAACTTTCACCGGTGCTACCTTTACCCTCCACCTACAGCCGAGGTAGCAAGGACTGCCAAGGCAGCAAGGGCAAAGCAAAGAAGACCGATGATGATATCCCGCACCTGCTATTGGCCCGCAAATTCGTGCTTGGAGAGCCGATGGTCGACCCGATGAGGCGCCTCCCATTACTATTAGTTAGTTCCAATAGATTACACATGTGGTATATGGAACAATCCAATATGCTAGAACCAGAACGATGCTCAGGTATCACTGTCAAATTCAGGATGTGTCATTTCCAGCACGAATTTCAAGATGATGTCTTCGTGGTGACCTTCGATGATTTATTTAATCTTTTCACGCTCAACGCTCTCGACGCCTCACTCGTTTGATGCTGGACGCTGTAAGTGTGTACAATCACAGTCTCTGTTCATGTCATACCGATAAATGTCATATATAATTTGTTTCTTTCGTGTGTGTGTATATATGTAGACACATGGTGACTATAGCTAGATCAACCAACTTATCGGTTGGTTTCTTGGACCTACACATGGTCGCCAAATCTACCATCAACGAGAATATTGACTTCGTCGAGAGATACATTGCAGTAGCACTGCTGGCTTACCGCGATAAGGAATATGTACTTATGCCCTACAATCAGGATTTTCATTGGATTTTAATAGTAATTGTACCAAAATGGAACAGGGCAATATAACTTGATTCCCTAAGTAAGAATAAAACCGACTACAGTTGTCATAAAGTAATCGATAGGTAAGTACATTTTCTCCATACATACCTATATTGTACTCTTTCTTTCCTTCCGAATGACTAAGGTTAACTTTTTCGAATCACGTAGGGCATTCACGATATACGCTGAAAAGGCACAGCCCTCGACGCAAGGGGCCAAAGCTCTGACACATGATCTAAAAGTTAAGGTATTCGCTAGTACATATTAATTAATCCTATGCAACAGTTGGTAGTAATGCCTCTTGAATTAACACATTCTATTTTTGCGGTGCCACCAAAGAAGGATGGCAACACGTGTGGATTCTACGTTTGCCACCATATGAAACTACTCGATTCCGCGAGGATCACCAATCCCACTTCTAAGGTTTGTCAATATTCCCATATTTACTTCATACTTATGAAGCTATATATATACGCACATTGATATTCCTATTGACAAAGTTGCGTCCATCCCAAAACCGCATTGAAACAGCCCAACCTTGAAGGAATTCTAGAGAGAGCACCTACTTTTGGTGGCTCAAGTCCTAAATCAAAGGAGAGTTTCACAACGAACAATGATTTTTATTGCTCTTATCACTCTGGAATCGAGGTCTCGCGAAAGAAATAGATCCATAATCAACGACTTGTCAGGCTGCACAAGCAATACTTGGATGGCAATCAAGCACCATTCAAATAATGCTTATGCAGTCTGACAAGTTCGCTGATTATGGATCTGTTTCTTTCGCGAGACCTCAATTTCGGAGTGATAGAGCAATAAAAAATGCAATGTTACCATCTAAGTGCAAATGCAATGTAGATCTTTTGCAATTGTGTATTGTTAATGGATATTTTACTTAATTTCAATTAATTGATTTGCGAAATGGATGTTTTATGTTTGTGAAATGAATTGAGATATGAATTGGATGTTATATGTTTCTGAAATGAATTGAGATGTTAATTGTCTGTATGTGTACATGTTGATTTGCATGTTTCAGAGGGCATGACAGAAATAGATCTAGGGGTAGGAAAGAATATCACAGACGGTTTGTAACTACAAACCGTGCGTGATAACTAACATCACGCAGACGGTTTGTAACAAAAAAACCGTCGTGATATATCCATATCACAGAGCGGTTTGTAACCACAAACCGTCGTGATATATCCATATTGATATTGATATATCACAGACGGTTTTTTCTTACAAACCGTCTGTGATATGCCTATATCACAGACTATTTTTTTTACAAACCGTCTGTGATGTTAGCTATCACAGACGGTTTGTAGTTACAAACCGTCTGTGATATATACTCCACAGACGGTTTTCAAACCGTATGTGATAACCTTCGATTATCACTGACCCATAAAGTCAGACGGTTCAGAAAACCGTCTGTGATGACGTTTTTGAACCATCTGTGATAATGGTTTCTGTAGTAGTGTGATGAGCGTAATTACTCAATCTAAAGTAATTGGAGCTACGCATGATATATAGTTTAGGGTTTTCAATTACTGATCTTCCCCAAAATACTGATATATCTTCAAGAAATTACACAGAACAATGCATGTGGTTTACAAGGAGGATTACTTGAAGTTGCAGCCCTCATCCTTCTTACAGTAGACCGACCACGACCTTCACATGTTGTAGTTAGATTCAGTGAGTAATATTGTCCTAAAACCCGATACATGCAATTAGAAACAATTCAAAGGACTTCAAATATTGTCTCAATGCTTAAACTTTTTTCTGTAAGTACTGGTTATTGTAAATGCTGACACTCAGGATACTAATAACGAATTCCAAATACCAGTGCAGCCAACTGAAGCTATTTATCTCAGAAAACAGCACAAGTAGCTATCTCGATCATGTCATACAGTAAAAATATGTTTGACATAATCCCAGCAAACAATGTCTCAAGCTTGCTGGTACTAATGTTCATGTAAGCAAACATGACTAAAATAGACCTGTCCAATTATACAACTGCCTCAACACGAATAATATCAACCATCTATACTACACGATGACACGGTAAATGTAAAGCATGTGCGCCAGCACACATTGTTCTGGGAAATTAACTATTGAGATTTGTCTTAACAAACTGAACTTTCCTGATGGAATTAAACAAAACCATGCGGATGTTTACCTGAAGTTGGAGCCATTTGTCCACTAGTTGACCAACTAGGACCTGCATATGATGTCGAATGATTCAGTATAATATTAATCTAAAACACTGTATATATGCACTTACAAGTTATAGCAGTACCAAATATGATAAAAGTAAATTGTAAACTAAAAAAACTTGTAGTAAACTACTTTTACTTTTGTACCATTAACATTTTTGTATTACGATAAACATAACAATACACATGTGAAAGGAAAGTTATCTTAATAGGAATATATAGCATCACCCACATATAGTGTGAGGCGATGGACTTGTTAAATTAAGTGCTAGCAGACAAGATAGTGAAGGGTGTTCAGCTGATATCTTCACCAAATTACACAGAACTATGTGTTTTGCAAGGAGAGGATTACTTGATATTGAGGCTCCAATCCTTCGTTTAGAAGACCAACTTGGACCTGCAAATGGTTTGGTAAGATTCAATTAGTAATGTTGCTCCAAAACTACATATATAATTGCAACTAGAAACAAGTTCAAGTAATTTAAAACTGCCTTCCAATTTACACAGTTGAATTCCTACCTTGACCATGCGCACTAGGATCAGCTGATCTCTGTAGAGGAATGAAAACATAAACCTCATATCAACACGAAACTTGGATAGGAAAAGGTATATATTGAAGAATATAAATGTCCGTAATCACTATATGTTTCCAAAAGAGAAGTATATATTTGGGCACCTTCTGCACAAGGATCCCTTTTACTTTTCCGGTTTTCAGAAACTCGGAAACTTGGGGTCTGGAGCGGAATACATGGTCATAATCCTTATGAATGTAGTACTGAAATGAGAGAGAAAAGACACTGCATTTAACGTACGTACATACAACTAAAAAATTAGTCTAAGTATGACTGCATGTGGATTTAAAAATTAGTGTAAACAATGTTGTCGCCCAAAGCAGAAGAATATATGTACTCATAATATTCTGTAAGAGCAAAGTTATTGCAGAAGAACATACTGAAATGAGGTCATCCTAATGTCTTAAGAGAGGGATACTTGCAGTGGCGGAACCACAAAATCATGACACACGTTCATCATGACCTGACGAGGACTCGACGACTCAACATATATACAGCTCAATAGAATAGCAAATGACACCTTGAAATTCAGTTAACTATGTATAGATGAAAAAGAACAAGTACACAATATTTGGGAGTACCACGAATATGCACGGTACAAAATTAATTGCTACCATTTTTTTTGAAGTACGAAAGGTCAGGTTCCCGTTAAATAATAAAGAAGTACAAAAAGTTAACTAGCTACTAGAATATATATGTTTTTCACCCCCCCTCTTTCTGGGAACGGAACCTTTGTTCAAGAGCTATGCACTCATCCCATGCTTCCATCACTGTGAACTTATCACGCTACCCTTGCAAATCATTGAGTTTGAGTGTTTGATTGTTGCACAAAAATATTGAGCTGGCTGACCACTAGACTCAACTTGATGCTATTTTATTCACAACAAGAATGAGCATGAAATGAATTTTTCCTGCCTATCCATTTAGTAGAAGTATGATTGCGTATTGAAATGAGTAAACTTCCCCTAGGTTATCAAAGTTGAATTATCCACATCGTCTGTTGAAACTAATTTTACACATTAAATTTTTTTTGTTTTGATTTAAATAAGTAACAGAAATTTGGCGCCACAGTTCTTCTAGAATATACACTATATGAATGAAAGTTGTTCAGGTCGATTTTATCATTTGTTCCATTTCTATTTTATCTTGTCACGTCACATATTTCTTATGCAGCATAGTCATGTTACATACATAGCTTGGGAAAGGTGAATCCTACTTTTTCTTGTGTTTCTCGAGGAACTCATGGCATTGCAATCATCGTATGTATTCCTCATCTTGAAGCCCATTTCCTCCAACGCAACATTCTTTGTTCGTTGCAAAACTCATGTTTCCGGTCTAAATCTTATTGAAAATAGTATGAAAATTCAGAAGGAGACGCCTGTATAATTTTCACTTTCAACCATAGGTATCATAGCTTTCTATTTCATGCATGTGTAACAGCGAATAAGAGCATAATTTCACAAAAAAAAAAACTGTTGAAATTAGATATGTTGAGAAGGCGAATCGAACTTTTACTTATGTTTCTCGAGGAACTCATGACATTGAAATCATCATATGTATTCCTCACCATGGAGGCCACATTAATTTCCTCCAACACAACATTCCTTGTTCGTTGCAAAACTCATGTTTCAGGTCTAAATCTTCTTAAAAATAGTATGAAAATACGAGCATAAATTTCACAAAAATTGTTGAAAATAGATATGCCTCATAATTTGTTACTAATCTACTGTAAGATGGGTAATACTTGAAAAAAACTGCCTTCGTAACGAAACAAACATGCTGATTTGCAAAAAGTGAGATTAAATCCATTCTTTCTTTTGTATTCTCAGTGAAAATAAAAGCATTGTTCACTGCTACAAAACGGGTCATTATAGGCTGTTCAGAACTATCATCACAAATGATTTTCTGAACCTTCTGAATTTACGGGTTAGTGATAATCGGAGGTTATCACAGACAGTTTATGAGTCGTCTATGATAAATATAACACATGTGGATTGTAACTAAAACCATCTATGAAGAACACTGTTATAGATGGTTTAAACTAAAAATCATCTATGATACTCATACATAACAGATGGTTCTAACTACCAACCATCTGTGATGGACGAGTATCACAGACGGTTGGTATATAGAACCATCTATGATACTTTTCCATCACAGACAGTTGGTAGATAGAATTGTCTGTGATAGTCCTTTACAGATGGTTTATATCACAAAATCGTCTGTGATAGTATATTCTATACCTATTTTTTTTGTTTTTCGGCTAGTTTCAGGAAATGTTAACTATGCCCTTTGAAAACTAGAAACACAGCAGTAAACACAGCAACACATTCCATTTCCATTAAGATTAGAATTCACCATTACATCATCACAAGATAACGAGCAGGTTACCCATCTAACACAGCAAGAACATGGCAAAAACATATCTCCTAATTCTATGAATCCAACTCTTAAATATGGTAAGAACATAGCATACAGTAGAAGCTTCGGTGCGGCCTCTATGTCTAGGCTCTCTCACCTCTAATGCAGCGCGCGAGTTGGATGTCCTTGACATCCACTGGCACTGACTTGAGTGCCATCTTGGTAGCCAGTTGCTTCCGTGGCACCTTACTGCCTATAGACTTGTGTGCCATCTACTTCGTAAGGGCTATCAGGGTCAGGGTCAAGGAGGAGGACGGTGTGGAGGCTGGAGAGATTTTGAGTACGGTAGGGGATGGGTGAGTATTTATAGAGAAGAGAGTGAAATTTTTTTTG
The DNA here is from genome assembly GCA_036346265.1 of Melocanna baccifera. Lineage (NCBI taxonomy): Eukaryota > Viridiplantae > Streptophyta > Magnoliopsida > Poales > Poaceae > Melocanna > Melocanna baccifera. The sequence goes on from CM070702.1 coordinate 8,027,193, forward strand.
GCAGAATGGGCGCAAGGATGGAGAGGTGGAGCTATGATCTGGATGGGGGTTGGTGGGTTTCTATTGGCTAGGATTGGGTTGGAAAGGATCAATGGGCCCAACGGTTAGGGACATAATTATCACAATTGGTTTGAATCACAAACTGTCTATGATACATAATTATCGAATACAAATATATATATAGATAGATAGATAGATAGATATATTATATGTATCATTGCAATGTAAACAACTAGTCTCAAAAGATAAAATAGCAAAGTTTTATATAGCTTACATATGCTTGTTTGAAAGGTTTCGATGAGATCTGCAACTTTGCAGTTGAGGTGAACCCTAAATTCCAAAGGATAGACAATTGTTTTTGGCAAAAATAGAAACCGAAAACTTGCGATGCAAATTTGGGGGCTAAAGATCATTTTTTGGATCAGACTCATCGTTATATTTTCAATGAGTACAAAAATTTCAAAAATGGACATCGTATGCAAAAGTTATGCCTGTTTTACTAAAGGTGTCTCGAAACAGAATTCTACTCGGACTCAGGCGGAAGATTATAAAGTTTTAGAGGATTATGAGGTGGAAAATATATTACACACGGTTTATAATATAAACCGTCTATGAAATATCACAGACAATTTAAATAAAAAACCGTCTGTGATATTTGGTAATATCACGACGGTTCTTAATAAGAAGCGTCTGTGAAGTGCTCACCTTGAATTGTCTGTTATATTATCTTTTCACAGACATTTTTAGTGCTAGAAGCAACATAGATGATCTCTAAACCTAAACCATCTGTGATTGTATTTAACATTGACAGTTTTGATGAACTATCTGTGATAAGACATCTGATATAAAACTTTTTGCAGTAGTGATTGTATGTTGCAAGGTGAGCAGGCAAGAGAAATAATGAGAGAAATGTCCACGGGCACGACGACAGGAAATTACTAACCTTGTCTTTCGTCATCCTATTTGATCGAGTCCTTTCCACAGCTTTCCATCCATCTAAATCGATCGTGGATGGATGAACCTTAAGCCAATGAGGGAGAGGTATTTCTCTCTCTTCGGGTTCTGCCACATAGAAAGATGCCGACCGGAGATCCATCTTCACAGCATGAGAGCTTGCTTCTTGCTCTCCTTCTACAGGAAATAGCATCCCAGAATTTATTTCCAAGCCATAACTATAACAACAGTCTGGGATCTGTTCAAGGCTGTCACTTCATGTTCTCTCACTATCAGAGCTTGCATCTTTCCATCGTACAACAGGGAAAACAGTACCTGAATCTGATTCCAGTTGGTCGTCGTGATGATGGCCACCATACGGGATCCCCCCAAAATCTGCACTAATTGTTCTCTCACTGTCACTCGAATCTGGCGGATTTGCTCCTATTTCATCACCTGATTCCTTGTTTTTACCAGTGTTGTAAGCAAGAACTGATGGTGTTTTCTCCATAGCTTTTGGGTCTTGCTCTAGGCTGTGAACAAGGAAGACGAATTGGGTTCAGTAGAAAAGAAAGATGGTCTTGTCTACTTCCAGCGCTTGACGAAGGCAAGCCATATATTTGGTAGAGTTATTCGAATAGGTGTAGAACGAGGTACTTGCCGGGAGAAGGCGTGAAATGAATTATTTGCGACATTAGCATTTTGCAATTAATGGGGATCGACCAGCTAATAGCTCCTTCCAGAATTTCGCCCCCAAGTTTAGGAGGAGGAAGAGAGAAAGAGAATACAAGTAAGGTTTTAATGTACTACGAATGCTAGATGAAGACAAGGTCACTTCTGGATAGTTGTTGGGAATTGGTGTGAACTATGTTAATTACTACCTGGCAAAAGCTGTGAAACTGTGTTTCTTCCTAGAAAGCATTTGTCAATTCGTTGTGACCAGCAAAGTATAACAGGCACGTGTTAATCTATTATTGCTAAAAATGGTTTACTGTACTTGGCCTATGAATGTGTTCACACAATGTATATAAAAGCTTCCGTTTTCACATATAAAATATAAAATCTTCACTTCATGTATACTTCCAAAACCAGGGGCCACCATTCTCCAAAATTAAACCTGAGGCCAAACTTTCCCCTCTACAATCCCAGCGGCCGATTTCCACAATAAGGCAACAAACCTAGGAGTAAAACGAATGGGAACATGGGAGGAAAGAACAAGTCATCATTGCTGTCAAATGGCTGCATGCCCGCCGTCACTCCGTGTGCTAGGGCACACTCACGCCCACGCAGCACACCTGCTGCATGCCCACTCCCATGTCAAATGGCATTGCTTCCTAATAATCCTTTCTAATTTCTCATCAACCGTTAAGATCCAAGTATATCATGTTATTATTTCTCAAATTCGGATTAAATCATTGGAAAGGAAATAAAAAGGAAAGGAGCCCAAATCTTATCCCGTTCTTGCGGTCTCCGGCACCTTGGGTAGGTAGCCTTTCATCGGAGCGATTAGCATGACAACTTTTGAAACGAAACAACGATCACTCTGCGGAAGTTTGAAGATGAAGTATCTCTTCGGATAGGTCTGAACCCTCTCTGTTTGCCATTCGGACTGATCCGATCTTGTTTTATGAATATCAGACGGCACAAGAGTGGTTCGACCATCTCTGCTTGATCTGATTTGTTCGATCGAGTTTTATGAAGATCGGACGCTTCTAAAGTGTGGTTCGAACCTCCCCGCTGCTCGAAACGGTCCGATGATGATTGGATGATGCAGCTTTGGTCACCGTTCGAATAGGTCCAAACGTCCACGCTGATCGAAACAGTCCGAAGATTATCGGATGGCGCACCTTTGGATACCGTTTGGCCTAGTCCGAACATCTTCACTCAATCAGATCAGTCCGATGATGATCGAACGATCCTGTCGATCTTCCGGTCATTTCCCTTGCTCTTCGAGTATGGCGGTGATAATACAAAACACTTGAGTGATAGAATAAACACAAATCTTTTGGTGGTGCTCAAAACACCACACTTTTTCTGTAGTTTTCTCCACTATTTATACATAGCTTACAAGCTAAACATCGACTATGACTTGGATACTGAGTTTGACTCTGAAACCGAACTTCTATTTCAGACTTCAACTCTAAAATGAATTCGGAAGAATTATTTCCAACAAGAACCCCCCTAATCCTTGCCGACTTAGCCAATTTCTTTGATACTAAGTAAATTAATCATACGGCAAAAAATGACTCGTCCCAACGCCTTTATGAGTGCATCAACCCTCTGTCCTTTTGTTGAGATGTGTGTAACAACCACCAGTCCTTCTTCAACATATTTTCAAATAAAATGATATCTAGTATCATTGTGTTTGCTTCTTCCATGAAACAATAGATTTTTCATAAGTGCTATTGCTAACTTGTTGTCCACAAATAATGTGAACGGCTTGATGGATTGTTTAATCAATTCATGAAGTAACCTCATCAACCAAATACTTTGACATGTAGCTGAAGTTACTACCATGAATTCTACTTTACATGATGATAATGCTACACTTCTTTGCTTCTGTGAGCACCATGTAATCATGTTTTCATGCAGATAAAATACCATACCAGTCGTACTCTTATGATCAACTGGATCACCAGCCAAATTACTATCGCAAAATCCTTCAAGCATTAGAGTGTTATTATGCCTGACATATATCAGACCATGATCAATTGTTCCTGCTAGATATCTGAGTATATGTTTTAATACTTGCTTGTGTTGTATGGTTGATCTTTCTATAAATCTGCTAAGTACTTCAACTGAGTATGCAAGGTATGGTCGTGTATGTATTAAATATCGTAGACATCCGATTATGCTCCAAAATTCAGTAGCATTGACTGGTTCTTCTATCTTATTTCTATCAAGTTTTAGCTTTGGCTCCATGGGGTATTGACAAGGATTGCATTCTATCACATCTGCTTTCTCGAGAATCTTCTTTGCACATTTGACTACTTGATTGTAATATTATACTTACTTTGTTTCACTTCCAAACGGAGGTGGTAGGTTAAGAGTCCGAGGTAGCTCATCTCAAATTATTTCATCATCTCTTTCTTAAATTCTCCAATCCTCCGTTCACACGTTCCTGTGATAATGAGATCATCAATATATATGCCAAGTATCAGCATGTCCTCTTTTGTTTTTTTGGTAGACAAAGCTGGGTCTTGCTTGCATCTTTCAAATCCAATTGTTATCAATGAGCTATCCAATTTCTTATTCCAGGCTCTAGGTGCCTCTTTCAAACCATACAAGGCTTTAAAAAGTTGATATACTTTACCTTCTTGTCCTTTCACTTGATGTCAGACCCAGATTTTGCAATTCAGATTTCTCTGTGATTCCATCGCACTATTTCCTGGATCAGTAGATAGTGCTCATAGATAAATTACTGAACATCAAAGTACATATTATGCGAAAGCGTAAATATATTAGTGGACTTACTCATGAGCTGATCAGGCCGAAATCAATGAAATGCAGCAGTGAAAATGGAACACACAATTGGGACCCTTAGGACATACCCACAGGCAGTCAACTGAGGTTCGCGACATAGTTCTTGGCCTCTTCATCTCCTTCACCATCATGACTTGGTGTATTGCTAAAGCACAGCGATTCGACTCCTTATTCTAGCTTATTTGAGTGAGGGAGGGTGAGCACAAACCACCATGCTCCGTGAGCCAATACACAGTATGTAATTAAATAACATGCATAGCTTACCAAGAAAAGGCTCGGGTTGTTTTATTTACCAAAAATTGCTTTTGAGAATAGGGTATATAGAAAACTTTCTATGACTTAATAGTTTGAACTAAAACATATTATTTGAACCAAAGAGTGTAATAATAGTATCCATATGCTAACCTTTCAGCGTTATAACTGCCTACCTTAACACTGGGACGACACCCAGAATAACATCAATTCAAGGCTTCTTGTAGCCCGCCATTTTCCAATCCCACCCTCAAAGTTTTTGAAATAGATCTATATCTGGTTAAGTTCCCATGTCCGTCATTGACTGTGAGCACGGCTATTCGAATAGTTTTTACTCTACAGAGTTTGTACACCTTACCCACAAGAGATAATCAGCTCATTACTCCGCATGATTCCTTAGTCATACGGTTGAGTAGACCATCACAATAACTTTTCAAAATACCTCTCCCCTTCCATTTCTCACCCATATGGGCTGCTCCCACTTGCGGTGGGTCCCATAAGTTGTGCGGGATATCTACCCCTAGCGATTAGTCCAGTTGGACTACCCACTCTGACTAGCTCACCGTGGCAAACTTCATCCTCAATGAGTGTCCCATTCAAGCCATCACGAAGTCAGCCACTTGCACGACCCCTCTCCTCCACCGATGAGATGATTTTCAAGGTTCGGTAAATCTACTAAGGCAAGTTGTAATTTACATACTTGTGGTTGTACTTGTTTTACACAAGAGGTCGTGATAAGATTCAGTCCTTAGGGTTATCTGGATGGTTCTAACACTAACCACACTCTTGTGCACCACTGCACCAGCCTCCCCATACCATCTGCCTAGATATTTAAGGAAGTTAGAGTTTTGGGAAGCATAAAATAACCATGTCAAAATATACCAGCCATTTCCATCCATGACTAACCCAAACCAGTTTCTTATGTTTAAAAGTGATGCTTGGGGTATTTTGGTGCCCCCATGTATCTAAGCAGTACTAAGCATGGTGTGCAGATTTAAACTTATTTTCAAAAGATTACCATTATAATTTCTCTAGGGTAACAAGGCTCACATGCTCAAAATGTTCCAAGGGAATGTAATATTAACAAGTTAAATAATAGGCATGTAATTAGAATCTTAAAATAATAATAGATTTGCATATAAAATATTGGCATGCAATTTGATAATTTAAAAAGATATAACATGCTAAAAATGTAGGTTCAATATGATCATCACCTTGCACGGTTTACCATGGTTTTGAGCTCACTCGAAGCTTTCTCATTTGATGGTCTTGAGCTCCTGGTCTTCATCCTCATTTGTATCTTGGACTCGCTTGATCCATAGTTTCTTCAGGGCTCCAATTTCTAATCACGCGCTAAACAACTAAATTCAAATAACTCAAAAAGCCTAAGTAAATCCAAATAAATTCAATTTGGTTGTATTATGATTACATGAGTGAGATAAAGTTATTAGGCGCATGTTATTTTCAGAGTCAAATGAGATTTGAGGAATGTGAGGAATGACAGAGGGAAATCCGCTGAGTCAAATGTCAAGGAAGGATTCACGATGAGAGAAATATTCATAGGAATATTCTACTTTAGATTTGAAGATGGCTAGACATAGCCGACTGTGGGATACCATGGCTCGCTCCTTTAATTTAATAACTGTTTTTGTTATTTTATCTTTATTAAGGAAGTTTCATGAGTTAGGTAGACCTATGGATTTATGGATTCACAAACCATCGGTATACTCATATAACTCTTCTTAATTCTTATATCTGGGGAATTCAAGGTATCTTATTATTTGAGTTTTAATTGTCAAATAAACTAATGATTGATTAAATGATTAGTCTAATAATTTACTAAGGCTTGAGATTTATTATTATTTTTAATATCTGATAGCCTAGGAGTCATTTCATATTTAATAGGCACTCAGAGTTATATTTTAGCAAGCCCTTTCATTTAAAGATGCTCTTGGAAGGAGATGCCAGTGATATTTACATACCTTCACTTTATTATTTGGTTTAGTTAAGTTTTAATTGATTAAAAATCTATGTATGTGGGTCTAGCTTATTATTTATATTATTACATTTCAATACCATTATTAATTAGACCTACCATTAAGATTTAATTATTTACGGCATGCTAATGACAGGGATTATACTTTAACAGGGGCCTGTACTGACCTATGAATTTCTCAAAACAAGTATTGGTGGGTTTTGTATATATCCTCTGACTTTATCTAACTGTTTTTCAGAAAAATCCTTAATTAGAGTGGATACCCCAATTTAAATATTTTTAATTAATTCAAACGAGCTCCAAAATTATGGTTTTGGTTCCAAAGGATAGATCTTGAATTTATATGAATTTAAAATTTAGTTTCATTAATTTTAGAGTTAAGATGAATAAGTTAAGCCTATTTAAAGTTCTCTGTTTGAATTAATCCATAAATTATAAAGGGAGGGAAAGATCTCTCGTTGACAGGTGGGCCTAGTCAAGTTCAGACCAGTTTGATCACCTAGGAAGGTTCAAACTGTCCGAACGGCCGGGGCGTGCGAGCCGTCTGATTAGCGATGTACCACTCGGATTGACCGAGAAGGTTCAGACTGTCCAAACAGCTAGGGTGTTTGAAACGTTCGATCAGCGATGGATCGCTAGGATCGACTGGGTAGGTTTGGACCATTCGAATAGCTTCTTTGACTGATAGGTGGGGTCTCTTGTCATGGTGTTACACTAATTAATCTGAGGGGCCCACTTGTCATAAGAGGGGAGAGAGAGAGAGAGAAACAGAAGAGGGGAGTGGCTTTGTTTTGGCTGAATGGAGAGGAAGTATGGGCGGTGGCGCTCGGCTTCTGTCGCTGGTGGCGACGGCAAGGGATGCCAGAGGGGGAGAGTAGGTGGGCAAAATGAGGACCCGAGGAGGTGAGGAAGCCAGTGGAGGAGGTAGCGTAGCCTAGGACGATGCAGGGTGGCTTGGGTAGTGCCTTGAGCTGCCGATGACAAGGGCAGAAAGAGGCAACGGCATCGTGGTGGGAGAGAAGGGGAAATAGGGGAAGCACGAGTGGGAGAGGATCAAGGGGGCATTACCATGCAGACCACAGAGGCAGGGAAGCTCCAAGGAGAGCTGGCAACACAGATAGGTGGCGGTGTGGGCACGCTTACGGTGCTGGCAAACTGGGGTGGAGATAAGTCGCAGCTGGTGCTTGGGGAAGCCTCAGGGCATCAAAGAGGTACTCCAACAGTGAGCAATTGAACCAAGGTGCTTTAGCGAAGAAGTGGTGATGGCAATGGTGGTTCTTGTTCAAAGGCAGGGAGGACCGGCATTTCGGCGAGCTCGGCACGTGAGACTGCAATTAACTAGGAAGGCAAGTAGGTGATTCCCGAGGACACACCGTTACATGCTCAGCTTGGGGAAGACCAGTTGTGGTGCCTGAATGGCGTGGGGGTGCTGGCGGTCATGCGGCTATGGTGGCAGCGGGGTGAGCCTTGGGCTCTGGAAGGAGGAAACGAGAGGGCGTAAGGAGGCTTAGGGGAGGTCAGAAGCTACTTATAGCTCAAAGAGAGAGGCGTTGTGTGGGCTGTTGTCGATGACCGAAGAATAGGGCTCGGCATGGAGCGGCGACGTGGGTGTGGTGCGGCGCATGGTCTTCCATCCTGGTGTGCGCATGATGAGGCAGCCATGGCAGGGGATGGCCTCAAAAGGGTGATGGCGAGGTGACTAGATGGGGCAGGGCATGGGCACGAGCTCATGGTGGCATGGTACGGTGTGGCCGTGATGCTGGCACTACGTGGTTGCATGCATGGAACCAGGATGACGATGCGACGGGAGCAGGGAGGTCGAGACTGGGGAAGGCACTACCATGGCTGTGTTCTGGGCAGAGGTGGCACAGGGCCGAACCATAGCAGGCGCACGGTCAGTAGGGCGATGCGATAGCTACAGCAAGGCATGGCCTTTGGCGTGGCTAACGACATGGTGAGCCGATGGCAATGGGAGTGGTTGGCGCAGGGGTGTGTGCGGTGATGTGCACAAGGATAGGAATGGCGATGGCACACGACCCATTGGGTTGAGCCAGGAAAAGAAAGGAAGAGAGGGAAAAGAATGGAGGGGAGAGGAAGGGGCCCGGCTGCCAGAGAAGATAAGGAGGGAGAGAAAGAAGAGATGCTAGTAGACCTGATTTTATTGAGACCTCTAAATCCAAAATTTGAATATGCATTTAAATTTGGCTTTGAATTCTTGACTCCATTATTTAGATGGAAAATTTTTAATATTATGATGTGCTTTTGTTTTTATTGATTTTAGATTTTATTTGCATTAGTTGAATTGCTTGGAAAATTCATTCTAATATATAGGGTTTGTGATTTGAATGTTTAAGTCAATTTGGATTTCCTATTAAAATCTTGGTTTAATTATTTGCAATCAAAATTTAATATTCCCTTGCATATGATGTTATTTAATTTGCCTTCGTATCTTGAAGTCTGACTTTATTTTATTTATACATTTTTTATTTTACTTGGATATTATTTCCCAATATATTAATTTGTATGTCACAAAACTCAAAATATTTCAAATAAATATTTAGAAGAAATTCAAATATCAGTAAAATGCAAGGAAAAGTTTTAAATTCTCTGAGATTTTGAACATCCGAAATTTAGGATGTTACACTTGAAAACCCTCTGGTTGTGATACATATACTTCTTCGAAAAGATCTCTATTTAAGAATGCAGTCTTGACATCCATATGATGAACTTCCCATCCAAATTGGGCAACAAGAGTAAGTATCAGTCTCACTATTTCTAATCTTGTAACTGGTGCAAATACCTCTTCATAGTCTATGCCTTTCTTCTGAATATAGCCTTTTGCCACAAGTCTTGCTTTGTGACAAACAATGTTTCCATCTTCATCTCTTTTTACTTTGAAAATCCATTTTAACCCTATTGTCTTTTGATTATGAGATAAATCGGTCAAGCTCCATGTTCCATTCTTTTCTGTGGAGTCAAGCTCAGCCTTCATAGCATCCTTCCAATGCCTTTCTTTTAAAGCTTCCTAAAATCCCAATGATTTATTAGCAGTGACCATCAGTAATTCTTCTGCCATCTCAATAGGTTTGGTTTACTCATAAATTTCAGCAAGGCTTCGATAAACATTTGTTTGCTCGGAGGAGTTTCTACCTCTTCTTGTTCAGTTTGAGAAATGGATGGAATATCCTCTGCAGCCTTCTATGGACTATTAGATGTACTTGTCATGGGTGTAACTGGTTCTTGAGGATGATGATGTCCTATTTCATCATTGCTTTCTCCTTCAACTGAGAATGAAATCCACTTCTGCAGATTATTTTCTTGTAATGGCTTTGCCTCTCACTTCCATACTTTATCTTCATAATAGATCACATCTCGACTCACCACAATTTTGTTTTTATGTGGGCTCTATAATCGGCTAGCTTTAGTTCCTGGTTCAACTTCTAGATATATTAGTTCCTTTGATCTATCATCTAACTTTTTTAGATGAGTGAGCACCTTTGTATAAGCTAAGTAGCCAAACACCTTCAGATGTTTTAGATTTGGTTTTCTTCCACTTAAGGCTTCATATGGAGTCTTCTCTTCTAGAACTTTTATGGGTACTCGATTGAGAATATACACAGCATATCTAACGACCTTAGCCCAAAAGCTTTCTGGTAGTATTACGCTTTTTAGTAGACTTCTAGCCATGTTCATAACTATTCAATTTCTTTGTTCTATTACTCCGTTCTATTGTGGACTACAAAAGGCTGTGAAATACCTTCTGATTCCTTTCTCTTCATAGATTGATTCAAAATTTTGTGACAAGAATTCTCCTCTACGATCAGATCTTACTGACTTAAGCTTGTGATCAGTCTCCTTTTCAAGTTGTGTCACAAACTTTTGAAACATGTCTTTGGTTTCTAATTTCCTTTTAAATATATAAACCCACATAACTCTAGAATAATCATCAACAATAAGTAAAAAAATACTTATTACCTCCATTTGACTTTGGAGTAATAGGACAATGGAGATCAATCGGAAGCAATTCTAGAGGATGTGTGCTTCTGTATTGTACTTGTTGAGGAAATGAGAGTCTTGTTTGTTTGGCAATAATGCAACTTTCACATATTTGAGATGAATGATTGATTTGAGGTAGTCCATGAACAAACTCTTTCTTTGTCATCAGCTTTAAAGGCTAAAAATTAACATGACCGAGTCAATCATACCATAGCCACGCTGTTTGGTCCACCATGGCACTAAAACAAGCTAGATTGGCTTAGTTGAATTCAAAAGTGCTGGTCGGGATAATCGTGAGGAGACAGTTTGCCAAAAGACGATCGACTATTTCTACTACACCGATGTAATACCCGTAAGAAAAGAACAGCAAAGAATGAGGCAAATTAAAGAAAGAGAAAGAAGTTGCCATCAGAGCCCTAAAATTTATTTTCGGGCGGGGCATTCTGTTCACGGAGATACATAATCGTCCGGGGGCTAGTCGGCACCTCTCACAACCTTAGGGTCATCATCCGGCATTAAACAAACCTATTTTTTTTATCCAAAACACTGTAGCAAAGACCAACAAGTGTCAAAACAGCCAGCCAGCACAACAGAAGTTAAAACCTCCCCCACATGATAGCAGGCCAGCATGACACACTCCAGAAGGCTCTCACAGCACAGAGTGACCACCAGGCACGGCCAGCACAGAGGGGAGGGGTTAAAGATTGAAGCCAACAAGACACAGAAGAGGCAAAGTCCCATTTAGTCTCCCACCACGGCCAATAAAACCACATCTAACACCATCCTTCCCTTCTCACCAAGGCAATAACCCAAGCCATCCAAGAGTAGCAGCTCGGTGACAAAGATAGGGAGGAGGAGAAGGCACCAGTGACTGAGTAGGCAAGCCCCAAGAGGAGGGGCAGCACGACCTGGAGGTCACCAGAGGTGATAGCTAGCACATCCAGTCAACTTCAACCCTCCCAAGCTGAGAAAGTGACAGCTTACTTCACCTTCTCTTCACTCTCCCAACCGAGCCGACAAACCACCAAGGTAAATCACCATGCATTAACCATTTACCATTGATTCATGGGCATCGCACCATATGAACTGAACATCCAATCATAGCTCGTAGTATCACCCAGGCACCCAGGGGACATAAGGAAAAGTAGTAGGGGGGGGGAAGAAGTTTACTTGGGCGGTGTAGCGACGGGCGCTATCGGTGGTGGGCACTCGCACCTGAGAGCCACCGCACACTCCCCCGACATGCGGGTGGCCTCGAGCTCCGCCGTGCCTAGCCACAGCAACGCACCTCCATGCCATCCCTCATCCTAGATTCAAAAGCAAAGTGATCAAAAGAGAGCGATTAGCAACAAGAGTATAGCACAGGGGTAGAGGCAGCTGATGAAAGGGCACCAGATCCGGGCTCTAAGCCACGGATCCGCTGATCGGAAAAGCGCAGCGGTCAGCGCCAGTGGTTGGCGTAAGGAAGTAAGCCCAGGCGGCGGCGGTAAGCGCAGAGGCCGAGGCCGTGCTCGGCCGGCGCAGAGTGCGGTGTGCGGCAATCAGGCGGCGAAGGAGGCACAGCCGTCGAACCACGAGGATGGTCGGCGCAGCCACTGGGTAGTAGTGTGCGCGAGGGAGAGGGGGCCTGGATCCGGGCCTTAGGCCCCGGATCTGGGGATCGGAGGTGCTTCTGCGGCGTCGCACTGAGGGCTGGCAGCCATATAAAGGGGGAGATGAGGAGGGGCGGCGGTGTAAGGAGGAGAAGGGAGGAGGATAGAGAGAGAGAGGTGAGGCAGCGGCCGGGCAAAAGAAAATAAAAAGGAAAAAAGGGGCCAGGCAGGAACAATGGGCCGTGGGCTGGCCTGGTTAGAGAAAAAAAGAAAAAAAGGAAAAGAAAAGAAAAGAAAAGATGAGAAAAAGATTAAGAGCATGTAAATGAGATTTACCTGCAAATAAATTGGCGCAAACCTTAATTCATGGTCGGTTAGGTACCAGAGCATTAGAAAGGTATCTGATGTTAAGAAGGTTGTTGGTTCGAGTTGAATGCAGGAACGTTGTCGGTTGTCTATACGCGTAAAGCTGATGTCATTTCCATACTTACGTGTATTGCAATAGTGTGTTAAGGCGGATGATACTTACAGGCGAAGGCCCTGGGCTGGCGCCCTTCACGCATTGTCCACAGGTTTAACTAGGCGAAGACCCTGGTTTGACACCTTTTAAGCGTCGTCTGCAAGAATAATCAGGCAAGTACATGGTAGAACAGTGGATTGGGGTGAATGCCTGCTATTTATTTTGGTAACCCATGCTTTATATCATTTTATGAAATGATATCTCTGCTTATTGTTGATTATATTGCCACGAGAGGTGATTGTGATTACGGACAGGTTGTGAAGGAACGGAAACGGCAACAGAGGGGTGTTAATGGTGCCTTTTTAAAATTACCCCGAGTATTCGCACTAAAATCTTCTCCAATAGCAATGAGTGCTATGAAGTCAGAAAATGAGATGCTCACTAAATGAAAATAGACTTACAAAAGATCACAAATTTGAGAGCAAAAACAATTATTATTGACTCAAAAGCCTAACAAATTTTGCTTTAACTGAACAGACCAATTACTACTGATTAAAACGAAATTACATGCCCAAAGGGAGAGGTTTGACCGAAACAGCAAACTGCACCAAACAATTACTAAAAATAAATAAAAACAGTAGCTGCTACTAACTGATAAAGGAAATAAACTGAGAAAATAATAGGCTATAAGAAATACAAACTGCTTAATACCTCATGAAAAAGCTTGCAGGAAAACCTGGTTTGAAGAGTTGCGTCTCTTGCTATAGCGAGCAATGACGACTGCGAGAATAAAGTATACACCTTGCTGGCGGCTGGAAAGCAGAGCGAGGACTGCAGATTAAAGAACCAAAAACACGAAATAGCATTTGCAGTGCTAGCCAAAACGCACACAGGGGCAAAGTGCTTGGCCGATCAGCACAAAGGAGCAAGGAACAGTCTGGCCGAGAGGTTTGTTGCTGCAGGAGCTAAACAGGAAACAGGAACCTGGAGAGCAAGGGGACTGCAGAACTGAACCAGGGGATCTGCACCTGCCTACTGCCAAACACACACAAGGGAACACTCACTGCAGAATAGGGAAAAGCACAGGAAAAACAGCAAGTAGGCACCTGCATTGAGCAGAAAACAGAAAGACTACTTGCTGCACCAAAGAAACTGGACTATATCCTTCAAGAAAAAAGACCAAACTGCAGCTAGTAGCAGCCGACACAATCCCGAAACTGCTGCGGTGTGGTGGCAAAGCGATGCAACACAAACCGAACACTGTTGCTGTCCAAGATGAAGACAAGAACTGCTGTTGCAGCCAAAAACATCAAAGGAACTGCAGCCAGTACTAGCCGAAAATAACAGGGAGCAAGAAGTCAGGAGGCTCTTTCGGCAGAACAGGAGACCAAGGGAGAAAATACAAACTGATTTAAAACAACACTAAAATGGCCTGGCCGAAAGCACTAACAACAGCAAGGAACAAGTACTCCTCTTGCTGCTCCAAACCGGAGAGAACAACTAGAAACTTCAAGCTGGCCGAAAGTGTTTAGGAGATGAATCTGCAGCTCTCAACAGAAGAATAAACTTATAGCAGATTAAATCTTAAGACAACATGCTAGAGAGATGTTTGCTATTGGGAAGAACTGATCAAATGATCTTGAGATAAACTCCCAATAATTAGCAATAACAAATCTTGTAGCTTACGAAATAATGTAGCCAAGAAATTCATCAAGAGGGATAATACTATTTTGCTCTCAGGAATAGACTAGCCAATATGCTTTGAGATACATCCCTGTTCAAAGCTAGTATATATCTAGTAGCAAGAAGAACAAGAACATTAATTAAAAAGGAAAACGAGCAAATAGCACGAGATGAAAACAAGAACTTTCATATTGAGACGAAGAGCGATGAACGATTAATACATATGAATGTTTACATCAACTCTTCCATGTCTCATCCAAGAACACACACAAGGAGAGAATAGAACCCTAAAACTTGAAAAAAATTTCTCTCCCAAGAGCACAAGCATTAGGAAACCCTAATACTTATACCCATTTCTCTTTCTCTCTCTCTCAAGTGCACTTTTCCACCTAGAGAGCACCTCTATTTATAGCCTCCACTAATGGGTTTACAAGTCTACTTTACCCATTAGGTCACACCAACTCTCCACTAATGGGTTTACACACATTTTACTCATTAGGTCACAACACTTCTCCACTAATGGATCATTTCCAAATAAAATCCGCTTCCATTTTGTGCAGCCTTGCGCATTTACCAAAATGCCCCTCCTGCACCTTCCTGGAAGCTTCCTCGTGTCTTGCCGCGCACGCCTCGCAGCCACTTCGAGTCCTCGTCGTCTTCGACACATCCCGATCGCTCTGACCTCAGCACCGCCTGTGCCTAGTCCGGACATCCGTGTCTCGCCACGACACCGTCTCAAAGTCCTGCAGTCATCACCGACAAGAAAACGCATTACATAGCACCGCACAAAATGATATAATCAAATATTTGCATCGGTAATTAGCACAAAAATGCCCGGAACAAACTCAGACTTTTTAGGACACGCGTCAATTACTCATCACACAACTAGGGTTAACTCCACATGGTCTCTCAATCTCCCCCTTGATGAGTATATTGACAAACACAGAAAAAGCATATAAAGTTGAGTTTGAAAGTTAAACATGGTCTAAAACAAAATCAAGGAAACTATGACCATGTCGACAAAAGAGAAAACTGGAGCAGAAAAAGAAAGAGCAAATTTTTCTGCAACACTCCAGAAGGCTTTTTCTCCAAACTTCTCCCCCTTTTGGCAATAAATTCATCAAAATACACGAGAGAATGAAATGACTTGTGTGTTCTTTATTTTAAGCATTCGGAGCCATGAAGATTATCCATAATGATTTTTTTGAATATTACACCAAGCTATAATTCATAAGAATGCTATTAAGATCATGATGATTCATGTATAGACTAGCTAAACCAAATAAATCATAATCTGAAAAATTTATCCAATTTCTTAACATGTCAAGTCAAACATGATTTTAGTCTAGCTAAAGGTATCCAAGGATGATGCAAACCATGTCAAATAATCTAAGTGAAATCAAGAAGCTAATATTGAGCCGGTTTAGAGAGCTACAAGTTCATTTTTTTAAGTACTTGGTCTTTTTGTGAATAAGCAAATTTAGCACAAATGACTTTCGCTGAAAATCATATTTGGTTTTATCTTAGCAAAGCAAGTCCTGGACTAGGAGCCATCCACAACTGCCTCCTAAGCTTCAACCATTTTTAAAAATTTTAATTTCTTAGCCATGTGCTAGATCTCAAGCCTTATGCGATCACTCCAAGCGAGAAGCTTAAGAAGATGATCTTGGTCAACCAAAACTCCCCCTGAGTTCATGCCTAGTGCAATGGCAAGTCGTCTCATGAGAGTGAATTGGTGAGATCAGTATTTTCGCACAAAAAGAGATCACTTTGCTTTTGTTGCATTTAGTTCTTAGACCAAGGAGGTAATGATAATTCATGCTTCATAAAAGAACATAGCTCAATCTAAAGCTCAATAGAGATTCAAGACTCAATGCAGCCTATTTGACATGGCATGAATCATAAATGGAGAACTAAAGACAGACTAGTCTCAAAAGCTACCATGACATGAATTAATTCAAGTTGTGCAGTTTTTAATCAATTTATCATGGCAAGGACTAGACTACACATATAAAGTCATGATAAATCTAGCAATTAAGCACAGATCATGGCAAGATGTAATGCATTGTAAACAGATCATAATTGGATAATAATCAAAGCTCCATGTAGTTATAGTATAATGCAAACTGAAATGCAATAAAATCCAGCTCCCCTCAACATGAGATGCACTTGTAGTTCAAGTTGAGTTATGTGAAAATTAATATCTAGAAGCTCCCAAATGAACTCCCCCTGAACCAAAGCAAATAAAAATGAGAAGCTAGCAAAGTAAATCCAAACGGGTAGTCCTTAAAGCATAGATAAGATGTAGATGATACTATGGCTTAGATAGACTCTCGTCTACCCCATATGACTCCAAGACTATCAGCTGACTGTCTAGCACACACACTAGAGAGCAAACACGTACCCTGTCTACCCGAGGATGGCCCAACCCTCGCTAGAACCTACAAGCCGTGAGTGAGCTCAACCTAGTGAGATAAGAAACAGCTAATAAGCAGCATCCTAGAATCACAAGATAAGAGCAGAAGTCTAAGCAACTAGACAAAAAGACCACTCTAACCTATGTTAGAAGGACTAACCCCAATGCACCCCGAATGCTATGCAACAGAAAGGAGTAAGAGCATAATCAATATAATAAAAGCAGTAAAGCATAAAGCTCCCCCTCACAACAGTCCATAAGGACAAACCACCCCAAGCTCTCCTCGCAAAGCTGAAAACCTAGAGCTATCCAATGGCTTGGTAAAGATATCAGCCAACTGGTGGTCACTCTCCACAAACTGGAGCACGATATCACCCTTCTCCACATAGTCTCTAAGAAAATGATAACGGATATCGATGTGCTTGGTCCGGGAGTGCTGCACTGGATTCTTGGCAATGTTAATCGCAGAAGTGTTAGCACAAAAGAGTGGAACACTGTCAATAACTAACCCAAAGTCCCGCAGGTCGGCCATCAAAGCATCCATTTGCGAGAATCGGCGGCGACTACGTACTCGGCCTCTGCGGTGGACTGTGCAACACCAGACTGCTTCCTAGAAGACCAAGAAACAAGAGAAGTGCCAATGAATTGGTAGGTGCTAGAAGTGCTCTTCCTGTCTATCCTACATCCAGCAAAGTCTGCATCGGAGTAGGCTTTGAGGGAAAGACAGGAAGATGAAGAGTACCAGATACCATAATCAATGGTAGCTCGAAGGTACCGAAAGATGCGCTTCACCGCTTGACGGTGAGATACGCGAGGAGAAGCCTGAAATCGAGCACATAGACACACAGATAAGTGTATGTCTGGTCTCGAGGCAGTGAGGTACAAGAGGGAACCAATCATGCTTCTGAACTCCTTCTGATCAACGGGCTCGCCATCTTCATCTGGATCAAGTGAAGTTGTTGTCGCCATCGGAGTAGATACTGGCTTGCCATCACTCATGTCAAAGCGCTTCAGGAGGTCTCGAGTGTACTTGCCCTGATGCAAGAAGGTACCCTTCTGAGTCTGCTTGATTTGGAAGCCAAGAAAGAAGCTCAACTCTCCCATCATGCTCATCTCAAACTCCGAGCTCATGACATCGGAAAACTGAGAAACGAGAGCATGTGAGGAGCCGCCAAAGATGATGTCATCCACATAAATCTGGACGAGCAGAAGATCATTGCCATGCCTACGAATGAATAAGGTCTTGTCTACTTTACCCATATCAAAAAACCATGACTTAACAAGTAGGACTTAAGCATCTCATACCAAGCCCTAGGGGCCTGCTTAAGTCCATACAACGCTTTGGAAAGCTTGTAGACATGGTTAGGGTATTTGGGGTTTTCGAAACCAGGAGGCTGTCGGACGTAGACCTCTTCCTCAATAAAGCCATTGAGAAAAACACTCTTGACGTCCACCTGGTAAAGCTTGAAACCCTTAGAAGCTGCAAAGGCAAGCAGGATTCTAATGGCTTCAAGTCTGGCTACAGGGGCAAAGGTCTCCTCGAAATCTAGACCCTCAACCTGGGAGAACCCCTGAGCTACCAGTCTAGCCTTGTTCCGAATAACCACTCCATCCTCGCTCTACTTGTTCTTGAACACCCACTTAGTCCCAATAATATTGTGACCTCGCGGGGGCTTGACAAGCGACCAGACCATGTTTCTCTCGAAATTTTCCAACTCCTCATGAATGACATTGACCCAAGACTCATCAGAAAGAGCATGACAAACATCCTTGGGCTCAAATGAGGCAACAAAGGCAGAGTGGAGACAGTGAGGCGTGCGGACTTTGAGCGTGTAACGCGCTCAAAGAGATCTCCAATTATCGCTCTGAAGGATGAGCTTTACGGATATGATGGGAGGTCTGGATGAGAAGAAGTAGTGGCCTCTACCTCATGAGTGATGAGATAGGAGCAGAGCCACTGGCTCACGAGGATGCGGAAGGAATGGGCTGATCTCCTTGAGGTGCGGTGGACGAAGCAGGCACCTCAAGGGGAGGAGAAACTGGATCGGGTAGACAACCCTCATCTTCGTCTTCCTCCTCATCCACAAAGATGGGCTTGGACTGCTCTACTGAACCTGAGATATCGGGCCTAGTCCCTGGACTAGCCTCATCGAAAGTCACCTCGCAGGTCTCTACCATTTTGCTAGACTCGCAGTTCCAGACCCTATACGCCCACGAAGAAGTCGAGTAACCCCAGAAAAATCCTATCACAGGAACGTGACTCGAACTTATCTAGGTTCCTAGACTTCAGAATAAAACACTTGCAACCAAAAACACGAAAATGAGATACACTGGGCTTTCGCCCGTATCTGAACTCAAAAGAAGTGCGATGCAAGTGTGCCCTCAGAAAAACTCTGTTTGAAACATGGCACGCGGTGGCTATTGCCTCAGCCCAAAACTTCCTAGGTGTAGAATACTCCTTAAGCATCGTCCTAGCCATCTCGACCAAGGTACGGTTCTTCCTCTCCACTACGCCATTTTGCTGGGGGACGTATGAAGAAGAGAACTGGTGCTCTACACCTGACTCATCGCAAAACCTCTCAAAGTAGGAATTCTTGAACTCCGTGCCATTGTCACTGCGGATCGCTCGTAAGGCACCCGGAAGCTCAACAGAAAGCCTACTAAAAAGACCTCGAAAATGTGTAAACGTCTCATCTTTCGAGACTAAGAAAAACATCCAATAGTACCTCGAGAAGTCATCGACTACGACAAGAACATACCACTTCCCTCCTGCTGACTGCACTCTAGCTGGTCCAACTGTGTCCATGTGGAGCAGCTGTCCTGGTGCATCGGTCATCGTGACTGTGACCGGAGGATGGGAAGCGGCGACTATCTTGCCGTGCCGGCAAGGAGCACAAACAATATCTTTGACCATCTTGAGTTTCGGCAAACCACGAATGAGATCGTGGCCGTTAACTCGGGTCAAATGGTCAAATCCAATATGACCAAGTCTCCTATGCCAGAAGGAAAGGTCGCGGGACTCAGAAGCAACTAAACACTTGAGAGGATCACCAGAAGACTCAGAAAAATCAGCACGAAAGATCCTCCCAAAGCGAAATTTCCGCAAACCAGACTACCCAAAGAATCAAGAATTTTGCAATTGTTTTTCTTAAAGCTCACCTCAAAGTCGTCATCGGTAAGCTGAGAAACGGAAAGCAAATTATACTTTAGCTTACTAACCAAGGCAACATTTTTTAAAACAAAAGAGTCATTAATGCGCACAGTACCTTTGGCGATGACACGCCCAGATGAAGCATCTCCGAAGGTGATCGTCTCATCACCGGGAGCACGGGCAAGGGAGGAAAACCAACGGGAATCTCCGGTCATGTGTCGTGAACACCCGGAGTCTACGAGCCAAACCATTCCCTTCCCTGCCGCGAACCTGAGTCAAATAGAGAGTAAAGTCTCAGTATTAGGGTAAATCAACAGTGATTTTGGCACCCAATACTGAATAACACGTCGAGCAGATGAAGTAGTCAAACACAACTGACCTCTATCTACCCTACGCTCTCTATCACTTAAAGAAGCAGATGGTCTCAGTGTAGACCTGAAGCTGTTATTGGGCTTGACTGCTACGGGAGAGCGAGTCTGAGTACCAACAACACGCTGATCTCGCCGTGGATAGCTATCTCGATGGAAACGAGATCTACCCTCAGGATGGCGAATATCATGACCCGGGGCAAATCGAGGACGGAAATCAGAAGAACCAGAAAAACCAAGTCCTCGATGCTGCCCAAAAGCATCAACAGTAGCAAACCTAGACCTTGTGTTGGTCTTAGGTATACTCAAGGTCTGGGGCTGACCCTGATTACGCCTAAGAGTTGCAACACGATCTCTCTGCGCGATCCTGGCGCGCCTGAAGCATCGATCGATCGTATGTCCATCCTTCTGACAGAAGGTGCAATGAAACTTCGCCTTCTGAGAGGTCGAAGTTGCAGGTGGAATCACCTTACTATCAGAAATCCCTTGGACAAAGCCCGCAGACTTAAATTGGACTTTCTCAGTCCTGGGCTCAGTCTCGATTACACCTGGTGCTATGGGTCTGAGCACGGCAGGTGGATGCTTCCTCATGTCCTTATAGAAATCATATCCTAGGCCCTGATTAAATCTGCAGATCTTAGATTGGTCTAGAATAAGATTTAGCTTCTTCTTGCCTCCTACAAATCTCTCGAGAGTGTTCATAAGATATTGACACTCCCAAAGAGAGAGGTGCAAGAAGAGCAGGGAGAAGAGGAACAACAGAGGGTAAGGAAGCAGAAGAAGAACCAACAGTAGAGGAAAGAATGGCTTGTGCACGCACAGCCGACTCTAATGGGACAGTCCTATTACTAGCAGGTTGGCTCACGTTGCTAGGTGTCTCTACCTTACCCTTGGGCTTCTCCCCCACACCGGCACACACATCACAACAAGATTGTGGCTTCTCTAGTAAATCCTTAGTTAGCTTCACATATTTTTCTTCCAGAGCAATCAAGTCAGATTTTAATTAGTTTATCACAATTTTTGCATGGTGAGCTAACAGGGTTCTTAGAAGCATATTTAGCCATTTTCTTGTTATAATCAACCATTTCTTGAAACTGCTTTGAAACAGATTCAAGTTCAGCAGTTAATTTGGGACAGTTCAAACATGAAGCAATCGGCTCAAGCAAAGAAGCATGTAATTCAGCAATTTTATGATCCACCCGTTTTAAGTTTATTTTCAAGTTATTGCAATTTTCACAACACTCGGGCAGATCAAGAAGCATGGCATAAGGTCCTCTAGCAGCAATATCCTTAACCTCACATGAGGTGGGAGAAGTAGTCCGATCGGTATTAAGGTGGCAATGACCATCCTACTCAGTTCTAACTCAGCAAGCAGACTAACATTCTCCTCCTTAACAATATCAAGCTTAGAGGACAAACTATCATGCGAGGTCCTTAGCTTCTCCATATCTCCAAGCAAAGAAGAACAAACATCACATTCGTCACGAGAGGGAGCAGATATAAGTGAAGTATACTCCCGTGACAATCTCTCTACTTTCTTTTCAAGATCTACGACCCTAGTTCTAGATCTAGCATAAAACTTTCCTAGCCTCAGAAATGCATCATAGAGCTGGTCCTAGGAGGGACCTACCTCATCGGAGTCGTTGTAGAGCTCGCTGTCGCTGACGTCGTTGTCGTTGGCCATGAATCACATGCCGATGAAATTGTCGCCGTCCTTGGGATCTTGATCATCCTTGTCGTCGTCATCGCTCCACCCCTCCACGTCGCTGAAGTCCATGTCGTCGAAGGCGGTGAGGACGCGGTAGAAGAGCTTCTTGGCTTTGCCAAAGTTGCGGAACTTCTTCTTGCCTTGAGCGTGAATTGGGGGCTTCTTGTTGCGGTTCTTGTCGATGTAGTCGTTCTTACTCACACTGTCGTAGTCATTCTTGCCCTTCACCAGCTTGGGGCAATTTGCCCGAATGTGGTTGAGGCCACCACACTCGAAACAAATGATAGGTCCTCCCCTCTTTCTATCCCTCCTCTTGTAAGCATGGGAAAACTTCTGAGCTAGGAGGGCCAGTTGCTCATCCTCGAGCTGCTCTAACTGATCATCAGTTATGTCACAGAGAGCAGCAAGAGAGAATCCACACAGCAAATCAGAAAAAAGACCAGAAGCCGAACCGAGATCGGTGACTAGGGCCATCGACTGCGACTTCGACTTTCGAGAGACTATGTCAATCTCGTGAGTCTTGAGGCATGAGTACAACGCGTCAAGAGTGAGAGTCGAGAGGTCGGTCGTGTCTTTAATCGTGGTCACCTTCATCTCCCAAACACGCAAATCAAGAGCGGAGAGCATCTGACGAGCATTGTCTGAGTCGGAGTATGTGAGACCGACGGCTCAGAGGTTGCTCAGAATCTTGTGAAATCTTGAAAAACACTCATCCAGGGACTCGCCAGCGAGCATTTCAAACTTGTTGTATTCTCGCTTGAACTGGTCTTGTTGTACGGTCTTAATCTGGGTGGTACCCTCATGGTATGCATCGAGAGTCACCCGGAAGATAGGTGGCACGAAAGTGGAATACTGCCGGACTCGGATTATGATGTTCCTATGGCTCCACATTAGGCATTGATGTGTTCATAAGATCTATAGACAAGAGTTAACCGGCTCGATACCAATTGAAGGTTAACGATACCAATTGAAGGCACGGCAGAGGGGGTGAATGGTGCCTTTTTAAAAAATTACCCCGAGTATTCGCACTGAAATCTTCTCCAATAGCAATGAGTGCTATGAAGTCAGAAAATGAGATGCTCACTAACTGAAAATAGACTTACAAAAGATCACAAATTTGAGAGCAAAAACAATTATTATTGACTCAAAAGCCTAACAAATTTTGCTTTAACTGAACAGACCAATTACTGCTGATTAAAACGAAATTAAATGCCCAAAGGGAGAGGTTTGACCGAAACAGCAAACTGCACCAAACAATTACTAAAAATAAATAAAAACAGTAACTGCTACTAACTGATAATGGAAATAAACTGAGAAAATAATAGGCTATAAGAAATACAAACTGCTCAATACCTCATGAAAAAGCTTGCAGGAAAACCTAGTTTGAAGAGTTGCAGTCTACTGCTATAGCCGAACAGCAGCAGCCTGCAGAATAAAGTATACACCTTGCAGTCGAACTGGAAACAGAGAGCAGGGACTGCAGATTAAAGAACCAAAAACACGAAACAGCATTTGCAGTGCTAGCCAAAATGCACACAGGGGCAAAGTGCTTGGCCGATCAGCACAAAGGAGCAAGGAACAGTCTGGCCGAGAGGTTTGTTGCTGCAGGAGCTAAACAGGAAACAGGAACCTGGAGAGCAAGGGGACTGCAGAACTGAACCAGGGGATCTGCACCTGCCTACTGCCGAACACACACAAGGGAACACTCACTGCAGAACAGGGAAAAGCACAGGAAAAACAGCAAGTAGGCACCTGCATTGAGCAGAAAACAGAAAGACTACTTGCTGCACCAAAGAAACTGGACTATATCCTTCAAGAAAAAGACCAAACTGTAGCTAGTAGCAGCCGACACAATCCTGAAAACTGCAGACTGTAGGCTGGCCGAAACTGATGCAACACAAACCGAACACTGTTGCTGTCCAAGATGAAGACAAGAACTGCTGTTGCAGCCGAAAACATCAAAGGAACTGCAGCCAGTACTAGCCGAAAATAACAGGGAGCAAGAAGTCGGGAGGCTCTTTCGGCAGAACAGGAGACCAAGGGAGAAAATACAAACTGATTTAAAATAACACTAAAATGGCCTGGCCGAAAGCACTAACAACAGCAAGGAACAAGTACTCCTCTTGCTGCTCCAAACCGGAGAGAACAACTAGAAACTTCAAGCTGGCCGAAAGTGTTTAGGAGATGAATCTGCAGCTCTCAACAGAAGAATAAACCTATAGCAGATTAAATCTTAAGACAACATGCTAGAGAGATGTTTGCTATTGGGAAGAACTGATCAAATGATCTTGAGATAAACTCCCAATAATTAGCAATAGCAAATCTTGCAGCTTACGAAATAATGTAGCCAAGAAATTCATCAAGAGGGATAATACTATTTTGCTCTCGGGAATAGACTAGCCAATATGCTTTGAGATACATCCCTGTTCAAAGCTAGTATATATCTAGTAGCAAGAAGAACAAGAACATTAATTAAAAAGGAAAACGAGCAAATAGCACGAGATGAAAACAAGAACTTTCATATTGAGACGAAGAGCGATGAACGATTAATACATATGAATGTTTACATCAACTCTTCCATGTCTCATCCAAGAACACACACAAGGAGAGAATAGAACCCTAAAACTTGAAAAAAATTTCTCTCCCAAGAGCACAAGCATTAGGAAACCCTAATACTTATACCCATTTCTCTTTCTCTCTCTCTCAAGTGCACTTTTCCACCTAGAGAGCACCTCTATTTATAGCCTCCACTAATGGTTTTACAAGTCTACTTTACCCATTAGGTCACACCAACTCTCCACTAATGGGTTTACACACATTTTACCCATTAGGTCACAACACTTCTCCACTAATGGATCATTTCCAAATAAAATCCGCTTCCATTTTGTGCAGCCTTGCGCATTTACCAAAATGCCCTCCCGCACCTTCACGGAAGCTTCCTCGTCTTCTTGCCGCGCACGCCTCGCAGCCACTTCGAGTCCTCGTCGTCTTCGACACATCCCGACCGCTCTGACCTCAGCACTGCCTGTGCTTAGTCCGGTCACCCGTGTCTCACCACGACACCGTCTCAAAGTCCTGCAGTCATCACCGACAAGAAAACGCATTACATAGCACCGCATAAAATGATATAATCAAATATTTGCATCGGTAATTAGCACAAAAATGCCCGGAACAAACTTAGACTTTTTAGGACACACGTCAATTACTCATCACACAACTGGGGTTAACTCCACATGGTCTCTCAGGTTGTTGCATTATTTTCCTTGCAATCATCATAACATAAGCTGCATAAGATAAACCGGAGATGAAGTCATGTAACTATTGTGGTGAGGTCGGTGAGAAAGATACATGACTAATCCGAGGTGCTTACAGAGAGATCTACTTCGGTAGGTATTCCATGGAAGTGGAGTTTGTGGCCCGCGTGAAAGAGAGCGGGGCACGAGTGGGCCATCGACGGGTGGACGCTTAGCTTTACTGGTATGAGCTCGGAGATTGCATCTGGACATAGCATTGCATTGCATTGCATTGTGTTGCACTGCATGAAAGAAACCGGTGATTACAGAACAGTTGCGGAGATTATATTGTAGTTGTGCAAGATAAGTGATTATCGATACATACAAGGATTGTGTCTTGCCTAGACAATTGAATTAGTTTTGTTGTCGCCATTATTTAATTGTGTGCTTGTGGGGTCTTCAGACTCACCCTTGTTTTGTTGTTTTTTTAGGCAAGTGGTGAAGGCGACATGCACAGGAGGGAATAGCACAGTTATCCCACGTACAGCAGTAACTCACATATCACTTATAGATGTCATATTTTAGCCTGGTGTAGCACAAATACATTTTGGTAGTTTGCAATTTCATACCTCTGATACGCTTAAGGTCAATTGGTTGACAATTGCCGCTGAGTACTATTGAATAAGAGGAGGTGCAACGCAAGTCTAGCCGTAAAAGATGGAACTTGTAGCATCTCAGAGCAGGTGGTAGCACTTTGGGCTCAGGCAAGGGGCCGGGGTGTTACAACCGACACGCTCTTCGTTGAATTGGCTGCTTCAACTCTACTTCCGCTGTACTGCACTTCTAGTGGTAACAATCTATGATCTATTACTCGTATGACTTCTTGATTTGCACGGTAGACGAATTTAATTTGTGCTAGTGTATCCTACCCATGTCCCAGTATCTTATAGGGGGCGGTCTGACCACCACGTAAAAATCGGTCTGACTAAAAAGACTAAAAAAATTAGGATATGAATAGTATTTTTAGCGCTATTTCAAATCTAAAAATCAATGGAGCTTTCGATCTGTTGATCCAAATAGTATAAAATTTTATAGAGATCTTCTCTAGGTTATCAAGAATCTATTCCAATAAACGATCATGAAAATCATGGCCAAAATTGATACCTTTTCAGTTTGAAGGAAAAGTGCACTGAAACTGAGTAAAAACCAAAATCTGTTAATACAACTTGCTAGTGGGTAGATGATGACCAATATGGTTCTAGATGTATTCCCATATATCACAGCAAGTTTGAACACTAAGAAACACGACCCAAAAACCCTTGTAACAAGAAATCACTTGGTGAGACCAAAAGCCAATAAAACTGGATTTCTTGATAAAATTGCTATCGAAGTGTCTAGATAGTAGGAGATTGATTTCAAGAGATTATCTCTATCTCATTCATGTTCTTGGCACAACAAGATCAAGAATAGAGAAGAGGAGAGATCAAAACCTACCAAAATAAGAGAAAATCAATCAAAACATGAGAGATCCATAGAGCTAATCAAAGATTGATATATTACTTATTTGTGGAGGTAAGTTTTGTAGCCACTCCACCCTGAAGGACAGAGAGTACAACGCACTCAACTCTCAAACTCTAACACTAGACATGAGAGCACAAGAGAAATAGATTAGATGGTTAACATAAGTCTCCATTTGAATCCCTCTATATGATGGGCTAACTAGCTATTCCTAACCCTTAGTAGATACTATCCACTTAGCACATTGAGAGAAACCCGATAACCCCACACACAGAGGTTTTACTCACACATATTCACTTATGTATTCTTTTCAAAGTATATAAGCCCGAATTCGCTAAATCCTTTACTCTTGATCTATCTTGATCAATCCAGCTTCTCTATGATGTAAACCGCTCTCCAAGCACAACTCATGCACCACGGTTTTGATCAAAGACAGATTTTGATATTTTGGTCAAACTACCAAAATACCCTTTCTTGATCGGGTCTTCATCTTTCATTGCAAGCAACCGCTATGCTTTTCAAGTGTAGGTTCACTATTGGCTTACCATATGTTGGCAAGTCTTTCTCGCTCTAGTTCTACTAGACCACGCCTTACTTAGACCGACCAAACCATATGGTGCAAAACCGCTGTTAGAACTCGCCTTCAACATTTCCCGCCTTTCTTGTGCCATGCTTGAGCTCACTATCTCACTCGATATTTTTGGTCGTTTAGGGCCTCAGCTCTTCCATGAGTGTAGCCCTGATCATCGCCGTCGACCATGGTGACTCCAAGCGTCCCTACACATTTAAAGACAAAGAAATCATTTTCAAACATAAGTTCTTCATAACTTGATCCACGTTAGCCAAAACATGCATCATGCAATCTTAATGCAATAATCTAGGTCACTCAAACTCAATCCATAACACAAATACCAAAAATCCTTAATTTTTGCTAAAACCGGTATTACTGCTCCTCTCAAGTCGATGCTACCACTTCTCTTGAAAATTCCAAAAAATATCCCAAACAAAATTCAATCTTTTGCAAAATCGAATAACCACCCTAGAAACATTGCAATAGTTCATCACAACATTAAACATGATCTTCTCACATGGTCTTTCAATTCCATATCACCTAATATGTCATTTATCATAAATTATCAGATTTGCATCACTCTTTTAAATTCCATTTTCCTTTGGATTGTCCTATCACATATGCATACATACCATATTCAACCTAACAACGTATGGGTAAGGCCATACATTCTCTTTGTTGGGATTTCACACTTGTGTGAATCATGTTCACCATTACACGTTCCTAGTATGTGACAATTTTACAAGTCGGCACCACACCTTACTTTTACACATTTACCATATTCCATCGGATGCCATTATCACATAAATTATCTCTATCACGTGATCCTTTAATGTATTACATCATTGTCTTTGATTATCGTGCTTGTAGACTGCATTTATCTTGTTGTTACCAATAACCCTTAATTTATCTTATTTCAATTGTTGATTTTACTGTTGGATGTGACTTGTTGAGATATTTTATATCTCACTCTTGCTTTTCTTTTTTGTTCCAAGAGACAGGTCATCATAGGCATTGCATGTGCTATCGAATCAATACAAGGAAACCTATTTATTGCAACAAATTTATTGTTGCATTAAGCTCAAAATCGTTGCAGTATGTATATGTTGCAACAAAATTAAATTCATTGCCAACCGTTGAAATAAACACCGTGGCAATAGCATATTACAACAAAAATTAAATTGTTGAAATAAAATAAGATATCATAACAATTTTAGTGTTGTGATAGCATTTTATCACCACAACGTGAAAAAGTTGCAATACATACATATTGCAACGAAACCTATTTCGTAGCAATAGTCTATTGCTACAATCACTTTTTCATGGCAATAGCATATTGCAATGCACTAGGTTTTGTAGTAATAACTTAGTGCAAGACTCTAGATTTCGTGGCAATAACCTATTGCCATGAATTAATTTTTACATTACCATACCTATTCACATTAATTATTGAAATCATCTTACAGTCAATAGTACAAACAATCCACATTTAATCAATAGTAGAAACAATTCAGGAGCACATTCAAAGCATTCATAATAATTAAATGATCAGAAGTAAATATCCAAGGTTACGTGTTAAAGCATTCATACAAATTCTGTAACAAGAAAAACAAACTTCCATATGTTCTACGAACAAACATCCATATGACTAGAAGTTGAAATGTTGATAGTGCATTCTTGATGACAAGGGTGCCTTCCAAATTAGCAATAGAACTTCAATCCTTTTGATCTTTACTTCCTTCATAGAAAACCATACCACAAGGTAGGAAGAAAAAACCATTTGTAGTTAGTTGAAATCTCAATGTAAAAGAAATGATTATAGATACTTAAAAGTAAACTACATGAATAGTAATGATTACATGAATAGTAAACCATTTGGGTTAATGACTATATGAACAAGCAGTCGACAATAACTATAATCAAAAGGAATGGTATGAATAGTAATCATCTCTTCCAATTAAATTCACCACTTTGGAGTTAAAAATAAATATTGAATAATAGAAGTTCAAACTTTGTGGTGGTGTAGAAAAGCTACCTTTATTGAATTGCACAGGATCATTGGATTAGAGAATAAGAACTCCTCCTTCACAACTGTGACTTCAGGCTCTCCTGCATGATGGTTGTTGGCTTTGTTAGACCAAAAGTGAGATAGAGAACAAGTGTATATACCAATCCACTTGACAACTATCAAAAACATAGAAAGCAATTATTACTTGATCAAAATCTTCTGGGTTTCATTGCATTCAGAAACTTAGTAAATATTACAAGAAAATGGGTTTAAGGGGTTCATTAGAAAAAATTGCAAAATTGAAGGGGTTCGTAAAAAATTAAAAATGGAAGGGCCTCATATTAAAAAAACACAAGTATGGTACGAATCAAGTAAACACAAGAGGGTACTAAAGTCGAGCAAATTTTTAAGAAAAAACATACTAATTATGATAAGAGCCATTAATACCATTACCTCTTTAGGGTACCATGAGTGCACACTGATGCTTAACTTTCTCCCATTATCCCTCTTACTTACATGGTAAAAAAGGGGTAGATAATTCATCTTCAAAAAAGGAAAAAAGAAATAAAACCAACAATATTCTCTCAAGAGCTAGATGATTACTAAACCCCAAGCGAGTAATTCACTAGTTCATTTGGATCATGCTATAATATTAGGCACAAAAGGTGTTGGGACCCGGATCGTTGAATACCCAAAGTCCTCTTGTGTGTACTATACTGCTCCCATGATCTGTGGCTAGTACACACAACCACAACATTGAGATCATATCCATACACATCGCATACAATTAATTTATAACAAAAAGATCAAGTACATAAGCGATGTATATAAAGTTTACAACGTAAGGGCCGACTAGCCAAATAAATATAAGTATCAAGAGTGAGATCACAAAAAAAGACAAGTAATTAAACCAAAGTGTCCAGTGGTATGCCATCCATACCCCACAAGCAACCAATAAGGATTAGGCCCTAGAATAACCCATCGTTGTATTCTCCAGTACTGGGAGGAAAATAATTATCATCGAGCATAATTTCTTTATCATTATTTGAACAACAATTTAAGTAACATTGAGTACATTGTGTACTCAGTAAGACTGTTATTGTATCACAACATATATATAAATGCAAGGCTAATAATGGATAAGGATCTATGCTACAAGTTATTTTCAGCATGAAACAAGTTTGCATATGCAATATCGATAAGTAAGAATTTGCAACATAATTTTTAAATAGTAATTGACATTTGCAATATCGATAAGTAAGAATTAGCAATGGAATTTCTAAAGAGCAATTGACATATAATGAAATAATGATTGCACAAAAATAGTATTAGTAAATCATAGCCCTCCTTGGCTACGAACATTGAACAAATCTCAACTACAAACATGCACATACGTCACATCATACCAACCCATCATTTTCAATGAAACCATTTTGTCAAAAATAAAAGATAGACCCATTATGGCTACACCCAAGCATGCTCATGACCATGAGAATGGCTATTCAAATAGTTTTACACTCCTAAAAGGTTGTACTGTTTTACCCACATGAGATAATCAAATTCACTATCAGCAACTACGTGCTTCCTTAGACATGCAACGAAGTAATTATCATAAAGTCTTTACATCATCTAGTCCTAATATTGCATTAGTACAATGAATGACATACCCTCACTTAGGCATGTCCATCCCCAAATGAGCATTCACCATTCTATTAGCAAGCTTTGGTCTCAATGCCTCGATGAAGGGAGCCCCTACGAGCAAATATTCCTGGAATGCCATCCCTACTTCAGCCAAAATGCAAGGCTAGCCCTAGATAACTTAGTCAGCTAAACCCAGAGCCTATATAGCATATGTAGTTGCATGGTTAGAATTAGATGTGCGGTAATAGAGTCTGGTTCTTAATTAACCTGAGTGAGAATCTCTCCCTACCTACATGCGAGATACACCCTCATATTTTTTTAGTTTATCACATCATTCGCCCATGTCTAAAACTACGTTTTTCATTTCATTTTATATCAAACTAATAGAGGTTCCTCCTCTAGTCCAACTTTTCAAAATTTCCCATATCCACGCGTGAGTTTTTTCGGATGTTCAAACTTAGCGAAAACTAGTGCGTGGCTAAGCATCTAGACAATATATTCAATATAATATACCCAATTTTATATTATCTACTATCTAAACCATGTCCTGAAGGCTACAACACTACAACAATAAGGATATTAATGTCACAAGGAGAATCGATGCATACGACTAGATATAACTACCATTACCTACAATTATAGTGAATTTAGTGAAACATACACACATGCATAATATGTTTCACACAAAATATATAATAATTGAAATGTTAGGATAAATATGGTGACAGAGGGTGCTTGCCTTGCTCTAATTGCGCAGAAAATAGTTTAGAAGTGCTCTTGTAGATTTTGGCCAAATAATTTCAAAAGAGACTTAATTCAAATATTTTCACATAATATGAAAGAGCAT
Organism: Melocanna baccifera; assembly: GCA_036346265.1. Taxonomy (NCBI): domain Eukaryota; kingdom Viridiplantae; phylum Streptophyta; class Magnoliopsida; order Poales; family Poaceae; genus Melocanna; species Melocanna baccifera. Next base: position 8,059,049 of record CM070702.1, read on the forward strand.
GATTTTATTAAAAAAGTAGAGACAAAACCATTTAATTTGGAGTTCATATGCAAAAGTTATGGTCATTTGAATTTTTTTGATTTATAAATATGATAAAAAGAAAAAGGAATACAAAATTGAGTAAAATTTAAAAACTTGTTGTTGAATCTTATTTCCTTGGCTTTTTATTGGAGTTTCTTTAAAAAATAACTTGAAAATACAAATTTTGGAAAGAAATGTACGATGGGTATAATTATGTTAGGATTGTAAATCAAATATGAAAAAGATGATCTATAAAGTGGCATTAGAGAATTCATAGTAGAAACTATTTAAAAAATTCAAAAGTAAGCTCATGGCACTGGAAATAAAAATTTGAACATTTTTAAGCATGTTCCTAAAACTATTCAAATCAAGAGAGTGTATGTTGCATAAAATGGTAGCCTTCAAAGAATTTTTGAGGAAAATCTAATATAGATAAAATCTTGGAAAAATTACACAATAATTTAAAAAATGTTAGGAGTGTCCACAAAAATGTTAATAATTTTAGGAGCTCGGTTGCTATGTCTAAAAATTCCTCAAACCTCTCAGTTGAGGAAATATGCTTCAAAAATGTGTCTTCCCTCTATTAAGTTAAAACCTATCATTGATGAGTGGGACCGGACCCCACCCATCAAGTCTTCTTCCTCCTCTCGCCGATGCGCCGAGCCCGCATGTTAGTGGTTTTCTTCCACCTCTTGCCAACTCACTAGCAACCATGGCACAAGAGCGCCAATGCCCTTGGAATTTGATACTACTCCCATAGCTTCTCTCTTGTTTCCCACACCTACTCATCACATCGCGACGTGAATCCCTCTACCCATGTCTTCTTCTATGCATCGCACTCCAGGAGAAGGAACCCAAACACTCTGTCCCATTGAGCTCACGAGAACTCACGAGCCATTCTCGGCCATCTCATGCCCACAAAGCCTCATCGACCATGTCATCATATCCACCAAAGCACACCACCCCCATTTTCTACTTTGGCCAAGCTTTCCTCTCCTTGTTTCGCCCAGAGCATGCCGTCGCCACTAGCGCTGGTGAATGCACTTTGCTGTGGCCCGAGCCTACCCAGTGAGTCCTCAGCCTTCCAACCGCATCTTATGCCATTCCACTCCTATTTTGTTTCTCCTCACCAAATTTTCCTCCCCTGATTGCATCGCTAGATCCACACCATATTCACTAGCTCTGGTCGCCACCATCGCTTGAGAAATAGCCCCTCACCGGTGAGCTTCAGACCTTGCCGTGGCCATTTTCAGCATCTCCTCATCTCCCTAAGCTCATCCCTTCCCTTCTTTCCAGTTGAACTCCACTGTGGGAAGTCGTTGCTATGCATGTTGTTGCCTTTGTCACACTTTGTTGCCTTCCGACCTCCTCAAAGCTACTCCACCATTGCCATCCTCTCCACTACCCTCCTGGTGAGCTAGTAGTGCTCATGCACACCTTGTTTTGGCCCAACATACTATGTTGCCATTGTCGTCGTACCTCCGCCTAGCACCGCCACTCCTCTCCACCACCAGCCTAACCCTGGTGAGCTCAAGGCTCGACGCCACCACCAAAAGGGTCATTGTGACCTCCTCTGTCCACTTTGAAGGTCACCTACGCCCGTCCACCGCTCCCTCGCACCAACTACTGCTGTGGCATGCCTTTGCTCACTCTCTTTCTCTGGCAGTGGACCCCACATATTAGAAAGGTTAAATTAGCTCTAATGACATGTTCAAAACAAATGCATGTATGATGTGCGGGCCCAAGTCAATTAAGTAGCTAAAATTATATTTAAAACTGAGTTTAAAATATATGAGTATGACATGCCAAACCCACATGCTTGTTATGTTTAAAATATGTGAGTATGATATGTAGGACCCACATGTAAGGGAAAAAATTAGCACTAATGATGGATTTGAATATAATAAGTATATGACAAGTGGGCCTAGCCAAAATCAATTAAAAAATTTTAATTAAACTAAAAACAAAATATGAGTCATTGACATATGGGACCGACTTGTTAAATCAATAATTAAAACATAATTTATAACATGTGAGATCGACATGCATGGTCCACATGTAAGAAATTTCAAAAAATAAATAAAATAGGAAAAAGCTAATTTTACTTATGTGAAATTTCATTTTCTCTATTAGAAAATGGTAGCAAATGGTATCAGGTGTAGCACCAATCTTGAGCTTCTGAAACTTAGATTTGATACTCGAGATCTTATCTTGAGTTTTTCCCATGCTCTTTCTTTTGCTCAAAGCCTCATGAATATATTTTTTTGAAGTTGGTTGTATTATGAACCATTATCACATGATTAGAGCTTTTCTTAATACTCTCCTCTGTTGACTTGAGCATCCCATGAACTTGGTCATTGACTTCTCAATGCCATTCATATGAAAGTTTAAAATGACTGGCATAAAGCGTGGAGCGAGCGACTAGAGAATCACATCAGTAGCCAACTCTTGGCCAAGGGGAAAACCAAGCTTTTCCAAACTCTCAATATATCTAATCATCTTGATCGTATGAGGACTGACCGAATTTTCTTTAGCTAACTTGCATGGAAACAACGACTCAGAGGTGTTGTACCTTTCAGCTCTTGCCTAGTTCTCAAACATGCTTTTAAGACCTACAATCATATCGTAGGCATCCGTGTTCTCATATTGCTTATGAAGCTCAGAATTCATGGTGGTAAGCATGAAAAAGCTAACATCAAGTGAGTCATTGCAATGTTTCTCATACTCAATCTTTTGAGCACGAGTAGCATCTTCAACTGGTTCATTTGGATATGGAACTTCTTGAACATATTCCCTCTTTTCTTGCTTAAAAACAATTCTCAAGTCGTGAGAGCAGTCGATGAAGTTTGTTTCATTTAGTTTTTCCTTTCTCAAGAATAGATCGTATGTTAAACCTAGGTGTAGAGGAAGTAGATGGTGGCATTGTCTATAATATAAAAAGTATATGCAAAAATTCAGCACTATGTTTATATGAAATCTTCCATTAAATAATTTAATAAAATATACTCCTACTATATATTTAAAATCATGTACCCTCTAATAACATATAGTGAATCAAGATCCATATGTCACTAAGTCCTAGTGAGGTTTGGCATCACTGCTAGAAACCTAGCAACATAGGTAAGCAACTCCTTACTAATTGCATCACATGCAACTGTTGTTTGTTGAGTAACATTCATATGTCCCAGCCTCTACACAATGCCCCTAGACCCAAAACTATTTTGATAGTCTAGTCAAGTTAAACCAATATCATGCATGAAGTGTCCAGCACTTTACGCTATCTCATTGATATAGTTAATGGTACCCTACTTTAGTAGACCTACTAATTAATGATCAAAATTGCTGATAAGTGCAACTATTGGAAGGGCATCTAGTTTTACTTAATTTTTCTAGAGGGATACTATTATATCATGTTAAAAACACCAAAGATACTAACAACATGAATAATACTATAATAGGAATATAAAAGCATTCATAATTAAATCATATTAAACTGTGACATAGTATGGCCCTTATCTATTACTACTATAACACGGCTATCTCCATCATCACGCTTCCTGTTCACCGAGCCATCAATGCTTGATTTCACCACATTTATCCACTTAGCTATTACTCCTAACAGCTAATAATGAATTATATATGAAAATATCAAGCATCACAAGTCGACATGCAGGCTGTTATACAATAATATGTAACCCATGGCTATAAATTAACATGGCACACAGACACATTGGGCCATACTGTTGATGACAGTTAAGAATATAACAATTCCCGTAGTGTCTCATGGTGAGTCAATCCAACATCGTGTTTTCTAACATATGTCCAAATTATTGATTTGATATCCTATATCTATGATCCGTGAAACATGATCATCAATCAATACATGTGCTGATCTGTAAATCATAATTGTCCCACATAATGATATAAGATAAGGGATAATTTAGAATAACATCAAAATATAAATAAAGAGTTTCAAGAAAAAGTCACATACTTATTGATCAATATGAAAGATATTTATTCAAGGGACAAAATAACATATTATTCAAAAGATCATAAACATAGAAGTCATACAATCATCTCCATGATTGCCTTTAAGGCATATCACTAATAGATACTCGCCCAGGTCAATTAAGGACTGAACACTATTGCCACACATCTAAGTCTAACTATGCAACCATATATGCTATATGAGTTCTGGCTTTAGTTGACTAAGTTAGCTAGGACAAGCCTTGCATTTTGGAAGGCCGAAGCAGTGACGGCATATCGAGTAGGATGCTCATAGGGGCTCCCTTCACTAAGGTATTAGGACTAAAGCTTACAAATATAGTGGTGATGGGAGTTCAAGGTGGGCAGTGAGCATCATGGCTTTGGCACAGTGTGGCGTAGAGCACTACAGGCAATCAACCATGGCACCGGTGGGAGGTGGACAACGTTGCTCGACTTACAGTGCAGTGCGTCGGTGAGAAGAGAATAGAAGTCTCGACGGATGGGGTCCAGTCCACTCATCAATGATGGGACTTAAGTGGACAGACAGAAGATGCAATTCATGATAATACACCTTCGCAAGGCAGGAGGTGGAAAAGAGTAAGTAAATAAGGTGGTTTGACTTAGCTGATCGCTTTGTAGAATTTTAAAACATAAAAAACAAGCTCTAAAAATTATGAATTTTTTGTGAAGCCTTCTAATACAGTATAGAAACTTATGTAATTTTTGTAAGATTTTATATATTTTAAATGTTTATTAAAAACTCTTTAAATATCACTATTTTTATTATAAAACACTATTTTGATTTGATGAATTTTAGAAACATGTTCAAATCTTTATTTCTAGCACTATGAACTTATTTTTGAGTTTTTGAAATGGTTTCTACTATAAATTCTCCCATGCCACTTTATGAATCATCTTTTCGTTTTCGTTTTTAATTCGAACTGAATTTCATCCATTGTACAATCCTTTCCAAAACTAGTATTTACAAGTTATTTTTTCGATGAAACTCCAATCAAAAGCCAGGGAAAATAAGATGCAAGCAAAAGTTTTAAATTTTACTCATTTTTGAACTTTCTAGAATTTGGGATGTTACAAAAGGGGTAGCAAACGTAACTAAGAAACATCCCAGTTGTAGTTGGTGTCTGTAAGTCAAATAATAGAGCAGAAGAGAAATATGCACAACTCTATTGTATAAAATAAATATAAGTTATATGCCCATTTAGCTAATTATGCAAAAGCAAGTAATATACTAATTAACCAATGATCAAAATATTAATCAACTTTAACATGTAATTATCTAATTCACTGTAAATTAAAGAAGGAAAAAAGGTATTTCTAGTCATTCAAAGCATTTAACAAAACCAGCTGTGCAATTGACAAAAGAAAAGTGAAAAAAATCCAACATACCCATTACTACCTTTTGGCTCCACAGGCAACCAGTGTGCTTCAAGAGAAGAGAGGCATCCTCAGGTGAGAAGGTAATTTGCAAAAGAGGGATCACTTTAATATACCAAAAAATTTATTTACATTTATTGCATTTATTGGAATTTATTTGGATTTTATTTCAAAGCCTAGAATAAGAAAACTTAATTTATCTTTTTTATAAAAGTAGAAAATAGTTTATTTTATTTTCCTGAGTTCTCCAAGATTTATAGGTTTTTTATGAATTTTTTTGGAATTTTTTGAAGTTATTTACAATTTTCTAGATTTTCAGAAAGTCTAAAAAAAATTTTAAAACCAAATTCTCCCTGAATCAATCTTAGGCGTCCATCCACACTTAACGCAACCCGATGGCTGGGATTCATTTCCTTGCCACGTGGCTTCCTTTCGACCGCCGCTCGCCCCCTCTCTCCTCTCACTGGCCGGTGGGGCATGTAGCTCTTCTTCCACCTCCCCTTCTTCCCCATTGCGCTAGTCGCCATTGCCGCCATTACCGCCCTGCCAAAGCTCTTAAAGGCCTTCGTTACTTCCCACTACCCCAGGCATTTGCTACCATTGAAAGCCTAATCACTTGCCGCATTCATCTTGTCAGTTTCCTGCACTTAAAACCTCATTTCGTTCACCTTTTATTACCTTCACTATCAGCCATCACTCCAGCGGGCCATTACCCCTTGAATGCTCCTCCTCGGCTCTATAAAATCCCTTCCCTTCCATTCTCAAGCCTCACTCCACATTTCTCCACCTCCAATTTCCCTCTCTCCATGCCAAAGACACCCCAGTGTCGTGTCTCCAATTCGCCGAGCACCAAAGGTCCTTCGGCGAGGAATTGCCATCGGTCGGAGCCGCGCTGAGCCACACCGTTGCTGCTTTCACCTCTACTGGACCCGTGCGAAGCTCCACCTCCCCTCCATTGAGCAGGTCTACCACCAGAAAGTCCTCGCCACCGACGCCTTGCACCGCCCCTCTAACCCCTCGTCGCTGGCCACCACCAAGCACCTTCGAGCACCATGCAAAGGTGAATCCAAGTCCCCTTCGCCTCCCCTCCCCTTGATCGATCGAACCTTCTGAATGTCTTCCCCTATCGATCGGACCATCCAAACATCTTCCCCTACCGATCGGACCGTCCGAATGTCTTCCCTTGTCGATCGAACCGTTTGAACATCTTCCCTTGTCGATCGGACTACACTGAACTTCTTTTTCAATACAAAAATATATCTAGAAAATCCTCTTTTTCTTTTTCTTTAGTTTCAAACTTCTGGAATCCTGTATTTGCTCATATTAACTCTTATTGGACCTGTTCAAATTTGTAAATTCTTCTAATATCCTAAACTACCCATTTCCAGAATCTTTTTAAATTCTTGACATTTATTTAAATTTTGTTTGAATTTATTTGCTTTGGTTCTTCACGTGTAGACTACAACGAATCCGGAGAGTATGATTTCGACGATTTGCAGCACCAAGACTTTGAGTAAGGCAAGTTACACCTTTGATCATATTGCTCCTAGTAATTTAAATTATGTATGTTGTTTTTAAATTATTATGTATATGTAATTTTATTTAAACCTAGTTTAAATTTGATTTAAATTTTAGTTATACCCAATTCCTTTGTATATAGTCAAATTTGACATTGAACACAATAGCATTAGCTAGAAATTTTATAGAATTTCTTAGCCATGTTTAGAATGATTTAGGTGGGAATATGTGTTTCACATAAAATGATGATTTCTAAAATCTATTTTTGACTTCGATGAGTCAGGAAGCTCTATGAAATTTTGATAAAACAAAATTATAAAATCTGGTTTAGACTTAGGCATTGGTATGGTGGTGGGTGCTTGCTGGTTCTCATTGATGTTCAGTGACAGAATGACAAAACTAGGCATAAGGGATATGCGAGTAGCGCCTAAGTCAAATTAAGGACCGATCTGTGAGCTACTGTTACAAAGTCACACTGTACTACCATAAGTTTTGTATAGGACAGACTTAGCTAACTAATTTATGAAGTTCCAACTTAGTTCGCTATAGGCTAATGTGAGCGTGGCGTAAGCTGCGAGAAGTCTTACATAGCACAAGATAGGGTCCCAACTTGTGGATTCATGTTATGGTAAAACCTTAGTGGCAGCATAACTAATTTGGCAACGGAACGTTGTAATAGGCTTGTCTTGAACTCTCAGCCGCACACCTAAGGCAGTGTCCTAATCGCGTGGCACAACGAGAGGACATATCTTGTGGGTAAAGTTATACACCTTTGTAGAGTAACAAACTATCCTAGATAGCCATGTCCACAGTCATGGATATGGTGAGTATGGTTTTCAAAGATTAGACTTTGGTTTTGTAAAATCTAGTTTATAGACAAATGTGAAATCTTTTGGAAAGATAGTTTAGGTGGGATACTTGTTGTTAGGTTAGTGTTACTTTACGGTATTTACTTGAATATTACTTTTTACACAAATAACCATATTATGCCTTCCTTTGATAATAGTCATGCATGCATCACATCTGTTAATTCTCCTGGTGTAACTTGTGGAGTACATTATGCACTCACCTAGCTTACTTACTATTGCCAGAGGATGATTTCATTGACTATGGTGAGGATTGCGATGGATAGGTTTGTCTTACAGTCATTCTCCTGTGGGTAGACAGGATGGGCTACTCTTTTATAATTTATTCTCTACTGATTTATCTGTATGTTTGGCTTTGAGCTGTGTTATTGTAAATGTTGGCCATCAGGTTGTACTCTTTTAATTAATAAAGTTTGGTTGTTATGCATGATATGTATCCCTGTTATCTCTGTGTGCACTAGCTTTTTCTGGGATAGTGCGATTTACATAGAGGATTCCGGAGTTGTTGTTCCGAGATCCGACAGAGATGGTATCAGAGCAATATTGACCCTAAGATGCGACCGTAGATAGAATAGAATGGATAAACCTTAAGAATATATTTTAAAAGATAGCCATTTTAGAAAAATTTCTAAATTCAGTTTAATTTACTCTCCCACTTAACTATATTCTTTCTCAAAAATATTTTACTAACTATTCTCCTTTTTAAAATTGTAGATGGTCGAACGTCCTACCCAAGTCACCCATGGAATCCTAGCCAGACACTTCATTGACTATCTTTGGGATCTTCTCCAAGAGTTGGACTTCAAAGCACACCCAGTTTATCAGGGATACTTGCACATCTATGGAGATCAAGAATGATGGAGGGCAGAAGTGTTGATTTATGCCAATATTGGAGATGAAGCCACATTTCACACCTTTGATGCCCCTCTACCACAGGACACCTTCTTCAACGGTATCCAAGATGCAACCTATGAAGTGATCTACCAGATAAGGGATATCTACACATAAGAGCTACGATGCACCATATTTCACTACTTCCCTGGTAAGTTTCCTATCAGCTCCAGCAGCATCTTCTCTATGGAGTATGAGAGTAACCCACGACTCGTTCAACAGGTGTAGTACGCCAAGTCCTTGGACTATGTGCACCAAGCCACCTTGGATGACCTGAGCTCATGGCACAGACACTTCATGCAGCAGAAGAAGAGTTGGCCAAGTACTGTGTAGAAGATGAGGTTCCTCTTCTGCGGGACTGCCCCTAAAGAAACGTAAAGTTTAGATGAGTAGTAGTAGCACCAACCCATAGAAGCCATACATTTAAACCAAAGTTGTAGAATGATACTTGTGAGCTATTATTCCTTTGTCAACAGCCTTAAGGTTATAATTATAATATTCAATAAGGTGTTTTGTTGGCTATTATTTGAGATTATTGTTTTTTTGTGTTTTGTGATGGGAATGTTACAAAAACCTTCTCCTAGCTCTCTCTCTTTCCTCTAAATCTGGAAGAATCTGGTAGATGGTGAAAACAAGGAGGAACATCAATGACAATGCCAACACTGGGGCTCATGGAAGTCAGTTCACTCCTATCCCTCTGCCTCGCTTGTGATTGGACAGTAGGCTCAATTGATGGCAAACCGAAATCAGTTGATTTAACTACTAGCTCAAACCATCAACAATCCAACTCAGCATGCTCCTCCACCGCTGGTAGCTCAAGCTCCTCAAACCAGATTATCAGAATTCTTGAGGATAAGGCCTTTGACCTTTTCAAGTAGTGTCAAGCCAATGGATGCTGATGATTGGCTTTGTGCAATTGGTAAAAGTTAGATATTCTACAATGCACTTGATCGAGAAAGGGTTACTGTTTGCTTCACACAGTTGAATGGATCTGCATCGAGTTGTGGGATAGATTCACTACCTCTCATGCCAATCCTAAGCCATATCATGGAATGATTTTATGCGAGTTTTCGCAAAGCTCACATTCCAACGAGCACCATTACTCGAAGAAGAAGGAGTTGAGCTCTCGACAAGGAAGCCACACGGTGAATGAATACCTACAAAAGTTCAATCAACTAGTGCATTACGCACCAGAAGATGTGGCTACTGATGAAGCAAAGTAGAAAAGATTTTTGGAGGGCCTAAACGACAACATTTTAGTGCAGTTGATATCAAGTCACTATGCAGATTTCCATCAGTTGGTTAGCAAAGCCATTTGCCAAGAGGGCAAGTTCGTGGAAATGGAAAACAAGAAGAGAAGAATGGCTACTCAAAAGGTTAACCTAGAGGTTTTTCCAAGGCCCGTAGTACTCCACCTCAGACTGGCAAGTTCAGGCCACAGTCTGGCAACTTTACGTTGTAGTCAAGCAACTTCAGGCCAGCACCTAGCTACCCATCTTTTCAAACTAATCGCCCTAGTCCCCAGGCAGCTCGTATTCCCCTTGTTGGTGGTCAAGTATAGAAGAGTACCACTGTACCTGATGGAGTGACTTGTTTCTATTGCAAGAAAATAGAGCATTTTGCTAAGTCTTGCCCCCAAGAAGCTCCAATCAGCAACTAATGCAAGCGCATCCGGAAGCCAGAACCAAAGTCAACTGTCCTAGAAGTCACAAAACTTTGTCAAAGGATGTGTGAACCACGTTACCGCCGAAAAAGCTCAGGCTACACCGGACTTCATACTGGGTATATTCCTTGTAAACTCAGTACTCACTTTAGTTCTTTTTGAATCCGGAGCTTCCCATTAATTTATTTTCAAGGCTTTTGTGGTTAAGAATGTGTTGGGTATGGTTCCCTTTAGCAATTCTATGATAGTTCACTCCCATAGAGCAGAAATAAGAGTAGTGACTTTATGCCCAAAGGTAGAGTTGCTCATAGATGGGACTCTTTTCATAGCAGACCTTATGGTGTTGGAATCTTAGGGATTTGATGTATTCTTATAATGAATTGGTTAGCCAAAAATAATGGTCAAATCAATTGTACTACCTGATCCATCACCCTCACAAATGACCAAGGAGTAAAAGTGGTCTTCACCCCTGAAATCACTGTAGAAGGAGAGTGTGTTCTCAATCAACTTTAAGTGCTAGAAGAAGTACTAGTTGTGCGGGAATACCCAGATATTTTTCCAGAAGACTTACCGAGAATGCCATCGGATAGGGAAATCAAGTTTGTGATTGACCTAGTCCCTAGCACCGCTTCAATCTCGAAGACACTATATTGTATGCTAGCTAATGAGTTAGCTGAGTTGAAGAAGCAAATCAAGGAACTAGAGAATAAAGGATATATCCATCCAAGTTCATCACCTTGGGGAACACATGACCTCTTTGTCAAGGAAAAAAGATAGTGTATGTGGATTACAGAGCACTCAACGATTTACCATCAAGAATAAGTATCTATTGCCCAAGATCAATGATCTGTTTGATCAGTTGACTTGAGATCAAAGTATCACCAGTTGAAAATCCGTGCCGAAGACATTCCCAAGACTACATTCTACCCACTAAGGATAATACGAATTCACTATCATGTCCTTAGGACTGATAAGTGCCCCTGCCTATTTCATGAGCATGATGAATAGTGTATTCATGGAGTATCTGGATAAGTTTGTAGTAATCTTCATAGATGACATTCTTATATACTGAAAGAATGAAGAAGAGCATGAGAATCATCCAAGATAACTTTGGAAAAACTTAGAGAGCATCTGCTTTATACCAAATTTAGAAAGTGTGAATTTTGGCTAAAGGAGATTGCTTTTCTTGGGCATATTATAATAGCCGAAGGTATTGCTGTAGATCCTTCTAAAGTAGAAGCTGTAATGGAAGAGAAGCAACCCAAGTCAGTAACTGAAGTCAAAAGTTTTCTTAGAATTGTGGGTTACTATCAACACTATATAGTAGGATTCTCAAAATTAGCGAAGCCCATGACTCAGCTTCTAAAGAAAAGAAAAGAAGTTTGAATGGACAAAAGTCTATGAGCAGAGTTTTCAAACTCTTAAAAACAAGCTAGTCTCAGTGGCAATAATTGTACTATCAGATGTACATAAAGACTTTGAGGTTTTCTGTGATGCCTCTCGTCAAGGTCTAGGCTGCGTTTTAATGCAACAAGGTAGAGTGATAGCCTATACCTCTCGCTAGCTAAGATCTCATGAGTGCAATTATCCCACTCATAACTTGAAATTAGCAGCCGTAGTGCATGCTTTGAAGATCTGGCATCACTATCTCATTGGTAACTGTTATGAAGTATACACAGACCACAAGAGTTTGAAGTACATCTTTACTTAAGAAGAACTCAACTTAAGGCAGCGAAGATGGTTAGAGTTGATCAAAGATTATGATATTGGGATTCATTATCATCTAGGCAAAGTAAATATTGTGGTGGATTGTCAACAGTGTTTTGTCAAAAGAAGACCAAACTCGACTTCAGGAGGGAGTCTCCTGGCTGAGTCTAAATCTGGTGAACTAGGGTATTCTCTTAGCATTAGAATTCAGCCTACTTTACCTAACTAGATCAAGAAAGCTTAGAAGGTTGATGAGGATATTCAAGAAATAAGAAAGAATATGAGAAGAGGTAAAGCTCTAGGATTCAACGAAGATGAGTATGAAACTATTTGGTTTGAAAACCGCATCTACGTACCCAATAATTAGGGAATCAAGAACATGATTCTAAGAGAAGCACATGAAATTTCATACTCAATTCACCTAGGTCGTACCAAGATGTACTAGGACCTTAGAGAAAGATACTGGTGGGTCACTATGAAAAGAGAAATTATAGAGTTTGTTAAAGCTTGTGACACTTGCCAGAGGGTCAAGGCAAAACATCAGAAACCTACAGGATTTTTGCAACCCTTGCTAATATTAGATTGGAAATGGAAAGAAATTGGTATGGATTTTATAACTAGACTTCCTAGATCTCAATCTGGGTATGATTCAATCAGGTGGTGTCAGTGATTAACTAAATTAGCTCATTTCATCCCCATCAAGACAACTTACTCTGGAAGTAAGCTAGCAGAATTGTATATGTTCAGAATTGTGTGCTTACATGGAGTTCCCAAAAAGATGGTGTCAGATCAAGGTAGTTAGTTCACTTCTCGATTTTGGCAAAAACTTCATGAAGAATTAGGAATAAGCTTAATTTCAATACAACTTATCATCCCCAAGCAGATGGCTAGACAGGCGAGTTAACCGGTACTAGAGGATATGTTGAGAGCCTATGCTCTAAATTTTGGGAATAGTTGGGATCGTTCTTTACCTATCTTTGAGTTCTCATACAACAATAGTTAGCAGACCAGTGCAGATGGCACCTTTTGAAGCATTGTATGGTAAGAAGTACAGAACAGCTTTACTCTGGGAGTAGCTAGGAGAGTTTCAAGATGTTGGACCAAACCTATTTCAAGACACTGAAGAAAAGTGAGAAAGATCAAGGACAAATTGAAAATAGCCCAATCTCGACAGAAAAGTTATGCTGATAATCATCGTCGAGAATTGACCTTCAAGGTTGGAGACTATGTTTATCTCAGAGTATCTCCACTCAGAGCAACCAATCAAGATTCTTGAGATAGCAGAGCGATAGACCAGGAGAAAGACCATCAGATTTTGTAGAGTCAAAAAAATAGTTTATTTTATTTTCCCTGAATTCTCCTGGATTTATATGTATTTCATGAATTTTTCTGGAACTTTTCAAAGTTATTTGTTATTTTCTAACGACTTTTGAAGTTTCCAAGATTTTCTAAAAGTCTAAAACAAAATTCTCCTTGGGCTGACATGTGTCAGGCCTAGATCGAATCCATCCCACCCGAATCAATCTTGGGCATCCGTCCTCACTTAACCTGAGCCGATGGCCAGGAATCATTTCCCTACCACGTGGCTTACATCGAACCGCCACACGGCCCCTCTCTCCTCTCACAGGCTGGTGGGGCTCGCACCCTTTCTTCCACCTTCCCTTCTTCCCCATTGTGCCAGCCGCCATTGCTACCCCACCGAAGCTCTTAAAGGCCTCCATTACTTCCAGTTAGCTTGGGCATTTGCTACAATTGAAAGCCTAATCACTTCCCACATTCATCTTGTCGATTTCCTCCACTTAAAACCCTATTTCCTTCACCTTTTATTACCTTCACTACAACCATCACTTCTGCAGGTCGTTACCCCTCGTGTGCTCTTCCTCGGCACTATAAAACCCCCTCCCTTCCATTCTCAAGTCCCACTCCACCATGCTCTACCTCCAATTTCCCTTCCATTCTGTGGACCGAGATGCCCTAATGCCATTTCTCCTATTCGTCGAGCACCAAAGGTCCTTCGGTGAGGAATTGCCATTGGTTGGAGCCGTGCTGAGCCATGATGCTGCCGCTTTCGCCTCCATCGGACCCGTGCGAAGCTCCACCTCCCCTTCACTGAGCAAGTCCACCGCCGAAAAGTCCTTGCTGCTAGCACCTCGCACCGTCGCCTCTACCCCCTTGTCGTCAGCCACCACCAAGCACCACGCCAAGGTGAATCCGAGTCCCCTTCACCTCCCCTCCCCTTGACCAATTGGACTGTCCAAACATCTTCCCTTGTTGAACGGACCGTCCGAACATATTCCCTTGCCGATCAGATCGTCCGAATGTCTTCCCTTGTCGATTGGACCATTCAAACATCTTCCTTTGTCGATCGGACCATCCGAACATCTCCTCTTGCCAATCAGACTACACTGAACTTCTTTTTCTGTACAAAAATAATTCTAGAAAATCCTCTTTTTCCCTTTTCTTTAGTTTGTACACTGAACTTTCAAAAGCTTGTATTATTCATCTTAACTCCAATTAGACCCGTTTGCATTTCTAAATTCTTTCAAAATCCTAAACTACCCATTTCTAGACTCTTTTTAAATTTTTGAGTTTTATTTGAGTTTTATTTAATTTCTTTTCTTTGATTCTACGTGTGTAGACTACAACAAATATGGAGAGTATAATTTTGATGATTCACAGCAAAAAAAACTTTGAGCATGGCAATTTACACCTTTGATCATGTTGCTCCTAGTAATTTAAATTATTTATATTGTTTTTAAATTATTATGCATGCATACTTTTATTCAAACATACTTTAAATTTGATTTAAATTCTAGTTATACCCAATTTCTTTGTATATAGCCAAATTTGACATTCAACACAAACATGCCTTGTACCCCTAGATAAAAGCCTGGTTAGTACAATAATAATAACTAAAAATTTTATAGAATTGCTTAGCCGTGCTTAGAATGATTTAGGTGGGAATATGTGTTTTCACATAAAATGATGATTTCTAAAATCTATTTTTGACTTCGGTGATAAAGGTCTATAAAAGTTTGATGAAACAAAATTATAAAATCTGGTTTAGACTTAGGCATTAGTATGGTAGTGGACACTTGCTGGTTCTCATTGATGTTTGGTGACAGAATGATGAAACCAGGCACTAGGGATATGCGGGTAGTGCCTAAGTCAAATTAAGGACGTAGTGCCTAGTATGGTGGTGGACGCTTGCTTTGATTCTCCTATTACAAAGTCAGACCGTATTACCACAAGTCTGGTATGGGACAGACTTGGCTAAGTAATTTATGAAGTTCTAATTTAGTTTCGCTATAGGCTGAATATGAGCGTAGCGTAGGCTGTGAGGAATCTCACATGGCACATGAGGGGGCCCTAACATGTGGACTCATGTTGTGGTGAAACCTTAGTGGTAGCGTAACTAATTTGGCAATAAAACATTATAACAGCCTTGTCATGGACTCTTAGCCGCAAACTTAAGGCAGTGTGCTAATCACGTGACACACAAGAGGACATGTCTTGTAAGTAAAGTTGTACACCTCTGCAGAGTAACAAACTATTCTGGATAGCTGTGTCCACGGTCATGGACATGCTGAGTATAGTTTTTCACAGATTAGACTTTGGTTTTGTAAAATCTGGTTTGTGGACAAATGCGAAATCTTTTGAAAAGATGGTTCGGCTGGGATACCCGTGGTTAGGTTAGTGTTAGGTTGGTGCATACACTAACGATATTATTTTAACTAAAGTGTTGTTTCTATATATTATATTAAATATAGTTTTTGTAATTACTTTATGGAATTTACTTTAATATTGTTTTTCACACGAATAACTATATTATGCCTTCCTTTGATAATACCAATGCATGCATCACATTTGTTAATTCTTCTGGTGTAACTTGTGGAGTACTTTATGTGCTCACCTTACTTAATAATTGTTGCTAGGGGATGATTTCATCGACTATGGTGAGGATTGTGATAAATAGGCCATGTCTTACAGTCATTCGCCTGTGGGCAGGTAGGATGAGCTATTCCTTTATTATTTATCTTTCGCTGATTTATCTTTATGTTTGGCTTTGAGCCGTGTTATTGTAAACATTGGCCATAAGGTTGTACTCTTTTAATTAATAAAGTTTGGTTGTTATGCATGATATGTATCCCTATTAACCATATGTGCACTAGCTTTTCCTGAGATAGTGCAATTAACACAAAGGGTTGCGAAGTGTTGTTCTGAAATCCAACAATCACTAATGTCATATTCGTGTCAATAATCACTTTTCAAAAACTTACCAGCACACTAGTATAGGCTAGAGATATTCTTCTTCTTACAAGCCCTATGTGGCATGTGTGAAGTTTAGTGAACACAAGTGGCGATGGGTGGTTTACACCTGCAGAAGTGAAATATAAAAGGATCACCTTATGTTACCCTTGGCAAATTATTCAGTTGTACAACTATCTCACCTTTAACACCATCTTCATTAGGAGAGCTACCCTCAGTTTCAACATAACTAGGGCTGCTACCATTGTCATCCATTTCATCATCGTTGTCGGACCCGGATTTTTAATCCAGAATTCTCTGTGATACCACTGCACTATTCCCTGGATCAGTAGATAGTGCTCACAGTACATTGCTGATTCAGTCCAACATCGCATTATGATGATCATCTGATCAAAATAAAGTTTGACTTACATCGAGTTCAAAAAGTAAACCACGTCGGGCATTTGTCTTACATAACGGCGCTCGGGCCAAATATTACCATCAAAAGATATAGCGGCGGAAAATAGTAACGATAAGCGGAACCTAAGCCACCGCGATTGGTGAGGGTAAATGTACATGTCTATATCACCAGGCTCTGACCATATAGACGAGTGCCTTTACGACAAGTCTACCACCTAGGACCACGTATTTTAATAATCGCCCTATTTTCCTTCGTCAGCTCCTTGGCATGGTGCATCTTCGTAAAAGTAGTGATCCTGCTCTCCTGATTCTGGAATTTATTATGCGAGTGTGAGCACTCCAACCCCGTGCTCAGCGAGCCAATACATAGAATGCAAGTATATGACATGTATGGCTTAACGAAGGTTAAGCTCAGGTTTATTTTATTTTGCCGAAAATTGCATTTTTAAAAGACTTAAGACGTATGTGTAGAAATTCCTAGACTTAGCCTTTGGACCAAAATTTATATCACTTTTAATTAAAAGATTTTATAGAATAAGTACAGATGTCATCCATTGCCCACATTGCTTGTCCACAAAAACCAATTTTCAGCGTTATAGCCGCTTAACTTACCACTGGGACGACACCCAGGACAACTCAAACCAGGACAGTCCTTCTTCCTCCATTTTCCCATTCCAAACCCAACCATATAAATCATTTTGAAGTAGAACTATATCAGAGTTAAGTTCCCATGTTCGCCCTTAACCGTGGGCACGGCTGTTCGAACAGTTTTGACTCTGCAGAGTTTGTACCACTTTACCCATAAGAGATAATCCCATTGGTATATTCCGCATGTTTCCTTAGACATGCAGATCAAAAGGATTACCACATGACCTTTACAATGCACCTAGTAAAGGATTGCACTCGCTAAGGTTTCGTCTTCCCGACCCCCTCTTGCGCCACACGGCGGCTTCCCTCCAGCACCACGACCCGTGTCCACTCCGAAGTGCTTTCCTTTACTGGCGATACAAATTAGTTAGTCATGCCTACACTTTGCCAGCTTGTGGTTTGTACTGTTTTATGATGGGAGGTCATGTCCCGATTCGGTCCTTGAACTATCTGGATGGTTCTACCACAAACCACACTCTCGCGCACACCGGTGCACCACACCCCCAAATCATCTGCCCAGATGTATCAGCAATTTTTGAGATTTTTGGGGGCATAAAATAATGATCATTTTAAACACAACCAACCATTCTCAACCACAACTTTTTTCCCAAAATTTGCTCTTTTACGTTTACATATGACATTAGGGTATTCTTAACTTCCTCGACAACTAAGCAGTTCTAAGCCATATGACATAAACGTGTTACTCCTTTTTTGAAACAACTACATCTAAACTTTTACTATGGTTTATAAGTTTTACCAAATAATATGCCGGCAAGTTATAATAGTGGCAACCATTAAATGGGACAATTAACTAGAGTGGCAAAACAACATAGCATAGCACATAAAATAATGGCATGCACTTGATAATTTAAATTTAAGTAATTTGCAAAGATGGGTATTCAAACATGATCAAAGTATTGACTTGCCTGGTTCGCAATTGTCCGGGTTTGGCTGGTCTTGGTCTTGGTTGGCCTCTGCCTCTGCTTCCTGGTCCTCGTAGGCTAACGTTTCGTTGAATGCACATTTTAAAGAAAACAAAATAAATTAACACCGCCAAATAAAATCTCAACAAGATTCACAAGAACTCAGAAATTTATGGCCTTGATTCCCTTGAACAAGTATTATCCTAATGTATGTTAGAAATTTTCCTCTTGTGTTCAGATTCAAAAAGGGTTAATTATGAATTCTAAAGTTATAACTAATTTAACACAACCAAGTAATTTGCACCAAGGATTTATTTGTGCTCATAAATTTTTGATTTCAGTTTCTCTAGACAGAGGGCGAATTTAGATGAATTTAGAAATTGATTTAACCAAATTTGGATTTAAAATTCAAAAGTTATTCATGTATAAAGTTCTCAACCCGAGTTAAATCAAGAAAATGTAAAGAAGTGAAGCGCATCGGGCGGTGGGTAACCGAGCGCGAGGATCATCCGATCCCGATCGGTCGGCTCCGAGCACATGCGGGCGCGCGAGAACACACGGGAGCCGCGTGGGCCGCCCGATCGGCATCAGATGGGCTGGATGCAGGCGCGCACACACCCGTACCGGTTGGGCACGAGCCATCCGATTACCATCCGACGACCCACTTCAAATGCGGCCGCTCAGTCATCATCTACCTTGCACCCACAGCGGAGGACCTCACTCCGGCGCTTATCCCCGGCGACAGAGGCTACGACCGATCGGGAAAATTCGAGGAATGGAATGCCCACGATCCCACGCTCAACTAGCCGAACTCTCGTCGACCAATTTTGGCCGAACGAGCGTCGCCGGCGAGCAATGGCGGCGGTGGAACCAGGGGAAAACCGATACGGCAAACCACGGCATTGCAATTCAATTAACTGAGCAGGGAGTATCTATGGGTGTATGTGAAGCTACCTCGGAGGTCCTGGTGACTTGAGAGTAGCCGAGGAGGTTTGTCGGCGTGCGCCGGCGGAGCTCAGGGAGGCCTCACAGTGAGGGAGCAGCACAGGCGCGGGGAGCTTCTGGGGATGACCGTGATGGTGTCGCCGGGTCCTTGCGGTGCTCTAGGTGGAAGGAATCGGCTCGGGGTGGAGCCGATCGGCGACGAGCCCAATCGCCGGAATTGGGGAAGAAGTGGGCTCCGACGAGCTACGGAGCAAGATAATCCAATTCCTCTCGGTGAGAGCGTTAGAAGGGTGTGGGGAGTCTGATGGAAGTCTCGGCGGGCTTTATAGTGGGCGGGGCAGACCTAGCTACGGGGAGAGCTCACAGCGGCAATAAATGGCGGGATTTTGCAATCGCACAGCCACAGCAAGAGGGAAGCAACGTGGCGAACCATTGTGGCCGAGGGAGTGAGGCTTAGTGTGCGGGAGATCACGCTGGATCAAGTGAAGCGAGTTCGATCGATCGGAGCGAAGATTTTCGGGATGCGATGGCGTCACGGTGCGCGAGGATTTGGGTGATCGGGGCCGTGGTACGCTTTAGTCGCCGGGTATGGTGTGGGCGCGGCTGAGCGCGGTGGCGCGCGCAGCGCGCATGGCTCTGAGTTAGCGGAGAGGAGAGCAAAGAGCGTCGCGCGCGAGACACGAGGAGGAAAACGCGCGAGCATGGGAGCAACAGAGACAAGGAGGGCGCGGCAAGTAGAGGAGGAAAAAGAAGAAAGAGAGGGAGAGCGCGTGTGAGGGGCCGGGTCGCCTCGAGCCGATTTGCTCGATCGGTGGCCCAATCATTTGTTGCATATATACACACACACACACACATTTTATGATTATTATGTTTTATGTACATTTCTTTTATGTATTTATCTATTCATACTGGATTTTAATTAATTATATTCTAGGTTTCATATTATTTGCAGGTGATTTTTTTTTGCACATATGCCCCATTTAAATTTTCTCTTTTAATTTGTATCCTCCACATCCTATTATTCTTGACACTTTATTTCTTATGCAAATTCTTGATTTATTTCTTTGCTTAATTTAGGGAACCTCTGGCAAAAACCTTTCTGAAAATCCAAAATTTAAAATTGCTAAATAATACCACATTCAATAAATGCCTAGTCTCTTAGCATTTATTTTCTTCCGATAGTCAGGGTGTTATAGAGCTACCCCCCTTAAAGGAATCTCGACCCCGAGATTCAGCCTAGCCCGCGAATAGATAGGCGTAATCCTTTCGCAGTTGATCTTCACGCTCCCATGTTGCCTCCTTTTTGGTATGATGATTCCATTGCATTCTGCACATCCGGATAGCTCGATTTCTCGTCCTCTTTTCCACTACATCGAGGATTTTGGTAGGATGCTCCTGATATGTCAGGTCTTTTTCGACTTCAATCTCTTGTAGCGGAGTCCGGTCTTCAGGCACTCGAAGGCATTTCTTGAGTTGCGACACATGAAATACATTGTGTATATCTGCGAGGTTTGCAGGTAAATCCAATTGATAGGCTACCTCTCTTTTCCTAGCCTTTATTGGAAATGGTCCAACATACCGGGGAGCGAGCTTACCTTTAACTTTAAATCTCCTGACTCCCCTCAAGGCTGATATGTAACATCATGTTTTTCTGAGATTTTTAAAGCCTGGATTTTAAAAATGAATTTTCTGGATTTTCTGAATTTAATTGAAGCTTCAAATGAATTTTTAGATCTTTCAAAGATTTAATATGATTAAAATAAATATTAACATAAGCTGGGAATATTTTATTTGTGTTCTTCAGGTCTTAAGGAATTTTTTGGTATTTTTGGTGAATTTTTTGGATTTATTTGCTATTTTCTAGAGCTTTTGGAAGTTTATTTGAATTTACGGAAAAGAAAAGAAAAAGAAAATCTCTCCCTTGCGCAGATCCCCGCGTATACGCGTCACCCATCCCGCAGCGCGCGGCTGTACTCCGCTTCCCGCTCGCACCGCGTCGCCGATCCGCCCGCGCCCACGCGTCGCGCATCGCCGTGTGCGGCAGCAGACTGGCGACCAACCGCCCGCACCGCCGCGCCACCCGCGCCCTCGGCGCTCGATCGCGACGCCCGTGATCTCCGCCGTCCATTCTCGCGCCACCCGCAAACCCTAACCTAACCCGCTGCGTCGTCGCGCGCGTCGGATGTGCCCGCGTGGTCAGATATCGAGCCATCAAACCCGTCCACCCGAACGCGCGTCAGAATCGAATCGAACTCCTCGGTTCGCGTGTTAAACTCTGCCGTTAGTCCTCGGTTCGCGCCGACACCCGAGCTCCGCCCGCCGCCGCTCCTCGCCGATCCTCGCGCGCGCGCCGAGCGCTCTGCCGCTCGAGGTCGCCGATGCACCGGCGATCGCGCATCCCGCCGGTGAGCCTCCGCGCCCGTTCGCCGCGTCGCCTCCTGTTGCGAGCCGCGCCACTCCTCGCCTCGGCGCGCGCTAGCCAGCGCCGCGCCGCGCGCGCTGGCGCGCGCGCGCCGCGTCGCCGTCCGCTCCTCGCCACCGCCCGCCACGTCGCCCGTCCGGCCGTCGCCGCGCCAGCGCCGCGCATCCTCGCCGTCGCTCGGATATGGACCGAAGGTCGAGATCATCACGTGGCATGCCACGTCGGCGTGACCGCCCCGGGTGCCACGTGGCGCCGCACGTCGGATGCCCGTCACCCATGCCACGTGGCGGCATATCTGCTTTGCCGCGTCGCCGCGCCCGCGCGTCGGCCGCCGCCTGCATCTTGCGTGGACCAAGTCCACGGTGGACTCGAATTTCGTGGACCGGGTCCACAAGACGATAATTTTTCTGAATTTCCCGAATTAATTTTAGAATTAATTTCCGGGCCCAGTTCTCCTCAGTCCTAGCTCAGATTGACCCCGTTCTTTTTTCTAAATTCATCTAAAATCGAGCTCTAGCTGTTGGTTCTGGTTTTGTGAATTTTGGAGTTCATTGGCTTATCATTTTATGTGTTTCTTTATTTTCAGTCGCTTTCTCTCTCGTTAGATTCGGATTCCGGAGGAGCAGGTTTCGCGCCCGAAGACCAGGAGTACCCCGCTGAGCATAACGAAGGCAAGTCGTAACCTTTGATCATGTTGAACCCAGTTTTACAATCTATTATTTAATTATTTTATTTTAAATTACATCGCATTGCTATTTTTATTCAAACATTTGCACTGGTAGTTATCGCCCCAATTGAGATTATACCTCCTTGATACTTTGGAATACCATTATGCCATTGTCACCATAGGTTGGGTAATTTACTAGTGATGCTAGTTTATTTGTCACATGGGTTGGCACAATTAGACTGCTTAGCTGGCTTATATTCACGTTTGACCTCACCAGTATATGTTAATTATCAATTTGACTTAATGACATATGGAACTGTGGTTGGTGCCACGTGTATTAAAATTTGTACCACGTCATTGGTGTGACGTTGGTTTGGGTATACAAATTGGTTTTGCACTCGAGCGAGTGATCGTGCGATAAGAGGAAATGCAGTTGTACTTTGGGGATGTGGTAGTCTCGCCGGGTAATGTTAAGGACTTAACTTTGTGCGCCATTGATCGAGCTTAATCGCAAACCACATGTCTATTATGGGATGGACTCGCTGATTAATTTGTAATATTTCAACTCAATCCTGCCATTGTGATGGACATGGTTCTTGATTTCCATGTGGCGCAAGGGGGTGTGATGCGAAACCCTAGCGGGCGGATTGTGCCGAGGTAGAGCATTGTAAAGGCCTTGTTGTGATTTCCTTAGGCCTAGGCTAATCACATCGTGTGGGTACAGTTGTGCAACCTCTGCAGAGTGTAAAACTATTCGAATAGCCGCGTCCTCGGTCATGGACATTGCTCGGGGATTTCACACGAGGGTTAGTGTTTCACTTATAACTTTCTCGTGGGTTGTCTACAGCGATTCTGAGGACGATAGCAGTGTACCCTATTTGTCAGGACCCGAGTGGGAGCCTTCAGAGTAGATAGTGCGAGTAGATACGTTGGATTTTATTTGTAGTTGTGTGTGATGTGAGCTGCAAATATTGCCCTAAAAGCATTATATTGCGATCATGTCAATCTTTTAATGGAGTTTATTTTTGTTCAGATTCTTTGTTAGCCTTTTGGCTAAGTGTTTGTGTAGGTTAGGTTTCCATTAAGCAAAACCCCCTTAGACGCATTTACCTCTTATCTATGCTTTTCCCCTCGTCTTTTACCTTTGTCATCGGCGCTTGTTTTCTTTTGAGCAAGATGGTTGATACCAGAACTCCTCCACCGCAATCAAGCTTAACCAGGACCAGAGAGAGATCTTTGCGCAGCCTGCCACCTAACTTGACCCTGCCCTTAGTCGATTTTGGTGGCCTGCTTCGGATGATGCGACCATGATGCAAAGTATCGCACTATGATGCAGCGTCAACACCAGAGGCGATATCACCACCGGCACCTCGTCGCCCAGGTCCGGCTATCGCGAGTTCATGAGGACGAGACCGCTGTTTTTCCGGTTCGTCCGAGCCTCTAGAGGTCGATGATTGATCCGTTCGATTGAGAAGAAAGCGAGCTTGGCCTGCAAGCGACAGAGAGAAGGTATTATATGCGGCATCGCCGAGGGACCAAAGCAGCAGAGTGGTGGGAGAACCATCATGCCGCCCATGAGAACCGTAACAACATCACTTGGAAGGAGTTCGCCAAGGCCTTCCATACAGCCCATGTCATGGATGGAGTGGTCGAGATGAAGAAGGATGAGTTCCGGAGTTCCAATGAGAGGAACTCATCGGTGAGTGAATATCTCAATAAATTCACTCAGGTTGGCTTCGCCTGCGCCAAAGGATATAGCGTCCGATGCAGCTCGCGTAAGAGGTTCAAGAAAGGCTTGAACCCGGCTTTGAAGGTGCAAGTCGAGGCAGCGACTATGCCGCCAGCGATTGGTGGACAAGGCCATTCTCATTGAGGAGAGTCGCGCGAGCTCGAGGAGTCTCGCAAGAGGAGGTTGATCCGGCAGGGGTCACGATCACACCATCCCTGCAGGCCTCGCTTTGGTTCCTACCACTGCACGAGTGCAAGAGCAGCAGCAGATCCTCAACTTTCGGGACCCCACTCGGACGCGTCGGCTGATCGCCAGATGCGTCTGGTGGTTCCGATGGGACAGCAGCAGCTAAGAGCGAGAACTCAGCGAAAGATCGTCACTTGCTTCAAGTGTCATGAGGTGGGACACTATGCTAGCAAGTGCCCTCGAGATGTGCCCCACGCCGCCATGGACTTGGGAGCCACACCCTGGCCGTACTCCTACCCCAGAGCAGACGCGAGCACCCCGCATCGACAGCCGCAGGACGCCGGTGGTGAGAGGTCAGGTGAACCACGTCACCGCAGAGGATGCCCAGGCAGCACCAGACGTTGTGATCGGTACGTTCCTAGTACATTCGATTCTCCGCCTTTGTTTTATTTGATTCGAGAGCCGCATTCGCTTGTTTCTGAGTTTTGCTTTAAAGCAACAATTGAAAACTGTTGCTCTTGGATCTGTTCTTTTAATCCAATCCCCCGGATCCGAGTTGAGATCCAACCTAGGTTGTCCCGGAGTTAGGATAACCATTCAGGGAGTTGAGTTCAGGGCCGACCTGATTTTGTTGGATATGCAGTCCCTAGATGTAATCTTGGGAATGGATTGGCTTCAGAAGCAGCAGGCAGTGTTAGACTGTGGGAGCAGAGCGGTGACCTTAATCAATTCGGATGGAGTTAAGGTGCGATTCGCGACGGTGAGTGTCACCAGAGCTACCATGATTTGCGAGCAAGGTGATCCAGATTGGAGGATGTACGGTTGTCGTGAGTACCTGACGTGTTTCGGATGATCTTCCGGGTATGCCACCAGAGAGGAGGTTGAGTTTACGATTGAGCTTGTGCGTGTACGCTCGATTTCTAAGAGACCCTATCGAATGCCACCAATGATTTAGCGAGTTGAAGAAGCAAATTCAGGAGCTTTTGGATAAGGGTTACATCGACCGAGTTCATCCTCGTGGGGAGCACCAAAGTGTTGTTCGTCAAGAAGAAGGATGGTAGTCGGCGCATGTGTGGACTACAGAGCACTTAATGAGGTCACCGTCAAGAATAAGTACCCTCGCCCGGGATTGATGACCGCTTAATCAGCTTAAGGAGCAGGAGTGTTCTCCAAGATTGATTTGAGGTCGAGGATATCATCGATGAGGATTCGAAGGAGGACATACCCAAGACGACCTTCTCGACTCGTTATGGTCTATACAAGTTTCTGATGATGTCTTTTGGTTTGACCAATGCCCGGTATATTTCATGTATTTGATGAATAAGGTATTTATGAAATATTTGGACAAGTTTGTCGTTGTGTTCATTGACGACATTTTGATATATTTCAAGAATGAGGAGGAACATCAAGAGCACTTGAGATTAGCATTGCAGAAATTGAGGGATAATCGATTGTATGCAAAGTTCAGCAAATGTGAGTTTTGATGAAGAAAGTCACCTTTCTAAGGCATATGTTGACAGCAGAAGGAGTCGCAGATTGACCCGGGAAAGTAAGTGATGTTTTGGATTGGCAATACCCACTTGATTACCAGTCGAGTTTTCAGGTATGGCGAGGATACTACCGCCGCTTTATTGAGGATTCTCCGGTGTGGTTGCACCCTCACTCGCTTGCCCAAGAAGGAAAAGAAATTCACTTGGATGCCAGAGTGCGAGAAAAGTTTTCTGAAACTTAAGGAGAGTTTGACCACAGCCCCAATGCTTGTGTTGCCTGATATTAACAAGGATTTTGAGATATTTTGCGATGCCTCTCGCAAAGGTTTGGGTTGTGTCTTGATGCAAGACAAGAGAGTGGTAGCCTATGCCTCACGCCCGATTAAGACCGCATGAGGAGAACTACCCTACCCATGATTTGGAGTTAGCGGTAGTAGTGCATGCTTTAAAGATTTGGCGCCATTATCGATGGGTAACGGATGTGAGGTTTACACGGATCATAAGAGTCTGAAATACATCTTTACCAGTCAGAGCTTAACCTCGTGCGAGAGGTGGTGGTTAGAGCTGATAAACGATTATAATGTAGGCATACATTATCATCCCGGGAAAACTAATGTTGTTGCGGATGCCTTGAGCGTAAAGGTATATCGCAATTCTGATGGTTCGAGATAGTCAACGACTTTGCATGAGGAATTTGAAGCTTAGCCTTGAGTTGGTTGAGCCAGATTTTTGGTAGCTATGGAGATGCAAATTTACTTTGATGGTCGATTAAATCGAGGCTCATCGGATGATGAGGCATTTCAATGGATCGTAAAGAACTTAAGTGAAGGTAAAGAGTCGGGATTTTGGTGGATGACCAGTGGAACCTTGTGGTTCAAGCAGCGCTTGTGTGTGCCCAACAAGCAAGATCTAAAGGAGGTGTTGTTAAAAGAGGCTCATGAGTCATCAGATTCGATTCATCCGCACAGCACCAAGATGTACCAGACATTAAGGATAAGTATTGGTGGCCCAAAGATGAAGCGTGAGATCGCTGAGTATGTAGCCCTTTGTGATGTTTGTCAGAGAGTAAAAGCAGAGCATCAGAGACCTGCAGGTTTGCTACAACCATTGAGAGTTCCCGAGTGGAAGTGGGAAGAAATTGGTATGGACTTCATAGTCGGTCCGCTAAGACCAAAGAGGGCTATGATTCGATTTGGGTCATCGTGGACCGATTGACCAAGGTTGCTCATTTTATTCCAGTTAAGACGACCTACAGTGGTGACAGATTGGCTGAGCTATATATGTCCAGAATTGTCAATTTGCATGGTGTACCCAAGAAGATCGTGTCAGATCGTGGATCGCAGCTTCACCTCTCGGCTTTGGGGTAGTTTCCATAAGGCTATGGGAACCCACCTGAATTTCAAGACTGAGATATCATCCCTGCATGCATGGTCGACAGAGCGAGTAAATCAGATTTTGGAGGACATGTTGAGAGCCTGTGTGCTTGATCATGGTTCCAAGTGGGACAGATTGTTTGCCTTTGCAGAAGTTCTTGTACAACAACGCTTATCGTGCCGCTTTGCGATGTCACCGCTTGAGGCATTGTATGGCGAAATGCGTGACCCTCTCAATTGGAAAGAGACGGGGAAGGTCGTTTTGGTCCGATCGCTTGAAAGAAGCCGAGGATAAGTCCGCTTGATACAGAAAGGTTGAAAACCGCCAAAGCCGCATGTAAAAGCTATGCGTGATACCGCACGCCGAGCCGAGTTTTGAGCCGATGATTTTGTATATCTCGTGATCACACCATTCAAGGGTGTGGGAGGTTTCACTAAAAGGAAGCTTGCACCAGATATATTGGTCCGCTCAGATTCTCAAACGCAGGGAGAGGTTGCTTATCGCTTGAGTTACTCGCCCTTCTGGGGTACATGACGCCTTTCATGTGTCCCACCAAGAAGTGCTTATGCGTAGCCGTAGAAGGTTGTGCCGCCGAGGCCGCTGACTGCAGGAGGATCTATCGCATAAAGAGCATCCGGCCAAAATCTTGGGAGTGTCGAGCGAGTCACCCTAATAAAGTGGTCCGTTTTGCAAAGTCCAGTGGAGCAACCATTCCGAGGAGGAAGCCACTGGGCGCGAGGAGGATCTCAAAGCGGAGTTCAGAACCTATTCTCTTAGTTGGCCCAGATCTCGGGGTCGAGATCTCGTTTAAGGGGGTAAGGTTTGTAACATCCAGTTTTTCTGAGATTTTTAAAGCTTGGATTTTAAAAATAAATTTTCTGGAATTTTCTGAATTTAATTGAAGCTTCAAATGAATTTTTAGAATTTTCAAAGATTTAATATGATTAAAATAAAAATTAACATAAGCTGGGAATATTTTATTTGTGTTCATCAGGTCTTAAGGAATTTTCTGGTATTTTTGGTGAATTTTTGGGATTTATTTGCTATTTTCTAGAGCTTTTAGAAGTTTATTTGAATTTCGAAAAAGAAAAAGAAAAGAAAATCCTCCCGCTGCAGATCCCGCCGCCACGCGTCACCCATCCTCGCCGCGCGCCGCCACAGATACCCGCTTCACGCAGCACCGCGCGCGCCGATCCCGCGCCACCGCCTGATCGCGCGCCCGCTGATCTCCGCTGGTCTGCTCGCGCACTACGCAAAACCCTAACCCTAACCTCGCTCATCCGCACCGCTGATGTGCCCACGAGGTCAGATCCGAGCCATCCAAACCCGCCCACCCGAACCCGCCTCAGCAGAATCGAATCTCCTCGGTTCGCGGTTAAACCCGCTGCTCATCCTCTGTTCGCGTGCCGACACCTGCTCCGCCGCCGCCTCGCCGCCGTCCTCGCGCTTCGCTGCGCCGCCGAGCCGCTCGCCGCCGCCGTTGCAGGCCTCCGCTGCCGCTCGAGGTCGCCGGAGCACCAGCTAGCCGCCGATCCTCGCCGGTGAGCTCCTCCGCGCTGCTTCCGCCTGCGCCGCCTCTTGTCGCCGCGCCGCCTCGCCGCCAGAGCGTGCCCTCCTACTCCTCGGCTGCGTGCTCGCGCCGCCGCGCAGCGCGCTTCGCGCCGCTTCACGCCGCGCGCCACGCTGCCGCCGATCCGCCTCGCGCGCGCCACGCTGCCGCCCATCGCTTCGCGATTCGCCTCGCCTAGCACAAGACGCGCTCGTGACGCCTCGCGCAGCGCCACGCTGCCGCCGATCCGGCCGCCGCCGCGCCACGCCACCGCATCCTCGCTGTCGCTCGTGATCCGACCGAAGGTCCAGATCATGCCGCTGCGGCTTGCCCTCGGCCGCCGGATCCTCGCCGTCGTGCCGCCGTCGCGTCGGCCGGGCCACATCAGCGCCACGCCACCGTGACCGCCCCAAGTGCCACGTGGCAAGCCACGCCACCGCCACGCTACCGCCACGTCACCGTGCCACGTGGCAAGATATGCTATCGCTAAGTCAGCGCCCCGCGCGTCAACCCGCCGCCTGCGGCATCAGCCGTGGACCGAGTCCACGGTGGACTCGAATTTCGTGGACCGGGTCCACAAAGACAAGAACTTTTTCGAATTTTTCGAATTAATTTTAGAATTAATTTTCCGAGCCCATTCTCCTCCGTCTCTAGCTCCGATTGACTCGTTCTTTTTCTAAATTCATCTAAAATCGAGCTCTAGCTGTTGGTTCTGGTTTTGTGAATTTTGGAGTTCATTGGCTTATCATTTTATGTGTTTCTTTATTTTGACGCTTTCTCTCGTTAGATTCGATTCCGAGGAGCAGTTTCGCGCTCAAGACCGGAGTACCTCACTGAGCATAACGAAGGCAAGTCGTGAACCTTTGATCATGTTGAACCCAGTTTTACAATCTATTATTTAATTATTTTGTTTTAAATTACATCGCATTGCTATTTTTATTCAAACCTTTGTAATCGTAGTTATCGCCCAATTGAGATTATACCTCCTTGATACTTTGGAGTACCATTATGCCATTGTCACCATAGGTTGGGTAATTTACTAGTGATGCTAGTTTATTTGTCACATGGGTTGGTACGATTAGACTGCTTAGCTGGCTTATATTCACGTTTGACCTCACCAGTACATGTTAATTATCAATTTGACTTAATGACATATGGAACTGTGGTTGGTGCCACGTGTATTAAAATTTGTACCACATCATTGGTGTGACGTTGGTTTGGGTATACAATTGGTTTTGCACTCAAGCAGTGATCGCGGCAAGAAAGAGGGAAGTACGCTTGTACTTTGGGGATGTGGTAGTCTCGCCCGGGTAATATTAAGGACTTAACTTTGTGCGCCATTGATCTGAGCTTAATCGTGCAAACCACATGTCTATTATGGGATGGACCTGGCTGATTAATTTATAATATTTCAACTCAATCCTGCCATTGTGATGGACATGGTTGCTGATTTCCATGTGGCGCAAGGGGGGGTGTGATGCGAAACCCTAGCGGGCAGGATTGTGTTGAGGTAGAGCATTGTAAAGGCCTTGTTGTGATTTCCTTAGGCCTAAGCTATTCACATCGTGTGGGTACAGTTGTGCAACCTCTGCAGAGTGTAAAACTATTCGAATAGCCGCATCCTCGGTCATGGACATTGCTCGGGGATTTCACACGAGGGTTAGTGTTTCACTTATAACTTGGTGGTTTATGTTGGGAAGTGGATAGGTAGTTCACTGTTGGTTTAACTTGTGAATTGGTGTTCACAAGTAGTTCACTTTCGCTTTCAAGTTATTTATTATATTTCATCCATAAATGCCTTTATGCAAACTAACCTTACAGCCTTCCATTGGTAAGCCTTGCATTCTATATTGCATTCATTGTTACAAACGACTTGCTGAGTACCAATGTGCTCACGGCTTTACGCCTATGTTGCTCAGTTGAGGGAGAGGAGTACTATCAGCAGCAGGTTCCAGAAGGAGAGTACTACGACGACTTCACGGATTAGGCTTCGTTCTCCACTCGATAACCTGTGGGCTTGTCGATTGGCCGCTATGCTTTATTTTGGATTTCCGCTGCTATTTTGTTAAGCCCTTCCGGCTAGAGATATTGTAAGCTTGGCCATAAGGTCGTACTTTGATATTTTATCGATATTCAAGTTTTCCTTTACTATTATCGTGTGTATGACTGTGATGATATCTATGTTTGACTGTGTGCACTAGCGTGATCCTGGACTAGTGCAGTATACACAGAGAGACCGAATTTGCACATTCGGGTCTCGACATGATACCTTTAAATATACATGGTCCCCAACCTCAAACTGCAAGGGCCTTCGCCTCCTATCTGCATAGTTCTTTTGTCTAGACTGAGCGGCTTGTAGGCGGTCCCTAATCAAACGGACTTTCTCCTCAGCTTGCCGCAGTGTTTCTGGACCAGAAATGGAACCTTCCCCCACCTCAGACCAATGTAGGGGTGTCCGACACTTCCTGCCATACAAGGCTTCAAGCGGAGACATCTTTAAACTGGTTTGGTAGCTATTGTTATAAGCAAACTCCGCATAGGGTAAGCATTTATCCAAATCCATAGCAAAATCCAAGGCACTGGCTCGAAGCATATCTTCGAGTATCTGGTTTACCCTTTCCATTTGTCCATCGGTCTGAGGGTGGTAAGCAGTGCTAAAATCTAGGTGGGTGCCTAATGCCTCATGAAGACTTGCCCAGAAGTGTGAGGTAAACTGAGCACCCCGATCGGAGACTATCCTCTTGGGTATACCATGTAGACACACAATACGAGACATATACAATTCTGCTAACTTATCTCCTTTGTATGTGGTCTTCACTGGAATGAAGTGGGCAACCTTTGTCAGCCTATCCACTATGACCCACATAGAGTCATACCCAAATTTGGTCCGGGGTAACAATGTAATAAAATCCATTCCGACTTCCTTCCATTTCCATTGTGGCACTTGTAATGGTTGTAATAATCCAGCTGGCCGTTGATGTTCAGCCTTCACTCTTTGACATATGTCGCAACAAGCGACATACTCCGCGATGTCCCTCTTCATTCTTGGCCACCAATACCATTGCTTCAAATCTTGGTACATCTTGGTGCTTCCTGGATGAAGGGAGTATGCGAAACAATGCGCTTCCTTTAGTATTAGGTTTTTTAGATCCTTCTGGTGGGGAATGATAAGACGTGTCACGTATCTCAGAATCCCTTCTGAATCCTCGGTCATCTTGGGAGCCTTCCCTTTTGCCATTTGACTTCTCAGCCTCATAGCCATTGGGTTGTCCTTTTGGGCAGCTATAATTACATCATCCACACATGGTTGGAGCGCTACGTATTCTACTGTGCCAGGTTCTACCAATTCCAGGTTAAAGGCTAGCATCTCCTTGTATAGCGCTGGTTGCTGCACCTTGACCACAAGGTTGTTGTAATATGCTTTACGACTTAGGGCATCAGCCACCACGTTAGCTTTGCCAGGGTGATAGTGGATGCCTAGATCGTAGTCCTTGATCAATTCTAGCCATCTTCTTTGCCTCAGATTAAGATCCGGTTGGGTGAAAAAGTACTTGAGGCTTTTGTGATCGGTATATACGTCACAGTGATTACCGATTAAATAATGTTGCCAGATCTTTAAGGCATGAATCACTGATGCTAATTCCAAATCATGTGTGGGATAATTTACTTCATGAGGACGCAGTTGCCTCGAAGCATATGCTACCACTTTTCCTCCCTGCATCAGCACACATCCCAATCCCTGGTGGGAAGCATCACAATAAACCTCAAAATCTTCTCGAATGTCAGGCAAAACCAAAACGGGTGTGGAGGTTAACTTAATCTTCAGTTCCTGGAAGCTATCTTCGCAAGCCTTGGTCCATTCAAACATCTGTTCCTTTTTGAGCAGTTGGGTTAATGGCCTGGCAATCTTGGAGAATCCTTCTATAAACCTTCTGTAATATCCTGCTAAACCAAGGAAACTCCTCACTTCGGTGACAGTTGTAGGCTGCTTCCATTCTACTACAGCTTCAATCTTGGCGGGGTCCACAGATACTCCGTTTGCTGACACAATGTGTCCTAGAAAACTGATATCACTGAGCCAAAACTCACACTTACTGAATTTGGCATATAGCTTGTGCTCCTTTAACTTCCCCAAGACTAGGTGCAAATGCTTGGCATGATCCTCGGCGGTCTTGGAATAGACAAGAATATCATCTATAAATACCACCATAAACTTATCTAGGTACTCCATGAATACTTTATTCATGAGGTT
Source organism: Melocanna baccifera (assembly GCA_036346265.1). Taxonomy (NCBI): domain Eukaryota; kingdom Viridiplantae; phylum Streptophyta; class Magnoliopsida; order Poales; family Poaceae; genus Melocanna; species Melocanna baccifera. The sequence continues at coordinate 8,091,950 of CM070702.1, forward strand.
CATGAAATATGCTGGGGCGTTGGTCAATCCAAAAGACGTGACTGTAAACTCATACAGCCCATATCTAGTGGTAAAGGTTGTCTTGGGGATGTCTTCGGGTCTAATCTTCAGTTGGTGCTATCCTAACCTCAGATCAATTTTGGAGAATACAGTGGCTCCTTCTAATTGATCAAATAAGTCATCAATTCTAGGGAGGGGATATTTGTTCTTAATGGTCACTTCGTTCAAGGCACGATAGTCCACACACATCCTAGCAGTGCCATCCTTCTTCTTGACGAATAGTACTGGGGATCCCCACAGGGACGAACTGGGCCTAATGAAACCCTTCCCTTGCAGCTCGTGAAGTTGTTTCTTGTGTTCTTCCAAATCTTCGATGGTCATCCTATAGGGGCGCTTGGCTATTGGAGCGGCTCCAGGCTTCAGGTTGATGACGAATTCTAGCTCTCTGTCTGGTGGCATGCCTGGCAGCTCTTCTGGAAACACTTCAGGATAATCCTGGGCTACTATCATTCCTTCTAGAGGTACATCCTCGCAATAGAAAATCATACGCCCCCATCGATATGGACGGTCTACCTTAACTCTTATGGTATCCCTGGGCATTTGGTCAGACTAACAACTCTGGTAGCACAGTCTATTACTCCTTGGTACTTGGCTAACCAATCCATCCCTAAAATAATATCCAGGGTCTGTGAGTGCAATACTATGAGATCAGCCAAGAAATTGCAATATTCCATGGTGAGCTCAACTTTTGGGCATACTAAGATGGCTGTGATGGTTCCAGCAGGGAAGTGAAAACCACTGGTTTCTTCAATGGGTAAGTTGGCAATCCCACCCTATCCACATATTTCTTTGCTATGCATGAATGTGAAGCACCTGAATCAAAGAGTATATGCGCGGGAATAGTCTTGACAGAGAACATACCCATCAGGACTCCCGCAGCTTCTTGAGCTTCTTCCGCAGTGATATGATTCATCCTGCCGCGTTTGAAATTTGGCGATCCTATTGGCTTGCGTGTCCGTACCCTTTTCCCGGCCGATGCCTAACCTCGGACTGGAGTAGTGCCCAGATTAAATTTTACTGGTGTGACGACCTTGCTTGGGCATCGGTTGGCGTAATGTCCCTTTTCCCCACAACTGAAACAATTGACGTTTGCTCTGGAATTTCCCCCGGTGGGCTGGCCACTAGGTCTGGGAATTTAGGGAGTACTGCCTCCAGTACGGGGCACCATATTGGATGTCTGCTGTCGATTATAGGAAGGATTATTGAAAAACCTCTGAATGAACCTTCCCTGTGGTCATTGTATGACTGCCGCCATGGCTGGTCTCAAGATTCTTTCTCTCATTCTCCAGTATGAGAGTCTTGTTTACCAGCTGGTGGAAGCTAGTGATATCTTAAATAATCAGCTGCACCCGTAGCTCTTCATTCATACCTTCAAAGAACCTGTCTATCTTTTCTTTATCATCCGCAACGTCTTTCGGGGCATATCGGGCGAGTTGGTTAAACTTGGTGAGGTACTCGCTCACTGACATGCTCCCCTGCTTTAAGGTACGAAACTCATTTTTCTTCATCCTCATAACACCAGCAGGGACAAAGTTGGTCTTGAAGGCAGTCTTGAATTCCGCCCAGGTAATAGCTGTAGGGCCACATCGAGCTTGTGGGGCTTGGTGAGGTCCTTGCCCTGCAGCTACTTCCTCTTCCGAGTCATCACTAGCGGGTGATTCTTCTGGACCACGGGCCGAAACATAGTTCTCCCACCAGGCAACAGCTGCTCCTTTTAGCTGAAGGGTAGCAAAGATTACCTTGTCTTCTTCAGTACACTTGGCCAGCTTAAGCTTCCTTTCGATATCCCGAAGCCAATCTTCAGCTTCGAGAGGTTCATCGGCAAACGAGAAAGTCAAGGGTCTTGTTCTCAGAAAATCTCCCAGCTTGGCGTTGTGGCTGCCTGAAGTGTCCTACTGACTAGTGTGGATGGCCTGCAGCAGCTGGGTTTGTTGGGCCATAACTTGGACCAGGGTAGGATACTTTGGTGGGGGTGGTGCATTTGCTTCTTGACCCGCCTGGGGTGCATCTTGACTAGTGCTGGCCGCGGCTTGCGCGCTTGAAGGAGCGCTGGCCTGAGCCCTAGTTACTCTTTGTGTGGCCATCTGCATACACTAACTGTATTTCAAATGAATGCATAAACGCACGGGCTTTTCGGCCCAAGAACCAACTTCACTTAAGAACCAATCAAAGTAAGACAAACGACCAAGCAATACAATACAAGGCCTATTCACGGCCGCATTTATACATAGGAGGGATTGTTCTTACAACTCCCTTTGGCACCTAGGCTGGGAGCAAAATAAGTTTAGCTACGCTCTAGAGCCTAATGCGACTGGCTCCTACGAGTACGGTGCTCCTTACCACAGTTGAGCACCTAACCAAAAGTCTTCCTTCTTCCTTCAAGGCAAGCTTCTCACGATGGGGTGTAGTCTACGGTCTCTGAGCGGGAGCGACTACCACTACACTCAGAAGGATCGGTGTCGGAGCGTGAACTAGACCGGCTGCAGATGTAGACTGGTACTCCCAAGGTGATAACATCTTACGGCCCTGGAATCCGCACGCTCTTGCGGGCCGTCCGCCTGGTGCGAGGCCTGCTGGGCCCAGGCTGGGATGGGGCAGGATCAGGCCTGATGATGGGCGAGGCTGCGGGGCCTGGAGCATAGATGGCTGCAGCTACTATAGTCCTCTGCAGTTCAGTGAGGGCGGCGGCCTTCTCCTTTTCAACCTCAGCAAGTGCTGCTCACACTTGGCAAGCTGGCTCTGTAGTGCCTGTTCACGACCATGACTGTCAAGCAAGAGCTGGCGCAGGTAGCCTATTTCCTCCAACGCTGCGGTGTACGTGGCTCCCAATGCCCGAGTGAGGTGAACCTGGTGGGTCAGCACAGGATTGTTCTCGAGATCAAGCGTGAAGGTCCCATGGTGGATCTCCCCATCCTTGCACGATGGAAAGTAAAAGAATGGGGATGACAGGAGTTCCGGCCCATGAATATCACAAAGCCGGGCTGCAGCTATGCGAGCGGCATCCTGCAAAGCAGTAGTGCTATTGCATCGTCGATGTCGGCTCTTGAATACGTGAGGTGGGTCCGTTTCCTCACGGGCGTGTACAGGAAAATTTCCATGAACCATGTCTCATGGAGTCCCTCGCCAGACTTGCGGCCACGGTACATAGGCTGGTCCTTGTATCCCAGGTAGTGAAGCAGCTTGCGTAGAATGCTCGCAAACTCACCCTCCGTTTGGCCATGCGAGAAGTAATCCTAGGCTCCATCTGCAGCTCCAACCATCTATTAGAGAAGGACTAATTGGTATTTCTTGTAATAACAAAAGAATAACACACAAGAGTAGAACTAGGAGAGGTAAGAAAAGAATTATTACGCTATGATTTTTTTCTTTTTTTTTTTGAAAATTTTCCTCTTTATAAGTTTATGAAATTAAGTCGTAGGTCTCTCCTGGTAGCCTTCCTAAAGTTTTACCCTACAGTCATTGGCTCTGATACCAGCACTGTCGGACCCCGGATTTTTAATCCAGAATCCTCTGTGATACCACTGCACTATTCCCTAGATCAGTAGATAGTGCTCACAGTACATTGCTGAATCAGTCCAACATCGCATGATGATGATCATACAGTCAAAATAAAGTTTGACTTACATCAGAGTTCAAAAGTAAACCACGTCAGGCATTTGTCTTACATAACGGCCGCTTAGGCCAAATATTACCATCCAAAAGATATAGCAGCGGAAAATAGTAACGATAGCGGAACCCTAAGCCACCGGCAGTTGACTGGGGGTAAATGTACATGTCTATATCAGCAGGCTCTGACCATATAGACGAGTGCCTTTACGACAAGTCTACCACCTAGGACCATGTATTTTAATAATCGCCCTAGTTTCCTTCATTAGCTCCTTAGCATGGTGCATCTTCATAAGCGTAGTGATCCTGCTCTCCTGATTCTGGAATTTATTATGCGAGTGTGAGCACTCCAACCCCGTGCTCAGCGAGCCAATACACAGAATGCAAGTATATGACATGTATGGCTTAACAAAGGTTAGGCTCAGGTTTATTTTATTTTGCCAGAAATTGCATTTTTAAAAGACTTAAGACGTATGTGTAGAAATTCCTAGACTTAGCCTTTGGACCAAAATTTATATCACTTTTAATTAAAAGATTTTATAGAATAAGTACAGATCTCATCCATTGCCCACATTGCTTGTCCACAAAAACCAATTTTCAGCGTTATAGCCGCTTAACTTACCACTGGGACGACACCCAGGACAACTCAAACCAGGATAGTCCTTCGTCCTCCATTTTCCCATTCCAGACCCAACCATATAAATCATTTTGAAGTAGAACTATATCAGAGTTAAGTTCCCATGTTCGCCCTTAACCGTAGGCACGGCTGTTCGAACAGTTTTGACTCTGCAGAGTTTGTACCACTTTACCCACAAGAGATAATCCCATTGGTATATTCCGCATGTTTCCTTAGACATGCAGATCAAAAGGATTACCACATGACCTTTACAATGCACCTAGTAAAGGATTGCACTCGCTAAGGTTTCGTCTTCTCGACCCCCTCTTGCGCCACACGGCGGCTTCCCTCCAGCACCACGACCCGTGTCCACTCCGAAGTGCTTTCCTTTACTGGCGATGCAAATTAGTTAGTCATGCCTACACTTTGCCAGCTTGTGGTTTGTACTGTTTTACGATGGAGGTCATGACCCGATTCGGTCCTTGAACTATCTGGACGGTTCTACCACAAACCCCACTCTCGTGCACACCGGTGCACCACACCACCAAACCATCCGTCCAGATGTATCAGCAATTTTTGAGATTTTTGGGGGCATAAAATAATGATCATTTTAAACATAACCAACCATTCTCAACCAAAACTTTTTTCCAAAATTTGCTCTTTTACGTTTACATATGACATTAGGGTATTCTTGACTTCCCCGACAACTAAGCAGTTCTAAGCCATATGACATAAACGTGTTACTCCTTTTTTGAAACAACTACATCTAAACTTTTACTATGGTTAGCAAGGTTCACCAAATAATATGCCGGTAAGTTATAATAGTGGCAACCACTAAATGGGACAATTAACTAGAGTGGCAAAACAACATAACATAGCACATAAAATAATGGCATGCACTTGATTATTTAAATTTAAGTAATTTGCAAAGATGGGTATTCAAACATGATCAAATTATTGACTCACCTGGTTTGCAATTGTCCGGGTTTGGCTGGTCTTGGTCTTGGTTGGCCTCTGCCTCTGCTTCCTGGTCCTCGTAGGCTAACGTTTCGTTGAATGCACATTTTAAAGAAAACAAAATAAATTAACACGGCCAAATAAAATCTCAACAGGATTCACAAGAACTCATAAATTTATGGCCTTGATTCCCTTGAACAAGTATTATCCTAATGTATGTTAGAAATTTCCCTCTTGAGTTCAGATTCAAAAAGGGTTAATTATGAATTCTAAAGTTATAACTAATTTAACATAACCAAGTAATTTTCACCAAGGATTTATTTGTGCTCATAAATTTTTGATTTCAGTTTCTCTAGATAGAGGGCGAATTTAGATGAATTTAGAAATTGATTTCACCAAATTTGGATTTAAATTGCAAAAGTTATTCATGTATAAAGTTCTCAACCCGAGTTAAATCAAGAAAATGTAAAGAAGTGACATGTGTCGGGCGGTGGGTAACCGAGCGCGAGGATCATCCGATCCCGATCGGTCGGCTCCGAGCACACGCGGGTGCGTGAGAACACACGGGAGCCGCGTGGGCCGCCCGATCGGCATCGGATGGGCCGGATGCAGGCGCGCACACGCCCGTACCGGTTGGGCACGAGCCGTCCGATTTCCATCCGACGACCCACTTCAAATGCGGCCGCTCGGTCATCGTCTACCTCGCGCCCGCAGCGAGGGAGCTCGCTCCGGCGCTTATCCCCCACGACAGAGGCTACGGCCGATCGGGAGAATTCGAGGAATGGAATGCCCACGATCCCACGCTCAACTAGCCGAACTCTCGTCGACCAATTTTGGCCAAACGAGCGTCGCCGGCGAGCAATGGCCGAGGGAGTGAGGCTTACTGTGCGGAGATCACGCTGGATCAAGTGAAACGGGATTCGATTGATTGGAGCGAAGATTTTTGGGGATGCGGTAGCGTACGGTGGCAGCGGCGAGGATTTGGGGTGATCGGGGCCATGGTACGGCTTTAATTCGCCGAGTACGGTGTGGGGCGCAGCTCGGCGTGGGCGCGGCGCGGGCAGCGCATGGCTACAGAGTTAAGCGGAGGGGGAGAGCAGAGAGCGTCGGCGCGTGCGAGACACAGAGGAAAAACGGGCGCGGGCACGGGAGCAACAGAGACGAGGAGGGCACGCGGCAAGTGGAGGGAGGAAAAAGAAGAGAGGGAGAGCGCGTGTGGGGGGGCTGGTCGGCCGGGCTGATTTGCTCGGTCGGCTGGCCCAATCATTTTGTTTGCGTATATATATATATATACACATTTTATGATTATTATGTTTTATGTCTGTTCCTTTTATGTATTTATCTATTCACTTCTGGATTTTTAATTAATTATATTCTAGGTTTCATATTATTTGCAGGTGATATTTTTTTGCCAATATGCCCCCATTTAAATTTTCTCTTTTAATCTGTATCCTCCACATCCTATTATTCTTGACACTTTATTTCTTATGCAAATTCTTGATTTATTTCTTTGTTTAATTTAGGGAACCTCTGGCCAAAACCTGTCTGAAAATCCAAAAATTAAAATTGCTAAATAATACCACATTCAATAAATGCCTAGTCTCTTAGCATTTTATTTTCTTCCGATAGTCAGGGTGTTACAATCGTTACCCACAACTTCATACTCTTCATCCATCACTATCCTCTTCCCTTTTTTCACCTTTTCCTTTCTTCCACCAATACGACACTTCCTCTTTGGTGCCCATTTATATATCGGCTCGTCAAGGACTGCATCACTTGATTTCTCATGATTTAGTTCATTAGTAATGACCTAGAAGGACTACCCCTAGTTCATCTATCAATGGCTTTGATTCGCTACTTGACTGACCTAGCCAATCCTAGATTGGGGTGTCATTATCAAAGAGTGCTACATCCATCATCAGCCAAAATGCATCCATCTCTTTTTCTTGCACATCTTCTTCGAACTTTTGGATCCGCAACTTTAAATTGTAATAGACAAAGACCAACTTGTGGAGATTTTCATAGTTGAGTAGATTTCTCACTTGCGTGTGAATCAATGCAAACGTGCTCCAGTTGCACTCATAGCCACTTGAGGATACACATTGGGACACAATCCATAGCACATATTTCTATTGAGTTTTGTAATCTCCGTAGCTCTAATTCGCCCCTCTTGCGAGTCAAACAACCCTCCATGACAGCAATACACATCAAACTATTAGAATGCATCCACTGCACTCTTAGGAAAGTCTGAAATCCTTCTTATTACACATGTGAATGCCCTAACGAATTCTAGATGCCCACTTATGTCATGCTTGTAGTGCGCAGCAGGATCAAGCACACCGACCACGTGAAGGCAAACAACATTGAGTTGAACATTGTACTAGAAAATGGTAATGGACTTCAACAAAAAAAATCCATAACCTTGCATGGTATAGTAAATTACCTTCCACCATAAGTGTCTCCTTGTAGAGATAGTCAACGCTTTTGGATATTACTCCCAAGAATTTGTCATGATAGGGTGTCCCCTCACCAAAAAGAGCTTCCATTTTAAAGGCAACTTCTATCATTCTAGGCATAAATTCAAAAATTGTTCCAATCTTTTCTTGATCAATGTACCAAACAACTCCATACAATGGCTTCACCGCATATAGTACCCACTCCAACTTGGGCCACCATTTCCTACCTATCAAGCAGTCATATACAAAGTCATACTAATGGTTACTACTCCACTCACTATTCTCCCAATCATTCGACACCATCCACTATCAAAAACTATCTTTCGTATCCAAGAGGCTTTGCAAGAATATGTACTTAGCATCAAGTTGCTTAGTACTTGAGACAATATCTGCCACAACTTCAAAGCCTCTAATGTCCTTTAGCATCAAGTTGCTGAGTACTTGAGACAATATCTGCCACATCTTCAAAACATTTTTTGGGAACTCATCAACAATAATTAAATATGCTTTCTTGAAATTAGCTCCATTATCTGAGACAAGTTGTACAACATGCTTAGGGGCAATGTCCACCATCTCCTCCTGAATGTGCTTCCACAGATATCTAGTATTTTGGATGTGCCCTATTGCATTGATGGATTTATGGAAGAACACCACTCATGATAGTACACCATAAAATTTATTATGCTAAACTAGAAGGGTCTTAACCATGTGTCACACATGATGGTAACCGCATATCTATATATACCAATCTTTCTTAACTCATCAACATACTCAGTTAGTTCATCAAAATTATCATTCAAGTATCTACCATCCATAGCGATCCCTTTAGGGAGTTGCACTCCCTAACCAAGTTTCTGTGAGAGCATCAAGGCTCCTCAAAACCAGGGGCAATTTACTTTCTTTCTAGGGATGTCATTGGCATGGAACCATTTGGCCTACGCTTTGCCATGCATTTGCATTTCTCCATTGTCCTTTTTTAACATTGTGCCCACCCGAACTTGCACTGGCGCCTTTAAATGGGCCAAATGAGAATCGAAGCCTTTTCCCAATCGAAGCCTTTTCCCAAGCTAAACTGGAGCTACCGCTCCAACCACCATGCTGACTATAATAATACCTCAATGATCCCCACATTACAATTTGCATTTGCTTCTCTTAATCACTAGGCAATTTGCATGATGCAGATGCACCATACTCCATTCCTTGCATCATCTCATGTTAGATTCTTGGTCATCTCTCCTAATTTTGCCTTCTTTGCTTCCCTTTCTTCAACTCAATTCTTATTAATTCCCAAACCACTATAGGCACATCCAGGCATGACCTAACATCTCCAGATGCCCCTGCTAGATGCTGCTTTAGTCAAGTTGCACTACCACTTTTCCCATCCAAATGCAATATTTGCATTTGAAACCAATGCCAATGAAAAATCCACAAGTCTATGCATTGCTGATGCTTCTATCATGTACTGATCTTCTAATTCCATGCATGACAGCAACATTTTATTAAGTTCAATGCATTGAAATTCAATATGTTAAACACACGCACAAAAGAGCATCATGAAGCATCAGATTGCACAAAAGAACATCAGTATGTGAAGCATGCACAAAAGAGCATCAAGAAGCATGCACAAAAGAACATCATATTTCAGAAAAAGGGATTTTGAAATCCAAAAAACTAATTAAATTAAATAAATAAAATACTAAATTTTTGGGATGTTATAGTGCTGGAGGAGATGGGTGCCAACATGAACATTGTGTACATAGATAGGTCCGGCCAGCGAAACCCTAAGTACATCTCCCTCGTCTGTGATGCGTGGCTGATGCTCAAGGGTAGGACCCCCCATCCAGGCCTACTCCGACTACATGCACAGCTTCCGCGATAGGTTCCGTGATTATGTCAGCAATGTCATCATGGTAAGCATCCCATCCATCTCCAAACATTGCAATTGAAATTACACTTGGGCATATACATGTTGCAATCTGATGATGTGCGGTTAATTGTTTTATTTAATGTAATTGTAATGTTCTTCCTACATTTAGAACTAACTAAAACCATTGCTTTTGGTATTTACTTAACAGAATATTTTTTGCTTATATGCTTTGAATTGAAGTTTGCATGCTTGAGAAAGTGAAATGATTCAACTATGTATAGTGCAGTTTATCTTCCTTTTGAACAAAATGCAATTGCAAATAGAAAGTTGTTCATCAAACGGGGAGCCTCATGTTTTGGCGTCTGTCCCTCTAATAGTAAGCGACATCCTGCATGCTCGTGATTTGGTAGAGGTAAAATCTTCAACTCCCTATCCTATTAGCCTTTTTCATTGCTTGTCATCACGTGATATACTTAAATTTTCTTGTTAATCTACCAATGTAGTAATGTAGTTGTATTTTGGACATGTAGTATGATTGATTGATCCTTATAAATCTGATATATGGTTTTTGTTTTCGCGCATTATCTGACTAAATATTTATGACTAAGACTAACCGTATTTGGAGCAACATGTATTCACTCTGCATTCGTGTTTGAGACTATTCGCATTCGTATTCGTATCTGGCATATCCATGTCCAACTTCGATTCCGAGAAAATATGGAATAAGATACGGGTTAAGGGAAATATGTTTGTATCCGCTCTGACTGCACCCCCTAACGTGGAGGCTAAGGCTTGGGGCTAGTAGATGGCGTTGCTAAATAGGGTTAGGACAAAAGGATAGATGAACTAGCCCACTAATGGTCCATTAGACCCTAAAAGCATAACATAACTAATTTAATGTACTTATTTCTTACTTGAAATTTTAGGGATGTTACACACGACCTCTCAGGTGATACATTTCTTTTGTATTATAGAAGTACTTTTGGAGGTAAGTGTGCTCATGTCATTTTCATTATCGTACGATCGATTGAAATATTCACGACATATTGTTGGACAAAATTCTGATAGTTTGCCTGCACACTTGTGACACATTTGTTACTTTCTTCGCGAGGAACACACTTTTGTTACTAGAAAGAGTACTGCATAATACTCCCTCTAATTCCAAACGAAAGTCATCTAGAATATGTGCAATCAAAAAATTTTAGTCTATACCAGCAATATTACAAAATTAATTATTTAGATGACCAAACTTTTATCACTAGATAAATTCACCGCAAATATACTTCAATGTAATACTCTTCCTATCTTTTCTAATTTGGTGTTATTGAGATGTGACTTGGCCATTACTCACTACACACATGTGGTCATCAAAGACAGTTCATAACCCTCATCAGAGATGATTCCCAAACCGTCTGTAATAAGTCACAACACAGGTATTTTTTAAAAATAACCATTTATGATATCCAACATATCACAGATAGCTAATACAAAAAACTATATATGATGGTCTACATATCACAGATGGTTTTGTATTAGAAACCATCTGTGATAGTTCTTTGTATAGCTAAGAATATTTTTGTTTTTCTGCTAGCCTCAAGAAATGCTAGCCACGCCCTCTAAACACAAACAAGCAGATTATAGAAAAATGACAAAATATTTTTTGTTTTTCGACAAGCCTCAAGAAATGCCAACTATGCCCTCTAAAAATAAACAAGCAGATTATAGATAAATGATAGATAAGTGAATTACTGAAAACATCTAGGCCCTAAAATTTGGTTTTGGTAATTAATGATGATTTATGAATATGAGACTAATATGTGTATTGAGAATTGCATAGGCTAGGTCTCACAAGTGCGTAAAGGACAAAAGCAAGTTGCATGTGAAATGTACATCAAAATGGATCAAAAACAAGGTACATGAAATATAGAATCTCTATTAATTTTTACCGGTCTTAGGAGAAAGGTTGAAAGACCAGATTATAGGATAGTCACCGTATTATTAAGAGGGATCATAGAAAGTAGCTTGATAGCATGTTCTTGTGCCATTTGGATCAATTTAGGATCATGCATGCACATGAAATTAAGTTTGAAAATAAACTGTGCCCTCTTAGGAAAATCGGAAGTACCGCTGTATTAACAGCAGAACTACCGGAGTCTGGTAGTACCGCCATAGAAACTTCAGAACTACCGGACAACAGTAGTACCTGATTTTGAGCGGTACATTTTTTACAGAGAGCACCCTTGCTGGGACTTGGGCGTGCTGAAATTAGTAGTACCGAAAATAACACGACGGAACTACAGCAGTGCGGTAGTACCGCACCAGATAGTGGAACTACCGATGTTCAGAAATACCGACCTGTTCCAGCGATACTTTTTTCAGAGAGCACAACTGAGAAAACTTTGACTAGCAGAAATTGGAAGTACCTGAAATTGCACGGCGGAACAACCGTGGTGTGGTAGTACCGCACCGACATGTGGAACTACCGCAGTGCGGTAGTACCACAGTTATAACGGCGGTAGTACCGCACTATTTTTTCAACGGCTAGTTCTGACGTTCTGACATAACCATTACTGTGTGCTACAGTGAACTGCGGTAGTACCGCACTTTGAACGCTGATAGTTCCAATTTCCCTGAATTTTCAGATTTAATTTTTGTAATGGCTAGTTTTGGTTGGTGAGGGTATAAATACCCCCTCACCAGCTCAAGGACTGTGCTGAGCTAGCATTGAATATTTTTGAGCCTTGAGCATTTATTTCACACCTCTTTTTCTCTTGAGCATTCATTTGAGGTGTTGTGAGCCATTTCAAGTGCATACATCTATTAGATTGATTCTTGGCACTTGAGTGTCGTCAAGCGAAGCGTGATATTTTACTCTTGGTGCTTGTCGGTACCTAGATGGCTGGGTGGTTGATCGTGAGGTGATCTCTTCAAGAAGCTTGTGAAGAGGCCCGAGCAAGATTGTGAGTGTCTTGGTGCTCGTCATCTCCGGAGAGGAGCAAGAGCATCCAATAGTGATCGAGGAGTTGAAGCTTAATTTGTGGAGCCGGTCCAAGAGCGCTTAGGCTTTCCTCAACATGGATTAGTAAAGACTGGCAAGTCTTCGATACCACGGGAAAAACATTGTGTGTCTACTTGTGGTTATTTCTTATCTCTTTAGTGATTACATTTGTAGCTTTGTAATTATCATATATTATTGTGCTTGTAGTTTATTGCAATCTCTATTTGGAGTGATGCCTTAGGATTACTAGAATTGAATAGGTTAAGTTCATCCAGTATATTTGACTAGCGATTAATTATTATAATTTATTTTTATAAGGTAATAATTTTATAACCTCCTATTCACCCCCCTCTAGTCGGTTATCCTTGATCCTATAATTACAACTCAAAATCTATTATAAAAGAATGTTCATGTATTGTTGCCAGAGTTATAATTGAATTACAACTTAAAGTGAATTACAGTTGAATGAATTACAATTGAATCAAATATTTGAATATGTATTAATCAATGTCGCTAGAGTAAAACTCTCCTTTTGAGTCAATGACCTCTTTCATCAAGAAGGTGGAGAGCAATCCTCGAACGTCTGAGTGTTCGTTTAGATCTAATGTACTTAATTTGATTATCCTCCCTGTCGCTAGGAGGAGTAAAATAGTGAGTATATATATTTAAATTGATAATTAGGAAATAAATATTATGAGATTGACAAAACTTTGGCTCATTTGTCTTAGCACTCATGATTTCCTATACATGACGGCAAACATAGAATGTACATAGGTTGCCTTGTAGCAAATGGTGGCACTACGAAAATATAATTACATACATAGGTATAATCAGTTCGAGATGCATTATTACGAGGTGTGAAATAGGATTACTGTGTTGTAGCGGGTATCAAAAATCATGTCCTATGTTGCAGTGTAACACTTATTCCTTGTATCTCCCTGCCCTAGCAACATAGGCGTTGAATGACTTACGTGATTCCAAAATGTTATCCTTGGCCATTGCAAATGAAGGGAAGACTAAAATAGAATTATCTATGGAGAATATAAGTATACATATTGAGTGTTTGTTGCACAAGGGTGAGGCCAGCTTGGCATCTTGTAGCATTGTCCCTTCTTGGAATGGAAACACCATCCCCCGTCCAACCTCAATAGGAATGGACCCAACCAGCCTCACTTGGAGTCTGTAAGGTGTGGGCTCCTATAAGATGATACATAATTAGTGAAGGCATCCTATAGATCTATCTTTGGAGCATTCCAGAGATTCCAGATATATTCATTACCTGGATTTCATCGATCAGAAGTCAAACATCGATTTGGTTAGATTGGTGTGTGTGGATGCGCAGCTACTCTAACGATGATGTAGACTTGCTTCCATAATAACAGGGGTGGCTTGTGATTGGCTGAGCACTTGCTCTAGGATTTTCTCCAAACGTTCTAGCTTCCCAGAAAATTATGCATGAATCTCCTCTGTTATGCGCTCCTCACACTTGGCCTTCAATCTCTTCTAACTCCTGTACGAGTCAGAGTCATCTAGGGATCCCTACCCCTAGGGAATGTAAACCCCCAAGGCCTTGCGTGTGACCCGGGTGCTCCTTGTTTCCTAGGACCATGGATAATATTTCCCTCTCCCTGATGGCCTGGAAGTTGCCTTAGTAGGATTCTGCAGTCAACGTTTCCTGCAAGATGCCAACATGTTATTTTAGTTATTATGAAGTTATGAACATATTACCAGCTAGATAGTTCAATAACTTACGCAGGTTCTTGAAGGATATGGCATTCAAAGACACGGTAGATGTCCTTGCTCTTAACCAATTATGGGTGTGCTCGTCTATGATCCTGGCAAATTGCGGGGGTGGCCTTCGACAGGATTGCCTCCTCATCCTCTCTCCTCCATTGCAGAATTTTACCAGCATACCTAGTGGTGCCAAGTCTGTAGGGGTGAGTGTTCTGGGCCTGGATTGCCTTGTGTTCCGCGCTTTCTTCCAAGAATTCGACAGTCATCTTCATGCCCATCCCATATATCCAAATGGAGGAAAGGATTTTCATGAATGGTGTCCCATCCTCATTCATGTACTTCATGACAAGCGTGATCTTGAAGTTTTTCCACGTCTTGCCTATCGCCAGCAACACTTATCATCGCACGAGATCCTGGAATTCTTCGATCTCGAAGGACCTTGAGACTTCCTCCCAAAGCTACTCTTTCTCTTCACTCACCAAAGACCTCCAGCTCAGTGTGGTGATGGGGACTTGTTGCTTTGCAACTAGCCCGTAGGTGGTTCGGAATGCAATCGCTGCTTTATTGGGATGTAGAGGGACCTCAATTGGACAAACCTCCATGATGGTCATTCGCTCTTAGGAATTTTCAATATTCCTTAGCCCTCTTGCTTAGTTGCTCCTTTGGTCTGGTCATCAGACACATTCAGCGAAACTGAGCCCGAAGGTGGTGTGGACACCATCTTGCTTAATTACTATCTATGAAGAATTCAAATTAAATTTTAGTATGGGGTATATAAAGCACAACCTAAATATCATGGATGAAATTTTATTGCTCTCAGGTGTCAGCTGCACTCTACTATCATAATAAGGCCACCTCAACACGATTGATCCAAAGACTATTTGTGACAAATATGAAATTATCTTTTAACAAAGTACTAACTAGAAGATACTCTACAGTAATGTACAGGATAACAACACATATATGTCTAGGATGGTGCTAGTTTGTGTTTTAGTTTAGTCTTATAGGAATTCTAGTTGTCTTGTGAGTAGTTTGTTCTTGCCAGTTTTATTTTGTGCTTTACTTGGTAAGCTAGGTTTCCCCCAGTTGTATCTCCCTTAAAACCTTGTACTCTTCCTGGCAATGTTGGGCCATGCCTTTGATCTAAAAAACAAAAAAGAAACTGAGGTATATATGACAACAGAAATTTTAATAATGGTATGATGCTCCGGTACGCTATGCCTCCAAACATGAACAACCACATGCTCACATATGCCTATATATGTCTCTAATAGGTCATTTTTGTTTACAGGAAAAATGAAATTAAGAGTTACATATATATAAGCCCCTAATCCTCTAGCCCATGCCTAATTGTTTGCACAGAGACTACAAGCTGTTAGATGCAATAACCAATAAGCATTATAAGTCAAGCAAGGTTGGTATAATGCAGAATTTACAGATAAGTTCAAACACTGATAGTAACCAGTAAGCATCATAAACCAAGCAAGGTTTATATAGTGCAGAATTTTACACATAAGTTCTACTCACTCCAAACTTAGGTAGCAAACATATTACATATGGCAATATCTTCATGCAAAATTTGCTGATGCACTAAGCAAAGCCAATTAAATTTTCATGCTAACAGGAGGCACAACAAGATAACTTCGGAATGGTGTGTTATTTGTCAGTGAATGGATCACACTCGGTCTTGTCGAGTCTGCCTAGCACCTGGTCCACGCGTCGTCTGAGGTCGTCCCTACCCTTGCTCTACCGCCTCACCTTCTGCTCATAGTTGAAGGCGGCAAGCACAGGAAGGAGGCGATAGAGGCCGGAGGCGGTGGAGGAAGCTAAGCAGACCCGAATCCAGTGGCAAAGGAAGCTGAGAAGGCGCGGTGTGTTGAGGAAAACTTAAGTATGCATAGGAGAAATGAGTTAGTTTTTCACCGTAAGTGTCTGTATATATAGAAGAATATTATCACAGACAGCTAATACAAAAAAACATCTATGGTAAGTCACAACACAGAAGGTTTTTAAAATTAACTGACTATGATATCTGACATATCACAGACAGCTTATACAAAAAACCATTTGTGATAGTCTACGTATCATAGATGATTTTGTGTTAGAAATCGTTTCGTGATAAGTAGTGATGTATCACTGACGGCTTTTCACAAAAACCGTCTGTGATAAATTCACACATTACAAACGATTTTTATTATGAACTGTCTATGATATTTGTAATGTATCATAGACAGTTTGTATTAAAAAAAACTATCTATGATAAGTAGGTCATTACTGATAGTTTTTACCATCAATTGCAACATAGAGTTATGTTAGTAAAACCGTTTAAAATAACTACGCTGCAGCTTAACACTGATGGATTCTGTAGAACCGTCTGTGATGAGACGTATAGTATGATCTTCTCTGTAGTAGTGATTTTTTAATAAATATATTAATAAAATTATAATAATATGAATGTGTTTTTATTACTAATCTTGTGATACAGTTTTCATGCGGATGGCCAAAATTTAGAAATCTTGACTGTACGATTCTAAAACATAAAATAAAACCAGAACAGAAGGGATATATAAGTCTTATGATTTATAGCAATATATTGTGATCGAAATTAGCGGGTAAAGTTACCTTATATACCTCAGGCAATGCTCAAAACACACCTACATGAAGATTGGAATGGGAGAAAGCACGTCAGATTTTTAGTGCACCTCTCTCTGTTTGTTTTTTTAATGGAAGATTTTGACTCATTAACGGAACGATGGTAGTGCCAGCCGTATTGCACATTGAGGAAAAGCGAGACCAGCAGTTGCAGTCATCACAGGGTATGGACCTTCTAAGCGTCACCTCTGGACGGCTAATCTCATTGAAAGTTTCTAAGTTGGACGACTTTGTCTCGGCAATGAAATTAATAAGAATTGAAGTTTTGTACTACGACAAGGCTTGGTTCATGCATGTATGCATATTCAATAAAACATAAAGAGACCATTGAAATTTATGTGTAAAACATGGTCCAGGTTTCATGAGAAGGAGGTCATATCCAGTTAGGTCATGCCAATGGATTGTGTTCCCATCGATGTCAGAATTTAAGTTGTATGTTTAAGCTTTATCAAGTAAGAGGAGTATATTCTTAATACCACGTACTGTGTAGCATTGAAAGCAACAGCACATCAGTTTTGTCTTTCAGTAATTTTTGTTGTTTAAAATTTAATTCAGACACAGTTGTTAGTCACAGTATCTCTGCTATACTATATCTTGATATACTCCTTCTGTTTCAAATTATAAGGTATATTTTGACTCGCATGGGTTTATATTACGAACCAAAAAATGCTTGAATTGGATGCTCGGGATGTAACGCTCGTATGGAGAGACATTTTGCGATTAACCTCTTTTAGAACAATAAATAATTTGTGAGATATATTCCACCTCGTTACACTCGTTTGAATGTGATCCACCCCTCCAAACTTTATCAAATAGCTCACGTTAGGAGTTAGCAAGTAAACACTCAAAGATGGCTTTGCACTAGATATTTTCCAATTATATATTCCCACTTATAATTTTAAATATATATAGTTTTTTAGGGGAAATATATATAGTGGCTATTGCACCTACACATTAATTTACTCCGCTGTTTTATAATATAACATGAAGAATCTATTGATATTTTATTACAAATATAAATAATTTTGTATATAGTAATTTATAATATGAAACAAATAAAGTAAAACTAAGGATGCCAAGGATCGATGTTCATCCCCCGAGATCAAATGATAAATTAATGAGATAAATATTTTGATATATATGCTCTCAATTAGTTAATACCAATGTTGAAGGACATTTGAGAATCTACAAACGAAATACTAAGAGCACAGAACTGAGTCTAATTGTCATTTTCAAGGTGCAAATGCGATACCCTTGTATGCTTTTTGGGCTGTGAGCGCGCGCTTGATGTGGATATTATTGTGTCGGTAGTGCGCTGGGAGTGTGCGGGTCAGGTACGTCAAACATTACCAACCGAAAATAAACCACTTTTGAGTAATTAAAAATTCCTAAAATAATAAATTTCCTGAAGATTCGACATATTGGCAATCGTTTGCTTTTTTTGGAGAAAATATTATTTTTACAGGGTCAGAAAGAAAAATTAATTAATTGTTGAACACGCCACACAGGCTATGTAGAATTTTTGTCCAACTAATTAATTCATTTCAGGAAATAATATTGGCCAGATTCGCTAATTATATATAGGAGATGCTAGCTACGGTTTCTGCTTCGCTGTAGCCTCCATGACATAGGACAGGATAGCTCCGATGTGTGCTTCCCTGTAGCTTCCATGAAATTCGACCTTCACGTAGAACCTGACTACACAAGACCAAAAGTCTTGCAATATGGAAGTTTTTCTTCCTTTTTTTTTCAAACCAATGGTGTACAAGTTGGGATTTGGATGTGATACATGGTCTTCACAAGTGCACCCTTATAACATTATTAATAATTGTTTATTTATTAATTTAGTAATGTAAGTTGATTTATATATTAAATTAGTGCACTGAAATTTTCCATATTTGAACCGAAACGTGAGAACCATTGAGAGCGCGTAAGTTATTAAGTGCTAACAAGATGTAGCCAATAATACCAAATAGATAGGGGACTATCTATGTATAGTCGATTAGTTTTTTCCTCTACTCTCAGTCATTTTTATCTATTTGATGAACATCCTCCAACAATCCTTTTTTGGAGGGGAAATTTTTTTATAGGAGAAATTAATACTATATAACTTTAGGTGACTGAAAGTTAAGAAAATTTCGATCGACTGTACAATAGCAAAACCGAATAGATAGAGATTGGGAATCCGAAAAAGCCACTTCCTACAGTATTTCAAAGTTAAGAAAATTTCAGTCGACTCTACAATAGCAAAACCGAATAGATAGAGACTGGGAATCCGAAAAAGCCACTTCCCACAGTATTTCGAGCCAGGGGCTGGGTGAAGAAGCCAACCATTCACTACAAATTTTTAGCTTTTTCCAAAGGTTATTAGTACATTTCCGATGGTGATAACCCTTTGTAATAATTTTTTCAAGTTAGCCATCACTTTGTCAGCGATTTTGTTGTTGGTTATGCATCCTTACCACCGGGTAAAGATCCAAATTACACTAGAAACATTGTCGGCTCTTTGAGAAAATACTAAAGGAGTATTACTATGTATCCAACAGATCTTATCGTTTCCCCTTTTTTAAAGGGGTTCTTATAAATCTTCACGTACCTCTAAAGATCAGAAATTTGAATAATTATTTAAAAGAAAATATCCAAATAATGTTTATAAAAAAAACCTTGCTCGATAGCACATACTAGGTATGTGCAGTACTTGTGCACTATATAGGGCATGTTCTTTTTTGCTGCGGCTGATGGCTTTTGGCTACGGCTGATGGTATTTTGGTTGTTTGCGACAGAGATTGCGGAAAGAGAGATACTTGCTTACGATTTTTGATTGTACAGATATTAAGTTTTTAACGTGTACTACAATTAACTTGTAAACCCCGTTTTAAAAAAATATTCTGTTTAAAAGTTAGATACTGTAGCAAAAGTCAAAAGCTAAAAAGAACAGGGCCATATGTACTCCACTAACATTGAATGTGTTGATAGCTTTGATGTTTAGGAAACCCGCATCTTGCTCAGATAATTGGACCACATGCTTTAATCTAGACTGGATGTATAGAAATATCTCAGACCAAGACAAACATATATACCCCAATCCAATCCCAAAAAATAGTAGTCGAAATGGACTCTTCAAAATGTTGTGCCTCCAACCGAGGGAAAGGCGATGTGAACCTGGGACACCAATTCAAGTTGGTTGACCTCGCCAGCCTGACTTGACCCAGGCTACTAATCTTCCTTGAAACTTCTTCACATCAATTAAATTCTTACAAGCTTTCCTTCCCCTATAAATATGTCGAAGCTCTTAGCATCATCCAAACAAAACTCATACCCTCCCATACATACATAGCTGAAGTACATGTATAGCACCATGTCTTCTTCGCATGCGGTTGTGATCTTGTTCGTGTTCCTTCTGGCCTCACCTTCTTGCCTGCATGCAAGGATGGTGCCAAACGATCAGCATGTGCATGGCAAGAATTCAAGCCCAAGTAGCACCATCGGTAGTGCTACTCCTTGTTTGGATGATGCGCGAGTTCCGCCGTCGTCGCTGACGAACGATACACCGGCGGCGAACGACGGCGCCGGACGTAGTCGCGCGCTCTGGTCAACGCCGAGCGATGGCGTTGGCCATTAGCCATATCTTCCTGCAAACCATGGGCTCCTGTTTCAAATTATCCACATTGTGTTTTGCTTTGTCCAGACAATAACCATCACAGCACATGCATTAATTTCACGTACGTGTCTACCAAAGTAAGAGCTAGTGCTCAAGAAGAATATGCAATTAAAAATTTCTTGTTCCTCGAACTATTGAGGTTGTGATTGCATACATATAAACTGGTGTACTAGCTAGTGTTCACTTTGTGAGCTCAATGTTACGTTGTTCAACCATAGCTAGCTATTCTGTACTGGTGATGTACTAGCGCTGGAGTGTATGTTTGTGCTTTTGAAGCACGTATAATTATAGTGTACTAGCTAGTGTTCACTTTGTGAGTTCAATGGTACGTTGTTCAACAGATGAAGGCATCAATATTACATGATGGAGAAAGACCATCTTACTCCCGTGAAGTATTTTGACTGTCCATGAGGTTGTTGGCAGTGATGAGGGTTTAATCGCAATGACAGCAATGGTTGAGGACTTGAGGGGTGAATTGGTGAAGGTGTTCCTTGTTGCACAAGCAGTTTAATGGGCAGTAGAAGGCATCAACAATTACTACTACAGAAATCATCATCACATACGATTTTTTGAACCGTCTAAGGGGGCATTCGTTTTAGCGATGGCTTCTGGCTTTTGGCTGAAATTTCACTGTAGCTGGTTTTTTTTACTGTAGCTGATTTAGCTTTTTGGGCATAATTAAATTAAAAAAATGTAAAAATAGAAAAAATATGTTAGCCCATCACAGACAATGCAAAGGAACACAGGAAAAAAGAAAAATACAAAAAAGCCCAAAAAATCTAAAAAAAATTCAGAAAAAAATAAATTACTGAATAATGAAAAACAAAGCTGAAGCTGAAAAAAAGACTGAAGTGAGCGGGACCTAAATTTATGGGTCAGTGATAATCAAAGGTTATCACAGACGGTTTGTGAGCCGTCTGTGATAAATATAATACAGATGGTTTGTAACTAGAACAAATCATGAGAAACACTATCACGAGCGGTATATAGAACCAAATCGTGATGTGTGAGTATCACTGACGGTTCTATATATAGAACCATATGTGATGTTCTTCACAGACGGTTTATACTACAAAACCATCTGTGATAGTTCATTCTATACCTATTTTTTTTATTTTTGAATTAGCCCTAGAAAATATTAGCTATGCCGTTTGAAAATAAGCAAACACGATAGCAAACATAGCAGAGAACATTCTATTTATATTACAATCCACCATTACAATATCACAATATTACAATGCACTATTACAATATCACAATATTACAATCCACCATTACAATATCACAAGATTACAATCCACCATTACAATATCACAAGCTATGCCTCTCGTCCCTGATGCAGCTCGGGTAGTCCTTCTTGGTGGTCGCTTCACTGTAAGTAGAAGAAACAATGAAGGGAGGAAGTCCTAAACACCACAAAATAGCAACACAAAGTTACAGAATCAAATACTAGAAGAAACAATAGAGAGAGGAAACCCTAAACGCCACAAAGTAGCAACACAAAATTACAGAATCAAATACTAGAAGAAATAATGGAGAGATCTCTAACTACAAAGAAGTCGATTGAGGAGGAGACAGTAAGGAGCCTGTAGAGATTTTGAGCGTATAAAGGGTAAGAGATGAGTTCATGTAAGTATTTATAGGGGAGGGAGAGGTGGGACGATCTGTGGGGTGCGGGATGGTCGGTTTCTATTGGCTGGAGTTGGGTTGGGAAGGATTGACGGGCCCAGCGGTCAGAGACCAATTTATCACAGACGGTTCTTACCAAAAACCGTATGTAAAAACATCACAGACGGCTCTTTTTAAGAACCGTTTGTGATATTAGCTATATATATACCGATATAATATAAACAACTAGCCTCAAAATATAAAATAACAAAGTTTTGTATGGCTTATATATACTCATTGAAAAGGTTTCGACGAGATCTACAACTTTGCAATTGAGATAAACCCCAAATTTCAAAGGGAAGATCGAAAATGTTGGCAAAAACAGAATTTAAAAACTTACGATTCGAATATGAGGCTATAAATGGCCAATTTTGGGGGTCTTCGAGGGCGACAGGCGCAAGCGGGTTGTTTTTTTGGATCAGGCTCGTCGTTAGCTTTTCAACGAGTATAAAAACGTCGAAAACGGACACCGTATGCAAAAGTTATGTCCGTTTTACTGAAGGTATGTCAAAATGGAATTTTACTTGAACTCAGAAGGAAAATTATGAAATTTTAGGGATGTGTGAGACAAAAAAACATATCACAGACGGTTCTTAATCAAGAACCGTCTATGATATTGGCAATATTACAGACGGTTCTTGATAAGAACCATCACAGACACTTCTTATCAAGAACGTCTGTGATTGCATTTACTATAGACGATTTTGATGAATCGTCTGTGATGAGGTGTCTAATATAAACCTTTTTTGTAGTAGTGAGTGGTGCCAGATGAAGCTGATCAGTGTTGCTCTGATACTTTTTCTTATGCGTAGTAGCTTAGATCGGATCAGAGTTTATGAGATACGACACAAACGTGCATAGTATCGAAAATGAAAAGGATAAATCTTATAGAAATAATCAAAATAATAACATCGAAGTAAGCAAGCAAGGCCCTGAAATCATATGATAAAAAGCTAGAAATTATCACATTAATCATAGAAAATAAAAAAATGAAAGAAATTTCCACATTAATCATACAAGAAGTTAAAATCTTGGTCGTCCAAATTCCCTTAATAATATTATCTATGTAGAAGCACTATTCAGTTCCATCAATTCGATCCCACCAGATCGCTAGACAAATATGCATGCATTGAGAGGAGAGAGAGAAACATGCATGTAAATAGCAAATAACCCATACGGGAAGTTACTGTCGTGTATGAGTGAAGTTACTACCAACATGCATGCATTGATAGGAGAGAGAAATATACATGTTAATAGCAAATAACTCATACAGAAGTTCTTGATGTGTGTGAGTGTAGTAACTACCAAACACATGTAGAGTTATTATCAATTGTAACACTATAAAACTGCCAGTAACTCTACATATATTTGATAGTAACTTCTAACTTCACTCACACACGACAGTAACTTTATATATCCATACTTTGCAGTAACTTTACACAAAGTTACTGGTTATTGACAACAAAGTTATTTTTGACTGGTAGTAAAAATGATATGAATTTCTGACGTCGAAACATATCAACATGGATCTTGGTTCTTTAAGTGATAATTTCAAATACAATGGTACAAGCAGTTGCAGATCGGACTTTTGATGATAAAGTTATTTTATTTTTAGCTTATAAACAAGATAAAAAATTACAAGTCAAGTGTACTTATTCTCTTCTCTCTCCTGTTGCATGCATGCACACATGTGTTAGACCATAATCACCCACTGTGCTGTTTTTTCTAGGATTTAGTAGGGTTGTTAATTGTGAAGAAGTTAATATCTTCTGAACATAAAATTATCATTTATAATTCATCAAGTCACTTATATTTGTAAAGTTAATATCTCATACACAAAAATTATAAATCGATAATTCATGATGTTACGTCACGCACCAACCAAATTACTCACGAACCACACCAGAAGCCAGGACACACGTGCAACCAGTGACCCACACGTAGCGTGCGTACACGCGCTCACTAGCACAGCCGTTATCCATGTCTTAGATGTTAGGAATAATCCCATATTGGTTGTGGGAGAGGAGAAAGCACAACTTATAAGTATGAGGGAGTCTCCACCCATTGGACTAGTCTTTTGGGGGAGAAGGCCCAATACCACTTATAAGGTTGTTGCTTCGTCTCCGTAGGTTTAGTTGTGTTAAGCCCATTTGGACCTGTGGCCCGGAGAGTAAACCTGGTTCCAACATTTGGTATCAGAGCCCAGGCGCCTAACATCTTCTTGGACATCAGGGTTGCAGATGTGTCCAACCAATGTGTGAGAGGGAGATTGTTAGGAATAATCCCACATTGGTTGTGGGAGAGGAGAAAGCACAGCTTATAAGTGTGAGGGAACCTCCATCCATTGGACTAGTCTTTTGGGGGAGAAGGCCCAATACCACTTATAAGGTTGTTGCTCCGTCTCCGTGAGCTTAGTTGTGTTAAGCCCATTTGGACCTGTGACCTGGGGAGTAAATCTGATTCCAACATTAGATTTGTATGTACTAGATAATATGCAATGGAAAAGAAGTGTCAGAATATGATACTAACAAAACAAAATCATGGTCGGCATGCATGCACACAGCGAGATTCATGCATGATCGAGTACAACTGTAGATTTGTATGACCAAAGAGCTCTTGACGTTGGATTTTGTCGACATCTGAATATACAAATTTGGATTCTTTGTGTATTTCGTATTAGTCTATAATCATACTGGTACATATAGTAGAAACATAGATGAAATATCGATCATAATCACGATTAACTAAAAAGATTCAAACAATATTAATTATTAGAGTTGCAACCTATTTTTCAAAGTTGATTTGAAGCTTTTAAACTAAAATTCACTATTTAGATTTTCTAAAATTAATTAAAGTTTAAATTGAATTTTTATTAATTAAAAGGATTTAATGTGACTAAGTTAAACTTCAATATTTGCTGAAAATACACTAACTAGGAAAACCGTTATTAACGACATGACATGTGGTCATTAAAAGTCGAGATGTGGTTGTAAAAAGTCATTAACGACCACAAAATTGTGGTTGTTAGCCATCATTAAAAGTATTAACGACCACTTACAACTTCCGGTCGGTAATTCTTTAACGACGGGACAATGTGTCATCATTAATTATGTAGTATCAACGACCACATTTCTAGTATTAACGACCAATTTTTAGTCATTGCTAACATTGCAGTGGACACTGTTTGAGCATTAACGACCACTTTATAGTATTAACGACCATCTAATTCATCGTTATAAAATTGTACATAGGGCACTTCCATGATATTAACGACCACATGTTTTGTTTTTACGACATTTTGTTACCACAAAAAGCATTGCAATATGGAATTAAGAATATAAACAATCAATAACATATCTGTATAATCCACCTTTTATTTATTGAAAACAAATAACTTGAAATCGTTCTTTGCATCTAGTATGAAAAATATAATACAAATCAAGGAACATTCATGACAAAAATAATTCAATGCTAACATTATGGACATGGTGGCTGACCTAATTGAACACCAAAACTACAACTAGAAAATATGATAAATTTCCTAATCTTCTTCTTAGAGGCAAACTATATATAACTTTATTCTTAGTGAATTAATGCAAAACATCGCTTCATCAAAGTACTATTGGCTCATTGTGCACATACTGTACTTCATTGGGAGCCCTAAAAAAGAACAATGGTTATATTAGTTAATAGATATAAATGAATTGGCATAGATATAGGAAACTATAAAAGCATATATCAAATCATTCTAAGTGAAAAGCTTACATAGGCACGTTCAGATTCATGTGGGCTGGCATCACTACCATCATCATGCCTACCAAGAAAATAACACTTCATTTCTGCCCATTCTTCCTACACTTGGCTCATTTGACCCATGATTTTACGATTTTGTTTTTCAAGTTTCCTATTGTTTTCCTCGGATGCTTGAAGTTTGGAAAGCAATTCAGCCTTAGTAACTACTGGACCTCTCAAATCTCTTGCTTTAATGCCACCACCATATCCTCTACATGATCGTGTCGCTTTGATGGGTAACACTTGTCCATAACTTCAACATTTGAAAGACTAGGATTAGATTTGACCACATTCTCCAGTTGTTCCTGTAATGCAAAATGTCAATTATTATTACTTAACTTTACCCATAAATACATATTATTTAAATGTAATTGTAACAAAAAGTTTTCACATTACAAGCTTGCTGGAGATTTCAGCATCCACCAAAGTTCCTCCTCCTTGTGAGTATGAAAAAAAAATAATTTATCGATACTTGGTGGCATGTTTTCCTTTCCTTCCTATTGGAATAGATAACATTATGTAATGTGATAGCTATAATTTGAAGATGAAATAGGTGATGAAGTTCAGTATATAGCATGTCCCAAATTATTTGTCTATAGGGTTTGCTGCCAGTGCGATGATGCATTTTCAAGTTAGATCTGTTTTTTTGAGTTTCTGTAATGTGATAGCTATAATTTGAAGATGAAATAGGTGATGAAGTTCAGTATATAGCATGTCCCAAATTATTTGTCTATAGGGTTTGCTGCCAGTGCGATGATGCATTTTCAAGTTAGATCTGTTTTTTTGAGTTTCTAATGTTCCTTGCCTGCATATAATTTAATGAACTTGCTTGCTGTATTCGCCTAAAGGATCACATGTCAACTATAAAAAAGAACTTATAAAAAAGAGTCATGTGGTAGGAAGTCCTTGCAAAGTAACTCCAACAACATGGTGAAGGACTTATTGCTCCACTTTTCCAAATTCTTAATATGAAGCAGGTTTACTATAGCAGACAATTTGGAGGTATTGGAGCCTTGGTAAAGTGGCTGGTTATAGCTGTCAATTAAACTATAGAACTTTGCAGCTTCAGCGTTTGGTTCCTCTTCGAATCCCTCATCAGTAGATGGTGGACTCATTGATTGCCTGATTGGATTGTTCTGCTGAGGAAACAAATCCATCATCAACTCTTGCATTCCATCATATCCTTCTTCACTAACTTCCTGCGAGTCATCCTCACCTTCAAGTCCTAAATCTATTTGAGGTTCCCTGAAACTTCACCATGGTGGTACCAAAAGGTATAGCACTGAAGAATACCATACACTTTTAGATGAGAAGACACTACTTCACGAGACCTAAAGTATGTATTGCAGCATCGGATGCATGAACATCGAATTTCAACCCCACCACCCAATCTACTAAAGGCATAGTCGAGGAAATTATCTACCCCATCCAAATATTCCTTATTTAAAAAAAACTCGACCTGCGGGGGAAGAAACCCCCCAGGTATTTTGCTTAAGAAAGATCCTTTCACACATATCGAGAAAACCCCCGAACTCCAACTCCACCCTTACACAGTGGCCCGCACACCCGTGTGAGAACGACCTGGGCGAGGCCTGAGGCCCGCACGCCGGTGACCTGGGCGGGGCCTAACATCCTGTGCTTTGGTGTGCTAACAGACGAGGAGATTTTTTTTTCCTCAGCCTGAATTCGCTCCCACTGGGAGTCGAACTCAGGACCTGAGAGATGCTACTAGAGCACTTTAATCGTTGAGCTAAAGGCCCGTTCGCAAATATTCCTTATTTAGTCGATCATCAACCAAACCCATCCATGTCTTTACTCGGAGCCATCTTGACATATTTCTTTTATTAGGTAAATAATCCTGTGCGAAGTAAATTTGATGTAAAAGTAATGACAAAATATGCACTATTATGTCTAGTTGGCATAAGTAGTAGGACTATCTCAGGTAATATGCACTACCTGGTCAAGTTACCTTAAAAAAATCATATCAGTTAAGGAATCAATAAAGATTGAACCCTACAACTGAAGTACTTAAGGAGTTAGCTGCATGTGGAACTTAAATTTCCTGAAGTTCATTGTCATAATAGAGTTCAAAATATCTACATTTATCATCCTTCAAGTGAAGGGACATGTGTTGATATAAAAATAAAAGGAACTCATGAAGCACTAATGATTAACAACAACAATCTATTTTTCAGTCCAATAACAGAGCAGGTACGAAGCGACCACTGATGTAGTTGATTAATTGCTGAATAAATAGCCGTATGATTAATCTCAAATTTACCCAAAACAAGAACAACGCATTCAGTGCCAACTGCAATCAGGCAAGTAAGCAACTCATCATAGGTACGAATCAAGTTCCCTTAAAAAATCTTATCAGTTAACAAATCAGTCAAGTTTGAACCTAAAACCATAGTACAAGCTCTCCTTTTTTTGGTTTCGCAACCAAGATGGGAACAAAATTAGGGGATGTGAACAAACCTATAGCAGCACCGTCAAGTGGCAGTCTTGGTGGAGGGGCGTTGGGGATGGGGCACCTGCGATGGAGGAACACCACGACAGCACACGCTGGGGATGGGGTGGCTGGGAGGAGCACCAAGACGGCGACACCTGCTGGGATGGGTGCCTGGATCAAGGGAAAAGAGGAGAGGAAGTAGATTGGTTTTGATTAGTTAGAAAGGGGGACTCAATTTTAAGTAGGTGCATAATCCTTCCGGTTTGCGCCAAAACAAATTTGCCATCCCGCTCTTTTTTTCTAACTAGTAAGGTGTTCGTGCGTTGCAACAGAAAACCAAATAAAAGTGATGCATACTATCAAATATGCATACATAATATAAAATCTGGTAGCAACATCTATATTACCCCATTCTAAATGCATACATAATACAAAATCTGGCATTATCCTTTTAAGCCGTTGGTTCATACTTAAGGGAAATTCCAGTACATCTAAGTATCCAACTATAACTCTTTCTGTTGTATATATTAAGTGGTCTGCAGGTTATCATTTGAATATTGTGAAATGTAAGCAAAATGTATGTTCAAACTCACTATTTTGTATAACAAAATATGATCCATGGGACCTGGACATTCAAAGCTGCCTTGAACCGTCTTATACACCATTCCGTCGAAATTTTTCAGTCAGTGGCTTCGGAATGCATTTATGGAACATTACTCGGAGTTTTGAATTACTCGGTGTTTCAAAAAGTAGTGCACTGTAATGTCACACCTAAAACTCTTTTAACCTAAACCCCTTTAACCCTAAAACCCGTCTCCTACACCACCCATCCCCGTGCGCTGTGTTCATTCCGCCTCCTCCCTGCCTCTTCTTCCGTCTCTCTCCATCGCCCCTCCCGCCGCCACGCCTTCCGCCTCTCTCCATCGCCCCTCCTGCCGCCGCGCCGGCCTCGCCTCCTCCGTCCGCCTCCCCACCGAACTCATCGCCTTTCTCTATCGCGACTCCCCGCGCGCGCCTCGCCTCCTCCTCCTCCTCCGCCCTCGCCACCTCCGCCCCGTGCCGCGCATCCTCCTCCCGAGCCGCCTCCTCCTCGCCCCCTCCCTTACTCCGCCTCTCTCCATCGCCCCTCCCGTCGCCGCGCCTTCCGGCTCTCTCCATCGCCCCTCCGCGCCGCCCCTCGCCTCCTCCCGTCTGCCTCCCCAACCGAACCCGTGCGCCTTTCTCCATCGCGACTCCCGCCGTCGCGCCGCCCTCGCCTCCTCCCCTCCCTCCGCCTCGCCACCTCCGCCCCCCCGCGCGCATCATCCTCCCGGTGCCGCCTCCTCCCTAGCCCGCGCCGCCGCCACCTCCTCCTCTACCCCCCGGACACCTCCTCCCTTACTCCCCTAATCCCCGGCACCGCCGCCTCCCCTCTCCGTCCCCCGCACCGTCGCCTCCTACTCCCCCCACTCCTCTCCCTCCTCCGCCGCCGCATCCTCCACCAGCGTGAATCGTCGCCGCCACCATCGACTCCCTCCTCCTCCCTCTATCTTCGTCGCGGCTGGTGCCCGCCCCCGGCCACGCCGTCCACGACCACGGCGAACCCAGGTACGACGGTTGGGTGATTCATCATCAGCGATTTTTAGCTTCTGGGTGGCGAATGTTGTCTAGTGCTGTAATGTTTAGACAAATTCCTTGATTATTTCTATAACGTAAGATGCAGGGTAGCTTTTAGTGAAATTATCTGGCCTTATGGTTTCATTTAATCTGCACATTGCCTTGCTGGTTACCTTTAGCCATTTCAGTTACACAGTGATTCTAGAAAAATTAGGAGCTGGCGAGGTTTTAAGATCAGGTCAGATGATGAACAAAGGCTTCACAAGTCTCAAGTTTGAACATACATAATAAAAGCTCACAAACAATCCTCACCAAAAATAATCGAGTTCAGGAACAGGATGATGAGGATAACAACAAAACAAAACAGGATAGGGGCATATCCAATCTTCCCTGACCTCCCTGAGCAGTACTTCTCTTCAAAGCTTACTTTTGT
The DNA here is from genome assembly GCA_036346265.1 of Melocanna baccifera. NCBI lineage: Eukaryota > Viridiplantae > Streptophyta > Magnoliopsida > Poales > Poaceae > Melocanna > Melocanna baccifera. The sequence goes on from CM070702.1 coordinate 8,122,498, forward strand.
AGCATTAGACTAAAAGCGAGAGAATGAAACTTCCGTTAGTGGAGTTGAAATCGATACCTAATGCACACACTCTGAATAAGTACTTGGGAGAACCAGCTCAAAAGAAGGGAGATGTTCAAAAATAGGAAATAAGAATAATTGTGAGTGCATCAAATCAATTCTAATCCACACTAATATATATGTTTGATTGCAACCATTTACCATATCCCACACCTAGATAGCTGCAGTAGTGTATGAGCTATGAAATTTCTAAGGCAAATAAAGAGGGCTAGCTCTTAAGAGTTAAATAAGAATGCCGGGGAACGTACAAGGATATAGGAAAGGTGTCGATGACCTTTGTCTGCTGCAAGTTGCACAGAGTAAACCCACTGCTATCCTTTAATGTGAGTTCCTCCTTGGTACCGGCATGTACAAGAACGAGTGCAAACTTCCAAATTTCCTCTTATAGCAGCCCAATGTAAAGGAGTACAACTTGCATGACATCACAAAAGAGCTTAATAAAAATGTGGATTGTGAAAGCTACCTCAAACAAATTATTAGCAACTCGATATATATAATTTGGCTATTACAAGAACACATTTAACTTTTACATGCTATAAACAAGAAGGAACATGAACAATGAAAAAGCACACCATGCATAAATGTTTATAACAAACACCTAATAATAGATTAATTTTTCAACTATCATGCATGCTAAGCGAATTTTGAAACACTTACGACAAATCATCTACCCAAATGAAGTGATCAAAAAGCAGTGCACTAATTTTTGAAACACCGAGTAATGTTCCGTGAATCGCGACAAATCATCTACCCATTACGGTGGCTTCGAATGAATTTATGGAACATTACTTTTTCATCATGGTTACGAATGAATTTATGGAACATTACAGTGGCTTCTGAATACATTACTGTTGTATTATGCATGCTAAACAGAATTTTGAAACACTTACAGTAAATCATCTACCCATTACTCAATAGGGTTATATATATCTAGCCAAAATACAACACAAGAATAATATATTAAGATCTGACATACCACCTTTCTCGGATATCGAACACTTGGATAATATGAGCATTGCATGATCAGATCTTTGCTAACACTTGGACACATGCGAATCGAATATGACACGGGCACATAGCACATAAGCATGTCATTATATCAACAACTATATTAAACAATAAATCTAATGCAAACTAACAATTTCAGCAACAGTTTGCAACCTTGTAGAGCATAACAATTTCAACAATTTCAGCTGGGTCTTAACGGAGCTCAGCTGGTTCACCTTCACGGCGAGCAGATCCTTCTGCAAATCACCACGACACAACAACACAAATGCACAATTCATTTGTAATTTCAGCGCGTGAAGACTCGCCCGGATCAAGAACTAACCCAACCCAGAAGGAAGTGTGCGAGAGACGGGGGGAGAGCAGAGGAGAAGAAAGGGCGGGACCTTGTGGAAGTCGGCGGGAGCGCGCGGGAGAGTAGAACCGCGGCGGCGCCGGCGAGTAGGCGAGGGCGAGGAGGAGCACAGTTGGGCGCCATGGGTGGGGTGGGGATCACCACTTGGAGGACGAAGCGCGCCCATGGCGGCATCGGCGAGTCGGTCCTCCAGTGCCGCACCTCCCCGGCAAACACCACCAACGGGAAGGTCTCGATCGTCTTGAGCACCGCTTCCAGCTCCTCCTAGCTCGGGTACTCGGGCAGTTGCAGCGCCTTCTTCGTCTTCCAGTTGTCCATCGTTCACCTCCGCGCCGCCGGCTTCTTATCCGGCGCCACCATCGAACGAAGTCTTTGAAGCCGCGGAGGAGGAGGATGCGGCGGCGGAGGAGGAGAGGATGGGGGTAGGAGGCGGCGGTGCGGGGACGGAGAGGGGAGGTGGCGCGTGGGGTGGGGAGGAGGAGGAGGCGCCCGGGGCTGGAGGTGGAGGCGGCGGCGCTGGGAGGAGGAGGAGAGAGGCGGCGCCGCGGGTGGGAGGGATGGGAGGCGGCGCGCGCGCGGGGGAGAGGAAGGAGGCCGCGGGCGCGGGAGAGCGAGGGGAGGCGTGGGGCGGCGGGAGGAAGAGCGAGGAGGAGGCGTGGGGGCGGCGGGGGGAAGAGCGAGGGGTAGGCGTGGGGACGGAGGGGTGATGTTGGGATTTTAGGGTTTAATCAGATCGTGTGGCTGAGAAGAGAGGAGAAAGATCGAATGGTTAAGAAGTGAGGGAGGGTGGACGTGACGGCAACCACCAACTCCTTCTTTTTAAATAGTATCAGATCATGTGGCTGAGAAGAGAGGAGAAAGATCGAATGGTTAAGAAGTGAGGGAGGGTGGACGTGACGGCAACCACCAACTCCTTCTTTTTAAATAGTAAAGAAAATCACACCCGCTTCTTGTAATGATCACGATGAGGGTATTATTTACCAAAAATAGTAAGGCATTAGAATATGCAGTTATAACGACCACACTCTGGCTTTTGATAACGACGAGAAGCATTGTGGTTGTTACGCACCTGTTTGCATCATGAGATCGCTCATAAAAATAGATTAACGACCAAAAGTTTTTCACAGTCGTTATTTTTTGGTTGTTAATACTCTGTATTCTAGTAGTGGTATTTTATTTGGGTTCCTTGTGTTTTAAGGAATTTTTCTAAATTTTCTAAAATATTTTAAGTTTATTTGCTATTTTCTAGAATTTAATTATTTTCTTTTAATTTCTGAAATTAGGAAAATCCCTAAAACCCTAAAAAGCTAAATGGGCTGAAACCCATTTCTCCTGTCTGCTCGGTCTACCTTGGCCCGCATGACAAATCACGCATGTCATGCGTCGAGCATCCAGCCGTTGCCCCGTCCACTGGATGGCTGCCACGTGTCACCATCTGAGTCGTTTGAGCCAACCAATCTAATGGCCCTTGTCTGTCTTATCTTCGGGCGCTCGCGAAGCCACATGTTGCACATCCAATGCCCCTAGCACTGTTCATTGCCTCCGTCTCGAACTCTCACCGTGTGCACTACTGTCGTCCCCCGCATGGAGTTGGCATCCGTGTCGCTACCGCTCCGGACTCCATGCCCGTGTCCAAGCCACCTTCTTGATGTTCGCAGCCGCTCTCTCTCGCCCGTGCTCTGTCTCCACCGTCATTCACCATTGCCATCGTCTATCTTGCCACCGGTGAGCATCACCGCCATTTTCCCAACCTCGTTGTCGAACCACCGCAGCCCCGTCGCCCACCGCCTCAGTCGCCCCGCCTGAAGCTTCGGCCAAACGAAGCGCCGTTTCAAACTGCGCACCAATGATGTCAGTGCCAGCATCACTCCACACCCACACCCACGTGACACTTCACCTTTTTCATGAACCTAATCCAAGTGCACCGAGAGACTGACATATGGGTCCTGCTAGTCAAATCTACTATGCCATGAGCCGAGCCGAGTTAGCCATCCATGCCAGCTACCACCTTAGCCTTAATCCGACATGTCTGCCATGTGGATGCCACGTCATCACCCGAGCCATTCCACATGCCACATGGTAGTGCCTCATTAGCGCCACGTGTCATGCCACATCACCAGGCCACCTCAACAGCCCTGTCAGCCCTAAGAGTTCACCACGTCAGCCCTAGATGCCTAGTTAGCCACCACATCATCCGAGCCATGCACAAGCACTATTCCATGAGCTGAATGCACTGTAGACCTACCATTTCATGCACCTGGTCCACAGCACAATAACCTTTCTCAATTTCCAGTATTTTCTAGCTATTTAAATTTTTGAAGAGCTCATTCTTCTCTATCCTAGTTCTGATTGATCTGATTCTTTTTCCTAAATTCATCTAAAATTGAACTCTATATTTTGGTTCTAGTTTTGAGGTTTTTAAGTTCATTTTAATTTTATTTGTACTTTATTTTATTTTCTCTCTCGTTAGATAACGTCTTCAAAGAAGCTGAAGCAAGATTTGAAGATCAAGAGTCATTAACTAAGCAAGATCAAGGCAAGTTGTGTTTTTTTATCATATTTAACCTAGTTTTTAAATCTATTTATTTATTATTTTATTTTAAATTATCATGCATTACTATTTTATTATAAACCTTTGTACCTATTAGTTATTGTTCAATTTGATTAATCCCCCACTTGATAATTAGAACACCATGATTACATTGTCATTATAAGATGAACAATTATCTAGTGATGCAGTACTATTTTTCACATGGGTTGTACGTCCAGTATACTTCGTCATGCTTATAGTTATGTTGAGCGAGTGATCATGAGTAAATGGGGAAGTATGGTTAGCACTTTGAGAGATGTGAATGTATCACATGGGCAATGTCTAAAGACTTAACTTTGTGCACCATAGATTTGAGCCTTACCATGCAAACACATATCTAGTATGGGATAGACATGTCTAATTAATTTCTGATATTTCAATTTCGATTTTGTCATTGTGATGAACATGTGTGTTGGTTAGACATTTCCACATGATGCAAAAGGGGGCAATTATTGACAAGGTGGTTAACCTACTTGACGGCAAAACCTTAGCGGGTAAAATTGAATTGAGGTTGAGTATTGTAAAAGCTTTGTTGTGTATTCTTTTACATAGATATGATCATATCGTGTGGGTAAAATTGTGCAACATCTGTAAAGTGTAAAATTATTCGAATAGCCGTGTCCCTAGTTATGGACAATACTTAGTGATTTCACATGAAGAGTAGAGATTTCATAAAAATTTGGTTGGGATGATTTTGAGGAGTGAACGGTTAGTTCACTAGTGGTTCATTACATGAATAGTTAGTTCACGGGTGATTCATTGGGTGAATAGGCAGATCACTTGTGGATTATTCAATTTCTTTGATTTTTTATTTAGTAGTCATTTTCTACTATTTGCTTTCAATCTATTTATTGTATTTACTTTAAATTATTGCTTTCTACAAAATAATCACTCAGGTATCACTTGGTAAGTCTTGTATTCTATATTGCATTCTTGTTATAAATAGCTTACTAAGTACTCTAAGTACTCACGACTAAATCCACGTTTGCTCTATTGAAAAAGAGGAGCCATATCAACTAGAAGTACCTCAAGGAGGATACTTCGATGACTTTTTGGATTAGGGTCTTGCTTCCTAGTCGATTACCTGTGTAAATGTCGAAGGCCACTTTATTTCATTTTGCTTCCGCTACTAGTTCCATTAAGCCTTTATGGCTATTTAAGTGTAATCTTGGCCATAAGGTCGCGACTCTAATAAATAATACTATGTAAGTCTTTTTCTTGGTTAAATATGAATATGATCGATATTGCATTTATGTTTTCACTGTGTGCACTAGTGTGATTCTAGATTAGTGCAGAATACACAGAGAGTCTAGATTTACATATTTGGGTCTCGACATAAGCTTACAATAACCGCTTGAAGGGCTTTAACAGAAACTAGCAATGAAAATCAATGATAATCGTAGGTAGACATTCGACATGCCCACACGCAATAGACTGAAAAACGAAGGCCTAATTTGAGCCTTGAGTACATAAAGTACTTCACAGCTGAGCTGATGTGGCTCTGGCTCTTCTTCAACAATTTAGCAAATACGGATATAGCCATGAGTACATAGAATACTCAGCAAGTCATTTATAATAAGATGCAAAATAATTATGCAAGGCTTACTAAATAATGACTGAGTGGTTATTTTTGCAGAAAGCATCAATCAAAAGTAAATACAATAAATTGATTGAAAGCAAACTTTGAAAATAAGTAATAACTAATTCAGTCAAAGGAATTTAGTAAATCACAAGTAAACTGACCATTCACCCAATAAACCACCCGTGAACTAACCATTCACATAATGAACTTGTAGTGAACTAACCATTCACTTTCTAAACTTAACCTACGAAGGTTTTTATAAAATCTGTACCCCTCGCGTGAAATCACTGAGCATTGTCCATAACCAAGGACTCAGCTATTTGAATAGTTTTATACTTTACAGAGGTTGCACAACTTTACCACATGATATGATCTTCTTATAGTGTCACTAGTATAACACGCTTCCTTAGACATGCTGATTAAAAAGATCACAACAAGGTCTTTACAATGCCTAACCTCAACCCAATTCCGCCCACTAAGATTTTACTGCCGAGTAGACTAACCATCAAGTCAGAGAGCCCCCTCTTGCGCCCTATGGAAATATCTAACCGACACCTACTTACATCTCACTAACGAAACTAAAGTTTAAACTTCACAAATTATTCAATCAAGTCCACCCATATTAGACATGTAGTTGTATGATAAGGCTCATATTAGTGACGTACAAAGTTAAGGTCTTAGACAATACCTAGGCTAGACATCCACATCTCAAAAGTGCTGACCATAATTTTCCCTTTACTGCACGTTCATTCATTTAATTGAAAATCATTTTGCATAACTATTGTCGATGCGAAAAATCGAACACGTTAGAGAGGATGGACGTCAACCGTGCTATAGGTCAGCGTTCACGAAAGCGAGAGTGCCCCGAGGATTATACAGGTTTGATTATCCAAGTGGACAACTCTACTCCTGTCGGCGACCTTCGGGGGACTCAAGGGTTCCTCCCAGAGGGCACCAGTTTTAACAGATCTTTGTATTCATCGTGAGCTTAAGTAACAAATGAGAGATACATAGGGTATTTATAGGTTCTTTGGCCTATACAAATGATGGACATACCCCTTAGTGAGATAACTAATCTAGGAGTACAATAGAGGGGTATTGTTGTGTCTCCTGTGAAGCAGGCACCGTTAACGAAGAGATGAATTATTATTCCAACACTAGCCCTCTGCTCCCGTGGACGTTTTAAAAGGAACATCCAGAGGAGTAGTCTTGAGCCACTCCACTTGCGTGCTACGATCGATGCTTGGCCCAAAGCTGGCGGGTCCGAATCGCAGTAATTTCTAAGATTTCATTGTGAGATGGCAACGAGCCTCGAAGCCTAGTTGAGTTTATTCAGATTTTCCGAGTATGATAGGGCCTCCAATCTTCTTCATATTTGACGTCGGCTTCCCCAGCTATTGAGCTGAGCCCCCTTTTATCTTTGCTTTCTCTAGTGGTGAGCCCAGATAAAAAAAAGCATGTTATATTAACTCATTTATGGGCCAACCGGCTGGCCAGATTGTGCCGAATTGCTTGTGCATTTTCATTTGCTGGTGGGGAGGCGTTGGATTGGAGTGTCGGCCAGCCCAGCTCGCGCACATAAGGGAGGCGGCCCAGCCCACGCATGATTGAGGCACAGGGTGTGGTTGCCCTAGCTGCCCCTGGCTCTGGTCCCTTGGTAGCAACCGGCCTCTGGGCGAGAAGCGAGAGAAGAAGCACCAAGCGCCTTCCACAAGGAAGAGGGGGAAAGACCGTGAGCTCGGGGTCCTCCACGGCAAGCCAAAGCCTAGGCCTAGAGGTGTCACGCTCAAGTAGGTGGGGCTCGTCCGGTGGGGCGGCTAGCTACCGGTCCCTTGGTGGCAAGGCTCATTCGGTGGGGCGGCTATTGGTAGCTAGCCACCGGCCTCTTGGCGGCGAGGCTCGTCCGGTGGGGCGGCTAGCTGCCGGCCCCTTGGTAGCTGCCAGCCACTTGGCAAGAAGCAAGAGAAGAAGCACCGAGCACCATCCACAAGGAAGAGGAGGGAAAGGCCGTGAGCTCGGGGTCCTCCATGGCATCTTCATGTGTCGCTTGGTCGCAGCCGGCAGCGGGGGCGGCGGAGGCAAGGACACCGCTTGGTCGCGGTCGGCTTCAGCGGCAGTGAAGGCAAGGGCACCGCCGCCACTGGGGGGAGCCAGGTGGATTAGCGGTCCACACGGCTCAAGAGGACAGGCTCCTACTCAAGCCGTGATAGCAATCCCTTGGCGAGCTCAAGCAAGGTTGGTCCTTTTTTTTTCTTGCTGTAATAAACGCTCGTGTTAGGGTGATTCATGAAACAATTGTGGCTTTGTATGAAAGTCTCTTTGCGAGTATGCCTTTCGGTTGGTTCCTGTGGTGATCTTGGTTGATGAGGAATTTGTACCTATCGCTTGGGCGTTTAGCTTGTCATGGCGTTTGTGTGTTGAGTGTAGGGCATCCTGGATTGATTGCTAGGGCGTTAGAGCGGTGCCAAGGCGCTCCACGCCAGGGTGCTTGGTTGCTTTGGCAGGTCATTTTTGTTGCTTTGGCGGTTTTGGCAAGACTGTTTCATTGCTTGGGCAGGGTGGTTCCATTGCTTTAGCTGTTTTGGCAGGGCGCAGGGTGCTGCTCCTGGTGGTTTCGGCAGGGCGCAGGGCGCTACGCCTGGCAGTTTCGGCAGGGTGGTTCAACACTTAGGCATGAGGGTGCTTTTGCTTTTGCGAGGGCATTGTAGGGAAGCATCTCAGCACTCAGCGTGAGGGCGCTATTGCATCGGCATTACAGGGTAGCGTCTCAGCACTAAGCGCGAGGGCGCTTTGTGATGATCAGGACATCACTTCTTTGAATATATATAACACTCGTCTATAAGATGTTAGGTATGAAACTATGATGAGGGCACATGTATGGTAATTGAATTATCAGGTGAGCTTGTTCCTAAGGTTATTTAATTTAGCTTCTGAGAATGAGTTACTGCCTAATGCTTATGATGTGATTGTGCTTAGAAACATGAACAAGGACTAAGAAAAGGCACATGAAGTTATGGATATGCTTGGGATAAACATTGGAGGTCACCACGTCACTCTGAGGCTAGGACAACATAGAATGAAAGCTAGACATTCTAGAATCCAGTTCGGCCTTCGGAGGCAACACTGAGTTCAAACGAGTATAGAAGATGTATACAGAGTGCAAATGAGGTGATCTTGGACTTGTTGGAAAGCTTATGATGTCCTCTTTTCAATGGTTTTGGTCCCACCTCAAAACTCCACATGAACACATCGTAATCTATAAAACAATTATAAATCAGTTCTAAACCTGGGCCCTAGATCTTGTATCAGATTGAGCCCAACTGGTGAGTTGTAGTGAGATGTTTTCTCACCTTCACAGACATGCTTCCCATGTTCCTAGTCCCTTAAAAACTGCTAGGGATGCCACTTTTGGAGTTTAGACTTGTTTAGATTGATTTTCATTCAGAAAATATCAGTTGCATACTTGTATCAACTAGACTAACTACGGCGACTTCAGGCCTCTCCATTGTTCAATGAATCTTTGTATTTCATTTGTAAATTCAGATCACGCTTATTTCTTTCTTGCTTGATTCTCGATTGCTTACAAAAAAGATCAGCTTTGTTAGGCACGGTTGATAACGACAGGGTGTGGTGTAGCGATTACAGGACGAACTTGATCGTTTCGGTATCATCAGAAGATTGGGCCAAATCACCTCATCAGTTGACATCAAAGCACAGATTGCCCGACGAGATTTCTAGTTTTGTTTATTTTTCATACCTATAACCAGGAAATTGCCCCACAAAAATATTAGTTCACTGAAAATCACCAAAATCGAACCCTAGTTGTGCCTTTGTGATTTCAGTTTTTGCTTTACTGTGTTGAATTTTTATCCATCGTCAAGTTTTAGTTGTTGGTCTGTGTCTAGTGCTTTGATTTTAGTTTTGGGTGTTGCATTTGAAAATCAAAAAAATTGGTTAGATCTGTTTTAGGGTTGGCGGTTGCTCTTCGTTGCCGAGTTTGCACTACCTAATCTTTGGAGAGATAGAGATCAACTCGGTTTTCCCTTTTGTTTTGGCTAGCCAAATCACCTAGGACAGAGTTGTGTTCGGGTTCTGAAATTTTAGGTCTGAGTTCAGGACAGTTTCGTGCAGCATTCCTTAAAACAGCCATAACTTTTGCATACGAATTATGATTGCAGTATTCTTTGGCTCATCGGAAAGCTAACGAAAAGTAAATCCAAAAATGAAGATTAACCACGTGAGGCTTTATAAAAAGTGAAGATCCCAAAAAAAAAAGGTCATTTAGGGCCTCAAAATAGCTCTGAAGTTTCAGCACCCGTTTTCGGTGTCCGTTTGCTGTCTAGTTTGAGTTTTTTTCATTCTAGATTGTGTAATCTTTGTTTTTAGATAATATTTTAGTGAACTTAATATTCATGTTGCTAAAAAAAGAAAAAAAGAGGCAAGTGCAAAAAGAAAAACAAAAAATAGAAAAAAAGCCGCACAAGATATAAGAATAGGAAGAAAAGAGGCGAGTGCAAAAAAATGAGCCGCACAAGTTAAAAAAATGTCAAAAAAGGAAGAAAATTTTGTGGCATTATTCATTTCCAAATTTTGAGCTCTTTTTATATTACCCTTGTGTTGTCTAGTGTTGGCTTGTTGTTTGTATCAGCAATTTAGGCGAGTACTTTGGACTATTATTCAGCTAGTGTAATTCTGAAATTGAATATTACCACTCCTTCGCTACTTATGTATTGCATGTCCAAGCTCTACATACAACTAACCGAACAGGTCTTGACATATCGGCAATCGCTATACTCATCACTGTAATCAAGTCACAACGAACCAGCCACTTGTTGTACCACCTACTTTGCTTGGTAAGAATCTTGTAAGCATTTGATAAGAGCTTGAGAGTGTGAGACTTCTGTAGCCTACAACACCTAGTAGTTGATAGGAAGCTAACAAATTTTCTTGTGAGTTTCTTGTATTCTACTAACAATAGTAGGTTCACAAAATTCAAAACATGGTAGCAAGAATGATCACCAATCTTCTGAACTTGAGAGTGCTGGACCTCTCACTCCTCGCATAAGGATGCTTGTGAACACTTTAACCATGAGGTAAACAAGAGAACATAGGAGATTTACAATGTGTTGGATCGGCTCATGACATCCTTACCACCATCAACAACAGAGTTGAGAGCCTCGAGCAACATCCACCACCACCAGCTGCTCGATGAGCTTTGTCCCCCCTCACTCTTTAGTGGATGAGGATGATGATGTTGAAGAGAATATCTGCGATGCCGATACTGAACTTGAGGGCCTCGATGACCGTGACCGTCGTCAACTTAGTCAAACTCAATGAGGTATGGGTAGGTTACAAAGGGAGGTACATGATGATGATGCATTCACTAAAGTCAAGTTTACAATTCTCACATTTGCTGGTAGATATGACCATAAAGCTTATCTTGATTAGGAACTACAATTAGATCAAAAATTTGCATGCCATGATTTATCCTGATAATAAAAGAGTTAGGGCTGCTAATAGTGAATTCAATGATTGTGCATCAATTTGGTGGAGGGAACAATGTACACTACCACATATACTTAGAACTTGGAATGCTTTGAAAAGAGTCATGAGAGCTAGATTTATACCTTCATACTTTTCACGTGATATGTTAAAAAAGTTGTAATGCTTAAAACAAGGTAATAGGTTAGTGGAGAAATACTATCAAGAATAGCAAATAGACTTATTGTGTTATGGTTTGAAAGAAACTGAAGAAGCTAAAATGGCTAGAATTTTGGGAAGGCTTAACCGGGAAATTCAGGATATCCTTGATTATAAGAAATATAATTCTATTACTCGTTTATTTTATTTTTCTTACAAAGCTGAAAGAGAAGTACATGAGCGACACATGAGAACTAGAGGTCATTTCGGGGGCTCTTCTTCCTCCAGACAAATTGTTGGCATGACAAGAGTGCACTCTATTTCTACTTTCATGCCCTCACGTGCACCTGAAGCAAGCAAGGCTACAAACCATTTAGGCTCCCATCAAATCTGCTCCAACAAAGAGTGCATCTTTAATTACTTCCACTAGGCGTACAAGGGACGTCTAATGTTATAAGTGCAAAGGGTTTGGATATTTTATGAGAAAGTGCCCAAGTCAGCGATCTCTCATTGTGAGAGAAGATGGTGAGTATACTTCTGCTAGTGAAATTGATGAAGAATAGACACTTATTGCAAATGAACACGCAAGTGATGAGTTAACACTAGTGATGAATAAGAAGAACACTTGAGTGCTGAAGTTTCAAACAAGTACATGGCTCTTATAGTAAAGCATGTGCTTAATGCACAAATAGAGAATGTTGAACAGGACCAATGCCATAATTTGCTTCAAACCAAGTTCATCATCAAGGAACGTTCATGTTATGTCATCATTGATGGCAGAAGTTGCAACAACTTGACCAGCTTGAAGATGGTCAAGAAGCTTGGCTTGATCATAAATCCTCACCCACATCCTAACTACATTCAATAATTCAACTCATGTGGTAAGTTGAAGGTAATCAAAATTATGATAGTACAATTTTCGCTTGTTCATATCATGATTATGTTGATTGCAATATCGTACTTATGCAATCATGCTTCTTACTTTTAGGTAGACCATGGTAGTTTGATAAGAATTCCACTCATCATAGTAGAACTAATCAATATACCATCACACATAAGAGCAAGACAATTTTTTACACCTAATGTCTCTTGAAGCCATTATTAAAGATGAAATTTGATGATTTGAATGTGAAAAAAAGGAGAATGCTAAAAGTGAGAATCAAAAAGTAGCTAAAGAGTGCTTTCTATCTAAAAAGAAAGAGGCAAAAGAATTAGTTGCTACAAAGAATAAATTAAATTGAAAGGTGTGGTTTTATTAGCTACTAAATCTGATTTTGATTATTTAGAAGTGGAAAATTTTGTTTGCTATGTCTTACTTTGCAAAGATGCTTTTTTCACTTGAAGATTTGCTCGCATCTTTGTCTCCTACTGTCACTAACTTTTTGCAGGAATTTAATTGTCGGACCCGGATTTGGAAATCCGAAATCCTCTGTGATTCACCTGCATTATTCCCTGGATCAGTAGATAATGCTTCACAGTTACATTGCTAGATCATCTCATACACGAGTCATTTAATATTACAATAGCGGGTGGAGTACCTCCGAGCGATGGCGTCGAGCCAAATAGTTCATTACATTCAAAGAGTTCAGTACAACCCAAAATACAGCGGAAGAACAGCAAAAGCGGAAGGCACACTTCGACGTGAGCGTGCGGGGATTTTCCAGTGAATGCAACTCTTAGCCGAGGCTACTAAGTGGGATTCACCTGGTATCTAGAATGGTCAGATGGCCTAAGGGAAGAGAGGCTACTAAGACTAAGTCTACTCGTCGCCATGGTCCTCTTCTTCACCTCCTTGGTCTTGATCTTCATAATACTCATAGTGTCCATCTTTGCTCCGGCTCACGAAGGGGGTGAGGCGAGTGAGCTCTTGCAAGCTGTGTCCATAAGCCAACACACAGAATGCAATGATATAGCATGCATGGCTTGTCAACAATTGGTGAGGTTCATTTTAGTTGCGCAAAGCAAGGTTCCCAAATACATAGTTAAAATCCTATGACCTAACAGATTTGTGATAATGCAAGAACTTGTTGAAATTGTGCAATAATATAGTGTAGATGGTTCTATCCACCAGTTACATGGCTCCATCTGCCGATGCTAAGTTTGAATTGCTAGGCTACGTCTACCCTAATTATTCACTGGAGTACATCTCTCCAGGAAAAAAATCTAACCAAGTAGAGTACATCTCCCTACTTAGTTTTCATCCCGCTCGAAAAATGGTTTTTGAAATAGAACTAACTCGAGGATGTTTCCATGTTCGCTCTTAACCGTGAGCACGGCTATTCGAATAGTTATTTAGACTCTGCAGAGTTTGTACATCTTTACCCACAAGAGATAACCTAATTGTTATATTCCGCATGTTTCCTTAGACATGCAGATCAATCAGATTATCACATGACCTTTACAATGTATCTAGTAAAAGAATGCACTCGCTAAGGTTTCCATCTACAGGAAGGCCATTTAGGCGCCAGCTAGACCCCCTCTTGCGCCCACCTCTATCCGGTGACACGACATCTCCAGGACGCGTTGTGTCCAGCGAGAAAATCGTGCTTTCCCCCGAAATGTATTCAGTTATTGGCGAGTACAAATTATTTGGTCATGCCTACACTTTGACAGCTTGTGGTTGTACTTTTTTACATGGAGAGGTCATCACAGGATGAAGTCCTTAATTTGTCCAGACGGGCGTCCACAGCCCAAAGTTACATCCACCAACCACTCCTACTATCCGCCCAGACAAGTGAGAAGTTTTTGTAGGATTTTAGGAAGCATAAAAATAGCCTTTATCCAAACTATCAATCATGTACTTCTCATGATTGCCCAAAACTAACTCAATTGTTAATGATGTATGTCAGGTCATGCTAATGTCACGATATTATGAGACGAGCACGCAGATTAATAATATAATTTTTTTTGAAGTTTCTTTTATTATTTACTACCTAGGGTGACAATGGTAAGGATAACAATGGTTCCAAGGAATGGTTTTAGCTATGTAGCGCTAATACGCAAGGTGGGTGAATAGCTAGTAAAACAGTAAACTATTGTACATAAAATACCGCATGCAAATTTGAATAATTTTAAACAATATAATTGATTTAAACATGGGAATTCAACATGGTCAAAGTGTTGACTCGCCTGGATCTTGTGCTGGTAAATCTGGTTGATCTTGTGAGGTGTCGAATGCTTGATCGGGATTTTCCTCGTAATCTACTCTTGGACAAAACCGGAAAAGCAAATAGGCAAATAACAATAAATACCAAAAACATAGTTCAAATGAACTTCAAATTGAACCAAACTTAGATTAACAGCAAGATCATGAATTTAGAAAATTTTAGAAACAAGTTTCACCCAAATCGGAGTTATGGTTAAAAAGTTATAGCCTTTCAAAGTTAGATTTTTGAGAAAAACCGAAAATTGAAAAGAGAGAGATTTACTCTCACTGACGTGTGGGTCCCACGGTTTTAATATTTAAAAATTAGATTTTCTGATTTTTAATTGGATGAGTGTATGACATGTGGGGCCCACGGGTTAATGAATTTCGGAAAAATCCATAAACCTCTGATGGCCGACAAGTGGGGCCATGGCGGCATGATCTTTGATGATGGGGCCCGCTTGTCGATGGTGGAGGCTTTTAAAAACCGGTTAACTGTTTAATTAAAACAGGTGGGGTCCACATGTCATCCTCTCAATTCTTTTTAATTAGCCGAGGGGCCCACGGGTCAGTGAAATGATTAATTATTTTTAACTGACATTAGGAAAGATCATTAGCAGTTAATGAAAACTCATTTGGTTAATCCGATCGAAACAGGGGTGTCGGCTTCGGCCGAGAGGGCGGTGGTGTGGCGACTTCGCCGGCGGCGAGGGGTGACCGGAGTGGGTGGTTGCAACAGCAGTGTTAGTGATATGCCCTAGAGGCAACATGGAGATGTTGTATATATCACATACTATGTTTATGATACATTACTTTGTTCCTTGGAATAGACATCATCATTATTGATCAATGAGTATGTGACTTATTCATGAGACTCTTAAATACTAAGATGTTGCTATTTCTAAATGATCCCTGATCGTATATCATATGAGGAACAAATATGATTCAAAGACAAAGATCAGCATATGTATTGATTGATGATCATGTCTCATGGATCATGGTATGGTGATACCAAATCAATAATATGGACATGTGTTAGTGAACATATGTTGGATAGACTGCCATGAGACAACTGCGGGAGATTCCATGTGTCATCAGTTGGTCTCAAGTAGTGTTTATGTAGAGTCCTTAGACTTGAGATCATCATGGTTCCCAACATGAGTAGTAGCTTATTTTGGGACTACTAAACACTACTCCGGAAGCTCGGGTAGTCATAAAAGTAGTCTTCGGGTTTGCCATGAAACATGTAGTGGGATGTGAATGATCAAGATAGAATTTGCCCCTCCTTATGGGAGAGATATCTCTGGGCCTCGATGTAATGGATTATGAAAGTGCATGGCCATGCCAAGGTGATTGAGGAGTCAATCACGAGTTTATAATCCATCACGGAATCGAGAGAGTGATTGAGCTATTAAGAGGATGACACGAGTCTGCCTTGAGCTCAATCTATATCGTGAGCAAAGGGATTAGTACATGAGAGAACATTACGAGTTAGCGATATGATCTTTACATATACTTTGGGGTTAATATGTCTTACTAGAGGCGCTATTAACATGGTAGCGGAAAGGCGTTTAGGGTCACGACCAAGTATACGTGAACCTCTGGTCGCACGCTTAACGGGTTGGAACACTAATTCGAATATGATTCGGATATAGGCTCAATTCGGATAGAGATCGAATAGACTCCTATTGGGCCTCGATCCACGAGGCCCACGTGAAGGTCTATATATGGAGGCGAGGGGCGGAGGATTCGTCGATTAACATCTAGCAAAACCCTAGCCGCCACCTCGAGGCAAACCCTAGCGCTCCACGAGTGCTAGTACACTCGCGATCGGCGTTCCGGCCGGGCGTGTGGATACGGTGGAAGCGCTGCGTTGCGATCTTGATCGGCGTGCGTGAGAAAACGATCTGTTGGGACGATCGGCTACTTCCACTACTACCTCGTAGCGAGATTGGATCGGTTTCAATTCTTCTTCGCTGCGGCTGGCGTCTAAGTGGTAACGATCCATGATACTTCCTTAGCATGATGTTCTTGGAGTGCGCGGTAGAAAAGTTTTGTTTTACGCTTAGCCAGTAGCCTCTGCGTAATCCTTTAGCGAAGAGTCTGCAGTGGCTCGGCAAGGCATCGCCGGGCGGCGGAGGACTCGGCGGCACGAATCGCGCGACGGCGAGCTTGGCGGCGGCGAACATGGGAAAATGGGCGGCCAAAACATCGGCGAAAACCCAATTGGAGGTGGTGAGCATCTAAGGATCACCAGGAGCTCACCGAGATGCTCGGGATGAGCTCGGGGTGGAAGCGGTGAGGCTGGCGGCGGCGGCGTGCGGCGGCGGGAAGAGGTGATCCGCGTGAAGGAAGATGAGTGGGGAATCACTGAATCAGCGTCGGGGATGAGTTCGATAGAGTGCAGGTGAAGCTTCGGGTGAGGTGGAATTGAGCCGGTGGCGGAGAAGCGACAGCAGCGTCATCTTTGCGAGTTGAAGAAGATGGGTCCATGGTGGCTGTGAAACACCAAAGAGCAATTAGATGCTAGGGAAGCAGGGAGGGTTAAGGAACAAGAGTAGAGGGTCGTGAGGGCTTGCGGAGCTCGCGGTGGCGCCGGCGGCGGCAGCGGCCGCCAGCCGATACAGAAAATGCAACGTAGCAGCTCGGGAAAGAGGGGAAAATGCGGGGAGCAAGGTGAGTGGGAGGAGTTGAGAAATGGCTCTTTATAGTACGCAGAGAGGAGGAGCGATGAGAGCATTCAATCGCAAATTGAAGGCAAGGCAGCAGTCTGAGCTCTCAAGTGTGCTATCGCGCGTAGGCGAGAGGCGGGGAAGTGGCGCGGCGAGTCTCCTCTGCCTTCATTCTTGCGATGGCCGACTTCGGGTGAGGAGTAAGAGCAGCGTCGCGAGTGCGCGTATGGGGAAAGCCGGACGCCGCCACGGAGGAAGCTACGGCGAGAGAGGAGGAGTAGCTCGGTCAGCGCGCGCTTCAATGCCGAGCGCGAGATTGGATCGGTTTCCAATTCTTCTTCATCGCTGCTTGCTGGCGTCTAAGTGGTAACGATCCATGATACTTCCTTAGCATGATGTTCTTGGAGTGCGCGGTAGAAAAGTTTTGTTTTACGCTTCCGTAGCCTCTGCGCGTAATCCTTTAGTGGTATCGAGCCATCTTGCTTAGTTTGCAATCGGATCAGCGCATATATGTTGATATGCGATAGTAGTAGATTGGATCTATTACAGTCTAAATAAGGTAGCGGGTTGATGAGATCAATCGGTCACAAGGGTTGAAATTGGTATGAGTTGATAGCATCACAAGGCCAAAAAGATTAGTTCGTGCTCCTTCTTTGATGTCGCGCGACTTGCCCCTACGTTGGAATCACCATCGGGGCTAGCTGCGCGCACAATCGATGGATCGAGCCAACGGATCGAGGTCTTGTGTTGTGGTCTCCTCAAGTATACCGATCGCGATGATCAATATGATTGATCTAATGAAAATTGAGACATTTTGAATGGCTCGAATTTGGGTTGATTTGATCGGCTCGATAAGATTTTCATAGCGATTTCATAGATGCGATCTATGTAGTGCTGAGAGGTTTCGGGGCGCTGCCACGAAACCCGCATGACGGCTCCCCTCGACCCCGCGTGACCGGCCAGCGGGACGCGTGTGTATCCCCCTTGTATAGCGTCTTGGGTTCACATCGTTAGGTAGAATGCGATTCTCGTCTAACTTGTTTTTGAGAGAATGATGTGAATAGTATGGCCCTATAGCTTATTTGAATGTATGAGATGTATGTGATGCATGTAACATTCGTTCATGGCTGCGTGTCATGATTATTTACAGCTATTGTTAGCTGTATATATATATGTATTTAACGACCTGCGTGTCGACCTTAATGCTTGAATCTATCTTTGTAATCTTCAATTTCTAGCTATTATAGGTAGTAGCCTAGTTTTGAGGTTACAAGCTTTTAAGCATGGTGGCCTAAAGGAGTGATGTGGAGGATGGAGATCGTCTACACCTACTTGGAGATGGATATCACCATTTTTGGGCCATACTACTTCACAGTTAAATGTGTTTATCTATGATGTTATCTATCTTATTCTTATGCAATGATATATGTGATATGTTGCTTTGGTAGGATAGAATCCCTCTTAAAATTAGGTGTTAATGCCCTTCCATATGCTGCACCAAAAGATAATGATCACCGCATGGTAGGTCTACCAAAGTAGAGTGCCATCGGTTATCATCATCATTTAGGGTAGATGTCAGACATCTACATGCGGAAGCATTTGGTTTACTTAACAAGGTTATCAAAATAGTTTTGGACCTTGGGGCATAGATTGGGGCGAGGCATGCGATGTCACCCAAAGTAGAGTCACATAGGGATGTGATTAGCAAGGTGTTGCTTACCCATGTCACTAGTTTTCTATTTGTGATGCCAAAGCTCACTAGGAATTAGTGAAATGAGGATCTTTACCCACTATGTAACTTAGAGGAGTTTTGTTGCAAAACTCATAGTGGGAGTCTTTTGCTAAATAGTTTAATAAAAGATGAACATAAACATAGTGCTAAACTTTGCATATTCTTGTGTTGTAGATCATGTCATTCTAACGCGCATCCAAAGATACTTTTAATTTGCGATCTGTTCTTGAAAGAAAAACTCAATGGAACAAACTTTTTGGATTGGTATCGCAACTTGAGAATTGTTCTCAAGCAAGAGCGCAAGGAGTATGTCCTTGAGTCTCCTTACCCGAAGACTTGCACTGATAATGCTACTATGGCTGCACGGAGAGCTTATGAGAAGCAAGCGAATGATTGCCTTGATGTGAGTGTCTCATGCTTGCCACAATGTCCTCTGAGCTTGAAGCAATATGAGAACACAGGATGCCTACAATATCATTGTGGGGTTACGTGGTATGTTTGAGAACCAAGCAAGGGTGAGAGGTTCAATACTTCAAAGTCCTTATTTGCGTGCGAGCTTGCGAGAAGGAATCCGTCGACCCTCATGTGATTAAGATGATTGGCTACATTGAGAGTGCGGAAAAGCTTGGTTTTCCCTTAGCCAAGAGTTGGCTCTGCGATGTGATTCTCGATCGCTTCCCGAGCTTTGAGCCATTCATAATGAACTTTCACATGAACAACTGGACAAGACCACGGTGAGTTGCATGGGATGCTAAAATCTGCCGAGAAAGCATTAAGAAAAGCAGCAATCATGTGATGATGATGCGAGAAAGGCAAGGGCAAGCCCTATGTCAAGAGAATCGCGGTCAAAAGAAAGAAAGCTCGATGCGATCGCGGCGGTTCTAAGGCCAAGAAAGACAAGAAGGGCGATGCTCATCGATGCGATTGTTACTCTTGTAAGCAATCGGGACATTGGAAAAGGCGCCCAAAGTACTTGGAGGATCTTGAGAAGAAGAAGGGAAATCGACTTCCACTCCGGTATAAATGTTATAGAGATCAATCTTGCTACTTCATCAAGCGATTCTTGGGTATTTGATACGGATCGGTTGCTCACATTTGCAAATCGTTGCGGGGGCTAATAAAAGTAGAAGTTTGAGGAGGAGCGAAGTGGATCTTCGCGTTGGCAATGGAGCAAAAGTTCTTTGCGGTATTTGTTGGCACCATGCCATTGTCTTTACCTTGAGGATTAGTTTTGGAATTGAATAATTGTTATTGTGTTCCATCTCTTTCAAAGAACATTATTTACGCTTCATGTTTGCAAGCGAAGGTTATGACTTTAAATCTATGGACAATGGTTGTTCTCTTTATTTCAAAGATATGTTCTATTGTCATACTCCATTGGTGAATGGGTTATACGTTCTTACTCTTGAAGGGTCACGGTCTATAACATTAATGCAAAGAGGCAACGTCAGAATGATTTGAATCCACGTTTATTTGGCTGTCGCTTAGGTCACATAAATGAGAAACGCATGCGAAGCTCCATAGAGATGGTATTCGCACTCATTTGATTTTGAATCATTAGAGACATGCGAATCTTGTTTACTTGGCAAGATGACAAAGGCACCTTTCACGGTCAAGGTGAGCGGGCAAATGACTTATTGGCACTTGTACATACTGATGTATGTGGACCAATGAGCTTAACGACCAGAGGTGGTTTCGATACTTCATAACTTTATCGATGACTTTAGTAGATATGGGTATATCTACGATGAAGCATAAGTCGAATCCTTTGAAAAGTTCAAAGAATTCCAAAATGAAGTGCAAAATCATTTAGGCAAGACAATCAAGTTTCTACGATCGATCGTGGAGGCGAGTATTTGAGCCATGAGTTTGGCAATCATCTAAAGGATTGTGGAATTGTTCCACAATTGACTCCGCCAGAACACCTCAATGGAATGGGGTATCTGAGCGGAGAAATCGCACCTTATTAGATATGGTGCGCTCCATGATGAGCCAAAGTAATCTTCCGTTGTCTTTTTGAAGTGCGCTCTTGAAACAACCGCATTCACACTAAACGAGGTTCCATCAAAATCGTAGAAAAGACACCATATGAGATGTGGGCGGGACAACGTCCTAGCTTGTCTTTTCTTAAGATTTGGGGATGTGAGGCTTATGTAAAACGTTTACAATCGATAAGCTCACTCCTAAATCTGATAAATGCTTCTTTATCGGGTATCCTAAGGAAACAAAAGGATATTACTTTTATAATCGAGGAGAAGGCAAAGTGTTTGTCGCGGCATGGTGTCTTCTTAGAAAGAGTTTCTCTCAAGAAGGGATAGTGGGAGCACAAAGTGCAACTTGAAGAAATTCAAGAAACACACGATAACGTTTCAGCTCCTCAGAACCACAGCAGGATGAACAAGCTGTTGAAGAACACATTGTGGACACACCACACCACGTAGGTCGGAAAGGTCACGTCGTGCACCGAGAGGTACATGTTCTTGACTACTCAACAACGGGACATATTGTTGTTAGACAATGATGAGCCTAAGACCTATGAAGAAGCAATGGTGGGACGGACTACGAGAAATGGCTTGAAGCCATGAGATCCAAATTGAATCCATGCACGATAATCAAGTTTGGAACTTAGTTGATCCACTGATGGTGTTAAAACCATTGAATGCAAATGGGTTTTCAAGAAAAGATAGACATAGATGGAAATGTTCACATCTATAAAGCGCGATTGGTGGCCAAAGGTTTCAAACAAATTCAAGGTATTGATTATGATGAAACTTTTCGCGTCGCAATGCTAAAGTCTATTCGGATCATTCTAGCGATTGCTGCATATTTCGACTATGAAATATGGCAAATGGATGTCAAAACAGCTTTCCTTAATGGAAATCGAGTGAGGATGTGTACATGACACAGCCCACGGTTTTGTCGATCCGCAATCGATTGGAAAGATATGCAAGCTCCAAAGATCCATTTATGGATTAAGCAGCATCTCGGAGTTGGAACATTCGTTTTGATGAAGTAATCAAAGGGTTTGGTTTCATCAAGAGCGAAGAAGAGCCTTGTGTTTACAAAAGGCTAGTGGGAGCGCACTCGTATTTACGGTCTTATATGTGGATGACATATTACCGATCGGAAATGACATTCCTTTACTCGAATCTGTTAAGTCTTCATTAAAAATAGTTTCTCTATGAAAGACTTAGGAGAGGCAGCATATATTCAGGCATCAAGATCTATAGAGATAGATCAAAAGGCTAATTGGATTAAGCCAAGATCGTACATTGACAAGGTGTTGAAAAGGTTCAATATGCATGATTCCAAGAAAGGTTTTCTACCTATGTCACATGGTATAAATCTTAGCAAGAATCGGTGTCCTAGTACACACGATGAGCGGGATAAAATGAATGCGATTCCATATGCTTGGCTATTGGGTCCATTATGTATGCCATGCTTTGTACACGCCCGGATGTTTCAGTATGCTTTAAGTGCTACGAGTAGATACGATCGATCGGTGAAAGTCAGCTGGATTGCCGTAAAGAACATCTTGAAGTACTTGAGAAGAACTAAAGATGTGTTCCTTGTCTATGGAGGTGAGGAAGAGCTCGTTGTAAATGGTTACACCGATGCTAGCTTCCAAACCGACAAAGATGATTTTAGATCGCAATCTGGATTTGTGTTCTGCTGAATGGCGGTGCGGTAAGTGGAAGAGTTCCAAGCGCAGACGGTTCTTGATTCTACAACGAAGCCGAGTACATAGCAGACAGAAGGCGCCAAAGAGGCTGTTTGGATCAAGAAATTTATTTCGAGCTTGGTGTGATGGCTAGTGCCTCGGCCCAATGGACCTCTCTTGTGACAATAGTGGGGCCATTTGCACAGCCAAAGAGCCTAGATCGCACTAAGTCCAAGCACATTCTACGGCGATTTCATCTCATCCGCGAGATAGTGGAGAGAGCGATGTGAAGATATGCAAAGTACAAGCGGATTTGAACATTGCAGATCCGTTGACAAAGCCGCTTCCCACCAAAGCATGAGGCTCACACTAGGGCAATGGGTATTAGATACCTACATGGTTGACTCTAGTGCAAGTGGGAGACTCATTAGTGATATGCCCTAGAGGCAACATGGAGATGTTGTATATATCACATACTATGTTTATGATACATTACTTTGTTCCTTGGAATAGACATCATCATTATTGATCAATGAGTATGTGACTTATTCATGAGACTCTTAAATACTAAGATGTTGCTATTTCTAAATGATCCCCGATCGTATATCATATGAGGAACAAATATGATTCAAAGACAAAGATCAGCATATGTATTGATTGATGATCATGTCTCATGGATCATGGTATGGTGATACCAAATCAATAATATGGACATGTGTTAGTGAACATATGTTGGATAGACTGCCATGAGACAACTGCAGAGATTCCATGTGTCATCGTTGGTCTCAAGTAGTGTTTATGTAGAGTCCTTAGACTTGAGATCATCATGGTTCCCAACATGAGTAGTAGCTTATTTTGGGACTACTAAACACTACTCCGTGAATCGGGTAGTCATAAAAGTAGTCTTCGGGTTTGCCATGAAACATGTAGTGGGATGTGAATGATCAAGATAGAATTTGCCCCTCCTTATGGGAGAGATATCTGGGCCTCGATGTAATGGATTATGAAAGTGCATGGCCATGCCAAGGTGATTGAGGAGTCAATCACGAGTTTATAATCCATCACGGAATCGAGAGAGTGATTGAGCTATTAAGAGGATGACACGTGTCTCGCCTTGAGCTCAATCTATATCGTGAGGCAAAGGGATTCGTACATGAGAGAACATTACGAGTTCACCGATATGATCTTTACATATACTTTGGGGTTAATATGTCTTACTAGAGGCCGCTATTAACATGGTAGCTGGAAAGGCGTTTCGGGTCACGACCAAGTATACGTGAACCTGCGTGGTCGCACGCTAACGGGTTGGAACACTAATTCGAATATGATTCGGATATGGGCTCAATTCGGATAGAGATCCGAATAGACTCCTATTGGGCCTCGATCCACGAGGCCCACGTGAGGAGGTCTATATATATGGAGGCGAGGGGCGGAGGATTCGTCCCGATTAACATCTAGCAAAACCCTAGCCGCCACCTCCCGAGCCAAACCCTAGCTGCTCCACGAGTGCTAGTACACTCGCGATCGGCGTTCCACCCGGACGTGTGGATACGGTGGGCGCTGCCGTTGCGATCTTGATCGGCGTGCGTGGAGAAGACGATCTGTTCGGGACGATCGGCTACTTCCACTACTACCTCGACGCGCGAGATTGGATCGGTTTCCAATTCTTCTTCCGCTGCGCTGCGCGTCTAAGTGGTAACGATCCATGATACTTCCTTAGCATGATGTTCTTGGGTGCGCGGTAGAAAAGTTTTGTTTTCTGCTTCCGTAGCCTACGCGTAATCCTTTAAGCAGAAGGAGTCTGCAGTGGCTCGGCAAGGCACTGGCCGGGGCGGCGGGGACTCGAGCGGCACCGAATCGCGCTGACGGCGAGCTTGGCGGCGGCGGAACATGGGAAAATGGGCGGCGGCCAAAACATCGACGAAAACCCAATTGGAGGTGGTGAGAGCATCTAAGGATCACCAGGAGCTCACCGAGATGCTCAGATGAGCTCGGGGTGGAGCGGTGAGGCCTGGCGATGGCGACGTGCGGCGGCGGGAAGAGGTGATCCGCGTGAAGGAAGATGAGTGGGGGAATCCCTGAATCAGCGTCGGGGATGAGTTCAGTAGGTCTGGGTGAAGCTCGGGTGAGGTGGAATTGAGCCCGGGTGGCCGGAGGCGACGACGGCGTCATGCTGCCAGAGTTGAAGAAGATGGGTCCGCCGGCGGGCTGTGAAACACCAAAGAGCAATTAGATGCTAGGGAAGCACCGGGAGGGGTTAAGGAACAAGAGTAGAGGGTCGTGAGGGCTTGCGGAAGCTCGGCGGCGGCTGGCGCCGACGGCGACCGACGGCTTCGGCGGCGGTACAGAAAATGCAACGAAAACGCTCGGGAAAGAGGGGAAAATGCGGGGGAGCAAGGTGAGCTGGGAGGAGTTGAGAAATGGCTCTTTATAGTACGCAAGAGAGGAGGGAGCGATGAGAGCATTCAATCGCAAATTGAAGGCAAGGCAGCAGGTACGAGCTCTCAAGTGTGCTATCGCGCGTAGGCGAGGAGGGCGGGGAAGTGACGCAGCGAGTCTCCTCTGCCTTCATTGCGCGGTGGCCGACTCGGGTGAGGAGTAAAGAGCAGCGTCCGCGCGAGTACGCGTATGGGGAAAGCCCGGACGCTGCCACGGAGGGGAAGCTACGGCGAGAGAGGGGAGGAGTAGCTCAGCGCAGGCGCTTCAATGCCAGGGCTCGAGTGCAGGGCAGCGACGGCGATGGCGACGTGGTACGGCGAGGAGCTCTGGCCAGCGAAGCTAGGCGGGGAGGAGCGGGTAGCTTGGCGTGAGGGCGCACGGAGCCGCGGAGGAGGCGCCACGGAAGGGGAGCTAGAGCCCGAGGTAGCGGAATGGAGGCGGGCAGTGACGTTGGCATCCCCCAGCGCGCGCTTCGCGGGATGGGAAAACCAGGGGCTCCCCGGGCGGTTTGCCGCCGACAGAGAGAGGCAGGGGAGAGAGGAGGAAGAAGGAGGGAGAAGGCGCTCGGGTGGGCGGTGGGCACAGTGGGCGGTTCGGCTGCCGAGAAGGGGTTTTCTTTTATAAATTTTTCTGATTTGGGTAAATCTTTTGAAGATTTTTACAGAGACAAGGAAATAATATTTTTGTGAACTTCCAAAACCATAAATCTTTAAATAAAACCAGAGAAGAACACAAAAAAAATTTCGAGGCTGAAATCCAAATGAAGATAAGGTATTTAAATAATTGGAATAATAAAAATGGGATGTTACATTAATGATGTGTTTTCATCTGAAATACCCCTGGGATTACCATCTGTTAGAGGAATTGAACATTAAATTGACTTGATCCCGAGAGCTTCTTTGCCAGACCGTGCACCATATAGGACTAATCTGGAGAAGACTAAGAAAATTTAGCGTCAAGTGCAAGACTTTCTTGACAAAGGGTACATACGTGCCTTAATCCTTATACTGTTCTTATGATTTTAGTTCCTAAGAAAGATGGATCTTGGCGTATGTGTGTTAATTGTACAACAATTAATAATATCACTATTACATATCATTATTCTATTTCTAGCTTAGATGATATGCTTGATGAATTGAGTGGGTTTACTATTTTCTCTAAATTTGACTTGCGTAGTGAATACCACCAAATTAGAATGAAACTTGGAGATGAATGGAAGACTGAATTTAAAACTAACTTCAGATTATATGAGTGGCTAGTAATGCATTTTGGTTTAATTAATACACCTAGTACTTTCATGAGATTAATGAATGAAGTTTTAGTGCTTTCATTGGTAAATTTGTGGTAGTTTATTTTGATGATATATTAATTTACAGCAAGTCACTTGATGAACATCTTAAACACATATGTACTATTTTTATTGCTTTGAGAGATGCATGGTCGTTTGGTAATCTCGAAAAGTGCCCCTTTTGTACCGATCGAGTTTGTTTTTTTGGTTATGTTGTTACTCCATAAGGAATTAAGGTAGATGAAGCTAAGATTGAAGCTATAAAGAGTTGACCGACACCACAAATAGTCACATAAGTACAGAGCTTTCATGGACTTGCTTGATTCTATCACCGCTTTGTGAAGGATTTTAGCATCATCGCCGCTGCACTTAATGAATTGACGAAGAAATGTGTTACATTCAAATGGGGACAAGCACAATAAAAAACTTTCAACCTTCTCAAAGAAAAACTCATGAATACACCATTGCTCTAACTTTCTGACTTTGATGACACTTTTGAACTTGAATATGATCCTAGTAGAATTGGAACTGGTGATATGTTGATACAAGAAGGTAAACATGGTGATTAATTTAGCGAGAAATTGAGTGGACTTAGTATGAACTATTCAACTTATTATAAAGAATTGTATGCTCTAGTTCGAACTTGGGAAAAAATGACAATAGTATTTATAGTCCAAAGAATTTGTTATACATTCTGATCATGAATCTTCGAAGCATATTAGAAGTCAACCTAAACTAAATCGTAGACATGCACATTGGGTTGAATTTGTTGGATCTTTTCCTTATGTCATTAAACACAAGAAAAGGAAAGAAAATAAGATTGATGATGCTTTATCTAGATGGTACACTTCATTGTCTAAACTTGATTGTAAAATTTTAAGCTTAGAGACAGTAAAAGATTTATATGCTTCTGATGATGAATTAAAATATGACATATTCAATTGTAAAGATGGTAAAAGCTAGAACAAATTTGTTTTCAATGATGGTTTCTTATTTAGAGCTAACAAGCTATACATTCTAACTAGCTCTGTTCGTCTTTTGTTATTACAGGAGGCGCATGGAGGAGGATTAATAGGACACTTTGGCATCAAAATGATGGAGGACATCCTAGCCAAGGATGAGGTGTGAAGTCGAGCGCTATGTTTTGCAATACACTACATACTAAAACGCTAAGTCACGACAAAATCCACATGGCTTATACAAGCCTCTTCCTATTCTGATTAGATTTTCAGAGCCTTTTTGAAGCTTTTAAATAAAATTCATTAAGTAGATTTTTAAAAAATTAATTAAAGCTTAAAATAAATTTTTATTAATTAAAAGGATCTAATCTTATTAAAATAACCATTAACATGTGCTACAAATATTTTATTTGGGTTCCATGTGTCTCAAGGAATTTTCTGAGAATTTTTTGGGTTTATTTTATTTTTTGAGAATATTTTATTTTAATGGAATTAAAATAACCATTAAGGAATCTCTGTTGTCGGCTTGTTTAAGTGGGAACAGATGCCTAAGATTAGATCGGGCAGAATAGATTTGATCTGGGCTTGACACGTGTTAGCCTCGGAAAGAGTTGGGTTCAATTTTCATTTTTGGTTTTAAGAAAGATTAGGAAATTTCAATACACTTAGAAAATAGCAAATAAAGTCAACAATTCATAGAAATTCCTGAATATATTTTGGGCTTAGGAAAAATATTTCTAATATAAAGTTGGACTTTAAATTTTTACAGAAATACTTTTTAGTTTTGAAATTAATTTTTAAATTACAGAAAAACACAGAAAATCTAGAGAAAAGCCAAATGCTATAAAATAATTAATATGAAATAGGATTTTTATAGAAATTCAAAATAATATTTTATCTTTAATTTTCCTTATTACTTTAGATTACTTTTTAGAAGAAAAAGCCTTTTTCAAAAGCTCAAAACTTTGCAAATAAACACTTGCAAAAATTTAGGCAAGCATGTAACACTTGTTTTTATTTTATATTAAATTATTTTTAATAAAAAATTAAAATAAACAACTGAGGTTGCTACAAACTACTCCCATTAAAAAGAATCTTGTCCGTGAGATTAGGACGGACTAGGAAAGAAATAGGTTTGGATCTTATTCTGTGTGCCTTGAGCTGTGATCTAGTTCAAATGTCCTTTTGCAATCTTTTGATGCCTTTTGTTTTTTGTTTGAAGGGTGTTGGCAATCGGTGTTCCACTTGATGCTTCTAAAGATTAGAAAAAAGGAGACTCAAGGTAAAAGAGCAACTGGCGGCATTTTGCACAACCCAACACCAAACTTTAACATAGCAAAACCTTTATTAAGCAAATAATAAATAATAGCATAATCTCGTCTACTAGCTAGCTTAACATCTTAACCTAAAGGAGCAAGGGTTGTCTTGGCATGATCCTCCGTGATTCTCTTGTTACAAAGCTTCGCCCTTCAATGTGGCAGCAGATGAATTCCAACTATTGTTCATCTATAGTTGTTTTAAAGAATGGAAGGACTAGAAATAAGTTTTTCAATAATAACATAAAGATGAGGAAAGATTGAGAGATAAGGGTAAGCGAAGATTGACAGAAAAGAGTAAGCAAAACTTTTTGAAATTACAAGTTATTAAAAATAAGTCTTTAAGGTTCAACCATTCTATTCTATCTATGGTCATGTGTAATATCCCATTTTTACTTTGCTGACTATTTAATTGCTCTAGCTTTATTTGGATTTGAGCCCCGAAGATTTTTGTGTTCTCTCCTGGTTTTATTTAAAGATTTATGGTTCTGGATGTTCCTAAAAATATTATTTCTTAATCTTTACAAAAATCTTTAATTCCCAAATTGGAAAAATTTTCAAATAAAAATCTTTTGGGCGAGCCGGCCCAGCCCATCGGCCGGCCAGCCCACCCGCGTGCGCCTCCCCTCTCCTTATTCTTCCACCCCTCGCCCCTCTCTGTCGGCAGCAAACCGCGCGGGCGCCCTGGTTTTCCCATCCCCCGCGCGCGCGCAGAGAGACGCCAACGCCACCGCCCGCCTCCCCTCTCCTACCTCTGGCCCTAGCCCCCTCCGTGGCGTCTCCTCCGCTGCTCCGTGTGCCCTCGCGCCGAGCTACCTGCTCCTCCCCGCCTAGCTTCGCTGACCGGAGTGCTTCGTCGTACCCCGGTCGCTATCGCCCATTGCTGCCCCGCACTCGGGCTCCCCGGCATTGAAGCGCCTGCGCCAAGCTATTCCTCCCCTCTCTCGCCGTAGCTCCCTCTCCATGGCAGCGCCCGCGCTTCTCCGTACCCAAGCGCACTCGCCAACACTACTCTTTACTCCTCACCGCTGC
Organism: Melocanna baccifera; assembly: GCA_036346265.1. Taxonomy (NCBI): domain Eukaryota; kingdom Viridiplantae; phylum Streptophyta; class Magnoliopsida; order Poales; family Poaceae; genus Melocanna; species Melocanna baccifera. The sequence goes on from CM070702.1 coordinate 8,151,974, forward strand.
GGCCACGGTGAAGGCCGAGGAGAGCCTTGCTGCGTCGCCGCCCATCTCTCTCGCCTCATGTCGTACTTCACTCGAGCACCCGACTTCAAGCACGAGTGAATGCTCCTCAGCGCTCTCGCCTCTCCTACGCACTATAAGTTGCAGTCCCCGCTTCACTCCGACTTACACTCCACTCCCTCGCGTTTTCCCCCTTCTTCAGAGCCTTTCCATTGCATTTTATTGCGCCACCGCCGAAGTCTTGATCGCCGTAAATCGCCCAGTCTTGAGCTTCCGCAAGCTCTGCGACCCTCTGCTCTTGCTCATTGATTTCTTCCGGCGCTCCCATAGCGTTTAATCGGACTCCTTTGCCTCGCAGCTCGCGGCGAACCGTCTTCTTCAACTCGGCCGCTGCGCCGCCGTCGCCTCCGCCACTGAGCTCAATTCCACCTCACCTGAGCTTCGCCCGAACCTGCTGAGCTCATTCTCGGCACCAATTCGAGGAATCCCCCGCTCATCTTCCTCCGCGCCGATCACCTCCTTCCGCCGCCGCACGTCACCGTCGCCAGGCCTCACCGTGCCGCCCCGAGCTCATCTGAGCATCTCGGTGAGCTCCTGATGGTCCCTAGATGCTCCCACTACCTCCAATTGCATTCTCATCGACGTCTTGGCCGCCACCCATTTCCCCCTATTCCGCCACCGCCAAGCCCGCCACCGGCGCGACTCGACGCCCCGGCCAAGGCCTTGCCGAGCCGCTGCGGACTCCTTTTGCTATTTGCAACCGCCGTCCGGTCTCCCTCGCGCGCGCCTCATTGCCGCTGCGCCCTGTTCCGACCGTTTAACACTAACCCGGGTCTTTAAATGCTAATGATTTCTCTTAATGGTGTTTTAAAATGGCTAATGAGTCACTGACCCGTGGGCCCCTCAACCGTTTAAGGAAAATGAGAGAATGACATGTGGACCCCACCCGTTTTAATTAAAAGTTAACCGATTTTAAAACCACCAGTCTCTGACAAGCGGGCCCCACTGAACAGTACCCGAGCTACGGGACCCACTTGTCAGCCACTGTGAATTTATTGATTTTTCAGAAATTTATTAACCTGTGGGCCCCACCTGTCATACACTCATCCAATTAAAAAAAATCAGGAAATCTAATTTTTGATATAATAAATCCGTGGGACCCACCTGTCAGTGAGAGTAAATCTCTCTCTCTTTTTAATTTTCGGATTTTCTCTGAAATCGAACTTTGAAAGGCTATAACTTTTTAACCGTAACTCCGATATGGGTGAAACTTGTTTCTAAAATTTTCTAAATTCAGGATCTTGCTGTTAATCTAAGTTTGGTTCAATTTGAAGTTCATTTGAATTATGTTTTGGTAATTATTGTCTTTTGCCTATTTGCTTTTCCGATTTTATCGTGCGAGTAGATTACGAGAAAATCCCGATCAAGCGTTCGACGCCTTGCAAAGCAACCCGATTTACCAGCACAAGATCAAAGAGTCAATACTTTGACCATGTTGAATCCCCATGTTTTAAATTAATTATGTTGTTTAAAATATCCAAATTGTATGCGATATTTTATGAACGATAGTTTACTGCTTTCATTAGCTATTCACCCACCTTGCTTATTGGCACTACATAGCTAAAACCATTCCTTGGAACCTTGTTACCCTTACCATTGTCGCCCTAGCTAATAATAATAAAAACAATTTCAAGATAAGCTACATTACTAATTGCGAAGCTTGTCCAGTAAATCCTCAGGACATTAGCATGTCCTGACATACATTCTCAACCACTAAATCATTTTGGGCAATCATGGGTGGTACGTGATTGGTAGATTGATTAAAGGCTATATTACACTTCTCAAAACCCTACAAAATTCCCTACCTGTCCGGGCAGATGGTAGGAATGGTTGGTGGATGTAACATTGGGCTGTGTATACCCGTCTAGACAAATTAAGGACTTAATCCTGTGATGACCTCTCCATGTAACACAGTACAACCACAAGCTGACAAAGTGTAGGCATGACCAAATAATTTGTACTCTTGATGAATCGAATGCATTTTGGGGAAAGCACGAGTTTTTTCATTTGGACGCAAAGCGTCCTGGAGATGGTCGTGTCACCGGATAGAAGTGGGTGTAAGAGGGGGTTTAGCTGGCATCTAAATGGCCTTCCTGTAGATGAAAACCTTAGCAAGTGCATTCTTTTACTAGATACACTGTAAAGGTCATGTGATAATCCGGTTGATCTACATGTCCAAGGAAACATGTGGAATATAACAATTGGGCTATCTCTTGTGGGTAAAGATGTACAAACTCTGCGAGTCTAAATAACTATTCAAATAGCCGTGCTCACGGTCAAGAGCGGACATAGCAACTTCCTCGAGTTAGTTCTATTTACAAAAACTTTCGTGGGTGGGAAACAATAAAACTTAGTAGGAGATGTACCTACTACTGTTGGATTTTCACAGGCGATGTACTCGATGGATAATTAGGTGGGCGTAGCCGATATTCAAAACTTAGCATTGGTGGATAGAGCCATGTAATTGGTGGATGGAACCGTCTACAATATATCTATTTGCACAATTTCAAACTGTTTTGCATTATCACAAATCTTCTAAGTCATAGGATTTTAAATATGTAATTGAGAAATTTGCCTTACACAATTAAAATAAACCCACCATCCGTTGACAAGCCATGCATGTTATATCATTGCATTCTGTGTGTTCGCTATGGGCACGATTGCAAGTGCTCACTCTCGCTCCCCCTTCTAGAATTGGAGCAGCAAGGACATTATGAGTATTATGAGGACCAGGACCAAGCAGGTGGAGAAGACCTTGGTGATGAGTAGTTTCGTAGTTAAGTCGCCCTTTTCCCCATGGGTCAGTCGACCATTCTAGATACCAGGTGAATCCCCAGTCGCTGCCTGTCGGGAAGTGTGCCTTCCGCTTTTGTTGTTCTTCCGCTGTTTCTTTTGGGCTGTAAGGAACTCTGTTGTATGTAATGAACTATTCGGCCTGACGGCCTAATGTCTCGAGCTACTCTACTCCAATCATTATATTGTTAATGACTCGTGTATGAGATGATCCACAAATATAACTGTGAAGCATTATCTATTCATCCAGGGAATAATGCAGATAAAATCACAGAGATTCAGGTTTTTAAAATCCGGGTCTGATATCATGTCATAGGACAATTATAGCTCTGATACCATCTCTATCGGACCCCAAAACAATGACTCCAGGATCCTCTGTATAAATCGCACTAGTCTAGGATCAGCTAGTGCACACAATGGATAACAAACATACATAATGACATTTATTCATTAAATAAATATAGACCTGATGGCCAAAGTTTACATCAATGGTTCATAAACCAAAGTTTAATATAAGCAATGAAAGAAGACAAATAAAGCAGTAGCCCATCCTGCCTACCCACAGACGAATGACTGTAAGACGTGGCCTACTCATCGTTATCCCCACCGAAGTTGATGAAGTCCTTCTTTAAAAATAGTGAATGAAGCAACATAAGTACATAAGGTACTCCATAAGTTAAACCAGAAAGTTTAACGAGTTCATGTATACATAAGAATTGACAATGGAAGGCATAATAGATTTGTTTGAGTATAAAGCAAAATTTAAGTACATACTATAAATAGATTCAAAAGCCGAATTTGATATAATAAATAGAAATAGCAATTTAACAAAATAATATTGTTAGTGCAGTCTCCGATCAAACACTAATCTATCCACAAGTATCCCACCTAGTCCATCTTTCTCCAAAAAGATTCCAACAATTTCCATCAAAACTAGTTTTGAAAACTGAAAGTCTAATCCGTGAAAAACTTTACTCACTTACCCATGACCTAGGCACAACTATACAGGATAGTTTATACACTCTACAAATATTGTACAGCATTACCTACAAGACATGATCATCACATATTGCCACGGATAAGCACACTTCCTTTGGTGTGCGATGGGGAGATCACGACAAGGCATGTACAATGGAAAGCCTTCAACTTTGATCACGCCACTACTAAGGTTTCACCATAACATGAATATACAAGTTGAGGTCCCCTCGGATGCCATGTGAGACTTCTCATGGCCTACGTCATGCTCACATTTATCCTATAGCGAGACCAAAGTTGGGACATCATAAATTAATCGATCGAGACTGTCCCACACGATCTTGTGGTAGTATGATGTGACTTTATAGCGATAGCTCATAGACCGGTCCTTAATTTGACTTAGGCTCAAACCATATGCCCTTTGTACCTAACAATCAACATTGTGTCACCGAACAACAATGCATACCATCACCCACCACCTAACCATTAGCCTAGGTCCAAACCAAGTTTTATGTTTTATTTTGAAACATTTTAAATACCTTCTTAACTCACGAAGTCAAGAATACATTTCAAAAGTTTATTGTTTTATGTGAAAAGGTATCCCAACCAATGATTATTCTAAGCATGGCTAAGCTTTACTATAAACATTGTCAGTTAATATTAATATATCATCTAGGTTTTTATGGTGACAAGGCATAGAAGTTCAATATCAAATTTGGCCATAAACAAAGGAGTTGGGTATAACTAGAATTTAAATCAAATTTAAATTAGTTTTGAATAAAAGTACACATGCATAATAATTTAAAATCAACATAAATAATTTAAATTACTGAGAGCAATATGATCAAATGTGTAACTTTTCTTGCTTTATAAATTAGTGAGAATTGTCATCAAAAGTGCACTCTTCTGGGACGTCGACTCTACATGTGAAAAGCGATCAAAATAAAATTAAACACAAATAAAATCCAAATAAAATCTGAAAATTAATTTAGGAATTTGAATCACTGGATTCAGAGTTCGGACGACAGAGAACGAGTCATTGAAAATTGGTTGGAAAGGAAATTACTGAAAAACACCAAACGAAGGATTTCTTGTTTTCTAATGCGCAATACAAGTGGGGAATGAGGAGAGGAGGCTGTGGTTCAATGTGCTACAAATATTTTATTTGGGTTCCATGTGTCTCAAGGAATTTTCTGAGAATTTTTCGGGTTTATTTTATTTTTTGAGAATATTTTATTTTAATGGAATTAAAATAACCATTAAGGAATCTCTGTTGTCAGCTTGTTTAAGTGGGAACAAATGCCTAAGATTAGATCGGGCAGAATAGATTTGATCTGGGCTTGACACGTGTTAGCCTCGGAAAGAGTTGGGTTCAATTTTCATTTTTGGTTTTAAGAAAGATTAGGAAATTTCAATACACTTAGAAAATAGCAAATAAAGTCAACAATTCATAGAAATTCCTGAATATATTTTGGGCTTAGGAAAAATATTTCTAATATAAAGTTGGACTTTAAATTTTTATAGAAATACTTTTTAGTTTTGAAATTAATTTTTAAATTACAGAAAAACACAGAAAATCTAGAGAAAAGCCAAATGCTATAAAATAAGTAATATGAAATAGGATTTTTATAGAAATTCAAAATAATATTTTATCTTTAATTTTCCTTATTACTTTAGATTACTTTTTAGAAGAAAAAGCCTTTTTCAAAAGCTCAAAACTTTGCAAATAAACACTGCAAAAATTTAGGCAAGCATGTAACACTTGTTTTTATTTTATATTAAATTATTTTTTTAATAAAAAAATTAAAATAAACAACTGGGTTGCTACAAACTACTCCCATTAAAAAGAATCTTGTCCGTGAGATTAGGACGGACTAGGAAAGAAATAGGTTTGGATCTTATTCTGTGTGCCTCGAGCTGTGATCTAGTTCAAATGTCCTTTTGCAATCTTTTGATGCCTTTTTGTTTGCTATTTGAAGGGTGTTGGCAATCGGTGTTCCAGCTTGATGCTTCTAAAGATTAGAAAAAAGGAGACTCAAGGTAAAAGAGCAACTGGCGGCATTTTGCACAACCCAACACCAAACTTTAACATAGCAAAACCTTTATTAAGCAAATAATAAATAATAGCATAATCTCGTCTACTAGCTAGCTTAACATCTTAACCTAAAGGAGCAAGGGTTGTCTTGGCATGATCCTCCGTGATTCTCTTGTTACAAAGCTTGGCCCTTCAATGTGGCAGCAGATGAATTCCAACTATTGTTCATCTATAGTTGTTTTAAAGAATGGAAGGATTAGAAATAAGTTTTTTAATAATAACATAAAGATGAGGAAAGATTGAGAGATAAGGGTAAACGAAGATTGACAGAAAAGAGTAAGCAAAACTTTTTGAAATTACTAGTTATTAAAAATAAGTCTTTAAGGTTCAACCATTCTATTCTATCTATGGTCATGTGTAATATCCCATTTTTACTTTGCTGACTATTTAATTGCTCTAGCTTTATTTGGATTTGAGCCCCGAAGATTTTTGTGTTCTCTCCTGGTTTTATTTAAAGATTTATGGTTCTGGATGTTCCTAAAAATATTATTTCTTAATCTTTACAAAAATCTTTAATTCCCAAATTGGAAAAATTTTAAAATAAAAATCTGTTTCGGGCAGGCCAGCCAGGCCCATCGGCCCGGCCAGCCCACCCGCGTGCGCCTCCCCTCTCCTTATTCTTCCACCCCTCGCCCCTCTCTGTCGGCAGCAAACCGCGCGGGCGCCCCTGGTTTTCCCATCCCCCGCGCGCGCGCTGAGAGACGCCAACGCCACCGCCCGCCTCCCCTCTCCTACCTCTGGCCCTAGCCCCCTCCGTGGCGTCTCCTCCGCTGCTCCGTGCGCCCTCGCGCCGAGCTACCTGCTCCTCCCCGCCTAGCTTCGCTGACCGGAGTGCTTCGCCGTACCCCGGTCGCTATCGCCCATTGCTGCCCCGCACTCGAGCTCCCCGGCATTGAAGCGCCTGCGCCAAGCTATTCCTCCCCTCTCTCGCCGTAGCTCCCTCTCCATGGCAGCGCCCGCGCTTCTCCGTACCCAAGCGCACTCGCCAACACTGCTCTTTACTCCTCACCGCTGCAGCACAGTGAAGGCTGAGGAGACGCGCTGCGTCGCTTCGCCCATCTCTCCTCGCCTCATGTCGTACTTCACTCGAGCACCCGACTTCAAGCACGAGTGAATGCTCCTCAGCGCTCTCGCCTCTCCTACGCACTATAAGTTGCAGTCCCCGCTTCACTCCGACTTACACTCCACTCCCTCGCGTTTTCCCCCTTCTTCCGAGCCTTTCCATTGCATTTTATTGCGCCACCGCCGAAGTCTTCGGTCGCCGTCGTCGCCAGCAGTCTTCGAGCTTCCGCAAGCTCCTGCGACCCTCTGCTCTTGCTCATTGATTTCTTCCGGCGCTCCCATAGCGTTTAATCGGACTCCTTTGCCTCGCAGCTCGCCGGCGAACCCGTCTTCTTCAACTCCGGCCGCACAACGCCGCCGTCGCCTCCGGCCACCTGAGCTCAATTCCACCTCGCCTGAGCTTCGCCCGAACCTGCTGAGCTCATTCTCGGCACCAATTCGAGGAATCCCCCGCTCATCTTCCTCCGCGCCGATCACCTCCTTCCGCCGCCGCACGTCACCGTCGCCAGGCCTCACCGTGCCGCCCCGAGCTCATCTGAGCATCTCGGTGAGCTCCTGATGGTCCCTAGATGCTCCCACTACCTCCAATTGCATTCTCATCGACGTCTTGGCCGCCACCCATTTCCCCCTATTCCGCCACCGCCAAGCCCGCCACCGGCGCGACTCGACGCCCCGGCCAAGGCCTTGCCGAGCCGCTGCGGACTCCTTTTGCTATTTGCAACCGCCGTCCGGTCTCCCCTCGCCGCCGCCCCTCGGCTGCAGCCGCTGCCCTGTTCCGACCGTTTAACACTAACCCGGGTCTTTAAATGCTAATGATTTCTCTTAATGGTGTTTTAAAATGGCTAATGAGTCACTGACCCGTGGGCCCCTCAACCGTTTAAGGAAAATGAGAGAATGACATGTGGACCCCACCCGTTTTAATTAAAAGTTAACCGATTTTAAAACCACGATCTCGACAAGCGGGCCCATCGAGCGATGCAGAGCTCACGGGACCCACTTGTCAGCCACTGTGAATTTATTGATTTTTCAGAAATTTATTAACCTGTGGGCCCCACCTGTCATACACTCATCCAATTAAAAAAATCAGGAAATCTAATTTTTGATATAATAAATCCGTGGGACCCACCTGTCAGTGAGAGTAAATCTCTCTCTCTTTTTAATTTTCGGATTTTCTCTGAAATCGAACTTTGAAAGGCTATAACTTTTTAACCGTAACTCCGATATGGGTGAAACTTGTTTCTAAAATTTTCTAAATTCAGGATCTTGCTGTTAATCTAAGTTTGGTTCAATTTGAAGTTCATTTGAATTATGTTTTGGTAATTATTGTCTTTTGCCTATTTGCTTTTCCGATTTTATCGTGCGAGTAGATTACGAGGAAAATCCCGATCAAGCGTTCGACGCCTTGCAAGAGCAACCCGATTTACCAGCACAAGATCCAGGCGAGTCAATACTTTGACCATGTTGAATCCCCATGTTTTAAATTAATTATGTTGTTTAAAATATCCAAATTGTATGCGATATTTTATGAACGATAGTTTACTGCTTTCATTAGCTATTCACCCACCTTGCTTATTGGCACTACATAGCTAAAACCATTCCTTGGAACCTTGTTACCCTTACCATTGTCGCCCTAGCTAATAATAATAAAAACAATTTCAAGATAAGCTACATTACTAATTGCGAAGCTTGTCCCAGTAAATCCTCAGGACATTAGCATGTCCTGACATACATTCTCAACCACTAAATCATTTTGGGCAATCATGGGTGGTACGTGATTGGTAGATTGATTAAAGGCTATATTACACTTCTCAAAACCCTACAAAATTCCCTACCTGTCCGGGCAGATGGTAGGAATGGTTGGTGGATGTAACATTGGGCTGTGTATACCCGTCTAGACAAATTAAGGACTTAATCCTGTGATGACCTCTCCATGTAACACAGTACAACCACAAGCTGACAAAGTGTAGGCATGACCAAATAATTTGTACTCGCCAGTAACTGAATGCATTTTGGGGGAAAGCACGAGTTTTCTCGCTGGACGCAAAGCGTCCTGGAGATGGTCGTGTCACCGGATAGAAGTGGGTGTAAGAGGGGGTTTAGCTGGCATCTAAATGGCCTTCCTGTAGATGAAAACCTTAGCAAGTGCATTCTTTTACTAGATACACTGTAAAGGTCATGTGATAATCCGGTTGATCTACATGTCCAAGGAAACATGTGGAATATAACAATTGGGCTATCTCTTGTGGGTAAAGATGTACAAACTCTGCAGAGTCTAAATAACTATTCAAATAGCCGTGCTCACGGTCAAGAGCGGACATAGCAACTTCCTCGAGTTAGTTCTATTTACAAAAACTTTCGTGGGTGGGAAACAATAAAACTTAGTAGGGAGATGTACCCTACTCTGTTGGATTTTTCCTGGGGCGATGTACTCCAGTGGATAATTAGGGTGGACGTAGCCCAGTATTCAAAACTTAGCATTGGTGGATAGAGCCATGTAATTGGTGGATGGAACCGTCTACAATATATCTATTTGCACAATTTCAAACTGTTTTGCATTATCACAAATCTTCTAAGTCATAGGATTTTAAATATGTAATTGAGAAATTTGCCTTACACAATTAAAATAAACCCCAGCCATCCGTTGACAAGCCATGCATGTTATATCATTGCATTCTGTGTGTTCGCGAGGCACGATTGCAAGTGCTCACTCTCGCTCTCCCCCCTTCCAGAATTGGAGCAGCAAGGACATTATGAGTATTATGAGGACCAGGACCAAGCAGGTGGAGAAGACCTTGGTGATGAGTAGTTTCGTAGTTAAGTCGCCCTTTTCCCCATGGGTCAGTCGACCATTCTAGATACCAGGTGAATCCCGATCATTGCACAGCCGGGAAGTGTGCCTTCGCTTTTGTTGTTCTTCCATTTGTTTCTTTTGGTGTAAGGAACTCTGTTGTATGTAATGAACTATTCGGCTGACGGCCTAATGTCTCGAGCTACTCTACTCAATCATTATATTGTTAATGACTCGTGTATGAGATGATCCACAAATATAAGCGTGAAGCATTATCTATTCATCCAGGAATAATGCAGATAAAATCACAGAGATTCAGGTTTTAAAATCCGGTGCGATATCATGTCATAGGACAATTATAGCTCGATACCATCTCTATCGGACCCCAAAACAATGACTCAGGATCCTCTGTATAAATCGCACTAGTCTAGGATCAGCTAGTGCACACAATGGATAACAAACATACATAATGACATTTATTCATTAAATAAATATAGACACGATGGCCAAAGTTTACATCAATGGTTCATAAACCAAAGTTTAATATAAGCAATGAAAGAAGACAAATAAAGCGATGGCCCATCCCGCCTACCCACAGACGAATGACTGTAAGGCGTGGCCTACTCATCGTTATCCCCACCGAAGTTGATGAAGTCCTTCTTTAAAAATAGTGAATGAAGCAACATAAGTACATAAGGTACTCCATAAGTTAAACCAGAAAGTTTAACAGAGTTCATGTATACATAAGAATTGACAATGGAAGGCATAATAGATTTGTTTGAGTATAAAGCAAAATTTAAGTACATACTATAAATAGATTCAAAAGCCGAATTTGATATAATAAATAGAAATAGCAATTTAACAAAATAATATTGTTAGTGTAGTCTCCGATCAAACACTAATCTATCCACAAGTATCCCACCTAGTCCATCTTTCTCCAAAAAGATTCCAACAATTTCCATCAAAACTAGTTTTTGAAAACTGAAAGTCTAATCCGTGAAAAACTTTACTCAGCTTACCCATGACCTAGGCACAACTATACAGGATAGTTTATACACTCTACAAATATTGTACAGCATTACCCACAAGACATGATCATCACATATTGCCACGGATAAGCACACTTCCTTTGGTGTGCGATGGGAAGATCACGACAAGGCATGTACAATGGAAAGCCTTCAACCTGATCACGCCACTACTAAGGTTTCACCATAACATGAATATACAAGTTGAGGTCCCCTCAGATGCCATGTGAGACTTCTCATGGCCTACGTCATGCTCACATTTATCCTATAGCGAGACCAAAGTTGGGACATCATAAATTAATCATCGAAGCTGTCCCACACCGTCTTGTGGTAGTATGATGTGACTTTATAGCATAGCTCATAGACCGGTCCTTAATTTGACTTAGGCTCAAACCATATGCCCTTTGTACCTAACAATCAACATTGTGTCACGAACAACAATGCATACCATCACCCACCACCTAACCATTAGCCTAGGTCCAAACCAAGTTTTATGTTTTATTTTGAAACATTTTAAATACCTTCTTAACTCACGAAGTCAAGAATACATTTCAAAAGTTTATTGTTTTATGTGAAAAGGTATCCCAACCAATGATTATTCTAAGCATGGCTAAGCTTTACTATAAACATTGTCCGATTAATATTAATATATCATCTAGGTTTTTTTATGGTGACAAGGCATAGAAGTTCAATATCAAATTTGGCCATAAACAAAGGAGTTGGGTATAACTAGAATTTAAATCAAATTTAAATTAGTTTTGAATAAAAGTACACATGCATAATAATTTAAAATCAACATAAATAATTTAAATTACTGAGAGCAATATGATCAAATGTGTAACTTTTCTTGCTTTATAAATTAGTGAGAATTGTCATCAAAATTGCACTCTTACGGGACGTCGACTCTACATGTGGCGATCAAAATAAAATTAAACACAAATAAAATCCAAATAAAATCTGAAAATTAATTTAGGAATTTGAATCATGGATTGAGTTGGACGACAGAGAACGAGTCATTGAAAATTGGTTGGAAAGGAAATTCTTGAAAAACACCAAGCGAAGGATTTCGGTATTCTAATGCGCAATACAAGTGGGGAATGAGGAGAGAGAGGCTGTGGTTCAATGTGCTACAAATATTTTATTTGGGTTCCATGTGTCTCAAGGAATTTTCTGAGAATTTTTCGGGTTTATTTTATTTTTTGAGAATATTTTATTTTAATGGAATTAAAATAACCATTAAGGAATCTCTGTTGTCAGCTTGTTTAAGTGGGAACAGATGCCTAAGATTAGATCGGGCAGAATAGATTTGATCTGGGCTTGACACGTGTTAGCCTCGGAAAGAGTTGGGTTCAATTTTCATTTTTGGTTTTAAGAAAGATTAGGAAATTTCAATACACTTAGAAAATAGCAAATAAAGTCAACAATTCATAGAAATTCCTGAATATATTTTGGGCTTAGGAAAAATATTTCTAATATAAAGTTGGACTTTAAATTTTTACAGAAATACTTTTTAGTTTTGAAATTAATTTTTAAATTACAGAAAAACACAGAAAATCTAGAGAAAAGCCAAATGCTATAAAATAATCAATATGAAATAGGATTTTTATAGAAATTCAAAATAATATTTTATCTTTAATTTTCCTTATTACTTTAGATTACTTTTTAGAAGAAAAAGCCTTTTTCAAAAGCTCAAAACTTTGCAAATAAACACTGCAAAAATTTAGGCAAGCATGTAACACTTGTTTTTATTTTATATTAAATTATTTTTTTAATAAAAAAATTAAAATAAACAACTGGGTTGCTACAAACTACTCCCATTAAAAAGAATCTTGTCCGTGAGATTAGGACGGACTAGGAAAGAAATAGGTTTGGATCTTATTCTGTGTGCCTTGAGCTGTGATCTAGTTCAAATGTCCTTTTGCAATCTTTTGATGCCTTTTTGTTTGCTGTTTGAAGGGTGTTGGCAATCGGTGTTCCAGCTTGATGCTTCTAAAGATTAGAAAAAAGGAGACTCAAGGTAAAAGAGCAATCAAGGCATTTTGCACAACCCAACACCAAACTTTAACATAGCAAAACCTTTATTAAGCAAATAATAAATAATAGCATAATCTCGTCTACTAGCTAGCTTAACATCTTAACCTAAAGGAGCAAGGGTTGTCTTGGCATGATCCTCCGTGATTCTCTTGTTACAAAGCTTCGCCCTTCAATGTGGCAGCAGATGAATTCCAACTATTGTTCATCTATAGTTGTTTTAAAGAATGGAAGGACTAGAAATAAGTTTTTCAATAATAACATAAAGATGAGGAAAGATTGAGAGATAAGGGTAAGCGAAGATTGACAGAAAAGAGTAAGCAAAACTTTTGAAATTACAAGTTATTAAAAATAAGTCTTTAAGGTTCAACCATTCTATTCTATCTATGGTCATGTGTAATATCCCATTTTACTTTCTTTGACTATTTAATTGCTCTAGCTTTATTTGGATTTGAGCCCCGAAGATTTTTGTGTTCTTTCCTGGTTTTATTTAAAGATTTATGGTTCTGGATGTTCCTAAAAATATTATTTCTTAATCTTTACAAAAATCTTTAATTCCCAAATTGGAAAAATTTTCAAATAAAAATCTGTTTCGGGCAGGCCAGCCAGGCCCATCGGCCCGGCCAGCCCACCCGCGTGCGCCTCCCCTCTCCTTATTCTTCCACCCCTCGCCCCTCTCTGTCGGCAGCAAACCGCGCGGCGCCTGGTTTCCCATCCGCGCGCTGAGACGCCAACGCCACCGCCCGCCTCCCCTCTCCTACCTCTGGCCCTAGCCCCCTCCGTGGCGTCTCCTCCGCTGCTCAGTGCGCCGCCGCGCCGAGCTACTGCTCCTCCCGCCTAGCCACGACCGGAGTGCTTCGCCGACCCGGTCGCTATCGCCCATTGCTGCCCCGCACTCGAGCTCCCCGGCATTGAAGCGCCTGCGCCAAGCTATTCCTCCCCTCTCTCGCCGTAGCTCCCTCTCCATGGCAGCGCCCGCGCTTCTCCGTACCCAAGCGCACTCGCCAACACTGCTCTTTACTCCTCACCGCTGCAGCACAGTGAAGGCTGAGGAGACGCGCTGCGTCGCTTCGCCCATCTCTCCTCGCCTCATGTCGTACTTCACTCGAGCACCCGACTTCAAGCACGAGTGAATGCTCCTCAGCGCTCTCGCCTCTCCTACGCACTATAAGTTGCAGTCCCCGCTTCACTCCGACTTACACTCCACTCCCTCGCGTTTTCCCCCTTCTTCCGAGCCTTTCCATTGCATTTTATTGCGCCACCGCCGAAGTCTTCGGTCGCCGTCGTCGCCAGCAGTCTTCGAGCTTCCGCAAGCTCCTGCGACCCTCTGCTCTTGCTCATTGATTTCTTCCGGCGCTCCCATAGCGTTTAATCGGACTCCTTTGCCTCGCAGCTCGCCGGCGAACCCGTCTTCTTCAACTCCGGCCGCACAACGCCGCCGTCGCCTCCGGCCACCTGAGCTCAATTCCACCTCGCTGAGCTTCGCCCGAACCTGCTGAGCTCATTCTCGGCACCAATTCGAGGAATCCCCCGCTCATCTTCCTCCGCGCCGATCACCTCCTTCCGCGCGACGTCACCGTCGCCGAGCCTCACCGTGCGCCCGAGCTCATCCGAGCATCTCGGTGAGCTCCGATGGTCCTAGATGCTCCCACTACCTCCAATTGCATTCTCATCGGCGTCTTGGCGCCACCCATTTCCCCCTATTCCGCCACCGCCAAGCCCGCCACCGGCGCGACTCGACGCCCCGGCCAAGGCCTTGCCGAGCCGCTGCGGACTCCTTTTGCTATTTGCAACCGCCGTCCGGTCTCCCCTCGCCGCCGCCCCTCGGCTGCAGCCGCTGCCCTGTTCCGACCGTTTAACACTAACCCGGGTCTTTAAATGCTAATGATTTCTCTTAATGGTGTTTTAAAATGGCTAATGAGTCACGACCGTGGGCCCTCAACCGTTTAAGGAAAATGAGAGAATGACATGGACCCCACCGTTTTAATTAAAAGTTAACCGATTTTAAAACCACGATCTCGACAAGCGGGCCCCATCAGGCGATGCAGAGCTACGGGACCCACTTGTCACCATCGTGAATTTATTGATTTTTCAGAAATTTATTAACTGTGGGCCCCACATCATACACTCATCCAATTAAAAAAAATCAGGAAATCTAATTTTTGATATAATAAATCCGTGGGACCCACCTGTCAGTGAGAGTAAATCTCTCTCTCTTTTTAATTTTCGGATTTTCTCTGAAATCGAACTTTGAAAGGCTATAACTTTTTAACCGTAACTCCGATATGGGTGAAACTTGTTTCTAAAATTTTCTAAATTCAGGATCTTGCTGTTAATCTAAGTTTGGTTCAATTTGAAGTTCATTTGAATTATGTTTTGGTAATTATTGTCTTTTGCCTATTTGCTTTTCCGATTTTATCGTGCGAGTAGATTACGAGGAAAATCCCGATCAAGCGTTCGACGCCTTGCAAGAGCAACCCGATTTACCAGCACAAGATCCAGGCGAGTCAATACTTTGACCATGTTGAATCCCCATGTTTTAAATTAATTATGTTGTTTAAAATATCCAAATTGTATGCGATATTTTATGAACGATAGTTTACTGCTTTCATTAGCTATTCACCCACCTTGCTTATTGGCACTACATAGCTAAAACCATTCCTTGGAACCTTGTTACCCTTACCATTGTCGCCCTAGCTAATAATAATAAAAACAATTTCAAGATAAGCTACATTACTAATTGCGAAGCTTGTCCAGTAAATCCTCAGGACATTAGCATGTCCTGACATACATTCTCAACCACTAAATCATTTTGGGCAATCATGGGTGGTACGTGATTGGTAGATTGATTAAAGGCTATATTACACTTCTCAAAACCCTACAAAATTCCCTACAATAAGGCGGATGGTAGGAATGGTTGGTGGATGTAACATTGGGCTGTGTATACCCGTCTAGACAAATTAAGGACTTAATCCTGTGATGACCTCTCCATGTAACACAGTACAACCACAAGCTGACAAAGTGTAGGCATGACCAAATAATTTGTACTCGCCAGTAACTGAATGCATTTTGGGGGAAAGCACGAGTTTTCTCGCTGGACGCAAAGCGTCCTGGAGATGGTCGTGTCACCGGATAGAAGTGGGTGTAAGAGGGGGTTTAGCTGGCATCTAAATGGCCTTCCTGTAGATGAAAACCTTAGCAAGTGCATTCTTTTACTAGATACACTGTAAAGGTCATGTGATAATCCGGTTGATCTACATGTCCAAGGAAACATGTGGAATATAACAATTGGGCTATCTCTTGTGGGTAAAGATGTACAAACTCTGCAGAGTCTAAATAACTATTCAAATAGCCGTGCTCACGGTCAAGAGCGGACATAGCAACTTCCTCGAGTTAGTTCTATTTACAAAAACTTTCGTGGGTGGGAAACAATAAAACTTAGTAGGGAGATGTACCCTACTCTGTTGGATTTTTCCTGGGGCGATGTACTCCAGTGGATAATTAGGGTGGACGTAGCCCAGTATTCAAAACTTAGCATTGGTGGATAGAGCCATGTAATTGGTGGATGGAACCGTCTACAATATATCTATTTGCACAATTTCAAACTGTTTTGCATTATCACAAATCTTCTAAGTCATAGGATTTTAAATATGTAATTGAGAAATTTGCCTTACACAATTAAAATAAACCCCAGCCATCCGTTGACAAGCCATGCATGTTATATCATTGCATTCTGTGTGTTCGCTTGCGGGGCACAGTTGCAAGTGCTCACTCTCGCTCCCCCCTTCTAGAATTGGAGCAGCAAGGACATTATGAGTATTATGAAGACCAGGACCAAGCAGGTGGAGAAGACCTTGGTGATGAGTAGTTTCGTAGTTAAGTCGCCCTTTTCCCCATGGGTCAGTCGACCATTCTAGATACCAGGTGAATCCCCAGTCGCTGCCTGTCGGGAAGTGTGCCTTCCGCTTTTGTTGTTCTTCCGCTGTTTCTTTTGGGCTGTAAGGAACTCTGTTGTATGTAATGAACTATTCGGCCTGACGGCCTAATGTCTCGAGCTACTCTACTCCAATCATTATATTGTTAATGACTCGTGTATGAGATGATCCACAAATATAACTGTGAAGCATTATCTATTCATCCAGGGAATAATGCAGATAAAATCACAGAGATTCAGGTTTTTAAAATCCGGGTCTGATATCATGTCATAGGACAATTATAGCTCTGATACCATCTCTATCGGACCCCAAAACAATGACTCCAGGATCCTCTGTATAAATCGCACTAGTCTAGGATCAGCTAGTGCACACAATGGATAACAAACATACATAATGACATTTATTCATTAAATAAATATAGACCTGATGGCCAAAGTTTACATCAATGGTTCATAAACCAAAGTTTAATATAAGCAATGAAAGAAGACAAATAAAGCAGTAGCCCATCCTGCCTACCCACAGACGAATGACTGTAAGACGTGGCCTACTCATCGTTATCCCCACCGAAGTTGATGAAGTCCTTCTTTAAAAATAGTGAATGAAGCAACATAAGTACATAAGGTACTCCATAAGTTAAACCAGAAAGTTTAACAGAGTTCATGTATACATAAGAATTGACAATGGAAGGCATAATAGATTTGTTTGAGTATAAAGCAAAATTTAAGTACATACTATAAATAGATTCAAAAGCCGAATTTGATATAATAAATAGAAATAGCAATTTAACAAAATAATATTGTTAGTGTAGTCTCCGATCAAACACTAATCTATCCACAAGTATCCCACCTAGTCCATCTTTCTCCAAAAAGATTCCAACAATTTCCATCAAAACTAGTTTTTGAAAACTGAAAGTCTAATCCGTGAAAAACTTTACTCAGCTTACCCATGACCTAGGCACAACTATACAGGATAGTTTATACACTCTACAAATATTGTACAGCATTACCCACAAGACATGATCATCACATATTGCCACCAGATAAGCACACTTCCTTTGGTGTGCGATGGGGAGATCACGACAAGGCATGTACAATGGAAAGCCTTCAACCTGATCACGCCACTACTAAGGTTTCACCATAACATGAATATACAAGTTGAGGTCCCCTCAGATGCCATGTGAGACTTCTCATGGCCTACGTCATGCTCACATTTATCCTATAGCGAGACCAAAGTTGGGACATCATAAATTAATCAGTCAGACTGTCCCACACCAGTCTTGTGGTAGTATGATGTGACTTTATAGCAGTAGCTCATAGACCGGTCCTTAATTTGACTTAGGCTCAAACCATATGCCCTTTGTACCTAACAATCAACATTGTGTCACCGAACAACAATGCATACCATCACCCACCACCTAACCATTAGCCTAGGTCCAAACCAAGTTTTATGTTTTATTTTGAAACATTTTAAATACCTTCTTAACTCACCGAAGTCAAGAATACATTTCAAAAGTTTATTGTTTTATGTGAAAAAGGTATCCCAACCAATGATTATTCTAAGCATGGCTAAGCTTTACTATAAACATTGTCCAGTTAATATTAATATATCATCTAGGTTTTTTTTTATGGTGACAAGGCATAGAAGTTCAATATCAAATTTGGCCATAAACAAAGGAGTTGGGTATAACTAGAATTTAAATCAAATTTAAATTAGTTTTGAATAAAAGTACACATGCATAATAATTTAAAATCAACATAAATAATTTAAATTACTGAGAGCAATATGATCAAATGTGTAACTTTTCTTGCTTTATAAATTAGTGAGAATTGTCATCAAAATTGCACTCTTCTGGGACGTCGACTCTACATGTGAAAAGCGATCAAAATAAAATTAAACACAAATAAAATCCAAATAAAATCTGAAAATTAATTTAGGAATTTGAATCACTGGATTTAGAGTTCGGACGACAGAGAACGAGTCATTGAAAATTGGTTGGAAAGGAAATTACTGAAAAACACCAAACGAAGGATTTCTGGTTTTCTAATGCGCAATACAAGTGGGGAATGAGGAGAGGAGGCTGTGGTTCAATTTATATGTGAAGAGGAGCAATAGAATGGCCGGAATTGAATGCCGAAGTAATGGCTGGAGTAAACAAAATGTCGGTTTCAACATTGCATTCAAGAAACTAAATAATTGATGAGTTAATAGCCATGAAACTGAGAAGGAATTGATTGGGTACATTTCTACTGCATGTCGTTGAATTTTTTGTGGGATGGCTCGGGCTAAAACTGGAGGCGACGAATCAACAACGAGAAGCAAAAATGACCAGTTTTGGAAAAAATTGATTCCTGCCAAATGGCTACATCAATATCAAATTAAATTGGTGGGTAGGTTGCTAAGATGTTATAACATGATGTGATGCAAACAAAAATAAAAAAAAAGAGCACCGGAGCAAAAGGTGGCATGGTGGAGAGAGGACACCGACATACGGGTGCAGGCTATGGCTTCTCTGGTGCTTTGCGTGGTGAGGGAGGATGTCTAATGGTTTATTCAGGGGTGGAATGGAGGTGGAGCTCCTATTTTTAGGGCAAGAATAAGAGGAATGAGTTAATTTGGCTAAGTTATGTGCAATGTTAGTTTTCAATGCTTGAATGTTAGAAACTAGAAACTAAAATTTTAATGACAAAAAACTAAAAAGGAATTGATGTTCGACAACGAATAAAGGTGTTCTTACTGCATGCCAATTAATTTGGTAAGAGAGAATTGATTTTGCTTGCTTGCATGCATGGCTCATGGTGTCTTTGGCTGAAAAATAGAGTGTCTGTTAGTCTGATGCATAGAGACGAATAGCAAAGGAAGGAAGAAGAAAAATTAAGCTAAATAGTCCAAATGCCTAAAATGGAAAGGATCTATGGCACTAAATGTGGTGAGAACTTTAGAGTTAAGTGTGCTTGAACAAAATAAAACATTGGATGGGTGACCTGGTGAAAAGTCTCATTATATTTAGAAAGAGAGAAATGCCAGGAACATATTTGGACCCAGAAAAAAGAATGGATATTTTTATGGAGATTTTTAATTTTTGCAAGATATGAATTTGAATTTGAATTTCGGAAGCGAACTAAAAATTCAGAACAGAATCGAGGCTTTGAAAATGAACTGGGTATTACAATTTAGAATTTAAATTTTGGGATTACAAAATAATCTTCAAATATTCTAAGGATGGCAGAAATGGATAGTTTGGGATTTTTGATGAATTTAGATATTTAAATGGGCTCAATTTAAGTTAAAACAAAGGAGAACGGGCTCTTGAAAGTTTAGAATCAAAAGAAATTGAATAAAGGAATTGTTAGAATTATTTTTCTGAAGGAAAATCAAGATTATGATGTCAACAAGGAATTGAATTTTTGGCTGAATTAAAATTTCTAGAGGAAATTTTGAATTATGACGTCATGTTGACCCGACCCTACATGTGGTAGGTGATGTGGCAGATTTTGCTGATGTGGCTGCCACATGTCTGACACATGTCATGGATGCGTTGGGGTGATGATGTGGCAAGTGACATGGCAACACATGGTGGTTGACGTGGCTCAGGAGTGGTCAGGTGCTGATGTGGCATGCCATGTGTCACTAGCATGGATGTTGACTCAGCAGATGAGCAGACATGTCTGACATGTGGTGGACAGGCGGGCCGAGAAGGGAAGGGCTAGTGGAGGCTGTCAAATAGGGATCGGGCGGTGGTGATTCATGGATAAGTTTGGATCAGTCCGAATAATCAAGGATCATTCAGACCGTCTGATCGACAAATGAATGTTCGGACTATCCGAACGGCAAAGGGCTTTCGAACCATCCGATCAACAAATGAACGTTCGGACTATCCAAATGGCAAGGGAGGTTCTTACCATAGAGAGGCAGAAGGTGGTTGGCGGCGAGGAGGCAAGGTGGTGGTGCGAGGGTGTCGATGGCAAGGTAGCTCTGACGACGAGTTCTCTTGGGAAGAGGCGGCGAGGATTTGCATGGCGACGAGGAATGAGTAGACGGCATCAGCAAGGCACGGTGCAGACCGAGGGGTGGCAATTGGTCGCTAGCTCTAAGGGAGAAGGGGAGCAACGCTAGGGCAGCTCGAGGCTTGGAAGAGGGAGTGGATGTGGAGACGGGGTGGTGGGAAGGGAGAGGATGCTGAAGGGGGCTTTTATAGGGGCAAAGAGGGGTAACGGTCAGGGATTTACTCGCCGGAGTTAATGTGGCCGGAAAAGATACAAACGGTTTATACGGAACCATCTGTGCTGTAATTATCACAGATGGTTCACACGAATAACCGTATGTGATATTTTTACAGACGACTATTTATACGAACCGTATGTGATAATGTAAGCTATCATAGACGATTCCTATTAATAACCGTCTGTGATAACTCATAGACAGTTATTTATACAAACCGTCTGTAATATCGTCTGTGATTCACATACGGTTATTTATACAAACTGTCTGTAATAGTTTCATATCACAGATGATTGATGGTTGGAACCGTTTGAGATACGACACATTATTATTATATATCCAATGTGATCTCGATAGATCTATTTCATTGCGCTGCATTAAAGGAGGCGGTCAGCTTTAGGGAGTTAGATGAAAACATACTGTTCGTAGATCGATTTGTTCTTAGTGATTAGATGTTAGCATTTATTTCTAGTAACTTATATGCCTTGTACGTAATAGAGAGATGATAGCTAGGTTTTTAGATCTAGCTACGTACCTAACTGGTTTAAAGAAAGATGGTAGTTTGCTCCAATTTAATGGTTCAGTACTCTAGTTTACTTCAATATATTCTTACTTGATATATATATATATATATATATATATATATATATATATATATATATATATATATATATATATTGCTTCGTGAATACGTGCCTAGCTACTTAATTTAGATATGGATAATTTATTATAAGATAAATGACAATTATGTGTCCAGGTAGCTAGGTTGGTTAGCTATAGTAGCATTAATAATCCAAATTGACACTAGCTAATTTGTTACATATGTAGTGTAGATAGACCGAAACTAGATGTACGTTGAGAACCGTGTGAGTGAGGAGTACATTAATGGTGTGTCGGCTTTAGAAGAACGGCCGAGTAGGATATGTTGAAGAAGCGAATAGAATATATGTATTGTCTATGCATTGATTACAATAATATAAAGATGTTTACCAACTCAGCGCTGACCAAAACTCACTTGATTCGAAGATGTTTCAAAAATAGGTAACATGTTGGACCAATCACGGTGAAGAGAAGATTATACAGGATATACCGGTTGTAGACTGTGCTTTCAATGAGGATAGATCGTAGGATGACAATCTAAATTAGATGCTACATTATGCAGAAGAGAACTATAGTGTGAGAGAGTTTGGTAAATTCGAGGACTTGATGACAACCTTTGTTCATGGGCTGCAAGCCGTAATACACAAGTTTGTCATCAATTCTTGAACTGCTAAAATTGAAGGCAAGCAATGGTTGGTCCGATAAGAGTTTCACGGTATTGTTAGGTCTCCAAGCGAACATCCTTCTATAGAGAAATGTGTTGCCGACAACCACCTACCAAGCCAAGAAGGTTCTTTATACATTGAAAATAGAATTATAAAGAATATATACATGTCTGAATGATTGTATCATCTACCGTAAAGAATATGCAAGCTTACATGTTTGTCCGGTGTGCAAAGCATCATGATATAAGTGTAAAAATGGCTCCAATGACGGGGAGGGCATCGAGGTGAAGCAAGGACATCCTGCTAAGATATTATGGTATCTTCTTATAATTCACCGTTTGAAGCGTTTATTTGCAAACTGAAAGGATGCAAGATTGTTGCGTTGGCACTCGGAGCAGCGTAAGAAAGATGGAATGATAAGGCACGCTACTAATTCTGCCCAGTGGAGGAACATTGATAGTATATTTGTAAACTTCGGTGTGGAACTGAGGAATATAAGATTTAGGTTGAGTACAAATGGAATGAATCCTTTCGGTAACATGAGCGGTCGACATAACACCTAGCCCGTGACTGTATGCATGTATAACCTTCTTCCTTGGCTGTGTATGAAGCGAAAATATATTTTTATTATCACTACTTATCTAAGGGCCGAAGCAACCTCAAAATAATATTGATGTGTACCTAGCACCACTAGTGCAAGATCTTGTGATACTATAAAACGAAAGTGTATAGGTATGGAATGCAGACAGATGAGAGAACTTCACTCTGCGTGCCATGTTGTTCTGCACCATCAATGATTTTTCTTCCTTTGGTAACTTGTCGGGGTTTAGTACAAAAAGAGCCAAAGCTTGTCTACACAGCTTAGATTATATCGAGAGTATGTGGTTGAACATCTCATGCAAAACTGTGTACATGCGTCACCGTAGGTTCCTTCCAAGGTATCATCCATACCGCAAGATAAAGAAACAATTTGACGAAAAAAGAAGATGACTCAACACCAAAGCCTTTTAGCGGGAAAGAGGTCTATGATATGGTCAAGGATATTGATGTTGCGCATGGAAAGGGACGTAAGTTGATGACCCGTTAGAAGAATATGTGGAAGAATAGGTTAATATTTTGGAACTTGCCTTGTGGGAGCACTTAGAAGTTCTCAATTGCATCGATGTTATGCATGTAGAGAGGAATGTATCTGATAGCTCGATTGGTCTCTTACTGAACATTCATGACAAAACAAAGGATGGTGTCCACACATGTCCTGATTTGGTCGCTATGAACATCAGGACTAAGTTAGCACCGATAGAGACCAATAAAGGCCAAACATATCTTTCCCCAACTTGTTACACTCTGTTTAAATTCAAGAGAACTGAATTGTGCCAGTGCTTGCATGGTTTGAAAGTTCTGTCCGGTCACTCTGCCGGTATGAAGAAACTTGTTTCCATAAAAGATTTGAAATTAATTGGCATGAAATCTCAAGACTGTTATGTGGTAATAACACAAATGCTTCCTGTTGCAATTAGAAGTATTTTACCAAACAAGGTTCAAGTGACAATTATGAGGCCATGTTATTTCTTTAATACAATTTCTCAGAAGGTCATTGACCTCGATGGACTACATGCTCTGCAGACCGAGGTGGTGACGACTCTATGCCATCTTGAGATGTATTTTTCTCCGTCCTTTTTCAATATCATGGTTCATCTCGTTGTCTGCCTTCTAAGAGAGATAAAGATATGCAGCCTCATATTTCTACGTCATATGTATACGTTCGAGAGGTACATGAGAAATCTCAAGTCCTATGTACGCAACCGATCTCGGCCGAAGGGTAGCATCATCGAAGATTATTCAACCGAAAAAGTCATTGAGTTTTACATCGATTACGTGGCTCAGGTCGAACCGAAGTACCTCTATCTCATCAAGAGGGGAGGCTAGATGATATCGGGACCATTGGAAGAAAAGCAATAACTCTAGATCTGGATACATATGCTCAAGCCAAGAAAAGCAATAACTCTTGCAACACATGACTGAAGTGTCCCCGTATATTGAAAAGCACAAGAACATGCTATGCCAAGAAAATCCAAGCTAGTTAGAGGTTTGGATCACTAAACAATACAACCGTCGATTCAATGAATGGTTAAAGGTGCGATTAACTGAGAGGTCATTAAGTGAAACACTGCAATGGTTGGCAAAAGGGTCAAAATTTATATTTGTGATATGGCAAGGATACGATATTAATAGGTACAAGTTTTATACAAAAAATCAAGATAGAAAGAGCACAGTGCGGAACTCAGGTGTCCGCATAGATGCATTTCATGCACACTTCAGCACTGTTGGCACAAGCTCGTACTATGGGCTTGTAAAGGAGATTTGGGAGCTTGACTACGTAATTTTCAAGATTCATCTATTTCGGTGCCGTTGGGTCCAACTCTCACGGGGTGTAAAGGTGGACAAGTATGACGTCTTTACTGTGGACCTCGAACATGTAGGATACAAAGATGAACCGTTCGTACTTACGAAGTAAGTTGTTTAAGTATTTCATGTAATCGACCCGACAAAGATGGCATCGTGGAACCTTCTGATCGGCATCGTCTGCTCGGCTAGAAGCTAACATTCGGACTAGTCCGAACAGGTAGAAAATCTGAGCCATCTAATAGTTCATGCTTAAAGGAAATCAGACTATGATAGATGGTTTAGCTGAACAAACTATATATGATAATTCTATCACAGACGATTCTAGCATAGAGCCATCTGTGATATTCCACTTATCACAGACGGTTCTAGCATAGAACCGTTTGTCATATGTGGCATATCACAGATGGCTCATACTCGAACTGTCTGTGATAGAATTATCACAGATGGTTTGTTCAGTGGCATATCACAGACGATTTTAGTATGGAACCATCTGTGATATGTGGAATATCACAAACAGTTCCATGTTAGAATCACCTATGATATGTCTGATATTATTATCACAGATGATTCCATTATAGACCGTCTGTGATAGTGCCTCTATAAATAGACCCTGTTAGGTTTTGCCCCCTCACTCCACACTCATGCACTTCGTCTCCGCCGCCCCTACTAGGTTTTGCTAGATCAAGTACGCCGCCTCTCCTTCCTAATGCCGCCACTCCCTCCAACGCCGCTTCTCCCTCCGACGCCGCCTCTCCTCCCGACGCCACTCCTCCCTCCTGACGCTACCTCTCCTCCCTAGGGTATAAATCTCAAATTCCACTTCTTTTGGAGGTATATCATGGTGACTTTGGTAGATGAGAGATGTGGTGGCTCTGCACGTGAGGAGAGATATCTATAGTTTGTCGCTGATTGGAAACTGCAAAGAGATATATGTATGTGTTCGAATATTAGCTTGATAATGATACTAGTCTAATACTAAAATTGGATATTCAAGCTTAAGCTCTACATCGTTACTATTACTGTCATTTGTCAATATTATGGTCTGTCACTTTCGGAATAGTTGGCTAATTTATTTTGTGATCTTTAATACTTTATGAGTTTGTTCTTTTTCCAATTTAAACTTTATGAGTTGAAAGTTTTTGAGCTCTAATTGAAAATTTTGAATTACAATCAAAAGTTTGAAAAATGGAGTTTTGGTTCCAAAGGGAAATAACTGGAATGAGAGATGGGTGGGAAAAGACGTATAGTGGGTCCTAGTATTGACAGTGACGAACATACGAGGTCCAGTCCGAAACGGCTTTTGCATATGGGTTTTAGTTACGGCTAATAGATTTTTATTAAAATAAAATATAAAAAATAAAAAAATCTATTTTATTTTTATAGATAATACAAATAAAAAATTATATTAAAAAAATTATTACATTCAAAATAATTTTTGGTTTTTAAAAGGTAGAAACAAAAACCGTTTTGAAGGGCACCGCAATCATGTAAGACGCTAAGTGTCCATCGAAAAGCTTGGCGACGAGCGTTTGTGCATTAGAATTACCCTTTCATTAGTTTGGTTGGTAATTGTTCCGATTAACATTGGCTAGGTCACAGGGCCGGGCCGATGGGCGTGCGGGCCGTACGACCGCACAGGGCCCCCAATTTTCAGGGGCCTCAAAAAATCGTTCGGCCGCACGTCCGCACCCATACGGCCATACCTCCACGGCTCCTCGACTCCCTCCTCGTCGCCCCCCGCCGCCCCTCCTCGGGCCCCCCGCCGCCCCTCCTTGCCGCCCCCGCCGCCTCCTCTCCCGCGCCGCCTCGCCGCCTCCCGCCGCCTCCTCCTCCTCCTCGTCGCCCCACCGCCCCTCCTCGCGCGCCTCCTCGGCCCGCCGCCTCCTCGCCTCCTCCGCCCCTCCTCTCCCCGCTGCCGCCTCCTCGCCCCTCCCGCCGCCCCTCTCTCCCGCGCGCGCGCCGCCCCTCTCGCCCCCTCCGCCGCCCCTCCTCCCGGTCCCCTCCTAGAAAAGCGAAAAAGAGACTAGCAGATGCAGCTCCTGTCTGTTTGCTTTGGGCTTCTTTACTAACTACTTTCCATTGCTTCATGTGATTGAGGTAGCCCTTCCTTGCTTTAGGCAACTGAGGGTTTCGGTTCTTGGTGCCGTCGCCGTCTGCCGCCGCTATGCCGCAGTGCGTGTGCCATCCATTGCCTGGTTCTTGTGCGGTGATGCATGTTCGTTGCGCTCTACTGCTGATTTGTTTACTGCAACATCATCTGAACCATTTACCTGCGGCCTTCATTATTTAGTACCCTGTGAACCGAGCATAACATAGTGCAACATGGGAGCCAAAATAGATTTATCCAATGGCAACAGCTAACAGCTAAGCAAAGATATAGAGGGTATATCTCCATGTGAATTAGCTAAGTTGACAAAATGCAAATGAATGAGCTGATTGCGATTCTTGTAGCAAGGCACTAATGCAGTATTTGCTACCCAAACTGAAGCGATTTTTAGAACCGTACAGCCACTAAAACCAGTGAGCTCTCTACATTGTCATCATTGAGGATGGGCTCTCAGCTGGAGGGAGCTTCACACCTCATGTCATCATTGTCGCTGCTGGGGAGGTAAGCCATCTTTGACATCAGAGTCTTAAGTTTCCTTCACACATAGCTCAGTAGTTTAGCATTGTGATCTGGTGATGAATGTCTCAGAGCACTTTGAGAAGCACTCGTGTTCTTGTCCAATTTGTTGGTAGGATGTGGCGGCACGCATAATGTCCTTTTCCAAGAAGGGTCCACGCTCGGTGTGCATCCTCTCTGCCAATGGGACCATCTCCAATGTAGCGTTGAACACGCCTGCCTCATCCGGTAGCAGTACCTTCACCTATGAGGTATGAAATCGCATTAAGACTTTACTGTTTGTATCTTATCACTCGCAGTAATGTTGTGAGTTACGGTGTTTGGTTATTAGCTATTGTGAATTTCTGATATGTGTTTCGTTAGTGCTGAGTACTCTGGACCAATTTGGTCTTATTTAGGCTTAGTATTGTCTAGTGCAAGGCAACTTAGCAAATGACTCTCTACATGAGGACAAATGGTTTACCGAATTGCATATGAAAATGACTCTCTACATTAGGCTCTGCAATACATACATTATTTTGGCTATATTTGGTACTTTAGTTTAGGCCTCACTTAGAGCTTTGTACAGGGCCTCCAAATTTCACGACACGGCCCTGCTAGGTCATATAAGTTCTGGATTAATAGCATGCAAAAATAGATGGATCAATAATTATTAATTTATTCTGCCCTGCAAATTGGGCTTATTAAGCCAACTTATGGTTAAAATTTTTATTATAGCTGTCTTATTTTGTACTGTAATTGATGGTGGCTTATTTGGTATAATTAAATTTAAAAAAATTTAAAAATAGAAAAATAGGTTAACCCATCATAAATAATACAAACTAATATGAGAAAAAAAAGACAAAAAAATCCAAAAAAAATCCAAAAATCTAGAAGAAGATGAAATTTAAGAATAGTAAAAAATAAGCTGAAGCTAAGAAGTTGAAACCGAAATGAGTGGGGCCTAAAAAATAGTTTATTTATTGACACGCTGCTAGAAAATCTATTTTTGCATCACTCAAAACAAGTGTTGTCAATAAAAACGCAATAATTCCCTTCTTCGTAAAATAAAATCTACACATTAATCAAACTTGAAGGGATTAAACAAATATTTACTTACAAAAAAAATGTTTGGTTCTTTCTCACAGAAAAATCACGACGCTAGTCATGTTGATGAGAAAAAAACAGAGACCGCCACTAGGACGGCAATCTCACTTACGTTCTTTTCGGCTATGGTTTATATCTTAGCTTTATTGTAAGTGTTCATGTGAACAAACTAAAAAGTTGATAAGTTATTTCTAAAAGAATATATCGATAAGCTGCTTCAAAATAACAGTATCACAGCCGTCACATGAATTTATTTTTAAGAAGCTATAAATCATAATCAAGAACCTGATCGCCTCCCCAACGTCTGCGGGCCGCGTCTCCCTTCCGTAGCGCCAGCCGTCGCACGCCGCTGGATAACCTATCCTGGGCTTCCCGGCAAATCAGGCAAGCCACCCCATGCCCGTGAAATGTGAAGCGCTTCTTTAAAGATCTCGTCCGCGAACGCCGGAGCAGTACCTCTGAGGAGCTGGAACCCGTCGGTCCGGAAGAAGGCAACCACCCTCGCAGTGCTCCCGCGCCCGACAAACGTAATACAGGAATCCATGAGACGACAGCAGCCGTTCCGCTTCGCGAAGGCGAAGGTGTCAGCCACCGTGGCCATATCCAGCGTCCTGGTCAGCTTATCCTCGCAGACCCGCTTCAGCCTCTCCATTCCATGCCGATCCGCCGCCACGAACAGCTGCCGCACCATGCTTCTTGCCTCGTCGGTAGCCTCGCCCTCGTGCATGAACTGCGGCAGGGTGTCGTTGTAGATGAAATGGAGCATGGCCTCGAAGACCCTAGGGTCGGTGTAGTGGATGTCGATGCTGTACGTGTCGGTCTTGGACTTCTTGCGCTTTGACAGTTGACGGCGGAGCACCGGCGACCGCGCGGCGAGCACGCACCGGTGCGCCATGAAGCTTCTCCGGCCGACCGTGACGGTGGTGTCCGCCCCGACGCCTGTCTCCAACAGACGGCCGATGTGCTGGTGCAGGTCCGGGTCCGGGGCATCCCCGTTGTCGTCGACGTGGACGTCGACGGCGCACTTGATGACCAGGCGGTCCTTTCTAAGGCAACACGACGCATCCAGGTCGGCTTTGCTCACGTACTGGGAATAGCCCAGGCATGGTTTCTTGGACGAGAACATACGTGTTGTATCTCTAGTACCTTTCTTGTGCTTCTCCATCGCCGGCGACTCGGGGTCTTGGAGGCTGAAGGAGAAGGACACCGGGAACTCCTGCTCGCCGCCGTTCCGCAGGCGAAGGAAGACGGAGATGTACTCACCGGCTGCTCCTTCGTCGCCGTCAGGGTAGTACAAGATGTTCCACTCGTAGCCACCCACGGCGAAGGTCATCGACATGATGCACGCGTTCGGGCCTTTGTGCAGAGAGTGCCTGACGACGGTCAACCGGTGCACGCCGCTGGTGGTGGCCGCCGTGGCGCTCGCGCTCGCCATGGCCGGCCAGCCGTGAACGATCGGCCGGTGTTGATAGTAACTAGATTGTACTACTGGACGGATCAGTGTCTGCGACGCCTGCAATTTAAAGCATCTTAATCGGGTCTCTACAAGTTTACTGATTTGTGTTCGCATTCGGACAGCATCTTTTTCCTTTCCGTATACATATCGGTTGCAATTGCAACATGACATGCATGATTCAGATATATGTGCACACGTATGTACCCATAAATAAGTATCAAGAGTGTACAAGAGTTCTCGAAAAATTATTAGTTGGAATCTAGCCACCGGCGGCCATGGCAAACGAGACCTCCTCCATGCATTGCTCGACGGCAGCGGCCGGCGAGCACAGCTTCACCGTCTCCGTCAACTCTGCCCGCAAAGGCCCGCTGGACCGCTATCTCCGAAGTGCGGACACCTTCGCCACGGGGCGCTATGAGTGGGAAGTATTCTACTACCCCGACGGCGCCCCGGGACGCGGCGGCAAGGAC
Organism: Melocanna baccifera; assembly: GCA_036346265.1. NCBI lineage: Eukaryota > Viridiplantae > Streptophyta > Magnoliopsida > Poales > Poaceae > Melocanna > Melocanna baccifera. The sequence goes on from CM070702.1 coordinate 8,182,259, forward strand.
ATAGGCGTCCACCTCAAGCTCCTCAACCCCCGCGAGCGGGAGGTGTTGCACGCATCCTTCAGCATCACCCTGCACGATCCGGCGATGTCGGTGGAGGTGGCCAAGCGTGAGTTCTCCCACACGTTTACGGGCACAGCGCCGAGCTGTGGTGCTTGTCAGTACATGAGCAAAGACCAGTTGGTCGCCACGGGGTATCAGCAGCTGGTCGTGAAATGCGTCCTCGATGGCGTGGCTTCACGGCTCTTTGCCGGAGACGCCATCGTGCCGCCCTCCGACTTGGGCCAGGATCTCGGCGGCCTGTTCGAGAAAGGCACTGCGTGGGACACCACCATTAGGATCGCCCAGGACACCTTCAAGGTGAACAAGTGCGTACTCGCCGCCCGGTCGCCGGTCGTAATGGCGCAGCTCCACGGCCCTATGAAGAAGAGGAACAAGAGAATCTTCCGTCCCAAGGGCTTGGACGCTAGGGTTTTCAAGATCCTACTGCATTTCATGTACAGCGGCTGCCTGCCGAAGTCGATGGACGATGACGGCCGGAAGACGTTGCCGCCAGGACGAAGGATCTGCTCGTGGCGGCGGACCTCTATGGGATGGAGAGGCTGAAGCTGATCTGCGAGGGCAAGCTGAGCAAGGCTTTGGAAGTCGACACCGTGGTTGACAGACTGGAGTTCGCGGACAAGTACTGCTGTGAGCATCTCAAGGATTGTTGCATCGAGTATATGCTGCACCATGATAGGCTGTTCGCCGTCATGGAACGCGAAGATTTCAATTAAGCAACTGACAGGGAGCAACCCAGAGGTTGCTGGAATTTTGTGAGGTTCTGATCATTTCGAGGAACTAAATCCAGCATTGTTTTTGTGCTGTTGCTTATCATCCACTTCGTACTGAACAGAAAATTTGATACTCTTAGCATTCATGGGTGCTGCTGCGTACACACACCCGTGCCGTCAGCGGATCTTTAGCTAGCATTCCGTTACACTCTACAATTCATGGATAAGCTTCCAACTGCTGGCAAACCAGCAAAACAACGGACGGAGATGTGCGGGGAGCCGTCGTTCTCGCGGGCTCTCTCGCCGCGACTCGGTCGGTCGCGTAGAACCAGGGAAAAATAATGTGGAACAGGACAGATAGGCAGGATGGGCGGTTGTACTACTATAAGGAGTGATCGGAATAGCGATGATTTTTGGTTTTTGCTGAAAAAACACTGTAGCTGGTTGAAAAAACACTGTAGCTGAGTTGGTTTATTGAGTATAATTAAATTTTAAAAAATATAAAAATAAAAATAGCACGTTAATCTAGAGCGGACGATGCAAAGGAATACAGAAAAAACGAAAAAATTTCATGTAGCGCATAGTGCGCGCTCACGTTGTTCGAACGCTGTCATCGCGATCGCAGAAGCCAAACTGATCCCTGCCTAAAAAGATTAATACTAAACATCTCATCTCAAACAGTTAACCAAAATCGCTACTATTAAATACAATTACAGACTATTTTGGTTTAGAAACCGTCTGAATTGTTGTCAGTACTAAAAACCGTCTGTGACACTACTGCAGAAATCAACATCACAGACGGTTTAAAAATGACATCACAGACGGTTTTCTGAACCATCTGAATTTATGGGTCAGTGATAATACGAGGTCATCACAGACGACTTTCGAACCGTTTATGGTGTAAATATCACAGACGGTTTTTAACTAAAATCCGTCTGTGAAAGCTGATAATCAAATACAGTTTTTAATGACAAACCGTATGTGATATATAAATATCACAGACGGTTTTAGTTAAAAACCATCTGTGACATTCTTTTCTACCTCTAAATCTATTTCTATTTATTGGTTAGCCTCAGGAAATGCTAGCCATGCCCTCTGAAACAAGCAGATCAATATGTACATGTATACATATAATTAACATCTTAATTCATTTCACAAACATAAAACATCCAATTCACATCTCAATTCATTTCACAAACATAAAATATCCATTTGGCAAATCAATTAATTGAAATAAAATAAAATATCCATTAACAAATACACAATTACAAAAGATCTACATTGCATTTGCACTTAGATGGTAACATTGCATTTTTTTGTTGCTCTATCACTCTGGAATCGAGATCTCGCGAAAGAAATAATCCATAATCAACGACTTGTTAGGCTGCACAAGTAATAATTGGATGGCAATCATGCACCATCCAAATATTGCTTGTGCAACCTGACAGGTCATTCAAGTATTGCTTGTGCAGCATGACAAGTCGTTGATTATGGATTATTCCTTTCGCGAGACCTCTATTCCGGAGTTGTAGAGCAATAAAAAATCATCCTTTATTGTGGAACTGTCCTTCTGAGTTTATAACTTTAGCCACCAAAAAGTATGCGCACTCTCCTCGAATTTGTGCAAGGTCGACCTGTTGCAATGCAGTTGTTGGGATGGATGCAGTCTGTCCATAGGAATATCAATGTGCGTATATATATAACCTGATAAGTATGAAATAATTATGGGAAGATTGACAAACCTTTGGATTGGTGATTTTCGAGGAATCGAGGAGTAGCCTCATATGGTGGCAAACATAGAATCCACATGTGTTGCACTGCGGCTGCTGGTGGCACTACAAAAAAATAGAATGTGTTATTCAAGAAGTATTACTACTAACTATTGCATAGGATTAATTAATGTTCACTAGTGAATACCGAAATTTTTTTAACATATTTCAGGTGGTTGGCCCCTTGCGTTGAGGGACCTATTTTTTCAACGTACAGGACGAACGACCTACGTGATTTGAAAAAGTTAGCCTTACTCATTCGGAAGGAAAGAAAGAGTACAATATAGTTATATATGGAGAAAATGTACTTACCTATCGATTAATTGGCTGATAACTGTGTAGTCAGTTTTATTCTTACTTAAGGAATCAAGGTATATTGCCTTGTTCTATTTTGGTATAATTACTATCAAATTCCAGTGGAACCCCTGATTGTAGGGCATAAGTATGTATTCCTTATTGCGGTGAGCCAGCAGTGCTACTGTAATGTACCTCTCGACGAATAATGCATCCTCGGTGATGGTATGCATGGCGACCAACTGTGGGTCCAGGAAATCAACCGATGATTTGGATGATCTAGCTTCAATCAGTATGAATCTATATTTGTACACACAAAAGAAAAAAATTATATATGACATTTATCGGTATAATATGAATGGAGACTGTGATTGTACACACTTACAGCTTCCAGCATCGAATGAGTGAGGCGTTGAGCGTGTAAAGATCGAATAAATCTTCAAAGGTCACCACGAAGACACAATCCTGAATGTTGTGTTGTAAATGATCCGGCCTGAATTTGACAGTGATACCTGAGCGCCGTTCTTTCTGTAGCTTATTGGCCTGTTTCATATACCAAGTGTGTAATTTCTGGCAACTAAGTCCTAGGAGTATGAGACGTTCTTCCGGGACGATCAGCGCTCACCTAGCACGAATTTGCAGGCCAATGGCAGGTATAGAATATCATCATCAGTTTTCTTTAATTTGCCCCTGCTGCCCTTGCTGCCTCGGCTGTAGGTCGACTGTAAAGGTAGCACCGGTGGAAGTTACTGCACCGAGGATAGCTCCCGTGGACTAAACACCGGTGTAGATAGAGGTGGTGGAGATAAGCTTTGTGGAGATGTCACCAGTGCATGTAGCTCTGGTTCAGATTACCCTTGTGGACCTGCCACCGGTGAAGAAGCCTCCAGGCAGATGTCGCTTTTAGGCCACTGGATGAAAGTTCTAATGGCTTACCCTAGAGTCACGAGCTCGTCGTTAAGAGGCTTCGTTAGTGGGACGACCTCGAAATTGGCATGTACACCATCCACATTCACTTTTCCGAAGCCTGGCTCTAAAGGTGCACCGTGCAGCAAAGCTCCGGGACCGGACGGATATGCCTGGCCCCAAGCAGTGCACAAGGCAACGGAGGCATATCTCACTTGGAGCTTACACTTCGTAGTCTCCTACATAACGATACAAAATTAGCTACTCCAATAGGCCTATCAATAGATCGAGCATTCCAGAGATAATAATTATTACCAGGATGTCGTCCACAGGAAATCTGGCCTCGCTTTTCATCGTAGGATTGGATGCACGGCTACTCCGATAGTTGGGGAGGCTGGCTAGCACAGGAACGGCGGCGACGGTCTGCTGATTTTCTGTAAATCTTCGTATCCCATCTCTGACGTAATCAGCAAGCTCCTCTCTAAAAAATGCCTTGATCTCCTCTTGTAACCGTGCCTCACGCTCAGCTTTGTTTCTCTTCTTACTCCGATACAATTCAGAGTTATCTGAGAAACTATATTTCTAAGGAACATAAAGCCCAAGGCCTCTCGTACAACCTGGGTGCACCTTGTTTCCCAGTGCCGCGGAAAGTATGTCTTTCTCTCTAGTTGATTGGAATAATCTTTGGGAAGATTCTACACTCAGTGCATCCTGCAAGAGCCCGACATGTCATTTAACTTAATTCCTACGAAGTTGTGGAGTAATTACAAGCTACGTAGTTAGATATCTTACCAGACGGTGGGAATTTCCTGATCTGCAGGGTTCCAGAAGGAGATGTCCCCCAACGACGTGGTAGATAACCTCACTCTAATCCAATTTCGAGCGCGCTCATCCGAGATCGTGGCAAATGGCGGGGCGGTGTCCCGCAGGATTGCCTATTCGTCCTCCTGCCTCCACTGCGGGATTTTACCCGCATACCTAGCTGTGCCGAGTCTGTGGGGGTGTGTGTTTTTTGCTTGGAGGGTCTTGTGCGCCACACTTGCATTTCTAAAATCTTCGGTCGTCTTAATCGCCATAAACTTCCCATAGCAGTTCCAGGAATGGGTACTTATGAAAGGGTGTTAGATTCTTCTCCACAACTGCTTGATAAGCATGCTCTTGAAGTTTTTCCATGCTTTGCGCACCGCTAGCAAGGCATGTCGTTGCACGGAGTCGTGATGTTCTTCTGGGATCTCGAACGTTGCAAAAATCTCTGTCAGCAGCTCACGTTTCCGACTCTCACTCACGGTCTTCCACGAATTGAATGTGATCTCACTTCATTCTTGTGCAACTATTCCAATCGTTCTTCGAAATGCGATGGCTGCTCGGCGAGGAAGGAGAGGGGTCCTAGATCCATCGACCTCTGTGATGGTAAATCGGCTTTTAGGTTTTTTCCATAGTCCTCTTCCTTAGCGTTTTGATTTTGGAGCCGTCGCATCTGGCGATGATGTTGAAGAATGCGCGGATGACATGTTGGCCTTCTCATATATGAAAATCAAGATTTAACATATATTTATATATTGATAGGTATATATATTCATAAGTAACTTATATTCATAAGTTAAAAAAAAACAAAGCAAGAGTTATCAAGAGTTCTAATAAGCCAAGTATATGAATATGAAAAGTACATATATGAATATGAAATTTGATTTTAATTATTGCTCTCGAAGGCTAGTTGTAAAAGAAATATTATTGGCCGTCTCATACAATAGATATCAATCTTATATATATATATATATATATATATATATATATATATATATATATATATATATATATATATATATATATATAAACTCAGTTGTATGCCTTCATCATAGAGCTATGTTACAGTGCAATCTTTGCAATTTTCAGGTTATGAATCACAGCATACATATACTAACTTATACATGGGTATCACAAATATATACTAACTTCTACATGGGTATCACAATGGGGGTAGCATATATATACGACACCTTGCGAGGGGGACAACATGACGGGCTCGGGGACAGCGGCCGGCGACGACGGGCTCGGGACGGCGGCGTCGGGCTCGGGAAGGCGGCGTTGGGCTCGGGAAGGCGGCATCGGGCTCGAGACGGCAGCGTCGGGCTCGGGAAGGCTTATTACAGGCGATTCTATTTAGAACCGTCTGTGATATTTATATGTCATGGACAATTCTTAGTTAAGAACCATCTGTGATATTTCTTATCACAGACGGTTCTTAGTTAAAAACCGTCTGTGATAAAGATATCACAAACGGTTCTAAAATAGAACCGTTTGTAATAAGCCTTTCCTTCCCAGGCGCTTGAGTTATTACCTACACCAACCAGCAGGCACTGTAATAAGACCTCACAGAGTGTATTACTTTACAACAGCCCAGTGTATTTCTTTACAACAGCCCAATGAACATATAGATATATATGTATGACTTATTCTCAAAATTCATCGATATATCACATATTTTCACATATACATAAATACAAATTTACAAATACATCACACACATGCATTGACAAATTCACAAATTCACACAAATTCATAAACATCTTTAAATTCTCGCAGTCAGTGTATGGACAATACATATATTCCACCCCCTTATTCAACATATCCTCCTTGGCAGCTCTTGTAAAAGCAGTCATGCGATTAATGTACTCTTCACTCACACGGTTTGCAGTATACATCCAGCTTTGGTCCTATATTATGCCACATATATAACAACTTAATTAGTATTAAAAACCACATGCATTGAGGCTAGGTAAATCTAAATTAGCTAGATCTTCAAAGTATATATATATATATATATATATATATATATATATATATATATATAAAATCACCGAAAATTAGCTAGATCTAAATTTTGATGCAATAAAAAATAAATTTCATTACTAACCATATCTAGGGCAATGAAGAATTAGATGAATCTTCAAAGCTCTCATTCCAAATAAGCCTTCTCCCACCAAATTAAATGGCCTGAAAGACTTGCCGCTTCCAGCTGCAGCACCGGCTAGATCTAGATCGAAATGAAGACAGATACGGTTCTGACGCGCGCAATAAATACCTGGTCGGATTATCACAGACGATTTTTAACAAAACCCGTCTATGGTAATGGAATATCACAGACGATTTTTAATATAAAACAGTTTGTGATATTCCAGTATCACAGACGGTTCATCAGTAAGAACCATCTGTGATACTCCTTTTTTCCGCCACAAACACCACAGACGGTCCCAAATTAAAATCATCTGTGATAGTGTACATCACAGACGGTTTCACAAAACCGTCTGTGATTTGACGTCTAGTATTAGGCTTTCTGTAGTAGTGTGAAGTGGTAATATCACATATGGTTCATGCTGAATACCATATGTGATATTACTAAATATCATAAACGGTTTTTTATTTAAAACATCTGTGAAGTAATACTTTATAGACAGTTTGTATTAAAAACTGTTTGTGATAATTTCACTTATTAATTGCGGACTCGTCGACCCTCACAGATCTATCTTAAATTGCATGTCCAATCTCACATATTGCTACTTTAAGGCCATTTGGTGAAAGGAGATCGCAGATTTGGCAAGAGTAATTGTAGATCCATCCATTTGTTCTTGACTATCTATTGTTAGCAATTTATTCCTAATTGCATTATCTTTTAGATTTAGTTTTTGGTAAAGGAAGAATTGAAGATGGTTTAGATCTAACTTAATATAGAGATAAAAATTATGTATATCTAGCATGGTTTAGGATTTAGAGTTTAGCTAATTCATAGTCTATTTCTACTTAATTTAATTTAATTAGTTATTCTTACTATATATAGCTACTTTAGATCATATATAGCTAGTATACTAATTAATCAATTTAATATTTAATACTAAATTGTTATATGCCCAACGTAGTACCGATGCTAGAGTACGCTAAGAACCATGTGAATGAAGAGTACATTAATGGTATTTCTGCTTTTACAAGAGCCGTCGAAGTGGATATGTTGAATAAGAGAGTGGATTATATGTAATGTCTATGCATTGATTCTGAAAATTTAAAGATGTTTAAGAACCGAGAGCAGATCGAAGCAAACTTGATTTGAAGGGGTTTCAAAAAAAGGGTATGTGCAATAGACTAGTGATGGTGAAGAGCAGATTATATCAGATATCACACATGACTTCTACTACAAACCATCTATGATAGTGAACTATCACAGACAGTTATGAGTTAATAACCTTCTATGATAGTCTGTATCACAGACGGTTCAAAAACTATCAACGTTGACCTTATATCATTACTGACCCATAAACTCAGACGGCTCATGAAACCGTCTGTGATGACCTTTTTGAACCGTTTGTGATGAGCTTTTCTGTAGTAGTGTTGGACTCATGGGAGGCTGTTAGGGAATACCAGGGTGTTTGTATTGGCTTCTGCTGATATTTTTTACTGTGGCTAATGGTTTTTGTCTGAAAATACGTAGCGGCTGAAAAAATGCCTTTTAAAAGGAGGGGCGAGTGGTGCAAAAAGTGAGTGAGAGAGATGTGTGCATGAGACAGGAGCTAGAGAAATAGGTACGTGATGCGTATGTGACCCCTGACTTATCCTCAAAGTGAAACGAGAGCAGGAGAAGTGGAGAAGCCGTTTCGAGAAGCTAGGTATAGGGGTGAAAATGAAGCCAGATTTGGATGTTTGCCTAGCGCAGTCGCAGATGTCGAATATGAATCCAGTATGCCGTGAAGCGGATTCGGAGTCGGATATCTGAATAAGATCCAGACTCTACCCAGCTAGCCCACCTGGCCCACCCCAGCACGGTGGCACCCTACATCCACATGTAACATAATAACTGAGATAACCCTAACCTAAGCAACGCAATCCCCCAAATCCCGTCCAACCCCCGGCACCAGCGCCCTAGCTTGCTCCCCTGTCGCTCTAAATCTCCAGTCACTCCTATTCTCTCTCGTCGCAGTAACAACCTTCTTCCCCCTAGGATCCAGTGCTCTAGTGATGCCACTACTTGGATGTGCCGCAAACTCGATGTGTTTCTCACTCCCTTTCTCTGTGTTTGGGCATATGGAGGGGGTGCTCAAGTAGTCAAGGATGATGCCATAGAGGAGAAGGGCGAGCACGCCAGTACGGTGAGAAACCATCTATGATCTATTCGGTTTATTTGTTGGTTTCAGTTAGTTGGTTCGGTGGTATTCCCAGGGCCGTTTATTGCACAATGGGGGCCCTGTGTAAAACTAAAATTAGGCCATGTAATTCATAGAGAAATTGTACTGAAAATTTTGCTTTATTGTTCAAACATAAGTACAAAAGTGCACCATTAGAAGTAATAATTATCATATATAAAGGTGAGCTTGCATAGTGTTTTCTTAATATCCCTCTAATTTTAACTTTGAATAGCCAAAGTTTATGTTCAATAGAACAATGTCCAAAACATCACTTACTTGTGACTGGAAGAAGTAGTAATAACAATTTCAAGTGCTTGTTATTCTAGATAATTTTATATGCATATTGATAATCAGTTTAAAAGTGTTTGACTAAGCATATTGATAATCAGTTTAAAAGTGATTGACTAACACAGATTCTAGGATGATTTATACTTTCAATAGGAGGGAATATATATGTATGTGAACTCTGTAAAAGGCCTAACCACCCTGCATACTCATACGCGTACACTACCACACAGTGTCATCATAGACAATTCTAAACCATCATCATAGACGGTTTCTAAACCTTCTGATTTATTGCATTTGTGGTAACAGGGGATTCTCACAAATGATTTTTAAGCCATCTATGATAAGTCACATCACAGACAGTTCGTATCAAGAACTATCTACGAAGACCAACTATCACAGACAATTGGTGCATAGAATCGTCTGTGATAGTAGGCGTTCACAGATGATATATACAACAAAACCATATGTAATAGTTTGCTCTATATATAGACATTTTTCTATTTTTTGGCTAGCCTTAGAAAATGCTAGCCATACCCTCTAAAAACAAGCAAGCAGATCATATATAATTACAGAACTTATAGTACATGACAATCATTATACTAATTTCACAAATGAATTACAATTGAACGAGTTACAATTGAATCAAATGTTTGAACATCTATTAATTGTTGTCGCATGAGTTGAACTCTCCCTTCTAGTCAATGACGTCTATCATCAAGAAAGTGGAGAACCATCCTCGAACGTACTTGAGTTGATTTTCATGCCCTGTTGCTAGGAGGAGTAAAGTTATAAACTAGAGAATATAAAGTCACAACTCACAACTTATTCTTGATTTAGATAAATGATGCCCACATATTTCATGGTAACACTAACATAGTTTTGCACACCCCATAATTTAAATAAGATAGAAACAAAATCAGATCCCATATCATACTTAATAGCTAAAACTATATCAGTCGAAGTAGTACTTATTCTTCCAATGAGATCTTATAGAAATAATATATACCAAGATAAGAAAAATAGATCCAATTATCCACCAATTCTTCTAGAAAGTAGTTAGCTACTCATGTTGGTATTTCTTAACAACTACAAGAGGAACATTAAAGCACTGCACACTTGGACTTCAAAGAGCATGAAGCAAATCACACACTCTAGTGTGTCAGTTTCTAAAAAGTATGCCATGGATGTTGTCTCTTCTTCCTCATCATGTTGTGTGTTGGACTTGGTTGCTATCTTATGCATACTTGTCACCTTCTTCGTGACTATCCATCGACTTCTTTGCACTCCTTTTCTTCATCTCTAGTCATCGGAGCATACTACAATCTGAGCATAGCAGATTGAATCACACTAGTATACTTCTATACTTAGAATTGATTAATCAATCATGTTACAAAATCTTGATCATAGAGTGATAATTATCTAGGATTATATTCAAGTGAATATTAGAAATTTCATAACTTCAAGGACATACTTGACATAAAAAAGCCCTATTCATACTAATGTTTGAGCCAATTCTATGATTCCAATTTATAAATAGTAGTAACATTCATGTAACATTTCATTTTTCAAGTTATATTCTCTATGCATGTCAAATATTTCATTTGTACTTTCCTTTTATTAGCAAAGAAATCCCAAATGAATTACCACATGGCAGTTTATTAAATTGGATCACATATGAAAATAGAACATCACACTCACGCACATAACAACCATTCATACATATCATGGCACTCACATAAGTATGGAAATGCATTAGAAATCAATGTGGATATGCATATGATGCATACCTTGAGCTTGGCCGATTGGCAAAAGTGAAACTTAGGTTTCTTTGCTTCTCGATATTATTCTCAATCAACTCTTCCAAACTGCAGCAATATTCTCAAGCGAGAAAGTGAAATAGGAATAGAGAAGGATGGCAAATGTATTAATGCCAGCTGCAGATCCTAAATGCATATAGCGAGCCACACAGATTACCATGCGACGGGGAGCGGAGGAGGTGATGGGGAGTCAGGAGGAGAAGCTGTGTGACGGGGAGACGAGGAGGAGGCAACGACGATAGGGGTCGGGAGGAGGAGCTGAACAACGGGTTGTCGAGGAGGAGTTGGTAGCATTGGAGGTGGAGAGGGGGGAGTTGAGAAGGCATGTGGGTATGTTGAAAAACCTAAGTGTGCGTAGGATTACAGTGAGTTAGGTTTTTACCCCTATATATATATATAGAAAAATATTATCATAGACGGCTTTTAAAAATAACTGTTTGGGATTGTCGGATATCATGGGTGGTTCTTGTTAAAAATCATCTTTGAATTATCACAGACGGTTAGAATTAAAAATCGTCTATGACATCTACAATTATCACAGACAGTTTTTGGTTGAAAGTGTCTATGAATTATCATAGACGGTTCTTATTAAAAACAATTTGTGATGATTGCATAAGTCAACATATGGTTTTTAATTCAAATTGTCTATGATAATTCACAGATGGTCCTTAATAAGAAACCGTCTATGATAATTATGTATCACATACGATTCTAGCCATCACTAGTAACATAGATGGTCATGCTTGTAAAACTATTTATGATAATTATAACACTAATGGATTCTGTAAACCATTTGTAATGAGATATCCAATATAACCTTCTCTGTAGTAGTGTCATATCATGCATACTAAAGTAGTACATAGCAGTCAATTGGTCTAGCATGCATACTAAAACTCAAGTAGTACTATATTAGCTGAAGTCAACTGTACATATATTATATCTGTCCCATTTTGATACGGGGTCGTCCGATCTTCTCAATGTAGGATGAATACCCACGGGAGTCTTGATGAATCGTAATGATCCTTCAATACCAGTGCAAGGGATGAATACTCTTTAATCCGCCAAAACACAGCAAGGGACGAACACTCTTTAATCCGCCAAAACACACTCGTGTCGATTTCGCCGACCACCAAGTGAAGGTCTATCGTGCACTCAATTCCCAACGGAAATACTGAACGATCTTGATTGAAGAACAAGCCTAATTCTCTTTAGAATTTTGGCAATCACAAAGAACTCGAACAAGAACCTTCAGTAGATTGAGTTCTATCAAAGGTGATCTTCCCAATAATAGGAGAGTTTATAAGGGTTTTTATAGTGCCTTCCCCTAACACACATAAGAAAAACCTTGGGCGAATCAATCTCTTATTTGGTCAAGGTTTCTAATTCTAATTCCTAAAAGTTAGTTATTCAGTCTCCTTTACTTTTTGGCTAAGCCCCTATCTGATTACAAGATGGGTGCGGTCACGTTTTGGCATGCAGGCCACATCCTGCTCATGCCATAAAATTTGTGATCACATGGCTACTTGGTTTTGAACTCCCCTACCCTCATGGTAATCTAATGAACTCCTTCCTCTAGGTTCCCCCCCAAAACTGTGCTTCCCAAGCCTTTACATGAATCATACCTTAGAATACATAAAATATTAGCATGAGGTAGTATCCTAAACTCATCATCAACTAAAGAAAACTCCTTAAGAAACAAAAGTATATGTTTGTTTAAAAGCTTGGCTCTTACCCTTGTCATTGGGCCATCAGGTTCTTGAACATTCTTATGTATGCTTGGAGTGGAAGATGTATATGTAATGGGGATGTCCTCATCACATTTCCTTGTGTAACTGCACCACTCTATTAGTATTACTTTTTTTCTATATTTTGAAGGAGTACTTTATGCTTTCTTATGCTAATGTTGAGGCTTATATTTATAGGATTTAATAATTGAAAGCTTGTAGACAAGCGAAAGCTTGAAGCTTACAAAGTATGGCCTCTAATAAAGGAAAAGAATATATATTTTAGCACTTTATGTCCAGTAATTGGTCCAGCCGATTTAAGTTTTTATAATGTAGGATCGTATACCACAATCAGAGGGGGATGAATGTTTGCCTCTACTTTCTTGGTACCTGAAAATAAATCTCAAACCAAAAGAAAAACAATCTAACTTACAGATGTGGATCTCAACCATGAGATGCTCGTCCGCCAACTCTACCGCCTGCTTGACCCCTGAGCACATGTTCAGTGAAGGTTCTGACCGCTCAGCGTTTGACAGCTCCTTGACCGCTTGCTTGACCTCCTTTGCACATAGTCAAAATCTTCTTTCGCTTGAACACTTCAACTAATCAAATGCTTCGACATCTTGAACGATCACTTGGTTTGCACGTACTTGAGATCCTCTATTTTCCAGGCAGCAATTCGCACATCATCGTAGGCTTCAATCCAACCGCAATCTCCTGCACTTTTGAAACAAATCAAGAACCAGATTGAATCAAGTTGATGTTTATTGCTGGATTATCATGGATTTACAAAGTACCGACACAAGCACCCCTCAAAGCTTTCTTGACGAAAGCCCTCCTAAAAACCGCACGTTAACCCTAAGCCGCTTCCTGCTTTTATAGGCTAACGTACCAAACCATGTCCATAACAAACATGAAATCTTATCTTTTCCAAAAACCAAGGGACCCGAAACCCTTCTATACATGGGTTTTCCAAAATATCTAAACTTTCCAGTTACGGAATCCTTTAATAACGTCTCCAATCTCATCTCATGATGAAACCTCTAAGACCACACCTTCTGTATCTTCATCACGCATCATCCTCACGTGTCAAAGCCTTTAGAACCGCACCTCCCGTATATTCTTCACGCATCATCATCGTTCGTGTCGAAGTGTCAAGATCCGAATATACAAATCCGGACTCTCTGTGTATACCGCACTAGTCTACGATCACACTAGTACACACAGTGTAAACATAGATGAAATATTGACTATATACATGATTAATAAAGCAAAAGACTCAAATATTATTAATTAGCAGAGTACGACATTATGGCCAAGCTTACAACTAATTAACCTGAAGGGCTTAAGAAACCAGTAGCGAAAAATAAAAATAAGTATGGTAGCCATTCGATATGCCCACAGGCAAACAACTAGAAACGAAGTCCTAATTCATGAAGTCATCAAAGTATCCTCTTCCAGGTACCTTCTGCTGATATGGTTCCTCCTCTTTAACTGAGCAATAGTAGGTATAAAGCCGTGAGCATATTAGTACTCAGCAAGTCATTTGTAACAAAGATGCAATATAATACACAAGACTTACCAATGGATGGCTGAAAGGTTATTTTACAGAAAGTAATAATTTAAAGTAAATACGGTAATTAGATTGAAAGCAAACTTCAAGAAAAATGATAATAAATAACCAAAGGAAGTGAATAGATTATAAGTAAACTACCCATTCACTTAATAAACCATCAGTGAACTAACCATTCACTTTTCATAACTCTCCCAGCTAAGTTTATAAGAAATATCTACCCTTTGTGTAAAATCACTGAGCATTATCCATAACCGGGGATACGATTATTCAAATAATTTTATATTTTACAGAGGTTGCACAACTGTACCCACACGATGTGATCATCCCTGCACTAAATAAAATCACAATAAGGCCTTTACAATGCTCAATCACAACTCAATTTTTCCCACTAAGGTTTGATTGTCAAGTAAGTTAACCACCAAGTCGATAATTACCCTCTCTTACGCCTCAACAAAATCAGCAACCATGTTCAACTCAATGACAAAATCAAAATTAAGAAATCATAAATTAATCAGCTAGGTCTATCCCATACTAGACATGTGGTTTGCACAGTAAGACACAGATCAATGGCGTATAAAGGTAAGTCCTTAAACATTATCCAATCCAGACTTCCACATCTCTCGAAGTGAATCCACACTTCTCCCTTTACTGAACGATCACAGCCCAAGTGAAAATCAATTTTGTATAGCCAACACCAATGACACACCAATATCATGGCATACAAATTTTACAACTGTGGCACCAACCACAATTCAATATCTCATTAAGTCAAATTAATTGATTGAATACATGTAATGATAAACCCATAGTAACTATATGCATGGCTAAACAAATTGATCATACAACTCATGTGACAACTAGTATTGCATCACTAATTAATTTTCCATCCTATAGCGATAATGAAATCATGGCATTCAATTTATCAAGGAGGAATTAATCAAATTGACCAATATCTACAATATACAAAGATTTATAATAAAATAGTAATACATAATAATTTAAAATAAAATAATTAATTAATAGATTAAAAATTAGGTTCAACATGATCAAAGGACATGATTTACCTTGGCCTTACTCAGTTATAAATTCTTGATCTTCTGGTTGTGCTTTCGCTCCTTCAAAAACGCGATCTAACGAAAGAGAAAACGAATAAAATATAAAAATAAATTCAAACAATCTCAAAAACTTCAAAATGGGAACCAAAATATAGAGCTCCATTTTAGATGAATTTGGGAAAAAAAAAAAGGGGGTCAATCGGAGCTAAGACAAAAGAGAACGGGCTCTTAAAAAATGTAAATCTAAATAAATACTGAAAATTCAAAAATTCTATTGTGCTATAGACTCGGCTCACAGAAAAGCTAGTTTACCGTGGACTTGGCTCATAAAACAGTGCGTGGAGCGACTGGGCATGCTGACGTGGTCGGTTAGGGCTGACATGCCAACATGTGGCTGACAAGTGGTAAGGTAGGGCTGATGTAGCAGCTAAGCTGGTAGGGTGTCATGGCTGACATGGCATCTGGGACGACTTTGGTGCTGATGTGGCTGACATGTGGACAGACACATCAGATTAGGGCACGTGTGGCTGCTGAGGTGGCAGCTGACTCAGCTGGATTTGGCGCATGGGTTCACGTAATAGCGTTGGCTGACATGTAGGGCCTGCTTGGCAGTGGGACGGCGCACGAAGACTGGGTCCATAGAGAAGGCAAACCATCAGACGGTGCATGTGCGGGGTGGCGTCATGGTCGACATCGCGACGGCCGCGTTGATCGCTGGCGCGCGCCGGCGCATGAAGCGTCGCGGTGATGCGGCGGGCGAGCGGGCACGGTGCAGGCACGTGAACCGAGGACAGCGGGGTGAGACCAGCGGTGGGATGGGGTAGCGCACAGGCAAGAGGATCGGCTCACGGTGTGTCGGCGCCGAGGCAAGAGGTGGCGGCGGCCAAGGACAAAGGTGGTGACTCTGATGGCTTGAGCTCAACATCAGAGCACAGATAGCGCGTGCGGCGGTGCACGCGGCAATTGGACAAGGGAACCGAGGGGGTGACATAGTTTTGTGCACAGACGTCGAGTCCGGCTTGGAGACAGTGGTGGTAGAGTCCCGCTCATGCACGGACATCGAGACGGAGATGGCCCGGACAACGGCGGTGACTTGAGGCTCAATGGGCTGGGATAAATAGTGATGGGCTCGGCCCAGTACTGTTTATAGGATTTTGGGGATTTTCTATTTCAGAAATTCAAATGAAATCAAAATGAGCTCTAGAAAAGAGCAAATAAATCCGAAAAAACATAGAGAATTCCAAAAAGAATTCCTTGAGGCATAATGGACCCAAATAAAATATTTGTAACATATGCTAATGTTTATTTTATTTATATTAAATCCTTTTAATTAATAAAAAAATCATTTTATTAAAAACCAAAGTCATTTTAAGCTTGTATTAAATTCCAAAAAAATTAAAATGGAGTATTTTCTTTTAAAAGTTTCAAATAAACTCTAAAAAATCAGGATGTTACGTGAAGCCTCCTGAACTGCACCGCCCGTAGCTTCTCCACGAATCACCACGTTTGATATCCATGTGCTCCAGCGTGAGCCCGACCACCTTGCATGACATCCTTGACCGCCTGGACCTCAGACTTCCCCATCCTAGTCCTGGTCCTTCTTGTTACTGACCATGATCGCCTCCACACCCATCTGCACATGCAAAGACCAAAGAAACGTTTTCCACCGGCACAAATTCGTCACTACTTGACCGTCATCATCCCACACACACAAACTATACCGTTAACCATCCAATAATACCAATCATGTCATCCACAAGTACAAATTCCATGGCTATCCAGAAATCAGCCTCAGACTACTCATTACGACCGCTAACTCATCGAGTACTCGAAAACCACAAGTGCTCGGAAAATACTATTGCTCCACTCAAACACTTGGAAATAATAAGTATCGTAGCACTCCCAGTCTACGACTACCAACCAACAACCAATCATTGAGCCATCGACCACCAACCTTCGAGTACCGATCGCTTCCTATCCTCCGAATACCATGTACTCCGACTCCCAAGCACCGATCACTTCCATCTTCCGAGTACCAAGTGCTCCGACTCCCGAACACCGATCGCTACGACTAAGACACCAGATTGCTATCCCAATGCTTACTTGAAGCCTATGAGTACTGATCACATACCACAAGTCTCTGACAACCAATCGCAATACCTACAACAAATGATCTTTGAACATGATCACAAAAACCACGACTATTGAGTACTTCCAACCATCGAGTACCGAGCCCCTCTGAGTACCGAGTCCTTCGAGTACTGTTCACCAATCACTGACCAACATGCACCAACCAGTTATACTGCTGGCCTGACACGAGACTCAAGGTACTCCAAGATAGCAAGAACTGAAGCACTCGAACTGACAATGAAGTCTACGAGTACCGACCATGAAGCCAACGGCAACCGATCGCAAAGCCTACCAATCGCAAGGTCTACGACTATCGAAGTCTACGACTATTGACCACAAAGTCTACGACTAATGAGTACCAACCAGTAAAGCATATGACTATCGAAAAGTACTACACCTATGACCATCAAAAAGTACTGTAGCTACGACCATCAAAAAGTAATATAACTACGACCATCAAAAAGTAGTGTAACTTGCCATCATCAACCAGGTAATGTTAGCCGTGGTCGATGTGACGTGGTTGAAATGTTGTGGTTGAAGCTTGACATGATTGAAATACCATGGTCGAAATGTCATTGTCGAAGATGCCGTGGTCGGAGCCGGACATGGTTGAAGTCTATCATGGTCGAAGTCTACCGTGGTTGAAATATCATGGTCGACTTGTCAAGGCTGAAAAGCCATAGTCGAAGCATGCTGTGGTTGAAGTGCCATGGTCGTAATCTCTCAAACTTCTGACCGAGGTCTAATGATTGGATCGCCCAACACAAGGCCATTCAGACCGCCCAACTTCAAAGTCGTTCGGGCCACCGACCACCAAGCGTGGTTGAACCAGCCGATCAAACCGCCCAATACAAAGTGGTCAAACTGTTAAATCTGAATTCCAGTTTTTAACAAAAGTGCATCGACCAAAACTTCCATAAACGCAAATTCGAATGCAACCCAAATATTAATTATTCATCATTACTAAACGCACGACCACCGCATGGTCTAACATATATCAATCTATACTTGATGTTCATGTAGAGTTGTGTGG
This sequence comes from Melocanna baccifera, assembly GCA_036346265.1. NCBI lineage: Eukaryota > Viridiplantae > Streptophyta > Magnoliopsida > Poales > Poaceae > Melocanna > Melocanna baccifera. The sequence continues at coordinate 8,200,792 of CM070702.1, forward strand.
AATCCGAAACTAGAAGCAAGGGAAGTACTAATGGGAAGTCCAAATAAGTAATTGTGAATTGTGATAACTTTAGATCTAACAATCTGAAAGTGTAAGCAAATATCTATTTTTCCTTGCACATGTTTTCTTGTCCATGTAGTTAACTATAGAATGTGGAAGTGGAAACAAATCATCTAGAAGTGGCAGCAATGATGAATAATTGCTAATGTTGACAGCATTGTTAGTGAGAACACCGTGGCAACAACTGATGCGGGGATAGTGGATGCTAACAAAAAAGGCCAAAAATCAAAGACGCTAACCTTGGATGTTTGGAAACACTTTACTGCAGTTCAAGTTGAAAGCCAGGTGGATGGCAAGGTTGCAGTCAAGAAGATGGCAAAGTGCAACTATTTCAAGGTGATGTTTTCTAGTGATAGTAAACTTGGCACAACACATCTATGGAATACTACAAATCACAGCATGCTAATGCTAAAGAACAAAGTGTTTTTAATTTTACAAAAATAGGGGAGGAACTAAACTTGCAGTCGTGGAAGTACAATGAAGAAATTAGTTTCTACAAATACCATCTAGCAATCATCATGCATAAGTACCCTTTCAATTTCTCAAAGCATGAGTACACTAATGACTTTATGAGTCTTTATGCCCTACATTTCCTATCAAGTCCCGCATCATAGTTAGAAAAAACATTATGGGTATTTTTAAAGAGAATAAAGATGTTTGATATGTTCACATCACTTACATGTTGAGTGAGTTGTACAATGGACCTACTATTCAAAATAAGGGATATCTCTATGTTACTTGCCATTTAATTGATGGCGAGTGGAGAATTTAGAAACCAATCATAAACTTTATGCATTTGGAAGGAAAACACATCGGATCGAATCTAAGCACCACATTTGTTAAAATGATGATGGGTTGAAATATTTCACATAAGCTATTTGCTTTGCCTTTAGACAATGCATCTTCAAATGAAGTTTGTGTCAAGACTATAGTTTCCACTCTTAATGAACATGGCTCTATTATTTGTCATGGAATATTGTTTCATGTTCGTTTTGATGCCCACATTATAAACCTTATAGGTAGAGATGGCATAAAAAACAATTACAAAAACTATAGAGAATATTCACTCTATTGTTTAATGGTTAAGGGCTCAACTTTGAAATGGAGTTCATGAAGCAAGCTTCTGAATTGGTTTTGGACACAACAAAGGGTCTTTCTCTAGATGTGCCTACTAGGTGAAAATTCTACCTACTTGATGTTGGTAGATGCTCTTTATTACAAGAAAGCATTCCAAAGACTTGCTTTACTACAACCTAATAAGTATGAATATTGTGCTCCTTCAAGAGAAGAATGGAAAAAAGCAAGTGTGTTAAGTGATTCCTTAAAGAGCTTTTATAATGTTATCGAGTTGCTCTCTGGTTCTATTATCCCACTTCAAACTTGTTTTTCATTAAGTTATATGATATAAAGATACTTCTTGTTGAGTGGTGCAAAAGGGCTGATGGTTTCATTTCTTCAACGAGCAAAGCAATGAAAAACAAGTTTGATAAGTATTGGGAAATAAGCAATATGGCTTTAGCAGTTGCATGTTTTCTTGATCCTTGCTACAAAATGAAGGTACTTGAGTGTTATTATGGGGAGATGCATAATATGTTTGCAAAAAATGAGATAGTTGATTTGAAGACTCTTCTAAAAGAATTGTTTGATTCCTATGCACTTCGATAGTATGATCCTTCCATTAGTTCTGTGCAACAGTCTATTTGATCCTCTAGTTTATATGTCCCTCAATGTCATGAAATAGATAGTGGTGATGAGTGAAAGAAGAGAAAGTTGAGTGAGCAAAAGAGGAGAAAGTTGGGTGCTTTCCTAAGAAATATTGGTGAAGACGATCAAGAGCAATCTGAATTAGATAGGTATTTCAATGAAGCATTACTAAAAGGGAAAATTTTGTTCTGTAGCACTAAAAGTTCACTGCTTTCGGAAAATACCATCAAAAGAACCGGGCTCCGGAAATTACCACCGAAAGGTTCAAGTCGCTTCGGGATTTAGCACTCTGTAAGTTTTTGTTCGTTAACTCTCATTTTTCGTCAGATAACGAACGCAAAATATCATTTTTGCCCCTCATAATATCTCCCCTCCGCTTACTCGCTCTCTCCGCTCGCTCGCTCTCTCTCTCCGCTCGCTCGCTCTCTCTCTCTCGGTCTCTCCGCTCTCGCTCTCTCCGCCTGCGCACTGCCATCTCCCTCCCCGCTCCCCACCGCCGCTGCCTCCCTCCCCACCAACCGGCCTCCTCCGCCCCGCCCCTGCCTCCTCCTCCCGCCGTGCGCGCCTCCTCCCTACTCCCCCGCCACCTTCCTTCCAGCCCCCGCCGCCGCAGCCTCCCTCCCCGCAGGCGGCCGAGCGGCGAGTCCAGCGCCACGGTGCCGAGGAACACCGCCGATGGAGGCGTCGCCAGAGTGGACGTCCCGGCGGGTCCGGGAGACCTTCCTTTCCTACTTCGAGTCCAAGTCGCACACGCGGTGGCCGTCGAGCCTCGTGGTCCCCGTCAACGACCCCACGCTGCTGTTCGCCAACACCGGGATGAACCAGTTTAAGCCGGTGTTCCTCGGCACCGCGGCATTTTGACATATTGACATGGTTGAAGACACAACGTGTGAAGTACCCTATCCTTTCTCTAGACACAATGGGTGAAGTACCCTATCCTTTCTCTAATACCACATGATGTTTTGGCTATTCCAATAACAACAATTGCTTCTAAGTCCGCTTTTAGTGTTGGATGACGAGTAATCGATAAATATTATAGCCACTTGAGCCCCGATGTGGGAGGCTTTGATTTGTACTAAGGATTGCACAATGGCATCTAGAAGAGGTAAATTTGTGGGGAAAAAAGATTAATTGTATATCTCTTTATATTAGTCTACTTATTCTCTTAATTTTGTAGGACAAACTGATAGTGTATCAATTATGCATGACCTAGAAGGCCTTAATCTAAACGATGAAGACAACAAGGAATTAGAGCCAAAGGTAGAGGTATGTCAAGAAGAATTTTTTTAGCTTACTTATATTAAAATTATAATTTTAAATACTGTTTTTATTTTGCAGGTGCTTGTAAGTTGAAAGTACAAAAGCTGTTTTTGTTGGTCTTGGTGCAACATATTGTTTACATGATAGATTGTTTGAATGCGTCAATCCAAGTTGAGTTAATGCTACTGTGTTATACACTTGTGCTACTGTGTACTATGTTATACACTTATGCTATTTGTGTACAGTGTTAAGCACTTATACTACTTTATGGGTTTATTGCATATTCTGTGACTTATCAATCTTATCTGATAGAGTGATCATTACGATTTCTTGCAAAACAAAATTGACAAAACTCGTTAACAAAATTTTATCTAAAATTATATACACCGACCTTAACAATAACTCCACTTACTATTTCAAAAAATACAGTCAAAAATCATCGTCCACACTTTATCTCACAGAGCACTGCACCGGCAGCGGCGCCTTCCCTGTCTAGTCTAGTTTAACGGGGAACGAAAACAAGACACTCCACGCAACTGAGGCGCTGACAGGTAGGCCCAGCCTAACTTAATTAAAATAATCCGCAGTGGCCAATTGCACACAAGAAGAGAAGCGACGACTCGATCCGGACCCCGACTCCTACAATCCCACCTCCTCCATCAATTATTGCTGCGATCGATTCCTTGTTTCTCTTGGGGGATCGAACGGAGAAGAGAGGCTAATCCAAGCCTTTTTTTTCTACAGGTAATCAATCCTCTGTTCGATTCAAGAATTTCTTGATCCACTGAAATCTTCTTGTCCTTTGTTGGTTTCTTGATTCGGGGTAGTGCGTTCTTTGTCGATGCCATGGTTTGACTGGAAGCGATTGCTTGGTTAGGATTGTTTGGGTACAGAGATTTCAGGATTTCTGTTGTGCCTGAGAATGGTAGATTCATGCTGGCCAATTTGTTTTAGGATCGTTTTGGGATTGGGGTTGACTTGGGTGGAAAGAGAAGAAAGAGAGTAATTATGTACATTCCACTGAAATTTGGGATGATTTGGGCTTCCATCTTCGGAATCTTGAACTTCTGCTAGGGCCTGCTTCTGAATATTCTGTCAGATTCCTGAATATTCTGCAACAAGAGTAGTAGATTGCATTTGTCTCTTCAAGTAGATTGAAACATCATTAGACAATTTATCTCCGGAACCAGCCATGAATAAACAGATCCGGTGTGCTGAACAATCCATTCAATTGGTGCTTTGGGTTCCTTGTTGAAACCAGAAAACTTGCGGCAACCAGTTAGCATTTTTCTGAAGAATATGTATAGGATCAAGATTTTTCTTTCTACTTCTCGAGTGAACTTATATAGCGACATCTATTGATTCTCTCTATTATGTTGGTATTGCATTGAGCTGTGATGAACTTACCATCATGGCATCCAAAAGGGCATGGATCTTCTCTATCCATTTTTTTAGGGAAAGAAAATAAAACATATCTGGTTTTTCAACTTCCTATGCTGACTGGTCGATCCCTGCTTCAATCAGAATACGAATTACCTCGTATGTTATACCATGAGTATATTGGCTTTAGGTACTTAATAGTCACTTGTATAGGTGCTATTAGTATTATGCATTGGTAACCTTTTATCTTAACTTATTTTTTCAATGGCTCTCTTCCAAAAAAAGGAATGGCATTATTGGAGGCAATGGTATCGTACTGCAAATAAATAACCTATTTAGATGTTGAAGGACTATCACACTGGATTACAAAATTGTTCCATCCGGCTGTAGTCTGCAACATAGAACTGTCTTATGTCTTTTATCTTACAGTAATAGGTTATACACAATGACTTTTTTGTTACATTTTGAGTGATTGGTAAGAGTTCTATCAATTCATGAGACACTTTTAATGGCCCAGAATTATTGAAACTGTTGATGCTTATTTGAATAACAAAAAAGAAAAATAAAGAAGACAACGAATGGCTTAGTAGACATGTCAAACTTAGTAGACATGTCAACTTTAGCTCTACTATATTAGAGTTTTTATCAGGAAATTCATCTATAAAAACTCAAGCTGCCATAGGGTGTGCTCTGTATTCCAAAGTCATTTGTGTCAGTATGCATTATTGTTTTGATCATTATGTTCTGTCTTTCCCAGATATGGCCAACAAAAGGATTCAGAAGGAACTCATGGATTTGCAAAAGGATCCACCGACATCATGCAGTGCTGGGCCTGCTGGAGAGGATCTATTCCACTGGCAGGCCACAATCATGGGCCCTAGTGACAGCCCCTATGCAGGAGGGGTGTTCTTTGTTAATATCCATTTTCCTCCTGACTACCCCTTTAAGCCTCCAAAAGTGAACTTCCAAACAAAGGTGAGCCGGTGTGTATAATTGCTTTACCTATCTTTTCCTTTGTTTACACCTTTGTTCATCAGTATGGTATTTGAACTTTTGTGATTTGCTTATGGTTACTCTTGAGTCTTAACCATGCTATTGATATACTAGTTAGTGAGTGTGCCTTCGGGAAATTCAAGATGAGCAGGTTCCATTTCAAAATCAAATCAATATTTGTAAACTTTTTTCCTGGTGTAAGAAATAAAATATTCTTTGAAGACCACAGATCAATTAGTGGCTTGGCGCTTCTCTGTAACATTACTTTTCATTTCAAAATTTTAATGCGGTGTAGCTTCTTCTCAAATTCTGTGTACCCCCTGACAAATTCTGAAATTGATACTTGATAGTGTCAGTCTGTCAGCACTCCAACAACGGTGCACTACCATTGCAAGATGAAACTGAGGCCACGTTGGTTCCCTTGAGTTTGGTCTTAATTTGATAAAATTTTCAAGGCAAGAGTACAATGGAGAATTGATAAAAATAGGTGCTAACAGTTTCTGTTAATCTTTCTGATATCTCAGAGCGGAATGGTTGTAGTTCTATCCTATCAATATTGTTTGGAAGAATCCAAACAAGATAACAATCAAGTAGTTAACCTTGATAGTTGCTAGAATGCTATATAGATAAACTGGCATGTAGAACATCTGAGGTTAAATGTATTCCTCCTTTCTGACCGCTAATGCTATCAATGCTTCAATGACAATGCAGGTGTATCACCCAAACATCAACTCTAATGGCAGCATTTGCCTTGACATCCTCAAGGAGCAGTGGAGCCCAGCGCTGACTATATCAAAGGTCCTCCTTTCCATCAGCTCTCTCCTCACTGATCCCAACCCCGACGACCCCCTTGTCCCGGAGATTGCTCACATCTACAAGAATCAGAGGTCCAGATATGAGGAGACCGCAAGGGCCTGGACCCATAAGTATGCAATGGGCTAATGTGTATCTCCCTAGAGCCATTCTCTCATTGCAAACATCACTGTGGCGCTGTAGAGACCCAGACGGCTGTGTCGATGATCGTGGCTTCTCTGAACCTGTGTTTATTTGTGTATGTGTACGGCAGAGTCAAAATTGGATAATCTGTGCATTCTATGTCCAAACCTTGGTTTATACCCTGAAGTGCGTTTGTAGTCACGACATTTGTGTCTGTAACCTTGTGGAGAAACCGGTCAGACTTGTATGTATCAAGACAGTATACTTTCGAAATCTTGTGGTGTTTTCGTTCCTTTCTCCCTTACCCCTTTATTTGCTCGGCATGTCTGGATGGCAATCGATGGCCCTGTTTCTGAGACGTCTGCTATCTAGACCGCTCGATCCAGATCAAGCGGTGCCTGTCGCCTGCTCGCCGCTCCGGTGAGTTTTACTTTCTTCTGTTCCATGTTGCGGCAACTTGCAACCGTGGCTTGAGTGTGGCTCTGATGAGAAGTGAGTACGTGACAATCAACCAAATGGCGATGACTTATTGCTGAGGATACTTTTCAGTCTACCGCCTTGCTGAAATTTGGCAAATACCTCACTGATAGGGTTCAGTGCCTTCACTGGTAGATGTATGTGCCCATGTTTCTTGTCCAAAGCTGCTTTCTGGTGCATAGCCTCTCTTAGCTTTCTTCTGCAGAAGCTTTAGAAAGTCATGGCCTGATCTTTTTTTCTTTGAGAGGAACAGAGTTGTATTTGATGACCAGCCAGCCTGTTTGGTCATGTCAAATTTTCAGTGCCTGGTATACATAACTTGTCAGTAAGTATGAATGGAATAATATGAGAGGAAAAGATTGGTAGAGGATGTTGGTCGCGTTGCCGACAATCAACCACACATGAACAAAAAGTAGATCAAGAATACAAGATGTAGTCCCAACATCCTCTCTTTAATGATGTTTTGCTCGTAGGCGTGGTATATACAATAAGAATCCCTACTCTCTCCTTGTATATGGAGAGAAAGTCCCTTTTCATGGTTCAATAAACAATATGGAACTAAACTATGCTCTCTTCTTTAAGAGAATAAGCTAAAATATGCTAATAGACCTTCATGGGCAACGTCTCTAATGGGTCAGTTTTGGTAAGGTGTGTACACATGGATTTTCCCTCAACAAATATTGGAATATTGATGAGTTAACCAGATAAGGGGACATGGTTTAGACAATGCTGAATTCTAAATTTTGTGCTTGGTGCACTACTCCCCCCCCCCCCGGCGCGGACCCACCCCCCCCCCCCCTCTCTCTCACACACACATCAGTGCTCTATCTATTTGCCTGTAAACAATGTGCAGTTTTTTATTTGGCATACCTGTAGCCACCATGTAGGAAAAGCCTGTGACATTTGTACACTCAGAAAATTGGGAAACTACCCTTGGCTTACCAATAGGTGATGAGAAAATAAAAGTTGCAGAGTTGAGCTATATTAACCAAAAGATTGGATACATGGCAATGCTCTCATCTGTCATATGGGGGTAGAGGCGTAGAGCATGTTATGAATATTGTGTATGTATTCATGAGACCCAGGGGGCCATATATATAGGGGTATAGGAAGATATACAAGGAATATGCTATATACAGATAAGGAAACCGAAGCATATAAGGAAGCAAATAACAATCCTATTCTATCCTTAACACCTCCCCTCAAATTCATGGTGGATCACACACGCTGAGTTTGAAGAGAAAATATAAGTGTTGTGTCCTTATCTGCGACTTGGTGAAGAAATCAGCGAGCTCATGCTCACAATGTGCTTGATGAGCTCATGCTTCATCGGATCTCGAGCAATCTTGATGCACTGTATTGTCGGACATAAGGGCGTAAGTCCCCTCATAGGTACTCAAAGTGCATTATCACCTCAACCAAGTTATCTCTGCTATCACTGTTGCCAAAGCTCACAATTCACCTCTGCACGAGCGAAGCTGCGATCGCTTCTTTGTCTTCAAGTAATCAAGAAGGAGTCAAGAAAAACATAGTAAGCAGAAAGCGAATGACGATCAGAAGGATCACTAGCCCAAGTCGCATCGGAATATACCTGAATCTGTAGTGAGGTGGAGCTGGGGAAAAACAAGCGACGAGAGATAGTTCCACGCAAGTAGCGAAGAACACGAAGAAGATGGTTGTAGTGAATATGAGTAGGACAGGCCATGAACTGACTCAAGATATAGACATCATGAGCAATATCAGGGCGAGTGCTCACAAGATAGACTAGACTCCCAACAAGATAGCGATAACAAGTAGGATCCGCAAGAGGATCATCATTAGTAGCATAAAGCTGAAGGGAGAGCTCCATAGGAATATCAGCAGTGCGAGTATCAGTTAGACTAGACCGATAAGAAGATCCTGGACATACTTCTGCTAGGAGAGGTAGTAACCCTCAGACGTGAAAGAAACCTCAATCCCAAGGAAGTACGTAATCAAACAAAGATCAGATATTAGAAACTGCTCACTGAGATGCTTCTTCACGTATATGATGAATGAGGAATCGTCACCAGTGATGAGCATATCATCCACATAGAGAAGAAGCAGTATCCTACCTCGAGGTGAGACATGGACAAATAGGGCAGGATCATGAGCACTGACAGTGAAACCGACAGCGGTAATCACCGAGGTAAAACGCGCAAACTAGGCATGGGGAGCCTGTTTTAGATCATAAAGAGCACGACGAAGACGACAGACATAGCCATTGGGAATAGAATACCCAGGTGGTGACTGCATATACACCTCCTCATGCAAGACACAATTAAGAAAGGCATTCTTAACATCTAGCTAAGAGATAGAACCCCGACGAACAGAGGCAACCGCAATAAGAGTGCGAATAGTGGTCATATGGGCAACAGGGGTAAACGTCTCATCGTAATCACAACCATACTCCTGCTGAAAACCACGCGCCACAAGACAAGCCTTATATCGCTCAATGGTACCATCAGACCTGGTCTTGACATTTGCATGTAATAGGACGAGCATGCACAGGTGTCGGTACGATATCCCAAGTCTCTGTACGTCGAAGAGCGTCAAGCTCTTCTGCCATAGCGAGCTGCCACTCAAAATGGGAAGCAGCCTCATGATAGAAAGTGGGTTTACGGATAGAGATAGCATGA